>JAHDVF020000524.1:0-1264443 GCA_022606425.2 Lepidostoma basale | reverse complement strand
TGCTGGAACCGGTTGAAGCTAAAAATTAAGTGGAATCAAACTAAATATTCGTTTATATTATAAAGGATTATGACCCATGCATCTAAGGTTATCGGTTCTTTGATACACTTGTTCATGAACATATTTTACAACCACGCGAACATTGCGCAACCCTGTTTGGTTTCCCTGTACTCTGACACTAGCAGTGCTTTTCTTCTACAGCGATGCAATTTACGTGATGCGTTTTGTATTTACTCCATATTCAGACTAGATTTTCCACTCTATCTACTCGATTATATGCTTTTTGCAAATCGACAAACGTACTGAAAAGTTTACAGGTATTTACTATTAAGAAGAACGGAGCAAAATTCCAAGCGATTTTACAAAAAAATATATAAATTAAATAAAAAATTAATATGATTTTTATTTCTTTCATTTTAATCATTTCATTTTTTTTAATCATATTTTTGAAATAAATAAATATGTTCATTTAATGTTCGTTTTTATTAAAATTCAAGGTAGTCTAAGATTTATTGATAGTTTCTCGAACAATGATAACTTCAAATTAAATATTTATATTGATGAAAGCAATATCTTTTTGTATCAAGTTTTATTATATAGTCCATTGTTTTGGCCGAAACTTAATATCATACTTTAAAATGATAAACTGTTAAGTTAAAAAAAAACTTTGTTTTATGTATCACAATTGTATTTTTATTTTACGCGACAGCTGTTTCGTCAACTTATGTTGACATCATCAGGTGTTACAACCTGATGATGTCAACATAGGTTGTCGAAGCAGCTGTCGCGTAAAATAACAATACAATTGTGATACATAAAACAAAGTTTTTTAATTTAACAGTTTATAAGTTTTATTATATTTTTTTGTGTGACATGTTTCGCCATGCTGTATTTTTGGGTATTCTGAAAAATTAGAAATTAGTTAATAATAAGTTGAACGAAGGCTTGCGATATCGCAGAACGGACAGCAATGGCGAGACAGGATAATATTCAGGTGGTCACCTAGAATCCTGAAGTAGAGTCTATGGGACAATCTTATAATATCCTAAACCTTACATATCTCTCTTATTCTGGTGTTCCTCACGCGATCTCTCAGTGTCTTGCCTGCTAACGTCCTCAGTGTCTTCATTTCGGAAGTCCTCAAAACTTGTTAGGTCCTTACTGTGTCGGACCTTGCTTCGAGAGTAAGATGAGAATCTTTATAGATTCTTATCTTACTCTTTTTTCTTTTTGTTGTCTTAAAATCTTTTGTTTTTTCATATTGTGGATTTTAGAGCGCCAGAGATTGCAGCTGCCTTGTTTACTTAGGGTTGTATTTCTTCCCGCAGATCAGCTCCTCCCACCGGGTCTATGCCTAGATACGAGTACTTGAAGGCAAGATAAAATTATAATAATAATAATATATTTAAAACAACTTTTAATGGCAATGGCAACAAGAGTTAATAAATCAAGAAAGAACGGTATTCGGGGAAACGTCGTGATGGTTAGTTAATTAGATAGTTAGTTAACTATTAATCTTGAAAAAGACAGTTATATAGAATTCCATCGTCTCTGCACTCTTCCGGAAAAGCGACGCCATATAAAGTTATTAATTAAGGGATATTCGATTCCCTGCGCATCCATAAAAAAACACATCATTTTTCAATTCTCGAAGTTAGAATTATGACAGATGCTATTAAATTAATTAAAAAAGGTACGGCTAATTTATGCTCATTTCAATCGACACCAGTTGACATCGAATTGGAAAATACACATTACCGTTTTGATCTCGTACAAACTCGTAGAGCAATATTGATTGGCTATAAATGACGAGTGTACTCATGCGTCTGGTCACAGCCAGTTTCGATCACGGCTAAGAATGCGCAGCAAAAATGTCGATTCATAGATTTATTTTCATATGCAGGATTTAAGTATAATCTTAACTTGAAACTCCGAAAAAGAATGATTAAATATTATATATGGTCTCTTCTACTATATTGCTGCGAAACCTGGACTCTGAAAGTGAAGCATTCGAGATGTAGATATACAGCAGAATGCTCCGTATACCGTGGACCGATAGAGTCAGTAATGCAGATGTACTGCAGATACCAATAGAGAGCTGTTGTCGAGTGTTAAAATTAGTAAGATCTCATATTTGGTTCATGTGCTAAGGGGAGAAAAATACCACCTCCTTCGACTGATATTAATGGGTAAAGTGGAGGGACTGTAATTGTAATAATAATTATTAAGGTCTCCTTACTGCAGTTGATTTTAATCAGCTATCATCTGTTAACATAAGCCGCCGGAATCGCCTTGTTAAGTTATCCGTTACTCTAATTAATTCGCATCGGTTTTCACACAAGACTCTCTGTAATTTTGCTTGCTCTATGATCACGCGCAATTACTCTATTTAAATAAATAACGTAAACAATTAACCACTGTTTGTTTTGACTTTTCACACGGCTATCACGAGCGTTAACGCGCGCCCGAAACTGTTTTAATTTCTCAACTTTTGGCCGAATATGATACTCGTATGTATGTGATACTTCTGATGTACATAATTATGTATGTAAGAAAATTCAGAGGCGGATCATTACGTAAAAAAAAAAATCATTACTATGTAGAGCGGAAGAAAGTATAATATTATGAACACAAATATGAGAGAATAACGCCGAGAGTACCTGGAGGACCTGTTGGTGGACGTGCGCTGCTCATCACATGCAGATATCAAAAGAGCCGCACAAGACAGGGAAGAATGGAAGACAAGAATATAAGAAATTGCTGCAAACCAATCCCAGGATTGAAACTTTCTAACTAACTAACTGGGTTCGTTTTGACATATGGAATGTATGAATGAAGAAACATTAGATAAGAAAATATACGTTATTAAGTCATGTTTGGGTCATATGCTAAGGGGAGAAAAATACCACCACCTTCGGCTGATAATAATGTGAACTAGGAGAATATGACTTGGACTTGGACTTGGATCTTCTGGCTTATAGAGGTTCAGCTCATGTGGCTTCCTTCATTCCTCTTACGTCTGATGGGAACGAAAATATAAAGATATCGTATAACAATAGGTATATTTTGGTAGTAATAAGTTATTAGTGAAATTAATACAATAAATGTTAACTCAATCACATAATAATTAATACGAATGAAAACGTTCGTTTTCTAAGAGTTTTATTATATTTAATGGGAATGTTTCGCGCTTCTAAGGCATTATCAAATGTCTGTCACATTTGATAATGCCTTAGAAGGGCGAAACATATCATTCGCATAAAATATAATAAAACTCTTGGAAAACTGACGTTTTCGTTCCTATCAATTATTTAATATGGAATTTTACATCATTGTTCAAGAAACAATAAATCAATAATATAAATTTATATTTGTGATGCGAGGCAAAGCAATTGCCACATAAATTAATGTTACAAAACATTGTGAATGTAATTCAAATAGTAAGAAAAATAATAAGAATCAATCCATTAAGTGTTGATTCGTCAAATTAGTATACAAATCTCGGACATTTAAAATGATTTTACTTTGTTTCGAAATAATTATCTGCGATAATGGGAGAACATAAATGATTTCACTTTTCACAATGTATTATACATCAAATCTACCTAAAGCAATTCCCGTGGGAAGAGCAATAATGTTTGAAACCACATCGTTTCGGATGTGGACACCTTTCGCGATAATAAGTAATTAATAATAAATTAAAATCAGATATTTTAATGTAATGCGCATAGTATAAGGAAAATAATAACAAAATTGACTTACTCGTTGCAGACTTTGACAGCAGATTGTGTGACGGTGATCATTGTCGTGGTCATCCCTTGTCTCCCGAGACAGTCCAGGTCCTCCGCTGTCCCCGGGAGGCTGCAGATGCCCTTCCTGTCCCTTCCCACGCCGCTGACCGACCTCTCGCCATTCTCCCCGCCGCCCAGCCGTCGCCCATCAAACTTGGGCGGGGAGTTCTTGACGGCGGTCCGCCTGTACTTGACGTTCGCGTTGACGACACCTTCGGCGCTTATTGTGGCCTCTTCTGTCACGATGACGGCGCTGCCGTTCCTACAGACTGTGGTCGTGTTCCTTTCAAACTTACCGCCATTGTGAGTGACCGGAATCAAAGAATTGGTAAGGTCTATCACCGGCGGTGGAAGAGGGGGCCTCTTTGTATATTTTGGATAACCGTTGTTGAAGTCGCTGTATCCGCTGTTGAAATCACTTAAGCCATTGTAAGGGTAACTCGGATCATTTCCATTGTAAGAAAATATGTTACGGTCGTTATTTTGATTACTCGTAGTAAAACGATCTATTGGAAGCCTAGGCGAAGGAGTTTGAGGCGATCCTGTTTGAAATCCATATATTGTTTCCGGGCTGCTCAAAAGATAAGGGTCATGATACGGATACACATCCGGATTAGGCACTTTCGATTCCGTTTTCCTTTTGTGCTTGATTCCACCGGTGACGTCGCTGGCATTCGTGTCAGGCGGGTTACCGAGAAGAAAATCGTCGGTTAGCTCTGAGATTTGCACGCCGTTTTTCTTGGTATTAGCCGGAGCGAAATTTCTGCCTGTCGCTTTTCTTCCATACAATTGTCTGTAATACTTTTCTTGATCTCCGTACATCCAGCAGACTTTCCACCATTGTTTGCACATGAGAATGTTGGCGGAGCTGGCGGTCTTTATTTGGCTATTAGCTGTGGTAGACATTTTGACAGGTTTTATTTTTCGTCACTTCACTGCAATAGTACACCGTGTCAAGAGAGACCTTAATTGCCTTCCTAACGTCAATCAACTGGATATCTTAATCTCTTTATCCATTCGAATACATCGGAAAAACAATATTAACTTGTAATTATTGTTTTTCATACACTATCTGTCTTTGAACACTCTTAATTAAACTAAGAGAAATTACAACTTTTAATAGGTTTCTTGAAAGATAATTTTATTTTCTTGAACAATACGTTATTGATTTCATTGAATTTTTTTTTTTTAATTATGTAGTTCAACATTTCTGAAAGTATTCTAAATACCAAAAATAGAATACTTGAATTTTATTAAATGTCAATCATAAAAATATTTATTACTGTTAAAATTTAAAACACTGTTACAATATCAAAACTTCTTTTTATTCACTGAGGGCGTCGCGACAGCTGTTTCGCCAAACGATGTTGGCATCATCAGGTGTTACAATAAACTATATATATATTAATATAATAGTTTATTGTAACACCTGATGATGCCATCATCGGTTGGCGAAACAGCTGTCACGACACTCTCAGTGAATAAAAAGAAATTGTGATATTATAACAGTGTTTTAAATTTTAACATTAATAAATATTTTTATGATTGACATTCGTCATCTTTATATGCCATGGAAGCAGAATACGCAGCAACACGTTTAAAAAAACATTATTTACAGCTCTTATTAATTTCTATAATTATATCTCTCTTATCAATTACTTTTTAGAAAATTAATATATGTTCAACTTTTTAATGAGTATACATTAACTTTCAAGTATCTTATGAAAAAAGGCGTTTTCCCTAACATGTATCAACATTACTGATTATGTTTGACGATAGCTCTGACCAATGAAGATTTCATTTCAATTGTTTTTTTTTTTTTAAATAAAATATTTATGTTTTGTAAACACGTAGAGTACAAATGTAACAATGTGTGTTTTTTTTAGAGGTATGCAAATTCAAAATTCAATTTCTACAGACTATCAATTTGACATTTGACAGTTGATTTGTAGTCAGTACGTTTTGCTATTTGACCCAGTTGCTCAATAAGGTGTCGAAATTGGACTTTATTTATTTAAGATTTATTTAGAGGTATACAAATTTAAAAAAAAACACATTAAAATAATGTTAATGTTTATGATATTGGCTTTATTTAAAAGTAAATTTTATTCCAATATTGTTTAAATATGATTTCGGGCATCTGAACGCCACGGCTATCTTGAATGAAGCGCAATCGTGAAATCCAATTTTCGACAACTTTATCGAGCAACTGGGTAAAATGGCAAAACGTATTAACTACAAATCAACTATTAACTGTTAAATTGACAGTCTGTAGAAATAATGTTGCCAGCTTAAAAAACAAACCTCTAAAAAACACCATTTATATTTAACAACTAAGTATTGCTTAGTAATAATATTTGACATACATGATTCAATTGATGACACATATATGATTCAATTGATTACAATACATTTAAACACGAGTAATATTGAATCACATAACATTTTCGGAGATGGCCAACCATTTTGTCGGGTCTGACGATAGTTTTGATATATAAAACACGACATTTACAATCAACAGCGGTAGTTAACTCAACAACCTTTGGAGATTCTTCCATCTTTGAAATTGGGGGAGAATATCAAACTTAATCAGATTCATCCATTCACTCCCCTTAAATACCATTTCAAACTTAAATCTCCCAAGCTGCCATCCCCACTCATAATATTTAACTAGGCATCAATTATTAATTAGTATCTAGATAAAATATTTATATACAAATGTAGGCTTTTCCCAATAATAAGTTTGGTATGTTTTTCTACGTGTATATCTCTACTATAATTTGTACTTTTAATACATTGAGTTAATCAGTCTTTTTACTATATTTAAATCTCAAGGTAAAGTAAGTTATTTCCGAAACATATAGTGTAAAATACTTTTATTTTGAAAACATATTAAATCAATAAAGTGAATAAAACAGTGTTCCGAATCCTCTTTCCAAATTAACGATGGAATTCCACAGTGTTAACGCCTTAACCTTCAATAAAATGTACAAAAATCCCTGAGCTCGTGAGAATACCACACTCTTGGTCTTAGCTACTGATATGATCATATTGTTAAAATAATATAACCTCAAAAATGTGTTTTAACGTTTCCCGCATATGACGTGTTAATAGTCGTTCATGACACATGCAGGTAGTGTATCATAACGATATTATAAATTGTGGGGATACTCTTATTTCGTCTGTGTGTGTTTGTTAGTTGTTAGTCTAGTACTGACATAAACCTACATGTTCGACCATTGAGATTTCTTCTAATTTACATTTGATTGAATCATGCCCGGGTAACAGGAGAGCAGCGCGGACAAGGGGTATAATCACCGGCCGTGTACGCATAACTATAATTTTGTGTGTATCCGTTTGGGCACAATAATTGAATGTGGCCTAGCCGTACATAAATTATAGAATGTTGTCTGTTTGACCGAGACCATTAATCTTCCCCGGGTTACCTGGTAAACGGACAACGTTAAAATATTCAAACTCTTTCATGCGCATTTTTTTATAATCCGTAATATTTCGGTCGTCATGTAACCCACAAAACAAGTATAATAATCTTACAATTGAACATACGAAACATTAAAAAATAAAATAGTCTAAAAAATACATATAATTTATTTTCTACGCTCCAGATGTACGAGTTTGTAATTTAAATCAAGTTTGAACGCTAAGGCATTCACACAGTGGAATTCCATAGTAATATACTTAGGAAATTTAAATAACTTTGTTTAATCCACAAAACATAAAAAAACACGATATGTTTCGGAGGATACGTATATATAGATATAGATAATATTTTTTATTTTTTATATTATCATCATGTATTATTATTGTTTAATATTATTTATTAGTTCTTACTGATACTACTGATGTGAGGCTTGGAAGTCTTCCGCGGACGTTATTGGTGAACTCCAGGTGTTTATAAATAGGTGCCTTCTGTCAATATTCAAAATCCCCAAAAGCCCCAAACAGTATCAAATGCCGTTCTCTGGACCATGGCAGGCGAAAAGCTTATTAGAGAACAAGTCGCTAGACGCAAATGGGAGTGGATCGGTCACACTCTGAGACGGAACCCAGCCTGCATCGCTCAGGGCGCACTAGACTGGTCCCCTATGGGGGGAAAAAGAAAGCGAGGCAGACCTAGAGCCACCTGGAGAAGAACCCTGCAGGACGAGGTTAAGGCAGCAAGCCTCACTTGGGATGATGTTAAGCATCAGGCATGCGATAGAGTCTGGTGGAGAAGATTTCTTGAGGCCCTATGCACCACGGAGGTGTGACAGGACAAAAAGAAGAAGAAGAAGACTGATACTACAAATAGCCAAGGTTAATTTTTAAATTTAAATTATTGTATAGAATTTTAAATGCGTTTTTTATATTAGTCTTTCTTTGTTTAGTTTTTGTTATATTTTTACACCTGAAGATGGAGGTACCCTCCGAAACATGTCGTGTTTTTTTAATATATTGTGGATTAAACAAAGTTATTTTCAATTTCCTAAGAACGAGTATATTGAAATCAACGATTTTAAGTCGTTATTCTTTACATATAATGAACGTATTGTAATGTTAAATAATTTAATAAAAATCAAGGCTTCAATTGAATTATTCTCCCGACATTTGCGAGTATCAAAAGAATGGACGTTTATTATATTGTCTTGTGTTTTCAGACAAAGCATCTAATTATTTGCCTGGATAATAGATTCTATAGTATTTTTTGTTCGGTTTAGAACTATAAAAACTGTACGAAAAAGAGCTTCGGGCTAATCTCGGCCATCGCAATACGTAAGCACGTAGTGCTCATTCTATCAAGTACTCATTCCATCTTAATGCCCCATAGCAGGGGTCTCCAAAGTTTCCAGCATTAGGGCCTTACTGATTACTTCAGTAAGTTCCAAGGGCCAAAACCCTTTTAATTTTCCTGACATTATCTATAATTTCTAGATTAGTCGCGTCACTAACGAATTGAACGAGCAGACGCTTGCTCAATTCTTTAGTTCAAATGCTATTGAACACCTTCGTGGCCGAGTGGTAAGTGTATTGACTGCCACCCCGAAGGTTCTGGATTCGATTCTCGGCGAGGGCAGTTTTATTGTCACACTGTCTGTGGTCTGGTGTAGAATTCACGTGACAATTAAATGGCGATAGATTAGCTACCTATTACATGTCACGAGAATCACTATTATAGCCATAATACCCTTGTTGATAATACATCGATTTGGCTCATGCTGTCATAATGTAAAGAGCGATTCAACAAAACAATATAAAAATAATAATAATAATAATAATTATACATTATAAACTGTAAAATAAAAAACTTTGTTTTATGTATCACTTTTTCGCGACAGCTGACAGCTGTTAATATATTGTTGTAACGCCTGACGATGTCAAGATAGGTTGACGAAACAGCTGTCGCATGAAATAAAAATAAAAATACATTTGTGATACGTAAAACAAAGTTTTTTAATGTAACAGTTTTCAATGTTAAAACATCTTAATGTTTCGGCCAAAACAATGGACTATTGAATTATACATTAGTATTTTATATGTTATCATGTTTATATGTTATGTATATGTTTTTATATGTTATATGATTATAATGTTAATTGGGTTCATTTAAATTATTTTTAGATAATATGCTTAATTGTCATTAAGCTTTACCTAGCAAGTAAATAAAACCGAGTTACTATTATTCTGTGTTTTTTATGCAACTAATCACAACAACAAAAAGCTATTAGATGTCACGGGCCTGATTGATGACACTGGTCATTAGCTGTCGCAGGCCGGATTGATGACACAGGCCGGCCGGATTAGGCCCGCGGGCCGGAGTTTGGAGACACCTGCCCCATAATAATGAACAGCGACAACATAATAATGGATACAAAACAATTACCATGCTAAGATGGCAATCTTTTAAATCACTAATTATTTCATATGAAAAAAAAACATGGTAATAAAAGCATTATACTTTTATTATTTTATTATTCTTCTTTGCAACTTTCAATCCAAGGGATTGGTTTGCAGCCAAGTATAACAATTTTTCTGGTTCTTAGGATGCCACTTGAGCCTTTGATGTAGTAGTTTACCGTTGTTTTCCACATTTGTATACAGCAGGTCGAACCTAATTACGGTTATACAAAACAAATAATTTTTCTTTATTTGTTTAAATATTCTAAATTTGTACAAATAAAAAAAATAAATAAATAAACAAAATGGATACGTGGAACATAAATTAAATAATTGATGTTGTTGATTGAAATTTCTTGGGAGAAGTTCATTGTAAATAATGAAAATAAAATAAAAAAAATTAATAATTTTTCTATGTTTATTTTTAGTGTAAAATCTACTTATGAATTTTCGTCTTCGACCGGTTTCGGCAGCTCGTTGCCATCTTCTGGTCTTAAGATCTCACCAGAAGATGGCAGCGAGCTGCCGAAACCGGTCGAAGACGCAAATTAATAAGTAGATTTTACACTAAAAATAAACATAGAAAAATTATTAATTTTTTTATATTTATTTTCATTATAAATTAAATAGACATTATGCGCACCATCTAAACAGAATTTTGATTTTGTTATTTTATATTATATCATTGTATTTTATATTCTTTTTTTGTGGATATTGGACGATCGAAGTGTGCGCGGGAGATGTCTATTAGTGGCGATGAGGTTCGCAACCCATCACACCGCGTCTCTCACGGGGGCGAAAGAGAAGGATGGAGTGCCGCATCGGTTAAAGTTTGACAGTCCATTCTGTCTGCCTACCCTTTCGTGGAGATGGCGTGATGGTTAGTTAGTTAGTTAGTTAGTTTATATAATTATGTTTTTTACTTATTTATTTGATGTTTCTTGAACTTATATAAGAGTCAACATTAAACAAATAATACGAATGAAAACGTCAGTTTTCTTGAAGTTTCAGAATTGGTAATTGTAAATGAATTTGTCTATCTTGGATCACTAATAACTGACCAGGGGGGATGGGAAGGGAGATTCGATGCAGAAACTAAATGGCAAAAACTGCAATGACAAACTCACCAAGATATGGCAAGACAAAAATATCTCTAACAAGACCAAGATGAGACTGGTTCGAACCCTTGTTTTCTTCATATTACTTTATGGTTGCGTGTCTCGGACCATGCGAACATCGGAGAGGTCCAAAATTGATGCTTTCAAGATGTGGTGCAGGCTACGAATGCTGTCTGGACGGCAAGAAGAATAAACCAGTCAATCATTGACCAGCTGAATATCGAGGCAAGACTCTCGCAGATTTGCTCTCAGAGAGTGCTGAAATATTTTGGGCACGTAGCCCGGAGAGATCAGGACAAACTTGAATAGCTCATCGTCATGGGCAATGTGGAGGAAAGACGACCACAAGGACAACCATCGAACCGCTGGTTCGATCAAATCAGTGATCTGACTGGACTCTCATTAGGTGCAGCCGGAAGACTGACGGGTGGCAGGAGCGCATAGTGTGCCATGGTCAATGGTTTAAACGATGGACACGACCCTCAATCATGAGGAATACGACTGAGAAGAAGAGAAAAATATAAATACACGATTTTTTTTTACTCTATGAATAATTTAGAAGATTCTGACTATGAAACATGACGATTGCAGCTAGCTACTGTATTATTACCGATCATAACTATAATAATAATAATATTGTAATAAAAAATCGAATTTCAAAACATATCTGATACGATATTGTATAAAGTTGTAACTGCTCAGGTGATTAAATAAACAATTAATCTAAAAAAAATTAATTAGTACAATCAAATCTACATAGATGGCTAACTGGAACTGCCACGTGAAAATAAGTATGGATTTGGAGTATATATACAACTTCCAAAAATGTATCATACATGATCATAACAATGGTGGAATGGGGAATGTTGTAATTACATAAAGCGTGCGCTTAACCCAACCAATGACAGGTCATAAATCCTGTAAACACCTTGATCATCCATAGTCAGTTTCCAGTTTGTTTCTTCGTCTCTATTGAGATATAATTAAAAATTTAAAGTATGTTTTGCATTACAGGATATCGTAATTACATATTTATTTAAATGTTAATAGTTTTAGATGATAACTTAATAGAAAATTAAAGCATTTATTTGTATAATGCAATAACCCTTTGAGACCCATATTGATTAGAAAATTATGATTATAATACTCGTATTTTGGAGGTTAAGGCGTTATCACGGTGGAATTTTTTTTAATTTGGAAGAAGAAATTTTAGCATCATTTTATTCACTTTGTTTATTAAACTTTTTTATTTAACAAAAATATTTAAAACTACGTGTTTCGGAAGTGACCTACTCCATCTATAGGTGTAAATGGAACTAAATTAAAACCAAAGAACGATTATCAAAAGTGTTTTTCGGATTTAATTTATTAGATATATTTTTATAAAATAATGAAAGGATCATTAAGATGGTTAGGACATATTGAAAGAATGAATGAAGAAAGAATGGTAAAAAAATTATATGTTAATGATGTAAATGGAACCAGAAATAGAGGAAGACCGAGGAAAACGTGGCACGATCAAATAAATCAAATATTGAATGTCGGCCATGTGAGGAGTCAGAGAAATCGACGCGCGTGCATGACACGATGTATGAATGTTGAGGAAGCGAGAGAAATATGTCAGGAAAGAAAAGTGTGGCAGTCCATTCTTTCTGCCTACCCCTTCGGGGAGACGGCGTGATGGTTAGTTAGTTTAGTTAGTTAGTTAGATATACTTTTATATATTATTTAATTAATATATATTATTATTTAATTATTTATTTAATATATATTATTATTTAATTAATATAATATATTATTTAATTTAATTATATTATTTAATTTATAAGATTTATACAGAAATCTGCGATGTCGAAGATGTGGTCAGATGGGGACGTCAAAGACGGCGATACTGGTATGAACACGTAGAAAGGATGAGCTTTAATAGAATACCACACATAGCTCTCCATGGAACGCCAAACGGACAACGCCGACCAGGAAGACCCCCGAAACGGTGGAGAGAAAGCTGGAGTTCAGCATCTCAAGAGGACCCGCCTGAAATAACAGACTCCTGAGTCTACTAAAAGGGAAGAAGAAGAAGAAGATATATTTTCTTAATAATATTTTATTTTTATTTTGTAACAATATTTTATAAAAAAGTGGATAAAATAGTGTTTAAAAAGTTATTTTATATCCCTAGATGTCAGTAAAGCATTCGACCGCGTCTGGCACACCGGCCTGTTATACAAAATGGGAAAAGCAAACATCCCACTGCCTATGATTCAACTCATAGCCAGCTTTCTGTCCGATCGCCTTTTCAGCGTCAAAATCAACAAGGCCAAATCCCTTGTACGCCTTATCAGAGCAGGAGTTCCCCAAGGTTCAGTAATGGCTCCTACTCTGTTCAACATCTACTGCAGTGATATCCCTCTTCCCCGAGATCAGAACACCCACATTGCCCAATTCGCTGACGATACGGGCATCATCTCCAGTGCTAAAAGGCCGCTTCTCGCGACCCGCAGGGTGCAAAAACAGGCCGATGTGCTAGAGGTGTGGTGCAGAAACTGGCGCATTACCATCAACTCGAGTAAAAGCGCAGCGACCCTTTTCAGTAAAAGACACATTCCTCCAAACATTCTCAACATAAAAATGTTCGGCCAAGACGTTCCTTGGACCAAAACAATCAAATACCTTGGGGTTACCTTGGATTCTAAGCTGACATGGAGGCCACACATTACAAATAAAGTCAAAGCCGCGTCAAAAGCAATCTCAGCCCTCTACCCAATGTTAGCTAGAAACAGTAAACCAAGCATCGACAATAAACTCCTGATATACAAAACGGTTATAAGGCCGATCTTCACTTATGCAGCCCCAATCTGGGGCTATGCAGCTTCGAGTCACATACAAAAACTCCAAATCCTGAAAAATAAGGCTATCCGTTTATCGCTTGGTGCGCCTTCATGGACCAGGATTACACAACTGCACCTAGAATCGGGAATCCCGATGATAGATGAATTCATTCTGAAACTTGCCGAATGTTTTTACAAAGGACTCCCTTCACATCCCAACCCCACAATAAAAGACCTCTCTAATTACGACCCAAACACTTCCAGCCGCCACAAGCGCCCAAAATCGATTCTCCTTCAGAGAAACACTCCGGGCCACACAAATCATGCCCACGAATAAACTAACAACCCACCAAATCACCTTCCAACAATGTTCCCATCAGACGTAAGAGGAATAGCCACATGAGCTGAACCTCTGTAAGCCAGAAGATCCAAGTCCAAGTCCAAGTCCAAGTTATTTTATAATATTAAACAAATAGCGTAAAGTGATTAGATTTTCGAAATATTTTTTAACCCCAAAATTATCACACCGTTTCTTCAAAAGGCTCTCACACTGTGGATTTCCATAATTAATTTTATTTTATGAATTAAAACACTGTTTTTTTATATTTACACCAGATTATTTTTCTCGATAACTTTCGAAGATCGGGATAACGATATGAACTGACTTTTTTAAAACATAATTACAATTGAATATAATAAACTAATGAAGTAGGTGAAATTGAATAAAAACCTTGTAAATTTACTTTTAAATCTGCCATGCAAAGGGTTAAGCTATACTATGAATGAGCTATCATTAGAATAAACTAGAGGTAACTCAGCGATTCTAATATAGATGTTTTTGAATTAAGAACGCATATCTTTGATAGTAAACGCAAATATACATACATGTCGGGTGAGTTTTTCACATAACTCAAGATAACAGTAACTCGTTCAGAGTATTTTTACTTAATTCAAAAGATACAGTTATTTATAATACGAATAGGAAAATACGTTTTTTAAAAGTTTTATATTATTTATTGTGAATTTATTTTAAATAATAATTAAAAGAACGATGTAAGATAACTACTTCCACTTTTGTCTGTATTTAGACAGCGACCGGTTTCGTCAGGCTCGTTGGCATCATCAGACTGGTCACTGGTATGTTTTAATTTATATAAAAATCGTCATAATGAAAGTTTATAGTGTTAACGTCTTAAGTTAAAGATGAATAAATTAACAGACACACAAATACGAGTATACGAGTACACATACGAGTATGTAATATAAACATACCATTATTAGGTATTATTATTTAAAAAATCGTGTGGAAAGTTTTGACAGCTGTTAAAATTAATTTTCTGAATTTGATTTCCAAAGACGAATATAACTAACTATCTAACTAACCATCACGCCGTCTCCCCTTAGGAGTAGACAGAGAGGATGAACCGCCATACCGTTCTGTCTTGACATACCTCTCTAGATTCCTCCACATTCATACATCGTAACAAACATGACTGTCGATTCTTCCGACTTCGAATGTGGTCGCCGTTTAGAATTTTATTGATTTGGTGATACTTTCCTTTGTCTTCCACGACTTCTCTTCCCACTCACACTGCTTGTATACAACATTTAAACCATTCTTCTCTCGTCTATTCGTTCCATATGTCCAAACCATTCTCAGGGATCCTTTTTTAACAGCCCTACCTTTGGGTTATTTTCCGAAAAACTTGTAAAAAAGCAGTTTTTTTTATTAATGAAATTTAATTATATATTAATTTTATTTTCTCAAATTACGAAATGTTAAATACTCGGCCGCACACTTCGCCTGCCCCTTGTAAAACTATCATATTTATATAGACTTGTACTCGAGTGTTGTTGGCACACGCGCGTATCCCTAACAGTTTGTACATTTTAGGTACCTTACTTTTTCTCAAGCGCGAAACGTGATACGGGATAGTGCAGAATGGTACAGTCACAGTGAACGTATCACGTACGTTCAAATACGTAGGGTAGTTCATTTTACTAATAATACAATCATCTACCTTACATTTCTTCCTTATTTCGTCGTTTTATATTCTATTATATATCGTTTTCCCGTACATTCTTTTCAGTGATCTCATTTCTACGGCATTTATCCTACAATGTTTTCCAAAAGGCTATATATATTAGAAGTTATTTATTTTAGTAACATAGTAAACGAATAGAGAAGTCACAATTAAAATAAAGAAATAACCTGTTAAAATAAAATTAAATGGGTGTGATATCCTGTGTAAGCTTCAATTCCTGGTATTATCATAGCCATAATATTTTATTCGAATTATACCAACCTCCGGATCAAATTATGAAACTTGATTGTGGGTAAGTATAGGTATGAACAATGGTTGGCGGATAATGGTTAGATTAAGTGATAATATGTTATTAGACATCGATGTACAACGCCATACTTGTCATAACAAGGCGCCTATACAAAAAAAATTATAAAGAAAAAAAAACCTTTGGAATATGTATTTAAACTGGTTGATATATCTATGCGCTGATAAATATATATATTTTATTTTATTTGTTAATTCAACGGGCTATTTAGACAATTATAAAAAGAAAAGTTCACAATGGTGTTTTTTACCGACCCTTATGTATGGAAGCGAAGCATGAAACTGGCAAAAGAAGGATGAAAGTAGAATAAATGCACTAAAATGAGATCTTTTAGACGAATGTGTGGATACCCTGTGTATGATAGAGTGTCGAATGAAAATATAAGAAGTGAATGCGGTGCGAATGATAGTGCTATGAATAAAATAATGAAAGGATCATTAAGATGGTTTGGACATATGGAAATAATTAATGAAGAAAGAATGGTAAAAACATTATATTCAACGATGTAAATGGAACTAGAAATAGAGGAAGACCGAGGAAGACCGTGCGTGCGTGACACAATGTATGAATGTTGAGGAAGCGAGAGAAATATGTCAAGAAAGAAAAGTGTGACAGTCCATTCTTTCTGCCTACCCCTTCAGAGAGACGGCGTGATGATTAGTTAATTAAAAATAAAACATGTCAGTTTTATCTGTTTTCATACAGTTACTAAATGACTAACTCTCACGCGATCTCTATGATGAAGCTAAGGTACAAGCGAAACTAGTTGGCGCCAAGTATTACTACGATTCCGCGGTATTATTTTACGAGTACATAGTTACAATTTTGAATATTGAAAAATATTGTATCACAACCGAAACATGTCTGTGAAAAGTGTAATAAAGTGTGTACGAAGTGCAGTTATATGTATTTATTCAATATTAATCTACAACACAAAGTTAAGGTGAATATAGACGAAAATGTGTTTAATTTATTTTATAGAATATATTTATTAATTTCAATTTCAAAATCTTTAAGAGAAAGAAATCATTTCCGTATTTTTTTATGATCGAGCGAATAACTACGAATTGAAAGGGTTAACATCGTTATAATTATTTGAAGAGTGCATGATTCGAGTAACAATAATAAACACCCTGTACCGTGAGCTTCCTCCACTCGACAGGCAGGTAGTACTCCGTGCCCCTACATTATCGCCTCCCGCTCAAAGAAAAGCTCAGTCCAGAGAGCTTTTTGATTTGGGTAATAATTAATACCTGATGGTGGGGTGCCCTTGCAGGATAATACCGTAAGGATGAAGGACGCCGATTCGAGCACCAGATTACAGGGCCATTAGCGGACGAGAACTAATAGACTCGGCGGCGTTAACTGGATCTTTAAATATATGTTAACTCTTGTAACCAACAGTTGCTACAGCTTGAAACCAAATTTAAAAGTCGAACGATTACAAAATTGAACGCGTTGATAAACGTTTTTTTGATAAAATGTTTTTTTTATATAATGGTACGATACAATACATTTACGCGGACGATGCCGTTTTCGTTGCGGATAGTGCGGACGAATTACAAGTCTTGGTGTCGAGAATGTATGAGGTATGCAAGTCAAATGATTTAATGATGAATGTCGGAAAGTCAAAGGTGATGGTTTTCGAAAGGGAAGAGCCAATGACAGTTTGTAATATAAGTGTGAACGAAGAGAACTTGGAACAGGTGAGGGAATTTGTGTATTTAGGTAGCATGTTCACAGCAGATGCCCGAACGGATAGTGACGTCGAAAGAAGGGTTGGTGCGGGTAACAAAGTGAATGGAGCTTTAAAAATAGTTATTGGAAAGCGAAAACGGCCGTTCACAATGGAGCTCTGGTCCCAACCCTAATGTATGGAAGCGAAGCATGGAACTGGCAGAAGAAGGATGAGAGCAGAATAAATGCGGTAGAGATGAGGTCCCTAAGACGTATGTGTGGTAGAACGATATATGACAGAATCTCAAATGCTGATATAAGAAAGGAATGTAGAGCGAAATAAGGTATTATGAACAAAATTATGAAAGGATGGCTGCGTTGGTTCGGACATATGGAGCGCATGGATGGAGAAAGAATAGTTAAGAAAGTATACGTTAATGATGTAAATGGAGTACGAAGTCGAGGCCGACCGAGGAAAACATGGCATGACCAAATTCATCAAATTTTAAAGGTTGGTCATGTTAGAAGTCGGAGGAATCGACGTGCGTGTATGACTCGTTGTATGAATGTGGAGGAAGCTAGAGAGGTTTGCTAGGATAGAGTAGTGTGGCGGTCCATTCTCTCTGCCTACCCCTGCGGGGAAACGGCGTGATGGTTTGTATTGTATTGTATTTGTATGGTACGATATTATTTTTTGAAAAGATTTTATCGTGGGCACAATACTACAACTATAATATACGAGTATATAACGCAAAGTATATTTTCTGATAAATTGCCGTTCTAAGTTTCGAGGTCAAACCATTATGAACAAAGTAATACAAAGAAAAGTTTTCTAGAAGTTTTATTATATTTAATGAGAATGACATGTTTCGCCCTTCTAAGGCATTATCAAATGTACAACAACAACACCAAACCATCACGCCGTTTTCCAAAGGGGTAGGCAGAAAGAATGGACCACCACACTACTCTATCCTGACATACCTCTCAAGATTCCACCACATTCATACAGCGAGTCATACACGCACGTCGATTCTTCCGGCTTCTGACATAAACAATCTTTAAAATTTGATTAATTTGGTCATGCCATGTTTTCCTCAGCCTACCTCAACTTCATACTCCATTTACATCGTTAACGTATATATTTTTAACCATTCTTTCTTCACCTATGCGCTCCATACGTCCTAAACCAAAGAACGGATCTTTTCATAATTTTGTTCGTAATACCTAATACTAACATCAGCATTTGAGATTCTGTCGTACATCGTTCTTCCACGGTGTAGGTCTAGGGACCTCATCTCTACCGCATCTATTCTGCTCTCTTCTTTTCCTGTCAGTTTCATGCTTCGCTTCCATACATACGGGTTGAGACCAGAACTCCATTGTATCTAAATGTATTAATTATTAAATATGGAGTTTTACATCATTGTTCAAGAAACAATAAAAAAATGAATATGTAGATTATGGTGTTAAATTGGACATTAAATCAGATGTCCGGTTTGTTGGAACTATTTAGAATTTGTTGAAAAGCAAAATTAAAAACACATAACACATATTGCAGCGCTATCAAGAACTTTATGCTAGCTATTTAGATTTATGCTATATATATGCCAACTTGTCAACAAGTCAAGATAGGAGGAGAGCTCACAGATGAATTCATGGTATCACAGGGCCTCAAACAAGGTGATGGTTTAGCCCCAACACTTTTTAACCTGAGTTTGGAATATGCCATAAGGAAAACTTACCACCTTAACACGAATCACATACTTTCATAGCAGCCAGATCATAGGATATGCAGACGACCTTAACAATGTAGGAAGATCCCTAGCAGCCATACACGAAGTATTTGAGCCTTTAGAGACAGCAGCCAAGGAGATGGGTTTAGAGATAAACGAAGAAAAGACACAAATAATGAAACAAACCAGGAATGCAACCCATAACTCAAGGCGAACCATCAGATTCAAGGATAGATACAACTTTAAGATGGTGGAGGACTTAACTTACCTGGGTTCGTCTATAACAAAAGAAAACGAAGATCACAAGGAAATCGAAAGAAGAATCACAATTGGTAACAAAACATTCTTCTCTCTACTACCAGCGCTCAAATCAAGAAACGTACACTGGAAAACCAAAATCACCCTGTATAAAACAATCATCCGAACAGTAGTGACCCATGGGTGTGAGGCGTGGACAATGACAGCGAAATCTGCAGAGCGACTGGATACTTTTGAGAGAAGGGTGCTGGGCAGAATTCTGGGTTCTGTGAATGACGGTGAAGGCTGAAGAGTGCGGCATAATGACGAGCTGTACAATATTTACAAAGCTCCCAGTTTCTCCACACAGGTCAGACTGAATTGACTGAGATGGGCCGGTCACGTGCAGAGGATGCCGTCATCGCGAACCCCAAAAAGATTGCTGGAGTGGCACCCAGGTGGTAGAAGACCAATTGGACGACCAAGGCTGCGATGGGAGGATGAAGTTGGAGAGATGGAGCAAGATTGTTAAGAGTGTCAGATTGGAGGGTCGAAGCGGAGGACAGGAGGAGTTGGAGGCGAAGAATACTGGAGGCTAAGGCTCGATATGGGCTGTAGGGCCATCGAAGAAGAAGAAGAAGATATGCCAACTTGATTAGACAATAAAAAGAGTTTTACGAGTTGATTCACAAGTATTATTGAAATGAAAACCATTTTTTTGCCATATGAACCCAGCTATGTGCCACACATTAATTAGTCAACGCGCTGTATAAGCCTAATTGTGCGAACCGCCAGCGTTCGGTCACCATTATAAAGATGTCTAAACATTTCAATGCCGCTACGAAAAAAGGCGCAGTTTCTCACATAAAATACACTTTCAGTCGGGTCTGACTCATCTGCCCGACAAAAGGCGCTTTTCAAACTGAAAAATAATGACGGCAAATGAGTTTTGTATGAGGAGAAGTAAAAAAACGTTACCACTGTGTGGAGTACAAGGTCTTTAAACGTTTTTAATAATGATTGAAAATGGTTGCTGCGATTTCAGACTGTTTTTTCCTTAGCCCGCGAATCTTTTAATGACAAAAATTGGTCTAATATAATGGAAAGCCATCATGGAAGCCAGATACCGTATTTCGTAATAGCTTTTGGTGGTATTTTTCTAGAAAGAGTAATTTAAAATGATATAAAAACATTTATTATTGGTGTGTAAGAAGATCACCAAGCCGAGTAGCAAGGTCTAAAAGTTTCAGATCCACTGTTTTTTATAAATCATTTTTAAAGGCCATTTGAAGCATATTTAAATTTACAGAAAACAGTCGAAATATTAAATTAATACGAATGAAAACGTCTGCTTTCTGAAAGTGTTATTATAATTAACGGAAATAACATGTTTTGCCTTTCTAAGGTATTATCAAATGTTATCACATGTAATCACATTTGATAATGCCTTAGAAAGGCACATAATTCCCATAAGTTATCTTTTCATTATTTAAATGGAATTTTATTATATATTTTTTATATAACGTTTTTGTTATGATTCGTACTACAATATTTTTATGAATTTTTCAAAAGTAGAAAAACAGTGTTTTAATTCATAAAAAAATCTTCATAATGGAATGTCATAGCCCAACAACTTAAGTTTATCTCAAAAATAAAAATGTTATCCTATTTAATATGTTCTATCAAGTTAGTAAACTCGAAATAAAATTGTTACATGTGACGTTAGATTAAATAAGACGATTTATTTATTATCTAGAAAATTTATAAATATCAAGTAAATTGCTGATTAATCAATCACAGTAACATTCATTACAGTAAATTGCAATTACAGTAACATTCATTACAGTTAACTACAGTCAATTGCTGATTAATGAATTACAGTACAGTGTGTCCTGTAATTTTGTTTTACAAAAATTTCGATTATTTTCAAAGACGATTTTCTTTTATGTTATTCCTAATTTTGTAACAACAACAACAAACCATCACGCCGTTTCTCCGCAGGGGTAGGCAGAGAAAATGGGCCGCCACACTACTCTATCCTGGCACACCTCTCTAGCTTCCTCCACATTCATACATCGAGTCATACACGCACGTCGATTCTTCCGGCTTCTGACATGACCAACTTTTAATATTTGATTAATTTGGTCATGCCATGTTTTCCTCGGTCTACCTCGACTCCTTACTCCATTTACATTGTTAAAATATACTTTTTTAACCATTCTTTCTTCACCCATGCGCTCCATATGTCCGAACCAACGCATCGAACCTTTCATAATTTTGTTCATAATACCTTCTTTCGCTCTACATTCCTTCCTAATATCAGCATTTGAGATTCTGTCGTACATCGTTCTACTACACATATGTCTTAAGGAACTCATCTCTACCGCATTAATTCTGCTCTCATCTTTCTTCTGCCAGTTTCATGCTTCGCTTCCATACATAAGGGTTGGAACCAGAACTCCATTGTGAACGGTCATTTTCGCTTTCATTGATAAATTCTTGTTTCCAATAACTACTTTTAAAGCTCCATTCACTTTGTTACCCGCACCAACTCTTCTTTCAATATCACTGTCCGTTCGGCCATCCGCTGTGAACATGCTACCTAAATACACAAATTCCCTCACCTGTTCCACGTTCTCTTCATTTACACTTATATTACAAACTGTCATTTGCTCTTCCCTTTCAAAAACTAACACCTTTGACTTTCCGACATTCATCATTAAATCGTTCGACTTGCATACCTCATACATTCTCGACACCAAGACTTGTAATTCGTCCGCACTATCCGCAACGAGAACGGCATCGTCCGCGTACAGCAGACAGTTTACAGACAGATCACTCATCTTAGCACATAACCACTAATTTTGTATATAATGGATATATCAAAAGAGACAAGAGAAATTTTTCGTAAAGCAAACTTTTTGATATGCCTACGAATAACCAACGTTTTACAGTTTTTTTTAACACAACCGCCACACTGTAATGTGAGATGAGTTATTAAATCTTTCAATGGAGTACGATAATTAAAGCATTTCTTTAGATTTGTTGCAGGCATATAAAAGTAGAGTAAATACATAAAAAAAAACTTTTCTTTGGAGAACCGTCGTGAAAGTTTTATAATCTATGAACCAGTAGGTACAACGTTAGGGAATAAAAACTGTTGTGAATAAAATTTGATTGTTGTGAAATTAGTATTATACAAAAATGTTTTGATGTGCGGATATACTATTATAACATTACTATTTATTTGCCCTTTCTAATCACTGTTATTTCCCACATTTGTTATATTTGTTTGTAAAATTGTCAACATATTTCGCATAATTAATTTTAACTATGACTAACCACACTAATGAGCTTTTTGCCCTATAAATAGTAAGTCTTTTAATTTGTTTCTTTAGTTTTTTGTAAGACTTGATTATGCCAACATCGGTTGGCGAAACAGTTGTCGCGACACTCTCAGTGAATAAAAATAAATTATAATATCATAACAGTGTTAAAAATTTTAACAGTAATAATGTTTTTTTAATTTAAGTGTCATAGTGTTTCGGCCAAAAACAATGAACTATTTAATTTATTATTTTGTTGAATCGCTCTTTACATCATTACTGCGCGAGCCAAATCATATTGATTCTCATGATATGATTTAGGTAGCTAATCTATCGCCATTTTATTGTCACGTGAATTCTACACCGGACTAAAGTCAGTGTAACAATCACACTGGCATCGCTGGGAATCGAACCTGGGACCTTAGGCGTGCCAGTCAAAGTACTTGCCATTCGGCCACGAAGGTCTATATAACATATATGTAACAAATGTATGGATCACAACGGAGTTTTTTTTTTATCTAACCCTTATTTAAATTCAAATTTGGAAGGTCGGCTTTGTTGAAGGTCGGCTTTGTACACTGAATGAATGTGGGGGATCTAGAGAGTTGTGTCCGGAAAATAATAATGTGACGCTCTACGCTTTCAGGGAAACGGTTTATTGTTGTTGTTATGTACATATATGAACTTAAAGTCAGATTGCTTTTAACTAACTATTTCTTCTTATTCTCTCCATAAAATATCGCCTGCTGCATCTAATTTTGAAGGCAAAATAGAGGGCCGCAGGGGGGCAGGTTGAAGGCAAATCTCTTGGCTGCGCAATGTGAGGGAATGAACGGGAATCGGAACTGTGAAGAGGCTATTCCGGACAGCGCAGGATAGGGAAGAGTTTACCAGAGTGATCGCCAACGTCGGAGGGATCTGATAGGGCACTTTAAGAAGAAGAAGATTCTCTCTATAATAATCATACCCTAAATGTTCCGGTTGAGGTTTTCCAAGGTTTCCTTAGCTGTAACGCGAATGTCGGAACATATATAGAGAGCCCGTGGACTCCAGAGCTTGAGTCAGCTCTGTACAGCTTTAACATAGAATATAGAAGTAAAGTTTATCATAAACCGTAATAATATCCTTAAGATAAGCACCCGCAAGGATCAAATATTGTAATTGAAAAAAAATAGGGGAAAAAAACACGTTCTGCCTTGCTACGGCATTATCAAATGTTTTTATTTATTGTTTCTTGAGCAATAGCATAAAACTCTATATCATATTATTATTAAGATTGAAAATGTCTGTTTTCTTGAAGTTTTACTATATTTTAAGGAAATGACATGTTTCGCCTTTCTAAGGCATTATCAAATGTGTATATTTGATAAAGTGAATATTGCACTTAAAGATAACATCGCAACAATAACAAAAACCTATCCAAAAAAGCTAGAATGGCAGTACATAATGGTGTGCACTGCCATTTTAGCTATCACATATACGTCTTAGAGACCTCATCTCACCCCATTTATTCTGCTCTCATCCTTCTTTTGATAGTTTCATGCTTCGCTTCCATACATAAGGGTTGGGACAGAAGGCCGGGAAATATTATTATGATTATCCATTAATATTTTAGTCTAACACTTTGGGGAAACGACGCGGTGGTTAGTTAGTTCAGCAGTGGTAATGCTATCAGGAAGACACGATAAGTCTTCCAACAATGAGAGTCGTGACTGCCATGGGTACGGTATTGGCCTTGCAATTCGGCCGCTTACAGCGCGAAGCTAGGGGCAAATGGCAACGGATTATTGCGGTGCTCATCAGCTTCGTCACGGCTCGCGTAATTCATTCGTTTGACACAAAACGTCGGCAAAATCACGGTCCACAGTCTAGCGGGTTCATCGGGCACAACGAAACATTAATGGTTTGTTCAATAATTAATACGAACGAAAACGTCTGTTTTCTAGAAGTTTTATTATATTTTTTGGGAATGACGTGTTTCGCACTTGCTACGATATTATCAAATATAACTAACTAACTAACTAACCATCACGCCGTCTCCCCGAAAAAAAGACTGCCACACTTTTCTTTACTGACATATTTCTCTCGCTTCCTCAACATTCATACATCATGTCATGCACGCGCGTGGATTTCTCTGACTCCTCACATGGCCGACATTCAATATTTGAT
The DNA here is from genome assembly GCA_022606425.2 of Lepidostoma basale. Classification (NCBI taxonomy): domain Eukaryota; kingdom Metazoa; phylum Arthropoda; class Insecta; order Trichoptera; family Lepidostomatidae; genus Lepidostoma; species Lepidostoma basale. The sequence goes on along the minus strand of JAHDVF020000524.1, from coordinate 1,239,317 downwards.
TAATTGGATCGTGCCACGTTTTCCCCGGTCTTTATCTATTTCTGGTTCCATTTACATCGCCAACTTATTTATATAATTTTTTTACCATTCTTTGTTCATTCATTCTTTCCATGTGTCCAAACCATCTTAATGATCCTTTCATTATTTTGTTCATAACACCATCATTCGCACCGCATTCACTTCTTATATTTTCATTCAACACTCTATAATACACAGAGTATTTACACTGCTTATTTTATAAATGAATTAAAATAGTTTAAACACTTTTAGCTTACACGGGAAGGGCACTATAGAGAAAATTGACTTCAGGATGGGATTTTACAGGGTTGTAGTATCTCCGTTTACTAAAAAAACGCATGATGCGGGATTTGAACCGGAGACAAGCTGGCCAGAGAAATAGAAAAGGAAAGCTATCTACACAGCCACCTAAGTATTGATCTCTCTCTTACTGGTTTCAATCCTGGGATTGGTTTGCATCAATTTCCTCTATTCTTCTCTTCTATTCTTCGCTGTCTTGTGGGGCTCTTTTGAAATCTGCATAATTATGATGAGCAGCGCACGTATTGAATGTAGTGGTGAAATTTCAATTATATTGGTTAGCAACAGTGAAAAGTTTAAAGGCTTTTTTCTATACGTTGGCTAGTTATTGCGCTTTCTTATTTTAACAATGGATAACTCTTAGGGGATACTTAAATCCTGTAAAATCCCAAGTCAATTCACGATGTAGTGCCCTCCCCTAGTAAGTAATAATCACTTTTTTGAGTTAGTAGCACCAAACGGTTTCAGTCTGTAGCGAGCTTCCTCAGAGCTATATACAAACAGATTGCGTACAGCCCTGATGAAGCTCGCTACAGAGTGAAACCGGTTGGCGTTGCGATCTCAGTAAAGTGGTTCCGCTACACATCCATAATAAATGGTACACTGTCAACCTATTGGAACAATTATAAATTAATAAGCATAACACAAACCCTAATTTAACTTTAATTAATGAACAAACTAACATATATTCATCCCCACTCCTTAATGTCGTTCCGATATATAATTAGATTCAAAGAACTCTTCATTCTGCACTGTATTTATTTCACATTTCAGATGCAGAAGAGAAGAATACATCGGTTGAGTCTAGGCACACAGGATGGCGATTTTATTTTATTTATAATACTAAGAATCATTAGTCACCTTGAAATATGTAAAATCATTTGTAAATAATTTGAAAGAAGAAGTTTTCTTAGAAACACTTTATTTCGTCCTACCTCAAATAACTTATTTTTGATTTATATAATATTATTTAGTATCCCCTAACTATGTAATCATAGTCATAAAATTTCTCAACGAGTTCCAAGAAACACTTTCCAATATTTCTGGACCAACCAGAATAATTATTTGTTAAAAATGTATCGAGTCACATAAATTTTCGTTAATTACAATATTCTGCTCCATTTACTAGTGTATATAAACATCAACGAGCTGAAATTTCGGCACATTTGATAATGCCTTAGAAGGGCGAAACATGTCATTCCCATAAATATAATAAAACTAGAAAACTGATGTTTTCATTCGTATTAATTATTGTATAATTTTATTTTAATATACATCAAACCACCAAAAAAATGGCTTCTTATCAAAGTTTAATGAATTTTCGTTTGATTACTATAAATTTCTGACCGCCACGCTCACGGATTAATTATGTAATCTAAGATTATGATATTACTGCAGAATCCACTCAGAACTCACATCATTTCTTCTGGACACGTTCTATGCTCCAAGTTAAATGGTTAAGAATCGATCAACGCTTCGAATGATCTATGTTCGAGTCCCGCGTACTTTAAACATCGGTATATTCCATGGACCAGCACAAGATCACGTCCCAGGGGAGCTTTAATAGGCCCTTTTGAGTTAAATGGATGCATTACTCGCTTAGCGAAAATCGATCATGTACGTATTAACTTATCAGATACGTATCTGCGAGGAATGGACATATGCGCGTTATTCGCATCCTGTAAATGGACCTGCAATCTACGTCTATACATCCTTTAGTCCTGTCGGCAAGGAGGACTACCCGGGCACAGGACTTAATCGTCTTCGATATCGATACCTTCTTTATCAGTAAAGATAAGTTGTGGTGTAACTACAGGGTGGGTCGCCTATAACCAAAATGTATAAAACATATTTTTATTCTACTTAGGAAATTAAAAATAACTTTGTTTAATCCACTAATTATTAAAAAAAATTTTTAAAAAACACGACATGTTTCGGAGGATACCTTCATCTTCTGATACCTTCTAATACCGATATAAGATGGAAGTATCCTCCGAAACATGTCGTGTTTTTTAGTGTTTTTCTAATATTTTTTTTAATAGTTAGTGGATTAAACAAAGTTATTTTTAATTTACTAAGTACTCGTATATTACAATCGAATTCGACAACGTTTATTTTCCACAGCGTTCAATAAGTTTATTTTTATTCTAATTTTAAGACTAAAAAGGTTCGGATAAGATGGTTAAAATAATAATTTGGATAACAATATGAATTTAAAAAAGAATTCCAAAAAAAAAAACACTTGACTAATACATAAACCACAAAACGATTTTTGTAAATTTAAACAATTTTTTTAACATTTGAGATGGTTTTTCTATACTTGTTTTAAAGATTTTTCACCTTAATAATCTTATTTCTGTTTTTAATTATGAAAATGACATAATGCCTTAGTAAGGCGAAACATGTTATAGGAAGGCGAAACATGTCATCCCCATAAAAGATAATAAAACTTCTAGAAAACAGACGTTTACATTCTTATAAATATGCCGACTTTGATATGATTGATAACTTAACAAATAAGTAACACGAATGAAGACGTCTGTTTTCCTGTCTAAGGCATTGTCAAATGTCATTCAAATAAAATATAATAAAACTTCTGGAAAACCGACGTTTTGATTCGTATCAACTATTTAATATGGAGTTAAACAATATTGTTCACGAAATAATAAATATGTCAATTTATTATTCTTTTCTTCGACAGTCCTACAGCCCATATCAAGCCTTAGCCTTCATTGATCGCCTAAAACTATACTAGAGCCGTTTAGAATTGAGTCTTGGGACCATAAATCATTTCCCTATGTCTATCTCGCTTGCACTTATGGAGCAGTTTAAGGATGGGCGTAACAATAAAATAAATATATCGATAAGTAACGTTTGTTATCGTATCTTGTTTATAAACTTTAACGAGTTAGCAAAGTTTTGATATTAAACTTTATTTACTGGTTTTCTGTGCGTTTGAATTCGTATGAAATTTATGACTACAAGATACTAAATTAAATACCAGTATAAACCGAAAAATTGTTAAATTTTAAAAATTGTGTACCGTATGTCTATAAACACAGAAAGAAAGTTAAGTTTAAGAAACAAAGTAGATCATATTGCGGCCCTTAAAAGTCCACTGTCGCTCTACTCACACCACAAATAAACGCGGCCATTTCACGTGGTTTGTTGAAATAAAGAGAAACCATTTTATTCGTATCACTTTTCAATTCATTGACAAACAGGAATACGTTGTGAATCACTGTTCGAGTTTGAGGGCTAATATCGCCATGTAATTTCTTCAAATCAACGTTAGAAAATAAACTATCCATAGAGCGCAACGAGTGGTGACACACGAATATATTTATATAATTGCTGTAAACACATCTACAGCAAAAAACACGCACTGCAATTGCATTTCGTAAAGACCAATCATCGAACATATCATAACGTACAGATCATTATAGTCGATTGTATAGTATATCAATCGATGAAAAAACGGTCCCGGCGCGCTTCCCATCCTTATCTCTATTGACATTTATTGCCCCAAGACTCAATCCTAAACGGCTCTAGTATAGTCTTGTCCTCCGCTTCGACTCTGCAATCTGACTAACAATATCGCCCCATCCCTTCCAACTTCATCCAAATATGACAATTATAAATTCACAAATACAAAATTGCCTGGAAATTTTGAAATATGCCGAGTTTCCGAGTTTTTGTCAATATTTATGGTCGAGGGTACCGCGCTTATGAGTGACCTAGGCTGTACGCGATCATCGATATCCATGGGCTATTTGCGGAACCTATTAAGGAAACGTTATTTTCGAACGCTACCCCGTGTTTATAACTCGTAGATCGTGCCGCTGAGCACGTGGATCATTATAATCAGTTCGCAGGATGAAAACTGGACTGGAAAAGAATATGTAAGAGGAACTGATACAAAAGAAAATGCAACAAAAAATAAGGAATACTGGATTTCTTATCAAGAATCATAATCAAATTGTCATCGCAAACAAAAGCCTATCCAAAAAAGCCAAGACGGCAGTGCACAATGGTGTTCTTGTGCCGACCCTTATGTATGGAAGTGAAGCATGGAACTGGCAAAAGAAGGATGAAAGTAGAATAAATGCAGTAGAAATGAGATCTCTAAGACGAATGTGTAGCAAATCTGTATATGATAGAGTGACAAATGCAAGCATAAGAAGTGAATGTGGTGCGAATGAAAGTGTTATGAACAAAATAAGGAAAGGGTCATTAATATGGTTTGGACACATGGAAAGAATGAGTGGAGACAGAATGGTAAAGACGGTATATGTAAACGGCGTGAACGGAGCTAGAAATAGAGGAAGGCCGAGGAAAACGTGGCACGATCAAATCAATCAAATATTGAATGTCGGTCACGTGAGGAGTCGGAGAAATCGACGTGCGTGCATGACAAGATGTATGAATGTAGAGGAAGCGAGAGAAGTATGTCGGGATAGAACAGTGTGGCGTTCCATTCTTTCTGGCTACTCCTCCGGGGAGACGGCGTGATGGTTAGTTAGTTAGTTAGTTAATCAAATGATTTATCTGAAATATCTTGATAGAAGTTCAATTCAAATAATAATTAAATAAAACATTGATTTTTTTATAACTACTTCCACGTTTGTCTTTATTTCGACAGCGACCGGTTTCGGCAGGCTCGCTGGCATCGACAGACTGGGCCCAGATAGGGACCAGTCTGTCGATGCGTGTCAAAATCGGTCGCTGTCGAAATAAAGACAAATGTGGCAGTAGTTATAAAAAAAACATCGTTTTATTTCATTATTATTTAAGAATCTAAATAACTAATGAAAAAAAAAATATAATCTTGTATATATTTAAAAAGGTGAATACTTGGAACATAAATTGATTAGACAATATGTGCACCATCTTAAAATAATATTTTGTGTTACATTCTTTTATTTTGTTATTTAATTTTATATCATTGTATTTTATATTATTTGTTTTAGATTAATTTTGTGGATGTTGGATGATCTAAGTGTGCGCGGGAGATGTCAATTGGTGGCGATGAGGTTCGCAACCCATCACACCACGTCTCCCGCGGGGCGAAAAGAGAAGGATGGAGTGTCGCATCGGTCAAAGTGTGACTGTCCATTCTTTCTGCCTACCCTTTCGGGGAGACGGCGTGATAGTTAGTTAGTTAGTATATATATTTAAACTTATAGATATATAATAATAAAATGCTTTGTATTTAACCACGCTATTGTTATAATATTATAAATAAAACACACCAACCCTTCATGGCAAGGGTGGTGTGCAAATGCCAAAATTCCATCCACATGTCGGAATAACCTGGATGCAGTCTGTACATATCATAAATATAGATCCATCTGGACATCCTCTAATTGCGTTGCACAGCCTTCACTACTAAAAACGACCCCCGGGAAGACCAATAAAAATACCAACTGCTTGTAATTGACCTCGAATGAGGTCAGTCCCTCTCAAGAAATAGACGAAGAGGGCTACGTTAAGAAAAAAATAATGAAAAGATTAAAAACATTTTAAATCAGTATACTAATATGAAAGTTAGCCAATTTTTTAAGTAGTGATTTTGTAGCATTTGCTGTAATTTCTTTATTCACAGCACCGTGGATGAATGTGAAGATGTCGATATCTTGTTACAAGACAGGAGACAAGATAAAAACTCAATACAATCTGCTCAGCGATAAATAATATCTTACTGCAGCAGAGATTAAAACTTAATTCACTTGAATTATGCCCGGGATGCTGTACTTATCGAAAGGTTCATTTCATTATCGTAAGAGGTAACACATAAATAAATACATTTATAAAAAATATTAAGTATAATAATAAAGTAGATTAAATGCAATAGAAATGAGATCTCTTAGACGAATGTGTGGTACTTTGTGTATGATAGAGTGTCGAATAAAAATATGAGAAGTGAATGCGGTGCGAATAATGGTGTTTTGAACAAAATAATGAAAAGATTATTAAGATGGTTTGGACCCATAGAAAGACTGAATGAAGAAATAATGGTAAAAAAAATATATGTTAACAATGTAAATGGAACTAGAAATACAGGGAGATTGAGAAAAACGTGGCACGATCAAATAAATCAAATATTGAATGTCGGCCACGTGAGTAGTCAGAGAAATCAACGCGCGTGCATGACACGATGTATGAATGTTGAGTCAGCGAGAGATATATGTCAGAAAATAAAAGTGTGGCAGTCCATTCTTTCGTTAGTTAGTTAAGTAATTATTAAAAACGAAACTAAATATTTTAATATGATAACAAAGTTTTTGCGAAAAAGCTTTTTATCCGTAAAATACGAGAATTTCCAACTAATGTTAATGGGTAAAATTGAGGGACGACGTGGTCCCGAACAAAGGTTGATGAGAGTGGGATGGTTAAAAAGTTATATGCAAGCAGCGTGAGTGTAAAAAGAAGCCGAGGACGACCGAGGAAAACATGGCATGATCAAATTAATCAATTACTAAAAAGCGGTCACATTCAAAGTCGGAATAATCGACGTGCGTGCATGGTACGATGTTGTAGAGGAATCCCGAGAGGTATGCCAGGACAGAGCATTGTGGCGATTCATCCTCTCTGCTCTCTAGTATATAATAAGATAGTTATAACTATAGAACAATTGAATTTGATAAATATCATTAAATTTCTTCAGACAGAAGATAATACATTCTAAACATTGTAGGTAAGTACGGATTGGGGGAGAAATTCACAAATAAACTTTGAAAGTAAGTACCTATTCCGTTACTACGGCCGGTTGTCTTTCACTATTACGGGATATTGTTAAACCAATGTTTCTAAGACAACATTACAACATCCATTCAACATTGAAATTGAACAATGGAGATACAATCTTTGGTCCATTCGATTATAACTGTTTTAACCGTGATCATTTACTATTGTACGGAAATGCTTTCTATCTGTTTTCAGATTTGTCAATTTTTGTGTTTAATGTTTTAAACTCTGCATAAATAGAAAATATGTTCAATAAGTACAAAGCTTTACAAAAACTAACTTTCATAATTTGAAAAAATAGAAAAGCACTTTGTAATTTTATAAAACTTTATTTTTTACTAGTATGTATGAGAAACGAGATGATTTTTATGGTTTTGCTTTGATTTTTTTATTATATTTAAAATATACATATCGCACCGTGAGTGTAAAACTGAAACAAGTGTAAATATACAGTTTGGAGATATGGGAGTTCAAAGACTTCATATTGCTTGGAAAAACTGTTTTTTTTTTAATAAACCAATGATTTTCAGTTTAAAATAATAAACCTATAAACCGAAAATCATTGGTTTATTTAAAAAAAAAACAGTTTTCCAAGCAATATGAAGTCTTTGAACTCCCATATCTCCAAACTGTATATTTGCACTTGTTTCGGTTTTACACTCACTGTGCGATATATAAATAATAGTGATATATTTGCTTCGACTTGCGAGGGGATTTTCACAACTCTGAATGAAGATGCCTAAATGAGTGTACTCCGAATGAGAATGCCCTCGCAAGGCGAAACAATTTTTTTACAATTGTTTATATATATATTTTTTACAAATCAATGTTAAACAAAAAAACAATGGCGTTTTAAACACATACTCGTATATTAATGGAGTTTTATCAAATTAGAACCAAAACCATCAATACTTTTTTTTATGGTCCTCCTTCGATAAACAAATTAAAAAAAATATGCATCGAAGAAGAACTGAAATAGGACCGAAACAAAAACATGTTTGAAAAAAGTTTTTCTATTATTAATTTCTGAGAGAATCGAATCCTCTTTCGCTCTCTTATATTCAAAATATTCTCATACTATTTCTTGACGACATCTAGTTTTTGTCTATTTATATTATGATATAACAATTAATTTCTATGATTATATTTATATTTTTTAAGGATTAATTGTATCTCAATAGAGACGAAGACGTATTTTTTTTTTGGAAACAGAATATGGTCGTCAGGGGCTAGTGTAGATTGAACTTAAAAATGTGAAGTGTTTCTCAACATGGTAGCATATATACATCTTTAAAAAAATTGTCAGACGTGGTGGTCGTAAGAAGGGCGAAATGGGAAACGTTGTTAACATAAAGCGATCGCTTAACCCAACCAATGACAAGTCATAAGTCCTGTAAACGCCTCGACCACCATATTGTTTCCAAAAAAAAGTAACAATTTACATCTTCGTCTCTATTGAGATACAATTAATCCTTAAAAAGGTTTTACCCGTAATGGGTAAAATCCAGTATTTGTCTACAAGTATTAACATACATTCAAAATGTTATAATTACCATTATATTAATTTTAGATTTACATGTCGGTGTAGTCCTGTATTCAGTTCGTGATAATATCTTCGTTTTACGTTAAACACCTTTGTAAGGGCACCGATAACTCCCTCTGACGGCGGCTGTTATTAATGAAGCCATATATAATGAATGCTATCCGCAGATTGATCAGAGAATATTTAATATAAAGCAGTGGTCCTCGGCTCCTGGTAATCGCTTAAAGTGCGTATGCTGTATCGTGCTGGTTATTTGTTCCCGCCGAGATTATATTTAAATGCAAGCGCCGCGGGCAGCTACGTTACAGAGGCTATCTGGAATGAAACGCGCATCTTATAACTTCGATGAGACACTACATTTACTATTTAAATCACCAACTCAAGTAATTTTTTAAATATAACACCAATTAATTATTTAGAAGTGAATATTTTATAGGAAAATAAATCTAATTGCCCTAAGATTCAAAAAAATTGTAACCCCTGCAAACATAAATGTGTATGGTAAATTGTTCTCTAACGCTAGTAGCATTAGAGTCTAATTTGCGGTGAACTTTTTTCTAGAAAACTTCAACGCATTGTCAAGCGGAAAACTTTTCGTTTTTTATAACATTATCTCTGTCCGTAAATTGCCAGTACGCATTTGGTATTTAAAGCGATCTATTTGTGCTCTGAATTAAAACATCACTAGTAGGCGCTTGTATATTATATTATATATGACACAAACACAGTTTAATCTTTTAGCTAATAAATCTCGTTGAAAAGTGAAATGGAGAAAAATACAAGTACATAAAGGTAAAACGCCAAAAAAAGTGCCAGTAAGTACATAGGAAAGAATAAGAAACCCCATATTCCCATAAAATATGATAAAACTTCTTGTAGGCAAACGTTTTCATTCGAATTAAATATTGAGTTACGTATAATTATAATTTTAAATCTATGCCCGTAAAGAAAACAACAATGTTTCAAAGTTTCTTCAGTTAACTATGTTATTGTTAATCTATAACATTATGTCCATGGTACGTGGGTATAAGTCACAGATTCCCAAAATGTTCTATATAGACCACCAGGTAGATACTGATTTAATAGGGTTTATGCCAGCGAAATAAAAAAATTAATTCCAAAAGATTTTAATATGGGTGAACCAACATTTACAAGTACTTGAAGTCAAAATTGACGACGTTAGTGGCAGAGTGGCAAGATCTATAACTGCCAAACCGAAGGTCCCGGTTTCGATTCCCGACAATGCCAGTGTGATTGTCACTCTGTCTATGGTCTAATATAGAATTCACGTGACAATTGAATGGCGATAAAGAAGTTTCTATGAGAATTAATATAATAGCTAAATTGGGTTCAAAATGACCTGCAGTATATAAAAAAGTCTTCATTTACATTCAGACGTTTCGTAAATGAAATATTTCGTTGGGCAGTTTGAGAATGCCCTTGCAAGGCGAAACAAATTTGTACCAGCAATCGCGTTTTCATCTTTACATATATAATTACTCCTCCTAAACGGCTAGACCAATTTTGATGAAATTTTTGCATGTGTTTGAGTGGGTCCCTGGATGGTTTGGATTTACACTTGGACCCGGTAAATAACCGTTTAAACCTTCTGGGAAGTTTGTGAATAATTGACCTTCTGAGAATAATTCATAGTAATGTGTGTTTACCATCGATGGCGCGAATATCGAAAAAAGGATTGCTGAACCAGCTAATGGTAGGTAAGCAAACATTCGGGCAGGACAACGTCCTATGTACTGATATAAAAAATAGTTAATATCAATAATTTTTATTCCATGATGTTACATCGTTACACATGATTTTGTGCTGACATTAAAAATATTGTTTTTAAAAGTACAGTAGAATGTCATTAATACGGACTAATTAGGACCGAAGGTGTTCCGGAAACCGATTTTTCCGGATAATCAAACGGGCGCTAATTCTTTCAGCAAAATAAGGTGTAAATCTTTCCTCGGCTCATTTATTGATTATAAAATTAAAATTTTTACTGCAAAACCAAGTACGTACGTAGTAACTTACTAACTAACCATCTCGCCGTCTCCCCGAAAGGGTAGGCTGATAGAATGGACTGTCACACTTTTACTGATGCGGCACTCCATCCTTCTCTTTTCGCTCCGCGGGAGACGCGGTGTGATGGGTTGCGAACCTCATCGCCACCAATAGGCATCTCCCGCGCACACTTCGATCGCCCAACACCCACAAAATAAATCCAAAACAAATATTATAAAATACAATGATATAAAATAAAATAAAATAAAAATAAAATAAAATAAAATAAAATAAAATAAATATTTATATATGTAAAAAATTATTATTTATACATAAAATAATTATTTATGTATTAGTTGTGTATTTTTTTTGCTGTTGTATTGCTATTTGTGTACGGCGGGACATCGAGGAAGAGTAGCATAGCTTAAATGTGGTCTGGGTCCCCCTTGGTTGCAAATATACATATAATATGATTATTATTTTTTGACGTAAGTTCCGCATGGACGGGGGACGGGCCTAGGGAGTGCACGAGTGAAGCTGACGAAGGGCGCCGCTGCGCCTATAACAGCTTCGGGTAAGCGGAGGGAGCCCTCTATGGCTCGGCCATATTAATACAGTACTGGAAAAATAATCAGAGATTTTTTTGAACGAGATTTCCTCGTTTTTTTGCAGCTAAATCGCGGATTCGTTTTAATAAAAGCAATTGAGTTGAGCTGCTTTCCTCTTGCTCTTCAAACCATGATAGCTCAGTTTCTAATGCTATAAGGGCTTCTTCATAACTTATTCGTTTTCCTTCATCATCCACATTTGAGGGTACTATTTGCGAACCCGGCAAACTCCACCAACAATCAAAAGTGAGATATGAATTGTATCTTATTCATAATACATTTGCACACAATTTTTATTGATTTTCAGTTTCAAATTCGGTTTCACTCTCAAGGATTTTGCTAATAAAATAAAGGGTTTGTTGCAAACATGGCAACTTCCACTTGAGTGTTGCAAAGCTGGCAAACTCCAAAATGAAATTCATTATTTGACTTTAATTATCAACATAATAATGATTATTTCATGGCTGATTACTTTTAAAATACTAACTGGTTGAGATGAAAAAAATAAATATCGTAAAAAAGCGCATTTTATTAGCGTATCAGTTTTTTGCGATTTACTCAAAACATCTAATGAGGGAGTTTGCCAGGTTTGCAAATAATACCCTCATTTGAGCTTTCAACATCTTCACTATTTTTTGTTACCACTGTCTTGGATAATTGACGTTCCGGTTAACTGACGTCCGGATAGACGACGTTCTACTGTACTAATGAAGTTAATGACGTCTGAAAATATGATATTTAAGTGCAAAATACGAGGGGGATAAATTTGAGAACCTCTTGTTTAAACGAATACCTGAATAATCTTAGGCCCATGCGATCAGCGCACGAAGCTGCTTATTCAGCTATCTAATTTATATTACGTCCGCTAACAGGGGTTGAGGTTAACCGAAGCTCGGCGTGCTTTACGTGGAGTACAATCCGTATAATGCAATATTACAAGCAGATAGCGCGGTGTATTGAGTATTGCCGATCGTTACCGGACTCTATTAGGGGACAGAGAACAAGAACAGCGAAGGTCGATGAAGTATGCATAAAATAATAATACATCCAAGCTGTGTACAATGAAAATACCTTTATCGAGAATTAATTTAATAAATTATGTACCGATTAGATAATTCATAGTTTTGGCGGAAACACTTTGATACAGAGATATATGATATATGAGATAACAAAAACAAAGACATGACCATTAAGAGTAAGATGAGAATCTATGAAGTATGCGTAAGACCAATAATAATATGGCGTCGAAGCAAGGGCATACACAGTGAGGACCAAACAAGTTTTGAGGACTTCCGAGATGAAGACACTGAGAGATCGCGTGAGGAACACCAGAATAAGAGAGATATGTGAGGTTGAGGATATTATAAAATAAAACAGACAGGTATCAAAATATCTTTGGTTATAGAGGTAGAAATAACACAATAGTTGAAGCACAATATCTTTGGTTAGAGAAGTAGAAATAGCCATGATGCTGTTCAACCCCCGATAGGAGAGGAACAATAAGAAGAAGATGAAGATAAAGGAAAAAAAATACTCCATAAAATTCCAAAACATCTAGAAAACTAACGTTTTCATTTGTTATACTTATTTAATATGGAGTTTTACATTATTGTTCAAGAAACCATAAATAAGTAATTGAGTTGTTTTTTAAAACATATGTGCGGAAGATAATGCAATATACGTTATATCACAATGATTAGATTATTAACGTTTCATTTAGATACCAAATTAATTATTTAATCTTTGAAATTCACTTCAACTTTGAAAAATAATAATAATTGTATTTCTGAAGATAACTCGTTTGAACTAGATTATACGTATATCGTATCCTTTTAAGTTTTAACATTAAATAACTAAAATTGAGTAGGTTCTCGAGTTGCGAAGATGAAACCAATTAAGTCAACACTAAGTTCTCAATAACATGAAACCGTTTAACTAAACGAGTCACTTAATAATTCGGTTGAAGTTTAACCATCAACTGGAGTCGTTACCTCTGAAATACCAAGGAATAATCTCATTGTGCGCTTTCGTCGATCTCTACTAAATATCCGTGGTCAACGGCTTTAAAGCAGGTGTCCGGGTTAAGGTATTTAAATTAGTTTCAAAATGGAGAGTTAATTAAAAGAGAAAGATTTACAACTTCTGTATAATGGAACATTGCATCCTACAGCTCGTATTTTTGTCGTTTATCTTATTTGGTCGTGTTGAACAAATAATAAAGATAAATTAATACGAATGAAAACGTCTGTTTTCCAGAAGTCAATATTTTAACGCCTTAACCTTCAATAAAGTGAAAGATTTTTTTACTGTTAGTTCATTTTTTCGATATGTTTCGACGGTTTAACATTTTCATCATCCGGAAAAAGATATAAACTGATTTTATATCGGTCTCCAGATGATGAAAGTGTATAGCGTTCGAATCATGTTGAGCAAAATAACTTAACAGTGGACAAAACGTTATTTTAAGCCATAAAAAATATATGTATTGTTTCTTGAACGAGGATGTAAAACTCCATATTAAATAATTAATACGAACGATAACGTCAGTTTTCCAGAAGTTTTATTATATTTTATGGGAATGGCATGTTTCGCCCTTCTAAGGCATTATCAAACCTGGCCCTTCTAAGGAATTTGATAATGTTTTAGAAGGGTAAACATGTCATTCCCATAAAATATAATAAATATCTAGAAAACTGACGTTTTCATTCGTATTAATTACGTAAAAATGATTTTGAGATCAAACCAATTCATATAGATTGGAGTGACATCTCCAGGCGTTTTCTAGCAATGCGGTAAATGGCGGTAGCCTTTCACATTGCGTTAAAAAGATCTTCTGCTTAATGCTTAAAATACAATCTTCATTTCAGATTCAGATTGAATATACTACCATGTAAAGGGAGGTGTTGGAGATTAACATATATACAACTTTCAAAAATTTGTCAGACATGGTGGTCATAAGAAAAAGTAAGGTGGAATGGGGAATGTTGTATTACATAAAGCGTGCGCTTAACCCAACCAATGACAGGTCATAAGTCCTGTAAACACCTTGATCAACCATATTCTGTTTCGAATTTGCATCTTCGTCTCTATTGAGATACAATTGATTCTTAAACCAATTGTATTTAAGTTGTTAAATGATCGCCTATTGAATACAGCTTTCATAACTAACACACTCGCTATCTCCCCGCGTGCCATGACCCTATAGCACCTGCCACTTGTTATATTTAATTGTTACAAGCATGACGTCGGATGGACTGTCCAGATGTTAAGATTCAAATGTTTCAATCCGTCAATCTGTACCCGTCTTTTGTCGAAGGCTGAAATGAATCATCACCATCCAAAATTGACACGTACATGAGAGCCATAAAGTCTTAAGTGAATTGCTGTGAATAAATATTATCGTATAGATATTAGTCTATCAATGCCAGCTAGCCTAGCGAAACACGTCGCTCTCGAAATAACAATAAATGTGGAAGTAGTTATTAAAAAAGGTATTTATATTTTATTTTATTTACTTAGTGTAATAAGTATAAAAACACATAGAAAAAATTAAATTAGGTCAATTATATACTACCACAAACACAATATAATAAAATAATTAACGGCAGAGCTAAATCTTTAAAATATTACTATACTATTAAATAATAATGAATTAAAACGACGATTATTTTTTATATCTTCCACTTTTGTCTTTATTTCGACAGCGACCCTTTTCGCCAGTCTGTCTGGCATCAACAGACTGGTCTATTTATCAGTTTTTGACTGTGAAATCTGACCAGTCTGTCGATGCCAGCCAGGATGGCGACACAAGTCGCTGTCGAAGTAACGACAAAAGTGGAAGAAGTTAATAAAAAATATATAAATTACAGGTCATTATAATACTATAATTTGGTTTTAAGTTCTATCTCAGTAACAAAAATAAATCTACCTTCAAAATTCATCGAGCTCACATATTTGCGTACAAAGTATTCCGATGGTGATCTTAATGGGATAAATGGAATTCTAATTAAAGTAACGTTTAAATGCATTTGACAATCGATTGTCTCAAAATTCAAAATTTAAATTAAGAATTCGAACAATTTTTGAAGTATGTCCGTTGTATATGTGTACAGGTGTTAACATTTCCAATGAAATTAACGTTGTATATCCGGCAGCTGTACGTTATACTCGTATATCATACTCAGGTTTAATAAGAGCTTTTACATTTATAGTCACAAAAAACGGACACAAAAATTGATTTTAAGCTAATTCATTCAATTTGTATAAATGGGCAACTATTATTCCAGGAGAACGTAGGAACAAATGATGCAGTTTCGTTTAAAAGAATGATATAGTTTTGCCACAGCGAAACGGATCTAAGAAAAATTAGTCAGGATAGTGATAAATGCTGACATCTTAATCGAAGTATTTATTTACTTTACCATTAATAATTATATACAACTCCATATAAAATCAGATATTTAGAAATATATAAAGATTGTTTGCTTTTGTTGGCTTTTGGAAGAGGGGGTCAAGTCTAAAAGATTGATAGAAGAATACATCTCGGTCGGTCTGCATTCGGAAAGCTGGGCAACATCTTCATGTCAGACATGCCAACAAATTTAAAAACAAAAGTGCTGGACCAGTGTGTGTTACCTGTGATGACCTATGGATGCGAGACATGGACGTTAACTAAAGAAAGTTGCACAACGCGCCATGGAAAGATCCATGTTGGGTATCTCGCTTAGAGACCATATACCCAACACGGAGATTAGATGACGCACTAGGGTCACCGATATAGGGATACGCATTGCGAGGATGAAGTGGCAGTGGGCTGGTCATGTGTGTCGACAGGATGATGGAAGATGGAGGGTTACTGAATGGAGGCCAAGGTTGGGCCGGAGAAGTGTCGGGAGACAGCCAACCAGATGGAGCGATGATATTGCGCGGACGGCGGGAACGGCCTGGAGAACATTGTCGAGAGACCGAGAGAGATGGCGTGGGTGTGGAGAGGCTTACGTCCAGCAGTGGATGGTGACAAGCTGACGAAGAATTGTTTTCTCATGTTCTTAACTAACTAACTAACCATCACGCCGTTTCCCCAGAGAGGGGTAGGTAGAGAGGAAGGATCGTCATCTATTAAGATTAAATGTAAACGGCTCGACTACCATATTCTGTTTCCAAAAAACAATTTACATCTTCGTCTCTATTGAGATACAATTAATCCTTAAAAATGATTAACCCGCAATGGGTAAAATCCAGTATTTGTCTACAAGTATTTGTATACATTAAAAAAAACAAATTGTTATTTATCATAGACATGTTTAATTTACTTTGAAAGTTCATATTACTTGACATATACCGATTAAGTTTTTTGTGATACAGCATTACAGCATAGTTGATTTTACTTTTCGTTCGAAATGACGTTAAGTTTTATTCAGTGTTAGTCTTATCTAATTTAAAATTAATTCAAACACAATACTGACACGAAATTTGAATTAAACTGATTAAAAGTTGGCAGACAAAATGTTTTAAGAGTCGTACGTAATAATTATTTACTCATTGTTTCGAAGAATAGCACGTAATGCTTTTTGATTGAAAGTGTTTTCAAGTCATTGGAGGGTCCGCCCGGAGAGATGCCGTATTATACAGAACGGTCAAAAGTAAAGGCACCGAAAACATTCATATTAATTCATATAAAATTAAAAATATTAATATTGTTGTTAATTTGAAAGAGCATGTTCTAAAAGAGTGATCAATATAGCCGCAAATAAAGTACCAACAGGAAATCGACCTGCAGGAAGACCACCTAAAATATGTCGAGACAGTTGGACATCTGTATCCCAGGATCAGGCTCCGAGAAATAACAGGACACAGTCCTAAATAAAGCAGAAGAAGAAGAAGAAGAATATTGTTGATTGAAATTTCTTGATAGAAGTTCATTGTACAACAACAACAACAAAACATTACGCCGTTTCCCCGTAGAGGTAGGCAGAGAGAATGGACCGCCACACAACTCTATCCTGGCACACCTCTCTAGATTCCTCCACATTCACACAGCGAGTCATGCACGCACGTCGATTCTTCCGACTTCTAACATGACCAATCTTTAAAATTTGATTAATTTGGTCATGCCATGTTTTCCTCGGTCTACCTCGACTCCGTACTCCATTTACATCATTAACGTATACTTTCCTAACCATTCTTTCTCCATCCACGACATGTTTCGGAGGATACCTCCATCTTCAGGTGTAAAAATATAATATTATATTTTTACACCTGAAGATGTGAAAAATTTAATATTATATTTTTACACCTGAAGATGGAGGTATCCTCCGAAACATGTATTTTTGAATATTTTTTAATAATTAGTGGATTAAACAAAGTTATTTTCAATTTTCTAAGTATATTTCTATGGAATTCCACAGTTTTAACGCCCTAGCGTTCAATAAATTTAAAATAAATCCATTTATCCATATCAATTTATTTGTTTAAGTAAAATTTTGGTATGACACAATTCGGCAAATAATATTATTTAATGCCAAAACATTCAACAAAGTCAGTCTAAGTCAGTTCAAGAGTCTACAGTATAAATTTGAAGTCATTCGGTTAAACCGTTCTTGAGATATGATGGAGGAATATTTGAAAAACACAGTTTTGAGAAAAATGCGTTTAAAGTTTCAAGTCCGGTGAAAACTTGAAATGGATAAAAAATATGTATTTAAATTATGTGTGCATACTTTTGTTCGCTCCTGTGCGCATGATAGGAGCTTGACAAGGTTAACCGGTATCACATTTTCAAGTCCTAAGGTGCTAATGGCTGCTAGAAACAGATCGGAGATAAGTCTTTAATTGGACCACTTTTGAGCCATCAGAGACGTATGCAGTAACAGCGGACGGGCGCGGTGCCACGTGGGGGTATCAGATCAACTGAACTTTAATGATGTAATGTTAACCGCCATGTTCACAGTATAAAACATTATTTTACTTCATTGAAGAGTTACCCGGGTACCTGCATACATTGTGTAGTAGGATTTTTTAAAAAATTGTTAATAAAAAGATTTATTCAAAGAATTTAAATTAATAGTATCAGAATTTAATATACAATCTCCAATACGAACAGAAAATTCAATATTATGAAGAAGGTTAAGGCTCCAGGATCAGGAGACAAGTATCCTGCCCCATAGATTTCCACATTTTAAGTATATACAATTAAAAATCTAAGTACCAAATATATCCCACGCTTAATAGAACACTGGCTTAACTCAAAAAAGCAAGTTTTGCTCAATCTGACATGAGTCGGTGTTTTAACAAAAACAGTCGAAAAACACGTACGAATGGATAGGTCCATTCTGTCCAATGTTAACTCAATGGTCTGTCGATGCCAGCGAGCCTGGCGAAACCGGTCGCTGTCTAAATAAAGACAAAAGTGGAAGTAGTTAAAAAACATCGTTTTATTTAATTATTATTTAAAATGAACTTCCATCAAGAGATTTCAGTAAAATTATTTGATTATCTTAACTGTTCATATTTCTTTCAAAATGTACTACGTTCTCCGGGTACTAATTTAACCAATTAATGAAACCATTTTTTAATTAGAATTTTAAGAAGTCTACCCATGGATTATTGAGAATCATTTCAACACGTAAGACATTTATGATTTATATCTGGATGAAAAAATTATTCGGTTGGTACTGTGGTACTTCCTCTGTGAACACACAGGTTAAAGAATTTAATCTAACGTTTTCTTGCATACCTGAATCGTTCGATAATTCGTTATGAAAACAACAAGAACGTCTTTGATAAACGTAATTTTTTCAACCTAATTTCTTCTGCAGCAGAACGTTTGGAATATTTTTTTTATATGATTAATGATTATAGTAGATTTAATTAATCACTGTAAATTTAAAATATAATGAGTTGACTTAGTATCGTATTGATAATCTGTCTTTGGTAATTTTTGCCGTTGTATATTATTGTATGTGAAATTCCGTTAGGTATGTCGGCTATAAAATTTGATGACAGTTTAGCCTGGCGATTTAAACGAGGTACATAGTTAAAAAAATACGTGAACGGTTGATGTGTTTTCATTACATTTTTTAATAAAGCAATAAATACATTTTATTACATCGACGAAGCATGTGTACAAACCGAAACATGATTGTGAAAATAAAATGTTTTTCAAAAGTTTAAATGTTTAAATAAGTAAGAATAAGATGAGAATCTATAAAGCATGCGTAAGACCAATAATAACATATGGCGTCGAAGCAAGGGCAGACACAGTCCAAAGGACCAAACAAGTTTTGAGGACTTCCGAGATGAAGACACTGAGAGATCGCGGGAGGAACACCAGAATAAGAGAGATATGTGAGGTTGAGGATATTATAAGATGGAGCTGACAGCGAAAACGGGACTGGTACGGGCATGTCCAAAGAATGGACACCATCAGACTCCCCTATATTGCATTGTATAATCAGCCTCAAGGGGCTCGTCCTCGTGGAAGACCTCCTAAAATATGGAAAGACAGCTGGGAGTCTACCTCACAGGAAAAGCAACACCCCGGAGAACAGACCACATAGGTCTCCAACAAGGAAGAAGAAGAAGAAGAAGATATAGTTAAAAAAATACGTGAACGGTAAATGTATTTTCATTACATTTTTTAATACAGCAATTATTTATTACACCGAAGACGGATGTGTACAATCCGAAACATGATTGTGAAAATTAAATGTTTTTCAAAAGTATTTTATCACTGTGGTATCAGAATATAAGCATTGAGAAATGATATTTCAAATAAGTTAATTGCTCATTGCCTGTGTGTACTAGCATAAGGAACACAAAAAATATCTAGATTGAAATGGCTAAATAGTCCTATCCTTGAATGACAGACTTTGTCCAACTCGGGAAGGGATATTCTGCGCCTAAGGCTGGAGCCCTTCCTCTCCGTCTTTCCAGCCCCTTGTACACAGCAACGACTCTTCTCCACTCCGCCCTATCGGTTGCCAACTGGTCCCAGTCCGTTTGTATGTTTACACTCTTTACTGCTGTATGCAGGTTGTCCTTATATAATATTCAAATAAGTTACCGAAGTGACGAAGACATTGAGAATGTTAGCAGAGAGACACCAAGATATCACAAGAAGAACACCAGAATAAGAGAGATATGTGAGGTGAGGATTTTAAAGTAGACAACGAAAGAGGGGCTGGTATGATCATGTCTAAAGAATGGACATTACAGATAATCAGCCTCACGGGACTCGTCCTCGTGGAAGATCTCCTAAAATATGGAAGGATACCTATGAAACCACCTCACAGGAGGCGTAAACACCAAACCAAACAGTAAATTTTTAATGATGGTTATTAGTTTTGTAAAACTCCATTAATTATTTATAATACAATAGTAAACACGATTGTTTAGTGGTTTTACTTGGATTTAATTTATATAAATTGTGACAAATTTCTTTCGCCTTGCGAGGGCATTCTCAAACTAAACCTAATCGCCAAACAGTATGTCCTAATATTGAATTTAGAAATCTTAAGGGTGGGAAAGAAAGTATATAGTGCAAATTTTTGAGTTATTAAACAAAACAATTTTAAGGTTTTTCTTAGATTTAATGATGAGTGATAGGTAAATTTACAGCTGAATTTCTATGATTTTATGAGGTTCAATACATAATAATAAACAGTTACATTACAACTGAATTTTCTAGGAATTTTGAGGTTCAATTCATAACGATAGACAGTAACATTTACGTACAATGTTAGTCATCTCTTTTTCTTCTTCTAGCAGAAAAGAAAAAGAAGGCATTATTTTATGCTCTACTTAACATGTAAAATTTGTTTATATTTTTTTTCTGTATTATTATGGTTTATAAATCATTAAATTTAAAATCGCCACTGAAGGTTAGAAGAATTTTTAGATCTAAAAACTCGTACATCCCCATCAAAAGAGTCATTATATAATCCCGGACTAGACACGGTTCAATCCCTATTGAGGTATTTAGGGTTTCGAGTGATTATGTTGAACCGAAAATTGCCGTAGGAATGCACGAAGGGTTTCCTAACACAAAACCTTTTGAAATCTTATAAAGGGAACGATCGATCAACATATCAAGACGCCCGGGGCGTTGAGATGTGTTCAACAGTTTCCAGGGTTCCATCAAGACGTCAAACTGCGCTTCCTCGAGGTTTCCCCCGGATAATGGTCCATTGTAGATAATCCGAAGAACCGTCTGTTACATTACGCCCAGTCATCGGAAGATTCGGGTTCAAATGCTGACATTAAGGCGGCACACTACTTTATATTAAAATGAAACTTAAATAATAAGTATACGATATTGTTACAACATCTCGATTTAGTAAACGTTAAATTTAAATAGTGTTTCGTGAAGAAAAAACAGTCTTATGTTATCTATCATTACTGTAAAATAAGTTGTTGGTAAAATGTAATTATTTCACTATATTAGCTATGTATCTATCTTTTACATAAAAAAGGCAATATTGGTGGCTATGAAAATTATAATAATACTTCAGCAAAAGTTGAAAAAATTATAATAAAAAAAAACAATAATTACTACGAATGAAAACGTCAGTTTTCTAGAAGTTTTATTATATTTTAAGGGAATGACATGTTTCGCCATTCTAAGGCATTATCAAATGTAATAACATTTAATAATAATGAAAACAAAAAAAACTTGATACAAAATTTCTTTATTATTATGTATGCGGTTTCGGCAGCTTTCTGTCATCATCTGGTACCTACATCATCGTTTATTTGGTTTATATAATAAATGCCTTAGAAGGTACATACATACATTTGATAAAACCTTAGAAGGGCGAAACATATCATTCCCATAAAATATAATAAAAGTTTTAGAAAACTGACGTTTTCATTTGTATTAATTATTTAATATGGAGTTTTACATCATTGTTAAAGAAACAATAAATAAAAAACAATGTTTTTTTTAAATAAATGCTTAAATTTTTATGTCGATACCGACTGTTTTCGCCGGGCTAGCTAATGTCAACAGACTAGACAGTCGATTCCATCGATAGACAAGTCTGTCGATGCCAGCTAGAAAGACGAAACTTGTCGATGTCGAAATAAAGACAAAAAAGGGATGTAGTTAAGAAAAAAACGTCATTTAATTTAATTATTATAATATTTAATATGAACATCCCTTAGCAAGGCGACACATAAATTTACTTTAAAATGTGTATTAATTATTTAATTTGTTAATTTAAAAAAAAACTACAGTTATTTTTGTTCGCTTTATCTTATTCGCTCTTAGAGTAATAGTTGGCCTTAAATAATACGAGCTGTGCATTGTTTGGGTTGATGGGATCAGTTGATCAATTCTGTTTATCTGGCAAGAAAGCGGATAAAGGCGATTTCATGGACCTCTACTGGATCGCGAAGAATTCGAAGGTTTCAATTTGGTTCACGTTTTTTTTTCTTTTTATTTTATGGCCGTCTTTTAAACGATTAAGTAAATCACAATTGTACACCTAAAGAGAATTTTAAAGGATTAGTAAAAAAAACAGTTTTTAATTAATTAATTTTTTTTTTTTTTTAATTAAAAAAGACTAACATCAAAGATTTTAAATCAATGATATTAGAATTTATTTTACAATCTTCAATGTGAGCAGAAAATAGCTCATTATTATGAAGAAGGAATCTGGTCGTGTCCAGGCTCGAACCCAAGTCCCCTAGATCAGGAGCCAAGGGTTCTATCCCCTAGACCACCACCCGGTTATTTAAAATTTTAAGTTACAAAGATGCTCTTAGACGTCAAATAATTTATTATGACATAATTATTTTACTTTTGTCATAATACATTGTTCGCTTTTATGGCTTAAAATGATACAATAGTAAATTTAAAAAAATTACAAAGATGACACGTGCAATGATGTATTTAGGATTAAATAATTGTTTAGTTAAACAACCACTAGAAAAATGCATATTAGGTTTATGCACACATTTTGAATAGTATTATTATTATTTTATTAAGTCGCTCTTTACATCATTCGAGCGCGAGCCAAATCGATATAAAGAGTAAAGCTATCATATTAATTCTCGTGACATGTGAAAGGTAGCTAATCTATCGCCATTTTATTGTCACGTGAATTCTGCACCATACCAACGACAGTGTGACAATTACACTGCAATCGCCGGGAATCGAACCTGGAACCTTCGGGGTGTCAGTCAAAGCACTTACCACTCAGCCACAAAGGTCGTCAATTTATGAGAATAAGAGAAGAAGAATAGGTTATATATTTAAATAATGAAAACATATATTAAAAATATATATTTTTAGAAATGCTGCCATCTTCTGGTACCAGAAACCGGCCGAAGACATAAACATTAGTGGGTTTTAACATTTCACATAATAACATTAATTGATTAAAGGTTATATATTGTTTTTTGAACAATGATGTTGAACTCCTAATTTAGTAATTTATACAAATGAAAACGCCTGTTTTCTAGAAGTATTATTATTGTTTGTAGGAATACCATGTTTCGCTTTTCTAAGGCATTATCAAATTTACATTCTTAAAGCTATCCGGTTTGCTCTCACTGGAGCTTCGTCAGGGGAACAAAACAGATTGACATATTTTTTCTATGAAAGTTTTTTTTGCTCCTTTCGAATACGATACTATAATCAAGTCATGAATTTCGAGAGGTGATCTTGAATAAACAATCTGTGATTTGTGAACCCACTGCAATTTTGGATACTAGAAAATCACCTACGGCATGTTACTTTAACGAGACTTTTAAGCATATCCGGCGTATAATCGACAAATTACACGAACAAATTATGAAATTCTTTAAAACCGGTTACTGCATAAAAAAATATGCTAATACTTTTACTATGTGTGAGTGCTGCTTGGAACAGAAGGCGAATAGCCAGGAGAACTAGGCTATTTTTTACCAATGATTCATGATGCTTTTAAATAGGTTTTTTTCCCTATAAAATACATTCAATCTATTAACCTTCTTTTTTAAACATTAATACAAAACTATAAGCTAGATTATAAAAATGATATAAAGAACACTATTGGAAAAAAATGATTTGAAACACCAGTATATATTGTTTTCATTTAAAAAAATATACATATTGTTTCTTCAAAAATGGTAAAACTCTCTGTTAATTAAATAATAGGAATTAAAACGTTTGTTTTCTAGAAGTTTTATTATAATATATTGGAGTAACATGTTTTGCCTGTCTAAGGCATTATCAAGTGTTTCACACTCTGTGACATTCGATAATACCTTAGATAGGGGAAACATGTTATTCCCATTAATTATAATAAATCTTCCATAAAACGTACGTTTTCATTCGTATAAATTATTTAACGTGGAGTTTTATCTGTTTATAGAGGTGTCCTTTTATTTCATATGAATGGCAAGGGGCCATTTGATATTAGATATTGCCTTACCAAAGAAATACGTGTTATTCTCATAAAGTATTTTTTTAGTAAGTAAACGTTTTCATTAGTATTAATTATGAAAATACAATACATTGCTTGGACCTATTCTAAAGCTCTCACTAAACGTTTTTTTTTTGTTTTAAAAACATTTTAATATAAAATAGTTTTTTTGATCTAGGGATGATATTCTAATTATTATATTTTAACGAAATTTATAAATTTTAAATAATAATAGACCGATAATAACATGGGGTCGAAGCAAGAGCATACACAGTAAGGAATTAACGTTTTGAGAGATTGCGAGCGGAAACACCAGAATAAGGGAGATATGTGAGCTTGAGGATATTATAAGATAGAGCAGACAGCGAAAAAAGAACTGGTACGGTCATGTTCAAATAATGGACAACACCAGACTTCCCTATATTGCGCTACATAATGAGCCTCATAGGATTCGTCCTCGTGGAAGACCTCCTAAAATATGGAATGACAGCTGGGAATCTACCTCACAGAAGGAGCAACACCCTGAAAAATAGACCACATAGGTCTACAACAAAAAAAAGAAAAAGAAGAAGCAATAATAATAAAATGTAACATTCTTAATATGGACAATAAGACGTTATTAAAAAATATAATTCAATTAAATATTTTTAGGGATTGTAATTATATTCGTTCAAATATATATATCATGTGTGTCCTTTCTTTTCATTGGAAATATATTACACGTCTAATTATGACAGCCACTTCCGTTCTCACGGTCATTCCTCGAGGGCTACAATATAAGTATAACAAACCCTTGGTGAATGTCCTTTCTAAAGCGAAAAGGTTAGCTAATTGTGTGGAACAAAAAATGTTTCTAAACTGATATGCGGGCTACAATGGCCATAATTGAATGTTATGAAATATCAAGACACGTTTTGTCTACAATAGGAGTTAATAACATTTTGTCTCATTTTTTTATAACTACAAACTGGATAAAGATTATGTCCGATTTCAAAAATAGTAACAGAATTTAATTTATGTAGGCGCACTTAGTTTTTTGCTTTGTGATAATTTTCTTTTTATATTAGTACAATTCAATATAGTGGAAAATAATATATTTTTACCCATACCTTACTTTGAGAATTAAAAAACTTAGTTTAATCCTCTATTTTTTAATAAAAAATATTAAAAAAAACACGACATGTTTCGTAGGATACCTCCATCTTCAAGTGTAAAAATATAACAAAAACAAAATATAGAAAGACTAATAAAAAACGCATTTAAAATTCGATACAATAATTCAAATTTAAAAATTAACCTGGGCTTTTTATTATAAGTAGGTACTAACAAATATTTTTTAACAGTAAGAAATAACAAATAATATTATATAATAATAATACAAGATGATAATAGAAAAAAACTTGGTTTAATTTTTGTTATATTTTTTTCACCTGAAGATGGAGCTATCCTCCGAAACATGTCGTGTTTTTTTATATTTTATATTAAAAAATAGTGGATTAAACAAAGTTTTTTAATTCCCAAAGTATATTACTATGGAATTCCACAGCGTTAATGGCTTAACTTTCAATAAGTTTAAACATAATTAAATAGTAAAGATTAATTAAAGTGATATAAGTACATCTCATACTCTATCGGAAAAATAACAAAAAATGTAAAAACCGTTTAAACACTATAGTGACATGTTTCACCTTTAATACTATTCTAACAAGTTAAGACATGTCACTCTAATAAAATGCAATAAAACTCGTATAAAACATACGTTTTTATCGTCATAAATATTACTAATTTAATTACATGACTTCATTTGTTAAAGAGTGTCTTTCGTAATAAACACACAAACTTAAATTGAATATATATAAATTCTTATTTATTGTTAAATTAAGTTAAACAGTCTGTTTTCTAGAAGTTTTAAAGGAATGACATGTTTCGCGTTCGAATGTATTGTTGAAATCACATTTGATAATGATAAAACTTGTCATTGCAATAATATATATTTATACTTCTAGAAAACAGACGTATTTATTCGAATCAAATATAATTGTACTTGGTTTCTCTACAACACTTATTCAATGTTCAAAATTAAAAACTGAATATAGAAGAAATAAAAAGTAGTTTTAAGGGGGTTGTAGGTTGAAGTATCAGTTGTTTAAGTAAATCGTAATATTGTTATTTGTTGTTTTTTGAACAATGTTGTAAACTCCATATTAAATCATTTATACGAATGAAAACGTCTGTTTTATAGAAGTTTAATTATTATTTATGGGAATGCCATGTCTCTCCTGTCTAAGACATTATCAAATGTTACATTTCATAATGCGTTAGACATGCGAAATATGCTATTCCCAAAAATTATAATTAAACTTCTAGAAAACAGACATTTTCATTTGAATTAATTACAGAAAACTGTTCTCTAAAAGAGTATTCTTTATACTATGAGTGAATGAAAAGGAATGTGTATTGGTCTGAGGTACCTAGCAGCACGTAGTGTATATCTCGGTGTGATTTATGCTAATTGGTACGTGCATCTGATCATGTTCTCTTCTCTTTCTCTTTCCTTTACTTCCATGTCCGGGCCCTATTAGGAAGAACTTACGCTGCTTCACTATACGTCGCGTCGCCGGGAATATCTACTTATAAGAGTACACGCACCTACATGGGAGCGTGCCTTATTGCCAAGTACAAAATTCTAACCTATCGTAACATAACTTAACTTAACACTAACTACAGCAAAACCTTATTGCATTCGATTAATACGAATGAAAACGTCTGCATTCTAGAAAATTTACTACATTCTATGTGGATGACATGTTCGCCTATCAATAATGCATTATCAAATATCATCCACATAAAACACAATGAAATTTATTTTTAGATAAACTTAAGGCATTAACACTGTGGAATTCCATAATGACGATTTTTTTATGAATTAATTACACGTTTTTTTTCCACTTTTGAGTTTATTTTTCTCGATATATTTCGAAGGCTCACACCTTCATCATCAGGAAAACGATATAAATGATATAAAAGTTTATATCATTATTCTGATGGTGTAAGCCTTCTATTCATGTCGAGAAAAATAAACTCAAAAGTGGTAAAACCAGTGTTTTAATTCATAAAAAAATTCATAATAATAACATTTCTAAAAAACAGAAGTTTTCATTCGTATACATTTCATCGTCGGTTATTCAATATGGTGTTTAACACCATTGTTCAAGAAACAATAAATAACTTATTGCATGTAGTACTCAAACAAATTAATTAATTAATATTTAATTACGATCTTTAAATTATAAGAGTGCTTTTATGCTTTAAAATAGGATGTCTAAAACCATTAAAAAAAACATAATTGGATGGAAAAATCTAACCCAATTACGATATAATCTTCAAAATGTTTTACCGTTAAGATAGGCATTGACAGATTATATTGTTCTTTTTTCACATACTCATTTTGTATCCGCAATATTCATACATTATATCATGAGCTCACGTCGATTCTTTGACTATTGGCTACAAATAATGTGATTAATCGTGCCATGTCGAAAACGTATACTGTCTTCAGCATTATTTCTGTATTTATACTCTTCTGGTGTCATAATGACAGTCATAATGAACCATTCATTGTTTATATTTTTCTTTTTCTTTTTTATATACCATGTATACAACAGTAACTTTTTAAATGAATTAAAATTAAATATCAACCATGTTTCGGACTACCCGGTCTTTCCTCAGTGATATTATATGATATTTAAAATATTATAATTTTTTTTACAAATATGGTCAGTTTTGAGGATTAATTTTGAGTCATTTTTAAGTCAATAATACCACTGAGAGAGGACCGGGTAGTCCGAAACATGTTTGATATTTAATCATAATTTGTTTGAAAAATTAGTGTCCTATATAAAGTATAAAAAAGAGAAAAAATAAATATAAAACATCTACTACACAAAGTATGGCGAACATAAAATAAATTCTTTCATACTATAATTAAAAACGCTTTTCGGTCATACTGCCTCCACTTCTTATACGTTGAATACTATAAGTTTAAGCAGCACAGTGTCTATTTAAATTTCTTCTATCTTTTGGCAGTTTTATGCTGCACTTTTTCATAAGGGTTGACCCAAAAACACCATAATTCTAAAAATGAATGCTGCATCTGATATCCGGGATTAATTATCATATTATGAGACAAGTGAAACTAATCGGATTATTATTGCTGCTTAGTATTTGCCCGTGACAGATGTGCCTTCTTTCAAGTCGTAAGAACCCGACTTGACATTGCGAGAAGAAGATTAATTAAATAAATAGATTTATAATTTATTTTAATGACTGACACAAGAAAAAGTGTTACACTTCAATGAAGCCTTTCTACAAAAAAGAAGTCCGCGTGATTGAATAAAAAATGACATCATTTTGAAGAACATCTTTTATTTTAAAATAAAAAATCTTTCTAATGAACTATGGTTTAAAATACCATTAAGTCATTCTAAAAAAACGCAAATGCAATATTTGGCTATTCTTAGTAATTGATTACGGAATACTCCTATGTTTCGCACAAGACACACTGAGAATCAAATATTCCACCTTCCTGCTTATCGGACTAGCTACGCTCAGAGTGCGGCGGTGTACCGGACATGCGACATGTACAATAGGTGCTTTAATAACATCGATGTGTTCCGTCTTAACGAAAGTGATTTAAAAAAAAATGGTTGGAGCAACCCTTCGGGGCGAAAGAAACTAGTTACTCTACTTTTTCTTTTCTTGTCTTTTTTTTTTTTTACATTTTAAAATTATATTTCATCTTTAATTATTCATAATTACTAGTACTACTAGTTTTCTCTTTAACTTAAGTGTTACTTTGTTCTTCTTATATATTATCCTAACCTTATGTCAGTTGTTATATAATATTTGTGGTAGCATGTAATTGGCCTTGTTTTGTTGTCTCTGTGTGTTTATATTTATACACTGTATTTGCTGTTTGTTACCCTCAATAATAAAAAATAAAAAATAAAAAAATAAAAAATATGCGTAATTGTTTTTGTAAACATCAAAGGCATGAAGAATAATAATTATGGTATTCAAACTTTTTGCGTTGGAAAAATAATGAAATATTGTTTAAAATTCTTCTTTTAAGAAACAACGTATTTGATATAAATAGGTTTATTTTGTTCCATGAAGTAATTAATATATGCACGGTACAATAACTATACATTATTGTTTATTTCCTAATGCGTTTTGCTAAGAAAAATTCAATTATTATTCTGACAGAGTAATTATAAAAATCTTTTTAATTAATTACTTAAAGATAGATTTATATACATAAGAAAAGCTTTGATTAATATGATTATGGAAATTATTTACTTTTTTTCACACATAAAAAAAAACGGTAAATATTGATTGTCGACCACATAAGGGGTCGGAAAAATCGATGTGCGTGGATGACACGATGTACAAATGTTGTTCGATGTATAAACTAAAACTAACTGACTAACCATCACGCCGTCTCCCCGGAGGGGTAGGCAAAAATAATGGAACGCCACACTGTTCTGTCCTGACATACTTCTCTCGCTTCCTCTACATTCATACATCTTGTCATGCACGCACGTCGATTACTCCGACTCCTCGCGTACCGACATTCAATATTTGATTGATTTGATCATGCCACGTTTTCCTCGGCCTTCCTCTATTTCCAGCTCCGTTCACGCCGTTTACATATACCTTCTTTACCATTCTGTCTTCACTCATTCTTTCCATGTGTCCAAACCATCTTAATGACCCTTTCCTTATTTTGTTCATAACACTTTCATTCGCACCACATTCACTTCTCGATGTATAAATGGCGACTCTAAAATGGCAATGGGCAGGTCACGTAGCCAGAAGCTCAGATGAAAAGTGGACAATAAGACTGTTGACTTGGAGACCGTGGACGGCGAAGAGAAGTGCAGGGTGACTGCACCTACGGTGGAAGGATGATCTAAACACACGTCGGAATAACCTGGATGCAGTCTGCACAGGACAGAATGACATGGAAGCAAAAGAGGCCTTTGTCCAGGAGTGGACGGAAATAGGCTGAGGAAGAAGAAGAAGAAGAAGATGAATGTTGTTGAATCGAGAAGTTTGTATATAAATAATAGTTTGGCAGTCCAATCTTTTGGCTTACCCCCTTCAGAGAGACGGGGTGCTGGTTAGTTAGTATGTTTATTTTTTGGCAATATTCCACAATAGTGTTACTTTATATTCGTAATTGAAGCAATTTGGTAATATTTGTCTCTTTATATGGAAGTAATTAAGTAAATGCGCTTGTATTTTATTCGAACTTAAGTTTAAAATATATTTTTAAGAAACCTTAGTTTAAAAAAATATGTAGGTATCCAAAACTTTCGATACTTACATAAAATATTTTAAATCAGAATGTAAATCTTTGTTGAATAAAAATAAGAGATAAATAAACAAAAAATAATGCCGTAATATGTGTTGTACTAAAATACCGTAAAATTGTCGATAATATCTTTTCAAAAGATAAAACATATTACGAGTAGTTGAATATATTCAACAAAGTTAAATATATTACGAGTGGTTAAAGGTTATAGGTTCAAAAAGGCCTACGAGCTGCAGCTTCCTTGGCAACGTTCCGAAAGTCCAAGCTTCTATCCAGAAACACCAAGCTGCATATTTATAACACCATCATGAAGCTAATGGTGACATATGGTTCTGAGTTATGGACAATGACTCTAAAAGAACAACAATGAATCTACTGGTTTCAGAATAGAATACTTAGAATTATCCTGGGACCCAGACACCAGAGACATAGGACCAACCAAGAGATCCGTACGATGAGCCAGCAGCCCCTAATAAAAAGCACCGTGAGAGCCGGTCGCCTAGCATGGATTGGGCATGTATGTTGAGCCAAAGAGACCAGAGCTATCAAGACCCTGTACGCGTCTAGACCGACTGGAGTAAGACCTCTAGGAAGGCCTAGACAGCGCCTAATGCACAATGTTCTGGCTGACCTGACTAGGTTGGGCAAATCGAGCTGCTGGGAGAAAAAGGCGCAGGATCGAGGAGCTTGGCGAAAAATCATCAAGGAGGCTAAAACTCTTCAAGAGTCGTATGGCCATAGGAAGTAAGTAAGTAAAGGTTATAGGTACAGTCTAATTAGTGAAACATAAAACTTCTTAAAATTGTAAATTCCGAATTTAACTCTGAGAGCTTTTATTACCAATATTATTTTGAATGTTTACAAGCAAGTTTGTTGAAAATGTTTACGTATAAAAAAACCTTTCGTACTATTAACATAATATACTCGTATACAAGAAAATGCTCTTTCCGTTAACTCCTTTCACAAATACACCTGAATAAACGAAGAAAGAATTCCAAATGTCCTAACCGCTCTTCCACTTAAGGGCGAGATGTAAATACCGCGTGTTTATTTTGAATGTAAAAAAGCATATTTTATATCGGAGTTGACCGTTAAAAGACGAAGAATTACTCAAGTCAATTGTTATTTAAGATTTAAAATAATAAATTTTGCAATACAGTTTCAAGAATTTTGATGCATTTTAAGCATAACCCAGCGATGTCATAAATGACATTAAATTTTGTTAATGTCGTCAGGTGTGGATGTATATAAATTACAATACGTAAAAAAATATTACTGCATTACAATATGCCAGGAATACAGGTTTTCATCTCATCCGTGCGTTGAAGTTATTTTCATACAACAGTTTGCATTTCCATAACCGTATATAATTTATGAATTTTGTTATGATATTAAACACTGTTTTATTTATTTAATAATAAATCATTTGCGAAAAAAAACAGTGTTTTAATTCCAACGCAATTCATGTTGACGTGATTCCAGTGTTAACCGCCTAATTGTGATATAAAAAGAATATTAGTTAGTTTCGTTGCATGTTATATGTAATATGAAACAGCAATGGTTTATAGTTTTAGTTTATCAATGGGGTTGAAAGAGGTTGCTATGACCGCTCAGTATTAAAATAATTAAAGTTTTCAAATGAATTGCTTATTTTGTGGTTAGACATTTAAAATTTATAAGTATAAAAAATAAAAGAATTACTTTGTATTTTAACCACAGAATGGTATTTAAAATCGAAGCCTACTAGTTTCACTTGCACACAAACTTTACCAGGGCTATATTAGAACTGAAAATTATTATATTGCCCCGAAGAAGCATGGATGCAAACGAAATCAGTTGGATTCAATTATAATTAGCATTCCGTGGTTAAAAAGGTTAGTGTTTATTTTTTTATTTAATTTTTTTTAATAATAAATATCCCGGGAGTATTAAAAAATTTAAATTCTCTCGATCAATGAATACGGTAAATAAATAAATAAATAGTAAAATAGTTATAAATCATTATGGTTTTCTTCTTATCATCAGAACTCCCATCGGTAATATATGATACATGGACAAACGCTACATTAAAAAAAAACAATTATAGAAAAAATTCTATCTATCTATTAGAGATATGAACTGAAAAAATATACCACTTAAATATGTATTTTTTCACGCATCGATCTAATTTAAATGATAGCTTCCATAAATTAATCTATTGGGTAAGAACTATATTAATCTATAATCAAAAACAAAAATAATAATTACAAGTTTCTTAGTGGACTAAAATACTAAATTGCATCGTATAATCCATGGTTTTTGATGCATTAAACTCACTGAACACTTTTTTTATACACTTAAACACTAACCCCAAGAACACGTGTTTTGGGGCATGTCTTATAAATACAATTTTTCACATTGCGTATAATAATTTTACATGGTTTAAAAATACTTCACAATTCATTAAAACTATTTTTTTATAATCATTCACTTAACTTTTACATTATTATTAATAAATTAATAATACTGTTTGATTAATTTCACTTTTGTATACTAGTTTTCGTTTTGTATACAGCGAATATAATATGTAGTTTAAATTAGTTGTCACTTCACTCGATCGTATTCCTAGTGCCCGCGAAAAGACAAACTTTTTAATGAGAATCCGCGAGATCGGCGACTATATTCTTACGCGGTGTAATAGTGACTGAGTGTAAAGTCATTACAGAAAGCTGTTGTGGTGAGTTGGGACACTAACAAACAACTATAGCTCCAGCTTACGCCAACGAGTAAAGAAGTCGTTCGGATTGCTCTTCCGATCAATCGGACGCGGTTATATGTCGGTCAGTTTTTTACGCCGGTCTTGATATTGACTCTCGCCTTCGGAGATGAGTGGCAAATCAGGGATCAGGTAATAATAATGCGGGATTGCGATGGAGTTCTGCGGGAAGGGAAGGGAAGAGGTGAGGAGTGGAGGGATAGGCCAATCATCTGACGCAGGTACGTGGAACCTTTTAATATTAAGGAAACTCGAATGTTGTGTCTCAATAAGCAAGGGAATTAGAACGAGATGTGTGAATAATTAATTCGATAACGTAAAGGCTAATTGAGCACTTATGTTAGATTCTGCGACGGTTCTATCGAACTTTTAATACCATGGAAACTATGAAATAGATTTTTAGGAAAACCGAAATAATAAATAATTTTTAAGTTTAATTCGCATTATATGCCTTTCTTAAAATTGTTATCAATATATTTGTTATTCGTTATTATTTTATGAAATAAGCTAAAATGTTTTTTTAGAAAAAGATTTACATGGAATTCGCAAGAATATTTAATATTTTATTACCGTATTGAAATATCTTAAACATAAAATTATTAATTAGATAATAGATAATTGTAACATCTGATGATGTCAACATATAAATAAATTCTTGTTTCCAATAACAATTTTTTAAGCTCCATTCACTTTGTTACCCGTACCAACCCTTCTTTCGACGTCACTATTTGTTCGGCTATCCGTTGTGAACATGCTACCTAAATACACAAATTCACTCACCTGCTCCAAATTCTCTTCATTCATATTACATAACTTTATTTAAAATACAAATAAATAAATAAATAAACATTTACACAGACATGTACCGGGATAAGCATGTTTTAATATTTATTTTCTATGTATAATATTTAACTACGCTGACAAAGGGCATCTGTGTCCCGTAACATATTTGTGTTAATGTTTATTTTTTATTTAACAACAACAACAAAACCATCACGCCGTTTCCCCGCAGGGGTAGGCAGAGAGAATGGACCGCCACACTACTCTATCCTGGCACACCTCTCTAGCTTCCTCCACATTCATACATCGAGTCATACACGCACGTCGATTCTTCCGGCTTCTGACATGACCAACTTTTAATATTTGATTAATTTGGTCATGCCATGTTTTCCTCGGTCTACCTCGATTCCTTACTCCATTTACATTGTTAACGTATACTTTTTTAACCATTCTTTCTTCACCCATGCGCTCCATATGTCCGAACCAACGAAGCGAACCTTTCATAATTTTGTTCATAATACCTTCTTTCGCTCTACACTCTTTCCTAATATCAGCATTTGAGATTCTGTCGTACATCGTTCTACCGCACATACGTCTTAGGGACCTCATCTCTACCGCATTTATTCTGCTCTCATCTTTCTTCTGCCAGTTCCATGCTTCGCTTCCATACATAAGGGTTGGAACCAGAACTCCATTGTGAACGGCCATTTTCGCTTTCATTGATAAATTCTTGTTTCCAATAACTACTTTTAAAGCTCCATTCACTTTGTTACCCACACCAACCCTTCTTTCAATATCACTGTCCGTTCGGCCATCCGCTGTGAACATGCTACCTAAATACACAAATTTAATTTTAATTTTAAATACAGCGTTATGTTACTATTAAGATTCTGCTACATAAAGTGATGGTGAATATAGAATAAATATATTTTCGGTTATCGTGTTTAGTAAAAAGGTTTAGTTCCCCGTTAACCTTCTTAACTGGCTCTAGTATATGACAGGTGCCTTCTACTGCGAAACCGCCAATCATTCCCTATCTAACCCGCAGCTAGGCCGCGAGATATTAGACTTCAAAAAATGTTTTCATGGCACTAATTGAATTTCGAGACAATGTTCTCCAATCGGAGAAGAAAGTGGGGAACGAGTTAATAATGGACCGGACCGGATCGATGATCGTATTGTTTCGAGATTAAACCGTGCTAGCTCGGGACGTTTCAGCTTGATTGGATTTAATAAATAATACCAATGCAAACGGTATAATGGCCCTTTATTTTGTTTAAAGAATTATAATCAACGGTAATTGACGTCTCTCAAGTTGTACGTGCATTGGCGGTTCACTAACAATAAAATATATTATCTTATAAAATAATAATAATAATAAATTGGATAATTTATAGAGCGCCAATTTTATGAAATTAAATCAAATCAAATCAAAATATGTTTTTAAATTCATAAAATTTAATTCATAATTAATTTATTAATTCATTCTTAATTCATTTATTAATTCATTATTAATTCATTTATTAATTCATTCTTAATTCATTTATTCATAATTCATTTAAGTCATAATAAGCAATTTTGATTAAGATAATCAAATGATTTTACTGAAATCTCTTGATGGATGTTCATTTTAAATAATAATTAAATAAAATTGTGTTTTTTAACTACTTCCACTTTTGTCTTTATTTCGACAGCGAGCCTGGCGAAACCGGTCGCTGTCGAAATAAAGACAAAAGTGGAAGTAGTTAAAAAACATCGTTTTATTTCATTTTGATTCATAAAAATTCGTCAAATCAAATCATTTTATTTCATCAAAAGACATTACAAAATAAATTTTTAGGCATCTATTGAGAACAAATAAAATAATATATTGTATATAGTATACAACCAGAAACGCATGAGAGATGGTTCAACATTAGGAAGACAGGATACTCTCCAGAATTAATAGTATTTGCCTTTTGAACGTACTTTCACTAATATGAAAGACGTAGATCTCCGAGGAGACCGCGTTCAGCAGATTAATTGCTCTTCCCACCAGTGTCTCCAGAGACAAGTTGGTTCTGGCAGCCGGTAGGTAAAACAATCTACGCTGTCGCTGTCAGAGATATCTATCAGGGTGAAAAAGCCGAACACCCTCCATGAACTACTCATCTCAAAGGCGCGGTAGAAAATTCTCCATTTTATGAACCAGTTAAAAATAAACATATTTAGCATGAGGGCTGCAACTGACACAGTCGTTCAACCCTTGCTATCAGGAAAAGGTAATTTAAAAATGTGCGTTTTGAGTCACGATCTAAACTCTGAATGATTCTCAATGCACTTGAGGTCTGCTTGAAGATTGTTTCAAGCTGAAGGGCCGGCTATCGCGAAGGCTCAGTCGCCAAAGTTTGTGCTAGGACAGCGTTTTGGCACAGTCAATCT
Source organism: Lepidostoma basale (assembly GCA_022606425.2). Classification (NCBI taxonomy): domain Eukaryota; kingdom Metazoa; phylum Arthropoda; class Insecta; order Trichoptera; family Lepidostomatidae; genus Lepidostoma; species Lepidostoma basale. The sequence continues at coordinate 1,202,353 of JAHDVF020000524.1, read as the reverse complement.
ACCGATCGCAAGAAGACTTAGCAGATCGCAACGAAGTGTATCTGTCATTCAGGTTCTTGTTGATACAGAAATCAGATATATAAGCTATTGCCATTCCATGCAACCCTTTAAAGCCTTATAAATACTCAAATAAATACTCAAACAAAATAAAAAAAACGATTTTTTTTATTTATTCATTTTCGTCATAAAGATATACATAAAGATATACAGGTCTATGGTAGTTTTATTCAAGGATAAATTAGGTGATTTGAACACATGGAATAATATTGTAAATGGTATAAGAGTATATGTTAACGATGTAAACGGAACTAGAGGAAAACCGAGAAAAACGTGGTACGATAAAAAAAAACAAAGATTGAATAATTGCGTAGATTTTCATGGTTGGTAGCAATATGTATAATATTTTAAGATCTTGGGAAAATAACCGGAGCTCGTCTTTCTGGACCGACGTTTCGGATATCGTCGCAGTCTTCATCTTCCGGGTAATAACTAGTCTGAAGATGGAGATTCCGATCAATGATCTCCGAAACTTCGGTCCAGAAAGACGAGATACGCGGATTTTTCCGAGATCCCAAAATATAAATATTGAATATGTTTTATGTGTTTTTGGGTAACACCGTGTGATAACTCCTTCTCGACAGACGTTTCGGAGATCGTTGCAGTCTCCATCTTCAGGGTAATGACCCTGAAGATGGAGACTGCAACGATCATTACCTGACTGCAACGATCATCAACCTGAAGATGGAGACTGCAGCGATCTCCGAAACGTCGGTCGAGATGGAGTTATCACACGGTGTTACCCAAAAACACATCAAACATATGTAAGTGTTGTATATACAAATTATATAAAAAAGAAAAAGAGAAATAAAATATACCATTATTTCATTTCAAGTCAAGTCCAATTTGTCATTTTCTTTTTGCAACTTAAAATTAATGCACATTCCCAAAGCTATAAATAATCTTACAATTACATATCGTTACATTAATGGATCCAGTTAGCGTTTAGCAAATGACGTACGGACAGCGGAAACACTAATAGATTCCATTTCTTTCTAAATCACATCCGATTTTTTGTCGCTCCGCTTTCTAGATAATTACTCGTAATTGGTACCGTTGCAATTTGTCGTTATATTAATATGACTATTGACGACTTAATTAGTGATCTAGTTAAAGATAGATAACATATAGATAACATATAGGAGCTCCACTGGCTGAAATGTCCAGAAAGGATACAATACAAGCTCTGCTGGACGGTCTATAAGGCGTTGCATGGAATGGCACTAGCTTATATATCTGAACTCTGCATCAACGAGAACCTGAATGCTAGACAATCTACACTGCGATCAGCTAAGTCTTTTGCGATCGGTAGATTGACTGTGTCAAAACGCTGTCCGAGCCTTCGCGGTAGCCGGCCCTTCAGCCTGGAACAGTCTTCCAGCAGACCTTAAGTGCACTGAGAATCAATCAGAGTTTAGATCGAGATTAAAAACGCACCTTTTCAAATTATCATTTCCTGACAGGAAGGGCTGATCGACTTCGTCAGGTGCAGCCCTCATACTAAATATTTTTAATTTTTTTTTATCATTATTATTATTATTATTATCTAGTTGATAAAACGGAGCATCTTCTACAGCGCCCTTGAGATGAGTAATTCATAAAAATGGCGCTTTATAAATTATCCAATTTATTATTATTATTATTATATATAATCTTCTTCTTCTTAGCGTGTAGACCTTGGAGCATGTTTCTTAAGAGGAATTGGCCCCCTACTCCCAGTTGTCGATCCATCTCTTTGGTGGTCTGCCCGGGGGTCGTCTACATCGGGGGAGCACGTGCAACACAGCGAAGAGAAGTCTATGAAGATGGATCCATTCTCCTCACGTGTGCATACTGCCGCGCTTACGATAAACGCATCAAGTATCGAAATTGAGTTATTACATTATCTGGTATCAGGAAAACGAGATCTACAACTTTCTCAAAGTGACATTTCAGGATTTCTTCATTTTCTCGGTTTTTCAGTTTTCATAAACGCATTTACTAAGACTTCGAGTGCAGTTTTACTTATCAAGAACGCACTAGCTGTAGTTAGCACAGACTTGATTTCTAGCATTCAATAGCTTTTTAGTCATATATGCACTATGTTTGAGAAATCGCACTAATTTATCAAGATTTTACAATATTAGTATTCAAATAGCTATTTTCCTTAACATAAATGCATTATGTGATGTAGTTGCACTTATCATATGTATTGTTGAAGAATTGAGGTATAAGCTTACTATATAAAATGCATTAAATTGATTTACTAAGCATAAATGCATCAAGTAGGGTAGTTGATGCGTTTATGACTAGTTATTATGGCCTAAAAGCATTAAAGGCTGCTAGCGATAAGTACTTTTAAAAAATTATTTGTACACTATATTTTATTTTTATATCTGTTTGCATTTATTATTATTTTTAACCGCTTTTCTTTGTTTTGGTACAATTTTCATGTTGGTATTTATCTAGTTTCTGAGATACAAGCAAAATAAAAAGAAAAAGTTTAAACACGTTTTTCTCGAAAAGCGTCAAACCCTAGTTAATGCGTTTATCTTAAGTGCGGCAGCATACCTGTATCTTCAATTTTGCCTTCCCCATTAACTACATCCTCGACTTCACCTATCTTCCTTATACAATAGATATTAATTAAATAATTCATGAGTGAAAAAAACCCATTTAAAAACACGTAAATATAGATTTCAAAGAACAAACAATGAAATTTGTCATCATCGTCTGTCGTTTGTATTCAAGAAAAACTGTCTTTTTTATGAATTTGGGTCATGTGACTAAAAAGTTCAATCATGGACCCACACACTCTGAGGTATTAAGAGCAGGAGAATACGATGGTAGTGGAACCGCCAGCGTCTCCCGATGGTCTCTCATATTGTCTCTTCCATCACTCTGCAGCGTCATTAAAAATATAAAATGTGCGTGATAACCAACTAAAATAATGGACAGCCAAATTGTTCTGTCCTAACATACTTATTTTATTTCCTCTACGTTCAGACATCGTGTCATGTACCCACGTCGATTTCTCCTCACGCGGCCGCCATTCAATATTTGATTTGTTTGATCGTGCCACGTTTACATCGGTCTTCCTATATTTCAAGTTCCATTTACATCTTTAACATATAAATTTTTTTACCATTCTTTCATCATTCATTCTTTCCATGCATCACCGTATTCGCTTCTTAAATTTGCATTTAAGACCATATACAGATTTACTACATATTCGACTAAGAGATAATAATAAAAACACGTAAATAATAATAAAAATATCTTTGTTGGCAGCAAGTCTATACCCATTTTTTTAAATTCATTATTTGCAATGAATTTTTGACAAGAAATTTTAATTTACAACATTAACATCTTGTAAGTATTTCCTACACCCGTTGAGTCCCATCTACCTACTTTAGATTAAACTGCTTTTTCCTTTACCATATTATATGCGCGTCAGCTCCATAAATATGACATATGGTATAACAAATGCCATATTTAAGTTGATGTCGTTTCCGTAAGACTTGCAGCATTAACGAAACAAAGGTGACTCGTAATATTTTCTTTTTTTAACTTGAAAGGTTGTAAAATGAATTTAAACTTTTTTTTTATTACAGACTTTTTGCTTGAATACTGTTAAAAAATTACCCATCACTACAAAATTTTAAATACATTTTGAAAAGTATCATATTTTTGTTTATTCATATGTGAATATCATTCCTTAGTATATTATAATGCAATATGTAACTCTTCAAAAAAAATTGTCAACATCATTTGATTATGAGATGATTTATATTTGGCTTTTTACAGAGTTTATTTTTCTCGGGTCCCATCAGACGCCACCCAGGACAAACAGTACTGGAAACGTCATACGAGAAGACACAAAACACTCGCACAATACATAGTTTTTATATGATGTTTATGTTTATAATCACGCATATTTTATGCTGACCTTGATGAAGATGAAGCATGGAACTGGCATAAGAAGGATGAGAGTAGAATAAATGTAGTAGAAATGAGATCTCTTAGACGAATGTGTGGATACGATAGTCTGTGTACTCGTATGATAGAGTGTCGAATGAAAATATAAGAAGTGAATGCGATGCGAATGATGTTGTCATGAACAAAATAATGAAAGGATCATTTAGGGTTCTGATTTTGAAAACTTGGTTTGGTTCATATGGTGCTCCCCTAAATTTGGAGAAATTACGTGTATAAGTGAATTGTTTTGGTCAATTTGATTGTTGCCGCACTTTATAATAGTTAATTGTGACACGTAATATGTTTGTACTGTTTTGATGTCAAAATTATACAAGTTTTTTCGTTTATATAAATTATATAAAGAATCTTGACAGGTGTAAAAATAAAATGTTCATTTGTTCCAATGACAATTTGAATAATTTCTTCAATATTCTTTTAAAGTTCTTGCTGGTGTGGGTTGGTTTTAAGTGCCTAATTACTACTAATCAAAAAAAGGTGGATACGTGGAACATTAATTAAATCATATAACAGACAATATGTGCACCATCTAAAAATAACATTTTGTGTTAAATTATTTGTATTTTGTATTTTGTTATTTTATTTTATATCATTGTATTTTATATTATTTGTTTTAGATTTATTTTGTGGATGTTATAAGATCGAAGTGTGCGCGGGAGATGCCTATTGGTGGCGATGAGGTTCGCAACCCATCACACCGCGTCTCCCGCGGGGCGAAAAGAGAAGGATGGAGTGCCGCATCGGTTAAAGTGTGACAGTCCATTCTTTCTGCCTACCCTTTCGGGGAGACGGCGTGATGGTAAGTTAGTTAGTTAGTTAATCATTAAGATGATTTGGACATATGGAAAGAATGAATGAAGAAAGAATGGTAAAACAATTATATGTTAACGATGTAAATGGAACCAGAAATAGAGGAAGATCGAGGAAAACGTGGCACGATCAAATAAATCAAATATTGAATGTCGGCCATGTGAGAAGTCAGATAAATCGACGCGCGTGCATGACACGATGTATGATTGTTGAGGAAGTGAGAGAAATATGTCAGGAAAGAAAAGTGTGGCAGTCCATTCTTTCTGCCTACCCCTTCAGGGAGACGGCGTGATGGTTAGTTAGTTAGTTAGTTTAAATGAGTAGAATATTGTATTTTACTTTAACAATGGACGAATGCTATCGATAATGCAATATTTCTCTCATCTTGCTACCTTAGAGGGCGCTCGCTACGGAACGGCAATTTCTGCGAACATCAGACATGATTTATCTCTCATTGTGTTAAAAATTGACACTCTGGAGTTTAAGGGGAATTGCGCTTCTCAAAATCAATTCTTTATCCGGAGATAACTGTTGGTTGGCGGGCACAACGTACTGATAGTTTGGTAGAGTCTGTCCTATCTGAACCGAGTCAGATAGCTGAAATAAGAACAAACTATCACGCAGTTTCTCCGAAGGGGTAAGCAGAGAGATTGGACCGCCAAAATACGCGATTCTGACACACCTCTCAAGCTTCCTCCATATTCGTACAAGTCACACACGCACATCGATTCTTTTGACTTCTTACATGGCCAACATTTAAAATTTGAATAATCTGGTCATGCCAAATTTTCTTCGGTCTCCCACGACTCTGTATTCACACCGTTAACGTATACTTTATTAAATATTCTTCCTTCATCCATGCGTTCCATATATCCAAACCAATGTGATCCTTATACGACCCAACGAATATTGAATGTCGGCCATGTGAGGAGTCCGAGAAATCGACGCGCGTGCATGACACGATGTATGAATGTTTAGGAAGCGAGAGAAATATGTCAGGAAAGAAAAGTGTGACAGTTCATTTTGGCGTGATGGTTAGTTAGTTAGTTAGTTTATAAAGTGTTGTTTATAAACAAATAAATATAACTAAATTCAATTCATATAAATAGTTAATAAAGTGACCCAAAGAGCCGTGTTAGGAATAAGCCTAAGAGACAGAGTCAGAAACGATATGGTGAGAGAAAAAACAAAGGTCACTGACCGCATCCACCGAGTAGCGACTCTAAAATGGCTATGGGCGGGTCACGGAGCCAGAAGCTCTGATGAAAAATGGACAAGAAGACTGCTGACTTGGAGTCCGTGGACGTCGAAGAGAAGTGCAGGGCAACCGCAACTACGGTGGAAGGATGATCTGAACAGACACGTCGGAATAACCTGGATGCAGTCTGCACAGGACAGAATGACATGGAAGCAAATGGAGGAGGCCTTTGTCCAGAAGTGGACGGGAATAGGCTGAGGAAGAAGAAGAAGAGAAGAAATAGTTAATAAATGTTGAAACAAACATACAGACGTTATCACTTTGCATTTCTAATATACAAAATGTCATTATCCGAAGACATTAAATGTAACGAAAATTGGTTATGGTGTGGTGTGGTTACATAAAAATTCCCACAATTACTTGAACATTTCTGTTTTCCAGGATGATGGCCATTCTCGGAAAGGTAGTTCTTTGAAAATTCCAATGTTGCAAGCGTGCAGTAGGAAATGCGTTTCTTTGGGCATACGAGACACGAGTAGGTACTTGGATCGTATTCCGCCAACAACGGCGAGGAGTTGGTTACCGGAATGAGCATTATAAAAAAAACCTTAACCAATAAAATTAACGCCTAGGCTTGTTCGTTACTAAAAAGGAATCGCTTATTTGTAATTCCTATACTGCAAGATATACACTTGCACATATAATCCGTCTCAATAAAGGATATAAAACATTTAAACATTAAAAAAAAAGCCGATATCTTTCTTTATAGTGAAATATTCAATATACTTAGGAAATTGAAAATAATTTAGTTTAATCCACAAAATATTAAAAAAAACACGAAATGTTTCGGAGGATACTTCCATATTCAGGTGTAAAAATATAATAAAAACTAAACAAAGAATGACTTAATTGTATCTCAATAGAGACGAAGATGCAAATTGGAAACTGAATATGGTTGATCAAGGTGTTTACAGGACTTATGACCTGTCATTGGTTGGGTTAATCGCACGATTTATGTAATTACAACATTCCCCATTCCACCTTTCTTATGACCATGTCTGACAAATTTTTGGAAGTTGTATATATGTTAAAGTCCAACACCAGAATCAGTATCAGTCAGTTTCAATGCGCCATTTATGAAGATTTGATTATATATGTTAATCTCTAAGATTAATCTATATAATCTACATACTAACGCCATCTATGAAGATTTATGTTTATTAAGCATTAAGCAGAACATCTTTTTAACACAATTTGAAAGGCTACCCCGCCATTAGCGCATTGTTATGAAATAAATAAAGAATGACTAATACAAAAAACGCATTTAAAATTCGATACAATAATATAAATTTAAAAATTAACCTGAGCTATTTGTTATAAGAAACTAACTGACTAACTAACCATCACGCAGTCTCCCTGCAGGTGTAAGCAGAAAGAATGGACTACCACACTTTTCTTTCCTGACATATTTCTTTCGATTCCTCAACATTCATATATCGTGTCACGCACGCGCGTCGATTTCTCTAACTCCTCATGTGGTCGACATTCAATATTTGATTTATTTGATCGTGCCACGTTTTCCTCAGTCTTCCTATTTTTCTTGTTCCATTTATATCGTTAACATATACTTATTTTTACCATTCTATCTTTATTCATTCTTTTCATGTGTCCAAATCATCTTTTTGACCCATTCATTATTTTGTTCATAACACCACCATTCGCACCGCATTCACTTCTTATATTTTCATTCGACACTCTATCATACACAGAGTATCACACATTCGGACTTTAGAAAGTATCTTGTCTTCCTAATGTCGAACCATCTCTAATGCGTTCCTGGTACTTTGTTGTAATATTTTTATGATATTTTACCTGTACTTAAAAGATGCCTTAAACATTTTCCTGTTTGTAATGTCTATTAATTTAATAAACTGATTTGATTGATTTGATTCGTCTAAGAGATCACATTTCTACTGCATTTATTCTAATTTCATCCTTCTTTTGCCAGTTTCATTCTACCTTAAGAATACTAATAATATACATATATGTAATACAGTATGTACGTTTTTTTTCGTGAACGTTTAATACGTTATACTTTAAAATGTAATTAAAAAAGAGGATGTTATTATTTTTCGTTCAATACGTACGATAGGATGTGAGCAAGATGTTAGTGTAGACATTATTACAAATGATAGAAGGCACGTTTCTCATTCATTATGTATGAAAAGCTATAAATGAATATTCGTGTTCCCGTACGGTACTAAATATCAGGTTTTGTTTCTGACCAATCGTCGGTGCCTCTTTCGTTATTCTATTCAGAAGAGTAAAATATAAAAGAGAAGAAATTGAAGAATACCTTTTTACTCTATTTTCAGAAATTCATATTAACATATTTTCAGAAAAAGCATATTATCCGTATATTAAAAATAAAAATGAGGTTATATTTTATTACTATTTATGTTTAAAAAATGCTTATTGAATTGCGAATATTAAGATTTTTATGCTTTACCAACCTTATTTTACTTAAAACCGATTTACTATTTTTTTAATTAAAAACTCGTGTATGGATATTAATAAACACTTTACTTGTTATAAATACTTTGAAATTGAAAAACGTTCCATTTATAATTTACTAAATATGTATATGTAAATATGTATATGTAAATATGTATATGTAAAAAAAATCATATACGAGTAACTGAGTTATATTATACATTCGTCCAATCCATCCTAAACTACGGTTTAATAGGATGGGGAGGAACTACAATAACTACACTAAACCCAGTCATTGTAGCCCAAAAGACAATAATTAGAGTCATTAACAAAAAACCATATCGATATCCCTCAGACCAACTATACGATGAATTTCAAGTACCGGACATAATACAACTATACATAAGAAATTTAGTCGTGCACTACCACAAGGACACCGACAGACACTTAAAAGCACAACAAACGTACAACGCACGCAACAAACATAACCATTTTGTACCAAAAACTAAAACTTCTTATGCGCAAAGACATTTCTACTATCTTGGACCCAAACTCTATAACATAATTAACAAAACTATAAGCGACCCACAAAAAATGACAATGCACAATTACAAAAAACATGTAACTACGGAGACATTAAAAAAAGGACGGCTTGAATGTAGTATAATTTTTAAAAATAAGTAAATAGTTTAAATAGTGTTATATAAGACAACATAGTGTTTAAATAGTGTTATATAATATATAAGTCAAATAATTTTAAGTTATACACTTTAGGATATGTGTTGCTTCCCTTGTCTGCTCCCTAAATTTGTAAATTATATTATATATTGAAATTATATAGAGTACTAGGAATGCCTCCCTAGAACGGGTTACCCCAGTTGGGAGGTATTAAAACCATGTACTTGGTAAATGATCAATAAATAAATAAATAAATATAATATATAATATTTACACCTGAGGATGGAGCTCACTCCCGAAACATTGCCTTGTTTAAAATTTTTATTGTAATTTTTTTAATAAAATAAAATGTTGAACATTAACCGGGATATTTTTCAATTACAAAATATAAAAAATTATAAAAAAAAGAGAATTTTGAGACAGCTGTTTCGCCAACCGATTTTGGCATTATCAGGTGTTAATAATAAATAAATAAAAACTCGGCGAAACCGGTCGCTGTCGAAATAAAGAAAAAATGGAAATAGTTAAAAATACATCCTTTCATTTACTTATTAACTAACTAACTAACTAACCATCATGCCATTTCCCCGGAGTGGTAGGCAAAGAAGATGGATCGCCACAATGCTCTGTCCTGGCATACCTTTCGGGCTTCCTCTACATTCATACATCGTACCATGCACGCACGTCGATTATTCCGACTTCGAATGTGACCGCCTTTTAGTAATTGATTGATTTGGTCATGCCTTGTTTTCCTCGGTCGTCCTCGGCTTCTTTTTCTACTTACACTGCTTGTGTACAACTTTTTAGCCATTCTACTCTCATTCATTCGTTCCATATGTCCAAACCATTTCAGGGATCCTTTTTTAATGTTATCAATGATGCAGTCATCTGCCTTACATTTCTTTCTTATTTCATCGTTCGGTATTCTATCAATCAACGTTTTCCCGCACATTCTTCTTAGTGATCTCATTATATAAATATTTGATTTAATTATTATCTAAATAATAATTAAATCAAACGATGTTTTACATATAATACCAACTTCCACTTTTGCCTTTATTTCGACAGCGACCGGTTTTGCCAGACTAGTTGGTATCAACAGAATGTAGTCCTGAATATATAATTAATTATTTATAGAAAAAAGGAGTATCCTAGAAGATGGACTAACAACACAGCCTGAATAGCTGGAATGATCTGAATACAGAAAAGACGAGTGAAGGGAAATGCAAGAGATGGAGGAAAGAAGGCTGAAAAAGATGTTGACGAAGAAGAAGAAGAATATAATTATTATTTCTATACAAACACAATCATTCGGTTCTTGAATTTGAATATTAGAAGATTAACCATACTCCAGAATAAGGCAATGAGAATAATTTTGAGAAGAAGCAGATATGCCACGATTAAAGTGATGCTTGAAGAGCAAAAAATTACGCCATTTAAAAAAATAATTACATGCAACGTTTTATTACTAATTCAAAAAATTGTTAATGGGCACACTTCCTAAGTATTTTAAAGGAAGATAAAAAGTAACCAACATGAACATCAATATGAAACAAGAAAGAAAAATAAACTAAGGCTCCCATTAAAAAAAAAACAAATCTCAGAATTCTCTTATATATAAAGCATTTAAAATTTATGAAGATATACCGGAGGATATCAAAAGTGTGCAGAGCATAAAAAAAATTGGAATAGAATTAAATAAATATGTAAACAAAATGTAACCTTATATTCTAACCTTATTATTATAATTGAATGTTTCTTTGTTTTTATTAAAACATGTGTTGTGTACATGTGTACTATTTCAAGTAAATAAATAAACAAATAAACATTAACTAACTAACTAACTAACCATCACGCCGTCTCTCCGAAGGGGTAGGCAGAAAGAATGGACTGCCACACTTTTCTTTCCTGACATATTTCGCTCGCTTCCGCAACATTCATACATCGAGTCATGCACGTGCGTCGATTTCTCTGACTCCTCACATGACCGACATTCAATTTTTGATTTATTTGATCGTGACACGTTTTCCTCGGTCTTCCTCTATTTCTGGTTCCATTTACATTATTAACATATAATTTTTTTTACCATTCTTTCTTCATTCATTCTTTCCATATGTCCAAACCATCTTAATGATCCTTTAATTATTTTGTTCATGACACCATCATTCGCACCGCATTTACTTCTTAAATTTTCATTCAACACTCTATCATACACATAGTATCCACATATTCGTCTAAGAGAACTCATTTCTACTGCATTTATTCTACTTTCATCCTTCTTTTGCCAGTTCCATGCTTCGCTTCCATACGTAAGGGTCGGTAGAAGAACACCATTGTGCACTGCCATTCTAGCTTTTTTGGATAGGTTTTTGTTTGCGATGACAACTTTAAGTGCACCAAAAAAACAAATCTCAGAATTAGATATTATAACCTTATTGTAACCTATATTGTAAACTATATTGTAACGTTATTATTATAATTGAATGTTTAATTGTTTTTATTAGAACATGTGTTGTGTACATGTGTACTATTTCAAGTAAATAAATAAACATTACGTTATTTATTAAACGGAATGTGCCAAATATTTGAAGTGAATATTCAATGTCGAATCAAAGTCATAAAAAATAAGATGATGTCTACAATAGAAACAACAAGAAGCGAGCCCACCATTAAACGATTGTGAAACGAGAATACAATACCGCAGAACCCCGTGATCAAAAACAATAAAGACGAAATACGACCATTGCTTCGTCTGTATTATAACTGTACCAGGTGGGTACTCTTCATTTACTGAGTTTTTATAACTACTTTGCCTCTCTCAAATGTTGCTGCTTGTTTCCTAGTGAGCCAGATGATATTTTCCAAACTGAATTCGATATTAAAAAAATAACTTTTACAACTTTCTAACTACAATAAACGACGATCTTCGTGGCTGGGTGGTAAGTGCTTTGACTGTCCCGGTTTTTCGATTCCCGGCGATGGCAGTGTAATTTTCACACTGTCGTGATCTGGTGTAGAATTTACGTGCCAAAAAAATGGTGCTAGATTAGCTACCTATCATATGTCACGAGACTCATTATGACAGCTATAATAATACCCTTTACAATCGATTTTGCTCATGCTTTCATGATGTAAAGAGCGATTTAACAAAATAATAATAATAATATAAAAATAAACGACGACCTTCGTGGCCGAGTGGTAAGTGCTTAGACTCTCCCGGGTTCAATTCCCGGCGATGGCAGTGTGATTGCCGCACTGTCTTTGGTCTGGTGTTCAATTCACGTGACAACAAAATGGCGAAAGATTAGCTACCTTTCACATGTCACGAGAATCAATATGTTAGTTTTTCCCTTTACATCGATTTGGCTCGCACTGTAATGATGTAAAGAGCGATTTAACAAAATAATAATAATAAACAACAAAAATCATGTGAATTTATTTTAATATTTTTGTTCTAAAACTGTTTTTTTTTTTTGCCTTATATATTTTCCGTTTTCAAAAACACTCTAAAATAATCTGCAAACAAAAATTTTGTTGGATTATTATGATCTTGGTTATATAATTTTATTTTTATTTATTGTTTCTTGAACAATGATGTAAAACTCTATATAAATAATTAATACGAACGAAATCGTCTGTTTCATATAAATTTTATTATGATTTATGTGAATGGCATGTTTCGCCTGTTTAAGACATTATCAATATTTTATAAATCATATAATTGACTTCCTTCGTGGGATAGTGGCAACAGTTATGACTACGTGTTTAATTCTAACCGATCGCGAATATAAATCAGATGCAGCGTTCACATTAAATTTTAAAACACGTCTTAATGCGCCCTTGAGGTAATTCATCACAAAAACGGCGCCTAAAAATTAGCATATTTTTATTATTAATATTATTACCACACCGAAGGTTCCGGGTACGATTCTCACGCTGCCTTTGGTCTGGTAGAATTCACGTGACAATAAAAATGGTGACAGACTAGCTACCTATCATGAATCATGAGAATCAAAATAAATAAAATATATATAAAGTAACTGGGTTCAAATAATTTGTTGCATGCTAACATGAATGGTAAAAAAGGAGTGTCCTAAAATATGGACTAAGTAACATCTTAAGAATCAGCGAAGCAAAGACTTTGCTGCAAACCAAACCCTATCACTTACTTTCATATGATACTTTAAAAACAATGTCGACCTTTGTGGCCGTAAGGTAAGAGCTATAACTGGTCCTGGCTGCGATAGAAGTGTGATTGTCACACTTTATCTGGTCTGGTGTTGAATTCACGTGACAATAAAATGGCGATAGATTAGCTACTCATAACATGTCACGAGAATAAATTATGATAGCTTTACCCTTTATATCGATTTGGCTTGCGCAGTTACGATGTACCTAAACAGCGATTTAACAAAATAATAATAACGATAATGTGAAGGAGAATATCTTCATCTTCTCTTTGTCCTGTCATACCTCAGTGGTGCATAAGGCACCAATGAACCTTCTCCACCCGACTTCATCGTATGCCTGATGCCTTACATCATCCCAAGTGAGGCCTGCTGCTTTAACCTCATCCTGCAGGGCTCTTCTCCAGGTGGCTCTAGGTTTGCCTCGCTTCCTCTTTCCCCCATAGGGGACCAGTCTAGTTCACCCTGAGGGATGTAGGCTGGGTTCCGTCTCAGAGTGTGACCGGTCCACTGCCATTTGCACTGCGACTTATTCTCTAATTGGCTTATCGCCTACCATGGTCCAGAGAAAGGCATTTGACACTGTTTGGGGCCAATAGATCTTTAATATTGAGCAAAGGCACCTATTTTTAAACACCTGGAGTATCCAAATAACGTCCGCGATAGATTTCCAAGTCTCACATCTGTGCAGCAGTACGTTTTTAACGCTACTGCTGAATATTTGGAGCTGGAGCTTTCTCGAATGATACTAGAATGCCATACAACGCCATACGAGGGATAAAGGCGCCATACAGGCGAAGGGGAGTATAGAAGAAAATAAATTCTATAAATTATTTTTTTATAAACATTATAAAATGTAACAAACGCTCAATTAACAAGACAACAATAAAGAATTTTTATGATAATTAAATAAAACGATGTTTTTTAACTACTTCCACTTTTGTCTTTATTTAGACAGCGACCGGTTTCGCCAGGCTCGCTGGCATCGACAGACTGGTCTGTTGAAACACTGTTTTTTCAACTTTTGAGTTTATTTTTCTCGACATGTTTACACAAGGCTTATCATCGGGAGAACTTCATCATCTTCATCATTGGAGAACGATATAAAGTTTATATCGTTCTCCCGATGATGAAGGTGTAAACCTTCGAAACATGTCGAAAAAATAAACTCAAAAGTGGAAAAAACAGTGTTTTAATTCATAAAAATTCGTCATTATGGAATTCCACAGTGTTAACGCCTTAATTTTATCTAAAATTAAAAGACAACAATATTTAATTAATATGAATGAAAACGTCTTTCTTCTGGGAGTTTTATTTAATTTCAGATAGAATGACATGTTTCGTCCTTCTAAGGCATTATCAAATGTATAATTTGATAATGCCATAGAAGGGCGAAACATGCAATTCCATCTGAAATATAATAAAACTCCTAGAAGACAGACGTTTTCGTTCATATTAATGATTTAATATGGAGTTTTAATATGTAGGGAGTAAGGGGGATCCTATTGACTCTTCGAACGGTGCATGGCCATCGCCGTGGTTATGGCCATGCAACGCTGGAGGATTGATCTGATCCCAAGTACATATCCACACCTCCTCGACTTTGGGTCTCCCCTGGAAACTATGTGAAATGTTAGAGATTGAGTGTGAATAACCTCGGTGGATAATATTAATGCATAGGCTAATGTGAAAGCCAACCCGTCTGGCAAGCGTGGCGTTGTAATGCCAACCACCCCCGTATGACATTTCATACATGGAGAAGTATAGGGGAAGCCTATGTCCAGCAGTGGACGACAACGGCTCTTAAAGAAGAAGATGGAGTTTTACATCATTGTTCAAGAAACAATAGACAAAAATATTATTTAAATTTGCTAATCTAGAAACAGACGCGATGTATAGTTTGTTATTTATTTTTAATTGAATCACTAAGAGCTGCTTATAAATCCAACGATAACTCCGTTTATGTTTTTATAGCGGAGCAATCTAAAACGGTGATTTTAATGAGATGATTTTTTCACAGCAGTTCATTAATGATTGGACGATAAGCCGGAATCAGGTTAGCATTTGGAGGTTTATGTAACTTTTAACTGTTTTCACGCCAACGTCAGAATGTGTTACAGAGATCAACCAGATGAGAGGTGGGCATTATTATATTCGCAGTTAGATTAATACAGACTCACAGTACAATAATATTTGCATTTAAATTCATAATGAGTTGGATAATTGATGTGATCTTTAGATGTAACGAGTTCTCGCTACTGTAAAACAATGTTTCAGCCATGTTTGTAAAAAAATTGAATTAATTTTGTTTACCATGACTCATATATTATTAACTGTTTCAGATTGTAGGCGTTTGTAAAGAAGAACAGACATTTCCATCTTGGTAAGAATCAAGTGTTTTTATTTACAGGTTTTATTAATAACAATCTTGGTTACGATTTTAATTTTATTACTTAAATAAAGCTTAAATGGCAGTGCACAGTGGTGATTTTGTATAGACCCTTATGTATGGAAGCGAAGCATGGAACTAACAAAAGAAGCATGAAAGTAGAATACATGCAGTAGAAATGAGATCTCTTAGACGAATGTGTGGACACTCTGTGTATGATAGAGTGTCGAATGAAAATATAAGAAGTGAATACGGTGCGAATGATGGTGTTATTAACAAAATAATGAAAAGATCAATAAGATGGTTTGGACACATGGAAAGAACAAATGGTAAAAAAATTATATGCTAACAATTTAAATGAAACTAAAAATAGAGGAAGACCGGAAAAAACCTGGCACGATCAAATAAATCATTTATTGAATGTCGGCCACGAATGTGCATAACACGATGTATGAATGTTGAGGAAGCAAGAGAAATATGTCAGGAAAGATAAGTGTGACAGTACATTCTTTCAGCCTACCCCTTCGGAGAGATGGCGTGGTGGTTTGTTAGTTAGTTTACTTTTTTATCATTTATTTGTATTAAACAGGTCGTTTAAACCCAATATAATATGCAATGCTGTATACATTGTTTTTGATTTTAGCTATTATATTGATATAATTATATAAATAAAATAACTTTGTATTTAACCACGGTAGGGTTATTATATTGATGCCAACTAGTTTCGCTTGGACCCAAGCTTCATTAGAGCACTATAATAACGGTTATTATACTGCCCTGGTTAATAATGCATGCTGCCCTGGTTATAAGGGTTATTATACTGCCCTGATGAAGCTTGGGTCCAAGCGAAACTAGTTGGCATCAATATAATAACCCTACCGTGGTTAAATACAAAGTTATTTTATTTATATAATTATTTAAAATGTCTATCCACAAAGTGAGTGCTTTATATGAAGAATTATTATATTGATTCTCATGACATGTAAAAGGTAGCTAATCTGTTGCCATTTTGATTCTGCTTAATTGATTATTTGACAATCCAGCGTACATTCCGTTGCAATAATCTAAACGTGACACTACAAAAGAAATTTCGAGGGTCCTAGATTCTCGAATAGGTAAATATCCCCTTATATGCTTTAGCTGTCTCAGTTAGAAGAAACCAGGGATGTCTAACTCTACGGAATCTTGTGTGTGGTCTCCACTCCAGAACCCGCCTTCCCCATCGACTGACGGTTCTCCGTCAAATATGTCCACCCCAACGCTACTTCAGCCCGCCTATCCTCAGAGCCAACTCTGTCACTTTGGTTTGATATATTGTTTAAACCGCAAAATGTACATTGTTAATGCTGTATTTTATATGAAAAAATAAACTTAAAAAATCTAGTAAAACATCAAACAAACAAACAAACAAACCATCACGTTGTTTCCCCACAGGGGTAGGCAGAGAGAATGGACCGCAACACTATTCTATCCTGGCAAACCTCTCTAGCCTCCTCTACATTCATACAACGAGTCATACACGCACGTCGATTCCTCCGACTTCCAACATGACCAACCTTTAAAATTTGATTAATTTGGTCACGCCACGTTTTCCTCGGTTTGCCTCGACTTAGTACCCCATTTACATTATTAACGTATACTTTCTTAATCATTCTTTCTCCATCCATGCGTTCCATATGTCCAAACCAACGCAGCCATCCTTTCATAATTTTGTTCATAATACCTTCTTCCGCTCTACATTCCTTTCTTATATCAGCATTTGAGATTCTGTCGTATATCGTTTTACCACACATATGTCTTAGGGACCTCATCTCTATCGCAATTATTCTGCTCTCACCCTTCTTCTGCCAGTTCCATGCTTTTCTTCCATACATTAGGGTTGGGACCAGAAGTCCCATCATAGGCATAAAAAACGTGTATTGATGTTTCCCGCACATAGCGTGTAAGCTCTGGACTTCGTAATGCGCTAACAAAATCTTTTCTGCCAGGCTCTATACATAAAAAAGTATTCAATAAGCATGCGATCAATATATAGATAATGACAAAAAAAACATCGAAAACAAACACGGACAAAAGGACTCTGGTACTAAAGAAATCCGATAAAACGAAACCGCAATCACGAATAAAACCCCTCATAAAGGTTATCTCGTACAATTATCGCAGCATCCTTACGCAACAAACTGCTAAAGATCCCGATAAATAAAAAAAAATAAACAAAAGAACAGGTAAAAAGTTTAAAAAAGGAACGAGTTTGAATAGGTGGCACGGGGAGCCTACCTACTGCATGCGCGCTGAACTAATTTACATACGTAATTGCGCCGGCGCGCATGTGCCGTCTCCCTCCGGCGGGCGATATTTCAGATCTGCCGTCTCGGTCTCTTTTCGCCCGCAGCCCTACATTTTTTTCTCTCCACATTAAGGTGGAATGTAGCTTGCGCGATAAATGTCCGAGATATATTTGGGATGTCGATATCTGAGCCGGAGAGAAAGATCTAATGTAGAAGCTATGTTTTCTTTAGATCATTTTTTTTCTTCTGTGTTTAAGAAAAAGTTTGACGTAAAAGACAAAAACACGTTTTTATACAAATTAAATCACTGCCTTTTTTTCACTGTTGAGTAAATATTTTTCGACGTATTTCATTAGTTACTTAGAGTGTAAGAAATCAATCGCAAAAGTTCATTATAAAACCAAAATAAGATCCAAAAATATCCCTAACATTGATAAATTTTCTTATGCTGTCCATTTCTAGTATTCTACTTAATTTATTTTAGTAAATTTGTTTAATTCTCCCTACGATGAAGGCACTTTAAAAACTTTGCAATATGTCGCGAATAATATACCCAACAATGAAAAAAAAAACCTTCCTTTAATTTATGTAAAAGTCATAATTATGAAATTCCACAGTTTTAACGAATTAAGATTAAAAAAATATATACACAAATATATATGTTTTATAATAATGTGTATATATGTTTGTTGTAATTATTATGAATGAAAACGTCTGTTTTCCAGAAGTTATATTATATTGTATTTTATGGGAATGTCAAGTTTGTCCATGCTAAGACATTATCAAATATATATAATTATTAATATATATAATTAAAGCACCTAGCTCAATTTCAGCAAGAACTTCAAAATTATATCAGATAAATTATTCAAATTGACTTAGGAACAAATACACAAAGATTCGAAAAATTACGAAAATTTGACATTTGATATATATGTTTGTAACAACTGATGATGTCAACATTGGTTGATGAAACAGCTGTCGTAAAGTAAAATAAATACAATTTGTGATATAAAACAAAGTTTTTGAATTAACAGTTATAAAATGTTAAAATATCACAGTGTTTCGGCCAAAACAATGGACTATTATACAATTATCAATAATTTAATTGCAAAGCACAAACAAAACACGTAAAATATAGTGAAACTTCTAGAATACAAATGTTTTCATTCGTATTAATTATTAATATTGGATCGTAAAAATCGTGACAAATGCAAGTAATGCAAAATTTTATTTGGCTTTCCTGACAAAATCATCGTTGATATGTACAAAAATGCATCCATAGAATTGTAAAATCTTCTTTAAACGAAATAATTAGCGTTTTAATTTTGCGTAATATCTTTGCATCGGGGGTATGGGAATAATTGCTGGGTAGAATTGAACGGCTTCTGTGAACAATAGATTGATTCAGCAGGATGCGTAGGTACTCGAGCGGGGCCTACCCACTTGTGTCCAGTTTGATATGATTTAGCTTCTCTAGGGTTAACACTGCACCTCCGGGATGGGAGCGGGCGGCCAGTGATTGGCTACTGGGAAGGAGCTTGCGTGACTCGGATGGGAGCCATCTTGGATTTTACGGCGTTGTCAGACTGGCCCTTGTAAACTGTTATGTTATGAATTTCTGGAATACTATTTGCCAGACCATTATAAATATTAAATATTGTATTATAAACAAACAAACAAACCATCACGCCGTTTTCCCGCAGGGGTAGGCAGAGAGAATGAACCACCACACTACTCAATCCTGGCAAACCTCTCTAGTTTCCTCCACATTCATACAACGAGTCATACACGCACGTCGATAATTCCGACTTCTAATATAACCAACATTTAAAAATTTTCTTACTTCAATAACAACGTTAACATTTTTTAATAAATAGTAAAGCATTTTGTATATTCACATTACATCTTCTATTCACAAGTTTTAATTCAAATTTGTGCATAGAAGAAAGACCGAAACATATCGCACGCTTAATAGAACACTGGCTTAACTAAAAAAAAACAGTTTTGCTCAATCTGACATTAGTCGGTATTTTAACCCTTACAACTCTGTGGGCCAGACATTGTGGCCCACAGAGTTCTAGTTGGCAGCTCTGTGGGCCACACGTTGTGGCCGAGCGCGGGTATAAGTTTACTCGACGATTTCTCAAGTACGCAAATATATTTTATCATATTTTTTTTGCCACAAATACACTAAAACAATGCAAGATTCTGGATATGCTAACATTTCTTCGTTTAAATCTACCATTAATTGGATATACTCGTTAAAAAAAAGATTCACGATTTTAACTGATCTAACACTTGTCATACTGTAATGTTTTTTGGGACAGTCTGTCGCTACCCTGCATTTATGAGGGTTTCTCCAAGGCCCCGCCCTCTTGTTGTGACTATTTTTTTATAGTTTTGTGGAACTATTATATTCCTTAATTTTGCGATATTGAAAATAATAATAATAATAATAATAGCCACCACGCCGTTTCCAAATTTTATTATTACCATGCAGAACAAAACTAGCTTATTTTTTGTGTTGTATATAATTTCCCAGGAACTTTAACTAAAATGTCATACCTATATTAATGTTGTCAATTAAAATTTCTTGGTAGAAGTTCACTGTAAATAACGAAAACAAAATAATGTGTAATATATAAATTTTCTTGTATTGTATATTTAGTTAACATAAAATCCAATATGTTTTACGAAAAAGTTCTTAAAATAAATACACAAAATGCTGGGTAACCAACATTCTTTATTAAAAGAGTTATTTTAGTTATATTTTTCTTGGAAAAATTAATCCATAATACCTGATAAAATAAATATCAAATTTTAATATTATTGGGACAGTTAGAACCAACACAATGTGCTGGGTAAACCAACATTCTTTATTTTAATTGCCAGAAAGTTCGATTTTTTCTTGGAATTAATTATGCATCATTTTACCTCATAGAATAAATATCAAATTTTATTATTATTGTAATATGTTTTAGTTTCTATGTCTGTGTTTTGATATTTCCTGAATTTTTTGCAATATGCAATATCAATCATATGTAATTTTCTCTATTTCGTTTGTGTAAAATAAAAAATAATATTATAAATTTTATTATTAC
The DNA here is from genome assembly GCA_022606425.2 of Lepidostoma basale. Taxonomy (NCBI): domain Eukaryota; kingdom Metazoa; phylum Arthropoda; class Insecta; order Trichoptera; family Lepidostomatidae; genus Lepidostoma; species Lepidostoma basale. Next base: position 1,181,174 of record JAHDVF020000524.1, on the reverse strand, counting down.
AATATGGTGTTCTTCTACCGACCCTTATGTATGGAAGCGAAGCATGGAACTAGCAAAAGAAGGATAAAAGTAGAATAAATGCAGTAGAAATGAGATCTCTTAGACAAATGTGTGGATACTCTGTGTATGATAGAGTGTCGAATGAAAATATAAAAAGTGAATGCGGTGCGAATGATGGTGTTATGAACAAAATAATGAAAGGATCATTAAGATAGTTTGGACATAAGAAAAGAAAGAATGGTAAAAAAAATATATGTTAACGGTGTAAATGGAACCAGAAACAGAGGAAGACCGAGGAAAACGTGGCACGGTCAAATAAATCAAATATTAAATGTCGGTCATGTAAGGAGTCAAAGAAATCGACGCGCGTGCATGACACGATTTATGAATGTTGAGGAATCGAAAGAAATATGTCAGGAAAGAAAAGTGTGGCAGTTCATTATTTTTGCCTACCCCTTCGGAGAGACGGCGTGAAGGTTAGTTAGTTTTTTTTATTATAAAATGTACAAGACTCAATTTTTTAAATACCGTGTAGAATGTTTGCAAACCATATTACCTCTTTTATGTCTTATGGGCTGTTCTTGCTTTTGTTTCCTGACCGAGGGACGAATTTGTCAATAAACTAACCAATGCAAAACAATAAACGACATACTATCTTTAAGGCTCTAGCCAATTAAATGTTTACAACTACAGGTAGCCGAGAGTCAGCCGACACCTTTTTAGACGAAGGCGTTAATCTGTTGCTACGCTGTACAAGATTATTAGAAAGCAACTTATTCAAGAATTTACATCTAAATATTATTATATATTACCTTTATAATACACAATTATTGATATGCAATATAATAAATTATCAAAATAAAATATTTTGAAGAGTCACAAATTATTTTCTGTTACTTTACGTGTGATTTAGCAAGCATATTTTGAGAAATTTACCAAAAAATTAATGGTCACACAAATTATCGAACAGAGTGTCCCATAAATAGCAGTACAATTTTATTATTTTTAATTCAAAATATACGTTTTATTTTTCATTAAATCGTGTACTTAATCCAAACATGTGCAAGTTTATCACTCGTTTAACTAATTTTTATTTTTTATTTTATAAATACGTTAAAAAAAAAATTCAGAGTAGCTGGTCAGTCCTGAGAAAAAATGGCCAGAGTGCAAAAGGTTAACAAAAACAGTCGAAAAACACGTACAAACGGATAGCGTTAACATTGTGAAAAATAGATGGATAGCGCTAACACAAGCCTCTGTCTAATGGTAACTAAATTTTGACCTAAACCATAATCGGTAAGTTTACTATTAAGCGTGCGATGTTTGCAATTCCAAAAATAATGATGTGTTGTGATAATACGAACTGCTTTTCTATTTATCAAAATGTTTTCTAGATATGTTTTGAAGGTTTTTCACGTATATCTCAGAAATATGATATAAACAAAAAAATACAATAATCTTAGAATGTAACGTATGCAAATTAAAATTAGATTGAGCACCAGGGACATAACGTTAACAAGATCTTAATGGATTAATGGGTTATGAAAATATGTTTACATGGATGTTTTCGGAGCGGTATATCACACTAAAGCTATTGATTTTTAGCAAGGGAGCTGTTAATATTTTAAGACATGAAGCCAATGGCCATATAAAGACATGATATAATCGAAAAAAACAACTCAAAAGTGGAAAATACTGTTATAATTCATAAATTGTCACCTAAATAAAGCGCTAGAAGTGTTGTAGAAAACTATTGTTTTATAATTATAATTAAATTTACTTATAAAGTAAATTGTGTATTCATGTACAATGTACATGTACAACATTGCTTTTTGACTATGGTTAACTATAGAAAAAAGACACGACGGATCTTTGTGAGATGAATTATTTACATACATCTATCGTATATAAAACCGTAAAGAAATTTCTTATATCAATTACGAATCTTGTAATAATCTACAACTTACATACAATATATATAAAATTACGCCATGAATACAAATAAACATACCTGAATTTCTTGGGTACAAGGAAAACCTGCACTTAATTTGATGAGTTGGGTAGTTTCGTAGGAAGATATTATCATCATAGGAGATTTCTTACCTGAAACAAAAAAGCAATATCATATTAGACCAAGTATAATATAAACCGAAGAAGAATAATTAAAAAAGTTAATATTTTTTAAGATAACTGTTTTTTCTTATTACTGTTAAAATTTAAAACACTGTTATAATGATTGATTGTATCTCAATAGAGACGAAGATGTAAATTGTTTTTTGGAAACAGAATATGGTGGTCGAGGCTTTTACAGGACTTATGACCTGTCATTGGTTGGGTTAAGCGATCGCTTTATGTTAACAACATTCCCCATTTCGCCCTTCTTACTACCACCACGTCTGACAATTTTTTGGAAGTTGAATATATGCTACTATGTTGCACCACACTTCCCATTTTTAGTTCAATCTACACTAGCGCCATCTTTTAAGAATAGGTGTAAGCACTAAGCAGAAAACCTTTATCAATGCAATGTGAAAGGCTACATTTGCTAGACAGCGCCAGGAGAATACTTCTCCAATTAAAATGTACTGTTATAATATCACAATTTCTTTTTCTTCACTGAGAGTGTTGCGACAGCTGTTTCGCCAACCAATGTTGGCATCAACAGGTGTTACAATAAACGAGTGTATTGTAGAGTTTATTGTAGTTTAGTGAGTTTATTGTAAAACCTAATGATACCAACATTGGTTGGCGAAACAGCTGTCGCGACACAATCAGCGAATAAAAAGAAATTGTGATATTATAACAGTGTTTTAAATTTTAACAGTAATAATGTTGAAGTATCATAGTTTTTCGGCCAAAACAATGGTCTATTTTTTCTTATTTAACCTCTATAGTGCGGCAGACGTGAACGAATTTGAACGTATCTTATAAACTATTTTATTTGTATTTGTGAAATGTATTCTTATATCTGTATACGAATCCTGGATTTTCACCTGTGGGTGGTTAATTTAAATTTTTAAATACAACTTCCAAAAATGTATCATGCATGATCATAATAACAATGGTGGAATGGGGAATGTTGTAATTACATAAAGCGTGCGCTTAACCCAACCAATGACAGGTCATAAGTCCTGTAAACACCTTGATCATCCATATTCAGTTTCCAGTTTGTTTCTTCGTCTCTATTGAGATACAATTAAAAATTTATTTTATTTGTATTTTATCACTAAATTGTGTGTAATATTATGATGAACACGGGTAATTCGTATGTTATGCAATTGTAGAAAACCACAGTTCGATTCTGAATTTTGTTTTATTGCAAATGAAGCCGAAAACGAAAAAAAATCTTATTTCTTCTTTTTCTTAAGCCTTTTTCGTCCACTCCTGGACATAGACCTCCTTCATTCGCTTCCACGCCACTCTGTCTTTTACAAACTACATCCAGTTTTATCCTACATGTACGTTCAGGTCATCCTTCCACCGTAGTTGCATTCGTCCTGCACTTCTCTTTGCGTCCACGGTCTCCAAGTCAGCAGTCTTCTTATTCGTTTTTAGTCCGAGCTTTTGAATACGTGACCTGCGCATTGCTAATTTTTATGACCGATTACATATTTTATGAGAATTACTCGTTTCACCTTGCTAAGGCATTAACATTTTCAAATTCCTTTGCAAGGAGAAACATATCAATCTCATCAAATTTAATAAAACTTGTACTTATATTTACTTCCTGAGAGCCATTGTGTCTTAAAATTTTAGCCAAAATGAGTCGCTATCCGATGGATGAAGTCAGTGACCTTTATTTTTTCTCTCACCGTCTCGTTTCTGACTCCATCTCTAAGGCTTATTCCTAACATGGCTATTTGGGCTACTCATATGTATTTATTTATTTTATTACTTTTATTTATTTGTCTAAAATAAATAAAAGTAATGTATTGTAAAAATAATATTCTAATAATGTTTACACCAAACGTTACAAAATCGTAACATTTTGTTACAAATAGTTACGATGATAAATAGAATCAGATATACTTTTTGTTGGAATTTCTAAAATTGTAGATACCGTAAGATGCTGTGTTAAAAACGGACGCATCCAAATCGGCGTTCTCTCTTTCCAAGAACAATTCGACATCCCTGAAATTATGATATAACTGCAATTCCGAGATCTCATTTCGGAGGGCCGATAATGATTTTGGGACCTTTGTTGGTCCATCTCCGGCTATTAGTTCCGTTGCGAGGCGGCTCCAGGCCTCAAAGGGAGAATCCGAACTATTAAACTGTTGTGTATTTGCCATGGTTTTGTCATTACGAAACGGTCACAATGGAGATGTGAGGCCTGCACCTGTGACGACACGGATTTATGTGTACCCTGTTGATACACCATTATTATTTTAATATCTGGTAGCGTCACACGTAAAAATGAAAGGTTATTATCATGATTATGAAGGGTTATACTTTGATTTGATTTGAACACTGAACAAAGTTTTTTCTAACATTTTGAATGTATACAAATACTTGTAGACGACTACTGGATTTTACCCATTGCGGGTTATCATTTTTAAGGATTAATTGTATCTCAATAGAGACGAAGATGTAAATTGGAAACAGAATATGGTGGTCGAGGCGTTTACAGGACTTATGACCTATCATTGGTTGGGTTAAGCACTCGCTTTATGTAATACAACATTCCCCATTCCGCCTTTTCTATATTTACCATTAATTTATGTTGCGTGCATAGAGTTCTAGTGCCAACCCTTATATACGGAAGTGAAGTTTTGAGCTTAAGATGGTTTTGATATGTGGAACAAATGGACGAGAAAAGAAAGGTTAAAATATTGTATATAAGCAGTGTGAGTAGAAAGAGACTAAGAGTCATGCAGCGAGCGAAGGAGAGAGCCATCCTAGGCTTGTCCCTTAGAGATAGAGTCAGGAACGAAACGGTGAGGGATAAAACAAGAGTCACAGACGTGATCCACCGGGTGACGACTTTAAAATGGAAATGACCAGGGCATGTCGCTAGAGCTGCAGACAACAGATGGACAAAAAAAGTGCTGAATTGGTGACCGACAGATACGAGAAGAAGGGTAGGAAGACCACAAATAAGGTGGAGCGATGACCTGGAACGATACGCTGAGGTGCTATGGATGCAGACTGCGCAGGAGAGATCGACATGGAGGGACATTGTGGAGGCTTTCGTCCAAGAGTGGACGGCGATAAGCTAAAGAAGAGAGATACCAGTTTAACCTTTATTTTTTTCTTGAAGATTCGCCTTATTGAACAAAGAACAAATGATCTACAACAGCTCACTTATTTTACACAGCTTAAATCCGCGCTGTGCCACCGGACCGCCTGCGTGGCGTTGGAGGGTCCGACGCCACGCAGGCCTCGTCCTCCTACTGGTCCTTTGTCCTATATGCCAAAATCTGTACTCCACATTTTTTTCCCATCCCGCATTCGTCTCCTCTGCCTCTCCTGTTCTTCCCGCTGTATATTTCTGTGGTGTATTATTATTTTTATCTTTTATATAATGTTCCTAAAATGTTAATGTATTATATATTTTGTTTATTTATTCAATAAAGTACAGCGGAGCATAGAAGTAGGATGGAGTACATTAAATGTGGTCTGGCACCCCCTTGTTGTTGCCTTCTTTAAATGTAAGTCCCGGATGGACCGGGGACAGGCTCAGGGAGTGTACGAGCGAGGCTGATAAAAGGGCGTCGCTACGCCCTATAACAGCCTCGGGTATGTGGCGGGAACTTCTATGTTCCTTAAAAAAAAAAAAACTCAAAAAGAAGAAGAAGAAGAAGATAAAGAAAGCGGCACATTTTACGAAGAAATTAAATACTTAACATCGAAAATCACCCTATAGGCAGTTAAAGTGATTAGTTGTTCATTAAAAGTCATAAAAAATGCTAAGAAAACATATTAAATTAATTTTCAGTGAATACACACTATAAATATGTTTAACACGAAAACACATATAAATCAGTAAAATATATAAATCAGAATATATAATCAAATAATTATTGCTGTGTGAAATGGCTTTAATAATTCATAATATTTTATTATTATATATTCGAACAGGAATATGAGTAAGTGGCACTGCCTCAAATAAAAGTAACAACTTCAAACTTATTTTGCGAAAATTTGCCGTTTATTTAGAGTCGTGTAGTGGTAGTTTGTACCGAGTAGGCAGGCACTAAGCCGGCTTTAATGAGAAAACTTCTCTGTGTGGCCATACTGTTCGCATTTTGAATAATGACAGATGTGGATGATTAAAACCACGCCCCCTTTCGGCCGCGGGAAATGGCATTCCTGATCTTAAATTTGGAAGGATTAGGGTCGATTCACACGGCACGTATGATGCGAGGCGCTATTGTTATACTGTAAAGACTCCAAATATTTAACTTATTAACATTAGAGTTAATAATAAGTGTATTGTTTTCTTAATTTGAATTGATAATAGAAAATAACAATTAATTTGTAAATTTCACGAAACATTTCAATAAATAATTTTAAAAATGAGTAACCATTAAACTCATACAAATTAACTATAATGTCTTCATCTTTGCTAGCCTTCTTCCCTCCACTGCTGGATATAGGCCTCTTCCAATATCCTCCACTCGTCTCTCTATCCTGCCCCCTTTGTATCCAATCTCATCGGTGGCTTTCCGACACTTGGCCTATTTGCCCATGATCTCCAACTGAGTATCCCGGGTGCCCATCTGTTGCCACCCTGTCTAGCCAAGTGTCCAGCCCATTGCCATTTCAATTTTGCCACTCGGTCTATGACGTCAGCAACCCTGGTGCGGCGTCTGGTTTCTTTATTCCTTATGCGGTCACGCAAGCTCACACCAAGTATCTGTCTTTCCATGGACCTCTGTCTACACTTGAGCCTGTGGACACTTTTTGCTGTAAGAGTTGTCGTCTCTAGTCCGTAGGTCATCATGGGCAGTATACACATGTCGTAGACCTTTTTTTTGAGATACATCGGTATTCCATCATTTTCAAAGACATGTCTCAGTTTACCAAAGGTATAATATGTTAAACTATAATGTATAGTATAATGTAACTCGTGTGACACATGCAATTATTGGTGAGTAGGACTTTTTTCAAAGGTATTAATTAAACCACCATCATCGGTAGAATGGGATTTATAAAATGAAACATAAAACCAACATTTTATCTGTAATTAACTCTTAAACAGTGATTTTAATATCATCAAATGATTAAGCTGAAATCTCTTGATGGAAGTTCATTTTAAATGATAATTAATAAAGATATTGTTGCAGTTAAAAAAACGATAATCTTAAAGGATAAATCATTGTACATTGAAATAATGTGACATTCGTATTATGTCGTGTTTGACGCGAAAGATCTGTGGTGGCCTTTATAAGTATGATCTGAGTTGCCATTAGGAAAAATAAATCCATGTAAATGTACCCCGCGCCGATTGTTTTTGTGGAGGTAATGATATGCTGACGCTCGGCCATTAGGCCAGTGTTCTGATTTAAAAAAAATGAAGGATGCGGCAATTTACTCTATGGGCATAATAAAGATGGTTCTTGATATCAGTCATAGACAATGACTTATGGATGTATGTACCTACTTACTCGCACCACAGCTGGATACCATAATAGTATTACAGAGAGAAAAAAATTATATGTATGTAATCGTATCTACATTACTGTGATTTATTGTCAAATAAGACATCGTTTACCAATTTAAAAGTTCATGCAGTTAAATGTAAAATATATTTATTTGTGCCGCATCGGTTAAAGTTTGGCAGTCCGTTCTTTCTGTCTACCCCTTCGGGTAGACGGCGTGATGGTTAGTTAGTTAGTCATTTGATTTCCTGGGGAAGTTATTACGTTTGTTAATTTTTAGATTAATACAAAAATATAAACAAATGAAACTACTTAATTTGAGCTTAAGGTGGTTAACACTATGGAATTCTATTGGCATTTTTTTTCTTAGTGTAAAAACATTTGTATGTATTTTTATTGGATTATTATACGAATAAAAACGTCTGAATTCTAAACATTATATTATATAAGGATAAGGCATTATTAATGGAACATTTGATAACGTTAGTCAAAACATGTCTTTCCCACATTCAAAAAACAATACAAATCACAAAATTCGGATATACAGATAATTAAGAATATTTGGTTGGTGGTTTATATTATATTATTTTCTTTGCTCTTAGAAAAAAACTTTTCATGTTAAAAGATAAGAAAATAAGAAGAGAGTGTTTCATTTTATATGTTGATACAAAAAAAATGGAAAATAGAAAAAAATACATTAAAATAAAGAAAATATTATAATATAAACAACCAAATCAATAATTATAATAATATGTCTTATATTTTATGTCTCCATTGTCTTAAATTTCTTATTAAATAACAATCACCCCCACCTTAAGACTAAACTCCACCCCATTTCATAAGTATAAAAGTGCGTTTTTAAATCATTTTATTGTTAAAATTCCTACACCGAGGTAGGAGGTGCATGGTTCGAAACATTCAAAAGTTCTTTGAAAATATAATGTTTTTTAAAAGTTAATTATTATTTTATTGTTTTATATTGTGGCACACTGCTAAATCTCCGGTGAAGCAAAACGGATACGATGGTAGGTTTATGTATTTTCAATAATATTTAAAAAAATATTTACATAATATGTATAATTTATAATTATTTAATTGGAATAATTATTAAATTAGATCGGTAAATATAAGCGTTCTTTACCAAAAGATTAAAAATCATATGCTTATTAATTTCATTTCATTTCATTTATTTATTTTAAACATATTAAAGCATTACAGATTTTTTTTCCCAATACACTTAAGATACAAATTAGAGATACACAATAATAAGTAATACATAATAGATTTAAAAAAGAGCGAGAAACGTAAGATGCACGAAAAATTAATAAAATAAATATATCATACAATTATAATAAATATAGCACTTCCCTCAGATGAGCCAAACTATCACAAAATATGTCAAACTCCGAGGTGATACGATTAAGCAAAGATATTGCTCTATCTACCGGCATAACTATTGGCAGATTGGTTCTGCATCGTGGGAGATAAAACAATCTATGGCCCCTTTGTCGAAGGCCCCTTTGATAATCAGGGACGAACAGACCAACATCACTCAGGATTTCTGAGTTGTGTATACAATCGCCTATCAGTCGAAAGAAATGGACACCCAAGTGAAAGTCTCGTCTCCTCTCGAGTGACTGTAATGTAATGATAATATTGTCCACCGTTCTAAGGCTTGAGAATTCCCATGATACCTAAATTAATCTATGCTGATTAGCAAAACTTTAGAAATTAAAATGCGACAATCCTTCGACTTTTTGATAACACCTCGGACATGATTTAGCATATTTTATATGGACCCCCGCATTTGATAGCGAGGATAAAATGTGAATGTCTTTAAAACGTCTAATTTAAGGATTAAACGTAATTAGAGGCAATAAAATACTCTAATGCCAAAATCATCAACATAACACATTGTCGACCGAAACAACATTTGGTATAAAATTCGATTTATTATGTAATCTTAATTGTTTTATTATTCAAATATAAGATGGAAAATATATCCCGTAAACGAGTATATGATTCGTTTCGGATATTTTAATTAGATGGGAGTATTCAACGCAAGATTTAGTGCAAACATTGTGTGGAATGTTTTTACATACTGTGTTAAAATACAAAGTTTAAAACAAGGTTATAAAATGCTAAAAGGCTAATATTTATACTGTGATCTATTGAAATGATGTTTTTAATGAACAAATTTTATGGATTGTTGATTATTTTGATGGTATTGTTATTAACTAACCATCAGTTGGCTGAAACGATAAACTGCCTCAATCTTCTTCTCAAAATTCGTTCTCGTACATCGTATTGTGCACCAAGGTACATTTCGTAGACTTTTCAAAACTAACTAACTAACACCCCGTCCCCTGAAGGAGTAGGCAGAATGAATAGACTGCCACACTTTTCTTTCCCACTAGATGCGGTTGCGGTAGCCGGCCCATCAGCTTGGAACAATCTTCTTTCACACCTCAGATGCATAAATGATCCGACAGATTTCAGATCTAAGTTGAAAACCCATCTTTTTCATATTTCATACTCAATTTAAAACCTGCATATTTTGTTCTATTATACTTTCTAATCAGATGCAGCGTTCACATTTAGATTTAAAACACGTCTTATTGCACCCTTGAGATGATTACATCACAAAAACGGCGCTTTAAAAGTTAGCATATTATTATTATTATTACATTTTTAAGTAACCGAAATTTAAAGTTTGATCGATCGTGGCACGTTTTCTTCGGGTTTCCTGTATTTCTTGTTCCTTTAACATATTAAATGTAAGCTTTCTTCACAATTCTTTTGAAAAGTTAGTTAGTATTAAGACTCATTAGAATAGCCAATAAATACATTTAGTTTTAACAATTATAATAATTAAACAGTTTTTTTTTATGTATACAACCACTTTATTTTTGAGAATGAGGACCTACCGGTTTCCTCAGGGCTTTATGCCGGTACGCCCTCATTTCTCAAAAATAAAGTGGTAACAACAACAACAACAAACCATCACGCCGTTTCCCCGCAGGGGTAGGCAGAGAGAATGGACCGCCACACTACTCTAGCCTGACATACCTCTCTAGCTTCCTCCACATTCATACAGCGAGTCATACACGCACGTCGATTCTTCCGGCTTCTGACATGACCAACCTTTAAAATTTGATTAATTTGTTCATGTTATGTTTTCCTCGATCTAACTCGACTCCGTACTCCTAAATATTTATTATCAAATTCATCACACATCTCATTTAACTTCCCTTCCATACCTCCAAAGTGGTTGTATACCAAATACATAAAAAAACTGTTTAATCAATTTTTAAATATATCCAATCACCAAGTAATACCTTCTTATCAAACATTTAGTTTTAATCCACTTCCTTTTCGAGTTTGAAGATGGCAACGAGTTGCCATCTAGCGAAACACAGTCAAAACAGCAAAAATAAATGGAATATACGTAAATATATATTATATAATAAACAGTATGGAATAAACAAGTTTTGAAGACTTCTGAAATGAAGACACTGAGGACGATAGCCGGCAAGACACTGAGGACGATAGCAGGCAAGACACTGAGAGATCGCGTGAGGAACACCAGAATAAGAGAGATATGTGAGGTTGAGGATATTATAATATGGAGCAGACAGCGAAAAAGGGACTGGTACGGTCATGTTCAAAGAAAGGACACCACTAAACTCCCCTATATTGCATTGCATAATCAGCCTCATGGGACTCGTCCTCGTGGAAGACCTCCTAAAAGATGGAAGGACAGCTGGGAATCTGCCTCACAGGGGCAGCAACACTCTGGAGAATAGACCACAAAGGTCTACAATAAGGAAGAAGAAGAAGATTTAAAAAATATTTTTTAGTGCAAGACGTGTACAAACGCAACGTATTTACTTACGTCAGGTGTCTACAATAGGTGCAGGAATAAACTTACTCGTCACCGGGCACTCGTTAACTATCATCGCAAATGAGCAAAATGTAACAGAGTCTGGTCTTAATATCCAGTATGAAATATTAGTCTTGTACCGATGAACCGAACATTGTACAGTATATTATAATGGATGCATATTATTCTCGAATTGATTTTACACCTCCGACGGAACATTTAAGTGCCTTCTGATTTATGAATATCTCGAAGTTTTATTACGGCCCCAGACGCCTCTCCTAGACTCCATGATATGGTTTTTGTTTGGTACACCTAACACACTCCTACGATATTTAGAACCATTAAATAAAATCTTGCCGACACGTCATATACTGGATTATGCAGAAAGTAAATAAAACACTTTACCAACAAGAAATGAATTAATATAATAACTAAAAAATGAAGAAATAATTGTTTGAATAAATTGCACTTGATGTTACAAAACTTTATTTCACTTAACACAGACATGTTTCAGTTTCAACATAACCTTTATCAATGTAACAATTAAATAAAACAGAGTGGTCACTTATATATTAAAAGGGGGTGGAGCTATGTATAAAGGTGGAGGTGGTATAAATCGTATTGATGAGATGTAACGGGTATATTTCGAACATGGGAATTGAATTTAAATTTAACAGTTTAAAAAAATCAATTCAATTTCCACGATTAAAATGTTCCCGTTACATCTCCCCTCCCCTCAATCCTAATTATACCGTCTCCACCATTATTCATAACTACACCCCCTTTAACTATAAGTAACCACTCTGTTTTCAAAGGTTACTTGTAACCGAAACATGTCTGTATTAAGTCAAATAAAGTGTTTTAATATTTGTTATATTTTGTTCATAATTGTTATAGTTTGTTTCTTGAACAATGGATGTAAAATTCCATATTAAATAATTAATACGAATGAAATTGTCTGTTCTTTAGAAGTTCCATTTAAACATATGAGAATGACATTTGAAAATGCCTTAGATAGGCGAAACATGTCATGTTTGAAAATAATACAATTTCTAGAAAACGGGCGTTTTATTTTGTATTAATTATTTAATATGGAGTTTTACACCATTATTCAGGGAGCAAGGAATATGAAAAATTATTATTTTATTCCATTGATAAGTTTTCATTTTATTTATATAAAAAATTGTGTGGAAATATTTTCCTTTAGTTCAAACTTTAGTGAAACATCTTAATGTCGTAGATATGAGATACTTGAATAGAATTTGCTCCAAAATGACAGTATTCCCCGAGAAGCCCCTAATGTACCATACACTATATTTTGTATTCGTTAGAAAGCATAGTTTTCCAAACTTTTTTGACATGCCCACCCTTTAGAAAAAAATGCCCAAAGTTCCCCAGGAAAAAATAAATTTAAATGAAATAAAACTAAAAAACCAACTGGTCAACCACCAGAAAATGGCAGCGAGCTACCGAAACCGGTAGAAGGCGGCAATGACAGTGAACATTGCTATTTCGGCAGTTGCAACACAAAACCAACAATGTTTTTTGTATAATATTATAATAATATAAAACTCCATATTAAATAATTAATAAAAATGCAAATATCTGCTTTCTAGAAGTTGTATTATAATTTATGGGTATGAAATGTTCGCCTAATGGCATTATCAACATGTTTAATGCTTACAAATTATCTTAATAGATGGCACTAGTGTAGATGGACCTACCAACAGTGAAGTTATTAAAAAAAATATTAACATATATACAACTAACTAACTAACTAACTAACCATCACGCCGTCTCCCCGAAAGGGTAGGCAGAAAGAATGGACTGTCACACTTTAACCGATGCGGCACTCCATCCTTCTCTTTTCGCCCCGCGGGAGACGCGGTGTGATGGGTTGCGAACCTCATCGCCACCAATAGGCATCTCCCGCGCACACTTCGATCTTCCAACATCCACAAAATAAATCTAAAACAAATAATATAAAATACAATGATATAAAATAAAATAACAAAATATAAAATAATTTAATACAAAATGTTATTTTTATATGGGGCACATTTGTCTATTTAATTTATGTTCCACGAATCCACCGTTTTTTTTTAATTTAGCACATAAGGTAATAACACATACTTTTTTTCCGATGTTGCACATGTTGACATGGACGATCCGGACTTTTGTGTTTCTTTAATTTATGTTACACGTATCCACCGTTTTTTAAATTACCTGTTATATGATTCAACATATATACAAGTTCCAAAAATTTGTCTTACGTGGTGTCGTAAGAAGGGCGGAAGGGTGAATGTTGTTAAACATAAAGTGATCGCTTAACCTCACAAATGACAGGTCATAATTCCTGTAAACGCCTCGACTACCATATTCTGTTTCCAAATAATTTACATCTTCGTCTTTATTGAGATACAATTAATCCTAAAAAAAATATTTAATGCCTTAGAAAGGCGAAACATGGCATTCGCATAAATTATAATAAAACTTCTAGTAAACTGACGTATTCATTCGTAATAACTGGTAAATAAGTACATTATTCTTCTTCTTTAAATAGTGGTACATAAATCATGTCTCTTGGAGAGATGAGGTCTAGCTATCCCTTCATTTCTTCGCGGTCTTCCAGGACGGCATTCGGAGGGGATTTCATAAGCGGCTGTATATGCGAGTTTGTCACTTTCTATTCTGACTACATTTTCCCTCCGGTATCTTCTTCTGAATCTATTCCACCGAACGATATCCTCTATTTCGCAAGTTTTTATTATGTCTGTTTTACGGACACGATCATGGAGAGTTTTTCCAGTAATGGATCTTAGGACCTGCATCTCAGATGTTCTTAGCAGACTCTTGGTTCATTCGGTATCAGCTCGCATCTCTACAGCATACGTCATGATAGTACCCATGTCACGCATGTCTTATCGATTCCGACATTTCTGTCAAAAAAAGATATCTTCTTCTTTTGGTGCCATGTCAGGTCCCCCCAACGTTGGAGATTAACAGCAAAGCCATCTCTATCCTGCACCACTTGGAACAGTTACTCTTGTTATTCCTGTCCACTCTTTGATGTTCTGCAGCCTTATCACTAATATCAGCATTTGAGATTCTGTCGTACATCGTTATACCACACATACGTCTTAGAGACCTCATCTCTATCGCATTTATTCTGCTCTCATCTTTCTTCTGGCAGTTCCATGTTTCGCTTTCATACATAAAGGTTGGGACCAGATCTCCGTTGTGAACAGCCATTTTCGATTTCATTGATAAATTCTTGTTTCCAATAACTGTTTTTAAAGCTCCATTCACTTTGTTACCCGCGTCAATCCTTCTTCCTACGTCATTATCCGTTCGGCCATCCGCTGTGAATATGCCAAGTTCTCCTCGTTCACACTTATATAACAAACTGTCATTTGCTGTGATTGTCATCCCTTTCAAAAACTAACACATTTGAATTTTTAATTGTATCTCAATAGAGACGAAAAAACAAACTGGAAACTGAATATGGATGATCAAGGTGTTTACAGGACTTATGACCTGTCATTGGTTGGGTTAAGCGCACGCTTTATGTAATTACAACATTCCCCATTCCACCATTGTTATTATGATCATGCATGATACATTTTTGGAAGTTGTATATATACTCCTGGTCAATTCTTTGGCGTATAAAATAGGAGTGTTACTCCAGGCGACTTCTAAACAGTGCGCTAGGAGGCGGTAGCCTCTTCGCATTGTGTTAATAAAGTAGTTTGCTAAATGCTAAACAATCATTCTTCATAGATGGCGTTAGTGGGTGGATTGTATAGATTAATCTAAAAAAATTAATTAGTACAATCAAATCTACATAGATGGCTAACTGGAACTGACACGTGAAGATAAGTATGGATTTGGAGTATATATACAACTTCCAAAAATGTATCATGCATGATCATAATAACAATGGTGGAATGGGGAATGTTGTAATTACATAAAGCGTGCGCTTAACCCAACCAATGACAGGTCATAAGTCCTGTAAACACCTTGATCATCCATATTCAGTTTCCAGTTTGTTTCTTCGTCTCTATTGAGATACAATTAAAAATTTAAATTAACCACCCACAGGTGAAAATCCAGGATTCGTATACAGATATAAGTATACATTTTCGCAAATGTTTAACACATTTGACTTTACGAATACGAAACAGTAAAATCTTCTAGAACGTAAGTCCCATTTTTAGTTAATTAGAGCTTCCTACTTCCTCAGATTCAGCGTTGTCCCTTAGTTCCCTTAAATAATTCCAAGGGAACCGATGGATCCACTTTGGGAATCTATGTACTAGATTTTCTAGCCGGTATGAAGTATGATGTTAATGTATCATTTGCGATCAAGTGGCGTTCACGCGGTAAACGCAATAATTCGAGACGAGCGGATTTAGTTGCGTGTTAACGGCAATAGTGTTTTCACATTATTGATTAAATTAATAAATTATGCAAACTACCATGTTCATAACTTCCAAGCGATTTATAAATTATTCAAAAGTTGTATTGCAAAACCGCGCAAGTAATGTATTTACAACTTAAAGGAGTCCTGAAAACATGTCGATTAATAAAGAGAAATACTTCGGTGTACAAGATAGTGAAACATTAATATTATCTTCTTCTTCTGATTGTAGATCTTGCGATCTGTTTATGTAGGATATCAACTTTCTTCCTGTGATGAAGACGACCAGCCTTCTCTTCATCTCTTTGGTGGTGGTCCTGGTGGTCGACTGCCCTCTAATATTAGGGATTCTCGCTAGATCCATTCTCTCGATGTGAATCAGAATCAACTTCTCTGCCTACTGCATCTCACATATTTTCGCAGGATTTGCGAATTTCTTCATTGGGTATCTCTAAGAGTTCTCCCCACAATAGGTCGCAATGTTCTCATTTCTGCTACTCTTAAGAGATGTTGATTCTGACAGTGTCTGCTCTTGCTTCGATTCCGTAAATATTATTATATATTTTTTTTTATAAACTTACGGCATTTAAACTATGGTATTAAATGATATTATTTAATATAGAGCTGGAAACAAAATAAACGGTGCATTCAAAGCCATTACCGCAAATAGAAATATATCGACTGAAGCGATGATAGTAGTGCATAATGGAGTTCTAGTCCCGACCCATATGTACGGAAGTGAAGCTTGGAGTTGGCAGAAGAAAGATTAAAAGTAGGATAGATGCCGTAGAAATGAGGTCGCTAAGAAGAATGTGCAGAAAAACATAGTATGGTAGAATATCTAATGACGACGTAAGAAAGGAATGTTAGGGAGATGAATGCGTGATAAACGTTTGGACATATGGAACGAATGGATGAGGGAAGAATGGTTAAAAAGATATATACAAGAAGTCTGAATGGGAAAATAAGTCGAGGAAGGCCGAGGAAGAAACATGGTATGACCAAATAATTCAATGACTGAAAGGCGGCCATGTTCGAAGTAGGAACAATCGACGAGCGTCCAGGTCACGATGTGTGAATGTAGAAGATGCACGAGAATTATGGCAGGATATATGATCTTGACCGTTTAAAAATAATAGGTATATCGACAATTAATTGACTGCTATTTCATTGATTTAACGTTTTAACCTTGTATTAATAAATAACGTATGTATTATCAGTGCTACTGTTTTCGAAGCTTTACTTATATTTTATATGTTAATCGTAAAACTTTTGTTAAAACATTTAAAAAAATTCTTATATTTAGTAGTTCATAAAACGGATCATTTTCTTCAGCGCCCTTGATGATTTATTCATAAAAATGGCGCCTTATAAATTATCCAATTTATCATCATTATAAGAAAAAACAACTTAGATATTTAATAATATAAACTAACTAACCTTCATGTGGCTATCCATCCTCTCTGCCTACTCTTTTGGGAAAATTGCGTGATGGTTAGTTAGTTAGTTAGTTATTTAAGATAGCTAACTAACTAACTAACTGACCATCACGCCGCCTCCCCGAAAGGGTAGGCAGAAAGAATGGACTGTCACACTTTTACTGATGCGGCACTCCATCCTTCTCTTTTCGCTCCGCGGGAGACGCGGTGTGATGGGTTGCGAACCTCATCGCCACCAATAGGCATCTCCCGCGCACACTTAGATCGTCCAACACCACAAAATAAATCTAAAACAAATAATATAAAATACAATGATATAAAATAAAATAACAAAATAAAAAATATTTAACACAAAATGTTCTTTTTAGATGGTGCACTTATTGTCCATTTAATTTATGTTCCACGAATCCACCGTTTTTTAAATTTAGCACATAATGCAATAACACAATGTTTTTTTTCGATGTTGCACATGTTGACATGGACGATCCAGACTTTTGTGTTTATTTAATATACGTTACACGTATCCACCGTTTTTTTAAATTAACTGTAATTGGGCACTTAACCAGCAAGAACTTAAAAATAAAATTGAAGAAATTATTCAAATTGTCATTGGAACAAATGAAAAATTTATTTTTACACCTGTCAAAATTCTTTATAAAAACGATAAAACTAAAATAATTTTAACAGCAAAACAATAAAAACGTATTACGTGTCACAATTAACTATTATAAAGTGCGGCAACAGTTAAATTGACCAAAACAATTCACTTATACGCGAAATATCTCCAAATTTACAGGAGTACCACATGAACCAAACCAAATTTTCAAAATCAGAAACATTATTCATTATTATTATTATTAAGATAGTGTTTTACATAAATGTAATGGTATATAAAAAACATTTTTGGTTTTGTATTTCAACTGCATCAAATAGCAATGATCGCTGTCATTATTTAACTAATGTGGATTGATAACTTTATGCGCAATGCTCCCAGTAGACATTTCGGGTTCTGCTAACCGGCAATCTACACCCATTCCATGGCGGAGTGGGTGTAGAAAAATGTCGGCGCTCCGGACCTACCCACCCCTAGAGCAAAACCACTCCGAGGGCGCTGCGGTTGGGCAACGGCCGCGGACGAGTTTGAATTTGGAATGGAATTCAATTTCAAACTGTTGTGTTCCGAGAACAGTCAAACTTGGAAGATTTTAAATTTTAATTTATGTATTGGAATACTCGTATACTGTCGGTTCATAAATTCATAATGTATGCTTTTTAGCGTGTTCGTGCGATGAGTAGGTTTTCTTTATGATTTGACACTCTACATTTATAATCTGGGAATTACAACGTATTTATAGAAAGCATTATTAATTATAAAAAGTAATTAAATAAAACGATGGTTTTTGACTACTTCCACTTTTGTCTTTATTTAGACAGCGACCGGTTTCGCCAGGCTCGCTGGCATCGACAGACTGGTAACACTATTGTAAACTAGGACTAAGTTTACAATAGTGTTACCAGTCTGTCGATGCCAGCGAGCCTGGCGAAACCGGTCGCTGTCTAAATAAAGACAAAAGTGGAAGTAGTTCAAAAACATTGTTTTATTTAATTATTATTTAAAATGAACTTCCATCAAGAGATTTCAGTAAAATCATTTGACTACATTATAAATTATGTTAATCAGAGTATTTCTTTTTGTAAAAATACACATATTTAAAATATTAAATTGTTATTTTTCTTATTTTATTTAAATTATTCATAATATTACCATATTTATTACATAATAATAAATTAGGTTTGCTAATTTAATTATTATTCACTAGCGTTTTTAAGATAAAGACCCAGTCTGTCGATGTCAGCCAGCCTGGCGTAATCGGTCACTGTTTAAATAAAGACAAATGTGGAAGTAGTTATAAAAAACATCGTTTAATTCAATTATAATATTATTATTCACTAGAATAAAAAGGAACCTACGCAAAAAAACTAAAATCACCGTGCACAATGCTGTTTTTGTACCGACTCATATGTATAGAAGCGAAGCATGGAACTGGCAAAAGAAGAATAAAAGTAGAATAAATGCAGTAGAAATTAGATCTCTTAGACGAATGTGTGGATACTCTGTGTATAAAAGAGTGTCGAATGAAAATATAAGATGTGAATGCGTTGCGAATGATAGTGTTATGAACAAAATAATGAAAAGATCATTAAGATGATTTGGACACATGAAAATAATGAATTAACAAAAAATGGTAAAAAAGTAGGTATATATTAACGATGTAAATGGAACTAGAAATAGAGAAAGACCTAGGAAACTAGAAATAGACCTAGGAACTAGAAATAGAGGAAGACCGAGAAAAACGTGGCACGATAAAATAAATCAAATATTGAATGTCGGCCTTGTGAGGAGTCAGAGAAATCGACGCGCATGCATGATACGATGTATGAATGTTGAGGGATCGAGAGAAATATGTCAGGAAAGAAAAGTGTAGCAGTCCATTCATTCTGCCTACCCCTTCGGAGAGCCGGTGTGATGGATAGTTAGTTTGTTAGTTTTATAATAAGGATTCGTGAAAAATACTTATAATAACACATTATTTTAATTTTTTTTCAATGTTTCGAACGGCATCATTAATCAGTGCATTTTTTAAAATGAAAAATAGTATAAAATATATATTTTATTAATAAGCTTAAAGGAGACAGCTGGAAAGGTCATTTAACAGATTATTATTTATTAATTTTTAGCTTTTAAATTTTTATAATATCTAAGTTATTTTTCTTCAGCCTTCTCTCTTCCATTGCATGTAAACGATCTGAAATTAATACATTAAAAAAAAACATTTTTCTATTCATTTAAATAAATTGTGTTATGTAATTACTGGGATTCAAATTTAAACATTAAATAATGCTGAATTATCATAGTGTTTCGGCCAAAACAATGGATTATCTAAAATAATACGAGTTTTGACGCTTAAGTTCTTACAGGATTGTTTAAAGTGCCTAATTACAGTTATTTAAAATATCAGTGGATACGTGGAATATAAATTAATTAACACAAAAGTTCGGATCGTCCAGTTTATAACATTTGCGCTACCTAAAAGAACATTATTTGTTATATTATTTTTATTTTGCTAATTTATTTTATATCATTGTATTGTATTTCATATTCTGCGAGGTCGAAGATGTGGTCAGATGGGGACGTCAAAGACGGCGATACTGGCATCAACATGTAGAAAGAATGAGCTCAAATAGGATACCATACATAGCTCTCCATGGAACGCTAAACGGACAACGCCGGCCAGGAAGACCTCCGAAACGGTGGAGGGAAAGCTTGAGTTCACTGTCTCAAGAGGACCCGCCTGAAATAACAGACTCCTGAGTCTACCAAAAGTGAAGAAGAAGAAAAAGAAGTATTTCGTATACTTTATTTTATATTTATTTTGTGGACGTTGGACGATCGAAGCGCGGGAGATGGCCTATTGGTGGCGATGAGGTTCGCAACCCAACTCTTTTCGCTCCCGCGAGAGATGCGGCGTGATGGTTGGTTAGTTAGTTAAGTTTTTTGGAGATAATATGTTTTTTAAACGTTTAATATATCACTTAATAATAATACTGCATGTATCTCTGCTGTCCCTTGCGGTCCCTGGAAGGTGCAGTAACGTGACTGCCCAGGGCGTACCGACGTGCCACGGGGTCCGACTGTTCATGACTCGCCATTAGGCTTCATAATTTCGGTAACAACAAAATAAACGTCTTATTAAATTCAAATCAACTCGAGCAGCCGCCTTCCTGCTAACCCAGACAGCAGTGACTCGTGAAAATAGTAAATTTTTAATGTTATACAATATACTAAGTTGCTTTGGGAGAGGCCTACAATCAGCAGCGGATGGCAGACGGCTGATGATGATGATGAACTTCAAAATCATTTTATACTATCTTCTATAAACAATTATATGTTTTCATTCATATAATTAATAAATAATTATAACACTGTTTCAAAGTCAAAACATTAAATAATTGACCATTCAACATAAATGTACCAGTCTGTCTGTGCCAGCGAGGCTGCCGAAACCGGTTACTGTCGAAATAAAAACAAAAGTGGGAGTAGTTAAAAACATCTTTATATTTAAATAATGAAACCAAAAAAAAATTTATACAAAATTTATTTATTATTATGTATTTAGTGTGCTTCCACTTGTGTTTATCGTCGACCGGTTTCGGCAATTTGCCGCCATCTTCTGGTCTGGTCCTTCTGGTCTGGCAGCAAGCTGCCGAAACTAAATACATAATAATAAAGAAATTTTGTGAAAATTGCGTAAAAAGCGTAAAAAATTGCATTAATAAAGGTTTTCTGCTTAATGCTTACAAATTATCTTAATAGATGGCGCTAGTGTAGATGGACCTACCAAAAGTGAAGTTATTAAAACATATTAACATATGTACAAGTTCCAAAAAATTGTCTTACGTGGTGTCGTAAGAAGGGCGGAATGGTGAATGTTGTTAAACATAAAGTGATCGCTTAACCCAACCAATGACAGGTCATAAGTCCTGTAAACGCCTCGACTACCATATTCTGTTTCCAAATAATTTACATCTTCGTCTCTATTGAGATACAATTAATTCTTAAAAAATAATTATAACACTGTTGCAAAGCCAAAATATTAAATAATTGACCAGTCATCATAAATTGACCAGTCTGTCTAAGCCACCTGCTGTCGAAATAAAGACATAAGTAGCACTAGTCGGGTGGTGGTCTAGGGAATAGAACGCTTGGCTCCTGATCCAGGGGGCATGGGTTCAAGCCTGGACACGACCAGATTCCCTCTTCATAATAATGAACTACTTTCTGCTCACATTGAAGATTGTAAATAAATTCTAATATCATTGATATAAATCTTTGATGTTAGTCTTTTTTTAAAATTAAACAATAGTTTTTATCTATTATATATCACCAGCCGCTACTGCATTCTATTGTGAATCAAGAAAACTGCGGTTAAACCAAGTCAATAAATAACATTAAAAACGATACGAGTTTTGTATGCTTAAATATAAAATTACATAGGCCTTATGCAGTATTCCGAGACGTTTACAATATTAATGATTATTTATGGATCATTAGCTATTGGTACATCTCTACAATACAAAAACGACATTTGAGAATTTATGTAGTGAATAAATAAAAAAATATTCGTAAATCCACCTTCCGCTTAGACTGTTAGATTCAAAACAATAATTCGATTGCTTAATAGACAGACGCACCTACTTAAATTGTTTTTTTCTCGATGTAGATGTTGATCGACTGCGTCGGGTGCAGACCTCATACTTAATTATGTTTTAGTTAACTAGTTCATAAAACGGAGCATTTTCAGCAGCGCCCTTGAGATGACAAATTCATAAATTTGGTGCTCTATAAGTTATCCAATTTATTATTAATATTATTAATTAATATACCTGGGAAACATGTTTGAGTGAAAACGAACATGCGAGCATGACACGATATATGAATGTTGAGGATACGAGAGAAGTACAACAGAAAAGAAAGTCCTGGTGAATTGTATGTATGCGAAATGATCTGATGATGAATGTTAATAAGTCCAAGGTTTTTTGAAAAAGAAGAAATCATGACAGTCTGCAACATTAGCGTGAATGATGAAAATTTGGAGCAAGAAGATGAGTTCGTGTATTTAGGTAGTATGTTTACAAGAGATGGGCTAGTGGAGAAGGATATTGAAAGAAGGGTTGGGGCAGGCAACAGAGTGAATGGTGCTTTTAAAGTTGTCATCGCAAACAAAAACCTATCCAAAAAAGTTAGAATAGCAGTGCACGATGGTGTTCTTCTACCGACACTTTTGTATGGAAGCGAAGCATGAAACCGGCAAAAAAATGATAAAAATAGAATAAATGCAGTAGAAATGAGATTTCTTAGACGATCGTGTACATACTCTGTGTATGATAGTGTCGAATGAAAATAGAATAAATGAAAGCTGTGCGAATGATGGTGTTATAAACAAAATAATATAAAGGATCATTAAGCTGGTTTGGACACATGGAAAGAATACATTAAGAATGAAATGTAAAAAAAGTATATGTTAACGATGTTAATGGAACTAGAAATAGAGGAAGACCGAGAAAAACGTGGCACGATAAAATAAATCAAATATTGAATGTCGGCCACGTGAGGAGTCAGAGAAATCGACGCGCGTGCATGACACGATGTATGAATGTTGAGAAAGCGAGAGAAATATGTCAAGAAAGAAGAGTGTGGCAGTCCATTTTTTCTGCCTACCCATTCGGGGAGACGGCGTGATGGTTAGTTAGTTAGTTAGTTACCACTTAGCACCTGATAATGCTTTAAGAAGGCGACAAATGTCATTCCCTTTAAAACCGCCCTACTTTTGGGTTATTTTCCGAGAAACGTGCAAAAAAAAGCAGATTTTTTATTAATGAAATTTAATTATACGAGTATACTAGTTTTATTTTTTTAAATTACGAAACGTCAAATACTCCGCCGCACACTTCTCCTACCCCTTGTAAAACTATTTATGAAGACTTGTACTCAAGTTTTGATGGCACACGCGCGTATTCCTAAAACTTTGTACACTTAAGGTACATTACTTTTTCTCAAGCCCGTACGTGATACGGGATATCGTAGAATGGTACAGTCAAATTGAACGTATCACGTAAGTTCAAATATGTAGGGTGGTTTTAAATTAGAAAAAAGACGACGTTTTCATTTGTATTAATGAGTTTGATACAACAACAACAAACCATCACGCCGCTTCCCCACAGGGGTAGGCAGAGAGAATGGACCGCCACACTACTCTATCCTGGCACATCTTTCTAGCTTCCTCCACATTCATACATCGAGTCATACACGCACGTCGATTCTTCCGGCTTCTGGCATAACCAACCTTTAATATTTGATTAATTTGGTCATGCCATGTTTTCCTCGGTCTACCTCGACTCCTTACTCCATTTACATCGTTAACGTATACTTTTTTAGCCATTCTTTCTTCACCCATGCGCTCCATATGTCCGAACCAACGCAGCGAACTTTTCATAATTTTGTTCATAATTCCTTATTTCGCTCTACATTCCTTCCTAATATCAGCATTTGAGATTCTGTCGTACGAGTTCTGATATGAGTTTGACAGTTCTAGTAAATTCTGATCTGAAAGTTACGCGGTGTTGCGAAAGAATATTGAACAAACAAGTGAGATACAAAATGCTTGAAATGTAGCAGCGGCGAAGACAGAACCGTTATGAAATAATTGAATTAAGAGACGCGAGGCCTGTGAAAACAGTTCAGCCGAGATAGTGTCAGCATTTAACCGCACGTACAGGAGAACTTCATAACATTGCAACAATTTTTATATTGATAAACTGCTGTACATTGTTATTAATGACTCGGCGCGTCGTAGATGATTGATGGACGAGGAAGAGTCCTCCACACGAAGCGAGTTTTTCTATCGTACATTTTATGCACTCTTAGCATAAGATTTTAATCTGTGTGTGCTGTTTGGTTTAGCCGAGTAGAAACTCATACCGAACGTGTAACACTTAACGTACGTTATAGCGAGGATGAAAAAGATACGATCTTTATAAAACGCTTATTAAGAAATTTGATTCAGAGTAAAATATTACACAATAATAAATATTTTACAAAACATATTTTTTTCTTTGTGAAATAACACTTTATTTAAAATACAAATTAAATGAAAAATTTAATATTAACACAAATATAAAATAATAATACACTTTTAGTAATTTGTATAAACACCACTTTATTTGGTAACACCAACCGGTTTCGCTCCCACCGGAGCTTCGTCAGGGTGAGAGAAAAAACTGTTTATTCTCTCACCCTGACAAAGCTCCGGTGGGAGCGAAACCGGTTGGCGTTACCAAATAAAGCGGTGTTAATACAAATTATAAAAAGTGTATTATCAACTTATTGAACGCTAAGGCACTAACACTGTGGAATTTCATAGTATTATACTTTGGAAATTGAAAATAACTTTGTTTAATCCACTAATTATTAATTAATGTTAGTGGATTAAACATATTATTTTCAATTTCCTAAGTGTATTATTATTTGATTTAATAATATCACACCACAAATTAAGTGCTTCATACGAAAGTTTAAACAATAAGATGTTTCGAACACAGAAGTCCTTCATCAATGTAGTAAAATATTGTATGATAAACACAAAATAAATATTTAAAACAATGTTTTTCATTTGAAAGATCGTGTCCTGAGGTGAGGATGAAAACCACCCAAAAGATGGTGAGACATAAGACTCCGAGAAACAAAAGGACATGGTCCTCAATAAAGCATTAGATTAAAAAGAAGAACTTGGAAGAAGAAGAATTACGAAAGAAATGTTTCTATATAATATTTCTCGGAAGTTTTACGGATAAAAAAATAGACCGAGTAAGTAAAGCCAAGTTTTTATCCAAATGGATTACAGTCGTATAACAAGTTTTATAATGAAGAAGGATGTTATCTTACTGGTTGTATGACGTGAATTTAATAATTTTAACTATATTAAAATAATCAAAGGAAACTTGTTTGTCAAATATTCTGCAACAATGTGTTATATTTATTGTTTCTTGAACAACGATGTGAAACTCCTTATTAAATAATTAATACGAATGAAAACTTCAGTTTTCTAGAAATTTTATTATATTTTATGGGAATGACATGTTTCGCTCTTCTAAGGCATTATCAAATGTGTATCAGTATTCTGGGCCTATCCAAATAATCGTTTGTTAAAAATGTATAAAGCCATCTCAATTTTCGTTAATTACCATATTCTGCTCCATTTACTAGTGTAAATAAACAGCAACGAGCTGAATTTTTGCCACATTTGACAATCCCTCAAAAAGGCGTAACATGTCATTGCCATATAATATAATATAATAAAAACCGACAGACTCAGAAATGAGGACATAAGAGTCAGGACAAAGGTTTCCGATGTTGTCAAGATGGCCGCAACCCTCAAATGGCGATGGGCGGGACATGTCGCTCGCGATCCAGAAGAAAAGTGGACAAGACGACTGCTGTGCTGGTGGCCAAGGACGGCAAAGCGTGGAGTTGGGCGCCCACAGTTGCGTTGGCGCGACGATATCCGGAGAAGTGCGGGAAGTGCCTGGATGCGGATCGCTCAGAATAGAAGAGAATGGAAAATGCGAGAGGAGGCCTACGTCCAGAAGTGGACGGTCAATACGGGCTGAAGAAGAAGAAGAAGAAGAAGAATAAAAACCGACGTTTCAATTCACATCAATGTGTTATATAATATACTAAGTTAATTTCTTTTTTAATATTATGAATTTTAGATAAATTAAAGGCGTTAACACCGTGGAATTCCATAATAACGTAATAAGGTAATGAAGGTGTAAAGCCTTCGACATGTCGAGAAAAATAAATTCAAAAGTGGAATAAGCAGAGTTCTTAAAAAAATCATTCAAAAAAGATATAAATATTGAAAACAATAAATGTAAAAAAAGCTTTTAAAAATAAACAAAAAAATAAATAATGAATGCCTAAAGAGACAATATTTTGATCCATTAACTCGGGTATATAAACGTCAATGCGTTTTATTATTGTTTCTTGAACAATGATATAAAACTCCATATTCAATAATGAATACGAATGAAAACGTCTGTTTTCTAGAAGTTTTATTACATTTAATGGGAATTACATGATTCGCCCTTATAAGGCATCTTGAATCATGTCGTTCACATAAAATTTAATGAAATTTGTATAAAACAGACGCAATTAATAGCAATGCGTTTAATATCAAGTAAAACCTTTCTAAAATAAACAATAAATGTAAAAAAAGCTTTTCAAAATAAACAAAAAAATAAAAAATGAATGCCTAAAGAGACAATATTCTGATACATTAACTCGGGTATATAAACGTCAATGCGTTTTATTATTGTTTCTTGAACAATGATATAAAACTCCATATTCAATAATGAATACGAATGAAAACGTCTGTTTTTTAGAAGTTTTATTACATTTAATGGGAATTACATGATTCGCCCTTATAAGGCATCTTGAATCATGTCGTTCACATAAAATTTAATGAAATTTGTATAAAACAGACGCAATTAATAGCAATGCGTTTAATATCAAGTAAAACCCTTTTAAAATAAACAATAAATGTAAAAAAAGCTTTTCAAAATAAACAAAAAAATAAAAAATGAATGCCTAAAGAGACAATATTTTGATACATTAACTCGGGTATATAAACGTCAATGCGTTTTATTATTGTTTCTTGAACAATGATATAAAACTCCATATTCAATAATGAATACGAATGAAAACGTCTGTTTTCTAGAAGTTTTATTACATTTAATGGGAATTACATGATTCGCCCTTATAAGGCATCTTGAATCATGTCGTTCACATAAAATTTAATGAAATTTGTATAAAACAGACGCAATTAATAGCAATGCGTTTAATATCAAGTAAAACCTTTCTAAAATAAACAATAAATGTAAAAAAAGCTTTTCAAAATAAACAAAAAAATAAAAAATGAATGCCTAAAGAGACAATATTCTGATACATTAACTCGGGTATATAAACGTCAATGCGTTTTATTATTGTTTCTTGAACAATGATATAAAACTCCATATTCAATAATGAATACGAATGAAAACGTCTGTTTTTTAGAAGTTTTATTACATTTAATGGGAATTACATGATTCGCCCTTATAAGGCATCTTGAATCATGTCGTTCACATAAAATTTAATGAAATTTGTATAAAACAGACGCAATTAATAGCAATGCGTTTAATATCAAGTAAAACCTTTTTAAAATAAACAATAAATGTAAAAAAAGCTTTTCAAAATAAACAAAAAAATAAAAAATGAATGCCTAAAGAGACAATATTTTGATACATTAACTCGGGTATATAAACGTCAATGCGTTTTATTATTGTTTCTTGAACAATGATATAAAACTCCATATTCAATAATGAATACGAATGAAAACGTCTGTTTTCTAGAAGTTTTATTACATTTAATGGGAATTACATGATTCGCCCTTCTAAGGCATCTTGAATCATGTCGTTCACATAAAATTTAATGAAATTTGTATAAAACAGACGCAATTAATAGCAATGCGTTTAATTTTCTCTACACTCCTAGTCTCAAACGTGGCAGATCAAAAAAATCTAATATTTATTGTCGGCCACTAGAGAAGTCTGAGAAATCGACGTACGTGCATGACACTATGGATGAATGTTGATGAAGCGAGAGAAGTGTGTCAGGAAAGAACAGTATGGCGGGTTAGTTGCCTTTTTAGTCTACGTACTCATGTTAATCTTTATTTTTATATTGCCCTGATGAAGCATGGGTACAAGCAAAACTATTTGGCATATATTTACAATTCCGTAGTTAATATATCATATAAAGATTTATTTACCAAAAACTTTTTTTTTTGTATACAATAGGTCGTTTGAACCCAATTAATACTATAATTTTTTGTGAATGTATACTTATACTTGTATACGAATACTGTATTCGTATACAAGTATAAGTAAGTATACATTCACAAAAAAATATTGTAATCATATCTGGTCTAATGTTTGGCATATAGATGGGAGTGACATCTCCAGGCGGCTTCTAACAATGCGCTAATAGGCGGGGTAGCCTTTCACATTGTGTTAAAAAGATGTTCTGCTTAATGCTTAATAAACATAAATCTCCATAGATGGCTTTAGTAAAAAACTAACTAACTAACCATCACGCCGTCTCCCCGAAGGGGTAGGCAGAAAGAATGGACTGCCACACCTTTCTTTCCTGACATATTTCTCTCGCTTCCTCAACATTCATACATCGTGTCATGCACGCGTCGATTTCTCTGACTCCTCACATGGCCGACATTCAATATTTGATTTATTTGATCGTGCCACGTTTTCCTTGGTCTTCCTATATTTCTGGTACCATTTACATCATTAACATATAATTTTTTTACCATTCTTTCTTCATTCATTCTTTCCATATGTCCAAACCATCTTAATGATCCTTTCATTATTTTGTTCATGACACCATCATTCGCACCGCATTCAGTTCTTATATTTTCATTCGACACTCTATCATACACAGAATATCCACACATTCGTCTAAGAGATCTCATTTCTACTGCATTTATTCTACTTTCATCCTTCCTTTGCCAGTTCCATGCTTCGCTTCCATACATAAGGGTCGGTAGAAGAACACCATTGTGCACTGCCATGACTTTAGTATGTAGATTATATATACAGTAATCTTAAAAAGATTAACATATGTAATCAAAATCTTCATTGATGGCACATTGAAACTGACATGTGAAATCTGGTGTAGGACTTTTAACATATATACAACTTCCAAAATTTGTCAGACATGGTCATAACAAATGTGGAATGGGGAATGTTGTAATTACATAAAACGTGCGCTTAACCCAACCAATGACAGGTCATAAGTCCTGTAAACACCTTGATCAACCATATTCAGTTTCCAATTTGCATCTTCGTCTCTATTGAGATACAATTAAATCACCAATTATTACTGTTTAAATTTTTAAATAGTCCATTGTTTTGGCCGAAAAACAATGATACCTTAACATTTAAAACTGTTACATTAAATGACTTTGTTTTTGAATCACAATTGTATTTTATTTTACGCGACAGCTGTTTCGTCAACCTATGTTGACATCATCAGGTGTTATAATAATAAATCAAGATATAACACCTATTATTGTATATATTGTAACACCATATATTGTAACACCTGATGATGTCAACATAGGTTTATGAAACAGCTGTCGCATAAAATAAAATACAATTGTGATACAAAAACAAAGTTATTTAATTTTAGAGCATACATTTTTATTTTAGCTACTATATTTATGTGAGAATCACACTGCCATCGCTGGGAATCGAATCCGGGACCTCCGGTATGGAAGTCAGAGCTTTTACCACTCTGCCACGAAGGTCAACTTTATTATAAAAGCTTCGAAATATATTAAAAATTTAATTTAATTCATAAAAATAGAAACATTTTATATCTAATTTCGACATTGGTATCACATTATGTAGTACCACTTGACCCTAGTATTCTTTGGAATGGTATTGAATTGACCTAACACATTTATTGAATTTATTCTGTATGACATCTTGTTTCCGAACACCAAACGTCTGATATGATAGGGAAGTGGAACTTGAGTGATTACTTCGCAAGGAAAGAGTAAAAACTTGCAACTTTGCGGGGAGCCGAGTATAAAGGCATTCCTGCTTATGCGACAAGTTGGTACGACTGACAGTTTGATGGGAAGTGTAATTTATTACCATTGTCTATGGCAATACGAAAATATCTCAATGTTATATCATACCCATTTACTATCTTTTCTTACTGTTACGTAATATGTTATAACATGACATAATTAAAAATTTAACGATTAATTTATATTCAAACAAATATTCTTAACGATCCTGGACTGAAGGTCCTGGGTTCACACTATCTTTGCTCTGTTGTAGAATTCACGCGACAACAAAATGCGATAGATTAGCTATCTATCACATGTCATGAGATTAAATATGATAGCTATACCCTTTACGTCGATTTGGCTCGCGCTGTAACGATGTGAAGAGCAATTCAAAATTATATATTATTATTATAAACTACTGAGTTTGGTGTTGTTTTATACCGACTATGAGCCAAACATATTTTAACACACCATCGAGAGACTTGCTCTAATACCTATGTTACTTGACTGACTTCCTATGGCCATACAACTCTTGAAGAGTTTTAGCCTCCTTGATGATTTTTCGCCCAGCTCCTCGATCCTGCGCCTTTTGCTCCCAGCAGTCCGGTTCGCCCAACCTAGCCAGATCAGCCAGAACATTGTCCATTAGGCGCTGTCTAGGCCTCTAGACGTGTACAGAGTCTTGATTGCTCTGGTCTCTTCGGCTCGGCATACGTGCCCAATCCACGCTAGGCGACCGGCTCTCAAGGTGCTCGTTATAAGGTCTGGGTCATTGTATAGATCTCTTGGTTCGTCCAAATCTTCGAAGTTTCCGCTGCATCACCGGTTCTGGGTCCCTGGATCATTCTAAATATTCTATTCTCAAACCAGTAGATTATTTTTTGTTCTTTTAGAGTCATTGTCTATGACTAAGAACCATGTGACACCATTGGCTTGATGATGTTGTTATAAATAACTATGTGGCCAAGGATTAAATGGTAAGTTATTTTCGTCATCCAAAGTATCCAAATCTCGAAAGCTCTGATGCTCGCACGGGCTTGTCCCAATGCACAGTTGATCAAGGATTGACCGGTAACTTGTTTTCGTCGTTCAGAGTATCCATATCTCGAAAGCTCTGATGCTCGCAAGGGCTTGTCCTAATATCAAGCTGGTAAAATATTGACTGGTTAGTTCTTTTCGTCGTCCACAGTATTCACATCTCGAAAGCTCTGATGCTCGCATGGGTCAAAGATTGACCGGTTACTTGTTTTTTGTCGTCCAGAATATCCATCGAAAGCTTTGATGCTCGTATGGTCCAAGACTCGTAACCATAAAGGAATATGAAGAAGACGAAGGGTACATGCGTTTTATAACTGAACCACTTTAGTATATATGATAGATGTATGTGTTAATAAATGAGAAGCTAATAGGCCGGCTAGCGGAGATATTAAAGGGGAATTACTATCACTTTATCACATAACGGAGGCAATGCTGGACATTTCCCATCTCTTGCGTAACTACTCTCTGTATTTACATAGTTGCTCCGTTATAATAATTATGTCATTTAATTATACATACTCTCCGTAAATTATCGTACTCCTTCGCCAATGATATGCACGTGGAGAGAAACTACAGAGTTCAATAAGGTATACGTGTATGTTTTGGATCTGAACTGACGAACTAGATGAATGTTAAAAAGAATGAAAACGTCTGTTTTCTAGAAGTTTTACAATATTATGTGAGAATGGTATGTTTAGCCTTTCTAAGGCATTATCTTCTTGTTAAAGTTCTTGCTGGTTAAGTGCCTAATTACAGCTAATTTAAAAAAACGGTGGATACGTTGAACATAAATTAAATAAACACAAAAGTCCGGATCGTCCATGTCAACATGTGCAACATCGAAAAAAACATTATGTGTTATTACATTATGTGCTAAATTAAAAAAACGACGGATTCGTGGAACATAAATTAAATAGACAATATGTGCACCATCTAAAAAGAACATTTTGTGTTAAATTATTTTTATTTTGTTATTTTATTTTATATCATTGTATTTTATATTATTTATTTTAGATTTATTTTGTGGGTGTTGCACGATCAGAGTGTGCGCGGGAGATGCCTATTGGTGGCGATGAGGTTCGCAACCCATCACACCGCGTCTCCCGCGGAGCGAAAAGAGAAGGATGGAGTGCCGCATCAGTAAAAGTGTGACAGTCCATTCTTTCTGCCTACCCTTTCAGGGAGATGGCGTGATGGTTAGTTAGTTAGTTAGTTAAGGCATTATCGAATGTTGATATTGTCTTTAAAAGGCTTTTAATAACGCATTAGAAAGGCAAAACATGACATTTATATAATCATCAAGTTATCAAGTGTTTGTCATATGAAACAGCGAAACGTGTCTTTCATATAAAATATAAAAAACTACAAGAATATATACGTTTTCATTCGTATTGATTATTTAATATGAGGCTTTAGATTATTGTTCAGGAAACAATAAACTAATTAGTATTAATTAATAAAAAAAGGCGAAAGGCGAAAAATGTCATTTACATAATATATAATAAAACGTAGAAAACAGATGTTTTCATTCGTATTATATTGAAAATGGAGTTTTACGTCAGTGTTCTAGAAACAAAAAATGAAATGAATGCTTTTGGTTCTGGATGGTTATCTTCGATAATATCACTACAAACTGTTTTATCTCCCAATACGCAGGACCAACCTGACTCTGGTGACGTCGGTGGAGAGAGCAATAACACTGCTGACTATGATTGCTTCGGAAATTGTCAATTTTGTTTAAAAGGGTAAGCTGTGCATTCCCTGGATAATACTCCTAATATTGGAAAGCAGTCGGCAAAATAAAGATGAAAGTAGTATAAATGCCGTAGAAATGAAATCACTGAGAACAATGTGCGGGAAAATTATTTATGATAGATAACCGAACTATGAAATAAGGAAGGAATCTGTAGCAGATAATTACATCCTAAGTAAAAATAAAAATGATCATTTAGATGGTTTGTACATATGGAACGAATGGATGAAAAAATAATGGTAAAAATATATTATCAAATTAATTAACTACTAAAATGTGGACATGTTCGAAATCGAAACAATCGACGAGCGTGCTTGTCACGGTGAGTGAATATCAAAAGTTGCGATATTTATGCCAGATAGAACAATGTGACGGTCCATCTTCTCTGCCTACCCCTCTGGTTAAACGGCGTGAATATTAGTAACGTAGTTATAAATTAATGAGATTAAATTTTACCCCCAGGAAAAATTTAGAAGAACAGCAACTATTGTTTTTTCACTTAAATTTGTCAATTATATATTATAAAAATTAGGTCACTAAGAAGAATGTGCGGAAAAACAATGTATGAAAGAATATATAATGATGAAGTAAGAAAGGAATGTAAGGCGGATGAATGCGTGATAAATAAAATTAAGAAAGGGTCACTAAGATGGTTTGGACATATGGAACGAATGGATGAGGGAAGAATGGTTAAAAATATACATGCAAGTAGTGTGAATGGTAAAAGAAGTCGAGGAAGGCCAAGGAAGACATGGCATGACCAAATTAATCAATTACTGAAAGGTGGCCAAGTTCGAAGTAGAAACAATCGACGAGCGTGCATGTCACGATGTGTGAATGTAGAAGATGCGAAAGAAAAACAATGTGGCGATCCATCGTCTCTGTCTATCCCTCCGAAGAAACGGCGTGATGGTTAGTTAGTTAGTTAAGATAACGACTTTACTATTTGACTTGAATGAGTTGGTAAATAAATGTAATGGATTCTATAGTTGCATGGGGTGTCTTTAGAGTCGTATAAAAGTCGTAAAAAGTCACAACTGCGCTCTTGAATCACCCCGAGCCACGAGAAAACAATTTCACTCACTCAAATTCTTAGAGTAGATTTAACTTAAGCTCTAAAGTATAACTTGATACACATGAGTTGTGCAGTTCTAGTTTCAATGAGTCACCGCAAGTTTTCGTAACCGTACTATCTCTTACACTTAGAATTTTGTGACTATGCAAACAGGTGGTTGAATTAAACTCTCGTTTCCATGTATATTAAGTAATTTTCCGATGCATAGTAATTTATGCAATCAAAAGTTAATGCACATACAATCTATGGTAGCGGTACGCGATGTTTCATTTATTAACTGAAAATAAAATTAAGTTAAGCAATTAATATATCCATAACTATCATATTAAACAAGAAAGTAGAGTAACTTTGATGGATGTTCATTTTAAACAATAATTAAATAAAACAAAGATTTTTTATTAACTACTGACACTTATTATATTTATTTACAGCCACCGGTTTCACCAGAATAGTTGATATCGATAGACTGGTGACACTGTTATAAACTTACTCTTACATACAGAGATAGTAAACATGTGTACTACCCCCTGATTCTATAGAATCATATTTACTACACCAAATTCTATAGAATCATGTTTCGTGTTTAATATCCCTTCAATAGAAGCTTGTTTACTATTCCTGATCTGTATGTATAAAAAGTAATAAGTTTATAAGAGTCTGTCGATGCCAGCTAACCTGGCGAAAACGATTGCTGTCGAAATAAAGTCAATAATTGGAATATTTTCTAGAAGAAAAACATTGGTACCAAAATCGAGTGACCGCTCCAGATATTTCATGTCTTTATGTGATGGGTATGTTTGTAAGCATTTGAAAATACATATTCTCTGAAATAACGAGTAATGGTTATAACGAGCAAATTCAGTCGATCCCATCTTCCTCGTAATAACCAAGTTCGACTGAATTATAAAATGGAACTTTTTTCATGTTCTGAACTAATCGAGAATCAAGTTTTAACCATTTTGAAGCAATTAGTAAAAAAAAAACTACACGAAACTGTTATATTCAGGTGTATGAAAGTAAGGGGTGGTTATACAGAAGTGGTCCACCCTCGCAGCATCCCAGGGAGCAATAGAGAAGTAATAAAAATCACGGAAAGCGCTCCCGAGAGCCGCCTGCGGTGATTATTTAAACAGGCTTATGAAAATATGAGTTTACGAGGGAAATGGGAGCTGTTACACTTTAATATTTTTCCAGAATTTTTTTTGGAAATTTATGTGTTTTTTGATTTATTAATTCAATTTTGAGTCGTGTTGAAAAAATATTAATTGTTTTTTCATATTTTATAACTAAATAACTAAACATCAAGCGGTTTTTCGGAAGGGGTACACAGAATTAATGGACTGATATTTCCTGACATTTTTGTCTCGCTTCCTCAACATTCATACTTCGTCCATGAGTACGTAAGTTGATTTCTCCGACTTAAGTGACCAACGTTTAATATTTATTTATTTGAACGTGGCACGTTTTCGTTAGTCTTATTTGATTTCTAATTCAGTTTCCTTAGTTTACATTTACTCATTACCATTATTTTGATGAATCTTACATTATTATTTTCGTAAAACTTTAATTCGTACTGCATTCACTTCTTATATAATATTTTCATTTGACACTTAATCATAAAATTATATAGACTACACATTCATCTACGACAGAGGTTTGCTTTTCTAATTAATTTTTCGAATCGATTGCTAAAAAAAATGTTCGCTGCCGAATTCTACTAGCCGAAAGTCGTTGTCGAGCTAAAAAAAGGTCGCCAATGATTTCGATTGTCTAATTTTTCCCAAATGAGCTAAAAAAGGTCGCCAACAATCTCGATATTCGTTTCAGTATTCAGTTTCAATTTAGTTGAACCATCTCATGAACCCCTATTTACATCTTATGGACCCCCATTTACATCTCGTGGACCCCTAATTTGTTTTGCAACTATCGTGGACCCCTTGCAAGTTGTCATGGACCCCTAGGGGTCTATATAGACTACTTTGGGAATCACTGTTCTAAGAGATTTCATTATTATTATTCTCTTCTTCTCTGGTTTCAATCCTGGGATTGGTTTGCAGCAATTTCCTCCATTATTCTCTTCCATTTTTTCCCTGTCTTGTGCGGCTCTTTTGAGATCTGCATATGATGAGCAGCGTACGTCCACCAACAGGTCCTCCAGGTACTCTCGGCGTGGGCGTCCCCTAGAGTTTGTCCCCTCGATCATACCCTCCATTATGGCATGCAAGAGACCTTCTTGACGTATTACATGGCCGATCCATCTTGCACGCCTTTCGGACAAGGTCCTGAGCAGGTGCCTTCCTCCTTCGATTCCTTAAAGAACTTCC
Source organism: Lepidostoma basale (assembly GCA_022606425.2). Taxonomy (NCBI): domain Eukaryota; kingdom Metazoa; phylum Arthropoda; class Insecta; order Trichoptera; family Lepidostomatidae; genus Lepidostoma; species Lepidostoma basale. The sequence goes on along the minus strand of JAHDVF020000524.1, from coordinate 1,144,391 downwards.
TCATTCGTGATGTGGTCTCTCCAGGAAATTCCAAAGAGTCTTCTATAGGACCACATCTCAAAAGCCTCTAGTCTCCGCTTATCCCTTTCGGATAGGCACCATGTCTCGCAGCCGTACATCAAGACACTCCATACATAGGTCTTGATGAGGAGTATTCTCAGTTTTAGGTCTATATTATTTGACTCTATTATTTTCGACCTTTTATTAAATGCAAGCCTAGCCTGATGTATACGGCTGTCGACCTCGCTCTTAGACCGACCGTCCCATGTTATTTTGCTCCCGAGGTAGACAAACTCCTTGGTGTTCTTTAGTGGAACTCCTGACATCACTACTCTCATCTGATGTTGCGTTCGGCCTACAGTCAGCAGCTTTGTTTTGTCCTTATTTATCTTCATGTTGTAGCTATCTTGAAGAATGTCTTGCAAAGTATCTATCTATATTATTATAATATATCAAATTTAGTATTATATTAAAATTAAAATTATGTTTAACAACAAAAACTTACTAAATTGAGGGTACAGTTCGGTGGAGTAGATCCAGAAGAAGATTCTGGAGAGCTATGTAGCCAGAATGTATAGCGACAGACGCGCATATACAGCCGTTTACGTAATCCCCTCTGGACGACGTCCCCCTGGAAGACCACCTAAGAGTTGGAGGGACACTTGGACCTCATCATCCAAGAAGACATGAGTTCTGTGCCACAGATCGTCAGATCTATTAAAAGAAGGAGAAGAATGCGAAGGAGAAGAAGAAGAAGAAAAATAAAATATTCAAATGATTTTACTTAAATCTCTTGATGGATCTACTTTGAAAACGCGTTTCAACTTGTTATTGATATATAATTATATATAATATATAAATATTATATAATGTGTTTCAACTAGTTATTAATATAACACAATACAAATAAAAAATATTCCTGGAATCGATTACTGCCGAAAAATGTTTTGTTTGATTCCAGACCTTAGCAGCTATATGGATGGCGAAAACCGAATAAGGCTATGCCAACCTTATGGACCAAGAACTATAACATATTATATTTAAATTAAGTAATAATAAAAAATAAAGTACCATTTTTTCAAACGTTATATATAAATAGTAAGCTATAATAAAATTAAAAATCCATTGTATTGAATCGATATTTATATTTGAAGATTATTTTTGTATAGACTCTTGTTTACCACCCCTGATCTGTACGTATATAAAGAACTCGGTTTGCAATAGTGTTACCAATCTGTCAATGCCAGCGAGCCTGGCGAAACCGGTCGCTGTCGAAATAAAGACAAAAGTGGAAGTAGTTAAAAAAACATCGTTTTATTTAATTATTATATAAGAAAATATTCAATGGACAATCAATCAGTACGTTAAAACCGAATATCACCAATTTAAGATGGATTGAATTCACTACGACACAGCCCAAAGAAGATTAAATCTAACAATAAACGACCTAGTAAGGCGAAAATAATCCAATTGCATTGCGGTGTACCAGTAGACCGGTGGTCTTGCTATCACGGTCATAACAATTACTGCAGCGGCCATTTTAATTAAAGTTTCACGAAATGGCCGCCGTACTTTCGCGCCATTATACTCGCCCCCCGCCAATAGAATGGGAATCTCTTTGTTATGGACACTTTTCTACCACATTATAGATTTACAAACTAACCATCACACCATATTCCCGGGAAGGGTAAGGCATAAATAATGGACTGCCACATTGTTCTGTCCTGATATACTTCTCTCGATTTCTCTATATTCATACATCAAACATACATCTGATAAACTTAGTTTATTTTGTAACACTAACGAATATCTGACGGGAGAGAAACCGGTTGATTTTGACAAAAAAAGTGTTTTAAGATAAGTAATTTCTTGATGGAAGAGCATTTTAAATAATGATGAAATAAAACGATGTTTTTTTCTACTTCTACTCGTATGTTCGCCATACATTGTGTTGTAGATGTTTTATTTGCCTTTTTTTTATATACTTTGTATATACAACACTATTAAAATTACATATCAGACATATTTCGGACAACCAGTCCTTCTTCGGTTCGGTTCTTAAAATATGAAAAATTGTTTACAAATATGATCAATTTTGACAGATGTTATGAAGATTTTTTTAAACTATAATACTTCCACTTTTTTCTTTATTTCGCAAGGCTCGCAGGCATCAACAGACTGACCCATGGTTTGCTGAAACCGGTCGCTGTCGAAATAAATAAAAAATGGAAGTATGTAGTTACAAAAATCGTTTTGTTTAATTATTTTTAAGAATAAACTGGTGTAAAACAAGTATCACACAATTTTATAATATTTTAAATATGGATCACTGAAGAAGAACTGGTTGTCCGAAACATAAATGTAATTTTAATAGTGTTGTATATACAAAGTATATAAAAAAAGAAAAAGACAAATAAAACATCTACAACACAAAGTATGGCGAACATAGAAGAAACAAGTAAAAGTGTTATTGATGGGAGAGGTATTAGTTTTGTTAAACTCTATTATTAATTTATAATATTAAACACGATTATTTAATAGTTAAAATAAGTCTATCCAAGTAAGTAGGTCCAAGTAAAGTCCAAGTAAAACCATTAATCAATTGTGTTTACTATTATAAATTAAGTAAAAAAAAATTTTTTTTTAAATAATGCCACGTCACAAATAAATTGTTTCATACAAAAGTCATTATAATAATATTAATTTTATTTTAAATTTATGACGTAACTTAAATATGACTTTTACAGATGTGTATGTAGTCAAACTTTCTTTACATTATACAATGAATTAAGGCAACAAGATAAAAGTATTCTGGCAGTCAGTAGATTTATAATGAATTTAATAAACATTATGCAACCATAATGCATTTTATGATTACACTATATATTTTACAAGACCTTCGTGGTCGAGTGATAAGTGCTTTAACTGTCACTCCGAAGTTCCCGAGTTCGATTCCCGGCGATGGCACGGTGATTTTCACACTGTATTTGGTCTGGTGAGGAATTCGCGTGACAATAAAAACGCAATAGATTAGCTACTTATTACAAGCTAGAATATGATATCTATACACTTTACATCGATTTAACTCGCGCTGTAATGATGTAAAGAGCGATTCAACTAAATAATAATGATAATAATAATAGTTTCCAAGTCCTTTGCATCAAGAGACACCTGATGGATTTTTATGTAAAATGTACTTTTTCTACTACTGATATAATTGCGAACTTCCTTCTTTATACACTAGAATTCATGGTAACACTTACAAATTGACATCTTATAACAGACGCAATCCAGTTCTTATAATACAAAAAACTTTAAAACAAGAATGAGAGTGTTAACCCAATAACAGCAACATGGGGCTCGTATGACCCCAAGCACTGATAGGCACATTGTTTTTTTTATTTTTTATTTATTACATCATAATTAAAAAAATAATTGAATAAGGAAACAATGAACGACAAAAATGCATGAAAATTAAAATAAAAATAATAAAAAAGGGGCATAGGTGAGCCACAGAAAAGATTGGCAGACGATGTAGTTACCATCGGGGGGAAAATATAGATAAGAGTCGCACTAGGTATAAAACAATAGAGACTATTTGAATATAATAATAAAGATGAAAATATAGAATATGTCTTGAAAACTAATAAACTGTACGGATGCATTCTAATTTTTAACTAACTACCTAACGATCATTTATTTTTCTTGAACAATGATGTAAAACTCCATATTCTATAATTAATATTAATGAAAACGTCTGTCGTCTAGAAGTTTTATTATATTTTAGATGGAATGACATGTTTCGCCTTTCTAAGGTATTATGAAATGTTTTATATTTGATAATAAAACTCCTAGAATACAGATGTTTTCATTTATGTTAATTAATTAAAGATCACATCGTCCTTACACCAGGCATAATGGACAGCCACACCGTTCTTTCTTGAGATGCTTATCTCGATTTCTCAACACTCATACATCGTGTCATGCACCCACGTCGATGTCTCCAACTCTTCAAGTGGCTCACAATGATCATGCCGCGTTTTCCTTAGTTTTCTTCAATATCATGTTCCTCTATTTTATTGGATAATAAAACATTTTTTTTATTGCTGGAACAATGATGTTGAAGTAAAAAGAAAATAAAGTCTTTACGAGAAAAAATATATATTGTAATACTTCTTGACGTTTCATTCATATTAATAATTGTGTATATAATTAATACGAAAGAAAATGTCTGCTTTTTAGAAGTTTAAAATTATCTTATAGGAATGCCATGTTTCGATTTGGTAAAGCATTATCATATTAAGCTATAGCTTGGCAAAATACGTCATTCCCATACAATAAAATAGAGTTTCAAGAAAACAGATTTTTTTTTCGTTTTCACTTTTAAAAATGGTATAATATTTGACTTCATCGTTCAAGAAATAAAAATTATGAACTTCACATGTTTTCAAATATATTATATATATTCTTAAATACCATATATTTTAGGGGTATATTTAATCTAATGAATCGATTTATTTCACATTATTAGTACATGATTTCAGGGTTAATTATACAGGCATCGCTCAAGAGACAATCCAAGAATACGTCGGAGATATAATCTTAAGACTACGGTTTTCTTAGAAATACAGCGGTAATGTCACTCAGTACAGAAAGCCAAGATGGTGGCCTGTTCCCAGTGCACCCGTGCAGTGACGGCGGGTGGCACTTTTATTTTCTCGATCATCCTACATATTATTACATTTTCTGTGCCTTGGAACAGATGGCGGAGAATATAAAAAATTGAAAAGAAAATGATAAACAACATTTCATTTATAAAAAAAACGCGCAAAACGATCTATATGATACCTTTTTTAGTTTAGCAGAAAAAATGGCGGATTCGTTTCTAATTGAAGAAAAGCATATCGTATTTAATGTTTTTTGAACAATGATTATTATTATTGATATTACTATTTTGTTGTTTCGCTCTTTACATCATTATAGTGCAAGATAAATCGATGTAAATGGTAAAGCTATCATATTGATTCTCGTGACATGTGATAGGTAGCAAGTTTTTCGCCATTTTATTGTCTCGTGATAACCACACTGCCATTGCTGGGAATCGAACCCGGGACTTTTGGAATGGCAGTCAATGCACTTACTACTTGGCAACAAAAGTCGTCAATGATGTAAAACGCCATATTAAATAATTAATGCGAATGAAAACGTCTGTTTTCTAGAAGTTTAATTATATTTTATGTGTTTCAACATGTTACACATAATAATCATTTGTTTGAATCAACACAAAGTGAAAACGAATAAAAGAATTACAAAGGGTTTTATTATTTTATATCTATAAGATTAAAATGTAATGAAGGTAAGCAAGGGCAGACACAGTAAAGACCAAACAATTTTTTAGGACATCCGAGATGAAGACACTGAGGACGAAAGCAGGCAAGAACTGAGAGATCGCGCGAGGAATACCAGAATAAGAGAGATATGTGAAGTTGAGGATATTATAAGATGGAGTAGACAGCGAAAAAGAGACTGGTACGGTCATGTTCAACGAATGGACACCACCAGACTCCCCTATATTGCATTGCATATAACCCTCATGGGACTTGTCCTCGTGGAAGACCTCCTAAAATATGGAAGGACAGCTGGGAGTCTACTTCACAGGAGGAGCAACACTCTGGAGAACAGACCACATAGGTCAACAACAAGGAAGAAGAAGAAAAATATTAAAATGTCTAACTTCAAAGTTAGTGCTCATATGAAAGAGTTGTATATCTCTTTTTCCTTGTTTCATGTTTTCATAGCACTTTTCACGGCCCTTCTGCCTGGAACAATCTTCCAGCAGACCTTAAGTGCATTGATAATAAGTCAGAGTTAAGATCGAGACTCAAAACGTACCTTTTCAAATTATCATTTCCTGATAGGAAGGGGTGATCGACTACGTCAGGTGCAGCCCTTATACTAAACATGTTTATTATTATTATTTATTTATTACGTTTTTTTATTTTTTTTTATCTAGTTCGTAAAACGAAGCATTTTCTACAGCGCCCTTGAGATGAGTAATTCATAAAATGGCGTTCTATGAATTATCCAATATTATGTATTATTATTATTTATAATAATTGACTTTCAATTGATAAAACTAGAAAATGATCTAAGATTATGTTTCTCGCCTACAATCATAAGAATGCTACACGTTTTGTTCACACTCTTGTATTGCATATCAAAAAAGTTTTTTCATTTATTTATTCAAATACGAACCGTCTATTGTTTACACTTTTCGAGAACCAATGGCATGTTTGTAACTGAGCACAATACCCCTTTTCACCATTTATACTGCATTAAACTTCCATTACAGAACGTAAAATGATCGTAACGTCAAAATATGGCCTATGCTCATTATTAAAAATAGTTTAGTCCATCGAAAAACTGTCGTAATTGTAAGTGTTTCTGTTCAAATACAAAACTTGTCAACTTCTTAATATTTTTTAATGTCCTGACAGATTTTTTAAAAATAATTATATGTTTGTGCATCAACATCATTATGTACTCTTGTAAATAAGTAACGTAACACTTGAAGTATCTCGTGTATGAAGATATTATATTTTTAAGTTAAAATTATTTTATAAAATGTTAAATTAAAAAAACTTTGTTTTATGTATCACAATTGTATTTTTATTTTTCGCGACAACTGTTACGTCAATCTATGTGTGTACACAAAACGAAGTTTTTTAATTTAACAGTTTTTAATGTTAAAGTATCATAATGTTTCTGCCAAAACAATTGACTATTAAAAATTTTTGGGGGGCAACATATAATAAAAACTAATACGTATACCAACAATATTATAGATACCTTCGTATGAAGCACTTATATATAACAATACATAACTTGTAAAATTTACTGAATATTAGTATATTTTGTTATGCTCCGGCGGGAGCGAAACCGGTTGGTGTTTATAAAGAATAAATTTGTTTATATACAAGTATACAAATTTCACAAGTGTATTATTATAATATTTATTATATCGTATCCGCCTCTTTCATATGAGAAAAAAAATAATTTATAAATTACTAAATTGTTCTTTTCAATTTTGAGTTTATTTTTCTCGGCAGTTTCCTAATATCATCCTCATCTTCCATCGGGACTTTCATCATCGGGAAAATGATATGAGCCCATATTGCTCTCTCTATATTGAAACACCCGTCATATCTTTGAAACATGAAGATTGAAAAAAAAAATAATGTTTAAAAATCATATTTATGGAATACCACAGTGGTAACGCCTTAAGTTTATATCTATATATTTAATAAAACAGAACTTATCTCTCTTTTGTAATGGTTCTATATAATAATAACTATATTTAGAAAGTTTTTGCTTAAAATAAGTTTCTCTTCAACGTATTCTAACGTGAGAAGTGAGCTTGTCACGTGAGGCCAGAGGGAACACTTTACATGAATTTGATGTGTTCACATGCATCTAACATAATCACCATCACGCTGCATGCCCGGAGGTAAATATAAATCTCACAATTCTAAATAATGTAAAAAAAAAAAAATAAACATTTTTTATATTATATACTTAGTTAAATTCCACTTAGGTTAAGATGGTTTGGACACATGGAAAGAATGAATGAAGAAAGAATGGTAAAAAAATGTATACGTTCACGATGTAAATGGAACTAGAAACAGAGAAAGACCGAGGAATACGATACTTGCGAGGGCATTCTCAAACTGATTCTCAAATATGTCACGACTATTTACGACTATTGACTATTTACGACTGTAGACTATATATCTTTCACATAAATGAAATCCAAGTAAAACCATTTAACAATCGTGTTTACTATATAAATTATTATTACTAACTTTTAATTACAAACAAGAAATATTAGAAAATGTTAAGTTTCCATATTTATTAAAAAAAAAATAGAATCCTAACAGGAATGTAATATTTCTAATTGTTTCACTCGCAACACGACATAAGTCAACTTGTTTTAAACAAGAGAATGAATGTTAAGCCGGCGACAGAATTATAAGATGCCACAAGATCTTTTCTCATAATTATTATGGACCCGTTGTTAACTGCCGTTTCAGGGAATCTGAACAGTAATTAGTAATTACATACATTAGCCGGTAAATCATGACAAGATTGATGTAGGGATGTGAGTTCTGTGTTATTATAACATACTACATACGAGTATATACCGATACCTTTTAGTTGATTAAACCATAATTATTTTTTAATTCGAAATTAAAAAGTTTTGAATACTACATAAAAAAAACATTAACTACTATCATTGACATATGTATAAACTAGGTACAGTATAACCCATGATCATAATATTTATTGTAACAAAAGCATAAACGTTCCAAAATAAATCTTTATAACACCTGTCAGATCATGTAAACAACAATTTTGTAATATTTTTATAAATATGTTTCTTTACTGAAGAAGGACTGTTTGTCCGAAACATGTCTTTATAATATTATTTTTTAATATAAGTATAATAAAAAGCGTATAAAAAATAAAAAATAGAAAAAAAAATGACGTTATTGCACCTTATTTTGTTGTATATTATGTATATGCATAAACAGACACAAAAAATTAAGCATTACGAAGTTGTATAAACTTAAGAAACTTAATGTGCAAACTGTATTATTGTTTAAAATCTGTTATTTCTTTCTGTTTTTTTTTAACTGTACAAGATTTTTGGAAAGCCAGACCTCTCAATTTTTGTGAATTCATCATGTTCAATGATGAATATACAAAAATGGAGAGAGTCCAACGGAGTTTTACCAAACTAAAATAGAAACTCTCAATATACTATATATAAACTTTAAAACATGGGTTTATTTACGTATTAAGTTGTTACTTTTTTGGTAATTTTCCTTGATTTTTTAAAAATGTATTATATGATATATCATATGAGAGGCATTGGAAGCAGTCTGTAGGAAATTAAGTATTTTAACAATGGTATGTTTGATAAGATGTCTCTGTAATAATAATTTTTCGAAATTTACCAACCTCCTCATTGAATTAGATTATAGGTTTCGAATCTTTTTTGGGCTACCGCCCCCTTTACAACAAAAAGAAACGTTCAACACCCCCCTGCCATAAAACTTAGTCCAAATATTTAGAAAAACATAGTTGAATTTCAAAATAGTGAGTTTAAATGTTTAAGTTTAATTTGCTTTATTAGTACCTACATGATAAGCGTATTTTTTGTATTTTAGATTATATTTTTTTATCTGCCCACGCTCTCTATTTTTTCTGGGTCTTCTACTGCCCCCTGAAAGTCTCAAACGCCCATAAGGGGGCGTTATCGCCCACTTTGAGAACCTAGGAATTAGATCATTCGTTTCATGAAGAAAACGGTGTTGAAATTTAAGAAATCAATAATAGAACTAAGCATTAGAAAACAAAAAAGTCAACAAAAAATATATAAACAAGCACTTACGTATTTTGTTGTATGTTCCCAATTCCTTAAAATCCATAAATAAATAAAAATTACCCCTACCATTAGGGTATATGCAAGTTACGATATTTGCATCATTTTGTAGATAATATGTTTCCACTGATGAGGAATGTTTTCAATCTGAAACCCAATTGTGAATATGAAAAAAAAAGTGGTGAAAAAATTCGATCTCGATATCACATCCCTAAAACAGACGTTCATGTGGTTTTTGTAATCTGTCTGATCTCGGAAGAATGAAAATGACATTTATGTTTTAATAATTAAAGACACAGTGACCCTTCCAGTGAATGAGCGGCGTACAATTGGGCACAGACTAGTAATTATAAAATGATTATAGCCAGAAGTCATCATTAACATACATATGAATATAATAACAAGTCACAAATCTTTAATCTGATCGTATAATCTTGTGAGAAAGCATTTGAAACATTCGTACATGAGAGGATATCAATAAGATTGTGTGTGATTGTAGGCAAACTTTTGTCTACCCCTTCAGAGAGACGGCGTGATGGTTAGTTAGTTGGTTATTTAAAAAAAACAAGATTTTAAATCAATAATATTAGAATTTATTTGAAAATACCTCATTATTATTAGAAAGCAATCTGATTGTGTCCAGGCTTGAACCCAAGTCCCCTGGATCAGTAGCCAAGCGGTCTATCCCCTAGATACCATCAGATCGTTATATTTATCATACTTTGACATGTTATATATAATGGATAATGTTCTGGCTAGGTTGAGCAAAAGGCAAAACGGACTGCTGGGGGCAAAAGGCTCAGGATCGAGGAGCTTGGAAAAATATAATAAATTAGGCTAAAACTCTTCAAGAATTGTACGGCCATAGGAAGTAAGTAAATGTATTATTTTGCAGTAAATAAAAATAATTTGGTATTGATTTAAATGTCCAATTTTTAAAAGTTTCATTACATTATTTATTGTTTCTTGAACTATGATGTAAAACTCCATATTAAATTATTAAAAATTAACTAACTAACCATCACGCCGTCTCTTCGAAGGGGTAATCAGAAATAATGGACTGCCACACTTTTCTTTTCTGACACATTTCTCTCGTTTCCTCAACATTCATACATCCTATCATGCACGCGAGTCGATTTCTCTGACTCCTCACATGGCCGACATTCAATATTTGATTTATTTGATGGTGCCACTTTTTCCTCGGTCTTCCTCAATTTCTAGTTCCATTTACATCGTTAACATATATTTTTTTTACCAATCTTTCTTCATTCATTCTTTCCATATGTTCAAACCATCTTAATGATCCTTTCATTATTTTGTTCATAACACCATCATTCGCACCGCATTCACTTCTTATATTTTCATTCGACACTCTATCATGCACAGAGTATTACACATTCGTCTTATCTAAGAGATCTTATTTCTACTGCATTTATTTTAATTTAATCCTTCTTTTGCCAGTTCCATGCTTCGCTTCCATACATAAGGGTCGGTAGAAGAACACTATAAATAATTAATATAAATGAAAACGTCTGTCTTCTAATTCAGAATTAAATTTTAAAAAACCGTAAACGTTTTTATTTATAATAATTATATTACGTTGCTAAAAGTAATATGTTTCACTCTGATAAGGCATAATGCAATGTACTAGCATTTCAATGTTAAATATTTATTATGGAATTTAACATAGTTGGTCCTAATGACTGGTAAAGAGTGATGGCATATGACCTGTCGGAAAGCATACAATTATAAATCATCACAAAAAAACAGACAATGGCGATATGATCATTGACATGGCCATCAGTGTCATAGCAGAGTGCGAGAACGAACTAAGAATGTCCAGCGCGCAATAACCAGACTATTTCGCAATCAAGTGTAATTTTAACCTTAAATATAGGGAACAAAAATAATTTTGAGATCTCTCGAATATACGAAATTATATGTGCTACTTCAATGATAGTATGATATACAGTAAAGATTACTCACCGCAACTCAACATGCTTATAAAAAAACCAAAATATATATTAAAACTGTCACTTTCTTTCGTTTCTGTTTATTAGGGGAAAAAAGAGTTTCAACAAGTCGAATATGCGTCACAATGTACTATTTCGCAATCAAGTGTAATTTTAACCTTAAATATAGGGAACAAAAATAAATTTGAGATCTCTCAAATATACGAAATTATATGTGCTACTTCAAATGATCGTAAGATATCCAGTAAAGATTACTCACCGCAACTCAACATGCTTATAGAAAAACTTAAAATATATATTAAAACTGTCACTTTCTTTCGTTTCTGTTAGAAAAAAAAAGAGTTTTAACAAGTCGGATATGCGTCACAAAGTTAGTAGCGTGTTTTCTATTTCATGAATAATTACATATTTTATCAAAAGATGGCAGTAAAATTAAACCGTTAAATCGATATTCAATCTACCTTACCTTTTAGAATTTGATATTGTTTTAAAACAAATAAATAAATTAAAACAAAAATATGTCATTCCTATAAAATATAATAAAACAGACGTTTTCATTCATATTAATTATTTAATATGAAAGTTTACATCATTGTTAAAGACATAAAAAATACAATAAAATTCAGTGGAAACAAACTTTGAATAAAAATGGAACAGGGGAATGGAAATGAGCAAAGATTAAGGGAGAATAGACCTGAAAATTAAATTTGGAATTCATTTTAACTCTTCATTTAATGTTGCTGTTAAAAAAATAATCAAATAACATCGTCACAGTTTAATATCAACGTTCAAGTGAGAGGATATTACTTCGGCGCAGTTATTTTCTGTTAGGAAAAAAAAGTGAGACTTTTCCTGCGCTATTTTGCACGTCTTCGCGTTAATTCGCTAAAATATTCCGAGCAGGGGATGGCGCGAGCGGCCGAGAGGGAGTTAAGCGCCATCTTAAGGGCTATTCACTTAGCGCAGTATCCTCTATTGCTATTTACATTACCCCGTGTAAATCTGTGACAATATGGCCGAGATTCGCTCCTGGGAAGACTGTAAGTGTTTGAAATGAGAAATCTTAATCTTTTATTTGAGATTTTAAATGTTTGCTTCTTATTGATATTTTGGAATAAACTTATTATTAAAACGTGAAAAGGGTCTTATTCTTATTTGGTCAAACCAGTATGGATAGAAGACAATGGCTTTGTATTTGGTGGAATCAGAAAGGTGTTATTTATTCTTCTTGTTAGTTTTAGGTAGGTTTGTAGCAAAGTGTAACATTTTTAACAACCCAAATATTTCTGCGAATATTTTTGTTAGTTATCCTATCTCTAATGGTTAACCCTTTAGATTTAATATCTGCTGTTCTAAGTAGGTGTTTCATTCTGACAATGTCTGTTCGTGCTTCGATTCCGTAAGTCATACGTATATTTGTTAACACTGTATTGATAATCATTTTCATACGCAAAATTAATATTTATAATCTTGATAAAAATATTCCGTTTTATTTTAATATTTGCTATTTACAAAAAAATATTTGTAGAAAATTTACTTGTATAAAAATGTACTTGTACAAAAATGTACTTATATAAATGTGCAATGGTATAAAAATTTAAATTTTTTTTTTGTTTAAAAATATACTAGTATAAAAATGTAATTGTATTGCGGTCTACCGGACGTGCGACATGTACAATAAGTGCTTTAATAACATCGATGTGTTCCATCTTAATGAAAGTAATTAAAAAAAAAATGGTTGGAGCAACCCTTCGGGGCGAATGAAGCTAGTTACTCTACTTTTTCTTTTCTTGTCCTTTTTTTTACATTTTAAAATTATATTTCATCTTTAATTATTCATTATTACTAGTACTAATAGTTTTCTCTTTAACTTATCAAAGTGTTACTTTATTAAATATTTAACCTTATGTCAGTTGTTATAAAATATTTGTGGTAGCATGTAATTGGCCTTGTTTTGTTGTCTCTGTGTGTTTATATTCATATACTGTATTTGCTGTTTGTCACCCTCAATAATAAAAAATAAAAAAAATAAAAAATAAAATGTACTCGTGTAAAAATATAAATGCAAAAAAATACACTTCACAAAAATGTACTTGTATAAAAATTTACTTGAATAAAAAAATCAAAAATATTTAAGACTCGCCACTGCACAGTGAAGAAAATTTCACTTACGTAAGCCGTTTAAATGCTCACACGAAATGATAAGACAATAAATTCAACTCTTACGGAAAATCTCTTGCTCAAAGACATTGGTTAAGCCGTTTATTCATTTTGTCACAGGAGTGGATCCCATAAAAGTGAATTATTTGAAGAGAGATTTAAACCGTAAACCATTTCCCAGCAGTGTATTTGACTCTTTATTATGGTATAAAATTTGAACTACTCTATTTAGGCCATAGGTTTCCAAACCTTTCTGGACAAGCGCCCTCTTTACAAGAAAATGAAAATTCCAATGCCCCATCAAATATAATATATGGCGAATAACTTATGAATTAAAACATTTTTTTATTTTTTTGTTTTCAAAAATACTGTTATATATTTTTCTTTTAAAACGCTTTCTTTTTAAAAGTGGGAATTACAGTGTTTTAACTCATATAAATTCGATGTTATGGAATTAAAATCTGTAAATAAATTATCTCTATCAGTTTATAATCACAAAGTTGATATTATATTATATAATAGTTAAAAAACATCGTTTTTTTTAATTATTATATAATCACAAGATGAGACTATAAAAATATCAGAAACGCTTACATTTAGATAGCTTCCAAAGTTATTTATTCGAATAAATAATATTTTCAAAGTGACGAAATTTTATGAATTAAAACTCTGTTTTTTCCAATTTTGAGTTTGTTTATCTCGACATGTTTCGAAGGCTTAAACCTTCATCATCGGAAAAACGATATAAAGTGTCAGTTTATATTGTTCTCCCGATGATGAAGGTGTAAACCTTCGAAACATGTCGAGATAAAAAAACTCAAAAGTGGAAAAAATAGTGTTTTAATTCATAAAAATTCGTCATTATGGAATTCCACAGTGTTAACGCTTTAAGTTTATCAAAAATTTTCAAGTTTTCGATTTTTTAAAATTAAAATTCATACATTGATGAAGGGAAGTTTGTGTCCCGAAATATATTTGTGAAAAGTGCAAACAAGTGTTGTGAAAATACAATGTTTCCAAAAAGTTATTCAAATGTGAATCCACAACACAAAGTGATGGCGAACATAGAAGAGATATAATCCAACTTGCGGATTGTAAGCGGCAACAGATGGCGCAAGATAGAAATTTTTGGAAGAGTTAAGAAGAGGCCAAGGCCGCCCCCTTGACTGCCTAAACGCCCCCATTTAACTCTTGAACCGCTACCGCCCCTGAAAAGCTCCAGTGCCCGCTAGGGGGCGATATAGCTCCCGTTGGGAAACTATGATTGAGGCGAAATACCATCCAACGTATTAGCAAATGTAAAGGGTGACATTACTCACACATTAACTATTATAATTTCGGAATACAATCATTGGCATTGTAACATAATGTCATCTATAATAATATTTTGCATTGCAGAAAAATATTATATATTTATTACATAACTTGTTTTAATTTTTTTACAATAAATGTTCTTGTACCGACCCTTAAGTATGGAAGCGAAGCATGGAACATGCAAAAGAAGGATACTCGGTGTATGATAGTGTCGAATGAAAATATAAGAAGTGAATGCGGAGCGAATGATGGTGTTATGAACAAAATAATGAAACGATCATTTAGATGGTTTGGATACATGGAAATAATGAATGAAGAAATAATGGTAAAAAAGTCTATGTTAACGATGTAAATGGAACTAGAAATATAGGAAGAAGGATCGTGCCACGTTTTCATCGGTCTTCCTCTATTTCTAGTTCCATTTACATCGTTAACAAATACTTTTTATACCATTCTTTCTTCATTCATTTATTCCATGTGTCCAAACCATCTAAATGATCCTTTCATCATATTGTCCATAACACTATCATTCGCACCGCATTCCCTTCTTATCTTCTTCTTCTTCTCCATATGTACCTTTGGTCTTTTCCTAAAAACAGGCTGGCCTTTCTTGGGAGGTTGACTCCCAACTATCTCTCCATCTCTTCGGCGGTCCTTCGGGGAGACGGCAGCCGGCAGGAATCTGATGCGCCACAGCGGGTGGGATTCCGGGTGGGATCCATCCTCTGCACGTGCGCATTCCAGTATCTTCTGCGTTGTCTGCCCCATCTTACGACAATACTCCACCTTGCAGATCTCGCGGATGGCCGTGCCACTTATATTTTCATTTTATATAAGCTTTTCACATTCGTCTAAGAGATCTCATTTATACAAAAATTAACACAATATTTTTAATATTAACTAACTAACAATCACGCCGTCTCCCCCGAAAGAGTAGGCATAAAGAATGGACTGCAAGCTTATGCGGCCTCCATCCTTCTCTTAAAATTGCGGTGTGATGGGTTGCGAACCTCATCGCCACCATTAATATCCTTTATATTTTAAATGATCCTGATACGTGTATATCAAACATCCTGTATGCGTTGGAATGTTTTGTATACTTGAGTGACTTTAATAGGCTATATACAAGATTGGCAATAGTTTATTAAATCGAATGGTATATTAATCCCCATTTTATTAGCAAGCTTTAAATGGTTCATCAGCGCTGAATGAGAATAATCGTAAAATGGATCATGCATAAAAGTTAAACATTATCTTATTAAGATTTATTACCCGCGCCGTTGCGTCGTAGTCATTTACGTTGTCTAGATTTAAGCTAAGCACCATATTGCGCTCATCTATAATAGTACAATAGTTTATTTGTGATATTAGTAAGCCTATAAAATATATGTGATGTTCTAGACGATTTTTATATTCAAGTACAGGTATTTGTTATTTAACAAAAAATAGAGTTTAAGGGATCATTCTGGTTTATAAATTTCAAAATTTTTGTTAAATTTTTCTTTACTTCTTTCTTCTTCTTCATCTTCATCTTCTTTCTACTTCTTCTTCTTCTTCTTTTCTTCTTCTTCTTCTTTTCTTCTCTTCGTTTCTGCTTCTTCTCTCTTCTTCTTCTAATTCTTTTCTTCGTCGTCTTCTTCTTTTTTTCTTCTTTTTCTTCTTCTTCTTCATCTTCTTCATCTTCTTTTTCTTCTTTCTTCTTCTTTTTCTTCTTTTCCTTTTTCTTCTTTTTCCTTTTTCTTCTCCTTCTTCTTCTTTCTTCTTTCTTCACAGCTTAGTTCAGGTCGTATGACATGTTTGTGACAGTGGACTGTCCTGGATGATGATACCATCTCTCCATCTCTTTGGCAGCATTCATGGTAATCTCTTTTGCTTGGGTTTAATCTTTAACAATTTTTGTATTCTCCATACCACGTGGTCTCTCCAAAAGCGCATTCTGCTTCTTACCAATCTCACTATGTTCGCAACACCGCAGACAGATCTTATCGTTTCATTTCTGATCCGATCTCTGAGGATTTTGCCTGCGATGGAGTTCAGCGTTCGCATTTCGGCTACTCTTAGAAGGTTCTTAGTTTTATTCCTATCGGCTCTGACCTCTATTCCATACGTCATGATGGAGCGAACGCATGCCTTGTATAACTTGACTATACATTTTTCGAAACAATATATATCAAATCAAATCAAATCAAATCAGTTTATTTCATCAACAGACATTACAAAATTTATTTTTAAGGCATCTATTGAGAACAGGTAAAATAATATATTATATATAGTATACTACCAGAAACGCATAGAGATGGTTCAACATTAGGAAGACAGGATACTCTCCAAATTAAGAGTATTTGTTCTGAACGTACTTTCTAACATGAAAGACGTCGATCTCCGAGGAGACCGCGTTCAGCAGACTAATTGCTCTTCCCACCGGTGTCACCAGAGGCAGATTGGTTCTGGCAGCCGGTAGGTAAAACAATCTGTGCTGTCGCTGTTGGAGATATCTATCGGGGACAAAAAGCCGAACACCCTCCAGTACGGCCGAGTTCTCGAAGTATCCCCTAATTAATCTAAAGAAATGGGTAATTAGATGTCCATCTCTTCGAAGTTGTAGAGAATTGGTTCCGAGCATTCCCAAAAGAAATGCCGTGGGATAGAGCCAAGGATAGCTACCATACTCCCTCATGTAGAGATACCTCAGAAATTTTTTCTGAAACCTCTCCAGCATAATGGAATATCTCGCCTCGTGAGGACTCCATATCACAGAACCACTTTCGAGTCTGCTCCGAACCAATGCGTTGTATAGGACTCTGAGCACATTGGGATCCCTGAAAACTCTGCCGGTCCGGACGATGAAGCCCAACATCTTCAATGCAGTGTCACAAATCCTCTCAACATGTGCACGAAAAGTCAGCCTACTCTCATAGATGATCCCGAGATCTCTCATCGTAGATACATGTGCTAGTTGCTGGTTGTTCATTGTGTATCTATAATACACAGTTCTCAATGCTCTAGTAAAAGATAGCATAACGCATTTAGAGACTATCTATATATATCTAAGAGTATTGTATTAAAAGATGACATCGAAGCAGTCAAACTTTATTATTTCACAACCTTAACGTTGCTCAAAAATTGAAAAAAATCAAAAGATACGACATTCGACGTGCACATTGTTCAAAAGGCTGATTACAGCATTATAAGTTTTTTCCTAGTTTTCTCAACGCTATCGAAATATTTAAAGTGCAAAGATTGTAACGGAGATGTTTCGCTCACAAAATATGGACAAAGACGATTTGGTTTTTTAGGCTGAAGGGATTTTGTATGGTGCTGGCATCGCTGATTGACTGCAGGTAAGACTTTACTTGTAAAAAAAACTTTAAACGCGTTTTTCTCAAAACTATCTTTATTCGGTCGGCGGCGGTGATTTCTCCAGAACTACTAAACCGATCTTCATGAAATTTTAACCACATATTCAACACAGTACCTAATAGCTTCAGTGAAATCTACAACCAAATAAAAATAAATGTTTTTTACATTTTTTTGGACCAAATTCAATGAAATTTAAAAAAAAAATCGGTCTTTTCAAATGTATGTTTTTTATTAACTACAATTTAACATTTTTATAATATCATTATGTATTTTTATTGATAAACTAACTAACTAACTAACCATCACGCCGTCTCCCCGAAGGGGTAGGCAGAAAGAACATGCACGCGCGTCGATTTCTCTGACTCCTCACATGGCCGACATTCAATATTTGATTTATTTGATCGTGCCACGTTTTCCTTGGTCTTCCTCTATTTCTGGTACCATTTACATCATTAAGATATAATTTTTTTACCATTCTTTCTTCATTCATTCTTTCCATATGTCCAAACCATCTTAATGATCCTTTCATTATTTTGTTCATGACACCATCATTCGCACCGCATTCACCTCTTATATTTTCATTCGACACTCTATCATACACAGAATATCCACACATTCGTCTAAGAGATCTCATTTCTACTGCATTTATTCTACTTTCATCCTTCCTTTGCCAGTTCCATGCTTCGCTTTCATACATTAGGGTCGGTAGAAGAACACCATTGTGCACTGCCATTCTAGCTTTTATTGATTAAAACTATTTATTAGTTCTCACTGATAAAAAATAGCTATAGGCATTATAACAAATAGCCCAGGCTAATTTTTTAATTTAAATTATTGTATGGAATTTAAAATGCGTCTTTTATATTAGTCTTTCTTTGTTTAGTTTTGATAATATTTTTACACATGAAGATGGAGGTATCCTCCGAAACATGTCGAGTTTTTGTAAATATTTTGTAGATTAAACAAAGTTATTTTCAATAGTCCATTGTTTTGGCCGAAACACTATGATATTTTAACATTTTATAACTGTTTATAACTGTTAATGCAAAAACTTTGTTTTATATCACAATTGTATTAATTTTATGACAGCTGTTTCATCAACCAATGTTGACATCATCAGGTATTACAAAAATATGTAACACTGATGATGTCAACATTGGTTGATGAAACAGCTGTCGTAATTAATAAATACAATTGTGATAAAAAACAAAGTTTTTGCATTAACAGTTATAAAGTTATTTTCAATTTCCTAAGTATTATACTATGGAATTTCAGTGTTACGCCTTAGCGTTCAATAAGTTGGTTATTCAAATCAAACTTCTACAAACACATTTTTTTGTATACAAATCAAATTTTTATCCAACATTTTATAATATTACTAATCATACAATTCAAATTATTTTAGAAATACCTTTGTTCCGTTAATCCGCCTTACACTTACCCCTATTATATCGGGGATGAAATGAAAACTTCAAATTTAACGGCAGATATTAAAGTAGCAATCTGCGTGCACAGCTACTGCAGGAGCTTTTAGTGCCTTTGCTCCTATTATACGAATCCTATTATTTCTAACGACCCTCGATCTAATTGGCTGAATTTGGTTGAGAGGCGTCGAACAATGATATTTCTTAATAAGTCCAATTAAACGTTTCCATTTTATAACACGTACTGAGAATATTTCATAAACAATCACAGATATTTAATACGAATGAAGTTCAATTTGGGTTTTTGTTATGCGTATAACTTATGCTGCTAACTTTAATCAATGAACAAACTAACATATATTCATCCCCACTCCTTAATGTAGTTCCGATATATAATTAGATTCAAAGTTCTCTTGATTACGCACTGTATTTTTTTCGCATTTCAGATGCAGAAGAGAAGAATACATCGATTGAGGCTACGCACGCAGGATGGCGATTTTATTTTATATATTATATAATACTTAGAATCATTAGTCACCTTGAAATATGTAAAATCACTTCTAGACAATTTGTACGAAGATGTATATAATATCATTTAGTATCCCCTAACTACGTAATATTTGTCAAAATTTTTCTTAATGAGTTCCAAGAAACACTTTCCAATATTTCTGGACCTACCCAAATGATTATTTGTTAAAAATGTATAAAGTCACATCAATTTTCGTTAATTACCATATTTTGCTCCATTTACTAGTGTATATAAACAGCAACGAGCTGAAATTTCGTCACATTTGATAACGCCTTTGAAGGGCGAAACATGTCATTCCCATAAAATATAATAAAACTTCTAGAAAACTAACGTTTTCATTCGTATTAATTATTTAATATGGAGTTTTACATCATTGTTCAAGAAACAATAAATAAATCAAAGATATTGTTTAAAAAAACATTTGATTCTACAACATTAAAAACACTTCTAGAAAATAATCTTTTCATTATTATTATTTACATAAATTCTCTTCTTCTCTCGGTGTCATGTCATTTCCTCCCGACGTTGACTATCACTTGAAAGAAGACATCTCTGTCCCTGGCAGCTTGAAACAACTCCTCAAGCCAGTTCAGTCCCTTATGTTGTGGAGCCAAAAGATTCATCTCCTGCCAACACCTCGTCGATCCTCGTCTGCTTTCGAGTCGAGCAATTTGTATTTTTCTCGTGACATTTTATAGGCATTGATGTTGGTCAAAAATCAGCTCTGGCTCTCTGGAGAACATTTATATAGCTGATCATATCGGTCCAAGAAATGCACAATGCAAATAGATTTTATCAACGTATCATAAAAGTAAACAAGGCTGGAATTCAATTTGGTAAAAGTCTGACATGAAGATAAGCAGAAAAGCGAGAATTTATAAGACATATGGGATCGAGTGTAGGGCGGACACCACAATCACAAAAAATGCGTTCAGAGTGTCAGAAACGAAGACGCTCAGATATATATCTGGCAAACTGCAAGAGAGGACAAGGAATACACTGATAAGGGAGATATGCGAGGTCAAAGATGTCGTTAGATGGGAAAGGCAAAGGAGAAGATACTGGTATGCACACGTGAGGAGAATGGATCCATCCAGACTCCCCTTTATTGTGTTACACGGCCATCCCCATGGTAGACGACCCCCGGGCAGACCACCAAGAGATGGATCGACAGCTGGGAGTCGACTTCGTAAGAAGCCGAAGAAATAGGCCACTAGACCTACACTAAGAATAAAAGGAAGAAGAGTAGATAATAAAAGTAAAATAATTATATAAAACGATGTTTTTTTAAGAAATACGAATAGTCAAACTTTTGTCTTTATTTCGATAGCGACCGATTTCGTCAGGCTCTTTGGTACTGACCAAATGATTTGAGAAGTCTGAAGATGGCAGCGAGCCTGGCGAAACCAGTCGCTGTCGACATAATGATAAAGTAGAACTAGTTATTACAACTTCGTTTTATTGAAATATTATATAAAATGAACATCAAGAGATTTAGGTAATATTATATGTATGTATATTTATCATACATGCTCTCATATTATAATGACATTTACATTATATTATAAATCACACGGTTAGTGTCAGTTTGTTTCTCAAACAAAGAAAATATTAATGTGAAAATTACGTAAATGATTTGTAACGTGTGACATTAAACAGATATAATATACGTCATCGTAATTCGTTATGCGAAATATGTTGCCCCAAAGTTAGTCAATTTATTGTTCAACAACGTATGCTGTTCAAATAAACGCTCTGGGGCGGCGATTAGCTTGCGGGAGGGGGGTGAGATGGGCGGGGGCGAGGGGCGGTAATTTATGGTGAAATCGTGTCGACCCTTCAACAAATACTCATTCACCACTTGAGATTTACTTACGGAGTCAGTTGAACCGATAAACGTGAATCCTTCTCCACATTTATCTACATCATTAATAATGTCTAATATCAAATAACGTTAATTCAATATTTTGGTATCGTCGGAAAAACGGATTTTAACCTGTTACGAGTCTAATTTCCCTTGTGTTCGTAATAAGCTGAAAACGTAACGTTGCTGTTATGCGTATTGCTGTAGAATATGTCAGGCGTACATATAAAGATCCGTGAGTTTTCGAATATTAAATTCTTATGGCTATATAACTCTTGAAGAGTTTTACTCTTATATTACTCTTGAAGAGTGACTTTATTCCGCACACCACACAGTAAATAGAGCTGTGGGGACACTTTCTCCGCGACGAGAAATGCGATCAGCTGCACCTCATCATCAAAGGGAAGATCGAGGGTAGGCGCGGTGTGGGAAGACCCCAGATGTCCTGGCTTGAATTGAAAAATTGACCAGAGTTCGGGGGGTGGGGGAGTTGTTCCGTCTGGCAAAGGACAGAGAGGCCTACGCCAGGGTGATAGCCGACATCGGGGGGACCTGACATGGCACTCGAAGAAGAAGAAGATCTTCAGTCGAAATACCCAATATATTTTAATAAAATATTACACTATAGTGGCAAAATAAGGAAGATAGTAGAAAAACTGAGACGTCTTAGACGGATGTCTGTAAATATGTATATAATAGTTTCAAATGCATACTCGTATATACGGAGTGAATGTAGTGAGAATGAAAGCGTTTTTAACAAAATAAAAAAGGGTAATTAAAATGGTTTGGTATAAAAAAATTCAAATGGTCGAGGGATCGATTTGCAGAGGACGACCTCGCCAGGAGTACCTAGACCAGATTTGTCGAGATATGGGCTGCACCTCCTATGCGGAGTTGAAGAGAGTTGCCGAGGACCGAGCGGAGTGGAAGAGGAGATGCATCGCCTTGCTGCAGACTAATCTTTTGATTGAGACCGGAGAAGAAGCAAATGGTTTGAAGATATGGAAATAATAAATAAAAAAGTAAAGATAAATATAGTAAATGTTGATGTAATTGGAACAAGTAATATAAGACCGAAGTCTCTCTGAAGAAGTAGGTAGAAAGATTGGACCGCCACACTGTTCTTTCCTCACATACGTCTCTTGCTTCCAATTCAACATTCGTACATCAATTTTCCGACTTCTCACGTCGCCGACATTTAATATTTTACTGATTTGATCGTGCACGTTTTCCTTGATCTTCCTCTATTTCTTATCCCGATTACATCGTTTACAAATCATTTTATAAAGCACACTTCCTCTAAGAGATTTCATTCACTCTCGTATATTTCTTATTGGATATAGCATTAACACTGTGGAATTCCATTGTAATATACTTAGGAAATTGAGAAACTTTGTTTAATCCACTATTTAATAAAATATATTAAAATAACACAACATGTTTCGGAGGATACCTCCATCTTCAGGTGTAAAAATATAATAAAAACTAAACAAAGAAAGACTTATAAAAAACTCATCTAAAATTCGATACAATAATTCAAATTTAAAAATTAGCCTGTGATATTTGTTATAAGTGGGTACTAACAATTATTTTTTAACAGTAAGGACTAATAAATAATATTAAATATTAATAATACATGATGATAATATAAAAAAAATAAAAAAATTGTAATATATAAAAAGCATACATTACGAGGTATTCTCCGTAAAATGTCGTGTTTTTTAATATTTTTTATTACATAGTGGATCAAACAAAGTTTTTCAATTTCCTAAGTCGTCTATTTCTGTATAAAGTAATTTAAAAAATGCTCTTGAATATAAAAGGTTCCCTGTACATAAAAAGTGATAATATTGAAGAAATGATTAAAAATATACGCTGAAAGAAAAATAATAAAAAAAAATCGTTTTGGCGTTCGTAGAACTTAAGTTAAAAATAAATAAAAATTGACAATTTTCGTTCTTGTAATTCACCCGTAGAATATCTAAAGGAGCTCTTTATCTACCAGGGGAGCAGAGGGCTGGGGGGGGATGGGGGTGGGGAGTTTGAGATGGAAAGCTTCGTTAATTTGCATGCAGATGGCAGCAGGGTGGGATTCTGAATGACACACGGCTTTAACCCAAAGCATTGGAGGCTTGTACAATGTAACTGTTCCGCGTAAAGTTTTCACGTATTTTATGGGCGAAACTGTCACGAAGAAGCGCGAATTTTGGTAGAGTTGACTTTGTTACGGTAACGAATGGAGTTTTAGTAGTCTGCATGGGAAATTCCGGTAGACGACGCGTGATGAATAGAGAATAAAATTGAGATTTAAAGGATAAACTTAACAAAATACCAGACGGTGAGATAATACAGAAATAGCCATATTCACGACACGAGTAACCAGATATTTTAAAATATAACTTACTAACCATCATTTGCGAAATGTATACTTATATCTGTATACGAATCCTGGATTTTCACCTGTGGGTGGTTAATTTAATTTTTTAATTGTATCTCAATAGAGACGAAGAAACAAACTGGAAACTGAATATGGATGATCAAGGTGTTTACAGGACTTATGACCTGTCATTGGTTGGGTTAAGCGCACGCTTTATGTAATTACTTTATGTAATTCGCAAATGTTTGTAAATGTTCTGGTCAATTCTTTGGCGTATAAAATAGGAGTGTTACTCCAGGCGACTTCTAAACAGTGCGCTAGGAGGCGGTAGCCTCTTCGCATTGTGTTAATAAAGTAGTTTGCTAAATGCTAAACAATCATTCTTCATAGATGGCGTTAGTGGGTGGATTGTATAGATTAATCTTAAAAAAAAATTAATTAGTACAATCAAATCTACATAGATGGCTAACTGGAACTGACACGTGAAGATAAGTATGGATTTGGAGTATATATACAACTTCCAAAAATGTATCATGCATGATCATAATAACAATGGTGGAATGGGGAATGTTGTAATTACATAAAGCGTGCGCTTAACCCAACCAATGACAGGTCATAAGTCCTGTAAACACCTTGATCATCCATATTCAGTTTCCAGTTTGTTTCTTCGTCTCTATTGAGATACAATTAAAAATTTATACTAACCATCATACCGTCTCTACAAAGAAGAAGGCAAACATAATGAAGTGCCTTACTGTTCTTCCCCAACATACTTCTCGCGATTCCTCAACATTTATAAATGAAGGCACGTCGATTTCTCCTCGACTGACTCCTCGGAGGCCGACATTCAATATTTGATTTATTTGATCATGCCACGTTTTTATCGGTGTTTCTCTATTTATAGTTCCATTTACATTCTTTCTTCAATCAATTTTTCTATGCAGCATCCAAACCATAATGTTATTTTGTTCATAACACTTTCATTCGCATTCACTTGCATTTCATTGCATTTACTTCTTAAATATTCATTCGACACTCTATCATACACAGATTTTTCATGCATTCGACAAAGAGATCTTATTTCTACTGTATTTATTTAACTTTCATCCTTCTGTTACCAATAAAATATTAATTTTGTAAAATCATCATCATCATTTTCGTCAGGGCTTCAGGCCTCGAAGGCCTAGCAAAAATAAAAGGATATATTATATTGAATATTAAGTGTTTTTAATATTTTCATAAAACTCTCAAAACAGTACAAATTAATAATAAGTTCACTGGCGACATCTATGGATATATATTGGAAGGTTCGGCGTATATCAATATGATAAATCCGGTATTCTACTTATAAAATGATCAAAACTGTTATTCAATATATTCAAGAACCAAATGAATTATTAAAGTAAAACAAAGAGCTTAATTTGTAGTTTAGTATAATTTAAAACACTTTTGGGCAGAATATTTTCTTCGGATTGAACTAATCGGTTTCGCTTCCATCGCAACTTCGTCAGGAACAAACAAAATCTTTATTTTTGTGACCCTAACGAAGCTTAAGCGCCAGCAAAACCAGTTGTTTCGATAAAATATTGGATTGTAAAGACAATATAAAAGTGTTTTAAATTATTTTTATTTAAGAAAATAGTTCATAGTTATAAAAACATAAATATTTTTCTGTATGTTGTAAATTATAAACTTATTGGACACGAATACAAGAATTCTTTATATCGTGATGCACGAGACTCCAGAGGGCCGTCGACCACCAGGACGACCACCAAAGAGATGGAGAGAAGGCTGGTCGTCTTCGTCACAGGAAGAAAGTTGATATCCTGCATAAACAGATCGCAAGATCTACAAACAGAAAAAGAAGAAGAATACATCGTATTACTACGACACTGCAGTGTTATAAGTAACCCCTCATTGACTGGATTTCTGAAGAAGGCTTTTGTGCAAAGTGCTGAAACACAGCCTATATCTAAAGCACATTCCCGTTCATCCCGATTATAATGTTAATTCTTCCTCCCCTACACATTATCCTGCGATCATATTCCTGTCCTGAAGGACTGCTAGACGTGGC
This sequence comes from Lepidostoma basale, assembly GCA_022606425.2. NCBI lineage: Eukaryota > Metazoa > Arthropoda > Insecta > Trichoptera > Lepidostomatidae > Lepidostoma > Lepidostoma basale. The sequence continues at coordinate 1,117,871 of JAHDVF020000524.1, read as the reverse complement.
TTATCTTCCCCGATCTTTAATAGGTAAAATGCTGGATTATTCTGAGAGTTTCTTAACGAGATGTTGGAATATGGTTGAAGTTTAATTGGAATAGTAATTAATAATCATGGAAATGGCGCGTTTTAATGTGTAGTGTATTTAATAAGAATCCAATTAGCAGTAAGAAACATAAATACGAGTGATAATGTCTCTATTTAAAAAGTTTTATAATATTTTTAATGAATAGCATGATTTACCCTGCTACGACATTATCAAATGATTTTATCTCCGGATTAGAATCGAATAGGCGAAATATTTATTTCCCATAAAATATAATAAAACTAATGTTGTTATTTAAAATTTCATGGTAGAAGTTCATTGTAAATAATGAAAGCAAACAATAATTTTTAACGCCCTCTTCGGAGGAGCACTCTGGGCCACACATCTAGCCCCCGCATAAAACAACTACCAAATAACATTTCCAACAATGTTTCATACAGATATAAGAGTGAATAGCCATTATCCAAGTCCATTTTTTTTTCAAATTTAGTTAAAATACACTTATGTTTATAGCTTCGACCTGTTTTGGCAGTTCGCTGCCATCTTCTGGAGTACAGTATTATTATTAGAATGTATTATTGTGTATCAAACTTTTTATTAATAATTTTATGTATCATTGGTGTATTGGAATATGATTCTTTGATGTTTTTGTTTAAATAAATAAATGAAATGAAATCAAGAAAGAATGTCAAGAATGTATTCGTTGACGAAGTGTGTGGACTAAACAATAGAGGAAAACTAGTTAAAACTAAATTTTAAATGTAAGTCATGTGAGGAGTTCGAGAAATCGACGTGCGTAAATGAAACGATGTGTTCAATGTTGAGGCGGCGCTAGATATAACCCATGAACGAGCAGTGTTGTGATTGATTCTTTCTGCATAATCCTAAAGGAGGCGGCACGATTGTAAGTCAGTTAGTTAGTTAAAATTGTTATATCCTACAGATTTCAGACTACTAACTAACTAAATAACCATCACGCCGTCTCCCCTGAAGGGTAGGCAGAAATAATGGACCGCCACATTGTTCTGTTCTGACATACTTCTTTCGTTCCTCTACCTTCATACATCGTGTCATGCACGCACGTCGATTTCTCCGACTCCTTACGTGACCGATATTAAATATTCAATTGATTTGATCGTGTAACGTTTAACACGACCTTTCTCTACTTCTAGCTCCGTTCACGTCGTTTACATATACTTTCTTCACTATTCGGTCTTCACTCATTATTTTCATGTGTCCAAACTACCTTAATGATCCTTTCATTATTTTGTTCATAACACTTTCATTTGCTTCTTATAATTGCATTAGACACTTATCGTTTCTATATTTTTAAGATAATCAAATGATTTTACTGAAATCTCTTGATGGTAGTTCATTTTAAGTAATAATGAAATAAAACGATGTTTAACTACTTCCACTTTTGTCTTTATTTCGACAGCGACCGGATTCGCCAGGTTCGCTGTCGAAATAAAGACAAAAGTTAAAAAAACATCGTTTTATATCATTATTATTTATATATTTATCACACATTCGTCTTAGAGATCTCATTTCTACTGCTTTCAAGACTTTTTATACATTTTTTCTACAAAATTAAGAATGAAAAGAGATTTTTAGCATCAGGAAACTGTTATCTTGTCAGTTGTTTAAAAGGGCCCTGTCTTCGCATCTACGTGGATTGGATTGATTCTCACCTAATCGGAATATATCCTCCTTGGGTACCTAATCTGCTAGAGAGCTTCCATCTTCATCACTCTGTGAGGATTTGTGGGCTATAAAGTTTGGGCGGATTCGGCGGTAACATTTTTACACATTAGCATACAGATGGCTCGGAGCATTCCACGCGGAGATTTAATGGGGAAGTGTAAGGAAGGCGAAATAAAGATAAAGTTGAGGAATTTGTTTAGGGAAACGAATTTGCGGAAACAGGGAAGAAAAAGATAATTGTGTGAATTAAACAGTAGCTTCGAGTTTAGCCAAAATATTTTACCCTATTTAGTTTTTTTCGCGGTTGTTTTGTATCCTTCGTAAAAAAATCCAGGGGTTACGCAACAAATATTTTTAAAAATTAGAATTAAACACTTTTATAACGTTTATTTTGAGTCAGGAGCGCTAACCGGTTTCACTCTGTAACGAGCTTCGTCAGAACTATACACAAACTATGTATAGCCCTGACGAAGCTCGTTACAGAGTGAAACCGATTGGCGCTCCTGACTAAAAAAAAAGTGGTTTTATATAACGTTATAAAAGTGTTTAATTCTAATTTTAAATATGTCAAAACACAGGAGTAGAATCCTGTAACAACAGATTCGTGAACCTACGCAAATTAAAGAAGAAGAAGAAGAGAAGGTACATAAAATATTTAATTTTGGGACTCATCTTTTCGGAAATATCGAATCATCTTCTTTTCAGTCGTATTCCTCATGGTTGAAGATCGTGTCCATTCTGTAAACCATTGAGCATGGCACGCCATGCACTCCTGTCACCCGTTAGTCTCCAGGCTGCAGCTAATGAGAGACCAGTCAGATCCCTGATTTGATCGGACCAGCGACTCGGTGGTCCTCCTTGTGGTCGCCTTTCCTTCACTTTGCCCATGAAAAGCTTTTTAAGAATGTCCAGATCTCTCCGGGGTGTGTCCAGAATATTTCAACACTCCCTAAAAGTACATCCGCGAGAGTCTTGCCTTGATACCCAGCTGGTCAATGATTGACTGGTTTGTTTTTCTTGCCGTCCAGGGTACACGTTGTTTAAATTTTATGCGATTTTTTAAAAAGTGGGTTTTTAGGTGAGATTTAAAATCTGTCGGATTGTCAATGCATCTGAGGCGTGCAGGAAGCATATCCAGGCGGACGGCCTGCCACTGCGAAAGACCGATCTCTGAAATTTGTCCGGGGGTTGCGTTTTGGCTCAGCTAATTTCCGCTGTGGAACAAAGTAACACATGTTCAGTTTCATTTTAAGGGGTTGTATTTTCCTTGAACCTTCGGCTGAACCTATGTTCTGGATATTAAGCAACCCTAACCCTTCATTTCAGGGTCGTAATATTCATGACCTCGGGGGGCAATTCCAACCTGCTACGCGGCGCCATCTCTGGATGAAAATAGCAACCTGTTGCAAATTATAATAAATATATTGCCGGTTTACGCAAGTGGTTTTTAATTTTTACCTGAACGACGATAAAATTGGGATAACTTTGGGAAATTCCACTTAATTTGAAATTTTAGGGCCAATTATTTATTAAAAAACCTTTAAACAGGCCCATAAGTGAAGAATGGATAAGTCTTATTATGATTTTTTGTGAATTAAAACATTTCTTTTATGTTCACCATAACTTTGTGTCGTAGATGTTTAATGATCATTTTTTACTCGTACTTTGTATACAACACTCACATTTATAAAAATATAAAAATTAAATATCAAACGAAAATCTTTATAACATCTGTCAAAACTGACCATATTTGAAAACAATTTTATAATATTTTAAATATCTATATAATATCACTGATAAAGGGCGGGTTAGTCAGAAACATGTTTGATATTAAATATTTATTTTTTTAATAAATGTGTGTGCTGTACACAAAAAGTAAAAAAAAAAAAAAATTGAAAAAATGATTTATTTACAATTTTAAATTTATTGTTCTTGTATTTTGTTTGAAATAATTTTGATTATTTGATATCGTTCTCCCGATGATGACGGTAGAAAACTTTCGAAACATATCGAGAAAATAATTTCAAAAATGAAAAAAAAAGTTTGATTCATAAAAAAATTATCTGTATGGAATCCCAGTGTAAACGACTCCAGTCTATCAAATGTTTTTATTAGTATTATTATTTATACACATTTTTCTGATATTATTATAACGACGTCTTTCATATTACTGAAAGTATAATACTTTCAGAAGACAAATGCTCTTGACTTTAGAGAGTATATTGTCTTATTAAATTCGAATCGTATAGATGCCTTAAACTTTAATTTTGTTTGTAATATCTTTTGAGAAAATACATAGATTTGATTGATTGATTTATTCAAATATGTATTCAGTAAATTTAAAATATAAATGCCTTATCTATAATATAATAATAAAATATAAGTAAGAACCAATAAGTAAAAAAATATGAATTACAATATTAAATATATGATTGAGTTTCAAATGCGTGTATTAAAAGTGAATGTGGTGCGAATGAAAGTGTTTTGAACGAAATAATGAAAGGGTTGTTAATATGGTTTGGACACATAGAAAGAATGAGTGAAGACAAAATGGTGAAGAAGGTATATGTAAACGACGTAAACGGAGCTAGAAATAGAGGAAGACCGAGGAAAACGTGAATCGATCAAATCAATCAAATATTAAATATCAGGTCACGCGAGGAGTCAGAGAAATCGACGTGCGTGCACGACAAGATGTATGAATGTAGAGGAATCGAGAGAAGTATGTCAGGACAGAACAGTGTGGCGTTCCATTCTTTTTGCGAGACGGCGTGATGGTTAGTTAGTTAGTTAGTTAGTTTTAGCAATATTAAATAGTACATTATTTTGGCGGAAACACTATGATACTTCGACATTATTAACTGTTAAATTTACAATCTTATATGCCAATTTTTATTATTCACTGTTTAAGTGTCGGGACAGCTGTTTCGCCAACCGACGTTGGCACCATCAGATGTTGTCATAACACCTGATGATGCCAACATCAGTCAGCGAAACAGCTGTCGCAACATTTAAAATGTGAATAATAAAAATTGTGATATCAAAAGAGTGTTATCAATTTTAAAAGTTAATAATTACAATTTTAATTATAAAATTTGCCATTGTGTTCTAAAACTCAGTTCAGTAGTAATAAGGGAAATTTCACCCTAAAATTGGCAATAGGGTTGCTGTCGTCGAACATTTACCAGCCATTATTATTAAAACGGTGCAACCCCTTGACGAGAAGGGGGTGACAAGGAAATGATGCTTATTAAACTTAGAATCATATCTGTTATGATACGGAAATACGCCCAGCGCTTGTATGAACTAGTACGTCTGTCTGTAGAATCAAGGGGTCTCTAATTAAAGGTAATAATACCATATTACAGAAGCTTGTGGGTGTAATTACTATCACTAGTGTGGAAGGGATAGGCAAAATAATTATTAAATATTTAAAGTATCTTACAGTTGGTGAGTTTACCGCAAATGTTTTCAGTAAAATGTAAACGCAACTAGAAACAAAGGAAGACCGAATCAAATAAATCAAACATTGAATGTCGGCCACGTGGGGAGTTGGAGAAATCGACGTGCGTGCATGACGTGATGCATTAATGTTAAGGAAGAGAGAAAAATCTATCAGGAAGAACAGTGTGTCTGCCCATTCATTCTGCCTACCCCTTTGGAGAGACGGCGTGATAGTTAGTTGGTGTTTTTCTTTTTGGAGTTTCAAGTGCTTGTGAGAAATGGTGGCTTAACATTAAAATATACAAAAAAGTTTAAATGGCAAAGCACAATGGTGTTCTTGTAACGACCTTTATGTATAGAATTGAAATATGTAATTGTCAAAAGAAGAATGAACGTAGAATATTTATTCTACGTAGAATATTTATTCTAGTATTCTACGCAGTAGAAATCAGATCTCTTAGGTGAATGTGTGGAAAATCTGTGTATAAAAGAGTGTCGAATGAAAATATAAGAAGTGAATGCAGTGCGAATGTTATAAACAAAATAGTGAAAGGATCAGTAAGGTGGTTTAGACGCGCGAAAAGAAAGACAAAGAAAGTATATGTTAACGATGTTAATGGAAAAATAAATAAATTAAGATTGAGGAAAACGTGGCACACAATCAAATATGAAGAGTCAGTCACGTGAGGATTCGACTAATGTGCATGATACGATGTATGAATGTTGATGATAATAACATAACAAGAAAATAAATTGGTGCCTTTTTTAACACGTATTGATCTACCTGTTAGTTATTTAGTTATTTTACTTTTTGATTCTCATTACATGTGATTGGTAGCTAGTCTATCGCCATTTTTTTTAATGTCACGTGAACTCTACCAGATCAAAGAGAGCGTGAGAATTTTATTATTGGAAATAAGTTATATGAGACACTAAGGACGATAGCAGGCAAGACACTGAGGGATCGCGTGAGGAACACCAGAATAAGAAAGATATGTGAGGTTGAGGATATTATAAGATGGAGCAGACAGCGAAAAAGGGACTGGTACGGTCATGTTCAAAGAATGGACTCCGCCAGACTCCCCTATATTGCATTGCATAATCAACCTCGTGGGACTCGTCCTCGTGGAAGACCTCCTAAAAGATGGAAGGACAGCTGAGAATCTACCTCACAGGAGGAGCAACTCTCTGGAGAACAGACCACATAGGTCTACAATAAGGAAGAAGAAGAAGAAGAAGAAGTTATATAATAGATACTTGTACATTGAAAATACAAGCTAAGAAATATATTTAAAAAATGGCAACACGTAAATCAGGTAAGTTGTAATAATTTTTGTTTGAACATAAAATGGAATGCCTGTTACGCGCGGTTCTGATATCGGCCGCCAGGTGGCAGCCTGTTAGCGATAATGGCGGGCAGATAGAGCACGGAGTGGCAGGAGAACATACTCGTACGACTGTGGCCCCAGGCAAATATCGCGGCGGACGTTTAATTATCATCGGGAGGGAAGGAATATGGCTAATGTCTGCTCCGATGCCACGTATATCATAAATTTCTTACAATCCGCGGTCGTAATGTTGATCTTGGAACGAGAAACACACGCATTACAGGCATAGACTTGCGGCTTTAATGTTGCTTCTATTATATTAGCTTCATATTTGTATTATATATTTTGTAAGCTCAATGTATTAAAACCACCGTGTTGCTAGATATTAATCGAGTATAATTAAGAATACGTATTTTAAATTGTTGGTTTATATTTGTACTACATTATTACCATCTATTGGATAAATCTCGAAGCTTCGGGAAGCTACCATTTTGAATAAGGGCATAAAAGATTACATTACTTGACGACAGATGGCAGGATAGATTGTTCATATTTTTTTGAACATTTGTAAAATAAAACAATTTATGAAATAATACTTACAATTAAACAGAATGGAAAATTAATAATAATAGTTTAAAAATTTATAAAAGTCTATTTAATAGAATTGTATTACACATCTAAGAAGATAGTATATCACTTAAGTAATATAATATGTGCCAAACCTCGGTCTATCAACAAAAGCAAAACAATTTTTTTTGCGCTTTTCACAAACATGTTTCGGATCACACACACCTTTTCTCAGTGTACAATAAAAAAAATTTGAAATAAATAAAAACAACACTGCCAGGTGAAAATTTAAATCATGTTCAATAATTTATTATGTGTTATAATAAATTTTTTTTTAACATTTTATCGATAAAGGCGTATAAAAAATGGAAAAAATATTAAAAATTGATTATCGATAGTTAAAAATACAATTTTGGTTAAAATAAAAACATGCATATATAGGATGCAGAATAGAAAGAAGTCTAGAGAAAAAAAACTAGCTAACTAACTAACTATCACGTCGTCTCCCCGAAGAGGTAGGCAGAAAGAATGGACCGTTACACTGTTCTCCCTTCCTCAACATTCGTGCATCGTGTCATGCACGCACGATGATTTCTTCGACTCTTCACGTGCCCGACATTAAATATTTGATTTATTTGATCATGCCACGTTTTCCTCGGTCTTGCTGTATTTCTAGTTCCATTGACATCGTTCATTCTTTCATCATTAGATCATTAGATCTTCTTTTATTTTCATTCAACATTCTATCATACACAGATTTTCCACATATTCGTCAAAGAGAGTATAAATAATTGTTTAGGACCAAACTTTTTACAGCTTGAAAATTTTCAAACAGTTGTGTAACCCATGATTTGCCTAAACGACACGCTCCCATTATGAAATGATATTTTATAATGCTATTTCTATTGCTCGGCACTTTATCCGGGTGTGGGTCTTGGATTCCTCCACAACAGTCCTCTACAGGCTTCTGTCCCTGGCCATCTTTCCCCATTCCCCAGCTTTTTCCATTTTCTCCCAGTCTTATTAATACTCTTATTTTATAATGCCCTAGCGCGATTAAACATGCTTCTACATTATAAAACTTACATATTCATCCATATTAAATAAATTTATAAGAATCAAATCAAACTGCTGAAAATTAATCACCGAAAGAGATGGATATTTTTGAAACCAATAACTCTAGAGAAAACTTAAAACTCATTACGACGTCACTTCACAACTTCTGTTATCTAGAGGAAAATAAATATAATAAGATAATGTGGAAAATTTGGATAAAAATACCAGTAATCACTAGAACCTGATAAAAATCGACCCTCGGGTGTCCATTTGTTATGTCAAATACGCGCCCCAAACAAGACTCTGATATCAGAGCCATTAAACCCATTAAACGTAATGAAGTGCACAGAGTGCAGGCATAAGTCATCGGACACGAACATTCCACAACTCTGCAGGAAACCGATAAACTCCATACTATTTAAATAAAAAACGTATTTATAAAAATGTCTCCGTGATAAAATCTGGTTTTCCATTTGGTATTTGCCACCGCGGCCCCCTCCGAAGAAGTTACATTTAATTATAATGGAATAATTAATGAAAGAAAGTAACGTAATAAAAATACCCAAGCTACCAATACCATTTTTCTAAAATGTATTATTTTTGTGATATAGTTTTGCATTGTAAAAAAATATATTCCTTCAGCGTATTCTTGTCCAAAAAAAACGTCGGTCGAGAAGCAGAAATCACACGTTGCTACCCAAAATTTGTTTTACCTACCGGCCGCCAGAACCAATCTGCCTCTGGTGACACCGGTGGGAAGAGCAATTAGTCTGCTGAACGCCGTCTCCTCGGAGATCGACGTCTTTCATATTAGTGAAGGTACGTTCAGGAGACAAATACTCTTGATTTTAGAAAGTATCTTGTCTTCCTAATGTCGAACCATCTCTAATGCGTTCCTGGTACTATGTTGTATTTATATAATATATAACCTGTACTTAATAGATGTCTTAAACATTTTCCTGTTTGTAATGTCTTTTGAGTTAATAAACTGATTTGATTTGATATGTCATGATCGGTCACACATAAGACTGTAAAATTTTTAGTTTGCATATGATCTTCATGTTTATCCTTTTTTTTTCATTATTCTAAGCTTCCATACGTAGGATACTTGAAGATATCCTTACTATCTTACGATAAATTTCGTATAAACGTCAAATCAAAACACATTTTCTGATTTATTATGTGATAAAGCTGGATTTAAAAAAAAATGTAAAGAGAACGGAAAATAGCGGTTTGTACCTATAGAAATTATAGGTACCCACTTATCGTGCCAACAGTTGGGAGGTAGATACCATCGTTGTCAGTGGTATCTGGCGGTATATGGTGAAGGTAGGGTAGGTATGTACAGGGTAGTTGTAGCAATAAATCTCGCCGCGAGCTTCCGGCGGACCGCGTTCGAAATTTGAAACTGACCGGAAGCCAAAATCGCTATTCGTTACCGGCCGAAATATCTCCTGGGGGAGAAAGGTCCAGTTGCACGTTCAGTTCATAGATGGCGTTAGGGTAGCAATATAAGTGTATATGGAATGTGCCAGAATTATAATTATAATAATCAATACATATACCTACTAGGTATATATTGTTTTATACCACATAAGCTTCAGTGAAAGGAAAACTACATAAGGTAAATGTTTACAATTGAGAAAACAAAATAGCAATTTTAGAAAATTAGTGACTCTTCTAAGTGAGAGTTCATATTTGTCCAGTTGCGAAAACCGTTTGTTGTCGTTTTCTTAAACGATAATATACCCGTAAAACTCCAAATTTTATATTTTATATGGACGAAAGCGTTAATTTTTTAGGAGTCTTATTATATTTAATGCCGTTCATTTCACATTAATATGGAATTATTTAATATGACTAGTTATAATTATTGAGTATTTATTGTTATTAATGTGTAATATTTTATACTTTATTATGTTTTTGTATTGGTTAGTATGCAGTACCTTATGCTTTTACCTTGCATTGTAAACTTTATTATATTATATGTATATTTTTATTTAGTTATATCCTTCACCACGCACAGAAGTTCTTATTTTTGGTGAGGACATACGATTATTGGTTTAATATTATTAAATGTGTTATTTGTAATTTTTTTAAACATTGTTAAAAAATGAAATTTATCAAAAACAAATGACGATTATCAAACATTTGATAATGCAATAGAAAGATAAAACTTCTTTTAATTATAATAAAACTTTTATATAACTGACGATTTCATCAATATATAATATATACAAAAATAACTTAACTTGTTTTCCAAGATAAATATAATTTTTTACGTGAAGTTGGTAGTATTAATAAAAATGTTAATTTCTAAATTTGAAAAGTGTCAACTAGCTAGAGACACAATAAATAATATTGGAGAATGCATTAAAAGGCGAAACACGTCCCTTTAGTAAATTAAATTATGTTAATAAACAACTTTTACACGTTTAAAATTGAAATAAATGTCAGTTTTCCCGTAATTTCATTAAATAATATTCTCTAGGACTTTGTTAAAGCATCATTTACCTTAACTGTGCGGCTGCTGGCTTTATTTGAAGTAAAAAAATGGCCTCGAACTGAAGTTAGCTGCATTCAAAGCTCAGACAGATAGTCACGTTTATAATTATATAACGTACAATTCAGTTGTAAGGAACTTAAGAAAAGGTTTTATAAAATACATTTAAACACGAGCTGTAAATAAAGTCTGTTGTAGAGGTTAAATGGCATTTAATAATCAAATTAAAAGCAATTAAAAATAAAGATACATATTATAAATAATCAAATAAATTTAACGTCAAGTCCAATCTTTGATTTATTTCCTTTATTGTAAGTAATTACCTGAAACCCAATAAGAACTTAAAATTATTATTTTAAATTTTAAAGTGAATCATAATATTTGTTATATAATAACAAAATCAAAAACGTTCTAAAATAAATCTTTATAACATCTGTCTGATCATGTAAACAATTTTATAATATTTTAAATATGTATCACTGAAGAAGGGCTGGTTGTCCGAAACATGTCTATGTAATTATTTTTTTTAAATAAAAATATGTATATATGTACAAGGTACTCGTATATAAAAAAGATAAAGAGAAATAAAGCATCATAAGAACACAAAGTATGGCGAATATGGAAGAAAATCTATTCAGTTAATTATCCCAACAAACATTACAAACAATATTAATATTTAAAGAATCTATTGAGTACATGTAAAATATAATATATACAATATAATACCAGGAGCGCATGAGAGATGGTTCGACATTAGGAAGACAAGATAATCGCTAAAGTCAAGATAATTTGTGTTCTGAACATACTTTCACTATTATGAAAAACGTCCATCTCCAAGGAGACATTGAATGAAATGGGTCATTTCATGTCAATGACAATGACATGAAATGGGTCATTCCCATAAAATACAATTGAACTTCTTCAAAACAGACATTTAATCAATATTTTATATAGAGTTTCGTATGGTTGATAAATCGCGCACGCACACCAGCATACTGGATACATATCATAATATAAACATAGCTATATAAAATACGAGTATACATGATACTGTGTATCTATCGTACAAACATACATAAGATTATGTAAATCTTGGTGTGAAACTTTATGACAATGTAGTCAGATATGACACACAATATGGCCGCCTGCTGCAATAAGTTTGGGCGCGAAGGCCCTATAACTCTCGGGGCGGAAGCTGCCGGGAGATTGACAGGAAGCGAGGGGTTGGGGGAAGCGAGGGAAATCGGAGATACGTAGGGGAGGGCTTTAGATGAGATGATTTATCATATTTTAAGTGTTTTCTGTGCTTAAATTATATTTCTCATTGCGTGTAACTACGTTCAATTGATTTAATTATAATGTTATGAGTATAAATGAATCTTTGAATAAATATAGTTATACTTCGTATTACAAGACTTTTTATTTTTACTGAACTCAGACATGTTTCGGTTACAAGTAACCTTTATCAATGTATACAATTTTAACAGTCAAAGAAAACAGAGCGGTCACTTATATGCTAAATGCAGATCGAGTTGTGTATAAAAGTGGAAGGGTATTAATTATAATTGAAGAGAGGGGAGATGTAACGGGAACATATCCAGTGAAAGGGGTATAATTAGGATTGAGGAGAGAGGATAAATAGATAAATGAATCATTCCAACAATTTACTAATGAATTTTTTTGATAAGCGTTTAACAAACAATTTTTTTTTCCACTTTTGAGTTTATTTTTCTCGCCATTTTAGATTTTTTTAATCTCTTCCAATATTTAATATATTTTGGTGAAAGTTTGTAAAAAATAACAACAAATTTTTATATGTTTAATGTTATATAATAATTTGAGTTTTATATCTTATTAAAATTAGTTAAAAAATTCACATTAGTTTTGAATTAGGCTTTGTATTTTGCATTGGTTAAAGTATTAAAAAATTACCTTTGTTACTCCAAATAAACATGTCACAATATTTTAATTAAAAATATAATAATAATAAAATATATTTTTAAATGTCTATTTTTTATTTTATTTTCGCTTACTATATATATTATTCTTTGAAATATTGATATTGTATGATATTATTTAAATAGTTCATTGTTTTGCCCGAAATACTATGATACTTTAACATTTTATAACTGCTAATTTAAAAAACGGTGGATACGTGTAACATAAATTAAATAAACACAAAAGTCCGGATCGTCCATGTCAACATGTGCAACATCGGAAAAACATTATGTGTTATTACATTATGTCTAAATTAAAAAAATGGTGGATTCGTGGAATATAAATTAAATAGACAAATGTGCACCATCTAAAAATAACATTTTGTATTAAATTATTTTTATTTTGTTATTTTATTTTATATCATTGTATTTTATATTATTTGTTTTAGATTTATTTTGTGGATGTTGGAAGATCGAAGTGTGCGCGGGAGATGCCTATTGGTGGCGATGAGGTTCGCAACCCATCACACCGCGTCTCCCGCGGGGCGAAAAGCGAAGGATGGAGTGCCGCATCAGTAAAAGTGTGACAGTCCATTCTTTCTGCCTACCCTTTCGGGGAGACGGCGTGATGGTTAGTTAGTTAGTTAGTTATAACTGTTAATGAAAAAACTTTGTTTTTGTATCACAATTGTATTTTATTTTACGACAGCTGTTTCGACACCCAATGTTGACATCATCAGGTGTTACAATAATATATCAAATTGATATATTATTGTAACACCTGATGATGTCAACATTGGTTGTTGAAACAGCTGTCGTAAAATAAAATACAATTGTGATTCAAAAACAAAGTTTTTTCATTAACAGTTATAATATGATATTATTTAATTACGAATGGTAGCTTTTCTTGCAAATATTTGGAACTAAATTGTAGCAGCCATAGGATTATTAAATCTTTTTTAATTAATTATAGTTTCTACAATGTTTTTCTCTATAGTAAAAAATATATATCTAGAATGTAATCTCATTTTAATTAATTAACAAGATATTTTTAAAAAGCTGAAACGAGATGCGAATACGAAAGATATTGAAATTCATCTTTAATATATTTTCTATGAATTTTTAATTCAAAGTAAAAAAGTAAGGTCTTTTTTTATCTGGTATTCACAAAGTTTATTTTGAATACTAACAAGCTACTTCCTATCAAAGGGCTCTCAGTGAAAGAGGTTTAAAATCCTTCTATCCTATCAAACGAAGTTAAGTATCCGGTTTATTTTTATTTCTATTTTCGAATGACGTATTTCTTTTTAAGGGTATCAAGATAATTAATGTATCTAGGATTTGTGTGAGCATTAAAAACATTTTTTACGTAGTCACGTAAAATATATTATATAATAATATATATTAACGATATTTTTATCAACGAGCATGAACTAGAAGTCCTGGTGAATATGCATGCGAAATGATCTGATGATGAATGTTAATAAGTCCAAGGTTATAATTTTTGAAAAAGAAGAAATGATGACAGTCTGCAACATAAGCGTGAATGGTGAAAATTTGGAGCAAGTAGATGAGTTTGTGTATTGAGGTAGTATGTTTACAAGAGATACATACACACTTTCTAACACATTCGTCTTAGAGATCTCAATATTCTGATTTTATTCTACTTTCATCCTTCTCTTGCCAGTTCCATGCTTCGTTTCAATACATAAGGGTCGGTACAAGAGCACCATTGTGCACTGCCATTTCAGATTTTTTGTATAATTTTTGTTTTAAATTATAATTTAAAACAACAGTATTTTTAGAGAAATTAAGGGTATTTTTGCTTGGAACTTTGATGTTAATTATCTTGAAGTATTAACTGTTATTAAAAGACTGTTATAGAATATCATAATTGATTATATTTCTTTCGAAAGTGTTCGATGTTTATATTGTAAAGTTTACATCAAAGATGGCAGTACACAATGGAGTTCTAGTGCCAACCCTCATGTATGGAAGTGAAGCTTGGAGCCGACAAAAGAAGAATGAAAGCAGGATAAACGTCGTAGAAATGAGATCACTAAGAATAATGTTCGGGAAAACGTTGTTTGATGGAATACCGGAAATAAGAAAGAAATATAAGGCAGATGACTACATCATGGATAAATTTAAAAAAGGATCCCTTAGATGGTTTGGACATATGGAACGAATGGAAGAGCAGCGTGAGTGGAAAAGGAAGCCGAGGACGACCGAGGAAAACATGGCATGACCCAAATTAATCAATTACTAAAAGGCGGCCACATAGAAGTCGGAATAATCGACGTGCGTGCATGGTACGATGTATGAATGTAGAGGAAGCCCGAGAGGTATGCCAGGACAGAACATTGTGGCGATCCATCCTCTCTGCCTACCCCTCCGAGGAAATGGCGTAATGGTTAGTTAGTTTTTTCTAAGTGTTTCCGCCAAAACAATGGATTATCAATCTTGTATACGATTTAATAAATAAACATCTGGGGTGAAGTGTTCTTCTATTTTCAAGCGAGTCTAGTGACCGAGGACTTATAATTAGAAATCGACATGAGCAATTGAGAATTGATACATTGAAAGAATGTTTTTTTAACTCTTCCAATACGCGGTATGTGGGCTGCATAATAAGGATTCTTTCCAATATAAAGTATTTTTTTTGCTTTCTTTCCGTCCTGTCTAGCGGATACTTTCATATATCTATATTTCATTATATAGTATCCAGCGGCGTCTAGAGTTTTCTGTTATCGAGTTACGGTTTTCTTTTTCCGCCAGTCCTGTCTCCTAATAAGGACTTTTCTATTTTCCTTTGAAGAAGGAGAGAAGGAAACGAAATGAAATTACCAGACTCGCCGTGAGTGTGAGGAGTAACCAAAATACGGAAACTCAAGGTTTGTTTATCTTGATTGTATTTTGAACACAAATTGTTTTTTTACTGAATCTGAACATGGAATTGTTGGTTTAAAACGTTGAAGCAAATAAACATTGTTTTTTTATTGTTTATTAAACGATGATATGAAACTCCACAAAAATTGATAAAAAAAAATACGTCTGTTTTTAAAAAAAATATTATATTATTATAATTTAT
Organism: Lepidostoma basale; assembly: GCA_022606425.2. Taxonomy (NCBI): domain Eukaryota; kingdom Metazoa; phylum Arthropoda; class Insecta; order Trichoptera; family Lepidostomatidae; genus Lepidostoma; species Lepidostoma basale. The sequence continues at coordinate 1,102,202 of JAHDVF020000524.1, read as the reverse complement.
GTGGATGACAGGTTTTCCTTGCTAAGGTGTTATCAGCAGACATTTGATAATGTAAAGCAAAATATATAATTCTGATTAAATACAATAGAAGTTCCAACTTTAGCTCCATTAGGTTTAAGAGTATTTATCCCGTTTTAATTTAAACAAAGTTTGGGGCGGGTAACAAAATGAATGGTTCAAAAACGCTATGATGGTAAGTGCACAGTGTCGTTCTTGTACCAACCCTTTTATATGGAAGTGAAACATGGAATAGGCAAAAAAAGGACAAACGTACAATAAAAGCAGTGGAAATGAGATCTTTTAGACGAATGTGTGGTAAATCTGTATATAATAGTGTTAAATGCAAACATAATAATTGAATGCAGTGAATTATTATATTTTGAAATTATTAAATTATTTTTATTTTGTTATTTTATTTTATATTATTTGTTTTAGATTTTTTTGTGGATGTTGGACGATCGAAGTGTGCGCGGGAGATGCCTATTGGTGGCGATGAGGTTCGCAACCCATCACACGAAAAGGCGAAAAGAGAAGGATGGAGTGCCGCATCGGTTAAAGTGTGACAGTCCATTATTTCTGATGATTTATTTATTTCTGGTGATGGTTAGTTAGTTAGTTAGAAGTTCTAGAAAACAGACGTTTTCATTCGTAATAATTACAAATAGAAAATGTTAAAACATTACGTTAGATAAATATATGATACAAAAATGCATATGTCTTGTGAATTTGGATATAAGTCCCGGTGATTTGCACTTGGGTTTATGGCTTCGACCGGTTTCGGCAGCTTGCTGCCATTTTCTGGTACCTACATTGAAGTTTTTTAGCCTTATATATTATATGAAAGGATAATGGTAGGGGTTGAAATTTAATGGTTCTGTATGATCCATTTGTTATTTTTAATTTAAATATAATTAAAAATTGATTATGGGTGTGACTTATATTCATAAGATGCTAAACAATGTTAAGAGTTTAAAGGAATTATTAGATAATCGATTGTTTTGGCAGAAACACTTTCATATTTCAACATTTTTACTATTTAAATTAAAAACTTTGTTATATATTTATCACACAATATTGTATTTATCACACAATCGATTATATTTTGTCGCGACAGCCGTTTCGCTCACCAATGTTTGCTTTTAGTTTTTAGTCGAGTGTAAGACCTGACGACGCTAACATTGGTTAGCGAAACAGCTGTCGCGACAAAATATAATCAATTGTGATATTTATAACAAAGTTTTTTTATTTATTTAAACAGGATTTTTTTGTAGAATTTAAACATTTAAATTGTAACAACATAAAATTTTGTAGTAATTATTCGAGTTTGAGTTCATTTCGTATTTGAAAATCGTTTAGTTCTACAAATTTTCTATTTAAAAAGGTTAACAAAATATATTAAAATATTTTTTAACGATACAAATCTAGAAAAAGTAATATTTTAATAAATATCTTTATTTTAGAACCACAATATTTCAATACCCTAGGGACTAATGAAATACTTGAAAGAAAAATGTTATTTTAAATATCACGATTGTCGGGAAAATTTATAATTCCTATTAAAATACTGGAAACTTTATTGTTTCAAATGTTTCCTCCTATCAGCACTGCGATTTTTTGTAATGTCTTCATGGAAACTTCTGTAAAAAATAATATTTCTTTCCACAGCACGGAAAAAGAATTTTCCCATTAGACCGCATTTGAATAAATTAGCCATTTTATGAAAGCTTTATAATATCAGTTTTCTCGTTACTACCTTTCTCTCATTTAGAATTATATTTTTATATCAAAAATAAAACACAGTACATAATTACCTAATTATAATACTGATTGCCGAGTGTACTGAGGAAAAAATCCTTTAATATTAATATTTAATTTCTTAGAGTAACAAACAACGATTGTGATACATATATAAAAATATTATACATAAATAATATAATATATCCAATTACATGCTACCATAAATATAAATGATAAGGAGAGTTAATAACATCTACTAATGTTAGTTTAAATAAATTCAAACTAAAGCAAAGTAATATTTTAAATAGTTAAATAATAAAAAAAGTAAAATTATTGTTTCATTCACTCCGCAACGTTGCTCCAACCATTATTCTTAAATTACACACATTCAGATGGAAGACATTGATGTTACTAAAGCATTTCAACTTATTGTAGCTGTCACATGTCCTGTGCATTGCGGCGCTTTGAGCGTAGTTGGTGAGATAAGCATGTAGGTGCAATACTTGGCTCGCGGTGTGTTTCGTGCGAAACGTGGGGGTATTAAGTTTCATCTTGCTAAGGAAGTTCATAGTTGTCTATGTTGAAGTGTATAATTTTGTGAATCATCATGTCATTAAGGATTTGCCTATTTTCAAGAGAGTCCAATGAGTGAATAGTAAGGGCAGACTTGTTATGTAAAGGGAATGAAGAGGTAGTTAGATATTATATTCTTCTTCTTTCAGTGCCGTGTCAGGTCCCCCCAACATTGGCGATCAATGCAGTAAAGGCATATCTATCCTGCGCCACTTGGAACAAGTTTTGAACTCTTGTTATTCCTGTTCACTCTTTGATGTTCTGCAGCCAGGACAGCTGCCTTCTACCAACTCTCTGACGTCCCTCCACTTTACCCATTAATATCAGTCGAAGGAGGTGGTATTTTTCTCCCCTTAGCACATGACCAAAATATGAGATATTATATATATTTCTTAAATATTCTAAGCATATGGATCAAAAGGTAAATATGAATAATGTGGATAATTTTTAAAATCTAAGAGAATCAAAGAAATGATAGGACTTAATCCAGTATACAGAAAGTTGTCGCTGTATATCCTTTTTGATTACTTGGAAAAAAAATGAATATTTGCTTGTCAAATGTTTATCTTTTAATATAATTGAATGTTTCCATTTTATTGATTTGGGTTCACCACATTTTCCTTAGTCCTTGTGATGAAGCGAGGTTGCTTTTTGCCCTTGCTTCCTAAGGCGCAGGTTATTCTTAAGTGACCTTACAAATCAATAAATCAAAATAAGCTTACCAGATGATTCTTAATGTGGGTTCCCACGTTTCAAGGTCTGTTCGCGTTCATACAGCCATATTCAAATTTCGAATTCGGAATTTATTTAATATGCCAGCCTTACCTGAAAACAAAAGAAAATATATTCGTTAGATAAATGGGATAGAAAAAGAAGAGTGGGCCGACCCCAAAAAAGATGGGCCGACGACATTATCCCTGTCGCGGGTAGAATGTGGCAAAGAAAAGCCCAAAATAGAGTGGAGTGAAAGAAAATGGAGGAGGCCTATATCCAGCAGTGGAGAGTTGGCTGAGGAAGGAAGTAATGTTAAGGGATTCTAAATTTGATGCCTAAGTGTGACGAAACATGGCATTGCTCAAAAACATAATACAACTTCTAAAGAACAGGCGTGAACATTCAGATAAAATATTGAATACAGAGTTTTAATTCATTGTTCAAGAAACAATAAATTCAGTTATTAGGTATTTCTTGTTTTCTATTTTTATCTAGTAAAACATTGCATGTGTTTATTATTTGACTGTACAAGTATGAAAAGTATAAGACGACCTTCGGGGCCGAGTGGTAAGTGCTTTAACTGCCACCCCGAAGGTTCTGGGTTCGATTCCCGGGGATGGAAGTGTGATTGTCACACGGTCTTTGGTCTGGTGCAGAATTCACGTGACAATAAAATGGTGATAGATTAGCTTACCTATCACGTGTCACGAGAAGCAAAATGATAGCTATTACCCTTTACATCGATTTGGCTCGCGCTGTAATAATGTAAAGAGCGATTTAACTAAATAATAATAATAATAATATTTTTTTTCGCTTCTTATAGACGTGCAAATATACACTTATAAAATTATGTTACTGAGTAAGAATATGATTAATTTTATTAATATGAAGAAACAAAAATGAATTGTTTGAAGATCTCTTAAAAAATATAATTAAAGTATTTGAATATGTAAAATTTAATGTCAAATAAAGTATACGAAAAGTAGATAATTGTATGAAAATCTTAAAGGTTATATTATTATATATATAATTTAAGGAGGATTTCTATCGGAAGATTTTATATAGAAAGAAAAATCTATCATAAATAGGTAAAAATGTTTGACAAACAAAACAATAAAAATATCATTAAATATTACCCTGGAATATTTTCATAAAACCTATTTTGTTCGTAATTGCATACTACGAGAAGGTATAAAAGCAATTTGGTTAAATATGATATTAGTTCTAAGGCGTAAAATGTTCATTTTAAAGTATTTGTTTGACCATTATGAAAAAACAATGAAACTCGTACAAGTACTAAAAAATACTTTCGTAGCCGAAGAAAAGCGTTTTTAATTCTTTAATTGCATCGCGTTGGTTTTACAGTAGCAATAATCGTAACAATAATTGTTGAACAATTAACACCGTTGAATGTACAGAATTGTTTATTTTTTGTGCCTAATAATGTAGGCCTTCTCGAGATCATTGCAGTCTCCATATTCTACAGGATAGTTATGACTTAAACGCCAGCAGAAGACAGACCTAGGTGAAAAATAACAGGTACGCAGGACTTTGAATCACAGTGCAGAGATGACGTCGCGAAGAATAGGAGAAGGCTTCTGCCAACGCCTTTCTCTTGCCTAGATTCCCCAGGTAGTGTGGGTCCAGAGTTATACTCTTTAGCCACATGGAGACCCACAGGCGTAAAGGACAGTCTTCCTCGGATACTAGAGACAGTGGATAATGAGGTTACTACCCTGAAGATTGAGATGGAAACGATCTCCGAAATGTTATGTGTGGTGGATATTGGATGCTGTACTAAATTTTAGTTAATTCAATAATCAATACGAACGAAAAGGTCAGTTTTCTAAAAGTTTTATTATATTTTATGGGAATGACATGTTTCACCCTTCTAAGGCATTATCAAATTTTTTTCTTTTCTAAAAAACTTCATTTCATAATGCCTAAGAAGGGCGAAACATGTCATTCCCATAAAATATAATAACACTTCTAGAAAACACGTTTACATTCGTATTAATTATTTAATATGGAGTTTAACATCATTGTTTAAGAAACAATAAATAAGTTAATTCATACCTATACTGAATATGAAGACTGCAACGACATCTGAAACGTAGATCGAGAAGGAGATATTACACGGATCTACCCAAAATCTCGAAAAAAATTTGGTAAACGTTTTAAAATTTGCTGTTAAAAAACAAACAACCTGTATTATATTCTTATGTATTCACCAACATTCTAGGTACATGCATTAACTTTACGTGAATTCCTGGATGATTCCATATTATGTAGAATATGATATTATTTTGTCGGTAATTTGAACAAGGCTCGAAGCTAGAAGGGTCCCGAGGGAGTCTGGGGAGTATTAATATCATTGGATCGGACGTGTTTATCTCGTGCCTCCAGGAAACTCGACTGCATTGTGAGCATAAACTGAACTTTGTTACAGATGTAATGTTACTTTGGCTCGGATGTATCTGTTATTGAGTTGAACATACACAGAAGTTGTTTTCCGTGTATCTTTACTTGTTTGTTTATCTTTGCTTTGGAACTTTTGAAGATTAAATATCTAACTTTAAACACGTTAAATACTATGTCATTTCAGGAGTATCTATTTAGACTTTATCGCGTATTGTAACCCCCGCCACATAATACAACTTGTGAGATATCCCAAGATATTACGATATCCAGATATTAAGATATCAAGATATCAGGAAATCAAGATATCGTTATTTTAGCAAAACCAATTAATTATTATATAAATAGTCCATTGTTTTGGCCGAAACACTATGATACTTTAACATTATAAACTGTTAAATTAATAAACTTTGTTTATATGAATCACAATTCTATTTTAATTTTACGCGACAGCTGTTTCGACAACCTATGTTGGCATCACCAGGTGGTTTATTATTGTAACATCTGATGTCTGTTTTAGAGAATATGTGATATTTTATTTATGGGAATGACATATTTAACATTTTAATAATAATAATAATAATATTAATAAAATGCTTATAAAAGAATAAATAATACAATAACTTTTAATGAGACGTTTTAGTGATGTAATCACTTCAAGGGCGCATCTGATAATGCCTCAGCAAGGTAAAACTTGTCATTTTCATAAATTATAATACAATTTATAGAAAAAACACGTTTTCAAGCATCATTGTTCAAGAAACAATAATTATAATAATGATGTTTACATAAAAATATGTTTTTATTTATACCGTGAATTTGCAGACACACGTTTAATAAAAGAAAGCAAAAGGCGACGGTAATAAACACAGTCAATACTATTTATTGTTCCTTCAACAATGATGCTAAACTCCATATTAAATATTCAGTAGTAAAAACGTCTGTTTTCTAGAAGTTTTATTATATTTTATCTGAATGATATTTAGGCTGTCAAAGGAATTACATTTGATCATTAGACAAGTGAAACATATCATTAATATAAAATATAATAAAACTTCTAGAACACAGACGTTTTTATTCGTATTAACAGTAAATTTTATTTATTGTTTCTTGAATAATGACGTATAACTTCATATTGCTTTACATTACAAATACTCTTGACTTTGGAGCGTATCTTGTATTCCTAATTATTATTATTATTTTGTTGAATCGCTCTTTACATCATGACAGCATGAGCCAAATCGATGTAAAGGGTATTAAAGCTTTCATAGTGATTCTCATGACATGTGATAGGTAGTTAATCTATCGCCATTTTATGGTTGTCTCGTGAATTTTACACCAGACCTAAGACAGTGTGACAATCACACTGCCCTCGCCGGGAATCCAATCCGGAACCTTCGGGGTGGAAGTCAATGCACTTACCACTCGGCTACGAGGGTCGGTAGTCGTATCATAATCTCATGCGTTCCTGGTAATATATATTTTTTATGTTTTACATTTTCTCAATAGATGCCTTAAACTTTAAATGTTTGTTATATCTTTTGAGAAAATAAACTGATTTGATTTGATTTGATTAAATATTGATGTCCAAGGGACAGGTTTTCTCGGGCTATATAAACCCCCCCCCCCCCAGTCTACTAGACAACTAAATCCACAATCTCAGGGTGGAGAAGGGACAAAGCAATACTTACACAGTACCATAACACAATCCACCAGACAGGAGCACGAAAGGATGACCGGTTAGGATTAGGAACAAGAAAGGATTATTGTATTAGCCGATTAAAGGGACTCCGAAACACAGAGTTGGTTATGACGCAATTTTTTTTCCTATTGCATTTCTCAGTAAAACTTTGATTAGCACGTTGAGTAGAAGGAGAGCTGCGCGCGTACCATGTAACGGAAGTGCGACATGATGAAGTTAGCCTTCAATCATAAATAACGGCCTGATATTTCACGCGTGTCAACTCACGAATTGCGTTTACCATGAAATGAGACATGTAAGGAGTTAGTCGTAAAAAGTGTAAAATAGTGCGCAATATTATTTTTAGGTCGAAAAAAACCCAGCACACGTGTATGGCGATCTGTATGAACATGAGGAGTATTAAATATGATCAAAGTATGTTATATTGTACTTGTATGGTATATAAGAGTTGGATGTTTCGACTTGCTAGAGCATTATCTTATGTATTGGTATGATATTACAAGGTGTCATGTCACTCCTCTAAAATATAATATAAATTGTTGAAAACTGAAGGTTTTATCGTTACACAATATTAAATTAAGAATTATATCTCGTATAAAAAAAAACATCGTTTTATTTAATGACGACCTTCGTGGCAGAGTGGTAAGACTATCAAAGATAGCAGTGTCATTGTCACACTGTCTTTGGTCTGGTGTAGAATTCACGTGACAGTAAAATGGTGATAGATTGGTTACCTATCACATGTCATGGGAATCAATATAATAGCTAAAATAAATAGTAAACAGTAATTGGGTTCAATCGACCTGTTGCATATAATTTTTTTTTAAATGAAATTCCATCAAGAGATTTTAGTAAAATTAGATTATCTTAAAAGTAAGTAGTTAAAATTTTGGTATTCCATTGTATTTAACCATTTATTTTAGATAATTATAGTGAGGTAATTGCAATTAACATAAAAATATTTATGATATTAAAAACCAAAAAAAAAAGAATTGTTCTCAAAGACCGTTATTTAAACGCATATAGAGTAAACATGGTTTTAACTGCAAAGTTGTACCTATTCATCACAAATAATTACATCATATTCATCGAGAAAACAATTTACTTATTGCTTATGGTATGAATTCTACTTTCTAACTTTTTTTAAGAGGCATACATATTCAAAATGAAAAAAAAAACACATTAAAATATTGTTAATGTCTATGATATTGGCTTTATTTAATAGATACATTTGTTTAAGTATAATTTCGGGCATATGAGCGCCATGGCTAGCTCGAATGATGCGCCTTCGTGAAGTCCAATTTTCGACAATTGTCGTCTTTGGGGATGCATATTATCCACTAGAGTGTACGTGTTGCGAAAACGATCCATGGTCTTCCGAATAACTTGCTCGGACGGACGATTATGTCGAACGTAAAATGGACGTAGTGCACGATAAGTTTGGCGAACCGAACCATGATTTTCAAAATAAATTTACACAGTTTGCATGTGCTATTCTAACGTCAGTCCTTATGGTAAAATGGCATAATGTACTGACTACAAATCGACTATCAACTGTCAAATTGACAGTCTGTAAAAAACAATGTCGCCAGTTTAAAAATCAAACACAAAAAACACCCTATACATAGATTCTCGATGCTTTAAGACCCATGAACAGATTGATAATGTCTGTAATGTGAGCGAATACATAATGATGATGCGAGTATGTAATCTAAGAATTTTATAAGTTTTCATAGAAATTTCAATATATCTTACCTTCCAATAGGTGTATCCAATACGTGTATCATCTCATAGAAAGAACATACTTAAATTGCATGTTCTTTAATATCCGTGCAGAAACTCAATATTATCAAATGTTACTATCGAAGAGAGGTTTCTTGTAATATCATCCACGACAATAATCTCTAAAAAATTCTCTTCTTCTTCAAATAAATAGTGAACAAGAAATATTATTTTATTGTTTATCGAACTATGATGAAAAACTTTTCATCTTCTTTAAGTAGATATCAAATCATATCAATTCAGTTTATTTCATATAGACATTACAAAATTAAGGTTTGAGACATCTATTGAGAACAGGTAAAATAATTTAGGGTGTTTTTTTACAGGTTTTGTTTTTAAACTAGCAATATTGTTTCTACAGACTGTCAATTTAACTGTTGATAGTTGATTTGTAATCATTACGTGCCACTTTACTATAAATAGACTGACGTCAGAACAACGCTTGCAAATTGTGAAAAATTTATTTTGAAAATCATGGTTCGGTTCGCCAAACTTATCGTGCACTACGTCCATTTTACGGTTGACATAATTGTCCATCCGAGCAAGTAATTCGGAAGACCATGGATCGTTTTCGCACCACGTACACTCTAGTGGATAATACGCATCCACAAAGACGACAAACAGTGCACACAGAATAAGTTATTGCTGCTGTAGAGCGTAGTGTTGAGGAGAATCCGAATGAGTCGCCGAATGTGCCCATCCACTTTGTGGATGATTCTGCGGAAAGATCAATATCATAGATATTAACATTATTTTAATGTGTTTTTTTTTTCATTTTGAATTTGTACACCTCTAGAAAAAACACTATTTTTATTGTAGGTATATAGTATACTACCAGAAACGCATGAGAAATGTTTCGACATTAGGAAGACAAGATACTCTCCAAAATCGAGAGAATTTGCCTATTGAACGTACTTTCACTAATATAAAAGACGTTGATCTCCGAGGAGATCGCGTTCACCAGATTAATTGCTTTTCTCGAACGCCGAACACCCTCATATGACGATCTGTGACACAGAAAGCATGTCTTCTCTGGACCAGCTGTCCCTCCATCTCTTAAGTGGTCTACTAGGTGGACGATTTCCGGAGGTAATTTCATGAATGGTTGTATATGCGAGTCTGTCACTAGCCATTCTGGCTACATTGTTCCTTCAGTATCTTCTTCTGGAGATTTTCCACCGAACGATATCCTCTAATTCGCAAGTTTTTCTCTCATCTCGGAGAATATTTTTAGTAATGGATTTTAGGGTCTTCATCTGAGATGTTCTTAGCAGAGCCTTGGTTCGTAGTGTCGGCTCTCGTCTCTACAGCATACTTATACATATTTATGCGCATTTGTTCCAATGTTAATTTTAATGATTTCTTTGATAGCATTTTGAGGTTCTTACTGGAGTTGAGTTAGGTACCTTATTACAGTTAATTAAAAGAACGGAGGAATAGAAACGAGAGCTGACACCATCAGAACAAAAAATCTCCTAAGAACCACAGAAATGAAGAGTCTCCGATCCGTTGCGGGAACGACACTCCGAGACAGAATAAGAAATTCTGAAATAAAAAAGATCTGTAATGTAGAAGATGTCGTGCGAAAATTGACCTGCAGGAAGACCACCTAAAAGATGGCGAGACAGTTGGATATCTGCATCCCAGGAACAGGTTCCGAGAAATAATAGGACACACTCCTAAATAAAGCAGAAGAAGAAGTTAGTTACTATTTATAGGGCAAAAACTCATTAGTGTGAGATTAGTCGTAGTTAAAAATAAATAATATAATAGAATATGAAACTCAGTGTTTTAAAATTTAACAGTAAAATTTTATTTAGACAACAACAACAACAAACCATCACGCCGTTTCCCCGCAGGGGTAGGCAGAGAGAATGGACCGCCACACTACTCTATCCTAGCAAACCTCTCTAGCTTCCTCCACATTCATACAACGACGATTCCTCCGACTTCTAACATGACCAACCTTTAAAATTTGATTAATTTGGTCATGCCATGTTTTCCTCGGTCTGCCTCGACTTCGTACCCCATTTACATCATTAACGTATACTTTCTTAACCATTCTTTCTCCATCCATGCGTTCCATATGTCCGAACCAACGCAGCGATCCTTTCATAATTTTGTTCATAATACCTTCTTCCGCTCTGCATTCCTTTCTTATATCAGCATTTGAGATTCTGTCGTATATCGTTCTACCACACATACGTCTTAGGGACCTCATCTCTACCGCATTTATTCTACTCTCATCCTTCTTCTGCCAGTTCCATGCTTTGCTTCCATACATTAGGGTTTATTTAGAAATTTTATTTAGAAATTAACTTAAACTTCAATTTAGTTTAAAACACCAAAGATACGTTTGATGTTAGATTAAACTCAGCGCTTAATATTTTAACAGTTAAATTTTATTAGGAAATTAACACAAACTTCAATTTAATTTAAAACACCATTACGCTTGATGTTATATTTTCTGTATATAATATTAGTGACGATAAAGTTGAGAGTCCCTGCCCTGCAAAGCGACATATAATCCCGAGATTCCCTCGGACCCATTGGCCTCCGACGTTAACTGGCGGTAATAGAAACGGAGACTGTTCATAATAACATACATTAGTTACTTCTGTGTGACGTGGGGCTCGCAGCAGCCGAGGGATTACGAAGGATCTTTCATTTTCTTCCTATTTACCCGTCTTTTAAGTCTAATGTCGTGATTGGCTTATGAACCATAATGAATCAAGATTATAAGGATATTTCGCTTGATCGAAACAATGATACCAAAAACAATAAACTTCTTAATATATAATAAATATAAAAATAAAGGGTCCTCTTCTTTTTCTATTCTTTGAACTCGACTAGGCAACCAATTGACAGATCTTGTTGATATTTTCACTGTTCATTTATATTATTTCGGCGAAGGCTTAAGAATTTTGGAATTTCGTGAATATTACATTTAAAATGTCAAATAGACCGGGGAGCTGGAGGGAGTTGAGTATGCAAAATATGAGGACCGCACTCTGTTCATAGTTTTGAACTCAAACTATGAACAGAGTGCGGTCCAATTTTTTTTTATACCCCATCCAAGATACCAAGTAAATGGACTGAAAAAATGCTTTGGAACTGTTTTAATGATTGTTTTAGAGACAATATCCAATTATTTCTTATGATAAAAGATACTTATGGCTAGTCGAATAGAAAAAAAAAGTTTCATTGGAACTGTTTTAATGATTGTTTTAGAGACAATATCCAATTATTTCTTATGATAAAAGATACTTATGGCTAGTCGAATAGAAAAAAAAAGTTTCATTGGAACTGTTTTAATGATTGTTTTAGAGACAATATCCAATTATTTCTTATGATAAAAGATGAAAACAATGAATTACAATTTAGTTGTAATTTTTTGCAAGACCAAGCCTTTGTTAAGCAATTACAGGGCTGAATTAACAGCCCTGTAAATTACATTTACAGGACTGAATTAACAATTCTGGCAATGGTCGCTTCGTCTGTTATCGTGGGTATAATTTACCATTTTTTTTTCATAATCTAATAAGGCGTAATCAATAAGTTGGAGTAGGGTTTTGATTAGCATTTATACATATATTTTTGTGCTGAAGCTCTTAACAAATGTAAATGTAGAGCACCTGATGTGCAAATTAATTTGAATAAATTTGAGCCCAAGCCGATATTTTGAAAAATTAATTTATACCGAAGTTCATCAGCAGTTAATTTTTTGAGAAAAAAAGTTAGATAAAAGCGTATTGTTATTTAATTTAATTGAAGTTTATTTCTATTTATTCTAAAATAAATCTTTTTAAAAAGGTTTCTTTATACAGTTTCAACGTTTTCGATTTAGTTATTAAGTTTAATAAACAACAGACAGGTCTTAAACGTGCCAAAAAGCTCTAATTTTCTCTCTTGTTGTGCGGTACGATATTAAAGAACATAAATATTGTCTGGGCTTCAAATTGGTCACAAAAATACCAAATGACTACTCTGCGCATACCTGACACTCACTGGCATTAATTCAAACCACAAAATTTAATTTACTCCCCCCAGTCGGACGTGACAAAATTATAAATAAGCCCCGCCACTGAATGGCACGGCCTCCGCCCTGGGGTACCTGCCGCAGCGTGTGTGGCGGCATTATATCGATTGCGAGGCAATTCCAAATTTAAAAAAATCGGTAAGTACTCACTAGAGATGTTGCAGAGACATATAAGGAAGGGTTGTTTAGGAAAGAAGCATAATCGATTGTCAAATAATTAAAATAATAATTAAAATATTTTTTTCAAATAATTTCTTCTTTTTAGATAAACTTGGCGTTAATACTGTGGAATTCCATAATGACGATTTTTTATGAATTAAAAAACTATTTTTTCCACTTTTAAGTTAATTTTTCTCGACATATTTCGATGGCTAACACCTTCATCATCGGGAGAACGATATAAACTCGATATAAAACGATATAAGTTTGTGTCGTTCTCCCGATGATGAAGGTGTAAGCTTTCGAAACATGTCCAGGAAAATAAACTCAAAAGTGGAAAAAAACAGTGTTTTAATTCATAAATATTCGTTAATATTCTTCTTCGTTGCGACGTCAGGCCCCCCCAACGTTGACGATGCTATGCCCTGCGCTACTTGAAACAGTTTCTCAACTCTCTTCATTCCTGTCCAATCCTTTATATTCCGCAGCCAGGACCACTGCGTTCTGCCAAGTCTCCGGCGTCCCTTTATTTTGCCCATTATTATAATTGAATTAAGGTATGTTAACTATTTTGTTTCTTATTCTTCGTCTTCAGCCTATTCCTGTCCATTCCTCGACAATTGCTCCATGCTACACTGTTATGTGCAGACGCATTCTGGTTATGCAGACGTTTCGGTTCAGGTCATCATTTAACCGTAGAACCGGTCGCCCTGCACTTTTCTTTGCGGTACATGGTATTCTGGTCCATTTTTCGTCTGATCTTCAAGCTACATAACCTGCCATTTGTTATTTTAGAGTCGCTACTTTCATAAATATTCTTTATTTACTTATTATTTCCAGATGTCCATTTATTAGTAATGAACAATTCGTTATTTTGTGTTTATGGTAATAAATAAAATAGTAATACGATTTTAGTATTTGTATCTTAACCATTTTATTTAGTAAAACCAATCGGTCTCGCTCCCGCTGGAGCTTCGCCTCGCGCTGTGCTGCTCGGAACAGCTCCTCCACACTTCGGATGCCGGTCCACTCCCTCACGTTTCGCAGCCAGGACATTTGTCTCCTTCCGGGCCCTCGGCGTCCCTCAATTTTCCCCTCCAATATCAGTTGGAGAAGGTGGTACTTTTCCCCATGCAGTATATGACCCAGATGTGAGATCTTTCGAACCTTGATAGTTGAAAACAGTTCCCTGCCAACTCTAGCTGGACTTCGGTATTGGTAACCATGTCTGTCCAGGGAACTCTGAGCATTCGCCGATGGAGCCACATTTTAAATGCTTCCAGTCTGTTCATTGAGTTAACTTTTAAGGTCCACGTTTCACATCCGTGCAATAAAACAGACCACACATAGCATTTGATCATTCTCTGGCGGAGTTTCAAGTTTACGTTATCATTGCAAATACAAATACCAAAAGTGCATTTTTATTATTTAATTTAATAATGTCACACCACAAATTAAGTGCTTCATTCAAAAGTTTATATGGTAATAGTTTGATTCACATGTTCTTATGAGAAAACACATTCGTCTAAGAGCTATCACTTCCACCGCATTGATTCGACATTCATATTTGTTTTGCCAGACATGCTTCACTTCCAATCCTCGATTATAATTTATAATTATTGTGGAATTCTCCGACTCAGTACATTATATGAATGTTAAATTAAATTTCTGTATTAAAATTTACATTGAATTAAAATAAAATGTAGTTCTTCTCATTTATTCTCATTTTCATATAAATTCGTGTTTTTAAAAATTAAAAAAAAAAAAAAACGTTAAAATAGAAAATGTTATCAAATTTATTCAAAAAATTCACAGGATTTCCCTTTAATGAGATGAAATGATAATTTTAAAATATTTTGTTTGAAATAAGGAGTGCGCGTTCTAATGTCTAAATACGACGTCTCCGAGCACGTGAGTAGGTACCTACTCTCGCGAAACAGAATAAAATCTTGCTATGTAAAAAGGACATTAGAAGTACTTGCATAACGTCTATTTAAACGCAACTCTCGTGTTGCATTCATCAGGTCGTGCCGCCGTCATGGCACATTGGGCGGGAAAATTTAAAAAAAGGAACGCGAAGTCATAATTCTTCGCGGGAACTTGTCAGAGGGGCGCCAAAAAGCCATCAATATGGCGGCTGCAGTGCTGCCAGTTGCAAAAAAATACTTTTCTGTTAGCTTGTATTTACGGGGTAATGTGGGGTTTGTTGGGTACTCACTCGCTAAGCTAATACCGAGTAAATTTACTAGTCGACGCGCAGCGTATTTAAAATTCCTTTGTTTAATTCTAGTTTCAGACATAAAGATGTGCCCATATAAAAATGCTGTGAATCTTACTGACACTTCGCTAAATAGAAATGTATTTTTGGGCCTACGCTATAGTATTAAGCTTCACATTAAATCGGACGTAAAAATACTAATAAAATTTGATAAACCTTTTAATCTGAACTATAATAATTAATAACATATTTTCTAGTTTTATAGTATTTATTGCAAACAAAAAATTATCAATTAAATAAAAAATAGCCGTTCACAATGTAGTTTTAGTACAAACCCTTATTTATGGAAGCATGGAACTATTAGAAGAAGTTCGAGAGCAGAATAATTGCAGTACAGATGGGATACCTTAGACGAATGCATATTAACCTCCCTACTTTCAAGTAATTTTCCGAGAAACGTGCAAAATAGCTAATGAAATTTAATTAAAACGAAACGTCAAATACTTGGCCGCTCACTTCGCCTGCCCCTTGTAAAACTATAATATTTATGAAAACTTGTACTCAAGTATTGTTGGCACACGCGCGTATCCCTAACAGTTTGTACATTTTAGGTAAATAACTTTTTCTCAAGCGCGTACGTGATACGGGATAGCGCAGAATGGTACAGTCAAAGTGGACGTATCACATTCGTTCAAATACGTAGGGTGGTTACAACGATGTACGACAAAATTTCAAATGCCGATATAAGGAAGGAGTCAAAAAAATATTATGAACAAAATTATGAAAGGATCGCTGCTTTGGTTTGGACATATGAATCGAATAGATGAAGAAATAATGATTCAAACAGTATACGTTAACGATGTGAATGGAATACGGAGTCGTGGGAAATCTTGGCATGACCAGATTAATCAAATCTTTAAATGATTCTCTCATTTATCATCCAAAGAACTCGTATATGTATAATCATCATTTTTTCTCATACGCTCGTAATGTTGAACTGTATAAATTTCTGTATGAATGTTGAGGAAGCTAGAAAAGTGTGTCAAGATTGAATTGTAGCCATCCATTCTCTCTGCCTACCTCTTCGGCGAAATGGTTTGTTAGTTAAGCTGAAATGGTTAATACATAAACAAATTACTTCAGAGACAGTTAAAAATGGTCGCTTTGAATACAGAAATAAGTCTAACTCACTAACTAACTAACCATCACGCTGTTGTCTCCGAAGTGGTACACAGAAATAATGGACTCCCACACTTTTACCGATGCGGCACTCCATCCTTCTCTTTTCGCCCCCGCGGGAGACGCGGTGTGATGGGTTGTCATTAAAAAAAATTAAATATCAGACATGTTTCGGACAACCCAGTCCTTCCTCAGTGATATGATAAAGCTATCTTTATAATATCTCCGAGGAAGGACCGGGTTGTCCGAAACATGTCTGATATTTAATTTTATTTAAAGTTTGTGTTGTATATACAAAGTACATATAAAAAAATATAAAGACAAATAAAACATCTACAACACAAAGTATGGCGAACATAGAAGCAAATATAGAAATAAGCCTATAGTGTTAATACAGGTATATCATATATGACAATTAATTTTTAATTAAAACATGTAAATATATGTTTTGATCTCTAATTTTGTATTTGTTCTATTGAGATTATGTAGAGTGCGATTATTCAATAAATTCCGTGATCATAAAATAAGAAAATGAATATTTTTTTTTACAGATTTTTTATACCTTTAAACATATAGTTTTAAATAACATTACCCCCATTACAAAGTTTCCAGTTCTTAAACTCGGTCACTGCTGAACCGGTCTGTCTTCTTATTTTAAATATAATTCCATAATTAAAACCGTTTGGATTAGAGACTTAATATCGTTGATGAATAGTGTCTCCTTATTTGCAGGAATTAAACGTAAATTGCCGTCTCGTATTATCCCTTGATCCTGTTACAGGTTGGCTAAAGGATACCTCCTGTGATCCTGCGCCAATCTTGAGCCGATCCCTGCCCAATCAGTGTCCGGGTAATAAGGACATATGACCGGCATTAGTAGCTGGAGGGATTACTCGAGCTAACGTGCTCGGGAGACAAGTAAGTCAACCGGGTTAATCAATGTCACGATTGTTGTATTGTAATTCAAACATATTCGATATTCAAAACTATTTTAGCTTATTGAACGCTAAGGCATTAACACTTTGGAATTCCAAAGAAATAACTAACTAACTAAAAAATGTAGAAATCCTCAAGTCGGTAAAATTGGGTGAAAACATAATTAATAATCAGATTCCTCCCTTTACTCCTTTCTCCTCAAATCAAATCAAATCAAATCAAATCAGTTTATTTCATCAACAGACATTACAAATTTTATTTTTAAGGCATCTATTGAGAACAGGTAAAATATTATATTATATATAGTATACTACCAGAAACGCATAAGAGATGGTTCAACATTAGGAAGACAGGATACTCTCCAGAATTAAGAGTATTTGCCTTCTGAACGTACTTTCACTAACATGAAAGACGACGATCTCCGAGGAGACCGCGTTCAGGAGACTAATTGCTCTTCGCAGCAGACTAATTGAGGAGACGGGGTAATGGTTAGGTGGTTAGTTAGTTAGAGTTAACACTTGTTATTGATTACGATTATACAGTGAACCAAGTTTTTAAAGGGTATAAAACTTTACTTCCGTGAATATTTCACGGGTTGCAACTAGTATGATTATTGATTGTGGTGAGTTTATCACAATACGTCGCTAATTCCACAAATCGCAAAACGTTTTAACGTACGGTGCTAGGAAGCGTACGTAATTACCCGCGATCTGCGGTTAGCGCAATTATCTCACAAACTGCAACACTCGCATTAGAGCTGTTATACAATACAATGTATTATTCCCCGCGTAGAGCAGTCGATCCGTCATTAGGGCGCTCGCGTCAATAGGGCGTACCTGGTGACTAATGAACACCTCAATTAAAACATAGCCATCAGTTCAAAGCAAACCGATACCCATTATTCCTTTAATAACGGCATAACAATGTACGTAATGTATGTAAACTTAAACATGTATTAATAATTAAATTAAATTATGTTTTTAACAAATACTGCCTTTTTTGTCTTTATTTCGATAGCGACCGGACAAGATAACATACCTATGTTCATAGCGACTCAATTGGCCTACTAAGTACACAGTGTAACATGTCGCAAACCTATATGTCTCGGGTGTTCTAAAACTATTTCTGTTGAATGCGCTGAAACTACATAAATTTCAGACTGATATATAATATTTTTTTGCAAATATTAGTTTAAGGATTAATTGTATCTCAATAGAGACGAAGATGTAATTTTTTTTGGAAACAGAATATGTTAGTCGAGGCGTTTACAGGACTACCTCGACTGTAAACGCCTCGATATTATGTTTCCAAAAAATTTACATCTTCGTCTCTATTGAGATACAATTAATCCTTAAAAAATTATTAACCCGCAATAGGTAAAATCCAGTATTTGTCTACAAGTATTTGTATACATTCAAAAAACAAAGGTTAGTTTAGTTTTGCTAGTATTGCGTAGACTCAATCGATGTATTCTTCCGAAGAATCATCGATTGAGGAATGATTCGAAGAATACATCGATTGAGTCTACGCACACAGGATGATGATTTTATTGTATACGAGTATATAATATGTAAATTATTCACCCTGAAATATGTAAAATCATTTGTAAGAAGATGTTTTTTAGAAACACTTTCTTTCGTCCTTCCTCAAATAACTTATTATTGATTTATATAATATCATTAAGTATCCCATAACTATGTAATCATTGCAATAAAATTTCTTAACAAGTTTCATGAAGCACTTTCCAACATTTCTGGACCTACCCAATTAATTATTTGATAAAAATGTATTAAGTCACATCAATTTTCGATGATTACCATATTCTGCTGCATTCACTAATGTATCTAAACAGCAACGAGCTGAATTTTTGTCACATTTGATAATTCCAAGGGCGAAACATGTCATTCCCATAAAATGTAATAAAACTTCTAGAAAACTGACGTTTTCATTCGTATTAATTAATTAATGACCTGAATTTAACACGTCACATCTCAAAGGTCAATATAACATCATCTAAACAGTATAAATAATATCATATCGAGCATTAATCATTTAATCTGGTGTTGAATGCTGATATAAGAAAGAAATGTAGAGCGGAATAAGGTATTATGAACAAAATTATGAAAGGATCGCTGCGTTGGTTCGGACATATGGAAGGCATGGATGGAGAAAGAATGGCTAAGAAAGTATACGTTAATGGTGTAAATGGGGTACGGAGTCGAGGCAGACCGAGGAAAACATGGCATGACCAAATTAAACAAATTTTAAAGGTTGGTCATGTTAGAAGTCGGAGGAATCGACGTGCGTGTATGACTCATTGTATGAATGTGGAGGAATCTAGAGAGGTATGCCAGGATAGAGTAGTGTGGCTGTCCATTCTCTCTGCCTACCCCTGCGACGAAAGGGCGTGATGGTTTGTTTGTTTATGTTATATGTGAGACAAATAAAGACGAATTGTTGTCTAATTAATACTTATCTTGATTAAATTTGTAAAATAATATTGATGTTTTTAATTCAATTCCCAGGGAGCTTTTAATCCGCCCTTCTCTTAATTTTACCCTTTTATACCCTACACCTGCTAAATAATCTGCGAAGTGGTGTTGAGCCCAACACAAGCCCTGCATGTATTAGCATATCCAGCGATAAACAAAATGGCAAACATTTCGGTGAATAATTGCCTTCGCTCGTTTTTAGATGCACCAGAAAATATGCAAATGTTTGACTACCGCCGAAACGCGAGAAAAGGGGTGCATTGAACGTAGATTCGTTTAGTGGGTTTAAATAATATTACCTCGCATCCTAAGAGACAAAATAAGGCAGTATATTTTTGTGTTCTACAGCTCTAACAATGACGGTAGTACTTTCCAGTTGATAGCAAGTCGTCATTTGTAAATGTTGTAGTGTGCAACTTCATACAACCTTCTCCTGTATTACATGGGACTTTTACACAGCAAAAAGTACTTTAGAAAGTATTTTTGGTAATAGAAGCTTCACTTGATTGATTGGACGTTAGTAGAAATGAGATCTCTTAGACGAATGTGTGAATACTCTGTGTATGATAGAGTGTCGAATGAAAATATAAGAAGTGAATGCGGTGCGAATGATGGTGTCATGAACAAAATAATGAAAGGATCATTAAGATGGTTTGGACATACGGAAAGAATGAATGATAAAAAAAAATATGTTAATGATGTAAATGGAACCAGAAATAGAGGAAGACCGAGGATAACGTGGCAAGATCAAATAAATCAAATATTGAATGTCGGCCATGTGAGGAGTCAGAGAAATCGACGCGCGTGCATGACACGATGGTTAGTTAGTTAGTTAGTTAGTTAATAATTATATTTACACCTGAAGATGGAGGTATCCTCCGAAACATGTCGTGTTTTTTTAAATATTACGTGGATTATAAACAAAGTAGTTTTCAATTTCCTAAATATATGAGTATTTCTGTTTGTAAATGGTCAGTGCATATCACCAATTAAGCATGTGGTTTAAATGTGATCAAGGCTGACGATAGAATGAGTATTGTTATCGTTCTTCTAATTTGTGCTTATAAGCATTATTCTGTTTCTAATACGAATATTTATTATTCTAACTAACTAACTTACTAACCATCACGCCGTCTCCCCGAAGGGGTAGGCAGAAATAATGGACTGCCACACTTTTCTTTCCTGACATATTTCTCTCACTTCCTCAACATTCATACATCGTGTCATGCACGTGCGTCGATTTCTCTGACTCCTCACATGGTCGACATTCAATATTTGATTTATTTGATCGTGCCACGCTTTCCTCGGTCTTCCTCTATTTCTGGTTCCATTTACATCATTTACATATAATTTTTTACCATTCTTTCTTTATTCATTCTTTCCATATGTCCAAACCATCTTAATAATCCTTTCATTATATTGTTCATGACACTATCGTTCGCACCGCATTCACTTCTTATATTTTCATTCGACACTCTATCATACACAGAGCATCCACACATTCGTCTAAGAGATCTAATTTCTACTGCATTTATTCTACTTTCATCCTTTTTTTGCCAGTTCCATTCTTCGCTTCCATACATAAGGGTCGGTAGAAGAACACCATTGTGCACTGCCATTCTAGCTTTTTTGGATAGGTTTTTGTTTGCTATTATTCTATCATACTAGAAATTCTTCAATATAATTAAGCAGACATTGCGGTTTTAATAGTAAAAGCTTTCATATATATAAAATATTTCCGATAACATAAGCATATCAGAAATACTGTATTCGATAGGGGGTTTATTAATAATTATTGATCAGACCACAATATCTGACTCCATTATGAATATCGGCAACCGCGGCAGAATTTGGGAATGTTCTCGTTAACTATTCAGCCATTCCATTATCGTGGGAATGAAATAATTTGCATTTCATTAATCCCTACCCTAAACACCCCTATCCCGCCCCACTTCCACCCCGTACACCACCACTTCATCCCTTAACACCTAGACTACGCTCCCTTTATCCAATTTCCATGTGATTAATCAAAACGTATTTTGTCACTTTCACGAACATAAACGCATTTATAAAAATTACGGGTTAACAAGCATAAATGTGCCTAATTTTGGCATAATAACAAAGCATGCAGAAGTAACCCCAACTTTCATGTAGCTTTACAAAAAACGACTAACATTTTCCATTTGAACTTTTGGTTTTCCAGTGTACATTTCTTGATTTGAGCGCTGGTAGTAGAGAGTAGAATGTTTTGTTACCAATTGTGATTCATCTTTCGATTTCCTTGTGATCTTCGTTTTCTTTTGTTATAGACGAGCCCAGGTAAGTGAAGTCCTCCACCATCTTAAAGTTGTATCTAACCTTGAATCTGATGGTTCGCCTTGAGTTATGGGTTGTATTCCTGGTTTGTTTCATTATTTTTGTCTTTTCTGAGTTATATATATTCAATATATATATTTTTAGAATATGTGTCATTTCATTATTTTTTTACAACATCGTTGAGGTGATAAATCGATGACCAAACTACTGGAGGTTGGAAACCTTTGATGAGTAACTAAAACAAAAAAAGTATTTAAACAAAGCGTATTTGTATTTAATTGATTTAACTAGCTTACATCACCAGTAAAATGCTTCAATCGAATATATTTCGTAATTCCTAATAAATGTTTGCAATCATTGATGGAATTATCATAAAAAATTAATCAATTCAGTATTTAAATAAGACGTAATATATTGTGGTGTAATAATATAGACAGGCATGCAACATGTGTATTGTGTACAAATGCACAATATGCAGGCTTTAAAAAAACATTATCAATAAAAACAAGTTGATATTGTATCAATTTGAATTTTTTACTTTCATAAGTATCATATTCTAGTGACATATTGTCCTTTATTATCTACTTTCGAAAGCAAGCATCAAATATGCATTGTATTAATAAAATTCTATTTCGAAATACAGACTGTTAAATATGCATTACATATTGATAATTGAAAACCTAGAAAAAAATATTCAATCTTTTGGAACAAAGAAATGGCATGAGTTCAACTCAAATTATTATATTGTATAAAAAAACAAAATATAATTATATTATATTATATTCGATCCTTTTGGGATGTTTATTCCATTGCAGACAATTTATACAAATGAAAACGTCTGTCTTCTAGGAGTTATTTTTTAATTTTAAATGGAACGACATGTTCGGCCCTTCTAAGGCATTGTCAAATATCTATCTTTAGTGTTTATTTGTATACTTTCAAAATATTTTTATTCATATTAATTAGTTAAGCTTTTTTAAAGGAACGTATGTTTATGTACATGTGTATTATTTTAAATTAATAAATAAATGAAATGAAAATATTAACGATATGATGTGCAACTTTGTAAAAGAGTGCGTTTGATAAACGTAACACTATTAAAAGGATTATACAATTGTTTGCACCTTCTGTCGTTGCAAAATTCCATTTCATTTTATCGGAAAACGTCGTGTTTTGTATACAGAAAACAATTTTGTATACTATTCTCCTGGGATTTTATTGCCAGTTCTATTACCCGACACCAGGTGTCGCCTCTCACTCTTATAAGCCTGTAAACAAACGTTCAAAGTACCCCCCTTTACGTTGGAAAAGAAAACACAATTCCACTGTGGAATTTATTGAAATGCGGTGAATAAATAAAGCTACGACAAGGAATAGCAAATACGAGTTCACAGTGCTTCATAGTGGAATGTGAAGTTTTATGATTTGTTTGAATAGGAGTGTTTGGATATAATTAATCGCTGCTATAATAGAATGCGTCGTCGGACGAACGAGATTATAAAGAATTGATGACTTGTATAGTTGGCTTTTAGTGAAATAAATTGTTAAAATGGATTGTATAGATTAATATTAAAAAATTAATTAGTACAATCAAATCTACATAGATGGCTAACTGGAACTGCCACGTGAAGATAAGTATGAATTTGGAGTATATATACAACTTCCAAAAATGTATCATACATGATCATAATAACAATGGTGGAATGGGGAATGTTGTAATTACATAAAGCGTGCGCTTAACCCAACCAATGACAGGTCATAAGTCCTGTAAACACCTTGATCATCCATATTCAGTTTCCAGTTTGTTTCTTCGTCTCTATTGAGATACAATTAAAAATTTAAATAAATTGTTCCTATAATATTTGCCTTTACTTTGTGTTGTGGATTCACATTTGAATAAATTATAGAAAGTGTTTCGATTCTTCTTCTATGCACAAATTTTAAAATTTATGAAACCTATCTGTTATTAAATAATATAAAATGCGTTTCTCTTTATTCAAACATAATAAGGATTTTACTATACTATCTTTCAAATGATAAACGTTAACTTTAAATATGACATATCTTCACCTGAAACATTTACGTGGTTCTTTAATTAATTATATTTTATTTCTTAAAAAAATACTATCACTAAAGATTCTAATCGACGGTATTGAAATTTATCATGAAATACAATCTCCAATATAAGCATAAAATAGTTCAATATTATGAAGACTCAGTATATAGTTCAGTAAATAGTTCAATATTAAGCATAAAATAGTTCAATATTATTTGATCGTATCGAGGGTTAAACCCAAGCCCCCGGGATCAGGAGCGAAGCGTTATATCCCCTAGACCACCACTTGATTAAGGATAGTGCGGTTTAATTTAAAAATAAAACAAATTAAATGAGCAATATTATTAATTGCTTTCCTATTAGGGATCTGGAAGCAAAACAATTGCTTTATTATCGTACCACATATTTAGATTCCTCCACATTCATACACAGAGGCATGCAACTTAGTCGAATTTTTCGACATCAAACGTGGTCGCCTTTTAGTAATTGATCGAACTGATCATGTGATTTCCTCGGTTTTTCTCGATTTTTTTCTTCCTTTCTCACTACTTATATATACATAGTTTTAATAAATCTTCCTTTATCCATTCATCCAAACCATCTCTGTAACCCATTATTCTTTCCGTTCTTATTTTTTCGTTTGTTATTATATCATACGTCGTTTTTCTTTTCCCTTCGAACTACAATATTTTTATGCCTATTTCTTGAATAATGGTATAAAACTCCAAATTTAATAATTTACACGAATGAAAACATCTGTCTTCTAGCAGTTTTTTTATATTTTAGATAGAATGACACGTTTCGCCCTTCTAAGACAATGTCAAATGTGAAATATATCGTATGTTCATCCTTCTTCTTTCACCTCTAAGCTTCACTTCCATAATGAGATTTGTCACTTATACTTTTAAAGCCAATAATAATAATAATATTCATCAATAATTTTTTTTATTATTATTATATAAAAAAAGTTATAATATTACAATAAATCGGGTAAATATAAAGTAAAATACAGTAGAACCTCGATTATCCGGACCAATTGGGGATGAAGGTAGTCCGGATAAGGACAAATCCGGATAATAGAAAAAAATATATAATTGACAGAAAAAACAAGTATATTCAGTACGAATAATTTTATTTATTTAGATTTATAAAGAGCTTTATTTTAAATTATTTTTTATTAAAAAAAACAATTATCGATTTTTGCTTAAACATAGCTTTTGTCCTGAATTACACTCTTCTTGACTCAAACCACTTCATGGCGACATCTAAACACTAAAAAGCTCCAGATGATCGTATTTGTATGAACCACATTAAAATACACTGTTCAACATCTTCATTTCCTGATTTATTAATAACTTTACGCTCTAAGAATGTGTGGATACTCTGTGTATGATAGAGAGTCGAATGAAAATATAAGAAGTGAATGCGGTGCGAATGATGGTGTCATTAACAAAATAATGAAAGGATCATTAAGATGGTTTGGACATATGGAAAAAATGAATGAAGAAAGAATGGTAAAAAAATTATATGTTAATGATGTAAATGGAACCAGAAAAAGAGGAAGACCGAGGAAAACGTGGCACGATCAAATTAATCAAATATTGAATGTCGGCCATGTGAGGAGTCAGAGAAATCGACGCGCATGCATGACACGATGTATGATTGTTGAGGAAAGGAGAGAAATATGTCAGGAAAGAAAAGTGTGGCAGTCCATTTTTTCTGCTTACCCCTTCGGGGAGACGGCGTGATGATTAGTTAGTTTGTTAGTTTACGCTCTAAGCTTACAGCTTCTGATATTAAACAATTAGTAAACTTCAAGATTTTTTTGCTTTGTTTTTTTATATCCGAGATCATTGACGTCCCGACACCTAGATTATTATTAGACAAAAACGTCCCGATTCACCGTGTTGATTATATATAATTTGTCTTTTTAATGAAACTACAACACGTTTCAATTTCGATGACATTATCGGTAATAATAAAAATAAATATAATTTAAATTGTGATTTCAATTTTTCAAGAAACAAATATCCGATGCGCATTGAATTCTAACGACTACTGACCAATATTTTACTTGTTGGGACTTATTGTTGGAACAAATGCATAAAACGCATTCCAATACGTACTTTTTTATTATTTTATTTTATTTTATTTATTTATTAATTTAATTTTTTTTCAAGGATTTAAATCAATGATATTAGAATTTATTTTACAATCTTCAATGTGATCAGAAAACTTACTACAAAACCTTACTGTGTCTGCCCTTGCTTCGACGCCATATGTTATTATTGGTCAATACACCAATGATACATAAAATTATTAATAAAAAGTTTGAGAAACAATAGTAAATGATACAATCTAATAATAATACAGTACTCCAGAAGATGGCAGCAAGCTGCCAAAACCGGACGAAGTCAGAAACATAAGTGGATTTTAACTAAATAGAGATTTGAAAAAAAAAATACAATTATTCTTTTTTTTTAAATACTAACATCGAGGATTTATATCAATAATATTAGAATTTTTATTTACAATCTTCAATGTGAGCAGAAAATAGCTCATTATTATGAAAAAGGGATCTGGTCGTGTCCAGGCTTGAACCCATGTCCCCTGGATCAGGAGCCAAGCGTTCTATCCCTAACCACCACCCGACTATACTTACTTACGTTTTTTGTTTATTTTGACCAATCCGGATAATGAAAAATTCGGATAATCGAGGTTCTACTATACTTTTGAAATGGAAAAAAAAATATGGTACAAAAAAACTTTATTGTCCTTCAATTTAACAATAATAATACATAAATGACATCCATAATAGTCAAATTAAAATAAATCTTTTTAGCACAAATATTATGATTAGTTTTGTTTCGCTGGCTTCCTTTTCCTCTTGAGGGAATCTTTGATGGCCTGGGCTTTCATTAGCTGGCACTTGGTGAAGGACAATACAACTTTGCATTTGTTGGGTTCCTTTTTGCTCTGCTCTCCACATTGGTGGATGGCATCCTCGATCTGTTTGAAACCGTTCCCTGGAGAGAAATGCGCATTTTTTAAAACTATTACCAAAACTATTGATGGATGTGTTTTCTATTTTGTAAAACTCCATCATAAATTATAATGTGAACGCAATTATTTTACCGGTTTTATTTAATTAGTTTTTTAATGTATTCAAATACTGGATTTAACCCATTGCGGGTTAATCATTTTTAAGGATTAATTGTATCTCAATGGAGACGAAGATGTTAATGGTTTTTTTTTGGAAACACAATATGGTGGCCATATAGTTCATATATTCTTAATAGATGGCGCTTGTGTAGATTGACCTTAAAAAATGTGAAGTATGCCTCAATATAGTAGCATATATACATCTTCAAAAATTTGTCAGACGTGGTGGTCGTAAGAAGGGTGGAATGAAAAATGTTGTTAACATAAAGAGATCGCTTAACCCAACCAATAGTCATAAGTCCTGTAAAAGTCTCGGCCACCATATTCTCTTACCAAAAAAACAATTTACATCTTCGTCTCTATTGAGATACAATTAATCCTTAAAAATAATTTATTTACTTTCGTATGAAGCACTTAATTTGTGGTGTGACGTTGTTAATTATAAAAATAACATACTCGTAAAATAATCAAATGATATTACTGAAATAGAAGTTAATTTTAAATAATAATAAATAAAACGATGTTTATTTAACTACTTCCACTTTCATCTTTTTTCGTCAGCGAACGGTTTCGCCAGACTCGCTGTCGAAATAAATACAAAAGTGGAAATAGGTAAAAAAAACATCGTTTTTTCCCAATTTCGATGAAGAAAGGGACGATATTAAAGAGGCTGCTGGAACGATATGGATGTGTTGCTCGAGATTGACAGACGTGGAAGCAGATCTAGTAGACCTACGTCCAGGAATGGACGGATACAGGCAGTGGCGGTACTCCCATAGAAGCCCAGAAGCCCGAATTGCGTAAGTAATTTTGAAACGAAACCCTTAAATCTAAGTAATTATGCCCCCGCATAAACCAACAATCCGCCAAATCGCATTTCAACAATGTTCCTATCAGACGTAAGAGGAATAGCTGCAAGAGCTGAACCTCTGTGAGCCACAAGAGGTTTTGATTCAAAATTTCTTACGCATACCGGGCTTCTGGGCTTCTATGGGAGTACCGCCACTGGATACAGGCTGATGTTGATGATGATGATTAGAAGCAATGTGTACTAGCTGCAGAGTTAATATGGTGTGAATGTTCTTAAATATTCAAACTATGCATAATGTATTACCAGATTTAGTAGCTTTCTTAGCTTCTTCTACTAGCTTGGTTTCGTTCATCTTTCCGTTTGGAGTGAGAAGTCCAGCGTTTGAGGCGATGCAAGCTATACCACATCCGTCACCACCAGCGTTTTCTGCAAGAGATTCTATGTACTCCAGCATGGTTTCCTCTTCGAACTTCATCTAAATATGTAAACACATCGATAGAGAGATTTAAACAAGGCATTATAGACTTTATAATTTACTTAAAACAATATACTCGTACATGCTTCAAAAAATTAGTGTTGTTAATTTCTTGTGAGGAGTTCATTGTCGATTACGAAAATAATTTATTAAACGAAAATTCTTTTACAATATGCATACAGTTAAAAAAAATTTAAGGTTCGATGCAGCAGCTCGCTACTATCTTCAAGTTCTCGCTACCAGATGTCAGAGAGCTGCCAAAATTGTTCAAAACTTAAAAACACGTGAAACTATACAAAATATATTATAAAGTTTTGTTTATTAATAAATATACTTGTTCACAGAAGTAGTGTACTCAGTGGATTTTATAAATATTACTTAAAATATACCAAAAAAATGGTTTGTACATATGGAAAGAATGAATGAAGAAATAATGGCAAAAAAGTATATGTTAACGATGTAAATGGAACTAGAAATAGAGGAAGACCGAGGGAAACGTAGAATGTCGGCCACGCGGGGAGTCAGAAAAATCGACGCGCGTGCATGACACGATATATGAATGTTGAGGAAACAAGGGAAATATGTCCGGAAAGAAAAGTGTGGCAGCCCATTCTTTCTGCCTACCCCTTTGGAGAGCCGGCGTGATGCTTAGTTAGTTAGTTAGTTAGTTACCAATAAACGAAATATTTACTATGTGTATATAATATACAAAAATCAGGAATTAAATTGTTTTAAAACCATATATTTATTTTTACATTTTCTTATGTGCTCTCCTTCACTTTACTATGCAGTTTCGAATGGCTCTTATCTCGTATTGGTGTATAGTTTAAAACATTTTTATATCGAGAAAGGGTAAAAACTGTTAGAATCATGTATGTACTCGTATGTGTCATGAAATAAAATGATAATTTTTCAAATATTGTACTAATATTAAAAAAAAAACTTGTTTATTTTAATTATGTTATTAGAAATATATCAAATGATTAAGAATTATCATAATAATGTATATTATATGCGTATTGAAGAAATAATTCTGGTAATATTGACAAATGACGCACATAAATGTTTGTACAATGTACGATTTTTTTCAGTAATACTCTAGTAAAAAATAATTATGTATAATTAGGTATTTAAAAAAATACGTAATGTTTATTTAAAGACAATAATTAGCATAATTAAAATATATACATAAACACATTGATAAATAAAATATATTTTAGTATGTATTATAAAAGTTAAACATGAAACATGCAAAAGAATATTAGAATAAATGCAATGGAAATCAGATCTCATATATATGTGCTATATCTTTATGATATTGAATGCAAATGCAAATACAGTTCAAATGAAAGAGTTTTGAACGAACAATGAAATAAGTCAGAGAAATTGACGTGCGTGCATGATATGACGTAGGAATGTTGAGGAGTCGAGTAAGTAAAGAACAGTGTGGCGATCTATTATTTTGCCTATCCCAGAGATGGCCTGATGGTTTGTAAGTTAGTTCACAATTTGCTCACTCTTTTTTTTTGTTTTGAGTGATTTTTTTTTCACTCTATACAGACCATTTAAATCAACATGGAAACATACACAATAGATTTAGAAAAAAAAGATGTTGAATGCAAAACCGGTATGCGAAACAAATGAATTAAGAAAAAATAGGCTATCCACGTGAATAGGCTTAAAATCGTGGATGACCGTAGAAAATATGGCGTTTATAAATCAAATAATGAATGTCGGCCATTTTCGAAACTATTTAAATCGAGGTTGGAGGTTTGTGCATTCAATTTTACTGAAATTACCAGGATTTTACCTATGAAGAAGATATTAAATTTTGGATATGTTTTTGAAGACAACCAATTTTCAAAACATTTTTCACAATGTTTTGGGCCACGGATGTTCTTTGTCAATCTAGAAATTTTAAGATAAATAATTTTACAATGAGGAAGGGTGTCTGTGGTTCAAATCGCATGATGGCGAACACAGAAGAAAGAAGTTTCAAAATTTGATAAGAAGCCATTACTTAATGGTTTGACATATTAACTTACGTATAAACCACTTAATTAAGTTAGTAGCGCCAATCGGTTTCACTCAGTAGCGAACTTCATCAGGGCTATACACTAACTAACTATTTAATTAAATTTTGGAAAGAATTAAAATTTAAAACATTTTTAGTGAAAAAAAAAACATTAGATAATCAATTGTTTTGGCGGAAAAACTTTTATTATAATATTTCAAAATTATTAACTGTTTAAATAAAAAACTTTGTTATAAATATCAGTATTGATAATATTTTGTCGCAACAGCTGTTTCGCTAATCGATGTTAGCATCGTTAGGTTTTACATTCAACTGACGATGCTAACATCGGTTAGCGAAACAGCTGTCGCGTCTTAATATAATCAATTGTGATGTTTATAACAAAGTTTTTTATTTAAACAGTTAATAAAAAAACGAAGAGACAGTGAACACATAGTCCAAAAAGCCCTCAGCATTCCCACAAAACCAAGAAGAAGAGGTCGCCCAATGGCAACATGGTAAGCCAACATGGAAAAGGAGCTCCATCGCGAGAACCTGACAGTGGAGATGAGTCAAAATAGGAAAGTTTGGCGTTTTCGTA
Source organism: Lepidostoma basale (assembly GCA_022606425.2). Taxonomy (NCBI): domain Eukaryota; kingdom Metazoa; phylum Arthropoda; class Insecta; order Trichoptera; family Lepidostomatidae; genus Lepidostoma; species Lepidostoma basale. Next base: position 1,070,818 of record JAHDVF020000524.1, on the reverse strand, counting down.
CGAGGAGGGCCGACCCCAGATGATGGGAAATGGCAAAGGGAGAGAAGAGAATAAAAAAAACTTTGAAATACGAAATTTCCTATAGATTTTATAAGTTAGATTTTGAAATCTGGGCCAAATACGTTTTTTTTAGTGTCGATACAAACCTGTTTTTTGCATTTTTCAAAAGCATTGTCTGCAATTTGCAGTAAGCGATCTGCATTAGCTTTGTTTGCCGCCTTGTCCTTCGCGGACTTGTTCGCCTGTCCACTAACACCCGCACTTAGAATCGCAAACACCGCCAGCAAACAGACAATATACGAGTTCATCTTGTAAGCAGTTGGAACTCTCCTTTACCGAATGACAATATCGATTGACCGAACATCCGCGTAGCCCGATGTTTATATATCGTTAGCAAAACGTGCGGGAAACTGGTAAAAAATGTATCGAATTAATTCACTGTAACCCTGCAATGTCATTATTTTTAATATGTGATACAACGGAATAGTTACAATGGAATAAATGTCATAAAAACTACAAAAAATATGATTAATACACCACAAATAATTAATACGATTGAAAACAAACGTCAAAAAGCTAAGATGGCAGTGCACAATGGTGTTCTTGTGCCGACCGTTATGTATGGAAGTGAAGCATGGAACTGGCAAAAGAAGGATGAAAGTAGAATAAATGCAGTAGAAATGGGATCTCTAAGACGAATGTGTGACAAATCTGTATATGATAGAGTGACAAATGCAAGTATAAGAAGTGAATGTGGTGCGAATGAAAGTGTTATGAACAAAATAAGAAAAGGGTCATTAAGATGGTTTGGACACATGGAAAGAATAACTGAAGGCAGAATGGTAAAGAAGGTATATGTAAACGGCGTGAACGGAGCTAGAAAAAGAGGAAGGCCGAGGAAAACGTGGCACGATCAAATCAATCAAATATTGAATGTCGGTCACGTGAGGAGTCGGAAAAATCGACGTGCGTGCATGACAAGATGTATGCATGTAGAGGAAGCGAGAGACGTATGTCAGGACAGAACAGTGTGGCGTTGCATTCTTTCTGCCTACCCTTCCGGGGAGACGGCGTGATGGTAAGTTAGTTAGTTAGTTTTTTTTATTATCACATATAATAATCAAACGATTGATTCTGGAGAATTAATGAAGTCCACGACATGTTTATTATTGTTATAATATGAAGTTGATTTCTCTTCATATCGCGTTCATTAGTTTACCTTGTTCACAGCATAATCGATTGCAGTGCATTATAAGGTTGACATAAAATTTCTCTTGTCAATGTTGCTTACGTAACATTGCACCATTACTGAGAGTAATCATGTGAACACAATTAGCGAATTAATAAAACGAGTTAAAAATAAGAACGAAAATTAATATTTTTTAAGCATATAAGTGACTAACTAACCATCACGCCGTTTCCTGTAGGGGTAGGCAGAGAGGATGGACCGCCAAATTGTTATATCATGACAAAACTCTTGCGCCTCTTCTGCATTCACACACCGTGACACGCACGCTCGTCGATAGTTCATATTTTAAATTTTGCCGCCTTTCAGTATTTGGTTAATTTGCTCATGCCACGTTTTCTTGTCCTTCCTGGACTACTTTTTCCATTTACACTACTTGAATATATCGTTTTAACTATTGTTCCCTCATCCATTCGTTCCATACGTCCAAACCACATTAGTGACCTTTTTTATAGCTTATAAGTATTCGTAATATTGTATATACGTATATCATCATCATCCTAAGCTCGACAGCCCTGGGTGGGCCTTGGCTGAATCCAGGAGCTTCCTCCATTCTTGTCTGTTTGATGCCTTTATTCTCCAATTTCTCACTTGCAACACCGATGCATCCGTGTTGACACTGTCCATCCATCGCATTTTGGGCCTTCCTGGTCTTCTACGTCCCTGTGGTACCGAGAGCGTGAGGCGTTTTGTAGGGTTGTCGTCGTCCATTCTGATTATGTGACCAGCCCATCTCAAGCGCCCTACTTTGATGGATCTGATCACATCGGGCTCTTTATAGATATCATATAGCTCTCGGTTATATCGACGACGCCAACCATTGTGGTCTCTCATACGTATATACGAGTATGTAAATATATGAATGGTGGCGAAGCATAGAACTGGCAAAAAAATTATGCATTTAGAATAAATGCAGTAGAAATGAGATATGTTAGACGAATGTTCGGAAAATCTGTATATGATAGTGTCGAATGAAAATATAAGAAGTGAATGCGGTGCGAATGAAAGTGTTATGAACAAAATAATGAAAGGGTCGTTAAGATTGACACATGAAAATAATGAGTAAAGACAGAATGGTGAAGAAGGTATATTGTAAAGACCCAGATGTGAAATCTTCCGAACCTTGATAATTGATAACAGCTCCCTGTCAACCCTAACTCACCTCAGGACTTCGGTATTGGTAACCATGTGTGTCTAGGGAATCCCGAGCATTCATAGATTCGATAGAGCTACATTTCAAATGCTCCCAGTATATTCATTGAGTTGACTTTTAAAGTCTACGTTTCACATCCATACAATAAAACAGACCACATATAGCATTTGATCACTCTGGCGGAGTTTCAAATTTATGTTATCATTGCAGAAGAGTGATTTCATTTTTTAAATGTAGCTCTTACTGTCTCAATTCTGCATTTTATCTTTTCATCTGGGTCAAGAGGTTGTGGTAGTTTGCTGTCGAAGTATTTAAATTTCTCCACCTTTCCAACGTTACGACTGTTTAAATGCAAAATGACCTACTGTAGTCAAGCCATCCAAATGTCATCCATTTGGTTTTAGTGACATTTATTGTTAGCCCCAATCCTTCACCGTACTCATCAGCAAGATAAAGGAAGTCCTGAAGATCACTGATATTTTCAGCCAGTAAAACAGTGTATTTGATTGATTGGTCTAAATGATGTGTGTTTGATACGATGTTTAGGAGTCGAGAGAAGTATACAAGGAAATAATAGCAAAGACGGTCTATTTTTTCTTCTTATTCATTTAGAGAAACGACTTAATTGATAATTAGTTAATAAAATAAATAGGTATCTACACTAATTTTTCCCACATTTTACGTTTACTTAATTTAATATAAACTTATATACTTTAAAAATTATATTAGTTTTATCGTTTTTATAAAGAATTTTGACAGGTGTAAAAATTAATTTTTCATTTGTTCCAATGACAATTTGAATAATTCCTTCAATATTATTTCAAAGTTCTTGCTGGTTAAGTGCCTAATTACAGCTAATTTCAAAAAACGGTGGATACGTTGAACATAAATTAAATAAACACAAAAGTCCGGATCGTCCATGTCAACATGTGCAACATCGAAAAAAACATTATGTGTTATTACATTATGTGCTAAATTAAAAAAACGACGGATTCGTGGAACAAAATTAAATAGACAATATGTGCACCATCTAAAAAGAACATTTTGTGTTAAATTATTTTTATTTTGTTATTTTATTTTATATCATTGTATTTTATATTATTTATTTTAGATTTATTTTGTGGGTGTTGCACGATCAGAGTGTGCGCGGGAGATGCCTATTGGTGGCGATGAGGTTCGCAACCCATCACACCGCGTCTCCCGCGGAGCGAAAAGAGAAGGATGGAGTGCCGCATCAGTAAAAGTGTGACAGTCCATTCTTTCTGCCTACCCTTTCAGGGAGATGGCGTGATGGTTAGTTAGTTAGTTAGTTATATACTTTATGTATCAAATTAGAATGATTCACACTAGAAAAAACTGAGCGTATTAATAATTTTGACATAAGTAGTTTGTTCGTACTTAAGTCTTAAAAATTGATATGACTAAACACCAAAATACAAATGTGCGAAGTGCAAATACGGAACAGTTTTTTGTAGGTGCACTATCCTTATTATACATACTTATATATATGTAAATATTTAATCAATTTATGTTGTTTTAAAATAACTGAAATTTTATTTACGTTAGTCATTATTCAATTATGAATTTATTTAAAAAATTGATTCTAATACTTTTTTTATGGAATGGGCCTAAAACATATTTAATTTTCTGATATTTTATGATTTATTTTATTTAATAAAAAAATAATCGTCTTTTTAAGAATAATTACATATTTTGCAATCGTGACAACCCAATGTGGCACTTAAAACTTGGAATATGAGAATAACATAATTTCTGACCTTCCTATACCAATGAAGCTTGCAAGCCTTGAGTATTATTATATATTCGCCAGTAATTTGTGTTGTAGATGATAAATGTTTTTTTATTATATGTGTGATTAGTATACAAGACTTGTTTTACTTAAAAAACTAAAAATTAAATTCCAAAAATGTTTCGGACACACAAGCCCTTCATCAGTGATATATAAACTGCATCGAGTTGAAGTTTCATCATATTTGATAATGCCTTAGAAGGGCGAAACATGTCATTCCCATAAAATGTAATAAAACTTCTAGAAAACTGATGTTTTCATTCGTATTAATTACTTCTTATCTTATTAAAGGCTTCACGAGATACTTCAATTCTGAATTTGATTTCAGTTTCCGGCTCGAGGTTTTCCGTTACAAAATTTCCATTTTTACAACAATAGACCACCACTCCGTTTTCTCTAAATGGTATGCATAGAGAATAGAACGCTGCGCTTCTCTATCCTGACACACCTCTATAGCATCCTCCACATTCGTACAGGGAGTCTTACGCGTATGTTGATTCTTCCGAGTTTAAACATCGTTTTGGTATATTTTTTGTGAATGTCTACTTATAATTGTATACGAATACTGGATTTCACCCATGGTGGGTGATTAATTCATGAAATTTAATTGTATCTCAATAGAGACGAAGATGCAAACTGATTTCTCTTCATATCGCGTTCATTAGTTTACCTTGTTCACAGCATAATCGATTGCAGTGCATTATAAGGTTGACATAAAATTTCTCTTGTCAATGTTGCTTACGTAACATTGCACCATTACTGAGAGTAATCATGTGAACACAATTAGCGAATTAATAAAACGAGTTAAAAATAAGAACGAAAATTAATATTTTTTAAGCATATAAGTGACTAACTAACCATCACGCCGTTTCCTGTAGGGGTAGGCAGAGAGGATGGACCGCCAAATTGTTATATCATGACAAAACTCTTGCGCCTCTTCTGCATTCACACACCGTGACACGCACGCTCGTCGATAGTTCATATTTTAAATTTTGCCGCCTTTCAGTATTTGGTTAATTTGCTCATGCCACGTTTTCTTGTCCTTCCTGGACTACTTTTTCCATTTACACTACTTGAATATATCGTTTTAACTATTGTTCCCTCATCCATTCGTTCCATACGTCCAAACCACATTAGTGACCTTTTTTATAGCTTATAAGTATTCGTAATATTGTATATACGTATATCATCATCATCCTAAGCTCGACAGCCCTGGGTGGGCCTTGGCTGAATCCAGGAGCTTCCTCCATTCTTGTCTGTTTGATGCCTTTATTCTCCAATTTCTCACTTGCAACACCGATGCATCCGTGTTGACACTGTCCATCCATCGCATTTTGGGCCTTCCTGGTCTTCTACGTCCCTGTGGTACTGAGAGCGTGAGGCGTTTTGTAGGGTTGTCGTCGTCCATTCTGATTATGTGACCAGCCTATCTCAAGCGCCCTACTTTGATGGATCTGATCACATCGGGCTCTTTATAGATATCATATAGCTCTCGGTTATATCGACGACGCCAACCATTGTGGTCTCTCATACGTATATACGAGTATGTAAATATATGAATGGTGGCGAAGCATAGAACTGGCAAAAAAATTATGCATTTAGAATAAATGCAGTAGAAATGAGATATGTTAGACGAATGTTCGGAAAATCTGTATATGATAGTGTCGAATGAAAATATAAGAAGTGAATGCGGTGCGAATGAAAGTGTTATGAACAAAATAATGAAAGGGTCGTTAAGATTGACACATGAAAATAATGAGTAAAGACAGAATGGTGAAGAAGGTATATTGTAAAGACCCAGATGTGAAATCTTCCGAACCTTGATAATTGATAACAGCTCCCTGTCAACCCTAACTCACCTCAGGACTTCGGTATTGGTAACCATGTGTGTCTAGGGAATCCCGAGCATTCATAGATTCGATAGAGCTACATTTCAAATGCTCCCAGTATATTCATTGAGTTGACTTTTAAAGTCTACGTTTCACATCCATACAATAAAACAGACCACATATAGCATTTGATCACTCTGGCGGAGTTTCAAATTTATGTTATCATTGCAGAAGAGTGATTTCATTTTTTAAATGTAGCTCTTACTGTCTCAATTCTGCATTTTATCTTTTCATCTGGGTCAAGAGGTTGTGGTAGTTTGCTGTCGAAGTATTTAAATTTCTCCACCTTTCCAACGTTACGACTGTTTAAATGCAAAATGACCTACTGTAGTCAAGCCATCCAAATGTCATCCATTTGGTTTTAGTGACATTTATTGTTAGCCCCAATCCTTCACCGTACTCATCAGCAAGATAAAGGAAGTCCTGAAGATCACTGATATTTTCAGCCAGTAAAACAGTGTATTTGATTGATTGGTCTAAATGATGTGTGTTTGATACGATGTTTAGGAGTCGAGAGAAGTATACAAGGAAATAATAGCAAAGACGGTCTATTTTTTCTTCTTATTCATTTAGAGAAACGACTTAATTGATAATTAGTTAATAAAATAAATAGGTATCTACACTAATTTTTCCCACATTTTACGTTTACTTAATTTAATATAAACTTATATACTTTAAAAATTATATTAGTTTTATCGTTTTTATAAAGAATTTTGACAGGTGTAAAAATTAATTTTTCATTTGTTCCAATGACAATTTGAATAATTCCTTCAATATTATTTCAAAGTTCTTGCTGGTTAAGTGCCTAATTACAGCTAATTTCAAAAAACGGTGGATACGTTGAACATAAATTAAATAAACACAAAAGTCCGGATCGTCCATGTCAACATGTGAAACATCGAAAAAAACATTATGTGTTATTACATTATGTGCTAAATTAAAAAAACGACGGATTCGTGGAACATAAATTAAATAGACAATATGTGCACCATCTAAAAAGAACATTTTGTGTTAAATTATTTTTATTTTGTTATTTTATTTTTATATCATTGTATTTTATATTATTTATTTTAGATTTATTTTGTGGGTGTTGCACGATCAGAGTGTGCGTGGGAGATGCCTATTGGTGGCGATGAGGTTCGCAACCCATCACACCGCGTCTCCCGCGGAGCGAAAAGAGAAGGATGGAGTGCCGCATCAGTAAAAGTGTGACAGTCCATTCTTTCTGCCTACCCTTTCAGGGAGATGGCGTGATGGTTAGTTAGTTAGTTAGTTATATACTTTATGTATCAAATTAGAATGATTCACACTAGAAAAAACTGAGCGTATTAATAATTTTGACATAAGTAGTTTGTTCGTACTTAAGTCTTAAAAATTGATATGACTAAACACCAAAATACAAATGTGCGAAGTGCAAATACGGAACAGTTTTTTGTAGGTGCACTATCCTTATTATACATACTTATATATATGTAAATATTTAATCAATTTATGTTGTTTTAAAATAACTGAAATTTTATTTACGTTAGTCATTATTCAATTATGAATTTATTTAAAAAATTGATTCTAATACTTTTTTTATGGAATGGGCCTAAAACATATTTAATTTTCTGATATTTTATGATTTATTTTATTTAATAAAAAAATAATCGTCTTTTTAAGAATAATTACATATTTTGCAATCGTGACAACCCAATGTGGCACTTAAAACTTGGAATATGAGAATAACATAATTTCTGACCTTCCTATACCAATGAAGCTTGCAAGCCTTGAGTATTATTATATATTCGCCAGTAATTTGTGTTGTAGATGATAAATGTTTTTTTATTATATGTGTGATTAGTATACAAGACTTGTTTTACTTAAAAAACTAAAAATTAAATTCCAAAAATGTTTCGGACACACAAGCCCTTCATCAGTGATATATAAACTGCATCGAGTTGAAGTTTCATCATATTTGATAATGCCTTAGAAGGGCGAAACATGTCATTCCCATAAAATGTAATAAAACTTTTAGAAAACTGATGTTTTCATTCGTATTAATTACTTCTTATCTTATTAAAGGCTTCACGAGATACTTCAATTCTGAATTTGATTTCAGTTTCCGGCTCGAGGTTTTCCGTTACAAAATTTCCATTTTTACAACAATAGACCACCACTCCGTTTTCTCTAAATGGTATGCATAGAGAATAGAACGCTGCGCTTCTCTATCCTGACACACCTCTATAGCATCCTCCACATTCGTACAGGGAGTCTTACGCGTATGTTGATTCTTCCGAGTTTAAACATCGTTTTGGTATATTTTTTGTGAATGTCTACTTATAATTGTATACGAATACTGGATTTCACCCATGGTGGGTGATTAATTCATGAAATTTAATTGTATCTCAATAGAGACGAAGATGCAAACTGGAAACTGAATATGGTTAATCAAGGTGTTTACAGGACTTATGACTTATGACATGGTTAAGCGCACGCTTTATGTAATTACATTATGTAATTACAATTCTGCTAAATGCTATGTTAAATTTATGTAATTACAATTTTGCTAAATGCTAAAAATTAATCTCCATAGATGGCGTTAGTGTGTGGATTATATAGATTAATCCTAAAAAGATTAACATATGTAATCAAAATCTACATAGATGGCGTATTGAAACTGACATGTGAAGTTAAGCATAGATTTGTAACATATATACAACCTCCAAAAAGTTGTCTTACATGGTCATAAAGAAATAAGTGGAATGGGGAATGTTGTAATTATATAAAGCGTGCGCTTAACCCAACCAATGACAGGTCATAAGTCCTGTAAACGCCTTAATCAACCATATTCAGTTTCCAGTTTGCATCTTCGTCTCTATTGAGATACAATTAAATTTCATCGTTTTGGTCGTTAAAAATTATCATTTGTTCAACTTATTGTGTTTAGATAAGTAACTTTGGGCTTCAAAACCATATATCTAAGCATCACACAGATACTTTCTATTCTGGAAAGGTTGGTCTTTTATTATTTAAAAATGACGCTGTTTGCATTTGTTTTTATTGGTATACGAGGTCTGTTCAAAAAGTATCGCGAATTTTATATTTTTTCAAAAAGTATTTATTTATTCATGAATATCTATTTTGTCCCCTTCAAAGTAATTCCCCTCGGATATAATACATTTATGCCAACGTTTTTTCCAATCCTCGAAGCACTTAAAAAAATCATTTTTTGTGATCTTGTTCAACTCCTCTTTCGATGCCGGCTTTATCTCCTCAATCGTGGCGTAGTGTCGTCCTTTCATGGGCCTCTTCAGTTTTGGAAACAGGAAAAAGTCACAGGGGGCCAGGTCTGGGGAATACGGTGGCTGCGGCACCATTACTGTGTTGTTTTTGGCCAAATATTCGCGCACAAGCAACGATGTGTGAGCAGGGGCGTTATCATAGTGCAAAAGCCAGTTTTTGCTCTTCCACAAATCCGGACGTTTCTGGCGGATTGCTTCGCGCAAATTGCGCATAACTTGCAGGTAATATTCCTTATTGACCGTACTACCCTGTGGCAAGAACTCATGATGCACCACGCCCCTGCAATCGAAGAAAACTGTGAGCAAAACCTTCACGTTCGACCGAACTTGGCGCGCTTTTTTTGGTCTTGGCTTCCATTGAAATTCAAAATTCGCGATACTTTTTGAACAGACCTCGTATAATGATCAAATGTGTTTATATAGCTGGGACCAAGGTTACATGTCAGTAGATGTGATTTGAAATGGTTCAATTGTGGTGTGGGGGCATTCGCGAAGCGTTCGTCGCGGTATAACGAGATGTTGAAGCGTGTCAAAAATACGAGTATTGTATACAAGTCATAGGTGAAAATAGCTACATTTTATATAACAAACAGGGACACAGCGTATATATACACCCTATATATATACGAGGTTTACTACAAGTTATATATTCGTTTAAAAAAATATAACATATCTAACTAAATAGTCCATTGTTTTGGCCGAAACACTATGATACTTTAACAATATAAACTGTTAAATTAAAAAAAACTTTGTTTTATGTATTTCGATTGTATTTTTAGTTTACGCGACAGCTGTTTCTTCAACATCAGGTTTTACAATAATATAAATGCCTTAAACATGTATGCTGTTTGTAATGTCTTTTAAGTATATCAATTGTCAAATTTTCGTGATTTTTCGAACCTTAATGTTTATTTGTTCATATGTCAATTTGAATAATTTATTTCATATAATTTTGAAGTTCTTGGTGGAGTTGAGTTGGTACCGAATTATTTTAATTAAAATAACAGTAAGTTACTGTTTATAGGAGAAAATATTAAAGGTGGAAAAAAATTATAAAAAAAAATAGTAATTATAATCATAATAATATTAAAAACATTAATAAGAGGCAACAATTACACATAATATAGAGTCAAAAACGATGAAACATATTAAATTTAAGACGATAAACCATAAAACGAAGTAAATTACATTAATATGAAAGGTGACAAAAGTTGAAGGTAGTATTATTATTTTTTTGCTAGATTGTATAAGGGAAATTTTTTTAATGCACTATTTAAGATATATTATTGTGATGTGACCTGATGATGTCAACATAGGTTGACGAAACAGCTGTCGCGTAAAATAAGAATACAGTTGTGATACATAAAATAAAGTTTTTTTAATTTAATAATTTATCATATCTAACTAAATTACAAATTTATTATTTCTTCAACAATGGGAAAATCTGCGTATAAAGGAATTTAACTAACTTTCAATAACGTTTATTTTATAGAAGTTTATCAAAATATAACATATTTTATGGAAATGACGTGATGGAGTGACAATATCGTCGACCTTAGTAGTAAGAGCTCTGACTTTCATACCGAAAGTCCCGGGTTCGATTCCTGGCGATGGCAGTGTGATTGTCACACTGTCATTGGTCTGGTGTAGAATTCACGTGACAATAGATGGCGATAGATTGGCTACATATCATGTGTCATAAGAATCATCAATATAATAGCTTAAAATAATGTATTAAATTGTTAAATTAAATAACTATGTTTTTTGTATCACAATTGTTTATTTTACGCGACAGCTGTTCCACTAACCTATGTTGACATCATCAGGTGTTACAATAATATATCAAATGTCAAATTTTCGTGATTTATCGAACCTTTATGTGTAAAATTTGACATTTGATATATTATTGTAATACCTGATGATGTCAACATAGGTTGATGAAACAGCTGTCGCGAAAAATAAAATACAATTGTGATACAAAAAACAAAGTTATTTAATTCAACAGTTCAAGATGTTAAGGTATCATAGTGCTTCGGACAAAACAATGGACTAAAAATAATGTGTATACAGTAATTGGTTTTAAAAGACCTGTTGTATACAAGAAAAAAAATTAAAAAAATAAGAAGAAGAAGATGAGGAATCGAAATAATTAATTTTCTAGGTAAAATTACTTAACATAATTAGTTGGATTAAACTTTCTGCGTAATAATCTAGAATTAAACACATTCAAATATCACATTAGGCAAGAATAATAATTGTCATTAATTACGCTTCTTCCCCCGGGGAAAGAAAATCAACTGTCAAACTTCTTCAAAGGTAATTTAACATTTCCAAAACTTAAATTAATTCCAAAATGACAAATGTCTGTATGCCGTGTGAGCCCCGAAGAAGCCAGAAGCCGCTCCAACGAAAATTTGCATTTATTCGGCGAATGATTCGGGAAATTGAGTAATATGTCTGAAGTTTGCGTGACTCAGTTATTTTGTCTTGAAAATGAAAACGAATGAAGAAAAGCATCCATTTTCAATATGAATATACTTATTTGTAATGAAGGCATCAGAAATATAATAATTTCACATTTTAATATTATTGTTTATTGAATAATGATGCAAAACTCTGCTATAAATAATTAATAATAAGAAACTATTAAATAAAACTTTTTCAATTTTGTCATTATTTCGACAGCGACCAGTTTCGCCAGGCTCGCTGGCATCGACAGAGTGGTGAAACAATTGCAAACTGAGTCCTTTATATACAAACAGATAAGGGGTGGTAAACATGATTCCGTTAAAAATCATCTTAAAATAATTCTGTAAAATATACTGAAGATAATGAAATGATTTTACTGAAATCTCTTGATGAAAGTTCATTTAAATAATAATTAAATAAAACGATGTTTTTTTAACTACTTCCACTTTTGTTTGTTTGTGACAGCGACCGGTTTCGGCTAGCCTGACAAAACCGGTCGCTGTCAAAATAAAGACAAAAGTGGAGGTAGCTAAAAAAAACATCGTTTTATTAAATTTACTGAATTTAAATATTGGGAATACAATTATTCTAGAGGATTCGTATTCAATATAATGGATTTTAAATTATATTAAAGCCGACATATTTATATATAACGTTTGAAAAATTGGTACTTTTGTTTTTATAAATACTGGATTTAAATATAATATGTTATATATCAACCCTAATGTATGGAAGCGAAGCATGGAACTGGCAGAAGAAGGATGAGAGTAGAATAAATGCGGTAGAGATGAGGTCCCTAAGACGTATGTGTGGTAGAACGATATACGAGAGAATCTCAAATGCTGATATAAGAAAGGAATGTAGAGCGGAAGAAGGTATTATGAACAAAATTATGAAAGGATCGCTGCGTTGGTTCGGACATATGAAACGCAAGGATGGAGAAAGAATGGTTAAGAAAGTATACGTTAATGATGTAAATGGGGTACGGAGTCGAGGCAGATCGAGGAAAACATGGCATGACCAAATTAATCAAATTTTAAAGGTTGGTCATGTTAGAAGTCGGAGGAATCGACGTGCGTGTATGACTCGTTGTATGAATGTGGAGGAAGCTAGAGAGGTTTGCCAGGATAGAGTAGTGTGGCGGTCCATTCTCTCTGCCTCCCCCTACGGGGAAACGGCGTGATGGTTTGTTGTTGTTGTTGTTGTTGTATATATCTTGGTCCATTAGGTTGGCGTCGCCTAATATGGTTTCCCCCCATCCATTATAGCCGATTTTTCTAATCATAAAAAACTATTTTTCGGCAGTATTCTGCAGTAAGTATAATAAAACGTCTAGAAAACATACGTTTTCATTCGTATTAATTATCTTATTTGGTGAATACATCGTTATTTTAGAGATAGACCAGACAAAGGTAGAGATATTATCACACCAGGTTGTAAATCGCCTATCTAAAGATACTTAGATGGCAGTGAATAAAGTTGTTCTTGTGGCGATCCTAATGTATTGAAGTGATGCATGGATCAGGTAGAAGAGTTTAATTCTTTAAAATTCTTATGAAAATGTGAGATGCGTATCTGCTATGGAACACGGTGTACGTGAAATTTACTTTACGCGAAATGGTAATCGAAAAAGCTTGAATGCCCCGAAGTGCCTGAAGATAAAATCCGATAGAGACATATGTGAGTCTGTTTGGAGTTTTCCATTGTTCGCCTCAATTTTCATATAAATGTTCCTCCTGATATTACAGCCGAGGAGATAGTGTGGAATATTCTTGCAAAATAAACAGCAGGGCCGCTCAAAGGGCGTTCGAAAATAATATGATATAAACAATAAATATTATAAATTGTACAATTAAATAACTTTGTTTTTGTATCACAATTTTATTTTATTTTACGCGACAGTTGTTTCATCAACCTATCATCGGGTATTGCAATAATATATCAAATGTAAAATTTTCGTGATTTTTCGAATCTTTATGTGTATTTGTACCATGTCAATTTGAATAATTTCATTGATGTTTTTTAAGGTCTTGCTGAAATTGAGTTTGAAACTGAACAGTTTAAAATGTTAAGGTATTATAGTGTTTCGGCCAAAACAATAGACTATTTGATAAATATTATATATCATATAGAGATACAACACTTTCGACGAAACAAAAAAAAACAATTTTATTCTCATTTACGTTTTTTTGAAGAATTATGTGAAACTCCATATTAAATAATTAATACAACGGCTGTTTTCTAGAAGTTTTATTATATTTAACGTGAATCACATGTTTCGCCTGTCTATATATTATCAAATTATCAAATAATATATTTTGGATGATACATTAAATTAGACGCAAATGATACATTACATTTGATAATGCATAAAGACAGATTATTACATATATATATAAAAGAACTATATAATAATACCCATAAAATATAAAAAACTTCTAGAAAACAGACGTTTTCATTTGTATTAATTATATTTTTTTTCTTGAACAATGTTGTAATTACTTCATGGTAAATAACTAATACGAATGAAAACGTCTATTTTTAGGAGGTTTTATTATATTTAATGTGGATGATATATTTTGCATGAAATGTTACATTTGATAATGCATTAGACAAGCGAAACATATTTCCATAAAATGTAATAAAATTTCTTGAAAACATACGTTTTCATTTACATGAATTATATATCACTAATTTATTGTTTCTTGATGTAATTACTCCATATAAAATAATAAATATATGATACTTTATGTGAATAATATGTGTCACCAGTCTAAGACATGTTCAATAAACAGCAGTTAATTGTAACACCTGATGATGCTTACATTGGTCGCGACAATTTCAAAATAAATAAAATCAATTGTGATATTCTATAACTGTGTTTTAATTAAACAGTTAATAATGTGTAAATATCCAAGTGTTTTCGCCAAAACAATGGATTACGTTGTAATTGATAATGGAGTTTTATAAAATAAAACCACAACTATAAATAATTTAAACTTATTTGAGTAATTTAGCTAAATTTTTACACAATACATACTATTTATTGAGCTACCACTGTAGAATCATTTAAAAAAATAACTATCTGTTTTTTTGCAGTAGTTGAAAGAACTGTTGTAGTGTGTCTATTGTATTTACATAGAGACCTACACTAACAGAATATCATTACATATGCGAGTACGTCGTATAGAGTACGTAGATCATTTTCCTTGTTAAAAATAATCTCGTTCAGTTTTCCATCCATACACAAAGGGGCGTGTGTCGCATACCCTTACGTGCCTACTTCCATCCCTTATCCATTTTTTACGTGGACGGAATACGGAGCAGGTAACCAAGTAGGAAAAAATGTAAATGCCACGACATTCACAACAATGGAATGGAAAAGCATTTATTTTCCCGCCGTTTTTATCGAATGTAAGTTATGGCGCACCAACAATGCAGGCGGCACTGCCGACAGAACAATACAGCCCGAAAGCTCGAGACTGTGGGCGCTTTCCTATACAACTGCGAGCTTTCTTTGCATTCGATTTCGTTAACAATGGTAATTTACTCAATTTCGCTTTTCCGTGTTTTCGTTTGCAATTTAAAGGCAATTCAAGAGTGCTCCTAATGGAATATTAACTTCAATATTGAAGTCAAAAGAATTCATTACCCAAGGATTCGTAATTATGATGATTCGACGTTCAAATTTAGTTTCATTAAATCTATAAAGTTGTTAACAACTCTGTTATTCTATATTAAAAATATTTATTATTTATTATCATACAAAGTTTGTATGATAGATTACCGAACGATGAAATAAGAAAGAAATGTAAGGCAGATTGACTGCATCATGGATACAATTAAAAAAGGACGCCTGAGATGGTTTGGACATATGGAACGAATGGATGAGAGTAGAATATTTAAAAAGTTGTACACAAGCAGCGTGAGTAGAAAAAGAAGCCGAGGACGACCGAGGAAAACATGGCATGACCAAATTAATCAATTACTAAAGGGCGGTCACATTCGAAGTCGGAATAATCGACGTGCGTGCATGGTACGATGTATGAATGTAGAGGAAACCCGAGAGGTATGCCAGGACGGCGTTGTTACGATCCATCCTCTCTAACTACCCCTCCGGGGAAATGGCGAGATGGTTAGTTAGTAAGTTAGTTATTATTTATTATTTCTTGAACAATGATGTATAACTCCGTTTTGAATAAGTATTATGAATGAGAACGTTAATAGAATATTAAAAGAATGATTAATTTTGATAAATATAACATTTTAATATGCCTTGGCGATGAATAACTTGTCATTTCTTTAAAAATAAAAATAAAACTTCTAGAAAACACGTTTTCATTTGTATTACAATATGGTTTTGAGATTTAATTTGTATGAACAAAAATATACAAAAGGATACGCTGAAGCCTAGAAAAACGGCACTGAATTCAATAAGGGAAACAGCAGAACGCAGATGTCCATTTGAAAAAATCGCCCTTGTTGGCGGCAGGACTGAGCCACCCCTCTTCTTTTACGGGGGTGGGATGTGGACGAGAATAAAATAAATGGTTATGACAAGGATATGAACTCGGATCCCCCGTGATTTGGCAATGAAGGCTTTACATTTTCATTTTTGTGTGTGGAAGGATACGACAAAATGGGAGAGTTTTTCCATTTGTCATAACTCAAGTTGCATCGTAAAATATACAGTATATGAGTATCGTGATGAATTTTGAAATAAAACTGAAGATCTAGAAAATGCTTAGAAGATTGTTTCAGAAGTAGGTCAAACCATCACGCCGTTTTCCCGCAGGGGTAGGCAGAGAGAATGGACCGCCACACTACTCCATCCTGGCACACCTCGCTAGCTTTCTCCACATTCATACAGCGAGTCGTACGCGCACGTCGATTCTTCCGACTTCTAACATGACAAACGTTTAAAATTTGATTAATTTGGTCATGCCATGTTTTCCTCGGTCTGCCTCGACTCCGTACTCCATTTACATCATAAACGTTTACTTTCTTAACCATGCTTTCTCCATCCATGCGCTCCATATGTCCGAACCAATGCAGCGATCCTTTCATAATTTTGTTCATAATACCTTCTTCCGCTCTACACTCCTTTATCTTATTAGCATTTGAGATTCTGTCGTATATCGTTCTACCACACATACTCGTACGTCTTAGGGACCTCATCTCTATTGCATTTATTCTGCTCTCGTCCTTCTTCTGTCAGTTCCATGCTTCGCTTCCATACATACATACATTAATGTTAAAGTATAATTGTGAACTAGAGTTAAGCTCTAGGAAAATACAACAATTATATAGGTTAATTAGAACAAATTAAGAAAAGCTATTTCCATACTAATGCCTTAGAAGGTCGAAACATGTCATTCCCATAAAATATAATAAAACTTCTAGAAAACTGACGTTTTAATTCGTATCAGTTATTAAATAAAGAGTTTTAAATCATTGTTCAAGAGACAATGAATATAATATTTTTTATTAAAATTTTATTCATCGTACTCTTTTATAAAATTATTAAGATAAGCAAAATGAATAAAAAAAAAATATATGTTAATGCCTAAGTACATTTTATCCAAGTGCGTGTAAGAATTAGTCTAGATTTCAATTATCATCTATGGTATAATATGAATACATACTCGTATACTCTATTTTTACTCGTATACTCTAATTTAATTTGCCAAATCTTTTGGACAAAGAAATTGTTCTTCGTTCACTTGTTTTAACTAACAAAAGTATCTTAATTGAAATTATCACTCCCTTTGTTATTTTTTTACGATGCTGTTTGGGAACATAAAGAAAATGTTGCGTATATAAAAAACGAATTAAAATGAAAATGCTTTGAAATTCTGTGTCTTTGCCATGCGTAACGTACTAAAAAAATAGAAAGGCTATTACAAGTATATAATATCTGTATCTGAGAGCCTTAGTCTTGTGGTGAATTGTGAGAAAGAATTTATTTTTCCGCAATGAGTTATGTATTATATAATACTTCTTCTTCTTCCTCTTTTAATAGATCTGTGGATCTGTTTTTATGGCGTCGAGGTCTCCTGGGACACAGAACTCCAACTGTCTCGCCATCTCTTCGCAGGTCTTCCGGGTTGGCGAGTTCCCATTGGCACGTTGTTTGCGGCTGCTTGGGGGAGTCTATCGTCGCTCATTCGTTCTACGTGGTCACGCCAGAAGTGTTTTATTTTCCTGCCCCATCTGACAATATCTTCGGTATCGCATATATATAATACATATAATCTTATTTCGTATTTAAATAATAAATATTTATATAACTAAATAACCATCACGCTATTTCCCCGGAGACGTAGACAGAGAGGATGTAACGCCACACTGTTCTATTCCAACATACTTCTTGAGATTCCTTCCTATTCATACATCGTGAAACATGCGCTCATATTTTTTTTCAATTTTGAACATTGCTGCCTGTAAGTGATGGATTATTTTGATTTCGATATATTTTCCAAGGCCTTCCTAAGCCGATATTTCCACACGTACTGCTGTAGGGTTAACATATTTTTAAAACAATTTTTTTCTTATTCATTCGCTGTCCAAAGCCTCTTAGTGACCCTTTAACATGCATTCCATTGCTAAACATTTTAATTTAATTTTTTATTTATTTATAATAGTAAATACGATTGTTTAGTTGTTTTACTTGGATTTAATTTATATATATAATACATTACATAAATTGTGACAAATTTGTTTCGCCTTGCGAGGGCATTCTCAAGCTGACTAAAATTTATATAAATTAAATCCAAGTGTCGAATGAAAATATAAGAAGTGAATGCGGTGCAAATGATGGTGTCATGAACAAAATAATGAAAGGATCATTAAGATGGTTTGGACATATGGAAAGAATGAATGAAGAAAGAATTGTTAAAAAAATTATATGTTAACGATGTAAATGGAACCAGAAATAGAGGAAGACCGAAGAAAACGTGGCACGATCAAATAAATCAAAAATTGAATGTCGGCCATGTGAGGAGTCAGAGAAATCGACGCGCGTGCATGACACGATGTATGAATGTTGAGGAAGCGAGAGAAATATGTCAGGAAAGAAAGGTGTGCCACACCTTTCTTTCCTGACTATCAAATCAAATCAATCAAATCAAATCAGTTTATTTCATCAACAGACATTACAAAATTTATTTTTAAGGCATCTATTGAGAACAGGTAAAATAATATATTATATATAGTATACTACCAGAAACGCATAAGAGATGGTTCAACATTAGGAAGACAGGATACTCTCCAGAATTAAGAGTTTTTGCCTTCTGAACGTACTTTCACTAACATGAAAGACGTCGATTTCCGAGGAGACCGCGTTCAGCAGACTAATTGCTCTTCCCACCGGTGTCACCAGAGGCAGATTGGTTCTGGCAGCCGGTAGGTAAAACAATCTGTGCTGTCGCTGTCGGAGATATCGGACTAGTTAGTTAGTTAGTTAATATAAATATAAGAGTATTTCAGTTGCGAATTTAACTAACCATCACGCCGTCTCCCCGAAGGGGTAAGCAGAAAGATTGGAGTGCCACACTTTTCTTTCCTGACATATTTTTCGCGCTTCCTAAACATTCATACATCGTGTCATGCACGCGCATCGATTTCTCTGACTCCTCACATGGCCGACATTTAAGGTGCGAATTTCATATATGAAAATTAAAATTCCATTCATCGAAGCCCTGTAAATTCCGAGACAGGTGGTTATTAGGGAGTTTGATATATGGCCCCCGTATTATCGGTCGGCCCGAACTGCGGCGGCCCGTGTAATGGGTTGTGTGATTTGAATAACTAAGCGTGTGGAGGCTATTTCGGAAGACAATTTGTATGGGGAACAGAAGGGATAGCCGGATCGGGAACCGATTAGGCGGAAGAAACACTTTTTGAGTAGAATTGATAGAAAGATTTTTTCGCTCGTATTGTTATGTCAAACGATCGATCACTTTAAATATGAATACATGCTAGATAGTCCATTGTTTTGGGCGATACACAATGATACTTCAACATTATAAACTGTTAAATTAAAAAAACTTTGTTTAATGTATGACAATTGTATTTTTATTTTTCGCGACAGCTGTTTCCTCAACCTATGATGAAATCATCAGGTGTTACAATAATATATCAACTGTTAAATTTTCGTGATTGTTCGAACCTTTATGTGTATTTGTTCCTATGTCAGTTTGATTAATTTATTTGATAACAATTTAGAGTTCTTGCTGGATATTTGATGGGTGAGTTATTAGTTTTGTAAAACTTCCTATTAATTAATAATAGTTAACACGATTGTTTAGTGGTTTAACTTGGATTTAATTTATATAAATGATTTAATTTATCTAAATGATAGAGGAAGACCAAGGAAAACGTGGCACGATCAAATAAAGCAAAATATTGAATGTTGGCCATGTGAGGAGTCAGAGAAATCGACGCGCGTGCATGACACGATGTATGAATGTTGAGGAAGCGAGAGAAATATGTTAGGAAAGAAAGGTGTGGCAGTCCATTCTTTCTGCCTACCCCTTCGGGGAGACGGCGTGATGGTTAGTTAGTTAGTTAGTTAGTTAAATTGTGACAAATTTGTTTCGCCTTGCAAGGACATTCTCAAACTGAACCTAATCGCCAAACAGTGTGTCCTTATACTGTATATAATACAAATTTTTAAGTTGTTAAATGAAACAATTTTAAGGTTTATCTTAGAACAGAAATTCAATTGAAAATTTACTTATGACTCAACATTACTTCTAAGAAAAACCTTAAAATTATTTTTATTTAACAACTCAAAAATTTGCAAATAATCAGAACGCTTTTTTTTCACTTTTGAGTTTATTTTTCCCTGCATGTTTCGAAGGTTTAACACCCTTATAACCGGGAAAACGATATAAATTGAGTTATATCATGAGACAAATACACTGAAAAGTGGAAAAAAACGTGTTTTTATTCTTAAAACGAACAGTTAAAAATAATTATTTTACGTTATTTTGCTCACCATGAGCGACTTCCATTATAAAACATCATCGCACACTGCTTTGTTCAAAATACATTTAACACTTGCATCTACTGAGAGCTTTTCCACTCTTCAAGTTTTGATATATTCCAAGTTACACCAGATTATGTTTTTAAACGTATGAAGCAATTATTTGAGGTGTAGCATTATTAAAAATAATTTTCAAAAACTTACTTGTTTTTACAAAATTAATTTTTTTTATTTTCATTTGAATTTATTTGTTTAATTTAATTATACAAAGATCAAAAAACATTACGGATGCTTTAATCCAAGTCGTCTGCTTCCTCACAGTTACATAATAATAATATATTTTAAAAATAACATTTAAAAAAATGTAAACTGACATAAATACGACGCATCAGAGATAACAATTACAAAATTGATATTGCATCCCTGGGGCAACTCACACTATCACGAAATATGTCGACCTCCGAGGCGACCCGATTAAGCAATGAGATTACTCTACTCACGAGCATAACCGTTGTCAGGTTTGTTTTGCAGCGTGGAAAATAAAACAATCTGTAGTGTCTTTGACGAAGGTAATTATCAGGGACAAATAGACCTACATCACTCAGGACATCCGAGTTATGTATATGGCCGCCAATCAACTGAAAGAAGTGAAGTTGATTTTCCTCCTTCTGCCTAATGATTGATAGCTTAGCATACCTAGAAAGAAATTAGTCGGAAAGAGCCATGGGTTATAACCGCACTCGCTGAGGTTAACGAAGACCAAGCTAAACCAACCGGTTGGTTTGGCAAAACTAAAGTCGTGTAAAAAAAGTTTAAGTGTTTTAGTATGATATTTTTAACGTAGTTATTAATTATTGTGAAATAAAGATTACCTGCTGTATGTCTCCAGAGCACTGTGGACCGCATACTTTATCGTTGGTTTGGGGGCACTGTTCCAGGACCTAGGAGGCGGGGCGAGGGTGAACACGTATTTGGGGGGCGAGTCCAAGTCCGAGTAGTACTGAGACATGCTGACTGTCTCAACCGCACATCACTTAGGGTATCGTTCCAAAATTAAAACTGTGCAATCCAAATACATCACATTTGAATTAAGAATTAAAAATAAATCTCTTCTATATTCGCCTTCAATTTGGGTTGTAAATTCACAATTAGAATTAAATTTTGTCAGAAACACTATGATACTTCAACAATATTAACTAATAAATTGTTATAATATTAAAATTAATGCGAAATACTCATTAGTGTGAGTATTTTGTATACTTACGAGTATATTAGTGGGATTTCGGTTATCCTTTCATTATTTTGTTCATAACATTTTCATTCGACACTCTATCATACACAGTTTTTCCACACGAGATCTCAGAAATTTGTTTATACAATATGTTTATGGAAATGTAATTTTTCTAGAAGTTTCATTTTATCCAAATTAAATAAAATCCAATTAGTTTATTCACTCCAAAGACATTAAACACAGCATAAATGTTTAAGGCATCTTTTGAGTACAGATAAAATATTATATACATTCAACATAATACCAGGAACGCATTAGAGATGGTTTGACATTAAGAAGACAAGATACTTTCTAAAGTAATACAGAAGTGATAAGTTATATATCTATTATACAGAAGTCATAAGTTTTGTCTTAATTATGTTAAGTTATATTATAATAAAATATGACCCCAGCACGTTGAAACATCTCAATAACTTTAAGAAAACTTAAGTATAGTATTAAATGCGGAAAATGCATGTAGAGAAAGGAATATATTTTAACTTAATGCGTATTGCAATGGAAAAAAAAACGATCCCCTATCCTTATGCACGAATGTGCAAAACAGAACAATTTCACCGGAAAATACGGCAGCATTCACAAAATCGTGACAATGAACTTGAAAATTAGAATCAAAGATGTATGGTGAGGTGTTCTGGGGATTCCATTCCACACAATGGAATTATTATTAGCAACACGCCGGAATGGGATCAGCCACTCGGAGGGATGCGATGATTCACACGCGGAGAACAAATTTAATCAACCCCCCGGTGGATGGAGAGCATTGTATTGGAACTATTGGATTACAGTAACGAAGTGTTTCAAGTGTTTCCACCACACCCCTCATTTATCATACACCACCCTTGTCTGTTGACGCACCCGACAGCATAGAATGCGAAAGGAAAATATGGTGAGAAAACTAGTAAACAAGATGGAAACAGTATTGTATCCGAATCAAATCGATTTAATTTGTTCACCAACTCTAGTATTAGAATCTATACAACTAACTACCAAACTAACCTTCACGCCGTTTTCCCGGAGGGGTAGGCAGAGAGGATGGATCGCCACATTGTACTATCCTGGCATAATTCTCGCGCCTCTTCAATTCAAATCAAATCAAATCAGTTTATTAACTCAAAAGACATTACAAACAGCAAAATGTTTAAAGCATCTGTTGAATACAAGTAAAATATTATATACATCAACATAATACCAGGAATGCATTAGAGATGGTTCAACAATAGGAAGACAAGATACTTTCCAAAATCAAGAGTATTTGTCCCCTGAATGTACCTTCGCTAATATGAAAGACGTTGATCTCCGAAGAGACCGCGTTCACCATTTACACATGCACACGACATGCACGCTCGCCGCCTTTCAGTAATTAATTAATTTGGTCATGCCATGTCTTTCTTAGCCTTCCTTCCTCGACTTCTTTTCCCTTTCACACTACTTGTATATATCTTTTAACCGTTGTTCCCTCATCCATTCGTTCCATATGTCCAAACCATCTTAGTGATCCTATCTTAATTTTATTTATCACTCATTCATCCGCCTTACATTCCTTTCTGACTTCATCATTAAATATTCTATCATACATTGTTTTTCTGCACATTATTCTTAGTGACCTCAGTTCTACGACATTTATCCTACTTTCATCCTTCTTCTGGGGTCATACAAATATACAATACCATATTATTAGTTTTGAGAAATATTTTATTATTATATATTTTGGGATCTTGGGAAAATCAGTGTAGCTCATCTTTCTGGACCGACATTTCGGAGATCGTTGCAGTCTCCATCTTCAGAGTGGTTAAGATGAAGACTGCAACGATCTCCGAAACGTCGGTCCAGAAAGACTAGCTACACGGATTTTCCCAAGATCCCAAAAATATTGCAACCAACCGTGAAAATCTACGCAATTATTAAATTATTACTTTTTTAGAACAAGAGAATAGTGAAAATTAAAAACAGAACATAATAATGTTTTCTTTTATTATCAATCAATTTTTATTGTAAATTTTACATTAATACGAGCCTTCAAGTTACAAAGTGCAGACACAGTAAGGAACAAACAAGTTTTGAGAACTTTCGAGATGAAGACACCGAGGACGATAGCAGGCAAGACACTGAGAGATCGCGTGAGAAACACCAGAATTAGAGAGATATGTGAGGTTGGGTATATTATAAGATGGAGCAGACAGCGAAAAATGGACTGGTACGGTCATGTTCAAAGAATGGACACTACCAGACTCCCCTATATTGCACTACATAATCAGTCTCATGGGACTCGTCCTCGTGGAATACCTCCTAAAAGATGGAAGGACAGCTGGGAGTCTACCTCACTGGAGGAGCAACACTTTGGAGAACAGACCACATAGGTCTACAACAAAAAGAAGAATAAAAATAATAAAGTGCGAATGTATACAATAAGTGCGATACGTATATAATCCTTGACATGCTTCATGATTCCAATAATCCTATAATAGATTTATGAGCCTACCCGCAGACACGGGAATAATTCTTAATACGAAAATACTTGCGTTCATTAGGGGAAGCCATTCCACTAGCGCAATGGCACGACCTTGTTTTATGTATTGTATTTTAAGGCTAGAAATATTCAATCACGTACATGAAAAAAATTCTGTTAACATTACTCAAACCTGACACACTTCTCTTGCTTCCTCCACATTTATACAGCGAGTCATACACATATGATTCTTCCGACTTCTAATAGCATGTAATGTAAATACGCTTCTAATTTTTTTCTCCTTTTAGACCTTTGATCTGTTGCTATAGTCAGACTAGCCTCGCTATCCCTATCCCTCCGTCTCTTTGGCGGTCTTCCGAGGGGATGGTAGCCAACAGGAATATAATGCATCAAACGTGTGGGATTCTGGTTAGATCCATCCTCTGCGCGTACGAATTCTAGTGTCTCTTGCAGATTTCGCTGATAGCCGTGTTCCTTACCCAAGCTCGAAGAGTCTTGCCTACTATTGTTCTCAGTGTTCGCATCTCTGCCACCCACACTTTAGCCTTTGTTCTTGTGGTATTCGCTCTGGTCTCAATGCCATATGTCAATATAGGCCTAACGCAGGTATTTTATATTTTGACATTTTATACAGATGCGACAAATAGTATTAACACATAAACTCAACGACTGATCAAACTTAAACGAATTGTTTTCATACTGTTTTAATATATACTGCTAACCTGTTTTACTTTTTTGGTATCTAGAATACTGCATAATTATTATAAAATATTGTTAAAAATATAAATATTTTAAACTTATTCAACACTAAGGCATTAACACTGTGGAATTCCATAGTAATATACTTAGGAAATTGAAAATAACTTTGTTTAATCCACAAAATATTAAAAAAAACGACATATTTCGGAGGATACCTCCATATTCAGGTGTAAAAGTATACTAATATTTTTACACCTGAAGAAGGTGGTATCTTCCGAAATATGCCATGTTTTTTAAAAATATTCTTAAAATATTTTGTGGATCAAACAAAGTTATTTTCAATTTCTTAAGTATATAAATATTTTTAATTTAAAAAGTTGACATAATTATATATTTGATAATGATTAGCAATGTAAAACATGTGGTTTCCGTAAAACCTAAATGAAACAGATACTTTATTAGTATTAATCATTTAATATGGAGTTTGAGAAAATTGTTGAAGAAAAAAAATGGAAAATTATTTAAAATACCTATGTCAAATATAAACAAAAATTATTAGCAAAATAATAAACTAATTTTTTTTTTAATTTTTAGTCCCCTGTGTAATTTTTTCCCTTTATTTCAAATTGTTCAATAAATAACTAGTAAGAGAGTTTGCTACCCCTGGTATTATTGTCATGCGATAGGGTAGGCAATCTATCGATAGGTACTCAATATAAAGTGAATTAAAGTAGGGCCAAGCTAATTGTTTGATTGGATAAGCTCCCATCACGGTAGGCAGAGACATTCGCTTTATTTGATTTTATTTATTGGATTTTTATTAATATGGCAACATTCGGATTGCTTCATTGGGTAAATATGAATTCCGATCGTAAACGAATTAAGGGGAGGTGGGTAGGTACTCAATTATTTTAACGGATATTAGGGTATTCAATTTTTACATAAATATTTTTGTGCGATGAAATTTTTTTTTGTTAATTTGATCGTAGGATGATACAAGTATGCGTAAAACCAATAATAACATATAAAGTTGAAACAAGGGCAGACATAATCAAGACGCTGAGGATGTTAGCAGACAAAACAATAAGAGATCAAATCAAATAAATTCAAATCAGTTTATTTTCTCAAAAGATATGAAAAACAACAAATATGGTTTAAGGTATCTATTGAGAACAGGTAAAAAATAAAAAATATATAATACTAGAAACGCATGAGAGATGGTTCGACATTAGGAATATATAATACTCTCCAAGTATTTGTTTTCTGAATGTACTTTCACGAATATGAAAGACGTCGATCTCCGAAGCGATCATGTTCAGCAGTTTGATTGCTCTCCCCACCAGCATCACCAAAGGCAGGTTGGTTCTGCATGCTGGGAGGTAAAACAGTATGTGCTGACGCTGTCGAAGATAACCATCTGGAACATGAAGATGGATAGCCTCCAAGATAACGGAGTTCTCAAAGAACCCCCTGATAATTCTTAAGAAATATGTAAGTGTGCACCTATTTATTCTTATCTGCAAACTATTGGTCCCCAGCATGCCCAATAAGAATGCAGTTGGATAAAGTCACGTGAGGAACATCAGAGTAAGATAAATACATGAGGCTGAGGATATTTTAAGATGGTTTGGAACAGCGAAGAAGGGACTTGTATGGTCATGTCTAAAGAATGGATACCAGCAGACTTCCCTACGACGATGTGAACGTGGTACGTGCATGCTGATAAGGGATTTGGTGTACAAGTTCCAGGTTGTCCAGCATACAATGGAAAAACCCATGCTTGGAATTACCTTATGGGACAGTATTCAAAACGAATTTATTTGACAACAAACTAAGGTGACTAAGGTGGCTTTAAGGATAGGTGGACTGAAGTGGTGATGGGTTAACCATATTTGTCGGAGAATCGACAGTCAATGTGGAAGACCGCAGATAGGATTTCTTCTGCTCTACAATCTTTTCTGATATTAGCATTTGAAATTCTGCCATACATCGTTCTTTCGGTTGACGGCTTTCTTAATACATCAGATTTTTTTTTAATTTTGACCTTTTTAAAAACGGTTACTCATTTAACAGCGAAAAATTAAAAAAACGGATACTATTTTCCTTGGGATAATATGAAACATCTAATTTCAAGTGTTTCGGTAATATCCATATTGAGATTGGACAAACACCATAGTCTGGTTGCAGCGGCTGGTCGTGGTGCTACTGAAGTGCACTTTTATGTTCGACACGCAACTGAAGTGCACTTTTATGTGGTTAGGTTAGTTAAAAAGTAAATTATTTCTAATATATATATATAAGATTCCAACAAATGTGCCGAATTGTTTTATTGAATATTTTGCGGCACCCTAATGACGACACCGCGGCTCCCTGGGGAGCCCCGGCTCACACTTTGGGAATCACTGATATAACGAATACTTCTAAGGAATCTTATCTCTAACGCATTTATTTTCTTCCAATCGTTGTTCCGCCAGTTCCGTGCTTGGCTTCTAAAATCTAATTAATTTTTGTTTATTCTATTTTGCCATAGATTACTAAAAATATTATTTGAATCTTACTACACTTCGTATTTTTAAAACACATCAAGGTTTAGTCACAACAAAACATGTCTGTGAAAAGTGTAATAAAGTGTAAAAATATTTATTCAAATATGAACCCATAAGAAGGCGAATATAGAAGAAAAAATATAATTTTTGTTAAAATTAAAAAAAAAGGTCATGCAATGAAGGGTCATAATGCAGTTGTAAGAAAGCATATTAATAATTAAGTAGAAACTATTATTTCGTTAAGAACAATTATCTCTCCACATAATACTAGCAAATTGTTTTAATAAAAATATCCATATATTGCACGTAGGTACAATTAAAATTCACAGATATACTATCGAAGAACACATATACTAACAAAGATATGATATTGAAGTTCATTTTCCAAACAAAAACAAAAGCTAGTGCGCCTGTCAAAACAAAAACACGTTCCGATTTCAAAACTTTGACAGTTCGTTCATTGATAGCAAAACTATTTAATATTCGCATTACACTCACTAACTACTCACTAAATGTTTAAATGTTTTGGGATTCAGATTGTATATATTTAAAAGAAATCGCGTTATTTTTAAAATGGTGACCACACGTTGGCACAACTCGGTGTACTGTCGGCGGAGTCCCTCGCAGACAGTCGGGGGGACAAATAATAGTAAGGGAGGGGGATGTTTGGCCACCCCACTTGCGTTAAATTCATACCACCCTCATATAAGTTAAAAGGGTGTTTCGGAAATAATTACAATTCAAATTTCAATTTTACCACGATAAGAATATTGTTTTTGCATAGGAATGAAAAAAATGTATTTACTAAATATTATTTTGTTTTTAACCGTCGCGTTGCCATGTGGTCAATTGAGTTTCCACTGCCAATTTAAAGTTGATTTTCTTAAAACCTATGGACCCTAATATTATAAAAAAAATTGTAATCCTCCATTGAAGTGTTCTCAATATTTCGTAATAAAAAAAAGCAAAAAATTACTTCCTTCATCCCAAAAAAAATATTTTCTAAGACTGCCCTCACCTTCATTCGTGTTAAGGTAGAATTTGTTTTGCTAATATTTACAACTTTATCAAAAGTGACAAATACTTACTCGCTGTTTTGAACGTATTATAAATTATATCTTTGGCCTTTTCTCATAGGTACGTAATAATACCGACTGTGGACGGAAACGCAGCACGCAACTTAATAATATCAGAACTGTGAAAAAATTAACACTTTACCAAAAGGGACAAATATTAATACGTACTCGTTGTCTTGAACGTACTATACATTTTGCCTAGGTGCCTTTATCATACGTAAAATCTCGTAAAGTCTCGCCCCGCCGGCCGCGGCGCGGCGCGGCGGGGCAAGACAAGTTTATACTTGGTGTCAGTCGCTCGTATGCTGTGACGCATTCCATATCAGAAATCGCATGGTTCCAGAAAAAAATTAATAATGATATGTTTTTCAAATAATCCATGTATGTTATAGATATCGATCTATTCCTAATGAAATTCCCTACAAGATGACATAAATTAAATTTTGATTCATCGAGTCATATGCTTGATATTTAGATAAAGTTAGCGGTAAACTGAATTGACCACATGGGAGCGAGCGTTTTGTTTTGAACACGGTACGTTAAGGGTTAAATATATGTAATTGCATTTTTGATTTATCTACATGTCGTAAATACATTTTTTTATTAATGGTTGAGGTAATAATTTTGTAAAATTACATTACTAACTTATAATAGTAAACACGATTGTTTAATAGGTTTACTTGGATTTGATTTATATAAATTGTGACAAATTTGTTTCGCCTTGCGAGGGCATTCTCAAACTGACTCAAATTTATATACATTAAAAACCAAAGTTAAACCACTAAACAATTGTCTTTACTATTATAATTTCCATTTTTTATTGTTATGATATGTATTTTCTAAATTATACACTAAATCCATATAATCCACTGTGAAATACGAGTATATTCACTGTAGAAAAGAAAACAGCACATAATGGAGTATTAGTGCTAACCCATTTGTATGAAAGTGAGAAAAACTTGTCAGGATCAAATTAATTAATTTGTAAAAGGCGGCCACATTCGATATCGGAAAAATCGACGAGCATGCATGTAAAGATGTATAAATTTAATGTTAACTTGAGAGGTGTGTCAGGACAGAGCAGTGTGGCGATCTATCCTCTCTGTCTGCCCCTCCAGAGAAATGGCGTGGTGGTTGGTATAATAATTAGTTAGTAACGTTATATAAGTTAGTTATAATAGTTAGTTAGTAACTAAATAGTGGGAAATACATTTAAATAAAATTCAAAGACGAAATCAATCATGGTGATGTATGCATAAAAATATATTGCTATAAGACGCTATAAGCAGTTTTTACACCACATTATTTTTTTTTTAAACCAACCGGTTTCGCTCTCACCAGGGCTTAGTCAGGGTTACAAAATGAAAAGTTTATTTAATAACCCTACTCCGGCGGGAGCGAAACCGGTTGGTTTTAACAAAAAATAAATTGTTGAAAAAACTTGTAAAAGTGTGTTAATAATACCACATTTATTTTTGATTGAAAGATTGTATACTACATATTTTTAAACACCCTGTACTCCACACGATAATAAAATACACACGAAATTATAAGAGACCTGTGTACAGCGAACACTGCAAGTTTTCGCATTTGATTCATAGTGATTCAAGGAGACATTGTGCGATATTTGCGCGGGGTGTACACTACCATGGTGGTGGTGTGCATACATCCCTCGTAGTACTTACAGAGGCGCCTGGGGCTGTATTGGTAGATTGGCATTGATTTTAACATGTGTATGCAACACGTGCCATTATAAACCGGTTATCCTACGTGAAAGATAGCTCCCTAGAGAGTTTTGTGAACATATATCTATTTTTACTGTATTTTGAGTCTTCATCATTTTTTTATTTATGTAATTCATGATAGCAAAACGTGGACGTTGAATTGAACATTCACATGGTAACAAAATATTTAAAAAACAGAACAGTGATTAGACAAGTGTTTTTTTATAAGGATTAATTGTATCTCAATAGAGACGAAGATGTAAATTGTTTTCTGGGAACAAAATATGTTTTTTATGGTTAAAGTGATTAAATGTTGGTTCAGCATTTTATGTGATTATTCGCAATTTCTATAGCAACGGCATAATTTTAATAAATAAATAAATAATACCATTAAAATTAACATAGTCTATTGATTCGGCCGAAACACTTTGATACTTCAACATTATAAATTTAAAACAATGTTATAATATCACAAATTTATTTTTATTCACTGAGAGTGTTGCGACAGCTGTTTCGCCAACCGATGTCGGCATCGTCAGGTGTTACAAGGGTTACAGTTTATTGTTAGTGTTACCGTTTATTGTAACACCTGATGATGCCAACATCGGTTGGTGAAACAGTTGTCGCGACACTCTCAGTGAATAAAGTGTTACGACAGCTGTTTCGCCATCCGATGTTACGAGGGTTACTGTTTATTGTAAGTGTTACAGTTTACTGTAAGACCTGATGATGCCAACATCGGTTGGCGAAACAGCTGTCGCGACACTCTCAGTGAATAAAAAGAAATTGTGATATTATAACAGTGTTTTAAATTTTATCAATAAAATTTTACACTTTAACAAATAACAACTAGCCTACTTATAACAAATAGCGTAGGTTAATTTTTAAATTTGAATTATTGTATGAAATTTTAAATGCGTTTTTTTATTAGTCTTTCTTTGTTTAGTTTTTGTTATATTTTTACACCTGAAGATGGAGGTGTCCTCCGAAACATGTTGTGTTTTTAAATATTTTTTATTAAAAAATATTGGATTAAACAAAGTTTTTTTAATTCCCAAAGTATATAACTATGGTATTCCACACTGTTAATGCCTCTTTCACTAAATATTGTTTGAAATATAAAATTTTCATTACAATAAAAACGCGATTGTTTTATTGGATTTACAAATATTTTTATTTATATAAAATATTTAAACAAATCTACAAAAGCAATTAAACAATCGCGTTAATATTATAATTTTGTATTTGAATTTGGAACAATATTTCTATGTGCGAAAGTACGGTGAAAATCTCGAAAGGTAACTTTTTAAAATCATTATCACTAGAGCACCGTGTCCATCGCCAGACTCGTGCATCTGGACGATAAGCTATTGTGACTGCGCCCCGCCCTCTACCTCCCTCCCCCGTGCTCGATCACCCCTGCCGCTAACTAATCTAAACTACCCCTAGCACGGTCCACGTGACGCGACATCCATCCCTTACTCACATGTCAAAGGATTACTAAATAAACCTAGTGAGTTTTAAATTTAGAAAATTAAATTAAAATTGTATTCACATCTCAGGATGGAGGTCACCTCCGAAATATGTATCATAGAGAAACAACAGTTTTATTTTGAAAAAATATTTTATAAATTGTATAACAGTGTTCTAAATTCTTTTTCCAAGTTAACAATGAAATTCCATAGTGTTCACGCCCTACAACTACACCAAACCATCACACCGTCTCCCCTGAGGGGTAGGCAGAAAGAATGGACCGCCACACTGTTCTGTCCTGACATACTTCTCTCGCTTCCTCTACATTCATACATCTTGTCACCATACATATACCTTTTTCACCATTCTGTCTTCACTCATTCTTTTCATGTGTCCAAACCATCCTAACCACCCTTTCATTATTTTGTTCATAACATTTTCATTTGCATCGCATTCACTTCTTATACTTGCATTTGACACTTATCATATACAGATTCACCACACATTCGTCTTAGAGATCTCATTTCTACTGCATTTGTTCTACTTTCATCCTTCTTTTGCTAGTTCAAAACTTCACTTTCATACATAAGGGTCGGCAAAAGAACCCCAGTATGCACTGCCATCTAAGCTTTTTTGGATAGGCTTTTGTTTGCGATGACAACTTTTACCTAACTAACCCTTCTTTCAATATCCTTATCCACTCTCTCATCCTTTGTAAACATACTTCCTTAATAAACAAATTCATCCACTTGTTCCAGATTTTTAGCGTTTACTCTAATGTTACAGACTGTCATGTTTCCTTCTTTTTGGAAAATCATTACCTTAGACTTATTCACATTCATCATCAAATCGTATCGCTTGCATATCTCATACACATAATACGAGTATAACATTTATTTTCTTCTTGTTCCTCTCGTGTCAAAGGTTGAACAACGTCTCTTGATATAGAAGCTCAAAACAGGAATGTTGTGATGCGACTGAACCACCCTCAAAAGTTTTCTAGACAGAATTTTCTGCTTCTCGCGATACTCCCTTTTTTTGTTAATATTACCTTCGACAATCAGTTGCAGCACTTTGAAAAATACATGAACCAAAAAAAAAACACAAACACCAATTTAAAATATATATATAATACATGTATATATTTTAAGATGGTTATATCATTTATACATGCCTAGATTTTTCCTCAAAATTATATTTAAAATAAAATTAAAAAAAAACTAGTCGTATTGGCTGCTACGATCAAAAATTTAAATATTCAATATTTTATACCCCTGGCAACTGGTTTTAGAGGGGACAGCAGTCAGTTTTAGTAGGGGCGAAGGTTAAGGGAGGGGGTTACTCCACTTGTATATTCCGATTTGAATAAAAAAGGAAACACTTCATAGAAATGGAATTATTTTGTTACAGAGTAATAAAAAACGATAGTACTGCTTTCAATCGCTTGTGTTCAAGTGTCTAAAAACTAACTAACTAACCATCACGGCATCTCCCCGAAGGGGTAGGTAGATAGAATGGACTGCCACACATTTTTTCCTGACATATTTCTCTCGCTTCCTCAACATTCATAAATCGTTTCATACACGCGCGTCGATTTATCTTACTCCTCACGTGGCCGACATTCAATGTTTGATTAATTTGATCGTGCCCCGTTTTCCTAGGACTTCCTCTTTTTCTAGTTCCATTTACATCGTTAACGTGTACATTTTTAACATTCTTTCTTCATTCATTCTTTCCATGTGTCCAAACCATCTTAATGATCCTTTAATTTCCTTTCATCTTTTAATTAATGTCGACCTTCGTGGCCGAGTGGTAAGTGCATTGACTGCCACCCCGAAGGTTCCGGGCTCGATTCCTGGTAAAGGCAGTGTGATTGTCACACTGTCTTTGGTCTGGTGTAGAATACACGTGGCAAAAAAAATGGCGATAGATTAGCTACCTATTACATGTCACGAGAATCATTATGATAGCTATTATACCCTGTACATCGATTTGGCTCATACTGTCATGATGTAAAGAGCGATTAAAAAAAATAATAATAACAATAATTATTATTATTATTATTTTGTTCATAACACCATCATTCGCACCCCATTCACTTCTTATATTTTCATTCGACACTCTATCATACACAGAGTGTCCGCACATTCATCTAAGAGATATCATATGTACTGCATTTATTCTACTTTCATCCTTCTTTTGCCAGTTCCATGGTTCATATTGATGTTTTACATTTATATGAAAACAAAGTTATTTGTGAAATTGCGTACTTGTGCATGTGTGTGTATTATTTAGTTCAGAATTCTGCCAACAGGGGTGACTTAATGCGGATAGACGTTGATAGATGGCTCTGATGGAGTGGTAAATTCCATTATATTATTATACATACAATGTTGAAAAGTTTTCAAAAAAAGAATCATCACAACAGCGTTCGCTAACTTATATTGTAAAAAAGAAAAGTTTGTTTAAAACATCGTTTTTATCGTCATCTTAATATTACTAAAATCTGAAATTAATTTGACAAAATGTAATTACTCAACTAACTTACGTAACGTAAAGAGAATAGACTGCCACACTGTTATATTTTAACATTATTTTCTCAAATCCTCAACTTTCATATATCGTGTCATCCTCACACGTCGAAATCTCCGGTTATTCAAGTAACCGACATTAAAACACGTCTATTTTATTTCAGCAAATAATAATCATGATTAATCTTGATTGTCTAGTTATATAAAATATAATTAAATAGCTTCGAAGAGATTGACATCTCATTACCCATTTCTTTGAATTAATCAGGGGATATTTCGAGAACTCGGCCGTTCAGAAGGCAAATACTCTTAATTCTGGAGAGTATCCTATCTTCCTAATGTTAGACCATCTATTATACGTTTCTGGTAGTATATACACAATATATTTACCTGTTCTCAATAGATAACTTAAAAATTTATTTTGTAATGTCTGTTGATGAAATAAACTGATTTGATTTGATTTGATTTGATTTGACCTTCATAATCGGGAGAACGATATATTATGTTTATCAAAACTTCATAACATTGTTTATCTCCAAATGTTAAGAAGATATCAACGTTCATCCCCAAACAGCAAATAAATAAACTCCAGTCTGCATTCAATGCAGCAGCAAGACTGATAAGGGGTGTGCCAAAGAGTTGTCACATAACATAGCATCTTAAGGAGCTCCACTGGCTGAAATGTCCAGAAAGGATACAATACAAGCTCTGCTGGACGGTCTATAAGGCGTTGCATGGAATGGCACCAGCTTATATATCTGAACTCTGCACCAACGAGAACCTGAATGCTAGACAGTCTACATTGCGATCAGCTAAGTCTTCTGCGATCGGTAGATTGACTGTGCCAAAACGCTGTCCAAGCACAAACTTTGGCGACCGAGCCTTCGCGGTAGCCGGCCCTTCAGCCTGGAACAATCTTCCAGCAGACCTTTAGTGCATTGAGAATCAATCAGAGTTTAGATCGAGACTCAAAACGCACCTTTTCAAATTATCATTTCCTGACAGGAAGGGCTGATCGATTTCGTCGGGTGCAGCCCTCATACTAAATATGGTTATATATATTTTTTATCATTATTATTATTACTATTATCTAGTTGATAAAACGGAGCATCTTTTACAGCGCCCTTGAGATGAGCAATTCATAAAAAATGGCGCTTTATAAATTATCCAATTTATTATTATTATATTATTATATATTATTCATAACATTATTCGTTTCGATATGATTCGAAGATAATCAACCTTCACAACATTACTATTTTTCTCCACATACTAGTATTTCGAATATATCAATCTCCATAAGATTGTTTATGTCTATAAGTTTCGAAGATATCAACCATCATCATCAGGAGAATGGTATACATTTTATATCGAAATATGTATACTGGTAATACTCCGAAAAGTGAAAAGTGTGAGATATTATCATTTTACAAAGAAAATATTATAACTGTTTAATTTTTTGATTACATATATAAATATATTTATAAAAATATATGATATAAAATAATAAAACACTTCTAGTTAACCACGGTATGCTTATTATAATTG
Organism: Lepidostoma basale; assembly: GCA_022606425.2. NCBI lineage: Eukaryota > Metazoa > Arthropoda > Insecta > Trichoptera > Lepidostomatidae > Lepidostoma > Lepidostoma basale. The sequence goes on along the minus strand of JAHDVF020000524.1, from coordinate 1,034,623 downwards.
ATGATGAATGTTCGCTTGTCGCAAAGTGAGTGCTTCATATAAAAAAATGCTTTATTCCATTAATTTGCCCGGAATCACTCTCTAGAACATTTTTACAAAAGGGAAAACATAATAAATAACTAATATTGCTATCCCAGGGTAAAGTTTTCATTAACGAAATGAATAAAGCAAATATACATGAATGTAACTGCTTAACTTCCGCAGTTATTCCAAATGGTTTTGATATAAAAATTTAATCAAACTTACCTAAAGTTCAAATAGTAGAAATGAAGTTTCGAACTCACCTGAAACAAAAATAAAACATATTAAAGACCGAACGAAGGAAATAAATGCCACAAAGTTACATTATCAGTGATAGTAATACGAAATGGAAGTGAAAGAGAGTACTTGAAAGCAAGAATAATATTTTAGAAAATTTTATAACTTTTCACCTATCTAGGTACATACCGATTATTTATACATATTATATAATATAACAAATTATATGATATTCCATAACTATCTAACAATATTAAGGAAACTCGTTTAGAAACAAAACTAACAATTGCTAAATCCATTTGTTTTTACCAAGGTGTGATCGAAGCGTGTGTGTGTGTGTATGTGTGTGTGTGTGTGTGTGTGTGTGAGAGAGAGAGAGAGAGAGAGAGAGAGAGAGAGAGAGAGAGAGAGAGAGAGAGAGAGAGAGAGAGAAGGAGAAAAACTTTTTCATTATTATTTTGGATCTTGTAGTCTTGTTGTAGTCTACATTTTCTGTGTAGATTTGATTTTATCATAACTACCCTAAATATGGTTTGCTTTCGATAAACCGGGTGGATGCAGAGCAGAAGCTGTGTAGACTTCACGAGGAAGCGGCAAAAGTAGGTCGCAAAATTAACATGTCCAAGACAGTAGACCTACGAGTGTCCACAAATGACTCAACCCCAATCTTGCTCCACGGTATCCCCCTTGTGACCACGACCAGCTTTTGCTACCTCGGTAGAATGACAGCAGGCTCAAGAGGTATGGAGGAAGATGTTGCCAGCAGACTCAACAAGGCAAGGAGAGCTTTCGCTATGCTTCGCCTGTATGGCGTTCCAGTATCATTTCGAGAAAGCCCAAGCACCAAATATTCAGCAGTAGCGTTAAAAGCGTACTGCTGTACGGATGTGAGACTTGAAAATCTACCGCGGACGTTATTGGAAAACTCCAGATGTTTATAAATAGGTGCCTTCGCTCAATATTCAAGATCTATTGGCCCCAAAAAGTTTCAAATGTCGTTCTCTGGACTATGGCAGGCGAAAAGCTAATTAGAGAACAAGTCGCTACACGCAAATGGCAGTGGATCAGTCACACTCTGAGACGGAATCCAGCCTGCATCGTTCAGGGTGCACTAGAATGGTCCACTATGGGGGAAAGAGGAAGCGAGGCAGGCCTAGAGCCACCTGGAGAAGAGCCCTGCAGGACTCACTTGGGATGATGTTAATGATAATGATATTTGATATTTGATAAATTAGGCGAAAAATGTCATTCTCACAAAATATAAAAATCTTCTAAGAGTAGAAACCCGACGTCTTCATTCGTATTAACTACTAAATTATCATTGAAAAAATCCACTGTTAAATATTTCCATTCATCAGTCAGAACATTAAATTAACTTACTGTTCAAACCCCCAGTCACCCGCTTCACTAACGGGGGTGGTTCGTAGGGTTGATTCAACTGTTATTGATGAATGATCGGCCCCCTTGTACCGAGTAGTGGACCATTGTTTACTGCGGCGGGCACCAAACAGACAGCACATGTGATCACCGCCGATCTAAATCAATCCTTTGTGACGCTGGGACAATAGTTATCAGTTGTCAAATACACCGGTGCCCCTATCAGGTAAAGGGATGTTAAACATAATCGAATCGTGTTGAAATACAATGATGACGTATCAATAATTTTGGTATTTTATTTACTTATTAACTAACTAATCATCGCGCCGTCTCCCTGAAAGGGTAGGCAGAAATTATGAACCTCCACACTATTCTTTCCTGACATACTTCTCTCGATTTCTCAACGTTCATATATCGTGTCATGCACCCACGTAGATTTCTCCGACTCAAAAACCGGTAACAGCAAACCGAGCAGACCACAACCATGACGGTATTATGATATATTGACGACCTTCGTATTAGAGTGGCGAGAAATATGACTGCAACGACGAAGGTTCCGGGTTCAATTCCTGGTGATGGCAGTGTGATTGTCACACTGTGTTTGGTCTGGTGTGGAATTCACGTGACAATACAATGGCGATAGATTACCTACCATTAATAGCAAAAAAGAACAAAATGTATAAAGTAATTGAGTTTAAACGACTTGTTGCACACAAAAAAATATATCTAAAAAGTGGTAAGAAGTCGGAAAAGGAGATCTATGTTCAGCACTAGATGAGAAATGGTTGATGATGATGACAGTCAGAACCAATGATGCTGAAATTGTGGATCGCACGATTATATTGAAGTGGCAATGGGCTGGACATGTAGCCAGACAGGGTAATATCAGATGGACACCTAGAATACTCTAATGGAGGCTTTGCCCAAAGAAGATGAGTGTTGGGAGTATGTGTGTGAGTATGGGAATATGTTAACGATGTAAACGGAACTAGAAATAGAAGAAGACCGAGGAAAACGTGGCACTATCAAATAAATAAAATATTTAATGTCGGCCACGTGAGGAGTCGGAGAATAAGTCGGCGGAGTTTGCCTTCGTGGAAGAGTGGTAAGAGCTCCGACTTCCATACCGAAGGTCCCAGATTCGATTCCCGGCGTTGGCAGTGTGATTGTCACACTGTCTTTGGTCTGGTGTAGAATTCACGTGACAATAAAATGGCGATAGATTGGCTACCTATCACATGTCATAAGAATCAATATAAAAGCTAAAAATAAATTGTATACAGTTATTGGATTCTAACGACCTGTTGTATACAAGTTTAAAAAAAAGACCGAGGAAAACGTGGCACTATCAAATAAATCAAATATTTTAAAACATTTTGTTTTTTGAATGTATACAAATACTTGTAGACAAATACTGGATTTATAGAAGACGAAATGGGGAATGTTGTATTACATAAAGCGATCGCTTAACCAAACCAATGACAGGTCATAAGTCTTGTAAACGCCTCGGCCACCATATTCTATTTCCAAATAATTGACATCTACGTCTCTATTGAGATACAATTAATTCTTAACAAATATTTCATGTCAGCCACGTAAGGAGTCGGAGAAATCGGTGTGCGTGCATGACAAGAGGAAATAACAGCGTGGCGTTCATCCATTGTTTCTGGCTTGTTAGTTAGTTGAGTTCGATTCGTATTGAGGGGCAGGTCACTTGAACTCCGCCACACAGTGCGGGCGAAGCAGTTAAGTTTATTTCTGTCCCGCGTGGCGCGCACGTGTGGATTCGTCTCACTTTGTTTATACCCCAACGGCATCCGTGTTACTTCTCGGGAATCTCGTAAACACTGCTGACTTCTTGTCAAAGTTCACGAAACTCTGCCCATTTCTATATTTAGGCTCTCGCCTCTTCACCTGGATCGGGCGCCTCGCGGCTTCGTGAGATTCTTCTTCTTATTATTCATTATTGTAGACCTATGTGGTATATTCTCCAGAGTGTTGCTCCTCCTGTAAGGTAGATTCCCAGCTGTCCTTCCATCTTTTAGGAGGTCTTCCACGAGGACGAGTCCCGTGAGGCTGATTATGCAATGCAATATAGGGGAGTCTGGTGGTGTCCATTATTTGAACATGACCGTACCAGTCTCTTTTTCGCTGTCTGCTCCATCTTATAATATCCTCAACCTCACATATCTATTTTATTCTGGTGTCTTTACGCGATATATCTGTGGCTTGCCTGCTATCGTCCTCAGTTTCTTCATTTCGGAAGTCTTCAAAACTTGTTTGGTCCTTACTGGGTCTGCCCTGCTTCGACGCCATATGTCATTATTAGTCTTACGCATGCTTTATAGATTCTCACCGTACTCTTAATGGCCATGTCTTTATTTTTCCATATTGTGGATTTTAGAGCGCTAGAGATTGCAGCTGCCTTGTTCACTTGGGCTTGTATTTCTTCCCGTAGATCAGCTCCTCCCAGGGTCTTTTCTATCTTCATTCATTCTTTCAGTGTGTGAAAAGCATCCAGTTATAGTAGTAAGAAAATATATATAAACGACGTAAACGGAATAAAAATGGAGGAAGACCGAGAAATTGTGAATATATTGAATCAAATTGTGCAAAAAAATGTTTAAAATATTAATATCCATGCTATTTTTCCCGGGGGGAACGGACGAGGGTATAAGGGTGATTCGTTAATAACGGATTTTAACAGGGGATGAATGGACGTCCGGTATCTTCCCCGTTTGCGCTAACGGATCATAGCGGTTCCAAAAATGTACAGGAAGTGTTTATAACACCCAGTTTATTATGTACATATTATGTGTGCGTTCTATATTTGGGTTCGATTTGTAAAAATATATTTTCAATGAAACTCTAACTAATTAACTAACTAACCATCAGGCCGTTTCCCCGGAAGAATAGTCAGAGAGGATGGGCCGCCAAACTGTAATATCTTGACTCAACTTTTTCCCCTCTTCTTCATTCACATACCGTGACATCCTCGCTCGTCGATTGTTCCTACTTCAAACATGGCCGCCTTTCAGTATTGGATTAATTTGGTCATGCCATTTCTTCCCTGGCCTTCCACCACTTGCTTTTCCGTTCATACTACTTGTATAAATCTTTTTAACAGATGTTGTTGTCTATTTTTGACAGATGTTATAAAGATTGTCGAAATTAATCATATTTGTAAACATTTGTATAATATTTTTAATATGTATCTTTATAATACGTATCACTGAACGACTGTTTGTCCGAAACATGTCTGATATGTAATTTTAACAGTGTTGTATATACAAAGTATATGAAAAAGAAAAATACGAATTTTTATAGTAAATTGAATATCCTATTTTATATTTGTGTAGTCTGAAGTATGGATTGAACATGGTAAATTTGGAACAAACTAGAATAAATATATAATTTTAGCATTTCCAAATAGAAAATTCTCTTTGTTACACATAGAAACGTCTGTAATATAAAATGAAGGAAACTAATACAGGAAAACTACAAAGAGATTTGGCTTTTGACCGCAAAGCTTTTTCTCTGCGTTCGGGAGATTAATAATATCCCTTCTACGCAATCTATAAACGTTAACCCCAGAAGTATGAAGGATCCTTTTTCACTGGAGGACACATTTAATCTCCATTAGATCTGTTAAGTCCTTGATGTACGGCGTAATAATATCACTCGGGAGCACTGGACAAGGGACATAACTCAACATTATCCGGCCGATAAAAAACTCTAAGTAGCCTGCGAATCCTGGCTAACGAGACTTAACCAACTAACCATCACGCCGTCACCTCGAAGGGGTAGGCAGAAAGAATGGACTGCCACACTTTTCATTCCTTACATATTTCTCTAGATTCCTCAACATTCGAACATCGTGTCATGCACGCGCGTCGATTTCTCTGACTCCTCAGGTGGCCGACATTCAATATTTGATTTATTTGATCGTGACACGTTTTTCTCGGTCTTCCTCTATTTCTGGTTCTGTTTACATTGTTAAAAAATATATTTTTAACCATTCTTTCTTCATTCATTCTTTCTATGTGTCTAAACCATCTGAATGATCCTTTCATTATTTTGTTTACGAGTATATTATCATCATTCGAACCGCATTCACTTCTTATATTTTAATTCGACACTCTATCATACACAAAGTATTCACACATTCGTCTAAGAGATCTCATTTCTACTGCATTTATTCTACTTTCATCCTTCTTTTGCAAGTTCCATGCGCCGCTTCCATACATAAGGGTCGTTAGAAGAACACCATTGTGCAATGCCATTTTAGCTTTTTTGGATAGGTTTTAGTAGAAAAATGTACATTAATAGAAATTATGTAATAATTGTTTAACATCAAATATTATTAATTTTGCATTTGCATAAATAAGAAGGCATGAAAAATAGGAACCACCCGAAATGTGTTTGTTTTAAAAATTGAAGTGTACGTCCGGTCATATACGAGTATTTTTTTTTTTTTTTTTGATAAAATTTCTTCTTTTGGTATTACCTATATGCTTTCCTTTTTTTTTTAACATTTTAAACATCATATATCTTGTATTTAAAATGTCATATACTTGTTATAAGAAAGAAATGTTTTTTTTATGATTAAACAAATAAATGAAAATATATGAAGTGAATGCCGTGCGAATGATGGTGTCATGAACAAAATAATGAAAGGATCATTAAGATGGTTTGGACATATTGAAAGAATGAATGAAGAAAGAATGGTAAAAAAATTATATGTTAATGATGTAAATGGAACCAGAAATAGAGGAAGACCGAGGAAAACGTGGCACGATCAAATAAATCAAATATTGAATGTCCGCCATGTGAGGAGTCAGAGAAATCGACGCGCGTGCATGACACGATGTATGAATGTTGAGGAAGCGAGAGAAATATTTCAGGAAAGAAAAGTGTGGCAGTCCATTCTTTCTGCCTACCCCTTCGGGGAGACGGCGTGATGGTTAGTTAGTTAGTTAGTTAGTATAAATAAATTTAAAAAAACAACGTTTCGCAAATGTTCGTAAACTATTAAAAATGTTTGATTATACCAGTATGTAAATTTACAAACACAAAATGAATTTTAATATAAAAGAAACAAAATATCTGATTCGAAATCTTGAATTTCGAAATTTAAGTTTGTCGATATGTTTTCAGGACATTCTAATGATTTCCAGGTTCAATTGGAATGCATGCCATGTACATATTGACGTTGAGTGAGGGGGAATATATTTCCGTAGAAAAATCTGATTGCTAATAACACACCCTGTTGACTTCGTGAAAAACTGAAATTTCGATTTCTGATATAGATTTGATTGCATTTCATCATTGACAGTAATATTACCATATTTTCGTTATATCAGACGAAAAATGCAGTATGAAAATAACGTATAACATTACAACATTTTGAATGTATACAAATACTTGTAGACGAATACTGAATTACACCCATTGCGGGTTATCAATTCAAATCCAATCTTCATAGATGGCGCTAGTGTGTAGATTGAAACTACCATGTGAAGTGTGGTGTTACAGATTAACATGAATACAACTTCCAAAAATTTGTCAGACATGGTGGTCATAAGAAAAGGTGGAATGGGTAATGTTGTATTACATAAAGCGTGCGCTTAACCCAACCAATGACAGGTAATAAGTTCTGTAAACACCTCAAATACCATATTCTGTTTCCAATTTGCATCTTCGTCTCTATTGAGATACAATTAATCCTTGTATAAAATTACAATTGAATTAGGAAATAAAATGCAAATCAAATCAAATCAAATCGGTTTATTTCTCAACATTGTAGCATACATACATCTTTCAAAAATTTGGCAGACGTGGTGGTCGTAGGGCGAAATGGGGAATGTTGTTGACATAAAGCGATCGCTTAACCCAACCAATGACGTCATAAGTCCTGAAAGCGCCTCGACCACCATATTCTGTTCCCAGAAAACAATTTATATCGTCGTCTCTATTGTAATGCCAACCACCCCCCGTATGACATGTCATACATGGAGAAGTATGGGGGAGGCCCATGTCCAGCAGTGGACGACAACGGCTGTTAAAGAAGAAGAAAGAATTAAGATACAATTAATCCTTAAAATTAAATATATTATTGACTATAAAATTCATTCCTAATTTAACAATAAAGACTGAATGCTGACATGTTATGAGGATATGTTTAGATGAGAACAAAAATAAAATGATGGATGTAGAGTTCGCTAATGAATTGACGTAAATAACAAGAGTTGAATTTACTTTGAACTGCTCATAGAAGACCTTTTTGATTACACACGAATACAGACAAAAGCTCTTAAAGGGGACAATGCAAATAAGAAAGCCTAAACAAGCCGCGAAGAGGTATTCGTCCTATTCAAATATCTTCAAGGAACTTTGCGAATTTAAATAAAGTTTTTACCAAGGATACAATGGCAGGTAGCAGATAAAGAATATACGCAAAAAAATTCGTATATCTCATCCTTCAAAAGCAAAATATTTCGAAATAATTGATTTAAATATATAATATAATAGAAATCTTAAATACATGTGTACATGGATTTTATGCACCGAAAAATGAAATCCTTTATTAAAAATTATTTGTGTCCATATCATTGTTTCTTGAATAATAGTATTTAAAAATCCTTATGAAATAAGACAATAAAGTTATTCTTATTCTTCCTTATTGTATACCTATTTGGTCTGTTCTCCAGAGTGTTGCTCCTCCTGTGAGGTAGATTCCCAGCTATCCTTCGAGGACGAGTCCCATGAGGCTGATTATGCAATGCAATATAGGGAAGTCTGGTGGTGTCCATTATTTGAACATGACCGTACCAGTCCCGTTTTCGCTGTCTTCTCCATCTTATAATATCCTCAACCTCACATATCTCTCTTATACTGATGTTCCTCACGCGATCTCTCAGTGTCTTGCCTGCTATCGTCCTCAGTGTCATCATTTCGGAAGTCCTCAAAATTTGTTTGGTCCTTACTGTGTCTGCCCTTGCTTTGACGCCACATGTTATTATTGGTCTTGCGCATGCTTTATAGATTCTCATCTTATTCTTAATGGCCATGTCTTTGTTTTTCCATATTGTGGATTTAAGAGCTTCTGAGATTGCAGCTGACAATAAAGTGAAGTTATATTATATACTTATGACATGTTTCGACTTGCTGTGGCGTTGAAACATTTAAAACATATGTTTTAATTAATTCAATTTCATACCTTCTAGAAATTTAAAACCATAATTATGCTAAAGTTATTAATAATATCTCGGAAACAATGAACTTATTATATCGAAAAATAAGACTATTTACTAACTAATTAACCATCACGCCGTCTCCCCGAAGGGGTAGGCAGAAAGAATGAACTGTCACACTTTTCTTTCCTGACATATTTCTCTCACTTCCTCAACATTAATACATCGTGTCATGCAATGAAATGCATGTTACGATGTATGAATGTGGAGGATGCTAGAGAGGTATGTCAGGACAGAACGGTATGGTGGTCTATCCTCGTGTGATGGTTAGTTAGTTAGATAGTTACACTAAACATTAAGTAAAAACACTACACTTATCTTTCCAGACTTACTTCTCTCGCTCCCTCAACAATCATACATCGTGTCATGCACGCGCGTCGATTTCTCTGACTCCTCACATGGCCGACATTCAATATTTGATTTATTTGATCGTGCCACGTTTTCCTCGATCTTCCTCTATTTCTGGTTCCATTTACATCGTTAACATATAATTTTTTCACGATTCTTTTTTAATTCATTCTTTCCATATGTCTAAACCATCTTAATGATTCTTTCATTATTTTGTTCATTACACCATCATTCGCACTGCATTCAATAAGTACATGTAAGATTTATATATTATATGGTCATCACAACATTCAATAATCCATTGTGATCATGAATCACAGTTGCATTTTTAAAAGCAAATAGATAATTTTACAAACGTAAAATATTTTTTCCATGTAGTAAAATGGAAAACAGAGCTATCGCTAGATGTATACGATCAAAAGCAGAGATAATTCACATGTGTTTGTATACATTAATCTTTTTCCTAAATAAGACTTATCACACATATGTAGTATACATTGCCGTACACGTAATACTTCTTGTTATAGAAGACATTGTAAAATAAATCCGCCACTTATTCGGGCCCTACAAGGGTCGCAAGTGGAAAAACGGGAAACCGAATAAATCCTTCCAATCTTCCTGTTTCGGGCGGAAATAATTTGGGCGGTCAATTACCGGACGCTCTGGAGCTATCTTTTAATGACCGCATCTGTGACGGCGCCAGATAAGGATGATTTAAGTGGGCGGGAGCCGTAGGGTAGGCGGCACCCCAGGAAGGGCGGACAGTATTCGAAAGGGCATAGAAAGAATTAGTAATTTTTGAATCAGTAGAATCTAGTCAAGGTAAATAAGTACCTATACAGTTTTCAAGGGCACGCACGCATCACTCGTTTTTGTGTACTTGGAAAAATACAACAACAACAACAACAAACCATCACGCCGTTTCCCCGCAGGGGTAGGCAGAGAGAATGGACCGCCACACTACTCTATCCTGGCACACCTCTCTGGCTTCCTCCACATTCATACATCGAGTCATACACGCACGTCGATTCTTCCGGCTTCTGACATGACCAACCTTTAATATTTGATTAATTTGGTCATGCCATGTTTTTCTCGGTCTACCTCGACTCCTTACTCCATTTACATCGTTAACGTATACTTTTTTAACCATTCTTTCTTCACCCATGCGCTCCATATGTCCGAACCAACGCAGCGAACCTTTCATAATTTTGTTCATAATACCTTCTTTCGCTCTACATTCCTTCCTAATATCAGCATTTGAGATTCTGTCGTACATCGTTCTACCACACATACGTCTTAGGGACCTCATCTCTACCGCATTTATTCTGCTCTCATCTTTCTTCTGCCAGTTCCATGCTTCGCTTCCATACATAAGGGTTGGAACCAGAACTCCATTGTGAACGGCCATTTTCGCTTTCATTGATAAATTCTTGTATCCAATAACTACTTTTAAAGCTCCATTCACTTTGTTACCCGGCACCAACCCTTCTTTCAATATCACTGTCCGTTCGGCCATCCGCTGTGAACATGCTACCTAAATACACAAATCCCCTCACCTGTTCCAAGTTCTCTTCATTTACACTTATATTACAAACTGTCATTTGCTCTTCCCTTTCAAAAACTAACACCTTTGACTTTCCGACATTCATCATTAAATCGTTCGACTTGCATACCACATACATTCTCATACCTCATACATTCTGGAAAAATACATAAATAAATACATTCAAATATCAATTGCATTTAAAATAACAGAAGAAGACAAGATCTGCAATGTAGAAGATGTCGTGCGATGGGGAAGACTGAGAAGACGCTACTGGAGAGATCATGTGGAAAGAGCATGTTCTGAAAGAGTGATCAATATAGCCGCAAATAAAGTACCAACAGGAAATCGACCGGCAGGAAGACCACCTAAAAGATGGCGAGACAGTTGGACATCTGCATCCCAGGATCAGGCTCCGAGAAATAACAGGAGGCAGAAAAGCAGAAGAAGTAGAAGAAGTAGAAGAAGATTTAAAATAACAAATAGGACTTCATTTACCGCCAATTTTTAAATCAATGATAAAATTTGTATCGATCAAGTTTTTGTATTGAGGGTTCATTAATTTATCTCATAGATGTACGTTTTCTAGAAGTTTTATTATATTTTATAAGAATGACATGTTTCATTTGTCTCAGACATTTTATTATACCTTAGACAGGCGAAAGATGTCACTCATATAAAATAAAATAATACAGACATTTGAAATTTTTTGTTAATTTATTTATATCATTGTATTTTACAATAAATTATTTGTTTTATATTTTTTTGTGGATGTTGGACGATCAAAGTGTGCGCGGGAGATGCCTATTGTCGGCGATGAGGTTCGCAACCCATCACACCGGGTCACCCGCGGGGCGAAAAGAGAAGGATGGAGTGCCGCATCGGTTAAAGTGTGACTGTCCATTCTTTCTGCCTACCCTTTCGGGGAGACGGCGTGATGGTTAGTTAGTTAGTTAGTTATGTATTGTAGAAAGCGGACATTTTCATCAACACTTGATTTTATGTGATACACAATGGACCGCTTAGTGCATTATTCTGACAAAAATCTAGAGATTCCTCCACATACATACAACAAACTATACTTGGTGACGTGAATCCATTCACATCGTTAACTTACACTTTCATAACAATGATTTTATTAATTTGATTTAAATAAACACAGGTTTTCATTTTTCTTTATTTTATAAATCGATGATAATTTACTTGCTAAGTTGTTATATTATAATGTCTAAGCAATTATATTATAATGTCTTAATAATTGTAATATAATGTTTTAACTGGTAAATAATCATTGCTATTGGAAATATTCGATATCAAAAATAAAGTTTTTAAATATTTTATCTTGTGGCGGATAACTAAAGGGCGTAATGATACCGTCAATAATTTAAAATAGAACTTTAAATAAAATAATAAACATGAGTTTATATAAGGGTTAAAACATAGTTTATCATCTTATAAATAATCATGAAAAATAACATTAAACGGTACTACATTTTTAAATCAAACAAACAAGGTTTGAATTTTAATAAAACAAATAACGCGTCCTGAAAATATGTAAATGAAAATTTGAAATATGATAAAACAACCAACCTTTTGTTTTCCTCGTTAGAAAATAAAGTAATCCCTTCTTGAATAATAACTTATAACACCAAAGTGTTAAAACAAAACAAAAACAAAAGAGATTAAACTTTTGTAAAAAAATAAGCACTAAACATTAAAAGTTAACAACATGTTATTATACATATTCATTCTAGTATAATAAATCACTCGTTGTTAAACCTCATCTTGAGTAGAGTATCAAATTAAATTCCACAGATGATTCACTTCAGCGAAAATGTAAACGTCAGACGAAAGCTTTCGTAAACACGTGAAAGCTCAGAACTGCGGGCGTCTCGACGCAAGACGTCCTCCCGCTCCGGCCGTCGGGACGCTACTAACGGCTGCATCCGATGCAGCTGAAAATTCCCGGACGCCCAATATTTGGGAAAGCTTAACGTTCGCGTGGAAAGGAATTTTTTAGTATCCCAAGGTGAACAATTCAATTTTGGAGCTTTTGGTTTATTCACGTTCTCAATATTTACACCCGAAAGTACCTATTCTCGATATTCAGGCACAAAGGAAGTTTGCTATTTTTGCTTATAATCAAATTAATATAAGTTTATGTTGGTAAATAGTAAATATACAAATTAGGTATATTTTTTGATGAATGGTGCGTTTAAAGTTATCAACTCAAACGATAACCTATCCAAAAAGCTAAAATGGGCAGTGCATCATAGTGTTCTTGTCTTGTAGGAGTTTTATTATATTTTAGATGGAATGACATGTTTCACCCTTCTTAGGCATCATCACATGTCATTCCATCTAAAATATAATAAAACTTCTAGAAGACAGGCTTTTCTTATTCATATTAATTATTAAATATGGAGTTTTTTAATAAATCAAATCAAATCACTTTATTTTCTCAAAAGATATTACAAACCACTATTATTGTTTAAGACATCTATTAAGAACAGGTAAAATATGATAAATATATTATATCAGGAATGCTTGTGAGATGGTTTGACATTAGAAATACAAGATATTCTCCAAAGTCAAGAGTATTTATCTTCTGAACGTACTTTCACGAATATGAAAGACGTCGATCTCCGAAGCGATCATTTTCAGCAGTTTGATTGTTCTCCCCACCGGCATCACCAGATGCAGGTTGGTTGATAACCATCCGGAATATAAAGTCAAGTTTATAACATAGTTTAAGTTTTTATTGCAATTGTTTTTTACAATGCTTGCTCCGATTATCAAAAAGTGTATCATAAAAGTTAATATTCACGTTCAATTAATATATCATGTCCAGGAGTTACAAACTGTGTGTGAGTAGGTACACTATTTTGCTAGGATAAACTTTCAGTAAACGGGGTAACTTTTTCAATTTGCAGTCTTGTTATACGAAAGGGCAACATGTTAACGTCATAACATGGGCCACTATTTATTACGGGTCAAAGGGAAAGAGTCACCCTCCCTTCACAGGGGCTAATCTGTCGAAATTAAACCGACATGTCGTGTTTTTCGTCTCTTCGTTTTGTTTAGTACTGTCGCGAATATGGCGCCCCGGATCGGCGACCTTTTCAACGCGCGGGGGCGGGAATCGCCGATTAAAAAATGCTGCGGCGGCGTTTTCAAAAGACGTGAATGTGAGGTTAGGTTATAATGACGCCATTTTGTATTATGATTGAGCGCTTTTTTTACCCCTTTTTGCGGTGGTTTTCGGTGACACCTCCGGTTAATTAATATCGAAAAATTCGAAAAAAAGCATAAATGAACACAGAAACATTTTAATACGAATGAAAACGTTTGTTTTCTAGAAGTTTTATTATATTTTATGGGAATGATAAGTTTCGTTTTACTAAGGAATTATCAAACATCTGAAATTTCTAGAAAACTGACGTTTTTATTCGTATTGACCATTGACTATATTGATGACCTTCGTGGAAGAGTGGTAAGAGCTCTGATTCCCATTCCGAAGGTTCTGGGTTCGATTCCCGGCGATGGCAGTGTGATTGTCACACTGTCTTTGGTCTGGCGTAGAATTCTCGTGACAATAAAATGGCGATAGATTGGCTACCTGTCACATGTCACGAGAATCAATATATCAGCTTAAAAACAAATTGTATACTGTAATTGGGTTCAAGTGACCTGTTGTATACGTAAAAAAAAAATTGGCGTTGACATAATCATTGTTAATGAAACAATAAATACGAAACTTTTGATTAGAACTATGGGCATTATATAGTTTATTTTGGGATTTTTTTAGGTTAAAAAATAATCTTTATATCCGAGGCACGATTTGAATCAAATGCATGATACAAATGAAGACATACAAAAAGATAATTACAGATTATTGCATACGTATCATTATTTTTGTAAAGTAAACGACCCGAATAAAAAGTTTTGTTGGTTTTTAGAGAACAGTGATCTAATTTATATAAATATCAGTTAATTTACTAGTCTTTTTGGATTTCCATCTATTTGAAAATGTTGACATGATATTTCTGAGAGATTCTTCAAGTGTTATTCGTGGAGCATAATTAACTATTGTTCGATAGCGATTGCGATTGCACTTACCCGAAGCTGTTATAGGACGCAGCGGCGCCCTTCCGTTAGCTTAGCTCATGCAATCCCTAGGCCTATTCCCGTCGTTTAAGGCGTTCGAGTTGTGGATATACCACAGATTGGACCGATAGGATCAGTAATGCAGACGCACTACAGAGAGTCAGAGCCAATAGAGAGCTGTTGTTGAGTGTGAAGGCTCGAAAGGTCTCCTATTTGGGTCATGTGCTAAGGAGAGATATATGCAAACTCATTCGGTTGATAATCGTGGCTACGATAATCGTAGAAGACAGTTATCCTGGCTAAGAAATAAAAGAGAATGGACAGGAATGAACATAGTTGAGAACGACATCGAGAGATGCCTTCGATACAGTGATCGCCAACGTCGAGGGAACCTGTCACAGCACCGGAAGAAGATGATAATTGTTCGTCGTTGCGAATTTCAGGTTACCGAAATTATAATTGAACAACGTCATTAAAATTCTGAGAAATTCACATTTCATATTGTGAAGTAATATAATATCAAGTGACTCATGAATTTGTCTATTATTCTAGCGAAAATGTACACAAAACGTTAGGTCAAATTATGGTACTGCAGTATCCTATTAACGACAGCCCCTTGGGTAATGAAAAAGGGAAGTATCGGATTTCTTATATTCTCGCGAATAAGTTCACAACGAAACGTTCTTGGCTAGTGGCTATGTAGCACTGCAGGGTACACACAAACACCCAAATTTATTCAAATAGAAGCACCCACACAGGATTATAGATCTATGTATAACGCAGTGTAGTAACAAGGTGTTAAGTGAAGTTGTAAGAAATATTCTAATATTTATGTATTAACTGAGTATTTTTCACGCAATTTTCATTCCTCTCAACTGAAGTGATCTATAATACGAAAGTATAAAATAATAATACACTTTAAGTATTTGTATCTAAACCACTTTATTTGGTAATACCAACCGGTTTCGCTCCCGCCGGAGCTTCGTCAGGGTGAGAGAGTAAACTAAATATAATCTGGGTATCTGATTTTATATAATATTAAGTTTACTCTCTCAGCTTGACGAAGCTTCGGCGGGAGCGAAACCGGTTGGTGTTACCAAACAAAGTGGTTAAGATACAAATAAGAAAAGTGTGTTATTATTTTATTTCGAAAGTATTTATTTAAACACAAATATAATTAGAACATAATTAATACTTAACAAAAATATGAATCATCTATAATTGTCACAGAAAACCAGAGCCGCAGAGATAGAGAACTTTTGTCGAGTGTAAAAGTTATTAAAGTAAAAGTTAGAGAAGCCTGTGCTTTGACAATTTTTTATTAATTAATATCGTATAATGACGTGGAGACTCTAAAATGGCAATGGGCGGGTCACGTAGCCAGAAGCACAGATGAAAAATGGACAAGAAGACTGCTGACTTGGAGACCGTGGATGGCGAAGAGAAGTGCAGGGCGACCGCAACTACGGTGGAAGGATGATCTAAACAGACACGTCAGAATAACAGGACAGAATGACATGGAAGCAAATGGAGCAGGCCTTTGTCGAGGAGTGGACGGGAATAGGCTGAGGAAGAAGAAGAAGAAGAAGAAGAAGAAGAAGAAGGAGAGGAAGAAGAAGAATTAAATAACTTAACCCACATTACTTTGGAATTGAAAAATAGCGTTGTTTATTTTTCACTTAAATATTAAATATCACATGTTTCGGAGGGGACTTCTATCTTTATAAAATGTCTTTTCAAATGTATGTTTTTTTCCAAGTTACAATTTTATATTATCACTTATAACTATTGGGTATGTATTATTACTGTTAAATAATTATTAGTTCTTACCATTTGGACCAGTTATTTTTTTTTTTATTCAAATGTGTCCCTTTGTATTGTATGTAGCGATTTTTAAATGCGTTTTAATAAGTCTTTCTTTGTTTAGTTTTTTGTTTATATATATATTTACACCTGTACGGGACAGATTGCTCCCCCCGTACTATTAATATTTATTTTGGCCGCTGACTGCTGCTCGTCTCCGATGTGGTGTGAATGGTTAAACGGAGAATACGGCGTGATGATGATTGTGTAATAAAACAAAGTTTTATTATATTATATGCGGCAATCGGTGCAGGGTAGAAGCAAAGAGAAGTTTACAGTAGCTCAAATACTGGTTTTTACTTAATTAAGAGCGCCAAGCCTCTTACGCGCAGCGTGTCCACGCGTGTCAGAATTTGAAGGAAGAGAGAAGGCCGAGTCCTTACAAGACCCGCTTATATAGTCTCCGCAAACTAGAAAAAACGGTTATTCAACGTTTTTTCCAATTCCGGAGAAATTTAGTCAGCCGATGTGTTGCCAAGGCCTCTGATTGGCTGTTTAACATCGCGCGATCAACCGCAAAATTATTCCAAGAATAATCTCGATTGAGCTACTGCATGTATCTCGTTGCTAAGCGCTACCGATTGCCTTATTTATTTTAACATAAACAAATTAAACTTAAACGAATTAAACTTAAATCAACACAAAATACAAACACGAAATTAAATAATAAAATTAGTATAGTTAAAAATCAAATAAAAATTAATAAAATAATAAAAAAATATTAAAATTAAAACTACTCGCATACGTCCGATACACTCCCCCCGTGCAGTCTCGGCTGTACTACAATACTCGGGCGTATCTCGGGCGGTGAGTCCTTTGTCGTTGGGTCGTCTTTAGCTGCTGTGGGGCGCCTCCTGGAGCGCCAGGGGCGGTTGCGAGTGGAGAGGTGGTCGGCGTCTCTGGCTCCGGCTGGAACACTGCGACTCGGACAGCAGGTCGTATGTATTTCCTGCTGCTGGTCTGGACCGCTACGGTCCGTGTCTGGCCGTCAGCTGCCGGGGTGGCCTCGACGACCCATCCGCGTGGCCATGTGTTCCGTGGCAGCGATGGGTCGGTGAGCAGCACTAGGTCCCCCACCTTGATGGGTGGGCGCTGATGGTGCCACTTCTGCCGATTGCCGATGGTTGGAATGTATTCCCGGAACCAGTGTCTCCAGAAGCCGTCCGCGAGCTGCTGGCTGATGCGCCATCGCTCGCGCAGACAAGCATCTGGTTTGCCCTTCGCCTGGCGTGTGAGGTGCGGTTGCCTCGAGGCTCCCCCCATCAGGAAATGGTTGGGGGTCAGCGGCTCTTCGTCCTGCGGGTCCAGTGCGACGTGGGTCAGGGAGCGATTGTTGACGGTGTGCTCCACCTCTGCTAGTGCGGTCAGCAAAGTCCAGCCGCATGTCCTGTGGCTCCTCTTCCTGCCGTAGTGCCAGAGGTGTCTCATGACTCGTCGTGCCCTGCGAACCACCGCAGGCGAGCCAGCCAAGCGCCGTCCGTAATTTGATGAATTCGCCTGGCCTTTCCACTCCACCACTCCAATCCACTTCTCGGGAGACAATCAGGTGAGCGTTGTCCATCCCGATTAGCAGGCGTGGGCGGACAAGTTCTCCGCTGCTGAGTAACTGCTCGGGGAGGTTCAGCTTTCGGATTGTGCGGGCGTTGATGGTGTATGACCGGCCCTCGGCGCTGCGGATGCCAACCTGCACGAGTCGAGCTTGCGTCTCTGCGTGGCATGGTCCTAACGCCCCGTGCAAGTGGAGTGTCTGGAGCGTTCCGCTTGTCTTGGCGCCGATTCTTTTCGCTGTTCCAGCGTCAATCAGCGTCAGCGTTGATCCTTCATCCAGGAGGGCGTGAGCGGGTTCTGTGCCATCTGGGCCGCTGATTTCTATTTCTACGACTTTCAGGAGGATGCTTGATGATGGACTCGTTATATGTGCGACCGTCTCTGTGGCGGTTCTGGGTCTGTGCAGGAGGGCATGATGGTTCCCTCCGCATCCCTCGGCGGCACATACTTTCGTGCATTGACCTTTGTGGAAGGAGAGGCACCGAGCGCAAGCGCTCGTCATCTTGATCAGTTTCCATCGTCGTTTGATGTCACTGGCTGAGAATTCGGGGCACTGCTTCATCATGTGCTGAGGAGAGTAACAGACTGCGCATGCGCCCCTGATATCCTTTCTGGTTGGCTCGTCAGGATGTTTTTTTGCTAGTGGCGCTTGCTGCGGTACATCGTATGTGGTGTGTACCGTAGCGTGCCGATCCCGTCCTGTTTGGGATCTTCCTTTCACTGCGCAGCCGCCGTGGGTCATTCCGTTCATGATCTGCCGGAGGAAGTCTGCGAAGTGGTGGACGGTAACGGGTGCCGCAATCTGGTTGGCGACCCATACCCACATCACCCGAAACATGAGTGGCAGTTTCGAGGTCATGTCGTTCAGTAGTGACGGGTGGCCGAGGTAGTCCACTGGCAGGAGCTTCAGCGATGCCACCATGTTCTGCACAGCTAGGCAGAAGTCCACAAGCTGCTCGTTGGTGCTGGTGTCCATCAGGGATGGCAACTTCCGCACCTTCTCCAGCATCAGTGTAGCGATGGCGTTTGGGTCCCCGAAGCGGCGTCCAAGCACATCAATGATGAAAGGCACTTGTGATGGCTGGAGCAGGAGGGTTGCTACGGCCTCCCGGGCCCTCCCAGTGAGGGCGCGCTGCAGTCGGAGGAGATTCTCGGCATTGGTCATCCCGCAGGTGGCGGTTGACTGCTGGAACTGAGCGTGCCAGGACGGCCACTCCAGAGGATCGCCAGAGAAATTCGCCAGGTCCTTTCCTAGGGTCTGCCGAGCCATGAAGGTCGCCATTTGATGTCCCTGCTCCGCAGACAGCTGAGATGAGTGGTTGCGTGCGCCTAGGAGCGCCTCTGTCATCAGTGCGGCTAGTTGGGCGATGGGCTCCGATCCTGGAGCGCGTCCTGCTCCCGGCGCGTTATCCGTGGTGGGGGTATCAGCAGGTGGCCCCTGCCACCCGCCGTTTGCGGCTGCTGTGCTCGTGGAGGCGGCAGGTCCCCACTGCGTGCTGCCCAGCGCCAGGCCCTGCAGGCCGGCTGCTGGAGCGGCGTTGTATGCATCGATTGGCTGCCACGGCGTGCCGCCCGGCGCCAGGCCCTGCAGGCCGGCTGCTGGAGCGGAGCTGGTGACATTGATTGGCTGCCACGGCGTACCGCCCGGCGCCAGGCCCTGCAGGCCGGCCGCTGGAGCGGAGCTGGTGACATTGGTTGGCTGCCACGGCGTACCGCCCGGCGCCAGGCCCTGCAGGCCGGCCGCTGGAGCGGAGCTGGTGACATTGATTGGCTGCCACGGCGTACCGCCCGGCGCCAGGCCCTGCAGGCCGGCCGCTGGAGCGGAGCTGGTGACATTGATTGGCTGCCACGGCGTACCGCCCGGCGCCAGGCCCTGCAGGCCGGCCGCTGGAGCGGAGCTGGTGACATTGATTGGCTGCCACGGCGTACCGCCCGGCGGCAGGCCCTGCAGGCCGGCCGCTGGAGCGGAGCTGGTGACATTGATTGGCTGCCACGGCGTACCGCCGGCGCCAGGCCCTGCAGGCCGGCCGCTGGAGCGGAGCTGGTGACATTGATTGGCTGCCACGGCGTACCGCCCGGCGCCAGGCCCTGCAGGCCGGCCGCTGGAGCGGAGCTGGTGACATTGATTGGCTGCCACGGCGTACCGCCCGGCGCCAGGCCCTGCAGGCCGGCCGCTGGAGCGGAGCTGGTGACATTGATTGGCTGCCACGGCGTACCGCCCGGCGCCAGGCCCTGCAGGCCAGCCGCTGGAGCGGAGCTGGTGACATTGATTGGCAGCCACGGCGTACCGCCCGGCGCCAGGCCCTGCAGGCCGGCCGCTGGAGCGGAGCTGGTTGGCTGCCCTCTGTATCCACTGTTGATATTCTCCCACAGCGATCCACTGTGAGAGAGATGATCGGTGCCTCTGGCTGGATACATGTCGTAGGACGGCAATCCACCGTCCTTTGCGGGATCTGCACATCCCCACTGCGCGCCGCTGGGTGGCGGGTCTCCTCGACCGGCCGCCGGCTCGCCAAAGTGAGGTTGCTTCCCTTGTTGGTGTCCACTGGTCAGCGTGGAATATGTGGACTGCAGTAGCTGCTGTGGAGGACTGGGCTGGGCCGGCAATGCTCCGGCTTTAGTCGTGGTCCCCTGGAGCAGCAGCGAGGCCTGAAGCTGCTCAATGCGTCGGTCAAAGGCGAGCCGCTGTGATCGCAGCTCGCTGCGCAGTAAGCGGACGACGTCCTCTGTTGGAGGTGCAGACAGGTCCTCATCCTCGCTGTCCGAGTTACTACTCGGCCATGGTGCAGTTTTAGTAAGAGCGGCCCCGCCGACCGGCTGGTCGGCTCGTCGCTCTGATGCGTCACTTCTTCCAGTCATTTTCAGACGTTGAGCTACTTCTTCGCTGTAGAGGGGCGAAGGCGAGCACTCCTGAAGCCACTCGGAGGCTGGCTGGTCTCTAGAAGGGATCCGGCCAGCGGGCGCAGGCTGCTCGATTGCGATGAGGGAGGCTGCCGGGGGCGCTAGGCCCTGGTCGGCAGCGCTGGCAGGTGGTGCAGTCTCTCCGGCGGCGGTTATAGAAGGTCCAGCGGGCCCACTGGAAACTTCCTTCCCGGAGCGGAGTGAAGGCGACATCGGAGATGAGACTGATCCGCGGCTCGAAGGACCAAATGTACGGGACAGATTGCTCCCCCCGTACTATTAATATTTATTTTGGCCGCTGACTGCTGCTCGTCTCCGATGTGGTGTGAATGGTTAAACGGAGAATACGGCGTGATGATGATTGTGTAATAAAACAAAGTTTTATTATATTATATGCGGCAATCGGTGCAGGGTAGAAGCAAAGAGAAGTTTACAGTAGCTCAAATACTGGTTTTTACTTAATTAAGAGCGCCAAGCCTCTTACGCGCAGCGTGTCCACGCGTGTCAGAATTTGAAGGAAGAGAGAAGGCCGAGTCCTTACAAGACCCGCTTATATAGTCTCCGCAAACTAGAAAAAACGGTTATTCAACGTTTTTTCCAATTCCGGAGAAATTTAGTCAGCCGATGTGTTGCCAAGGCCTCTGATTGGCTGTTTAACATCGCGCGATCAACCGCAAAATTATTCCAAGAATAATCTCGATTGAGCTACTGCATGTATCTCGTTGCTAAGCGCTACCGATTGCCTTATTTATTTTAACATAAACAAATTAAACTTAAACGAATTAAACTTAAATCAACACAAAATACAAACACGAAATTAAATAATAAAATTAGTATAGTTAAAAATCAAATAAAAATTAATAAAATAATAAAAAAATATTAAAATTAAAACTACTCGCATACGTCCGATACAACACCTAAAGATGAAGGTCTCCCCGAAACATGTGATATTAAATAGGTATTTAAGTGGAAAAAAAAACAAAGATAATTTTTAATTCCAAAGTGTATAACAATGGAATTCTACAGTGTTAGCCTTAACTTTCAATAAATTGGAATAAAAATGCCGAAATAGTATGGCGGTTCAATATTTATGTTTTGGTTAATTATTGAAATTATTTTAAGGAATCTTAATTGTAGATAAGTAAAATAAATAAATAAAAGTGACGCCACTTGAGGTAGATATGAATCTCTCGTTACACCTCTGGATACAACACCCCTATTCCTCACGAGGGTGGACGCCAGGGAAATGTTTCAGGGAGTTTCTTTATTTAAATATTCACAGATTGAGTTATTATTCATGGCGCCGTTTAATTCACAGGAAAATTCGGGACACAAAGGAGAGGGATAGAATTTAATTGATTTATAAGGATTACTGTTTTTTGCATCAAAGGACATCAGTAAGTAACGTTTTGTGCGTGGTTAGGTACCAATTAGATAAACAAAGAGGATATTTAATGATATGGGTTCGTTTGACATACTTTAATGCATAATTTACTTTTAACATAACTGATATTCAGTGGTATCAATTAATAGAATTAAAAATGATAATAATTTAATAAAACGATGTTTTTTTGTTGTTTTTGTTTTATTCTTTTTTTAACTACTTCCACTTTTGTCGTTATTTTGACAGCGACCGATTTCGCCAGGCTCGCTAGCATCGACAGACTGGTGACACTATTACAAACCGAGTCCTTTATTTACACACAGATCAGGGGTAGTAAACAAGGGTGGTAAAAAAACAAACTGATCAGGGGTGGTAAACAAGGGTGGTAAAAAAACAAAACTGATCTGTATGTATATAAAGGACTCGGTTTGTAATAGTGTCACCAGTCTGTCAATGCCAGCGGGCCTGGCGAAACCGGTTGCTGTCGAAATAAAGACAAATGTGGAAGTAGTTAAAAATATATTTAATTATTATTTGAAATGAACTTCCATCAAGAGATTTCAGTAAAAAAATTTGATTTAATTTAAAAAAATATTATTAACAAACGAGTGGCAATTTTAACAAAACTTAATTCTTAATTTTTAACTAATTAATTCAAGGATTTAACACTTATTATGCGACATGTTACATTTGCAGTCTAAGAAAATGATTTCAAGCTGCGGAAGACTTCATTTGCAGCACATATTTGAATATATCTTATGAACCCACGTACATAAGTTCCTTACTACTAAATTGTACGTAATATTAATGTAAACTGAGACTATTTTTCTGAGCTGTAAATACAGCTAATTGATTTAAAGAAAAGTGTGGTTAGCGAAATTCAAAAAGTTTATTGGAGAGTTTATCTGCTTTTTATTTATTATTCAATTAAAGTAACGTACCAAATAAATAGACCTAACTCTATTCCTATCATTTAGTACATATACAGTAACGATATCATACCGTTCTTAAAATATGTACACTGAAGAAAGGCGGCTAAAATCCGAAACATGTCAATGAAGACAGTTGTGAATATCAATGCTATTCGGAAGTCTTCTTCTTCTTCTTCTTCCTTGTTCAAGACCTATGTGGTCTGATCTCCAGAGTGTTGCTCCTCCTGTGAGGTAGATTCCCAGCTATCCTTCCATCTTTTAGGAGGTCTTCCACGGGTACGAGTTCCATGAGGCTGATTATGCAATGCAATATAGTGGTTTTTATTCTTTGAACATCAAATTAAATCAAATCAAATCAAATCAGTTTATTTTCTCAAAAGACATTACAAACATTTTTTATAGTTTAAGGCATCTATTGAGAACAGGTAAAACATAAGGAATATATAATACCAGGAACGCATGAGAGATGGTTCGACATTAGGAATACAAAATACTCTCCAAAGTCAAGAGTATTTGTCTTCTGAATGTACTTTCACGAATATGAAAGACATCGATCTCCGAAGCGATCATGTTCAGCAGTCTGATTGCTCTCCCCACCGGCATCACCAGAGGCAGGTTGGTTCTGCATGCTGGGAGATAAAACAGTCTGTGCTGACGCTGTCGAAGATAGCCATCCGGAACATAAAGATGGATAGCCTCCAAGATGACGGAGTTCTCAAAGAATCCCCTGATAAGTCTGAAGAAATGGGTAAGTGTGCACCCATCCCTTCTTATCTGTAAACTATTGGTCCCCAGCATGCCCAAGAGGAATGCAGTGGGATAAAGCCACGGATAGCTACCAAGATATGACCGTAGCAGTCCTTTTTTCGCTGTCTGCTCCATCTTATAATATCCTCAAACTCACAAATATTTTATTCTGGTGTTCCTCACGCGATATCTCAACGTCTTGCCTGCTATCGTCCTCAGTGTCATCATTTTGGAAATCCTCATAACTTGTTTGGTCCTAACTGTGTCTGCCCTTGCTTCGACGCCATATGTCATTATTGGTCTTACGCATGCTTTATAGATTCTCATCTTACTCTTAATGGCCATGCCTTTGTTTTTCCAAACTGTGGATTTGAGCGCCAGAGATTGCAGCTGCCTTGTTTACTTGGGCTTGTATTTCTTCCCGTTCCCAATCATATTAAATATTCGGAAGTGATTTTAACAAACATATTATATTAAAATGGTAAACAATTATATGTTAACGATGTAACGAAGTAAGTTTTTTCGTTTATATAAAGAATTTTGACAGGTGTAAAAATAAATTTTTCATTTGTTCCAATGATAATTTGAATAATTTCTTCAATATTCTTTTAAAGTTCTTGCTGGTGTTGGTTGGTTTTAAGTGCCTAATTACTGCCAAATAAAAAAAGTGGATACGTGGAACATTAATTAAATCATATAACAGCTAATTTAAAAAACGGTGGATACGTGTAACATAAATTAAATAAACACAAAAGTCCGGATCGTCCATGTCAACATGTGCAACATCGGAAAAACATTATGTGTTATTACATTATGTGCTAAATTTAAAAAACGGTGGATTCGTGGAACATAAATTAAATAGACAAATGTGCACCATCTAAAAATAACATTTTGTATTAAATTATTTTTATTTTGTTATTTTATTTTATATCATTGTATTTTATATTATTTGTTTTAGATTTATTTTGTGGATGTTGGAATATCGAAGTGTGCGCGGGAGATGCCTATTGGTGGCGATGAGGTTCGCAACCCATCACACCGCGTCTCCCGCGGGGCGAAAAGAGAAGGATGGAGTGCCGCATCAGTAAAAGTGTGACAGTCCATTCTTTCTGCCTACCCTTTCGGGGAGACGGCGTGATGGTTAGTTAGTTAGTTATGTAAGTGGAACCAGAAATAGAGGAAGACCGAGGAAAACGTGGCACGATCAAATAAATCAAATGTTGATGTCAGACATGTGAGGAGTCAGAGAAATCGACGCCCGTGCATTACACGATGTATGAATGTTGAGGAAGCGAGAGAAATATATCAGGAAAAAAGTGTGACAGTCCATTCATTCCGCCTACCCCTTCGGGGAGACGGCGTGATAGTTAGTTAGTTAGTTATTATATTAAATAATGTGACACCAAAGCATGTTCCTTTCAGTGTAAGTGAAACTAATAGTTATTTAAAACAATGAAACATATTTCGAGCAGATAATTTTGTTTGTTTGAAACGCATCTAATAGTACCTAATTATTTCACAATCGCACGTAGTTTGAAACCGCACGGAAGCTGTGCCGCGCTCCGTCCCGGTGCATTCAGGCTAAAACAATTCTGTGTATCTTAAAGCCATTTAATTGCATGCGACTATAGCGCGGTTTTAGAGAAATCCCCATTGCCACTGAACTGCGGTATATCCTAGGGCTGGGGATGGAGATATCAGTGAAGGCGCGTGAAATTCTGTTAGAAAGTCATTTGAATTACGAACATATACCTACACTGTATATATTACTTTGACATGTTTCAGATATGGCTGATAAAACATCACATAATTTATTGTTTCTTGAACAATGATGTAAAACTCCGTATTAAATAATTAATACGAATGAAAACGCCAGTATTCTAGAAGTTTTATTTTATTTTATGGGAATGACATGTTTCGCCCTTCTAAGGCATTATCATGCGAAACATGTCATTCTCATAAAATACTCGTATAATAAAACTTCTAGAAAACTGACGTTTTCATTCGTATTAATTAACATCACATAATATAACTCTAAACTGCGACTTTAAAATGGCAATGGGTAGGTCACGTAGCCAGAAGCTCAGATGAAAAGTGGACAAGAAGACTTGGAGACCATGGATGGCAAAGAGAAGTGCAGGTCGACCGCAACTACGGTGAAAAGATTATCTAAACAGACACGTCGGAATAACTTGGATGCAGTCTGCACAAGACAGAGTGACATGAAAACGAATGGAGGAGGCCTTTGTCCAGGAGTGGACGGGAATAGGCTGAGGAAGAAGAAGAATTGAAGAAGTGCTTCGTATGGAGCACTTAATTTTTGGTGTGGCATTATTAAATATAATTTTATACGCTTGTAAATTTATTGAAAGCTAAGGCATTAACACTGTGGAATTCCATAGCAATACACTTAGGATATTAAAAATTATTTTGTTTATAATCCACAAAATATTAAAATTAACATGACGAATTTCCGAGGATACCTCCATTTTTAGGTGTAAATATATAATTAAAACTAAATAATGAAAGAATAATATAAAAAACACATTTAAAATTATATACAATAAAAAGGAAAAATACATACAGTTGAGTTTGTGTATTTAGGTAGTATGTTTACAAGAGATGGGAGAGTGGAGAGGGATATAGAAAGAAGGGTTGGGGCAGGCAACAGAATAAATGGTGCACTTAAAGTTGTCATCGCAAACAAAAGCCTACCCAAAAAAGCTAAGATGGCAGTGCACAATGGTGTTCTTCTACCGACCCTTATGTATGGAAGCGAAGCATGGAACTGGCAAAGGAAGGATGAAAGTAGAATAAATGCAGTAGAAATGAGATCTCTTAGACGAATGTGTGGATACTCTGTGTATGATAGAGTGTCGAATGAAAATATAAGAAGTGAATGCGGTGCGAATGATGGTGTCATGAACAAAATAATGAAAGGATCATTAAGATGGTTTGCACATATGGAAAGAATGAATGAAGAAAGAATGGTAAAAAAATTATATGTTAATGATGTAAATGGTACCAGAAATAGAGGAAGACCGAGGAAAACGTGGCACGATCAAATAAATCAAATATTGAATGTCGGCCATGGGAGGAGTCAGAGAAATCGACGCGCGTGCATGACACGATGTATGAATGTTGAGGAAGCGAGAGAAATATGTCAGGAAAGAAAGGTGTGGCAGTCCATTCTTTCTGCCTACCCCTTCGGGGAGACGGCGTGATGGTTAGTTAGTTAGTTAGTTAGGAAAAATACATTTAAAATTTTTGTAAGTACTAATAATTATTTTTTATAAGTAAGAACTAATACTTTTATATTTAAATGTAGTTAACTTTGTATTGTATCGAATTTTAAACACGTTTTTTATATCTGCCTCTCTTTGTTTAGTTTTTATTTTAAATTTCCTTACTTGTAAATTTGTATTAACACAAAATCATTCTTTTCAATAACCAACCGGTTTCGCTCATTAATTCAAGTCAGCCCTTCGTACAGAGTCAAAGCTTTAAAAGTGTGTTTTTCGTATCCAAATCAGTTAATTTCTATAAAAGTTATCCACGATCCATTTTTTTCCCAGGCGCCGCAGTTACGCACTAAATTAATAAATAATTATGAAAAAATTAATTTTCTATAAGCTTAATTATTTGAGAACTTATTTGAATTATACGCTTTATTTGTATTTTATCAAATGCATTTGATAATGTCTTATGAAGGGTAACATGTCACCCCCATCAAATATAATAAAACTTCTAGAAAACAGAACTTAATACCATTACAAAAAATATATATCACGTTTTGATTGATTCGTTTACTTTCAATGAACAAAATATATCACAAATATGTACATGTGAAATCGTATATGTAAAGTATCGACATATGTGTAATTCTATTTGTTGGCAACAAAAACGTAATCAAGTTCTAAAATGCTGTACATTTTATCGAGAATGTCGTTTTATTTCAGACCGCCACTGAGACTTGCGGGGAGGAACATCCCCCAACAGTTGACATATGCATCAGATTAGCATACATTTCCCATAAACCGGATGTGCAGGTTACGCGTAAAGAAAACTTGCTCTTTGTTTCTTTCCGCAGTCGAATTGCAAAGCCCCATATCAAAAATATTTTTGTTGTATACAGATTTTTCGTGGTGAAAATAATACCACGGGTTTTCTATTTATTTAAAATGCACATATTTCAGATTTTTTTAATACGAATGAAAACTTCTGATCTATAAAAGTTTTATTATGTTTCATTGGAATGGCATGTTTCGCCTTACTAAGGTATTATCAAATGACACTTGATAATGCCTTAGCAAAGTGAAACATGTCATTCCCATAAAATATAATAAAAAAACTAGCAAACCGACATTTTCAATGGTATTAATTATTTATTGTGGAAGTTGCATCATTGTTTAAGAAGCAAAAAAATTTGATTATGAAAAGTGAATTTTCTTATGCGTCTCAAAAACGCTTTAACAAGACGAAATAGTCACTCCAATAAAACATAATAAAACCCTTATTAAACTGTCATTTTCGTTGATATTAAACAGTATTTTTTTTTGTTAAATAAATCTATAAATAATATATTGAAATTATTATTTACAAATATTTTTTACCCATAAACATTTTAATATTAAGTAATTATTGAATCCTTTAATATAATCTAATGATTTAACCGAAATCTACTGTTGGAATTTTTTAAATTATTAATAAAAAAACCGATGTTTTTAAGAACTGTTTTCCACTTTTGTCTTTATTACGATAGAAACTGGTTTCATTAGGCTTGCTATCATTAACATACCGGTGATATTGACGTGTCGATATCCCAATCTGTCGATGCCATCGAGCCTGGTGAAATCAGTCGATATAGAAATAATGACAAAAGTGGAAGTACCATAGTTCTAAAACGATGTCGTTTCATTTAATTATTATAAATTATTTAAAACTAATTTAGATTAACGTTAAATATTACATAATTTTTTTTATCAAAAACAACCGAAGAAGTTAAGAACTGAAGATTCAAAATTTAATGAGAATTAAAATTTCAAGAATCTGAGAGAAACTTCTCGCGACAGTCGGCTCTATGAAGGGCGTTCCTTTAAGAAAGTTGGGATGCTGTTTGGAATAAAATAGACTCGTGGACGAAAGTAACTTACTTGAGAAACAGAACTTTGAGGCACACATTTCTGAAGAAAACGCCATATCAAATCTTTCCGTATCTTAAATTTAATAAAATAATCAGAAATATTCTGTTTCGTATTAATAAAACTGCGAACTTTTTCTTTGAAAAACATTTACTTTTTTGCACTTTTCACAAATATGTTTTGGGGTGCAGACGTCCTTCTTCAGTGTAAAAACAATAAAAAGAGACTTAACATTGGTTGCCATGGAGTATATAGACCGGAACCTACTGGGCACGTGCATTTTCAGATCAGAGACAACGTAGAAAGTAATAGAAAATATGTAAATATTATATTTTTAAGATAATCAAATGATTTTACTGAAAACTCTTGATGGAAGTTCATTTTAAATAATAATTAAATTAAATAATGTTTAACGACTTCCACTTTTGTCTTTATTTCGACAACGATCGGTTTTGCCAGGCTCGCTGGCATCGACAGACTGGTGAAAGACAAAATCGGAAGTAGTTAAAAACATCGTTTTATTTAATTATTATTAAAAAAATCCATATTTGTCATCGCATTGTGTTATAGATTCACTATTGAATAAATTTAGAAACACATTGTATTTTCACTTTTTTTTTCAATTTTCACAAACTTATGTTATGTTATGGTAAGTTTTATACTCAAAACTGATACTCATAATTTTTACAGCTAGTGTATAAAAACTATAATGGAACTGGCAGAAAAACGATAAGAGCACAATAAATGTAGAAGAGAGATCCATTATGCGTGTATGTGGTAAAATGTAGAACAAAATAAAGTATTATGAACAAATTTAAGAAAAGATCACTGCGTTGGTTTGGACAAATGGAATTCATTGATGAAAAAATAATGGTTAATAAAGTATGTGTTAATGATAATGGATTGCGAAGTTGAGGTCGGCCGAGGAAACATGACATTATCAAATTAATAAAATTTTAATGGTCGCGCATATTATAAGTCGGAATAATCGACGTGCCTGTATGATTTGCTGTATTATTATTATTATTATTATTATTTTGTTAAATCGCTCTTTATATCGTGACAGCATGAGCCAAATCGATGTAAAGGGTATTATAGCTATCATAATGATTCTCGTGACATGTGATAGGTAGCTAATCTATTGCCATTTTATTGTCACGTGAATTCTAAACCAGACCAAAGACAGTGACAATCACACTACCCTCGCCGGGATTCGAACCCGGAATCTTCGGTGTGGCAGTCAATGCACTTACCACTCGGCCACGAAGGTCGTCTCGAAGGTATGAATATGGAGGAAACTAGAGAGGTTGCAACAGATAGAATACTGTGGTTACCCTCTCACTCTGCCTACCCTTTCGGAGAAACATCATGATGGTTTGTTGTTATTTTTTTTATTCAATACGAATGCATCAACATTATAATATTACGTGTAGAGAATACAAATCATCTTCTGTTACATCTCTATGTGTTGAACTGTACAAAAGACATTTTAAATCCCTCCTAAGAATCCAATAGCATTATTATGTAAGAAGATATCATTGCCGGATCACGGTTTAATAGCTTTTCCTAAAAAACGCTGAAGGGATGAAAGTTTCCTAATCCTGCACTTCACATCCCCTCCTACACTTACCCTTCGCCCCACAGGAATCTAAAACACCCTTCTTCCCCTATTTCTCAAGTTTTCTCAACCCCCGATAAGTTCAATACAGGATTAGTGAAGGAATGGTTACTCCTGCAGACTAACGGCGGTGAAAATTAGATGCTTATCGAAAATGTACTTTAAGTGATTAAACATAATTGCGTTTGATCTTTGTTATGTAAATTGAACGGAATGCAATCATTTTCGGGAGTTAAAGTGTTGTATTTAACCATCAAGAATTTAATTAATCCTATGATGTGTGGGAAAATTACGAAATTATAAAGAAATATAAGCAGATGATTGTATCATAAGTAAAATTAAAAAAAGATCCCTGAGATACTTTGGACATGTGGATCGAACGGATAAAAGAAGAATGGTTAAAATGTTGTATACAAACAGTATGCGTAAAAAGAGGAGTCATGAAAGACTAAGAAAGGCATGGTAAGGCCAAATTAAACAAATACAAATAGGTGGCATAACATTTAAAGTAAAAAATGGCGGTCCATTCTCTCTGCCTACCCCTCTGAAGAAACGGCGCGAAGGTTAGTTAGTTCTTCATCTTCTTCCTCTTGATTTAGATCGTATGACCTGTTTGTGACGGTGAGTTGTTCTGGGATGATGATGTTCAGCCATCTCTCCATCTTTTTCGCGGCTTTCCTGGTATGATATATTAGAAAAACACGTGAGAAAAAATTGGCGATTCTTCCGTCTTGCCCACCTACGGGCAAGACGGATGCCTTATTATGCCAAGACGGATGACAAATGTCCAATTCGAAATAAAATATAATATAATAGCCAACCCACGGTTGACTCTAATATTTTATTTCGAATTAGACTTTGCATAAACATAAACAGATGTGTGTAAGTTCAAAATCTTCTAAAGCTTACCGAGTTTGTAGGTACACAATAATTATCTACCTGTTAAATCTCGGGGGTAGTCGCACCGATATCCATTCCTACCCCCAAATCACCATTGTTTCAATCGATACATTTGAAACCTCCCCCCGGAGAGCAAGGGGCTCGGAAAAGAGTCTTTCCACAATGGCAAAGGGAAGATTTATGACTTTAAGGATTTTAAAAAGGTAAGGAGGGGTGGCCCAATATTTCCAGCGCACTCTGGAGGGATTATCGCCGGTGGCAATTGCATCGTGATAGATGGCGTGTGATTTATTGACCTCTTCTCTAGACTCTGCAGTATTATTTAGTTAACTTTACAATCGAACAATCAATCATCTATAGGAAAACTAACTAACTAACTAACCATCACGCCGTCTCCCTGAAGGGGTAGGCAGAAAGAATGGACTGCCATTCTTTCCTGACATATTTCTCTCGCTTCCTCAACATTCGTACATCGTGTCATGCACGCGCGTCGATTTCTCTGACTCCTCACATGGCCGACATTCAATATTTGATTTATTTGATCGTGCCACGTTTTCCTCGGTCTTCCTCTATTTCTGGTTCCATTTACATCATTAACATATAATTTTTTTAGCATTCGTTTTTCATTCATTATTTCCATATGTCCAAACCATCTTAATGATCCTTTCATTATTTTGTTCATGACACCATCATTCGCACCGCATTCACTTCTTATATTTTCATTCGACACTCTATCATACACAGAGTATCCACACATTCGTCTAAGAGATCTCATTTCTACTGCAATTATTCTACTTTCATCCTTCTTTTGCCAGTTCCATGCTTCGCTTCCATATATAAGGGCCGGTAGAAGAACACCATTGTGCACTGTGCATTGTGCACATTGTAAAATAGGAGAATATATAAAATATAAAATGTAATTGATTTTTTTGTGATTTTTTTAATTAAAAATGTCTCTACAATTGCAGGAGAAAGAAAGAAAATAAGTATTGTTTTATTATGAACACATGTTTTATTATAAAACCCATGTTGGTTAACTATTTCTAGAATACCATATGTTTAGTTTAGCTTAAGACCAGTCTGTCGATGCCAGCGAGCCTGGCGAAACCGGTCGCTGTCGAAATAAATTCAAAAATGGAATTAGTGAAAAAACATCGTTTTATTTAATTATTATTTAGTTATGGTAAATTTGTATTGTATATTAAATTAATCATATGAAATTATTTAATTAAAATAAACGAAACCGATAAATCTCACACCTTCATTATAGTGGAAACAGGTTTGAACGTAAAATAATACTCTTTTGGAATCCACCGTAGACGTTGAACGTCATAATACGAGATGTGTTTATGCAATATATTACCTCTTATCAGATATTCCGTTTCGTTAATTGCGGGCTATGTTTTATGGCGATATAACAAGGGAGATAGCAGATCAAATTAATTGTATCTATTCCTTACTTGATTGCCTGCCTCAAATTTAATTTCATGAATTATTTTTTCATCTAGATACGATCGAAATACGACGAGTTGATTAAAAAAACGAGATGAATTATTCGTTTCGTAAATTAAACAAAACAATCGGTTTACAGTTTTGAAGCTGTTCAGTTGTTGTTTTAAGCGTTAAAAAATTTTATATTAATTTCGACAGCGTCAGCAATGAACATAGAAGTTAAATTGCACATCAGCGCAGCGTTGAGAAAAAGGTCTGCTTTCTAGTAGTTTTATAAAACATAATCTTCTTCTCTCTGGCTCTACAGTCCTAGGTGGACCTCGGCCACCTCCGAAATGTTTCTCCAGCTAACCCTATCCTGAGCTCTCGACTTTCACTCTTCAAGTCTAACTCCCAACAATTACAGGTCATTCAGAGCCAACGAAGCCGCGGTCTTCCCACGCTACGTCTTCCGGTCTTCTAAATGTCAACTGTGCGGTTGTTATGACATAATATAGTAATTAATAATTTCTTCATTGTTCGCCATACTTAGTGTTGTAGATGTTTAATATATTTTTTTTTTATTCTTTGTATACAGCACTCATTTTTAAACAAATTAAAATTCAATATCAAACGTGTTTTGGACTACTCAGCCCTTCCTCAGTGATATTTTATTGACATTTAAAATATTATAAAATTGTTTACAAATATGGAAGATTAATTAAAACAAATAAATTTAAAAAATATATTTTTATGACATCTGTCAAAACTGACCATATTTGTAAACAATTTTTTATTTTTAAATATCTATATAATATCACTGAGGAAGGGCTGGGTAGTCCGAAAAATGTTTGATATTTAATTTGTTTAAAAAGTGAGTGTTGTATACAAAGTACCTACTTATATAAAAAAAAAACTATTTTAAATTTCATTTATTCTTATTTATTTTCTTTCATTCTTCTTCATATTTAACTTCATACATACATAATGTTAGAACAAGATCACTTCTTCATCTTCTTCTTCGATGGCCCTACAGCCCATATCGAGCCTTAGCCTCCAGTATTCTTCGCCTCCAACTCCTCCTGTCCTCCGCTTCGACCCTCCAATCTGACACTCTTAACAATCTTGCTCCATCTCTCCCAACTTCATCCTCCCATCGCAGCCTTGGTCGTCCAATTGGTCTTCTACCACCTGGGTGCCACTCCAGCAATCTTTTTGGGGTTCGCGATGACGGCATCCTCTGCACGTGACCGGCCCATCTCAGTCTATTCAGTCTAACCTGTGTGGAGAGACTGGGAGCTTTGTAAATATTGTACAGCTCGTCATTATGCCGCACTCTCCAGCCTTCACCGCCATTCACAGGCCCCAGAATTCTGCGCAGCACCCTTCTCTCAAAAGTATCCAGTCGCTCTGCAGATTTCGCTGTCATTGTCCACGCCTCACACCCATAGGTCACTACTGTTCGGATGATTGTTTTATACAGGGTGATTTTGGTTTTCCAGTGTATAAGATCACTATGATAATAAGTATTATATATATAATTATATACTATTTACATAATAAAATAAATTGTATATCAATTGTCCCATAATGAGTCATATAAAATCAATGCAATTATTTATGATAAACATAGATATATCGGATAATAATTAATCTTTTTAATATTAAGTTATACAAGTGTCTTGATTTTTTTATTTAATGATGTTTTGATAATGAAGAATGTACGAGTATATCCATTAAAAAAATGTTGCCCACATAATAAAACCGTTATGAAATAGAGTCATTGCACCATAGAGAAATGACATCATAATCTGTCAAATTGTCCGTATACTTATAAGATTTGATGAAGGGTGCCGGATCTACGAGAATAGAGATGTCTGGATTAACCTTAAACTGATCACGTCAAGTGTCTGACAGACACCTACGCCCATCAGGCGTTCTGGAGTGGAGATAAGTCTCTAAGACCTACTATTAAAAAAATATACCAAAATCTCTCAGATTAACGTCAATAACATCTCCGTCGCTTTCGATTCTGTCACAAGTTTACGGTTTTCTATTTACGTCATCATTATTTTGTTGT
Organism: Lepidostoma basale; assembly: GCA_022606425.2. NCBI lineage: Eukaryota > Metazoa > Arthropoda > Insecta > Trichoptera > Lepidostomatidae > Lepidostoma > Lepidostoma basale. The sequence goes on along the minus strand of JAHDVF020000524.1, from coordinate 999,192 downwards.
CCTTCTACTAGAGTAGAATATCTGAGAGGCTTTTGTGTGCTGCCTCTTGTGATTTCAATAACATCTTAAAAATGTATTCACGTTTGGGGAAAAAAATCCTAAGTGTACATTTATTGTTATGTTACCAAATATCTGCTGATATGTGAAATCTGTGAATAAACAGATTCAAGATTAATAAAAAATATACATTATTATTATTATTATAATATTATTCTGTTGAATCGATCTATACATCATGGCAGCATGAGCCAAATCGATGTGAAGGGTATTATAGCTATCACAGTGATTCTCGTGACATGTGATAGGTAGCTTATCTATCGCCATTTTATTGTCATGTGAATTCTACACCAGACCAAAGACAGTGTGATAATCACACTGCCCTCGCCAGGAATCGAACCCGGAACCTTCAGGGTGGCAATCAATGCACTTACCACTCGGCCACGAAGGAGGTCGTATAATAAGGTCGCTAAGATGGTTTGGACACATGGAAATAATGAGTAAAGAGAAAATGGTGAAGAAGGTATATGTAAACGACGTGAACGGAGCTAGAAATAGAGAAAGGCCGAGGAAAACGTGGCACGTTCAAATCAATCAAATATTGAATGTCGGTCAAGTGAGGAGTCGGAGAAATCGACGTGCGTGCATGACAGGATGTATGAATGTAGAGGAAACGAGAGAAGTATGTCAGGACAGAACAGTGTGGGGGTCCATTCTTCCTGCCTACCCCTCCGGGGAGACGGCGTGATGGTTAGTTAGTAAGTTAGTTAGTTTTAATATAATATAGAAATTAAAACATTTTTACTTGTTTCTCGTCATTAATGGGCCAAAAGTGGCATCCCCCAAGCCAAGCCAGAGTCCTATACAACCCATTGGTTTGGAGCAGACTCGAAAGTGGTTCTGTGATATGGAGTCCTCAAGAGGCGAGATGTTCCGATATGCTGGAGAGGGTTCAGAAAATAAATTGAGGTATCTCTACATGAAGGAGTATGGTAGCTATCCGTGGCTCTATCCCACTGCGTTTCTTTTGGGAATGCTTGGGACCAACTTTCTGCAGCTTCAAAGAGATGGGCATCTCATAAACCATTTGTTTAGATTACTCAAGGGATATTTCGAGAACTCGGGCGTGCTGGGGGGTGTTCTGCTTTTTGTCCCTGATAGATATCTTCGACAGTGACAGCATGGATTGTTTTACCTACCGGCTGCCAGGATCAACCTGCCTCTGGTGACACTGGTGGGAAGAGTAATTAATCTGCTGAACGCGGTCTTCTCGGAGATCGACGTCTTTCATGTTAGTGAAAGTACGTTAAGAAGGCAAATACTCTTAATTCTGGAGAGCATCTTGTCTTCCTAATGTGAAACCATCTCTCACGCGTTTCTGGTAGTATACTATTATATATCCAATATATTATTTTAGCTGTTCTCAATAGATCCCTTAAATTTTTTTTTTGTAATGTCTATTGATTAAATTAATCAGCAAAAATAATGTTACACTTTGACACTAACCAATCCCTTAGATTGAAACTAGTGAAGATGAATATAGCGTTTAAAGTCGTAATTTTTGATTTTCAAATAAAGCTGTTTAAATAAATGGCTGCACGTATACTTCAGCAAAACAGATTCAGCATCTATAATATAATACTATACATGTTTGTGCGTTTTATCCTCCGCATAAAAGTTAGCAAACTTCTGAAACTCGATACAAAGGGTACGTGTCCGGTAACAAGGCGGAAGCACAGTGTGAATACGGAATATCCCTGTCAGAAAATTCAGTTATTCTCAACTTCCCAACAAATAATAAGGGAAGCTTTACCAACGGAAGAAAACAGATCATTTTATATTTTAAAGTTGTTGAAACGTAATATTCAACGTGTGTCTTATTCTTTTCATTGTGATTCTAGATCCAATTTTATATCCCCGTTTCATTTTTATTATACAATAGAAATATAAGAACGTTTTTATTCTTTACAAATTTACATCTTCTTAAGGATTGATTGTATCTCAATAGAGACGAAGATGCAAATTGGAAACAGAATATGGTGGTCGAGGCGTTTACAGGACTTATGACCTGTCATTGGTTGGGTTAAGCGCACGCTTAATGTAATACAACATTCCACATTCCGACCTTCTTACGACCACCACGTCTGACAAAATTTTGGAAGACGTATATATGCTACAATGTTGGACTTCACTTCACATTTTTTAGTTCAATCTACACTAGCGCCATATATTAAGATTGTATTAAGCCTTAAGCAGAATATCTTTATTAACGCAATGTGAAAGGCTACTGCCATTAACATACATCACTAGATAACGCCTGGATATGTCTCTCCAATTTGTATGCTGTTTTTAACTTTGACCAGTTTTTTTTAAATAATTAACCATCACGCCGTCTTCCTGAAGGAATAGATAGAAAGTTACCCGCCGCTTACCCGAAGGTTTATAGGACGCAGCGGCGCCTTCTTACGTAAGAAGGTGGAATGGGGAATGTTGTTTTACATAAAGCGTGCGCTTAACCCAACCGATGACAGGTCCATAAGTCCTGTAACTCCTCGACCACCATATTCTGTTTCCAATTTGCATCTTCTTCTCTATTGAGATACAATTAATCCTTAAAATGATAACCCGCAATGGGTAAAATCCAGTATTCGTCTACAAGTATTTGTATACATTCAAAATGTTACATCTTCTTAATCCTCCTCTTAGTTTAGGTCGTATGACCTGTTTATGACGGCGAGCTGTCCTGGAATGATGATGTCCAGCCATCTCTCCTGGTAATCCCTTGCTGCTTGGGTTTTCATCTTTACCAATTTTTATGGAGGGTTCCAAGGTAAGGTTAGCTGCCAGCCAAGGGTGAAAATCCTTTTGTAGCCCATAGCACGGTAGAAAAACCTCGGACCCCGGATTGAAATTTAAATTTACATCAAAATATAGAAAACACTATTTTCACTATTTAATTCCAAATTAAATTTTTAATATATTAAAATACAGAAACGAAACAGCTTTCATATCAAGAAAGATTAAATTATTTATATCGTAAATATTTAATCGTCGCCTATAAGGAATTTTACGATGTTAACGTCTTAAGTTTGTAAAAAATATATATATATAATATTTTAAGGCGTTTACACTGTGAAATTCCATAAAGACGAATTTTTGTACGAATTAAAACACTGTTTTTTCAATTTTTGTGTTTATCTTTCTTGACATGCTTCGAAGGTTTTACACCTTCATCACCGGAAGAACGATATAAACTATAAGGTGAAAATCTATTGAGGAATAATTTAAAAACGTATTGAAAAATTATTTAAAAAACCAATGAGATATAATTTTAAAACCTATTGAGAAAGGATTTTTAAAACCTATTGATAAATAATTTAAAAACCTATTGTGAAATAATATTACATAAAGAGATTTACAGCAATCGGGGCTGAATAAAAAGGCATGGCGAATAATTTTTGGGGGTCAAAGCTCTGTTTAAGTGGCTTTAGTATCAACAGTAAATATATTCAAAGGTTTTTGATTGTATCGTTTTAAATAAACAATTTCCTTTATTGCGTAGAAGAGATTAATAGACAGCCCATTTTGTAGCGTAATAAAACACAACTTTTCTTAGTAGCTATTTGTTTCCTTGACAGGAACACGCCATGTATAATTACTTATTTACTGTACGAGTATTGATAGAATTATCAATTGAGCCATCAGTAAGGTGCCGTCTTCTCGTGTTTGAACAGCGGAGGAGGTGTTTGATAACTCGTTTCTTTGACCTTTATAGTGCGGCTGGCTATATTTGCAGTCCAAAAAATTGGTTCCGAACGGCGACTGGCAACATTTTCAGTCGCAGGCAGATAGTCCCAGTTTAACATCATTTCAAGTTTTCTCTCCCATCCCACACTTTGTCACAATTTTATAATAGGCAATAAAATCATGTACCATATTTTGATTTGTTTTGTTAGATTGGAACATAGAAGTGGATTGAAATTAAACTGGATTAAATGTGGCCTAGATACCCTTTTGGCTTTTGATTTTTTTTTGGAATGGTGCATTCTCCAGATAATGTAAGCCCTGCGTGGATGGGGGGCGGGCCTAGGGATTGTTTGAGCGAAGCTGACGAAGGGGCGCCGCTGCGTCCTATAACAGCTTCTGGTAAGCGGCGGGTAAACTTCTATGTCTTTATTTAACTGTTACAATAAATAATAATCAATAATAAAATAATTTCGTATGATTAAGTAGTAAGGTAAAAGTAAAAGTTTATATAAGACACATTCAAATATGAGCTGCAAATATAGTCTGCGGCAGTACGAAACCATTTTTTTGGACTTCAAATGTAGCCAACCGCATTATAGAGGTTAAACTTTCAAAGTATCTATATAAAACGGGGATTGCACTGTTATATAAAACATTGATTGAATACTAATGAAGATAAGACATTTCATAAAATCTTTAATAGCTGATATAATTTAAATCAATTGTATTGTATTAAAATTTATTATAATATTTCCAATAATAATAATTCCAATGAGCCAAAATAGCACATTAATATGAAAAAGGAATTAGGTCGTGTCCAACGTTAAACCCAAATCCCTTGGTTCGGGAGCTATCGTTATATCCCTTAAATCAGAGGTCGGCAAGCTGCGGCTCGCGAGTCACATGCGGCTCTTTGGCTTATTGACTGTTCTTCAAAAAAATGAAACGCTTTAAATAATTTCTTAAGGTGAAATTTTTAATATAATATAATAATTCAAATGTACTTAATATCATTCCTGAAATCAAAAAACTACCATATATAATACCAAACTGCCTTACCTAAACATTATATGGAAATGCAAAGCTTTTTTAATAAATAAAATAAAACATTTGAAAAAAAAAATTCAAACAAATATCAGTTTGAAAGATCATTATTAATTATATTGTTTAGTTTTTATTAATTGTACAGAGTTTTAATCAACTTCTTTAAAAAAGTCTTTAAATAAATTCGGTTATTAAAATAAAATTTTGGCTTATAAGTTTGCCGACAACTGCCCTTAAATACCATCTGATAAATTAATTTATTTATATTGACATATATACGTTATATACTGTTTCCCCTAAGGGTTAAGCACAGAAGATGGACCGTCTTTATTCTATCTTTAAATATTTTTCACACCTCTCTACATTCATACACCGAGACACGAACGCTCGTCAATTGTTCTGAACGTGTCCACATTTTAGTAATTAATAATTTGGTTATACCATGTCTTCCTTGGCCTCATTCGACTTCTATTCCACTACTTGAATGTATTTTTAGAACCATTTTGTCCTTACCCATTGGTTCAAATGTCCAAACAACCTTAGTAGTCCTGTAATACGTATTACAATGTCTAACTAACTAACTAACTAACCATCACGCCGTCTCCCCGAAAGGGTAAGCAGAAAGAATGAACTGTCACACTTTAACTGATGCGACACTTCATCCTTCTCTTTTCGCCCCGCGGGAGACGCGGTGTGATGGGTTGCGAACCTCATCGCCACCAATAGGCATCTCCCGCGCACACTTCGATCGTCCAACACCCACAAAATAAATCTTAAACAAATAATATAAAAACAATGATATAAAATAAAATAACAAAACAAAAATAATTTAACCCAAAATGTTATTTTTAGATGGTGCACATATTGTCTATTAATTTTATGTTCCACGTATCCACCGTTTTTTAATTTAGCACATAATGTATTATATTAACACATAATGTTTTTTTTCGATGTTGCACATGTTGACATGGACGATCCGGACTTTTGTGTTGATGAAATATGTTTTTTATTTTATTATCTTTCACTTTGTGGTCTTACATATGTATTATATTAAGTTTTATACATTATAAATATTTATTACAATTTCTGTTGATTAATTTGGCCATACCTTATCTTCCTTGACTTTCATCGACTTATTTTTAACTCGCATAACTCTATGTAACTTTTTAACAATTCTTGCCTCATTCATTCGTTAAATATGTCCAAACAATATTAGTGACCATTTAAAATGTATGTTTATAAAGTGGTTCTGAACAAATTGCAGAAGACCTAATCGCATACGGCGTTATGGTGAAAGGGGAGACCGGGAGTCCGGAGCAAAAAGGTCCGGGGATTCCTAGAGAAGTCATTAGCTTGGCTTCCGCGGTAGCCGGACCGCCAAAAGGTCAATTTCCCCGCTAATGAGTCGACGAATTCATCATGAGATATGCACAAAGGGTATGCACACTGCACATTCATCAGCAAGCACTTCCATCTGCAAGCCGCACTATATTACTCGCGGTCATTATATGCTGTAACAAGTTGAAGTAATTTATAGTTTTTTTAACAATAATATAAAACTTCATCTATATAAATAAAACTCAAAGTGTGTTATTGTGTTTCCCAATTACTCTCTAAATACGGAACAGATGGACCTGTAATTTTCATCATTTATTAAATGTACACCGGCGGTTGTCATAGGTATACTTTTTTACGAATTGAGCTCTAATTTTCGATGTGGAAGTGATTATGGACCTTAATATTCCAACTCTGAGTAGAATTTTTAAAGTTTATATATGCTTGGCATAGGTCACGTTTTAGTGATATCTTTTCGTCAGGTCTTTCAATTTTTCCATCACGTGATCTCCGATCTGTCAAAATAAACCGTCTCGAATTTTCGCACCCTGATCTATATCTTCAGGTTACCTTTTCATTTTTCATTTGACAAAGGCAGGTTATATTAAATAATAAATACGAATGGATAAATCTGTTTTATAGAAGTTATATTATATTTTATGTGAATGATATGCATCGCGTAAGGCATTATCAAATGTGGATTTGATGATTATATTAGGGGTACAAATACTTAAAAAAAAACATCATAGAAGAATATCTTAATCAAAGTATTGTCCATCGCTAGCTAGTACTTTATCTCATCTATACCCGTACAAATGTTTTTTTGGTACGAAGTCCGACCTGTTTGAGGCGATGTAAAAAATATTCTTTACCTTTCGACATTTCAACACATACTAACGTTTTGAGGCTAAAGATTTAGTTTTAAAATAAAATTGTTTTCAGTATTGCCATATGTGTACATAAAAAATACAATTTCAATAAGGAAAATAGCGAGAATTTATTTGTACTCCTAATAGTATTGTTTCTCCTCCACACAATCCATCCACCTCAGTTTTAGTCTTCCCACACTTTGCTTTCCATATGGTCATGTATTTCATCTTCCATTGAAATCTGTTTTCTTCCTGGTATTTTACCTGTTTTTAAATAGATGCTATCTTTAAATATATCATTAATTGTTTCTTGTGAATCTCTATATTAAATAATTAAAACGAATGAATACGTCTGTTTTCTAGAAGATTTATTATATTTTATGTGAATGACATGTTTTGCCTGTCTAAGGCATTATCAAATGTACATTTGTTATCAAACATTTGATGTCTTAGACAGGCGAAATATGTCATTTATAAAATACAACAAACTTCTAAAAAAACAGACGTTTTCAACGTATTAATTATTTAAGTTCTTATGTCTTCATTATTTGAAGTTGAAAAAAATAATGAAAGGATCATGGAAATGATGAATTAAGAAAGAATGGTAAAAAAATTGTACGTTAACTATGTAAATGGAATTAGAAATAGAGAAAGCCCAAGGAAAATGTGGCACAATCAAATAAATCAAATTTAGATTTCGGCCACGTGACAAATCGACGTGCGTGCATGAAACGATGTACGAATGTTGAGGAATCAAGAGAAGTATGTCAGTAAAAACTGTGATGGTTAGTTAGTAAGTTATTTAGTTGTAATGTCTTTAACCCTTAACGTACCGTGTTCAAAACAAAACGCTGGCTCTCATGTGGTAAATTCCGTTTACCGCTAACTTTATCTAAATATCAAGCATATGACTCGATGAATCAAAATTTAATTTATATCATCTTGTAGGAAATTTCATTAGAAATAGATCGATAGCTATAACATACATGGATTATTTGAAAAACATATCATTATTAATTTTTTTCTGGTACCATGCGATTTCTGATATGGAATGCGTCACAGCATACGAGCAACTGGACACCAAGTATAAACTTGTCTCCGCGCCGCGGCCCGCGGGGCGAGACTTTACGAGATTTTACGTATGATAAAGGCACCTAGGCAAAATGTATAGTACGTTCAAGACAACGAGTACATATTAATATTTGTCCCTTTTGGTAAAGTGTTAATATTTTCACAGTTCTGATATTATTAAGTTGCGTGCTGCGTTTCCATCCACAGTCGGTATTATTACGTACCTATTGAAAAGGCCAAAGATATAATTTATAATACGTTCAAAACAGCGAGTAAGTATTTGTCACTTTTGATAAAGTTGTAAATATTAGCAAAACAAATTCTACCTTAACACGAATGAAGGTGAGGGCAGTCTTAGAAAATATTTTTTTTTGGGATGAAGGAAGTAATTTTTTGCTTTTTTTTTATTACGAAATATTGAGAACACTTCAATGGAGGATTACAATTTTTTTATAATATTAGGGTCCATAGGTTTTAAGAAAATCAACTTTAAATTGGCAGTGGAAACTCAATTGACCACATGGCAACGCGACGGTTAAGAAAATAAACTGATATGAATTATTTAGATTTGAAATTTATGCATATAAGTTAGTAACTTTTTTATAGATTACAGTTTAACCGCATCTTCTACTTTTTCGATTTGTAATAGTATTGATATACCCATCGAGGTCCAGCGATAAATAACAACGGCTGGAAGAAGGAAGTTTACAGTTTTATCTTGAGCGCTGCGCTTAGTACAAATGTATTTTGCTCGCGAGAGTGGCATTAACCCTTATCTCGATCCAATGTACTCCGCTACAAACAATCTCAAAGGAGTTTAACAAAAGCTTTTAATTCGGATTTACTGTGCCCGTAGTTAGCCACCCCGCTGAACAAGCCTTAAAGTTTGTACGTGGACATTAAGTTCACGCTATAAGAAAATAATTTTCAGTAAACAAAAGCTTTAAATCAAAATCGGGATGTAAGCAATTTTTAATTTAAAAATTTCACTAGAATCACATCCAGCTTATTGAAATTCTTCAAATCTGATTTAGCTATAAGATTATAAAAATATATATCTTGTGCTATAAGGGCTTTAGCTTAATGCTATAAATATTTTAATATGTATGAAAAAACGATAGTTTTCAAGGAGTTTTATTATAATATTTATGTTTGTCACGTTTCGCCCTTCTAAGACATTATCAAATGTGACGAAATTTCAACTCATTGCAGTTTATATACACTAGTAAATGGAGCAGAATATGGTAACTAACGAAAATTGATGTGACTTTGTACATGTTTAACAAATAATTATTTGGGTAAGTCCAGAAATATTGGAAAGTGTCGGATTGGAATCAAGTGCGTGTATTTGAATCGAGGTAAAGTATGTTTGCAGGAAAACATTTTAACAATTATATCTGAAATATTAAAAATCATTACCATAATAATTCAGATTTAATTGTTAATATGTATTCCTGCAAACGTACTATACTTCGGTCTACCGTAAACAGTTTTTCAGGCATGGTATTCATAACTTACCTGAAATATGGGCGAAGTGTGTTGAAGAATATGGCCAATTTTTTGACTAAACAAAATATCAATTTCCCTTGAAAATTAAGTATTTTCTTTACCACAAAAACCGGCAAAAACTTATGCATACACCTGGTAATCTTTGTTTTTATTTGTAGTTGCTAACTGTAATCTTGTTGATATGATAAAGGTAAAAACCTAATTGCTTCTTCTTCCATAAATATGCATTTATTTTTTATCTTTGCAATCAGCATCGGGACGCGAAGCCCTTACGAAGCTGTCACGATCTTATATGACTGACTATACAGCTACTTGGCATACCCAGCTGAGAACAAGTCAGCTTCAGCTATCAATCACCCATGTCAGCATAGAAAGGTCTACATCCTACATCGGTGATTAGTAACTGTACTTTATTATTAAAACCATTTGTGTGAATGCATATTGATTAAAGATTTTTATAGTAGTCTAAGCATCTTATTTTTTCATCTTTCAGCTTAATTACCTTACCTTTATATTTATAAGGATCTGTATATTGTATTTTATAGTTTATGCTTACTTTAAGCTCGTTCAACTATGGTATATCATTGCCATTAACTTATCTGTCCCCTATACTGATTCCCAACATTACTCTTTCCACACCTCTTTGGACAATTCTAATTAATTTCCGCTTTTCTTAGTCTATGTTATAGTTTCAAACCCTTAAGATAACACCGGTAGTAAATTAAAAATTGTGTTTGATAGTGTTCGAAGGCTTGATACCAGAGAGCGCCAACGTATATTTCGGACCTCTGCGTGACACCCAGGCTACGTTCACTCCGGTCAGTAGAAACAAGTGCAAACAACATAACAATTTCTGTCAGAGCCAATAAAGCAAGTTTCTATGATTGACTGTGCCAAAACGCTGTCCAAACACAAACTTTGGCGACCAAGCCTTCGCGGTAGTAAGCCCTTCAGCCTGGAACAATCTTCCAGCAGACTTTTACTGCGTTGAGAATCAATCAGAGTTTAGATCGAGACTCATAACGCACCTTTTCAAATTATCATTTCCTGATAGGAAGGGCTGATCGACTACGTCAGGTGCAGCCCACATACTAAATACGTTTATAATTAGAGCTATCATTATTATTATTATTTTATCTAGTTGATAAAACGGAGCATCTTCTACAGCGCCATTGAGCTGAGTTATTCATAAAAATGGCGCTCTATAAATTATTCAATTTATTACAATTATACGAGTAACATTATTGCTGGAATTGCACTGAGGTTCGCAATGATACATTGATCGCGGTGAATATTTGCCTTTTCGTTGACATTATTGTAACGCAGAGTTTTTGTAACCCAAAGTAAAAGTATACTATGAATTTAAACATATTGCTTGCGTTATCCAAACTCTTTAAAATGTGAACTCTATTGTAGGTGTGCGAGATTTATTTGTTCATTCTAAAAGGCCGAGTGATAAATACCTGATTCAATGAAGACGGCAATAAAATACTTCCTTTGTTCTTGTGGTTGGATTCAATCAAATTGAATCATAAAATTCACCATGAAATGTGCATTACATCAAATGTGTTTATGCAAAGGCATTGAAACAATGTCTCGTATGCTGGGGCATTGAAACACTCTTACTGAATAACACCGTAAACAACATGATAAAAGTGTATAAATAAAATAATTTTCGAATAAATATAAGTTTTCAAAAAGTTTGTGTTTTCACAAATATTTCTTGAAATTTTCACACACGTTTTGGACATTACACGTCCTTCTTCAATGTAAAATGTTTAAATGAACAGTTATTCAAATATAAAACCATAAAATAATCGGTCTGTTATATTACAAAGAATTTAAAAAAATATATGTTTTCGCCATTTTTATTATTACTTAACTAACTAACTAACTAACCATCACGCCGTCTCCCCGAAGGGGTAGGCAGAAAGAATGGACTGCCACACCTTTCTTTCCTGACATATTTCTCTAGCTTCCTCAACATTCATACATCGTGTCATGCACGCGCGTCGATTTCTCTGACTCCTCACATGGCCGACATTCAATATTTGATTTATTTGATCGTGCCACGTTTTCCTTAGTCTTCCTCTATTTCTGGTACCATTTACATCATTAACATATAATTTCTTTACCATTCTTTCTTCATTCATTCTTTCCATATGTCCAAACCATCTTAATGATCCTTTCATTATTTTGTTCATGACACCATCATTCGCACCGCATTCACTTCTTATATTTTCATTCGACACTCTATCATACACAGAATATCCACACATTCGTCTAAGAGATCTCATTTCTACTGCATTTATTCTACTTTCATCCTTCCTTTGCCAGTTCCATGCTTCGCTTCCATACATAAGGGTCGGTAGAAGAACACCATTGTGCACTGCCATTCTAGCTTTTTGGATAGGTTTTTGTTTGCGATGACAACTTTAAGTGCACCATTCACTTTGTTGCCTGCCCCAACCCTTCTTTCAATATCCCTCTCCACTCTCCCATCTCTTGTAAACATACTACCTAAATACACAAACTCAACTACTTGCTCCAAGTTTTCACCATTCACGCTAATGTTGCAGACTGTCGTGGTTTCTTCCTTTTCAAAAATCATTACCTTGGACTTATTAACATTCATCATCAGATCATTTCGCATGCATACCTCATACATACAATTCACCTGTAGTTAATTATTACTTTAATTTGAAATAATTAAATAACATATTAGAATATTCGAGAAGCTGTGTATAACTGCACAAGTCAGGGACACTTACTCTCGAGTGATAGTCGACGCCGGGAGGACCCTGCATGATGCATAAAGTAGAAGAAATCTCACATGTTTCGTTATAATAAGCCCATTTAATATCAAAATCATTGGCATTACAGGTATATCGATACAAAAAATGCCTACTTTTAAGATGCAATGGACATTTTTTAAAGTGATTACATTTATTATACCCTGGCAAGGTGAATTCTTCCCTTATAAAATAATAAAACTTCTAGAAACGAAGATTCCCATAAACATTAATCAATTAAACGAATGTCAACGTATTTTTTCCAGAAGCTTTATTATATTTTGTGTGAATGATTGCATATTTCGTCTGTCTAAAGCATTATCAGAAAAATTTCATAATGCCATAAAAAAGCGAAACAAGTCATTCACATAAATTCTAGAAAAATACGTTTTTAATCAATTTATTGAAAGTTAAGGCACTAACACTGTGGAATTCCATTCTTATACACTTTGAAATTGAAAAATAACGCTGTTTATTTTCCACTTACCCTTATGTATGGAGGTGAAGCATGGAACTGGCAAAAGAAGGATGAAAGTAGAATAAATGCAGTAAAAATGAGATCTCTAAGACGAATGTGTGGCAAATCTGTTTATGATAGAGTGACAAATGCAAGTATAAGAAGTGAATGTGGTGCGAATGAAAGTGTTATGAACAAAATAAGGAAAGGGTCATTAAGATGGTTTGGACACATGGAAAGAATGAGTGAAGACAGAATGGTAAAGAAGGTATATGTAAACGGCGTGAACGGAGCTAGAAATAGAGGAAGGCCGAGGAAAACGTGGCACGATCAAATCAATCAAATATTGAATGTCGGTCACGTGAAGAGTCGGAAAAATCGACGTGCGTGCATGACAAGATGTATGAATGGAGAGGAAGCGAGAGACGTATGTCAGGACAGAACAGTGTGGCGTTCGATTCTTTCTGCCTACCCCTCCGGGGAGACGGCGTGATGGTAAGTTAGTTAGTTAGTTATTTTCCACTTAAATATTCAATAATGACATGTTTCGGAGGAGATCTCCATCTTCAGGTGTGAATATTTGACAAAAACTAAACAAAGCGCATTTAAAAATCGGTACAATAGAATGGAACGATACATTTGAATTTAATATTTGTATAATTTAAATGTATCGATTTTTAAAAGCGTTTTAATAAGTCTTTTTTTATTTAGTTATATATTTACACCTGAAGATGGAGGTCTCCCCTGAAACATGTCGTGATATTTAATATTTAGCGTTATTTTTCAATTCCAAAACGTTTCCATTCACATAAACTATTTAATGTAGAGTGTTACATCATTGTCCAAAAAACAATAAAATGTGTATTACGATGGTTCGATTCGCAATCATTCAATATGTTATATTATACAGCACGCGAATCTATTTTGTGATCGGAATGTTTGGTTGAATATTGTTTGTACCCTTGCATGTATGTGTGTTCCTTTATACAATACATACAATATAATGTGTAAGTTGGTCTGTGATACAATGAAAAAAACCTTCTAGTACTTACACGTGTATGTGTTTAAACGTATGCTTTATGTAAAGAATTGGAAAACGCAGGAAAAACACATCCTATAAGCTGTTTTTTTATTATGATATTATGTGTGACAAAAATATGTAATGTAACATGAATAGGTTAAAACCAGGATGGCTTCAAGAAAGAGTACGAGAATATTTTTAAAACAAAAGAGCGAGAGAGGAATTCTTCGATTCTTTCCAAAAGAAATTCAAAACGCACACGATACGCATGCCCGAGAATGTTTCTGGATTATTTTGAATGTTCTTTTGATCATGAAGTGTTTATCAACATCATACCATTAAGAATACGCCTATTTTCAAGAGTGTCCAAATTTGTAATCGGAGAACGACTTGCACATTTCAAATGAATATGTTTAATAAACATTTTTTGGATACTTTCAATGCGTTGGATATCGGGAGATACATATTCAAGGCGCTGAACAATTTATATGATGAACAATTTTAATTTTTATTGTATTATCAAAGAATTGAAATCAATAACCAGCCAAAGTAACCCCTGCGGCCAAGACTGTTCTCGGTAATTCCGTCTCCCGTGACAGTGCCCGCGTTACGGACAATGGGGTAACTTTGTCCATCCCAATAACCCGAGGCCGCGAATACTAGTTTCGCTGTACATTCCTTATCTGATTGCAAGGAGAAGTCCCCATAACTCGAGCACACAATGCCGGGGAAGAGTGTGTACTGGAGGTCTTACAATCACTCGAAGGGTCAGCAAACTCTCGTTCTAAGTTGCTTGCTATAATTTTGACTAAATCGAAATACATCTGCAAATGTTCTTAAATATTAACATTTAATTAAATATATTGATTTTGAAACATTGTACGTATCACAATGTATTTTTACGAGATTTTCGGGGCAGCTATTTTATCAACCCATGTTGGCATTATCAAGTGTTAAAAACAACAGTTGATTGCTATATTTAATCGAAATACGAGTATATCTGCAAATGTTCATAAGTATTTACTTTTAATGAAATGTCTTAATTATGAAACATTGTAAGTATTACAATGTATTTTTATAAGATTTTCGCGGCAGCTATTTCGCCCGCGATTTTGGCATCATCAAGTGTTAAAAACAACACTTGTTTGTAATACCTGATGATGCCAACATGGGTTGGTGAAATTGCTGCATTCTCACAAAAATAAATTGTAATACGTACAATAACACTGTTTCAAATTTAAAAATTGAACACATCTAGGTTTTCAAATTTACTAAACTCTTTCATAGATAAACAGACAATTTTCAATGTTTTGAATCATTGTTGTTGAATTGAATAATTAGTCAACATTGTAATATACTTAGAAAATTGAAAATAACTTTGTTTAATCCACTAATTATTTAAAAATATTTATTATGAATAATTAGCCATCACCAAAAACAATATTTACAAATAAACAATTTAATTTGTATTAATTAAAAATTACGCCAATGAAAATTGTCCAACTAATGAAAATGAATGGACCCCCACACGAAAATCGCTGAATTATGTAAAAAAAAAATCTGTAAAATAATGTCGTAAATACTAGACATTTACCTTAATTACCTTGTATTTGATACGTAGTTTAATATTTATTGATAAAACGATAATGTGCGCATCAATTTGTCTATCAAATAAACTATAAATAATGGTAGACCATTTAAACTCGTTCATTTCTTCCGCTCATTATATTACTTTATTTAAAGAAGCGCACTTATGCCTCATTCGATGATAATGATAATTTGTTCCACGATGTCTCCGCTCCAATAAGTTGACATTTAACAAATTGAAAAGTGTGCTGTGACTTACCATTATTGATCGTCATAAAGGATCGTTTTGGACGAGAATCAATAACCGTACGGCAAAGTGCCGTGTCATCCAGTACATGAATGCCGGACTGTGATCAATATCGATTGTCGTCTGCACAAAGTCGCCGACCGCTGAGGCTGGCCGCGTTCCCTTGTAACCGGTGTGTTTACAAATAACGATTGTAGCGATAATCGGTGAGACACCATCACTAAAGGTTTATAATATAAGAGTGGTAGGAGCAGGGCCGGTACAAGTGATAAGCTCATCTAACACAGGGCAAAACAGTTGATACGAAAGGCAAACGGTAGTTAAAAACTAACTAACTAACCATCTTGAAATTGTTAGCTCTAGCTGAAATACTGACAGAACTAAACGATGTATCCAAATCTGTAGGTTTTTCTTTGAATATGAACCTGGCAAAGACCAAGGTGATGGGCACGGAAAGGCTTGAAATTAACGTAGACGGCAACAGAATTGAGAATGTCCAAGAATATACATACCTGGGACACAATATTCGATTGGGCCGAGATAACCAAACCGCAGAGCTAAAAATAAGAATTGTACTAAGTAGAGCAGCTTTCAGAAACATGAGTTGCATCCTTAAAAACCGGAAAATACCGATCAACCTGAAACGAAATGTCTATGAAGCCTGCGTTCTGCCAGTTGGTCTTGAAACTGTTACATTGTCCAAACAAAGTGCCGAAAAAACTACGAGTGACCCAAAGGACCATGAAAAGAGCCATGTTAGGAATAAGCCTAAGAGACAGAGTCAGAAACGATACGGTGAGAGAAAAAATAAAGGTCACTGACATCATCCACCGGGTGGCGACTCTAAAATGGTAATGGGCAGGTCACGTAGCCAGAAGCTCAAGAAGTGGACAAGAAGACTGCTGAATTGGAGACCGTGGACGGCGAAGAGAATCAAATCAAATCAAATCATATCAGTTTATTTACTCAAAAGATATTACAAACATAAATGTTTAAGGCATCTATTGAGTACAGGTAAGATATTATAGACATACAACATAATACCAGGAACGCATTAGTGATGGTTCGACATTAGGAAGGCAAAATACTTTCCAAAGTCAAGAGTATTTTTTGTCCCCTGAACGTACTTTCACTAACATGAAAGACGTCGATCTCCGAGGAGACCGCGTTCAGCAGACTAATTACTCTTCCCACCGGTGTCACCAGAGGCAGATTGGTTCTGGCGGATTATTTATAATGAACTTCTACCAAGAAATTTCCATTAAAAAAATAATTTATTACTTTTAATTGATGGGTTATTAGTTCATTGATTATTGATAGATTTTTATTTGATAATGCCCTAGTAAGGCGAAATACCAATATGTCTTTCCATAAAACATCTAGAAAACTGCATTTTGATTTTTACTCGGTCCGTGCCTGGTTCCCAAGGACCACCATTTATAACAATGTGTTATGAATATGAAGACATTATTTATCGTTTTTTACTACCGCAGCATCCATCGGACCCAGTTATTAATCTTCATATTATCCCCTTCCGTTTCGCCTCTTGCCTCTTAGTGCCCGCTGTGAAACTAATGTGGTTGGATAAGTGAATGTATGGAATCAATAATGTAATTTTAACCAATTGACGAAGGTGGACGTCACAAGTCATCTCCAATGCCTTATTAAATATCAAAGTGCCGGTAGTATCATCAAAACGGACGATTTTAACAAAAATCACCGTTGAGACACTTTCAAAGTCGCTCCAATAACTTGAATCGCGAGGAACAAAGCTGTAGTGTATTTATTGCTTGTTGAACAATGGAACTTGTGGAACTGGCAGAAGAAGAATGAGGGCAGAATAAATGTGGTAGAGATGAGGTTCCTAAGACTTATGAGATGTACGACAGAATCTCAGAATCAGAATGTAGAGCGAAAGAAGGTATGAAAGAAACAAAATTATGAAAGAATGGTTAAAAAAGTATACGTTAACGATGTAAGTGGAGTACGAAGTCGAGATAGATCGAGAAAAACATGGCAGACCAAATTAATCAAATTGTAAAGGTTGGTCATGTTAGAAGCCGGAAGAATCGATGTGCGTGTATGGCTCGCTGTATGAATATGGAGGAACCTAGAGAGGTATGTCAGGATATGAATGATAACTCAACAACAAACCATCACGCCGTTTTCCCGCAGGGAGAAGCAAAAACTGATCGACCGCCACACTTCTCTAGCTTCCTTCAAATTCATACAACGAGTGATCCATGCACGTCGATTCCTCCGACTTCTAACATTACCAACCTTTAAAATTGTATTAGTTTGATCTCATGCCTTGTTTTCCAGGATCTACCTCGACTCCGTACTCCATTTACATCGTTTACGTATACTTTCTAAACCATTCTCCATCCATGCGCTCCATATGTCCGAACCAACGCAGCGATCCATTCATATTTTTTTCATAATACCTTCTTCCGCTCTACACTCCTTTCTAGTATCAGCATTTGAAATATTGTCGCACATGTTCTACACACATACGTCTTAGGGACCTCATCTCTACCGCAATTATTCTTGAAGGTGTTAAATTTTCGAAATGAACCGAGAAAAATAAAATCTAAAGTTGTTAAAACGGCGTTTTAATTTAAAAATAAATAGTCATAAAAATAATTGAAATTGACTACAAATGCATCGCTCAAATGGTTTGTTGTCTATTTTTATTTTGTATTCATATTCTATTGACATCTGAGTCATCCAATTTAATTGACCCCTGTTAGGCTAATACATTTTTTAAATCATTTCTAGGTAGCCACCACAGCCTAGTCACTGAATTTCTTCGTAGGCAGGATACTGATGGGAATCTATGTGGATTATCTCTAAAAAAAGTTAAGTACAATATTTATCCTAGAGACAATTATTTAAAATGTTTCTGAAATGGAAATTTTTAAAAGGTTTTATTATGGATGAAAAAAGGCACTTTCGTATGAATTACTAAATTTATGGTGGAATTTTTTTAAATACAATAAAACACTTATACACTTTATTTTGTTTTATAAACTACCAACTGGTTTAAATTTTTTTAAATTGCTTTGTTACCCCGATAAATTGTTTGTACATAAAACGTAATGAAACTGCTAGAAAACAAACGTTTTAATTCGTATTAACTAATTAACCATCACGCCAGAGTAAGCAGAGAGGATGGACCGTCATAAAGCCCTGTCTTGACATATCTCTACTCTTCATTCGTACATCGTAACATGCGCGCTCGTCAACTTTTCAATTAATTTGGTCATACCATGCTTTCCTTGGTCTTCTCATTACACTCACACTACTTGTATGCAACATTTTAACCATTCTTTTCTCGTCCCTTCGTTCAATAAGTCCAAACCATCTCAGATACCTTTTTCAATTGCATCCAAACCTTCATTCATATTGAATATTTCCGGAATCCTTAGTTTTACATAGTTTTTCATATTTTATATTAAATTAATGACAAGTTTCACCTTGCTAAGGCGTTATCACGGTGTCGAGGCGTTATCACGGTATATTGAGTTTTAAATAAGTGCTCAAAAAATAATAAATAAATAAAAAGTTTCTTTTCTATACGCCATACTTTGTGTTGTTATGATGGTTTATTTCTATTTTTCTTTTTTATACACTTTGAATATACAACACTTATATTAAAAAAAACAACGTTTCAAAATAAATCTTTATAACATCTGTCAGATCATGTAAACAACAACAATTTTATAATATTTAAAAAAAAATGTATCTTTACTGAAGAAGGACTGTTTGTCCGAAACATATCTATATAATTTTATTTTTTAATATAAGTGTTGTATATACAAAGTGTATAAAAAAGAAATATATAAATAAATAAAAAGTATTTAGAGGCTCTAAGGCGATAGTATCCGAGAGAGTTTTCTTTGTTTTCTCTCCTAGAAACAAGAATAAGAATAACTTCTAAACACGTTCCAAGCTCCAGCAGGTTATAAGGATTAACACAGCCTCCCTAATCCCACGTATAGGATACATGGAACTGTTTAATTCTTATGAGGTCCTTTGGACCCAAGTCACGCGCAGTGTTCATAGGAAAATATTGTTAGCAATACAAAGGCCTCAAACAATCCGGCGTACGTTTTCTCTCTTCGGGGTATCAGAATTTGTAAGGGGTTAATGAAAAAATCCAAATAAAGTATTGCCAGTACGTTTATTGAATTAACCGGAGGAAATGTTTGCTTATTTATTTCTTCGACTAATATACGTCTGTGGGTTATTTGTTCACGTCACATAAATCCCTAGGAACGTATAACACAATACGCTTTGAGATAGATAGAATTTTGTATTGATTTAGCTGTATTATATAGTATCTTGAACTCAATTGTTTCTAGGTCTCTTCAATTTTCTTCCGAGGTGGAGAATCGGTCTTGGGTGGGCGGCATATGGCAATCAAATTCTTTAATAGTAAGATTCCCCAATGTCTGAAATGCAAAATGTATGATCAATGCGTACTTTCAGTACTGAGATATGGAGCGGAAACGCTAACCCTCACCAAGTCGACCATAAGGAGACTCCGTGTAGCACAGAGGAAACACGAAAGAGCCTTGCTACACGTAAGACTCTCAGACCGAATACGAAATACTGAAATACGTAGAAGGTCGGTGGAGTAACAGATGTCGTCGCAAGGGTAGCGAAGCTTAAAATAATTTATAATATTATAACATTTGCGGGACATGTTGCCAGATTGGTAGACGATAATGGACCAGAAGGGTGGTAGAGTGGAGACCCCGCGAAGACAAAAGAGGAAGACCCCCCACACGATGGTCCGATGACATTAGAAGAACTGCTGGCGATTGAATTCAAAAGGCACAAGACAGTGGTACGTGGAGAAGTATAGGGGAGGCCTATGTCTAGCCGTGGATGACAACAGCTGTCTAAGTAAGTAAGTCCATTTCCTTCCACTCGTCTCTGACTTGTCCCTTTCGCATCCAAGTCATTCCAGCTATTCAGACAATATCGTCAGTTCATCATGTAGGTGGCCTCCCGATACTCATTTTCTTTGTCCAAGGCCTTCACTGAAGTGTTCCGGATAAAGCAATAGCCCTGTCTTGTTATGTATATTCAGCCCATTGCCAATTAAATTTATCTCTACGATCCATGATGTCGACAACTTTTCATGTTTGCTTTTTCTGGAACAATGATGTAAAATACCATATCAGATAATTATAACGAACAAACATTCTCTTTTCTAAATAACTAACCATCACGCCATTTCTCCGGAGGGGTAGGCAGAGAGGATGGGTGCCACAATGCTCTGCCCTGGCATACCTCTCAGGCTTCCTCTACATTCATACATCGTACCATGCACGCACGTCGATTATTCCGACATCGAATGTGGCCGCCTTTTAGTAATTGATTAATTTGGTCATGCCATGTCTCTTTTCTAGAAATTGTACTATATTTATGCGAATGTCATGTTTTTCCTTAGGTTATTAAGTTGTTCTTTCGAACATTTCGAACATCTAAGCAATGCAAAACATATCATTCCCATAAAATAAAACAAAACATGTAGAAAACAGGCTTTATTATTCGTATTAATTATTTTATATGAAAGTTTACATCATTGTTCCAGAAAAGAAAAAAAATAATAGTCTTGTAGTTGAATTTTCAATTCTTTTGAATCTGGTAACATTTATGATACATAGATAATAAGAAAGCCTATAAATGCATGTTAGACTGGGTTGGCTAAAATGGGCTGGACATATAGAAAGAATGAATATTGTATAGGAGTAAAGCTTAGAGCTATCGAAAAAAAGGATGAAGGTAATATAAACAGAAATGCCGATAAAATCAGATTATGCAAACAAACTGCAGAAAGCAAACAGAAAGAAAAGAGGAAAGGGATAAATTAAACTTGTAATTTTTTTGTAATTTAAATACGAAATAAATTATGAAATATTTCCACATGTTTAGCATAAATCATGAATAACTGATTGCAATAACTTTGTTCGTAAATCAAGTTTACACCAGAACTATAAAGCATGTACATTTATGTACGCTAACAAGTAATAATGGAATGGAATTGATTTAATATTCATCTCATGAAGCTCTCTCCGACTTCAAAATCATCTGCTTGTGTATTGATTCAACTCTACAGCACAACTGAGAATTCACATCGGAATAACAAATGATGAATCTATTTCAGATATATATAAAATACATATATTGCTCGTATAAATGAAACACTTCATAACTCTGAGAGCTTTCTTTGAGGTGATTTATTTATGGAAAATGTATTTTTTGCATATTTCAAAGGTAAATTATTTGAAGTTTTTGTATAGACAGGAAAATATGTTAATATTTTTTAATAACTTCACTGATGGTAGGGACATCTACACTAGCGCCATCTATTAAGATAATTTGTGTAAATCCTTTAAAAAAATGATTAACCCGCAATGGGTTTTTAAATCCAATATTTGTCTACAAGTATTTGTATACCAAAAAAAAAAACTTATGTCGGGGTTAAATGCATAACCCAGATAAACATATTTCGTGATGAAATATACGACACGAATAAACCGAAAAATGCTGACCCAGGACCTATTTACCAAATCTGATGACTCGAAGGCCCCGAATTTATTCAGGTCTGGTCACTAGGTCAGGCATCGTGGATGACGAAAGCGAAGCATATAAAAGCAGTACTTCCGATCACCCAATACGTCAGTCCACTCGAAACGTCAGTCAACTCTAAACGTCAGCCAGTATCGCGATCTCGAGGAGACACGAGTCTCCACTACCCAGTCTACGTACGAGAAACCTCACGACTCCTCGCTCCAGCCACTCGACGATACCGCCCAGCGAGCCCTCATCCTCTACGACTCACCACCGGACTCCGCCCCGCTGCTATCGACATCCAGCCACGTTCCATCACGAGTATATCATACAGTTACGTGTAATTACTTGTGATCCGCAATAAACGCTGAAACCTCCGCCGTCTTTCAACATTCACCACCAACCCCCACACTTATATTTGTGGTAGCACATAACTGTCTTATTTATTGTTTCTATGTTTTGTTATTTTTGTATTACAATTGTTGTTTGTTATTCATAATAAATACATAAATATAAACATTATACGGGAAGTTTTATTGTATTATATATTGTGTATGTGCTGTCAATACATTTCAAATCTCACATAATCAATATCAATTTTATTTCACTCCCCAACGAAGGTTGAACACACCTTGCTGGGACGTGCTCGGAATTGGGAAGATTACTGGTCCGTGCCGGTCGCTGCACAATGCCCTAAACCACCTGTCGGTCGCCATGGCAACCAGCACTGCACTCCACAGAGACCTCCGCCAAGGCCCAGAGCTCAAAAGAGCTCCAATCAGTCTGATTGTGAACTAGTATTGAAAGAACTAAATTGGCAATGCGATCCAATCACGCTGAAGCCAATATCAACGCTCAATTGGTTAAGTAGCTTATTCGGTTACTATTGTATTATAAGGTAGTCAAAAGTATATCAATTAATGCTAAGACGGCAGTGCACGATGGTGTTCTTGTACCGACTCTTATGTATGGAAGTGAAGCATGGAACAGGCAAAATAAGGATGAAAGCAAACTAATTAATCATTACGCAATCTCCCCGAAGGGATTGTCAGAAATATTAGACTGCCACACTTATCTTTCCTGACACACTTCTCTCGATTCGTCAACATTCAAAGATCGTTGCATGCACGCACGTCGTTTTCTCCGACACCTCACGTGGCCGACATTAAATATTTGATTTATCTTCTTCTATTTCTAGTTCCATTTACATCGTTAACATATACTTTTTTACCATTCTTTCTTCATTCATTCTTTCATGTGTCCAAACCATCTTAATGATCATTTCATTATTTTGTTCATAACACCAGCATTCGCACATTATATAACATAAACATTTAAATCGCGTCCCGATGGTTGCTAATGCATGCCACAGTAATAAATAATAATAAAATAAAACTATAAAGCTATATTAAGAAATAAAGCTATTTAGTTCAAATGTGAATTAACAATAGCAAATGAAAGTGACTACATAAATAAATAATATGATTGTTAGATCTGGCGATGCTAACATCGCTTAGCGAAACAGTCGCGACAAAATATAATCAATTGTGATATTTATAATAAAGTTTTTTTTAAGAATTAATTGTATCTCAATAGAGACGAAGATGGTAATTATTTGGAAACAGGGCGGAATGGGGAATGTTGTATTACATAAAGCGATCGCTTAACCCAACCAATGACAGGTCATAAGTTCTGTAAACGCCTCGACCACCATATTCTGTTTCCAAATAATTTACATCTTCGTCTTTATTGAGATACAATTAATTCTTAATGACTAACCCGCCACCGATGAGATGGACCGATGATATTGTCAAAAGGGTTGGAAAATCTTGGATACGAAGGGGGCAGGAGAAAGTGGAGGGAATTGGAAGAGGCCTATATCCAGCAGTGGAAGGAAGAAGGCTAGCAAAGGAGAAAGAAGAAGAAAAACCCGTAATGGGTAAAATCCAGTATTTGTCTACAAGTAGGTGTTTGTAAAAAACGTGAAAACGTGGCACGATCAAATAAATCAAATATTGAATGTCGGCCATGTGAGGAGTCAGAGAAATCGACGCGCGTGCATGACACGATGTATGAATGTCGAGGAAGCGACAGAAATATGTTAGGAAAGAAAAGTGTGGCAGTCCATTCTTTCTGCCTACCCCTTCGGGGAGACGGCGTGATGGTTAGTTAGTTAGTTAGTCATTTTTTATTTAAACAGTTGGTAATGTTAAAATATCAAATTGTCAAAACAACGGATTTTCTAAAATATATGACTAATAAACTGCCAAAACAATGCATTTTCTAAAATATATGAAACAATACATAGTTTATATAAAATATTTTAAATAATGTCTTAAAATAGGTGTCTCACTTACACAAAAAAAGGAGAAAAAAATAAAGTTTTTTTTTGTTAAAATATGCATTCAACATCTATTATGACCAAAACAAGATCTCATAGCCACGATTGAGATCTCAATCCAAAACCTTTTAAAATCCCATAAAAAACAGAGTCGTGAGTTTCATTTAGTTTCGAGACGCTACAAAAAGGTCTCTCTAAAAAAAAGACTTTCTCGGTGTTAAGTCAAAGTGTATTAGTTCCCGTCTCCAATTTGTCAGCGGCTGGAGGGAAGAGTGGAAGAAGAGGGTAGAGTCCCCGCGGTGGCGCACCTGAGTCCTGTCAAATCGGATCGGAACTAACGTTTTTAATACGACCCCCTCGAGTACGCCAGCGGTTCACAGCGGCGGCTTTTGATAGGGTAAAAGCCAAAAAGAAAGTTATACAACCCCTTATTTTTCCATTATTAAAGTTAATATTCTTTTGTTCCTCTCATATAGGAGGTTGAACAACATTAAGACTATTTCTAAACATGATGCAGCAGCTCTAAATATGAACTGCAACCGAACCACTCTCGAAGATTTTTTAGTAAAGATTTTCTTCATCGTTAATTTTACCAACAACAATAAACCATCACGCCGTTTCCCCGCAGGGGTAAGCAGAGAGAATGGACCGCCACACAACTCTATCCTGGCACACCTCTCTAGCTTCCTCCACATTCATACATCGAGTCATACACGAACGTCGATCCTTCTTGCCTCTGACATGACCAACCTTTAATTTTTAATTAATTTGGTCATGCCATGTTTTCCTCGGTCTACCTCGACTCCTTACTCCATTTACATCGTTAATGTATACTTTTTTAACCATTCTTTCTTCACCCATGCGCTCCATATGTCCGAACCAACGCAGCGAACCTTTCATAATTTTGTTCATAATACTCGTACCTTCTTTCGCTCTACATTCCTTCCTAACATCAGCATTTGAGATTCTGTCGTACATCGTTCTACCACACATACGTCTTAGGAACCTCATCTCTAATTTTACCATGGATTATAATAATAATAAAACAAACAAACTATCACGCCGTTTCCCAAACAACCTTGTGGTTCCAAAATAAATATTTATAACATCTGTCAAAACTGATAATATTTGTAAATAATTTTATAATATTTTAAATATGTACGAGTATATTTATAATATGTATCACTGAAGAAGGACCGGTTGTCCGAAACATGTCTGATAGGTAATTGATTTTTTTTAATGTTAGTGTTGTATATACAAAGCATATAAAAAAGAAAAATGACAAATAAAACATCTACAACACAAAGTACGGCGAACATAGAAAAAATTATGTAAAACTCCATCTCAAATAATTAATACGAATGAAAACGTCTGTTTTCTGGAAGTTTTATTATAATTTATAGGAATTAAATGTTTCGCCTGTCTTAGGCATTATCATATAAAAAATTGATTATTCCTATGATAGGCAAAACATTTCGTTCCCATAAACAATAAGATAAAAAAATATTGTTTCTTGAACATGGTGTAAAACTACAAATTAATTAATGAATACGAATGAAACCGTCTGTTTTCTGGAAGTTTTATAATAATTTATGGGAATGATATGTTTCGCTTCTTTAAGGCATTATCAATTAACTATTTCATAATGTCTTAGACAGGTAAAACACTTAATTCCCATAAACTTTTATATGAAACTTATTTATTGTTTCTTGAATAATGATAATTATTATTAGTTGTTGAATCGCTCTTTACATAATGACAGCATGAGCCAAATCGATGTAAGGGGTATTTATAGTTATCATAGTGATTCTCGTGACATGTGAAAGGTAGCTTTTCTATCGCTATATTATTGTCACGTGAATTCTACACCAGACCAAAGACAGTGTGACAATCACGCTGCCCACACCCACGCCGGGAATGGGGTGGCAGTCAATGCACTAACCACTCGGTCACGAAGGTCGTCAACTTGATGTTTTATTATATTTTTTGTGAATGACATATTTTGCCTCTCTAACGTATTACCAAATAACCATTTAATAATGTCTTCGACAGGTAAAACATTAAATTCCTATAAACTATAAAAAGCTTATTTATTGTTTCTTGAACAATGAGGTAAAACTTCATATTAAATATTTAATACGAATGAAAGCGTTTGTTTTAGAGAAGTTTTATTATAATTTATGCGAATGACAAGTTTCACCTGTCTTAGGCATTAACATTTGATAATGCCTTAGGACAAGTGGAAAGAATGACTGAAGAAAGCGACAAAGTAAGAGTAGGCATTGCAGCTATTCTGCGAAATAGGCGATTCTCCATTATGGCCCACAAGGCGTTGCTCTTCATACAGATATTCGATAGTATTTAATTTATGTGCAACGCAAAAAACGGTAACTTGTTTTAAAACTGGTTTAATTTTAAAATCATCCAAAGATCACATTCCGAAACGTCTGTTATTTTGAATTATGACGCTTAACTTTACAAACATTTTTGTGAATGTTGAAATATAATATTTTATTCACGTTTCATATTGGGTAATCGTTGATGAGCAATTTTATCGTGCTTACAAATTTAATTTTAAGTGCAGATTGTTATGTTAAAGATACAACTAGAAAGTTGATTGTATCGCTGGTAGACTGCACAAAGGTGTGAAAACACCTGCTAAGTAATTGAGAATGATATGTTTTTACATAACACGGATGAAATATTTTGATGAACCAAATTGAAAAAGGGTTATTGGTTATTGAATACATTCCTTCTAGGAGGTTTTAGGGAAGGTTATTTCCGATGATATCTAAGGCATTATTCAAATGTGAACCATTTTTGAGATAAAACTAATTTAAGTTTTTTGAAATTTATCGAGATCAGGTGTTTTAAAAATTAATTAAAGAATAACTTATGGTCAAAATCAAACTTTTATTATTTTTCTTAAATATTGAACATAACAGGCATTATGTATATTTTTGAATCACGATAAATATTTTTTTAAATCGCCGTATATAGTTTGTCAATGAAAAATATTAAAAGGTATGATATTTCCATCTGGTATTTTCTAATGTGGAGAGACAGTTTTAGTGTATTGATAATGATTGCCTGTTATGTTTACTAATAAAAAAATAAAAAAATTGATTATGGCCAACAGTTATTTATTAAATTTAATTGTATCTCAATAGAGAAGAAGATGCAAACTGGAAACTGAATATGGTTGATCAAGGTATTTACAGGACTTATGACCTGTCATTGGTTGGGTTAAGCGCACGCTTTATGTAATTACAACATATCCTATTCCATCTATTTCTTTATGACCATGTAAGACAAATTTTTGGAGGTTGTATATATGTTAAAAACTACGCTTAACTTCAAATGTCAGTTTCAATACGCCATCTATGTAGATTTTGATTACATATGTTAATCTTTTAAGATTAATCTGTATATAATATTCCACACACTAACGCCATCTATGGAGATTAATTTTTAGCATTTAGCAGAACTACTTTATTAACACAATGTGAAGGCTATCGCCATTAGCGCATTGTTAGAAGCCGCCTAGAGATGTCACTCCTATCTATATGCCAAAGAATTGACCAGAATGATTACAATATTTTTTGTGAATGTATACTTATACGTGTACTCGTATACGAATACTGGATTTCACCCATGGTGGGTGATTAATTCATGAAATTTAAATTCATAAATTTCATGAATTAATCACCCACCATGGGTGAAATCCAGTATTCGTATACAAGTATAAGTATACATTCACAAAAATATAGTTATTCATTAATTAATTTTTAAAACACCTGATCTCGATAAATTTAAAAAAATCTGAAATTCCGTTTTTCTCAAAAATGGTTCACTTTTGCATAATGCCTTACGTGACATAATTCATCGGAAATAACCTTCCCTACAACCTCCTAAACGGAATGTCTTCAATAACCAATAACCCTGTATAACTAGGGTCGATAGGTGTTGGCAGGAGGCGAATTTCCTGGCTCTACAACATAAGGAACTGGACTGGCTTCAGGAGCATCGAGGAGCTGTTTCGAGCTGCCAGGGATAGAGACGCACACTCTCAAGTGATAGTCAACGTCAGGGAAACCTAACATCATACCAGAAGAAGAAGAACTAACTATCATGCTATTTAATCCAAATGGTAATGCAGAAATAATGATCTCCCACTTGTTATTTCAACAAACCTATCGCAATTCCTTATCATTAATACGTTGTGTCATGCAAGCAAGTCGAGTTCACCAACTCCTCAAGTGGCCGACAACCAATATTTGAATGATTTGATGTTGTTACATTTTCCTCAGTATTTTTCTATTTCTTTTTGCGTTTACATCGTTAGTTAAATTTGACACTTAATCATGTACTTTAAATAATTACTTCTGTGGAATTTCATAGTAATATACTTAAAAAATTGAAAATAACTTTGATTAATCCACAAAATAATTTTTTTTAAATGGTGAAAAACATGACATGTTTTGGAGGATACCTCCATCTTCAGGTATAAATAATTCAAATTTAAAAATGAACCTGGGCTATTATTGTATCGAATTTTAAATGCGTTTTTATATTAGTCTTTCTTTGTTTAGTTTTTATTATATTTTTACACCTGAAGACGGAGGTATCCTCCGAAACATGTCATGTTTTTTTTAATATTTTGTGGATTAAACAAAGTTATTTTATACAACATTTTGCATGTTTACAAATACTTGTAGACGAACAACTGGATTTCATCCATTGTGGGCTATCAATTCAAGAATCAATTGTATCTCAATGTATCCCAGGCGGTTTCTAGCAATGCGGTAAATGGCGGTAGCCTTTCACATTGCGTTAAAAAGATCTTCTGCTTGATGCTTAAAATACAATCTTCATGATGGCGTTAGTGTGTAGATTGAATATACTACCATGTAAAGGGTGGTGTTAGATATTAACATATATACAACTTCCAAAAATTTGTCAGACATGGTGGTCATAAGAAAAAATAAGGTGGAATGGGGAATGTTTTATTACATAAAGCGTGCGCTTAACCCAACCAATGACAGGTCATAAGTCCTGTAAACACCTTGATCAACCATATTCTTTTTCCAATTTGCATCTTTGTCTCTATTGAGATACAATTGATTCTTGAAAGTTATTTTAAATTTCCCAAGTATTTTAAACAATTACGTAGATTTTCACGGTGGGTAGCAATATGCTTTTTGGAATCTTGGGAAAATCTATGTAGCTGAAGATGGAGACTGCAACAATCTCCGAAACGTCGGTCCATAGACACAAATTACAAAGAGATTCCTAAGATCCCAAAAAACACAATATTCTATCTACTTTCTTTACCAATATTTGTTCATTCAATCTTTACATATGCGCCAACCATTTGAATGACCCTTTCAATATTGTATTCAAAACATTTTCATTCGCACTGCTTCATTTCTTATATTTACATTGAGACTCTTTCAAATAAATATTTACTATCACATTCGTCTAAGAGACATCGTTTCTACTGCATTTATTTAACTTTCATCCTAATTTTGCATACAATTATCAAAGAGTTTATTTTGGGATGCAATTTATAGGATATAATGAAATTTTATTTACACTTTAAATCTTTTTAAAGTCTTTATTCGTAGGGGGTTCAAGTCTCGGGGCTGCCAAGAATCGTACCCTTATAACAATCACTAAAAACTGGGGTCATTTGAACCATCTGGCCTTCGATTCGAAACTGACCACTCGAGAAACAAATCGCTCTCAACAGTCTCGGTTCCACCCCTCAGATTTTCCAACCCCTTTCATCTAAAACTTCCCTCTAACTTGGGGGAGTTCCAAGATTTTGGAAATAAAATTCTATGTAATGATTTTATTCTCGAGGGACACTAGATTGTACTATAAGCCTTTGTTTTCAAAATTGATTTAATATTATAGACATAAAAAGGAACAAGAAAGGTGTCTCCGTGTGTGGTATTACTGAATACGTAAAACACGGCGCCCCTGGAAACGACACATTGACAAAGGAAAGAGAGAAATTACAGTTTTATGGATTATCCCAAATTATATAAGATTGACTTTCGTTTGGCGTGAAGAAGAAAAAGAATAAAGACATAAATATTTATATTTAAAAAAGGTGAATTGAAGATTTCTTACTTACCAGAACAGTGCAGAATACTACGATAAATCTCTGTTTTCAACTATTTTTTGTTAAAAATAATATGGCACCCACCTGCAAAAGAAAGAAAAGACACTTATGTGAAAAGATTTTGAATATTAATTATATATTATATAATAATAGTATAAAACACTTCAATTGTGGTGTGGCATTATTAAATATAATATTAACAAATATTAAATTTGAAAAAACCAACCGGTTTCGCTCCCGCCGGAGCTTCGTGGGGGTTACAAAAGACATCTCTCCCCTCTCCTCGATCATAATTATACCCCCTCCACCTTAACACATATCTCCACCCTTTTTAGTATACGAGTATAAGTGATAACTCTGTTATATTTAATGGTATTATTTGTAAATTGAAAAAGGTTTTGTAATAACTGACTTTTACAGACATGTTTCAGACTCTGAAAAATGTCTGTAAAAAGTGTTATAAAAATACTAAGTGCAATTCAAATGTGAATCTACAAAACAAAGTGGAGGCAAATATAGAAGAAAATAATATAAATCTGACTCATTTTGGACCAAAAGTTATGGCTCTCAGTTACAGTGAGGCTACGCTAGGGAATCATTGAATGTTAAAATATTTAAAAATATATAAAACTAACTAACTAAACACCACGCAGTCTCCCCGAAGGGTAGGCAGAAACAATGGACTGCCACACTTTTCTTTCCTGGCATATTTCTCTCGCTTCCTCAACATCTGTAATGTTTGTAATCTTTATAAATAAATAAATGAAAAAAAATATATATATAAATGAAAAAAAAACAGAAAAGATATATGAAAATAAAAACATTCATACATCGTGTTACGCACGCGTGCCGATTTCTATGACTCCTTACGTGGCTGACATTCAATATTTGATTTATTTGATCGTGCCACGTATCCACACATTCGTCTAAGAGATCTCATTTCTATTGAATTTATTCTATTTTCAAATACATATTTACAAAATATACATAATATTATAATAATTAGTAGAAGTAATCGTTATAATGGGTTTGTAGAAGATAACGAGTAAATAATCAGTAGTTTGTATGGCAAATTATTTAACACTCTTGTAAGCAGTTGCTCGGTAATTATTTATCAATTTGGATTTTGTCTGATTGTGATCAGGTAAAAAATGATCTTATAAAGCAGGAAGCTGCGACTTAACGCCAAGCATGACGTGGTCAGGTCTAGTTCATTCCAATGGGTAATTTCTAGAAGTCATCCTGTCTTCTATTTGTGCTGAATCATCCTAAGTTGTAGTACCTACCCGAGAATCGATAAACACTACGCATATCGAGAGGTTGAGTTGTATTGACAAGGAATGTACGGTGTTATCGTGTAGGATGAAACCCACATTGAATATCTTAAAACTAACTAACTAACCATCACGCCGTCTCACCGGAGAATGGGAAAAATGGAACGCCACACTGTTATGTCCTTATTTCTCTCGATTCCTCTACATTCATTCATCTTGTCATACACGCACGTCGATTTCTCCGATTCCTCACGTGACCGACATTCAATATTTGATTGATTCGATCGTGCCACGTTTTCCTCGGCCTTCCTCTATTTTTAGCTCCGTTCACGCCGTTTACATATACCTTCTTTGCCATTCTGTCTTCACTCGTTCTTTCCATGTGTCTAAACCATCTTAATGACCCTTTCCTTATTTTGTTCATAACACTTTCATTCACACCACATTCACTTCTTATACTTGCATTTGTCACTCTATCATATACAGATTTGCCACACATTCCTCTTAGAGATCTCATTTCTACTGCATTTACTCTACTTTCATCCTTCTTTTGCCAGTTCCATGCTTCACTTCCATACATAAGGGTCGGCACAAGAACACCATTGTGCACGGCCATCTTGGCTTTTTTGGATAGGCTTTTGTTTGCGTTGAAAAATACAAAATAAACGCTGTGATATCAAAGTCAAAAAATACAATAAAAAATTATGGAAAGGTTTTTTTTTCATTAAATTAAGATTGTTCTTTACAAAACCAAGAAGGAAAACATAATTGTAACTATAATCTGTTGAATTAAAAAAAAAAAAAATTATTTATCACAATTGTATTTTTATTTTACGAGACAGCTGTTTCGTCAACATATGTTGACATCATCATACTTATAATACCTGATGATGTCAACATAGCCTGACGAAACAGCTGTCGCGTAAAATAAAAATACAATTGTGATACTTAAAACAACGTTTAATAATTTAACTAACTAACTAACTAACTAACCATCACGCCATTTCCCCGGAGGGGTAGGCAGAGAGGATGGATCGCCACAATGGCCTGTCCTGGCATACCTCTCGGGCTTCCTCTACATTCATACATCGTACCATGCACGCACGTCGATTATTCCGACTTCGAATGTGGCCGCCTTTTAGTAATTGATTAATTTGGTCATGCCATGTTTTCCTCGGTCGTCCTCAGCTTCTTTTCCCACTCACGCTGCTTGTGTACAACTTTTTAACCATTCTACTCTCATCCATTCGTTCTATATGTCCAAACCATCTCAGGGATCCTTTTTGAATTTTATTCATGATGCAGTCATCTGCCTTACATTTCTTTCTTATTTCATCGTTCGGTATTCTATCATACAACGTTTTCCCGCACATACTTCTTAGTTATCTCATTTCTACGGCGTTTATTCTGTTTTCATCCTTCTTTTGCCAGCTCCAAGCTTCACTTCCATACATGAGGGTTGGCACTAGAACTCCACTGTGTACTGCCATCTTTAATTTAACAGTTTATAATGTTAAAGTATCACAGTGTTTCGGCCAAAATAATGGACTATTTAATTGTAATTATGTTACAAACCGTTTTTCTAAACTAAGCATTAAATAAATACAATTTGCTGCAGTCGAAGATCACGTGAGCAGTAAAGATAATTCTCTCAGCTGATTTACTGTAAGATGCGCCTTAAGGAAGGTTGCAAAGTTTATGACATCCTGGAAGCAGGGATTCAAGTCTTGTATCGTCCTTTTCCACACCTAATGAGCAGAGTAGCCTCGCGGAGTAAGTTTAATTCAGAATCAGCACGTACCTAGCTGTGCGATCAATCACATTGATTCTACAATCATGGACCAATAAAAATAATTAACTTTATGTGACTTGCATGCAATTATTCGATTACTAATGATAAATTAAGTGACAACCTACGCCTTCGACATTTTCACATATGATCATCGATTGTAATTTTTTGTTTATTATTTTCAAGTGTTATTATGCCTCAATTATTCGATTTTTATGTAGTAAGGGTTTTCTTTCCTGACATATTTCTCTCACTTCCTCAACATTCATAAATCGTTTCATGCACGCGCGTCGATTTCTCTGATTTCTCACGTGGCTGGCATTCAATATTTGATTTATTTGATCGTGCCAATTTTCCCCGGTCTTCCTCTATTTCTAGTTCCATTAACATGGATTTCATTATCATCAACATATATTTGTTTTACTATTCTTTCTTCATTCATACTTTTCATGTGTCCAAAACAATTTAATGATCCTTTCATTATTTTGTTCACAACACTATCATTCGCACCGCATTCACTTCTTATATTTTCATTCCATACTCTAACATACACAGAGTATCAACACATTCGTCTAAGAGATCTCATTTCTACTGCATTTATTCAAATTTCATCTTTCTTATGCCAGTTCCATGCTACGCTTTCATACATAAGGGTCGAGACAAGAACACCATTGTGCACTGCCATTTTTGGCTTAATTATTGTTTCTTACACAATGATGCAAAACTATATACAATATTAAATAATTAATACGAATGTGGAAAAACATTTGATAATGCCTTGGCAATGTGAAATATATCATTCCCATAAAATATAATAATAACTTATGGAAAACAGGTATCAATACCCGTCCTGTTGACTACCATTTGTTCAGTACTAATACATGTACGAATGTACGTGTTTTAAAAATACTCTTAGATTTATTACAGATAATTAAGTACTCGTATATCTAAACATAGGTAAATTCTCTTGAATTTAAAGATTATCTTATATTCGTAAAGTCGAACCATCTCTCATGCGTTCCTGGTATAATATAAAATATAATTATGTTTTACCTCTTATTTAACTAATATTAAGAATGGTAAAAAATTATATGTTAATGATGTAAATGGAACCAGAAATAGAGGAAGACCCAGGAAAACGTGGCACGATAAAATAAATCAAA
Organism: Lepidostoma basale; assembly: GCA_022606425.2. Taxonomy (NCBI): domain Eukaryota; kingdom Metazoa; phylum Arthropoda; class Insecta; order Trichoptera; family Lepidostomatidae; genus Lepidostoma; species Lepidostoma basale. The sequence goes on along the minus strand of JAHDVF020000524.1, from coordinate 964,234 downwards.
TATTGAATGTCGGCCATGTGAGGAGTCAAAGAAATCGACGCGCGTGCATGACACGATGTATGAATGTTGAGGAATCGAGAGAAATATGTCAGGAAAGAAAAGTTTGGCAGTCCATTATTTCTGCCTACCCCTTCGGAGAGACGGCGTGATGGTTAGTTAGTTAGTTTTTTTATATTTTACCTGTTCTCAAGGGATGCCTTAAGCTTTAATATTTGTTTGTTATATCTTTGAGAAATAAATTGATTTGATTTAAATATAATAAGAATTACCAAACAAAGTAACTGTAATATCGGAAAAAACTTCAAACAGTGATCTGAATTTTATGGTGTAACGCTTAAACCGCTTCAAATATTATAAATACACCGCAGTAAAAAAAATATTCTTATATAGACACGAGTGTCAAACATGTCACGTGATGGATTAAAAACCTAATTATAATAATATGTAAGTTTGATGTTCAGAGGCTATTGACATTGAGTCCGCTTCGGGGCTTGAGAATAAGAAGGTCCGGAATTCGATTCCTGTATAATAGAAATTACCAGTACACCCAAATGATTATTATAATGAAGCGACTCGAATAGAATGAGGTATTACCGGTTAGAAGAAGAAGAATATCATTATGGATCTTGCGAAATCAATTTACGGTAGATGGCATCTTATCAGATTCTGTGTGGACCGGTTGAGCAACGATCTAGACAAAAAAGTCGGTCAAAACGGGAATATAGAAAAAAAATGCTTCATATATGTCTGCTGAAGAATTTTAATTGCTTTACTCCCTTAGAATTCCGTTAGTATTATAATAAAAAGTATTTTTGTTATAGTTATATACTTCATATATATAATATCATATTAAACATGATTATTATTTAATTATTATTATTTTGTTGAATCGCTCTTTACATCATTACAGCGTGAGCCAAACCGACGCGACGTAAAGGTTATACTGGTAGCTATCATATTGATTCTCGTGCCATGCGATAGGTGGCTAATCTATCTATATTTTATTGTCCCATGAATTTTACACCAGACCAAAGACAGTGTGACAATCACACTGCCATTGCCGGGAATCGAACCCAAAACCTTCGGTAGGGCAGTCAATGCAGTAACCACTCGGCCACTAAGGTCGTCGTGGCCGAGTGGTTAGGGCTTTGCTGATGATGTTCCATGATGTTGCTACATGGAACTGAGGTTCTAAGCATATTGACTTTTATTACCCCTTTATTTCGTATAGGACACAGCGAGAGAATTCCATTTTCCTGCATTTAACACCAACTACGCTTAAAGCGCAGCGATGTACCTTTAACTTGTCTATGTGTGCCCACTTTTCCTCGGTCTTCCTCTATTTCTAGTTCCATTTACATTGTTAACATATATATTTTTTACCATTCTTTCTTCATTCATTCTTCCCATGTGTCCAAACCATCTTTCGTTATTTTGTTCATAACATGATCATTCGCACCGCATTCTCTTCTTATATTTTCATTCAACACTCTATCATACACAGAGTATCCAGACATTCGTCTGAGAGATCTCATTTATATTGCATTTATTCTACTTTCATCCTTCTTTTGCCAGTTCTATGCTTCGCACCCATACATAAGGGTCGGTACAAGTATATTACAAATATTTAAGTATATTATTATTTGTTTATATTATTTGTTTATCAGTATTTTTATTATTTATTTAAGATTTTTTTTTGAAGCGTGCGCGGGAGATGCCAATTGGTGGCGATGAGTTTCGCAACCCATCACACCGCGTCTCCCGCGGGGCGAAAAGAGAAGGATGGAGTGCCTCATCGGTTAAAGTGTGATAGTCCATTCTTTCTGCTTACCCCTTCGGGGAGACGGCGTGATTGTTAGTTAGTTAGTTAAAAAAAATATTATTTTATTTTATTATCATTTGAAATGAACTCCCTTCAAGTGGTTTAATAAAATCACTGGATTTTCCAAGAAAAGCAGAGTTTACGTTTTCAAAGTGTTCTGGCTCTTTAAATTTCAATAAAACATAGAAATATATCACGAGTATTAGAGGGATTTATGTTTTACATATGTAAATTTCATAATCCGCATTAAAGTGTCTCTAGACTACATACTCGTATATTCCCATTTACTTGACCACAGAATAGGATGCCATCTTAGAGTATCGATAAATAACGTTTTGGGTCAGAAATCCACAACATTTATGATGTATTAAAGATATTCAATTATACTAGAATAAACGACATCTTCGCTTGCTCTTAAATGTCTCAAATGCTTTGGCATGCATTAGCAACCATCGGGACGCGATTTAAATGTTTATGTTATATAATTATTAAACAGTTCATTGTTTTGGCAGAAACACTGTGATACTTCAACATTATTACTGTTAAAATTTAAAACACTGTTCTAATATCACAATTTATTTTTATTCACTGAGAGTGTCGCGACAGCTGTTTCGCCAACCGATGTTGGCATCATCAGGTGTAACAATAAACTAAAGTAACAAATTAAAAGACTTACTAACTATAGGGCAAAAAACTCATTAGTGTGGTTAGTCATAGTTAAAATTAAGTAGGTATGCGAAATCTGTTGACAATTTTACAAACAAATATAACAAAGGTGGGAAAAAACAGTGATTAGAAGGGACAATTATACAATATACAAGAAATGAAAGGGTTTTGGAAATAAAGTGTTGTATTTCTTTAGATTACTCAGGGGATATTTCGAGAACTCGGCCGTGCTGGAGGGTGTTCGGCTTTTTGTCCCTGATAGATATCTCCGACAGCGACAGCATAGATTGTTTTACCTACCGGCCGCCAGAACCAACCTGCCTCTGGTGACACCGGTGGGAAGAGCAATTAATCTGCTGAACGCGGTCTCCTCGGAGATCGACGTCTTTCATATTAGTGAAAGTACGTTCAGAAGGCAAATACTCTTAATTCTGGAGAGTATCCTGTCTTCCTAATGATGAACCATCTCTCATGCGTTTCTAGTAGTATACTATACACAATATATTATTTTACCTGTTCTCAATAGATGCCTTAAAAATTAATTTTGTAACGTCTGTTGATGAAATAAACTGATTTGATTTGATTTGATTGATTTGATTTTTAATACCAAGTGTAATTATTTTTATTCAAATATGAATCCACAGCAATAAGTAAAGGCGGATATAGAAGAAATTGTGCTTATTGTATTTTTTCTACCTTATTTAGTAAATTTCATACACAAGAACACTATTGTGCACTAACCTTGGTATTTTTTAAGACTTTATCTGCGAATTATTGAGTTTGTATTATATTGTAATATAAAAACTAGTCTATTTCATTCAGACAGCATCTACGAACCCCTGTCTAGAGGCATCCACCATGTGTTTCCATCTGATTTATGCGTGATAAAGAACTTAACGTCTTTGATTTTTACGGCAGATTTACATATACGAACCGTTCTTCATTATTTCATGTGGTTCTACTAGGACCGCAATAAAAGTATCGTATGTCTTACAAATAGGCTTATTAAACGCACGTTAAATATTTTATTTCATTTTACGACTTGTGTAAATTGGTAAATTACACTTTTTATGAACATGTCTAGCGTTTTACAAAGCTCTTGATTATTTTTATATTAATGTACAATTAATTAGATGACTTTTATTATTTTTAGGTTGTAAATAATGTATTTTAAAGAAGCGCTTAGTGGAATAATTAAAACGAATGAAATGCCTGTTTTCTAGAAGTTTTATTATATTTTATGTGAATGCCATGTTTCGCCTGTCTAAGGCATTATAAAATGACATACGATAATGCCTAAGATAGGTGAAAAATGTTAGCAAACAGACGTTTTAATTCATATTAACTATTTCATATGAAGTTTTACATCTTTGTTCAAGGACCAATAAATAAAACTGTGTTTTTTCCACTTTTGAGTTTATTTTTCTCGACATGTTTCGAAAGCTTACACCTTCATCATCGGGAGAACGATATAAACAGTTTATATCGTTCTCCCGATGATGAACGTGTAAGCCTTCGAAACATGTAGAGAAAAATAAACTCAAAAGTGGAAAAAACAGTGTTTTCATTCATAAAAATTCATCATTATGGAATTCCAAAGTGTTAACGCCTTAAGTTTATCTAAAACCAATAAATACTTAGTAGAATAATTAATATGTATAAATAGGTCTGCTTTCTAGAATTATTGTTATATTTTATGGGAATGACATGTTTCACGTTATGATAATGTTTATTATATCATTTGATTATGCCTTAGAAAGGCGAAACATGCCATTATCATATAAAATAATTAAACTCATAGAAAACAAATATTTTCATTTTAATTTAAATTTTTAGTTTATTAATATTTGTTATAATAAAAGCATAAACGTTTCAAAATAAATCTCTATAACATCTGTCAAAACTGACCATATTTGTAAACATTTTTATAATATTTTAAATATCTATATAATATCACTGAGGAAGGACCGGATAGTCCGAAACATATTCGATATTTAATTTTAATTTCTTTAAAAAGTTAGTGTTGTATACCAAGTATATAAAAGAAGAAAAATGTAAGTCGTTTTGTTTATCCATATTTAAATTTTGGCTTAAAAGTGTATAAACCACATAATATGTTCAGCAGATAAAATATCGTTTACAGTAATCTCGCATGAGTTGAAGACAGAAATGAAGAATATCCACCTTGTCTTCCACCCGAATAGACTGTCAGTATGGTGTGAACAGATATTAATCGCTATTTCAACGTTTAAAGATTTCATACATAAATTAAATTTTAAACTAATAATATTCTGACCGTATTAGAACGATAGTATGTGGAAAGCATTATTCATGATAGATTAGTTTCGTTCTATTTGAAAAGTGTACTTAACCTAACCTAACCATCACGCCGTCTCCCCGAAAAGGGTAGTCAGAAAGAATGGACTGCCACACTTTAACCGATGCGGCACCCCATCCTTCTCTTTTCGACCCCGCGAAGGACGCGATGTGATGGGTTGCGAACCTCATCGCCACCAATAGGCATCTCCCGCGCACAGTTAGAAACTAAAACGTCCCCAAAATATATCTAAAATTAATACAATTATATCAAATAAAAAACAAAATAAAAATAAATTAACACATTATTTTATTTTAGATGGTGCACTTGTTTTCAGTATTTGATTATTTTATAAAATAAGATTTTTTAGTTTTTATTTTGTACAATGATGTAAAACTCTAATTTAAATAGCGATTCATTGGACAGTTTTAACGCCTTAAATTTATCAACATATTTCAAGGATTGAAATATGTGGTTATTAACCTGCCCTTGGTAATGCCAGTAGGGAGAGCTAATCGGACGTTAAATTATTCCAGGTTCGCACATTTTTAGTATCAGTGAGACAGTGTTCATAAAATATATATTACCAATTCCGGAAAGACTACTACCTCACTGAAGTCGACATATTTGGGATCCTTCTGAGAAACTAGTATGTTATCTCTAAGTTTCATATCGATATTGTATTTTAGTTTACCGTTTTGTATCCAAATGATTCACCTAAATGTTTTATGTTTATTGTGTACAAGAAAAATAAATAAACAAATTTGAATACTTAATACTTAAAACAAAAACAATATTAACTAACAATAGTCTAACAATATTTAGACAGCCTCTCAGATGCAAAATGGTTGTAGACGATAAACCCATAGAACAGGTCATGAAGTTCAGATATCTGGATGTGGAGATATCTAGTTGCAGCGATCTATATAATAAAGTTAAAAAACAGACTGATAAAGCAGCAGTTATCTCCGGATGCCTATAAGGGACACAGTCTGGGACAATAAGCATATGCTAGTGGAAAGCAATGTTAGAATTTATAAAACATGCATCAGGCCCATAATTACGTACGGAATCGAAGCAAGGGCAGACATGGTCAGAACCAAACATCTTTTAAGAGTAGCAGAAAAAAGAACAATGCGACCTATTGTGGGAAGAACCCTTAGAGATACCCTATGAAGAAATTCGCATATCCTGCAAAATTGAAGACATAGTGAAATGGAGTAGGCAGAGAAGACGATTCCGGAGGGACCACATCAAAAGAATGGATCTAGCATGAATTCCTAATATCGTGATGCACGAGACTCTAAAGGTTCGTCGACCACCAGGACGACCACCAAATAATGGAGAGAAGGCTGGTCGTCTTCATCACAGGAAGAAAGCTGATATCCTGCATAAACAGATCGCAAGATCTACAATCAGGAGAAGAAGAAGAAGAATTGGGTTCAAACGACCTGTTGTATACGAGGAACAAAATTGTCTCAATTGTTGAATAGATAATTAATTTTGCTCTTACAAATCAACATCTTTTAAGGTCGTAGTCTGGTAACTTAAGCCGATTTAAATTTCTTTTTTGGAGGGCGTTTTTTTGTATGAAAATAAAAATGAATCGTTTTGGAAATTTAGGATGTTTTTATATACATATTAAAGATGCAAAGAAATATTTTTGAAAAAATTTAATAGTTTATTTTTATTATTATTATTAATCGAAGTTGGCACGTCGAAAAAAAAGCGCGTGGGTGGCCCGGGTGATTTTGGCTCTTTATGTTATCTGAAATCAAAAATTCTTGAAAATTCTTAATCTAAAGACATGTCATTCTGGTCGGAACTACAGATGTTAAATTTCATGGATAAATAACAAAATGGCGGCCTTTGAAAAAAAAAGTCAGCAAAGAAAGGGTTGTAAAATAAAAAGTTAGGGGTGAAAAAATGTCTCGATAGTTCCGACGAGAATGACATGACTTTAGATTAAGAATTTTCAAGAATTTTTTATTTCAGATAATATCAAGAGCCAAAATCACCCGGGCCACCCACGCGCTTTTTTTTCGAGGTGCCAACTTCGATTAATAATAATAATAATAATAATATATTAAATTTTTTCGAAAAATCTTTAATATGTAAATGAAAACATCCTGAATTTCTAAAACGATTCATTTTTATTTTCCTACAAAAAACGCCCTCCAAAAAAAACATGAAAATAGCCTTAAGTTACCAGACTACTACCGTAAGATCATAAATAATCGATATTTCAATAATTCAAAATATTATGACCTGAACATTAAACGGTTTGTATTCCTTATTAATACCTAATAACCGCTAGCTCATAATAGTATTCTTATGTAACATTATATGTATCCATCTCAAACATATTAAACGGCTAAGTATGTAATAATGTAAATACTTAAAACACAATAAACGGTCCAATGATAATAATCAATTCTACCCCCCACAATGATGGAAATATAACTTTTGTATACGTTAGCGTCAGATCAGCTGATAACTTGTAATATTGAAAATAGACACTATTTAAAAACAACATTTGAGAGGAAAATTTATACAGAAAGATATAATCTCGCGTCAAAGCCAAGTGCAGTAAATGTATTTATAATTAAATAAATTATTTATTATAACCTATCCAAAAAGGTATTCTTCTACCGACCTTTCTGTATGGAAGCGAAGCATGGAACTGGCAAAAGAACAAGAAGGATGAAAGTATAATAAATATAGTAGAAATGAGATATTTTAGACGAATGTGTGAATGCTTTGTGTATGTTAGAGTGTCGAACGAAAATATAAGATGTGAATGCGGTGCAAATGATGGTGTCATGAACAAAATAATGAAAGGATCATTAAGATGGTTTGGACATATGGAAAGAATGAATGAAGAAAGAATGGTAAAAAATTATATGTTAACGATGTAAATGGAACCAGAAGTAGAGGAAGACCGAAGAAAACGTGGCACGATCAAATAAATTTAATATTGAATGTCGGCCACGTAAGGAGTCCGAGAAATCGACGCGGTGCATGACACGATGGAGAGAAATATGTCAGGAAAGAAAAGTGTGGCAGTCCATTCTTTCTGCCTACCCCTTCGAGGAGACGGCGTGATGGTTAGTTAGTTAGTTTATAATAAAACTTCTAGAAAACATATTATATGTTTACTTTCATATTCATCATTATTTGATAATTAATTATTAGAAATTTTAATTATGTTATTCCCATATATTAAACTTCTAGAAAACAGTTAAAGCAATATAGAAATTGAAAGGATTTGGATTTATAAGGTAGTAAACAATGTTCACGAATACGTTCCTTTCACATATTTATTATAATTCATAAATTATATAAACGATATTAAAATTAATAACACGATTTTTTTATTTGCCGAAAGCGATTAAAAAATGTCATCTCCTCGATCCAAATTGACTTTTGCCATTAAGTCTTCCGAAGACTATCTTAATACCTGTGTTGACTGGCGGGAAATAAAATTTCAAAGTTAATGTTAAAATATCTTGGCTAATTGGTTAAAAAAGGATTGAATTTCCGACGCGGCAACATTAAATACTATTTATATGGTGGATTAATTGATTTTTCTTCTATAATGATACGAATAATAGCCCGAAACCCGAATCCACGTTAGATGAAATGTAAGCTTATGATATGTTATGTCTAGTGATGGGATTAATGGAATAATTTTAAATCGATATTTTTATTCATTTCACATGCAAGTATATTATAAAAATGCATTGTTATTATTTTTAGCCTTCTATTATAATATTAGGTCCTTACATATGAAATTGGCGTTTTGCCGTACTGGCAAATTTGATCTCAAATATCTTCTCTTTGGTAAGGAATTCCAAATTCAAATTTATACAGCTATTTACTCAAGTATTTGTGTTTCGAAAATTATAATTCATTTGTTATTTCCTCAAGTGTTTTTTTTCTTTGCGTCACTCAGTTTACAAAATGGAAAACTTGAAATATCGCGCTATTTACGAGTACGAGTTCCACCGTGGCACCAGTGCTGCAGAAACGGCTCGAAGGATTAATGATGTGTATGGCGACGGTGCCGCAAAAGAAAACACAGTGCATTTTTGGTTCCAACGTTTTCGTTCTGGAAATTTCGACCTGCAGAACAAGTCCCGTGGACGGCCGGAGACCAAAGTTGATAATGACGAATTGAAGGCTATTGTGGAAGCGGATCCATCGCAAACCATGTCCGAGCTAGCTGCAGGCTACGGTGTTAGTGATAAAACTGTTTTAATCCACTTGAAGCAAATTGGGAAGGTGAAAAAGGTTGAAAGGTGGGTACCTCACAAATTGAGTGAAGCAAATCAACAAACGCGCGTTGACTGCTGCGTTGCATTACTCAACCGGCACAATAATGAAGGGATTTTGAATCTAATCATTACCTGTGATGAAAAGTGGATCCTGTATGATAATCGGAAGCGCTCATCGCAATGGCTGAACCCTGCCGAACCAGCCAAACCATGCCCCAAGCGAAAATTGACTCCAAAAAAGTTACTTGTGAGCGTTTGGTGGACTAGTGCTGTTGTCGTTCACTGCAGCTTTCTTAAATCTGGCCAGACGATTACGGCAGATGTCTATTGTCGCTTAAAGAGGGCTGGATGACGAAGGATATCTATAACAAAATAGAGAAAAGAAACTACCTCTACAAAAAAATGAGCAACCAGCATAATCTCGTAGACGAATTTAAACTCATACAAGCTAACATAAGAAAAAGTATTAAGAAAGCAAAAAAGGACCACTACGCATCGCGTATAAATGAAGCAAATGGAAACAGTCACAAAATATGGAAGGAGATCAAAAACATAACGTCAGAGAACTGTACACCAAAGCCCAATGTATCTAAACTTAAAAAGGATGACGGATCCGAGACAACGGACGCAGCTGAAATAGCCGAAATTATAAATCATTACTATACAAGAATCGGAGTAAAACTGGCTAGCGAAATTGTAATCTCCGAACCAGCACGGTTCAGACCACCCGAAGTGGACGGGGAGCTTTTCTTGAGACCTACGACAGAAGAAGAAATAAGACAAATAATAAACCAGATGAAAAATAACACAGCTCCAGGATACGACGGAATAAAGATAGCAACAGTCAAATCCATATCTGAACTTATATTGCCCACGATAACAAAAATTATTAACAAAAATATGCAAGAGGGAACTTTCCCAGAAGAGCTGAAAACTGCAAGAATCACACCTGTGTACAAAGACGGTGAAAAAAACCAACCATCAAACTACCGACCGATCGCAAATCTGACAGTATTTGCAAAGTTAACTGAAAGAATACTTCACAAAAGACTGTACCAGCACCTCAAAGCATTCAACTACATAGCTGAAGAACAATATGGATTCCAAGAACAGAAGGGAACAGCAACAGCTATCACCAACATATGTAACTACATTCAGTCAGGACTGGATGCGGGCGAATGCATAACAGGACTAATACTGGACTTCAAAAAAGCTTTTGATACCGTACATCTGGACACACTACTTGACAAACTGACATCCGCAGGGGTGAGGGGCAAGGCGTACAACACGTTCAAATGCTACCTCACCCAAAGAAAACAATACACAGTTGTGTCAGGAATGACCAGCAACGAAACAATGACAGAATTTGGTGTGCCACAAGGGTCCATCCTGGGACCACTACTTTACATACTTTACATTAACGACATAACAAGATACAAAATGACAGGGAAAATAATTATGTACGCAGACGACCTTGCTATATTTTACAAAAACGACAACGACAATGAGACCTGTAAACAAATGAACATAGATATAGAGACACTAACCAACTGGACAACCAACAACTACCTGACCTTAAATGTAAAAAAGTGTAACATTATACACTTTGAAACAAGCAAGAAAAACCATAACATGTGTATAAAAATAAAAAATGACGCAATAACCGAACTCGACTATGTAAAGTACCTAGGACTAACAATGGACAGACAACTAAAATGGACAAAACACATAGACAACCTAACAGACAAGTTAGCATCGCTATACTCCCTCTTCTACAAAATACAGAATTACATACCAAGAAGGGAAAAAGTTATGATGTACGAAGCGTATGTAAAAAGCCGACTGACATATATGATTCCCTTCTGGGGGACAGGAAACCAAAAGGACATCTCCAGACTCCAAAGACAACAAAATAAAATAATAAAACTAGCATATAACATTGACTACCATACCCCAACCATACAAGTTTACAGACAAACTAAACAAATGGACATATCAGACCTGACCAAATATGAGACCTTAAAAATTGTACACAGAGTGACCATGGAAAAGCCAACAGACAGCACCTACAAATTAACTAAAAATTCAGACATACACAGACACTGGACCAGGAATTGTGACAGATATCACTTACCGATTGCACGAACTAAGACAGGACAATCAAGGATATTGAACAATGGACTGAAACTTTACAATGAACTACCTAAAGACACAAGGAATCTCACTACAACTCAATATAAGAAGTGTCTGAAGCAGTACATAATTAGTGGTAGGATCTAGAAATGTAACCATATAACCCAATTGGGTTTTTAAAAAAATAAATTAAATAAAAAAAAAAAATAAAAAAAATAAAAAAACTACAAACCATGATGGAAAAGCTAGCTGCTAAGCAACCGAGGCTGGTTAATCGCTCTAGGCCACTGCTGCTTCATGATAACGCTAGACCACACACTGCACAACAGACGGCTACCAAATTAGAAGAGCTTTAATTGGAATGTCTAAGACATCCACCGTACTCTTCGGACCTTGCCCCAACAGATTACTATTTTTTTCAAAATTTGGATAACTTCTTGGAAGGGAAAAAATTCAACTCCGATGGGGCAGTCCAAACCGACTTCAAAGATTTTATTGATTCCCGTCCGAATGGTTTTTTAGTAAAGGGATCGATGAACTACCTATGAGATGGCAAAAGTGCATAGATAGCAATGGTACATACTTTGATTAAATAAATATATTATATTTAAAAAAAATCAACTTTATGTTCCTCCCATACAAAACGCCAATTTCGTATGTAAGGACCTAATATATATTCACAATATTAATTTATTTATTAGATAAAAACCGATCTTTTAAATTAGCAGCATTATCACTTTGAAATTCTCTAAACAAGCGGCATCACAACTAAACTTAAAATTTTACATATTTGTTTGCAATAAATTTGTAATTTTATTTCTTTCAATTTAATTAATTAAAATTTCATGTATTAAAATGATTAAAAAATTGTTTTGAATATGAGACATTAAAATAATTTAAATGTAAATGATTAATTTAAATATAAATAGAGGAAATAGAGAAAGACCGAGGAAAACGTGGCACGATCAAATAAATCAAATATTGAATGTCGGCCATGTGAGGAATCAGAGAAATCGACGCGCGTGCATGACACGATGTACGAACGTTGAGGAAGCGTAAGAAATATGTCAGGAAAGAAAAGTGTGACAGTCCATTATTTTTGCCTACTCCTTCGGGGAGACGGCGTGATGGTTAGATAGATAGATAGATAAATGATTGGAGACCGTGGACGGCAAAGAGAAGTCCGGGGCGACCGCAACTACGGTGGAAAGATGATCTGAATAGACACGTCGGAATAATCTAGAGCAGTCTGCAGAAGAAAGAGTGACATTATCACTTTGAAATTCCTAGAACAAGCAAATATTTTTTCCAATAAATTAGTATTTTTAATTTATTTTAATAAAATCAATTAAAATTTCATGTATTAAAATGATTCAAATGTATTCTATAAAATCTGTGCAACAACGTCCGAAATAATTAAAATGGAAATGATTAATAATCAAAAGTAATATTAATGATATTAATTCAAATTTCTTAAAAGAAAATCGTTGTAAACAAAGAGAAAAAAATAATAAATATTAATTTAAAAATCAGTTGTATCATTTATTTATTTTTTTCTCTATACAATTAGTTTATTTGTTTCAACGAATGCCGCGTTAATTAAATCTGAATAATTATTATTTTTAAATTCAGCAATAATAAAAACAAAAGTACCGATTTTTCAAACGTTATATATAAATAAGTTATAATAAAATGGAAAATCCATTGTATTCAATATGAATCTTCTTGAATACCTGGAATAACAATATTTAAATTCAGTAAATTTTATATCAATAATTGAAGATTATTTTTGTATAGAATCATGTTTACCACCCTTGTATGTATATCAAGAACTCAGTTTGCCATAGAGTCATCAGTCTGCCGATGCCAGCGAACCTGGCGAAACCGGTCGTTGTCGAAATAAAGACAAAAGTGGAAGTTTTTAAAAAAACATCGTTTTATTTAATTATTATATTAGAACATATCGCACGCTTAATAGTAAACTGACCGATTATGGTTTAGGTCATAATTGAATTAACATTAGACAGAGGCTTGTGTTAACGCTATCCATCTATTTTTCACAATGTTAACGCTACCATTCGTACGTACGATAATCGTTCACAATGTTAACGCTATCCATTTGTACGTGTTTTACGGCTGTTTTTGTTAAAACACCGACTCATGTCAGATTGAGCAAAACTTGCTTTTTTGAGTTAAGCCAGTGTTCTATTAAGCGTGCGATATATGTTTTCATAATATAATCAAAAACATTATTGTCAACTTTCCCAAACATGAAACCATAGAGTTGTGGGTATATTTATAGATTTATCGATCAAGAACCAATAGTACGGTTATTTAACCATAATAACATCCCCAAACGCTCACAAATCTATAGAGCCGATGGACCGCGTCGATCCGCATCAATCTGTTCCGATATAATGGATTGCCAGTGGTGAAAATGGTGAAGAGGCGCCGTATATTTCACTCAATCGCCCTTGTTGCCAACTATTGCAATTTACCGCCGAAACACGGCGGCCATATTGAAAATGGCGGCGCGTGTGTGGAATTCCAAATTCAAAATGTGACCGGCGTATCAAGGATGCTCTGGCGGTTGCGGAGTGTAGATGCTGCGGTAGGAATGAATTTTTATGTATGTTTAAAGTCTCAATAACGTTCTTTTATATTTATACCTTCTTGAGCAATGGTGTAAAACTCCATGTTAAATAATTAATACGAATAAAAACGTCTGTTTTCTAGATTTTTTAAAAATATTTTATGAGAATGAGACGTTTCATCTGTCTAAAATATTTGACAATGCCTTAGACAGGTGAAACATGTCGTTCCCATAAAACACAATAGAATTTCTAGATGACAGACGTTTTTTTCGTATTAATTGTTTTTATTAGTAGCAACCCGTGCAATATTTAAGGAAGTTAAGTTTTTTTATCCCTTATAAACTAAGTTCATTGTACGATCGTAAAAAGTTTTAACTTTTAATGTGAATATTTTTTAAGAATATTTTTTTATCAATACAAAAACTAGAACTGTCAATATGTGCACCATCTAAAAAGTACATTACATTATGTGCTAAATTAAAAAAAGCGGTGGATTCGTGGAACATAAATTAAATAGACAATTTGTGCACCATCAAAAAAGAACATTTTGTGTTAAATTATTTTTATTTTGTTATTTTATTTTATATCATTGTATTTTATATTATTTATTTTAGATTTATTTTGTGGGTATTGGACGATCGAAGTGTGCGCGAGAGATGCCTATTGGTGGCGATGAGGTTCACAACCCATCACACCGCGTCTCCCGCGGAGCGAAAAGAGAAGGATGGAGTGCCGCATCAGTAAAAGTGTGACAGCCCATTCTTTCTGCCTACCCTTTCGGGGAGACGGCGTGATGGTTAGTTAGTTAGTTATTTAAAACTAGAACTGTATGTCCACATTAAGAAATTATACATTTTAATTATTTTAATTGACAAATTCCAAAGGAAATGCGATTAAAAAAAATAAAACATTCGTACACTTGGGGTGCAAATTTATTTATAAACATCTGCGTTTTTTTTTCTTTCTAACGAAATATTTGATTACAAGGAAAAGTTTTTTTCTAATCGTATTTTCTTTAATACCTTACCTCGTTCGACGTGCGTGCACGACACGACATATAAATGTTGAGAAAGCAAGAGAAGTAAGCCAGGAAATTATAGTGTGATGATTATTTTTTCTGCAAACCCCTTCGGGATAGTTAGTTAGGCAATTATTTATACTAATATTATAAAAATTTAAACAAAATATAATTTTTATACACAAGCGTAAATCGTGACTTAAATAAATTATCAGTGCGATAAATCAAATTAAAACTATTTTAACAAGTAAAGTGGTAAAAAGCGAATTACGGAAATCAATGATATTTTGGTGATTTACGTAATTAGATGATTTTCTACTTACTTCTAGTGTAATGTTGATTTCTCTCTTGCTTTATAACAGATGTTTTGTTTAAATACATCGTTTGAAATCTTATGATACGTAAATGTTTTTAAAATAATCTGCCTTGAAAATTTATCAGTGACTTATTTTTTTAAATCGCAGTTTGTTGGAAATTGTCAAATTAAAATAAATAAAATGTATGATCTTCCCATCTGGTATTTCCTAATGTGGTTCTAGTTTTTGTATTGACAATTAATGCCTGTTGTGTTCACTAATTAAGAAAATAATAAAAGTTTGATTATGACAAACAGTTGTTTTTTTATTAATTAAAAAAAAACTGACCTCAATAAATTTAAAAAAACCTTAATTCATTTTATCTCAAAATAGGTGAGGTTGCCTTACATGACATAATTCATTGAAAATTACCTTTCCTACAACATCCTAGAAGGAATAGGTTAAATAACCTTGCATAGTGAAAACGCGATTAGTTTTTCAGTTTAAGTGATTTTTTTAATTTATACAACAACAACCACAACAAACCATCACTCCATTTCCCCGTAGGAGTTGGCAAAGAGAATGGACCTCCACACTGCTCTATCCTGGCACACCTCTCTAGTTTCATCCACATTCATACAGCGAGTCACACACGCACGTTGATTCTTCCGACTAGTTACAAATTTATTCACGAGTGAAAATTGAAGTTCGTTTTTTTACAATTAATTACGTTTGATATCATTTCTCACTAGTATTTTGTAATACATCGTACCGGCCAAAGGGTTAAGATTTATGTAGGTATCTCGATTTGTGAGAGATACTGATTTCGTTTTGTAAATTGTAAATTTAGTGCGGGTATGTGAGGACCATTAAAGCAAATGCAGGTGCAATGAGCAGGAACACATCTCAGGAGCCACGGGGAGCCGCGGGTCGTGAAAGCGAGCAATAATCGTAAACCGAGGAGTCATTGTTAAATTGCCAACATTTATCCGACTGGCAGAATTATTCTACTGAGTTACTAACTAACTAACCAACCATCACGCCGTCTCCCCGAAAGGGTAGGCAGAAAGAATGGACTGCCACACTTTAATCGATGGGGCACTCCATCCTTCTCTTTTCGCCATCGCGAGAGACGCGGTGTGATGGGTTGCGAACATCATCGCCACCAACAGGCATCTCCCGCCACCAACAGGCATCTACTGAGTTTCCACCTATTAAACGAAAATTAACAAGTTATGGATATAATATTAGTGAATAAATGCGGTAGAGATGATGGCCCTAAGACGTGTGGTAAAACGATGTACGACAGAATCTTAAATTTAATTGTATCTCAATAGAGACGAAGATGCAAATTGGAAACTGAATATGGTTGATCAAGGTGTTTACAGGACTTATGACCTGTCATTGGTTGGATTAAGCGCACGCTTTATGTAATAACAACATTCCCCATTCCACCTTTCTTTATGACCATGTATGACAAATTTTTGAAAGTTGTATATATGAATCTTAAATGCTGATATAAGAAAGGAATGTAGAGCGGAAGAAGGTATTATGATCAAAATTATGAAAGTTGGTTGGTTCGGACATATGGAACGCATGTATGGAGAAAGAATGGTTAAGAAAGTATACGTTAATGATGTAAATGGGGTACGAAGTCGAGGCACACTGAGGAAAACATGGCATGACCAAATTAATCAAATTTTAAAGGTTTATCATGTTAGAAGTCGGAGGAATCGACGTGCGTGTATGACTCGTTGTATGAATATGGAGGAATCTAGAGAGGTTTGCCAGGATAGAGTAGGGTGGCGGTCCATTCTCTCTGCCTACCCCTGCGGGGAAACGGCGTGATGGTTTGTTTGTTTGTTTGAACTATTTATTAGTAAGATGACCGGTTAACACGTATCACGCCGTGGCAGTAATACAGCTTTGACGGGACTGACCCAGGGCCGGATAACGAAAAAGCCGGTTAAAGAGAAGGTTGTCAAAAACACATTTAAAAAAAAAACACTTTCGCAAGAAAGAAAAAAACCTTTTTTTTTTATCAAAACACTAAGAAAACAAAATTTTTATTTGGTATTAGAAACTAACTTATTAAAAATTAATATTTCACAAACTGTAAAAAATATGTACAGGAAAAAGCCACATATCACTACATTGTTTTAACAAGTAGGCCTGGAATAGGCCGGTTAAAGCGGTGCCGGTTAAGAGAGCGTCTACTATATGTGACTACCATAAATTGTTACCAATACGCCGTGACTGTCATATGTGACTGCTAACAGTTGAATTATGGGGTGACACCACCTTGACGCTCGAAAAAATAGGCATAATTTTTTTTATTTATTTTGACTCGGCCCATTAAAAATATGAATTATTCTATACTAATTCATCGTTAACATGTAATATGGTGATCTTTCTTGGAATCTGATTGGTTGCGTCCAATTAGGTATGTCAAACGTCAGTGTGCTCCGAGACGCGAGGCGCAGCGCACGCGTTTGGCTGCTCATATACTCGGTGATTCGAAAAAAACTCGTTTTGCAGCAGTTACATAAAATATTATTTTTATTATTGATAAATCGCAAATTTACCATGTCGAAATTAGGTAAAGAAAAACCACTTTCGGGTCAGTTTAAATACATAATATAGAGAGAAATTTCATAATTAATAGTTATAATATCCTAGAGATAAACACATGCAAGGATCAAATATTGTAATTAAAACCAAAAAGGAAAAATAAATCATTATTATTATTAGTCTCACCCTTAGTCGCTTTTCCATGGGAATATCAATTAACAAATTATAATTATAATGATCTTAATTTTTATAATCATTACAATAAGGACGATAGCATTTATGTTAATAAAAAAATAGTAAAATAAGACGATTATTTTTTTCCAATCATAAAAAAAAGAGTTTCTAGATTTTTTGTAAACGCACTATTACTCATACTTTTGCGAACAATCTCCCTGTTGTGAACGGACTAAGTGACTGGTATGTGACTAGTAAATTTGGGGAGAAGTATAATAGATAGCTAAAAATCAAGACATTTTATAGTGTGCAGCAAACCAATCTCGTGGGTTGAATCTATCGAAGAATCAAATAACGGTTCACATTTTTAAAATACTTCCAAATACGAATGATTAGTTTATTTGATAAACGTTGTAAGAACATTTGGACATTTTGTTGTGTTAGGGGCGGGGGTGTATTCATTTAGAGGAAGGGTGAGCTTTATGATCTCATCTAATTAAGAGAGATCGTTTCCAAGAGAGAAAAATGTTCCGGAAACTAAGCGGTCAATTGATATTCTCCGGTCAGCTTGGAAATACGCCCTCGGGAAATCAAAGGATGGTTTTGGTATTATCTCTGACGTACTTCAATAATGAACCTAAATGTTTTTAATGTTATACGTGTGTGTGATATGAATATTCAAGATCCA
Source organism: Lepidostoma basale (assembly GCA_022606425.2). Taxonomy (NCBI): domain Eukaryota; kingdom Metazoa; phylum Arthropoda; class Insecta; order Trichoptera; family Lepidostomatidae; genus Lepidostoma; species Lepidostoma basale. The sequence continues at coordinate 945,678 of JAHDVF020000524.1, read as the reverse complement.
TCTTTTGATCTATTGATTCATTATGTAGGCTCCGAATTAAATTGGATGGTGGTCTAAGCCCTTGACCACCACCCGGTTATATACTTTATTTAACCTAGACTCTAGAGTACAGAACACTTGATTCATAATCCACGAGACTTGGGTTCAAACCTGGAAATGGACCCGATTCCTTCTTCATAATAGTGAACTACTTTCTGCGTATATCGGATATCGTTAATATAAATTTTAATACCATTGATTTAAAATCTTTGTTGCAAGTTTAATATCTTTTTTTTTTCTTCTATATTCGCCTTCACTTTGTGTTGTGGATTCATAATTGAATAAATATAATTATACTTTGTATTACAATACTTTTTATTTTTACTGAACTCAGACATGTTTCGGTTACAAGTAACCTTTATCAATGTATACAATTTTAACCGGCAATGTTTAAATTGTAAACAAACATTGAAATTGTACATAAAGTTCGGAGAGTATTACGAATTCAATATCAAACCAAATCTCTTGCGTTCCTGGTATTATATTTGTTTTTATGTTTTACCTGTTTCTCGATAGATTCCTTACGTTTTACTTTACTTAGATGTACTAATATTTTTTGAGAAAATAAACTGATTTGATTTTATTTGATATTAACGTGTAGAGATTAGAAAAATAGGATAGAAACGCCGGGTGGTTGAATAGGGGACAGAACGCTTAACTCTTGATCCAGGGGACAACGGTTCAAGCTTGGACAAGACCCGATTCCTTCTTCACAATAATCAGCTATTTTCTACACATATTCTCAGATTTTATAAAATATTCTAACACCATTGATTTGATTTGTGTTGGTTTTGAAAGTTAATCAGTGATTAAGTGCATCGCACGTGTTAAGCGACAATGGTTAAAATTCAGTTTTTCTATTAGTTGGATATCTTCTTTCTTCTTCTTCATCTTCCTTGATATAGACCTATATGGTCTGTTCTCCAGAGTGTTGCTCCTCCTGTGAGGTAGACTCCTAGCTGTCCTTCCATCTTTGAGGAGGTCTTCCACGAGGACGAGTCCTACGAGGCTGATTATGTAGTGAAATATAGGGGAGTCTGGTGGTGTCTATTCTTTGAACATAACCGTACCAGTCCCTTTTTTGCCGTCTGCTCCATCTTATAATATCCTCAACCTCACATATGTTTCAGTGTCTTGCCTTCTATGGTCCTCAGTGTTTTCATCTCGGATATAATTATTTTTATTTTAGTTGGATATATTAGGTCCTTACATATGAAATTGGCGTTTTGCCGTACTGGCAACTTTGATCTCAAATATCTTCTCTTTGGTAAGGAATTCCAAATTCAAATTTATACAGCTATTTACTCAAGTATTTGTGTTTTGAAAATTATAATTCATTTGTTTTTTCCTCAATTGTTTTTTTTCTTTGCGTCACTCAGTTTACAAAATGGAAAACTTGAAATATCGCGTTATTTACGAGTAGGAGTTCCACCGTGGCACCAGTGCTGCAAAAACGGCTCGAAGGATTTATGATGTGTATGGCGACGGTGCCGCAAAAGAAAACACAGTGCGTTTTTGGTTCCAACGTTTTCGTTCTGGAAATTTCGACCTGCAGAACAAGCCCCGTGGACGGCCGGAGACCAAAGTTGTTAATGAAGAATTGAAGGCTATTGTGGAAGCGGATCCATCGCAAACCACGTCCGAGTTAGCTCCAGGCTGCGGTGTTAGTGATAAAACTGTTTTAATCCACTTGAAGCAAATTGGGAAGGTGAAAAAGCTTGAAAGGTGGGTACCTCACGAATTGAGTGAAGCAAATCAACAAACGCGCATTGACTGCTGCGTTGCATTACTCAAGCGGCACAATAATGAAGGGATTTTGAATCGAATCATTACCTGTGATGAAAAGTGGATCCTGTATGATAATCGGAAGCGCTCATCGCAATGGCTGAACCCTGCCGAACCAGCCAAACCATGCCCCAAGCGAAAATTGACTCCAAAAAAGTTACTTGTGAGCGTTTGGTGGACTAGTGCTGGAGTCGTTCACTACAGCTTTCTTAAATCTGGCCAGATGATTACGGCAGATGTCTATTGTCAGCAACTGCAAACCATGATGGAAAAGCTAGCTGCTAAACAACCGAGGCTGGTTAATCGCTCTAGGCCACTGCTGCTTCATGATAACGCTAGACCACACACTGCACAACAGACGGCTACCAAATTAGAAGAGCTTCAATTGGAATGTCTAAGACATCCACCGCACTCTCCGGACCTTGCCCCAACAGATTACTTTTTTTTTTAAATTTGGATAACTTCTTGCAAGGGAAAAAATTCAACTCCGATGGGGCAGTCCAAACCGACTTCAAAGATTTTATTGATTCCCGTCCGAATGGTTTTTTTAGTAAAGTGATCAATGAACTACCTATGAGATGGCAAAAGTGCATAGATAGCAATGGTACATACTTTGATTAAATAAATATATTAGATTTTAAAAAAATCAACTTTATGTTCTTCCCATACAAAACGCCAATTTCATATGTAAGGACCTAATAGTTTTCATAATATTTTTTTTTAGGTTGAATCGCTGTATACATCATTACAGCGCAAGCCAAATCGACTTAAGGGTATACCTATCATATTGATTCTTGTGATATGTGATAGGTAGCTAATCTATCGCCATTTAATTGTCAATCGAACTCGGAACCTTCGGTGTGGCAGTCAAAGAACTTACCACTTACCCACGAAGGTCGTTATATAATATGGTTCAAATTTAATAAAATTTTGTAGATTTAATTAATGGAAAGATAACAGAGCATTTTAAATTAAATAAATTAGTTACATAAATTTTGTTTGTCTTGTAGATACAAAATAAACGTTTTATAATGTTTAATTTTACGCATAAATTTGACAAAACTTTTTCCATCCATTATGATCACACCACTGAGAGGAAATAAATGAGGCCATGTTAGGATGCTGCGAAGCGCCCCAAACTAAAATCAACAGAATGGCGACAAAATGCAAATAAGATTCCGCGATAATACACAGCCCCCGAGGGACAGCAGCCCACAAACATTGTCGTGTCGAAGTTAACTAAAACAAATATACTATAATTAATCACGATATATAACAAACACCCTGTTGGGTAACAAAATGCTATAGGCCAGTGGTTTCCAAAGCTATCGGTATCGTCCAATGATGGGCGTTGAAGAAATCTACAGGAGTGTTTTTGGTCTAAGTCATATATAGGGTGTCACAAAATTAAAGCAATATTTTGTGAATGTATACTTATACTTGTATATACTTGTATATGCGCTAATGGCGGGGAAGCCATTCACATTGAAATTAAAAAAGATGTTCTGCTTAATGCTTAATAAACATAAATCTCCATAGATGGCGTTAATATGTAGATTATATATAGAGTAATCTTAAAAAGATTAACATATGTAATCAAAATCTTCATAGATGGCATATTGAAACTGACATGTGAAACCTGGCATAGATTTGTAACATATATACAATTTCCAAAAATTTGTCGTACATGGTCATAAAGAAAAGGTGTAATGGGGAATGTTGTAATTACATAAAGCGTGCGCTTAACCCAACCAATGACAGGTCATAAGTCCTGTAAACACCTTGATCAACCATATTCAGTTTCCAATTTGCATCTTCGTCTCTATTGAGATACAATTAAAGCAATATTTGAATTTGCCGCCATTTGTGCAGTAAATTGTTGGTAACACTGAAAAAAAAATTGATGGCTAACAGTTTAGGGTTATTGAAAATGGAACGTTACACGATACAACAACGTGTTTTCATTATTGAACAATATCTCAAAAATAATGAAAGTTTGGCGGCCGCAGTTCGAAAATTACATACAAAATATGATCAGAATAGTGTTTAAACTTCGTCAACTGTGAAGAGAATAATTGAAAAATTAAAGAAAATTAATCATTTGGAGACGCTAAACATACTGGTTGTCCAAAAACAAGCTGAGAATTATATGTCATAAAACATAATGAAAATTCTAAAAAAACAGACGTTTTTATTCTCACAAGAGTTTCGCAAGGCTCGCTGGCACCGACCAGTCCACACTATATTGTAAATAATTATAATAAACGAAAAAAACAGGACTTAGCTTGAACAGTAACAGAAATTCAATATTGACGAGTCAACAAAATTAGAAGAAAAAAACAACAAATACGTTTTAAAATGATTTTATTAATAATTTTAAGAATGGGAGTTAAAATATGGGAAGGTGAGTAGGTACTTATTGTTTTGAAAGGGTAGCGGAATTTTTTTTTATCTCGGAAAGGAGGCGGTAGCATAAAATAATGTTGGGAACCTATGTGATTAACTAAAATCACAATCCCTTAACGCTGTTTTTGTATAAAATTCACAGAATTACGAGCAACAATTTGCAATTCTATCTCTTTTCTCTTGTATAACTTGGAGACTTGATATAAGCGTGTAGAGGATAAAAAAAACAGGATAGAAACAAAGTGGTTGTCTAGGGGACAGAACGCTTGTCTCCTGATTCAGGGGTCAAAGTTTCAAGCCTAGACACGACCCAATTCATTCTTAATAATAATGAGCTATTTTCTAATCAGATTGGAGATTGTGTAATAAATTATATATATCAAACTTAAGTTGTTGTAGATAAACAAAATTGTAACCTACCCCTCCCCTCTTAATAGTGGTAAATAATGAACAATTATTTTTAGTTATTTGATCATTTGATAAATGTCATTTGGCGATAAATTAGATGAGTTAGAAAAATATGGGAAGTAATTTTTTTTTAAAGAATCTAAAACCGCAAATAATAAAAAAATAAAATACGATTTTTTTTATCAAGTAACACTGTTTTTTCTTTACACTTTTGAGTTTATTTTTCTCGACATGTATCGAAAGCTTTACACCTTCATCTGGAGAACGATATCAACACGTCGAGAAGCGGTGCACAAGAACGATCATGTCCGGTCAAAGTCATAAACGGAAGTGGAATTTAACTAAGAAATTTTAATTTGTATTTTTCTTCTTTATGTACTTTGTATATGCAACTATACCTTTTAAAAAAATATACATATCAGACATGTTTTGGACAACCGGTCCTTTCTCAGTGTTATTATAAAGATACATGTTTAAAATATTATATTATAAAATTGTTTACAAATATGATTAGTTTTGACAGATGTTATAAAGATTTATTTTGGAACGAATGTGTTTTTGTTATAACAAATATTATGAATCAATTTAAAATTTAAAATAATAATTTAAAGTTCTTTTGGAGTTCAGGTTACAATAAAGAAAATAATAATTACTTACAACAAAGGAAATAAATCAAAGATTAGACTTGACGTTAAATTTATTTGATTATTTATTATATTTTTATTATTTTTAATTGCTTTTTTAATTTCTTAAATTTCGAGATTGCTCAAAGTTATATTTCGAATGCAAAATTTCAACGCTATTATCTTTATGAAATTAATGATCCTTTTCAATGAGGTGGTTTTGCAAATTCAGAAAAAATATTATTAGAGAGACATCTTATGTGCTCTTTTATTCTTAATTTAAAATAACGCCTTGTTATACCTATACGAGTATAAAGTATGGCGAACATAGAAGAAAGACATTTTTAATTATTTACAATGAATTGCTACCATGAAATTTCAAATAACAACATTATTATTATAAAGCTGCTGCATATCTTCACTGTTCTCGTTAAATAGATAATATTGTAAAAATTCACTACCGATGCAGCATTATTTCTCGTGTAATCTGGATGAAGGTCCATTATTCTTCGCTGCATTAACTCTGAAGTCTCCCATAAACACTTGAGAATGGCGCTCTGTCCTCTAATGGCACGTCTCCGCGCTTCTATTTCATTTCGTTTTGTGGGAAAATCGTTTTACTTTAATGTCATTACTAAGCATGCGGGTTGCACAATGCGACAAGTTATCTCTTTTTACATTTTATGTTAGCGGATTTCCAATTAGGTGAAATGTTATGCATCCATTATGACTAATGTGTTCGGAGATTGAAAAGCAAGCTGAATAGTCTCTCGACTTTGTATATTAAAAACAACGACGTATATTAAAAACAACTATTCTTATCCTTGAACAATATATTTTTATTTTCTTCTAAATTCGCCATAACTTTGTGTTACAAGTGTTCAATGTTTATTTTTTTAATATACTTTGTAAACAACACTGACTTTATTTAACAAATAAAAATTAATCACTTTATATTAAATTAATAACACAAGTGATATTAAATTAATCACATTAATCACATTACCCACATTTATCACATTAATCACTCAATATTAAACTAATCACACAAGTGATATTGAATTAATCACATTAATCACATTAATAACTTAATATTAAATTAATCACACAAGTGATATTATATTAATCACATTAATCACCTTAAAGGAATCACATTATAACATTAATCACATTAATCACTTAATATTAAATTAATCACACAAGTGATATTATATTAATCAGTGATATTAAATAAATATAAATATGTAAAACAATTATAATAATTTTGATAATAATATTTAAATAATAACACCGATGAAGGACTTGAGTGTCCGGAACATGTTTGGTAATTGATTTTTTTTTAATAAAGTGAGTGTTGTGTACAAAAAATATAAAAAAAACATTTATGTACTCGTATTTTTATTTTGTAAAACAACACTTTATTTTAAAATACAAGTTTAATTAAATATTAACACGTGTGCATGTTTCGGGACACAGAAGCCCTTCATCAGTGTAGTTGAATATTGTATATACAAAATAAATATTTATGCTATCAATTTTGACATATGTTATAACTGACTACATTTACTACAAATGACTACATTTGTTTAAATATTTATTTTGTATGTACAATATTTAATGACACTGATGAACGGCTTCTGGTGATAGATTAGCTAACTATCACATATCCTGAGTAGGGCTCGGATTTATATTCGCAAAATAAGTAAAAAAATATTATTTTTGCATTTCCAAAATTTTACTCGTATTTTATATTATCTCATCTCATATTTACTCTTTAATAGAAAAAATAATATCTCATGTGCAATATACTATTAATTGTATTGAAGAAATACAATTTATTCTTATATTTTCGGGGGTAGAATCGATCTTTTGCACGATTTTTTTAGATGGTAAAACGACCCCTCGACGTCAGTCGAAACAATTAGTAAAAACTTGTAGATTGTGCTATCAATGATATTCCAAGTGGTATCCTAAGAACAAGGTAAAAAAATCCCTTGGATTGAAGATAACTATGAGGATATGTATTCGTCTTGGATGATTTACGTTATTGGTCTTTGGTAATGGAAACGTGGAGATCCTTCTCCATCACCGGTGGCAGAGCAATCCTAATTATGGGACAAAAGTTTTATCCGACAAGATAAAGCCGATTTTTCGAGGAACCGGAATTTAACGAACCACATAATTGAAAGTATAACTAAGAACGAGGCCAAAGTTAGTGTTTTTGTCGAGGAATTAATTCGTTCATCGACCCGCCGAAGAACTGGAAAGCCAATCACACGGGTAGCACAAAATCATCTTTACAGTCAATGGATATTATTTGGATGAAACATTTGCAATTGTTGCACTTTGCTTGTATGTATAATGTAACAATCATAAGTACAATTATTAAAGGATCCATGTGGAACGAAAGGACGAGAGAACAATGATTAAAATATTATATACAAGCAGTGTGAGTGAAGAAGCCGTGGAAAACCAAGGAAAGCATGGCAAGACCAAATTAATGAAATACTGAAAGGCTACCACATTCGAAGTCGGAAAAATCGACGAGCATGCATGTTATGAATGTGGAGGATGCTTGAGAGGTATGTCAGGACAGAACGGTATTGCGATCTATCCTCGTGTGATGGTTAGTTAGTTAGTTACAATAAACATTAAGTAAAAAAACGACACTTTTCTTTCCACATATACTTATCTCGCTCCCTCAACAATCATACATCGTGTTATGCACGCACGCCAATTTATCCGAATCCTCACGTGGCCTACATTCTATATTTGATTTTTTCGATCGTGCCACATTAAAACACTACTAAAAAATCACTAATTAAAACACTATTGTTTCCACTTTTGAGTTTATTTTTCTCGACATGTTTCGAAGGCTTACACCTTCATCATCGGGAGAACGATATAAACTTAACGAAAATGATATAAAGTTTATATCGTTGTCCCGATGATGAAGGTGTTAACCTTCATAAATAAACTCAGAAGTGAAAAAAAAAACAGTGTTTTAATTCATAAAAATTCGTTATTTTCGAATTCCACTGTGTTAACGCCTTAAGTATGTTTAAAATTATCCATATTTTGATAGAAACAGGTAATTATGACCAACAAAATATAGTATTATATAAATAAATGCACATACCTATGGATGGAAGGAAAATAATAATAATTCAGAAGAAATAAGTTAACTGGTGCCCTTCGCACGCGAAAGGTTATTTTTTGTGTTTCTTTTGTACCTCTCCGTTGAATTATTTATCATCATTAGGTTCGCAGCGCCCAATTAAGGGTTTTAAGCACCTTTATGCTTTGTATAATATCAATAATATTTATTAATAAAAAGTATTCATTTTATGTAACTAACTAACTAACTAACCATCATGCCGTCTCTCTGAAGATTGAAAAATGATCATTTTTCTTCATGTCGGGTCCCCCCGACGTCGACTTTCACTTGAGAGTGCATGTTCTTAGGCAGTTCTAAATAGTGCCATGACTGTTCCAATCCCAGTCCAGTCACGAATGTTCCGGAGCCATAAGATCCGTCTTTTCTCCACACCTCGACGACCCTCTATTCTGCCCTCAATTATCAAGTGCAGCAACTCGTACTTTTCACCTCTAAGCACATGACCCAGGTAGGACACCTTCCGGACCTTGGTATCAGTCAGCAATTGTCTATCTATTCTTGCTCTTTGTAGAACAACAATATTGCTAACCATATCGCTCCATGGTATACCTAAGTAACATTCTACGATGCATCCACAACTCGAATGCCTCTAGCCTGTTCATAATGCAGATTTTGAGGTTACATAACTCCTCTCCGTACAAAAACACTGACCAAAACATTCTTTGTCGGAGCTTTAAATTAAGATTATCGTCGCAGAAGACCTTTCTCATTTTATTAAATATTCTGCATCTTAATTCAATTTTTGTGTCTATGTTTTCAACTAGAACACTACCGAGATATTTAAATTTGACAACTCTATATTGGCACCATTTAAAGTAAGATTTGCTTCTGCATAGTCCAGTTGAATGACCATGAACTTGGTTTTACTAATGTTGATGTTGAGTCCCAGCCTTACAACTGCATCAAATGATTACTTTTTAAAAATGTTTATGTTGTATATGTATATTTTTCTTGTAATTGATTTGAAGATCTGTAGCACAGAAATCATGTATAATATCTTGGGATAATGAGGACTAGCTGTCCCTCGGGCGACGCCCGGAAGGTATTTGTATATGCGAGTCTGTCAATATCCATTCTAGCTACATGGTCCCTCTAGTATCTACTTCTGGATCTTCTACACTGAACAATATCCTCTGTTTCGCAAGTTTTCTTATGTTTAAATCAAATCAAATCAGTTTATTAACTCAAAAGACATAACAAACAGGAAAATTGTTAAGGCATCTATTGAGTACAGGTAAAATATAATGAAAATACAACATAGTACCAGGAACGCATTAGAGATGGTTTGACATTAGGAAGACAAGATACTTTCTAAAGTCAAGAGTATTTGTCTCCTGAACGTACCTTCACTAATATGAAAGACGTCGATCTCCGAGGAGACTGCGTTCAGTTTTCGTTCAGATGTTTGGGTTACGCACAAGATCTCGGAGAGTTTTTCTTGTAATGGATCTAAGGACCTTCATCTCAGATGTTCTTAGCAGACCCTTGGTTCGTACAGTGTCGGCCCACGTCTCTATAGCATACGTCATGTAACACCGCTCATAATTAAAAATGTTTTAAATCATTATTTTAGACTCGATAACAAGTATTTTTATATTCCCCGGAATGGATATATAATAAACCAATTCATTATCCAACCAATAAAGATAATGTTTCTGGTAGCTACCACTTAATTTGCTTCTTTCCGCTATTTGAAATTCTTATCGGAATTGTTCGCCGTCAGAAGCATTGCTATCTAAAGTAATACATTATAAGTTTTAAAAACGTTGATTACGCTGAATTTATATGCCCCAGCCGACAAAAGGACCATCAACTTACTTTTTATTATATTCAAATTTAATTTGCTTAATGTAAGAAACTCATTTTTGTAACAAACAACTTATTAAAATTTTAATTAATCCCGCGCTATCTTAGCGGAAAACGTAAAATTCAAAGGTTAGTTTTTGTTTGATCTTCTCACGTCGTTTAATTTATTAGAATAATAGAACCCTGATTGACTTGCTTGAATTGAACATTTCAATAAAATACTGGAGAGAACCAAATTTGAAAATCCTTCAAGGATCGATATACTGGTTCTGATTTTGAAAATTTGGTTTGGTTCATGTGGTTCTCCCGTAAATTTGCAAATCAAATCAAATCAGTTTATTTCATCAACAGCAACAACAACAATACTAATTTTTAAGGCATCTATTAAGAACAGGTAAAATACTATATTGTGTATAGTATACTACCAGAAACGCATGAGAGATAGTTCAACATTAGGAAGACAGGATACTCTCCAGAATTAAGAGTATTGGCCTTCTGAACGTACTTTCACTGATATGAAAGACGTCGATCTCCGAGGAGACCGCGTTCAGCATATTGATTGCTCTTCCCACCGGTGTCACCAGAGCCAGGTTGGTTCTGGCGGCGGGTAGGTAAAAAAATCTATGCTGGCGCTGTCGGACACATCTGTCAGTAGCAAAAAGACCTACACCCTCCAGCACGGCTGAGTTTTCAAAATATCCCCTAATTAGCCTAAAGAAATGGGTTATGAGAAACCCGTCTCTTTGAATTGGAGATATTTCGTGTATAAGTGAACTGTTTTGGCCAATTCGATTGTTGCCGCACTTTATAGTAGTTAATTGTGACACGTAATATGTTCGTACGGTTTTGATGTTAAAATTATATAAGTTTTTTTCGTTTGTATAAAGAATTTTGACAGGTGTACAAAAAATTTCATTTTTTCCAATGACAATTTGAATAATTTCTTCAATATTATTTTTAAGTTCTTGCTGGTGTTAGATTGTTTTAAGTGCCTAATTACAGCTACTTTAAAAAAAATAGTGGATGTGTGTAACATAAATTGAATGAACATAAAAGTCCGGTTCGTCCATGTCAACAAGTGCACCATCTAAAATGAACATTACGTGTTAAAATATTTTTATTTTATTTTATTTTATTTGATGTCATTATATTTTATATGATTTGTTTTAGATTTATTTTGTGGATGTTGGACGATCGGAGTGTGCGCGGGAGATGCCTATTGGTGGCGATGAGGTTCGCAACCCATCACACCGCGTCTCCCGCGGGGCGAAAAGAGAAGGATGGAGAGCCTGCTTTCGGGGAGACGGCGTGATGATTAGTTAGTAAGTTTAAAATATCTGTCAAAACTAACCATATTCATGAAAAAGTTGTTTAAATATTGATAATATTCGTACAAAACTAACACAACACTGATGAAGGGCTTCTGTGTCCGAAACATTATAGTATTTTATTACAATTTTTAGTAAGGTTAGTGTTGTTTACAAAGTAATAAACGTTGTTCAATGAATCTGCTGAAGGAGTAAGTATCCTATTGACTCTTCGAGAGCTACGCTGGAGGATTGATCTGATCCCAAGTACCTATCCACACCTCCTCGACTTTGGTCTCCCCTGGAAACTATGCGAATAACCTCGGTGGATAATATGGATGCATAGGCTAACGTGGAAGGACACCTCGCCTACCCGTCTGGCAAGCGTTGCGTTGTAATGCCAACCACCTCCCGTATGACATGTCATACGTGGAGAAGTATGGGGGAAGCCTATGTCCAGCAGTGGGCGACAATGGCTGTTAAAGAAGAAGAAGTAGAATGAATCTGCAACACAAAGTTATGGCAAATATAGAAGACATTCGTCTAGTGTTTACATTAACGTCTCAAATATTATATATAGTATAATACATAGTAAGAGTGTTTTTTTATTGATCAGTTTCATAGATGGTGTAAATGGAACCGCTAATCCAATAAATTAGCAGATACTTAATTAAACAGAGCGATACAAGTCTAGTCGAGCGAAATAATCGATTTCATAAAAAGGCGCCCTACGTGGCCATTGTCGTGTGACTTGCGACGTGTTTTGTGGTGAACTTTTTTTTGTGCGCGGCACGTAATACAACAGAGGGTGATCCGAAAGTTCTTCCCACGATCGTTCCAGTAGTTTCCATTTGTAGCCGCCAGGCGTGTCATTGTCGGTTTTAATTGTAATTTTCTAAACGCTTGGCCAGTTTTCCCTGGAATCCGGAGCCAACAGAAATATTTACATTCCAAGCAGAGAATCGCACAATACGTTTGAATTTTCTTACCTAAATCATTCATCAAAATGTTTATTTGGAAACTAATCAACTGTAGCTGTATTCTAAATTTAAGTATTACTGTTAAAATTTAAAACACTGTTATAATATCACAATTACTTAACACATTTATTGTGTTTGCTTAATATAATATTATTTGTAGCTTCTTCACCTAATTATTATTAACTGTGACAATCCCCTTCTAATCACTGTTTTTTTCATATCTGTTTGTAAAATTGTCAGCAGATTTCGCATCCTTAATTTAAACTATGACTAACCACATTAATGAGTTTTTTGGCCTATAAATAGGTAGTAAGTCTTTTCATTTGTTACTTTAGTTTATTGTAGCACCTGATGATGCCAACATCAGTTGGCGAAACAGCTGTCGCGGCACTCTCAGTGAATTTTTTTTTTTGTAAAATTGTCTACAGATATCGCATGCTTCATTTTAACTATGACTAACCACACTAATGAGTTTTTTGCCCTATAAATAGTAAGTCTTTTCATTTGTTACTTTAGTTTATTGTTACACCTATGAAAACCATATTACCATTTACATCGATTTGGCTCATGCTCTCATGATGTAAAGAGCGATTCAAAATAATAATAATAATAATAATAATGTTAATCTTCAAACGACAGGTGGAATCCTTTAAAGAATATTACTTTTCAATGTAACATTGAAATTCAATTAAAGAATATTACTTTTCAATGTAACATTACGCAACGTTATGTGGTGCTTTTGTTGGTGATGACGCCATAGCAAGGTAGGCAGTAATTGGATAGAAACCAGTATGGACGGACTCGCCAATCGGACTACAGGCTATTAGGAGAGTAATGAGCCCTGTTCGCACATTTCGGCAGGTGTCTTTGTTTTATCGCGGCCGTTACACGCACGAGTGGTGCGGACCACCCGGTGTCCCGCGCTAATACGATCCTGGCCACACCCAGAGGGCGGAGCTTGTAAACATAATTTGATACAACACACCTCCCTAAAACATCCTCGCAACATATTCTTTTGATTTGTTTCGACAGTGTTAAGCTTTAGCCACGCAGAAGTACTTCACTTAGTGCTAAGGAAAACATATTTTCACTTTAGAGCCACATATTCACGTAGAGACTAAGGCTACGGTCACACCGAAGTGTTTAATTTGGTGACTTGCTCTCTGAATGCTGGAACAGGTTGCAAAGTTTAGATATCTGGGAGTGGATCGGCTCAGTCAAAATGATCTTGTCAGTGAAACAATAGGACAAGTCAACAAGGCTTCGGCGGTATCAGGTTGTCTCAAGGATAAAATATGTATAAACAAGTAAATGAGAACTGACAGTAAGGTCAGAATATATAAAACCTGCGTAAGGCCTATACTGACATATACCATTGAAACCAGAGCGGATACCACAAAAACGAAAGCTAAAGTACGGATGGCAGAGATGAGGACGCTGAGGATGATAGCAGGAAAGACTATTCGAGATAGGGCGAGGAACGCGAGATCTGCAAGGTGGAAGATGTCGTGAGATGGGGCAGACAACGCAGAAGATACTGGAATGCGCACGTGCAGAGGATGGATCCTACCAGAATCCCACACGCTGTGGCGCATCAGATTCCTTGCCAGACAGCAAGTCACAGAAGATTTAACTGCATTGTCAAAATATTTTATTTGAAAATCAGCTTTTGATGATGCTTTTATGTTTACTTTCGATTTGAAAAAAATATGAGTTTATAAATATTTGGCCATTTATTTTGCAAACACAAATCATTAAAACCTTCTTATTATATGGATCAATTCATAAATAAAAGTAAATATACCATCTTAAAATTTTTAACAAATTAATTTTGACAACGCTGTCAAATCAGTCTCTGTCATTTTTGAGCAGACACCAGGCGAGTCACTAACCGAAACACTTAGATGTCGCCGTAGGCTTATGTAATCGAAGCAAGAGCAGACACTGTCAGAACGATACATCGCATTAGAACAGCAGAAATAAAAACATTGGGATTGATCGTAGGTAGCCCTGTTCCAGGGATAGGATACGTTACTCTAATATTGATGGCATTGTGAGATGGAGTGAAGAGAATTCTGGAGAGACCGCGTTGAGAGAAGAGCCTCCAGAGAAAATGAGAAAAAAAAGTCATAAGGTGTGGCGCGAAGTATGCAATGTCGTTTATCGCCGTATCTACGTGGTTCACTATGTTGCTTAGAGTGTAGCTTCAAGCCCCAAGCATATTTTCACAACACTTTTTTTGCATTTTTCACAAACATGTTTCGGGCCATAAACATCCTTCTCTGAGTGTAGAAAACACAAAATACGAATAGTGGGTGGGGGGAGTGAGTCAAGAGGTAGACTAAATTCTTGTATAATCGGTTTGGGGAGAAAAAAGAAGAAATATTTTTTTGGACTTGAAGTTAAGTTTTTTTTGGGCTGTTTTTAATATATTTTTTATTTATAACGACCTATCTTTTTCTAAAATATCAATATTATTTAATATTAAAAATATAAAATAATATTAAAATTTCAGAAACACAAAAAAAAATTACCAGACTCTGTTTAATGTTTAGAGTTACCAGATTTATTATTCTTGGTAACGACAAGTGCCCTTTATTAAAAAAAAAAATGCTAGATATTGTCTACGCAATATAAAAACATCATTTTAAATAATTTCTTAGCAAGGCGAAAAATGCAATTTTCATAAAATATAATAAAATTGTTATAAAACGGACATTTTTATTATTAATGAAATCATCATTTAATTTTTTCGGAAACATTAAATAAAACTTCAGAAAAAACATTTCAAAAAAGTTAACATCATTATATTTTTCTCCAAAAATGTACTAGTTTTATTCTATAATATGATAGAAGCATATAGGAAATAAATTTGCTGAACTCGCATAACTTATGGGATTTAGCCCCGAGTAATATGAATAACTTTTTGAAGAAACGTGAAAATATGCCAAAAGCATTTTAAAAATGGAATATTTTTAAACGGTTTCAGTCTCATATCGGAGTTAGGAAACAGATGAAAATTATGGGCGTTTTTCTTATTTTTTTTCTTTATAAGGTCGCGCAGGAAGACAGAGACAAATAAAGTACCACATGTTCGCTTGGATGCTGCAAAAAGCGGAAAAGTCATAAAATATAATGGCAGTATCATAAGATTTTTTAATGTAAAAGTTTCAGATCCGCACTGGGAAATGGAAGGATATTATTTGCCATGGCTGTACAGTGTTTTTAATTCTTTACTGAGATGATAAAACTCATATATAAAAAATTCTATACATCGGTGCTTATTTGCCAAAGAGCCCGGATGCGTTTTTTTTATATTAAATTAAATATACCATCAGTATTATTTTTGCATACTTATGTTTAGACAAAACGTTAGAGCTGTAATTTTTTTTTTACATTTTTTTATGCATTTTATTTTATGCACAATTGCATTTAACCCCTATTTTTTTTAAATATATCTAAATTTTTTAAATTTAGTTACTGATATATCTTGTAGATAACGTTATGCATCGAAAATTGACATTTGAAATAAACAATTTGGAAAAAAAAATTACATTTTTATAACTAATCAAAATAATGTAAAAATCTTATTTTTGCTCTCCTGCAAAATTCATAAAAAAGCATTTGGGACCTTTTGCCAAATAAGTACCGATATATGTTATCATCGCGAAAAAAAGTATACCCGAAATCTAAGGTTGCACCGTGGTGTTCTTGTAATGATCCTCTTGGATGAAAGTAAAGTTTGTTACTGGCTATAGAAAGATTAAAATTGAATAAACAAACTAAATAACCATCACGCCGTCTCTCCGAAGGAGTGAGCAGGAATAATGGCCGGGAAAACTGTTCTTTCTCATACACGCACGCCGATTTCTTTGACTCCTCACATGGTCGACGTACAATATTTTATTTATTTGATCGTGCACGTTTCCCTCGGTCTTCCTCTATTTAAGTTAATAAAAACGATCAAAATAAGATCTCTTAGAAGAATGTGCTTTAAATCTGTAAATTGAAACGTTTGATTTCGAGAAGTTATTATACTCGTATTTTACATTTCAGAGTATCAGAAATGAAATATTTAACTAACTAACATATAAAATAATTAATTCGAATGAAAATGTCTGTTTTCTAGAATTTTATTATATTTTATAAAATAATATGTTTATTTTTAATAATATGTTAATTTCCGTCTAATGTATTTTTAAATGGTTGTTAAGACATTTGATAATGCTTTAGACAGGCGAAACATGTCATTCATATAAAATATAATAAAACTTCTAGAAAACAGAAGTTTTCATTCGTATTCATTATGGACAGATGATATTCCCGAAAAGTCGGGATAACCTGGATCCGGAAGAGACGAAACCGGGACAAGTGGTAATATTGGAAGAGGCCCTATATCCAGATGTGGAGAGAAAAATAATGGAAAAAGTAACAGAAATATTATAAATATCTATTTTTTTAAATTTATTAAAAAAACTTTTTAGAATCTAATTTATCATATTACCTGTAACTTTTAATTGACCTTTGTAGTATTTATATAAATACGTAAATATTGTATGGCAGTTTACGGGATATTACGCGGGGTGCTTAAGGTAATCACCAACTTATACATGCGAATTTAATTCAGGGGTACATTACACGGCAGATTCTTCCCTGTTTCCTTACATGGGGAGACCGGTGGACTGTTAGATCCCGAGATCTCACACCGTTTACCCATCTCCATACATAGCGACCAGCGAGCTTATCTAGGGAGGCTGCAATATTCACCTAGGTGTAACGTACCAGCGGTAATTGAAAGTAATAAAATATTTTGTTAAATATTCTTCTTCTTTGTTGTAAACCTAAATAGAAGACACACGTCAATTGTTTTTTAAGAGTTTTATTATATTTTATGAGAATGTCATGTTTTGCCTTACTAAGACATTATAGTCCTTGGCGGAGCCTGTAACCGCTATAGGACGTGTCCCCAGGTGGCGGATAGGGGAACACTCGGCAGATATGCAGGGTAGGAGGGAAATAAAATACCTCTCGCGGACCAACAGGCACATAGCGTCTGACCCAGAATGGGCGGCTATACGTAGCGTCTGTTTCCCATGTTAGGGACGGCTACAAACAGCGTCTGTTCCCTATGTTAAGGGCGGCTGAATTTAAAACTCACCAACACGTTTGGCAAGCGTGGTGTTTTAATGCCAAAAACCTTCTAAATAACAAAACCATGAACTCGACTTTTAAAACAAAAATACCCCAGGTGAGTAGAGCTCATAGCTCAGAATCTCACACCGACACAAGAACGGTCAGCCTCAAGGATTCTGGGGGAGGCAAAAACTCGAAGCTCAAAAAAAGTACAGAAATCAAAGTAGCGACATACAACATTAGAACCATGAGACGGGAGGAAGATAAAATAAGACTGGAAAAAGAACTAGAAAACATAAATTGGGATGTCCTGGGAATCTCTGAAACAAGACTAAAAGGAGAAGAAGCTGTCACTCTTCCATCGGGTCACTTGTTATACCGGAACAACATACAGTCATCGACAGGAGGTACTGCTATAATGGTACATAAAAATCTTAGAAATAGAGTAACAAAGATGAATAGCATATCAGATAGAGTTATATATATAATACTAAAAATAAATAAGAGATTCACAATTCAAATTATACAAGTATATGCCCCAACAAGTACGGCGGAGGACGAATAAATTGAAAAGTTCTACGAAGATATTACAAAGGCAAAAAGACTGGAAAGAACACAATTGATTATTTTAACCGGAGACTTTAATGCGAAAATAGGAGAGAAAAAACTGGGAGACCCAGAATATATTGGAATGTTCGGTTTAGGTAAAAGAAATGAAAGAGGGGAAACGCTATTAGATTATCTACAATGTGAAAAACTGTATTGCACAAATACATTCTACAAAAAGAAAAAACAAAGAAAATGGACATGGAAAAGCCCTGACGGTAAAACGAAAAATGAGATAGACTATATTATCACAAACAACTTGAAATACTGTAAAGATGTAACAGTAATAAATCAATTTGACACGGGAAGTGATCACAGATTGGTGAGAGCTTCTTTCAAAATAAACACAAAGGCTGAAAGATATAACATGGTCCACAAAAAACCCAAGAAAGTACCCACAAACGAAATAATCACCGCACATCAACCAGAATTTGAAAACACTCTAAAACGCAAGCTGGGAGCCACTATAGACCTTCAGAACATGGAAATTAACGATCTTACAGAGAAAATTACAACGAGTGTTCAAACAGCTGTGAAGACAATATCCTTCAGACAGAAAGGAAAAAATCAAAAGTTATCCTCAAGTACACTAAAACTTATAGAAGAGAAGAGACAAATTGACAGAGATTCAAATGAATATAAAACTCTTAATAAAACTATAAGAAAAGAAGTGAGGAAAGATATTAGAAGATACAACACAAGCCTTATCATGAGCACAATAGAATCAAATAAAAATATGAAAGTACTTAGATCAAACAATTATTATTCTGGCAAATCAAATATAATTAAATTAAAAAATAGAAATGGAGATACAATAAATGATAAAGATATGATAGTGAACGCGGTACAAGAGTTTTATTCAGAATTATATAGATCAATTGCACAAAACAGAGAAAATGATGAAACTGTTTTAAATGCTGGATCCGAAGAGATGCCGGAAATAGAATCAAATGAAGTAAAAAATGCACTTAAATATATGAAGAATAACAAAAGTGCAGGAGAAGATCAAGTGACAAGCGATATGTTAAAGTTGGGGGGAGAAGAAATCATTGAGGCAGTAAAAATACTCCTTAACAAGTGCCTAGAACAGGAGACCATACCCGAAAAGTGGAGAAACGCTGAAGTTATATTATTGCATAAAAAAGGGGACCCAGAGAACCTAGAAAACTACCGACCAATAAGTCTGTTATCCCACCTATACAAACTTCTTACTAAAATTATGACGAACCGTTTAACACCTAAACTAGACTTTTACCAACCAATAGAACAAGCTGGCTTTAGAAAAGGGTTTGGAACCACAGACCACATCCAAACTCTACGATTGCTAATTGAGAAAGTCACAGAGTATAATATTAAAATTCATCTTGCATTCATTGACTACAAAAAAGCCTTTGACTCTGTAGAACAGTGGGGAATAATAAATGCGCTAAATGAAGCAAGAATTGACTCCAGATACTCAAGGCTGATCAAATTTATCTATGACCACGCTACAATGGATGTAAGGATTGACGAGGACACAAAAACGGGGAAAATCAATATCAAGAGAGGTGTAAGACAAGGCGATACCATCTCACCTAAACTTTTTACGTTAGTTCTAGAAAGTATCTTTAAAACATTAAACTGGGAACATAAAGGGATAAAAATTAACGGAACATATCTGAGTCACCTCCGCTTCGCAGATGACATAGTACTCATCAGTGATGATCTGGAAGAACTTCATACCATGATAAAAGAGCTCCACGATGCCTCCCTGAAAGTTGGTCTACAGATGAACATAAATAAAACCAAAATCATGAGTCCATCCAACAGCAGTATCACAATCGATAATAAGAAAATTGAACCTGTTGAAGAGTATATTTATCTTGGACATAAGATCAAATTAGGGAAGGAAAATCAGACAGCGGAAGTACCCAGAAGAATTGGACTAGGTTGGGCAGCCTTTGGGAAACTCAATCATATCCTTAAAAACAAGGATATTCCCATGAATTTAAAAAGAAAAGTGTTTGAAACATGTATCCTCCCTGTGCTTACATATGGTCTGGAAACTATCACCTTAACTGCGAGGACCATATATAAATTAAAATGTACACAGCGATCTATGGAGAGACAAATGTTAGGCATAAGTCTGAGAGATAGAATCAGAAATGAAGAAATCAGACGCCGGACAAAGGTTGTCGACGTGGTGGATCGTATTGCCAGGCTAAAGTGGCAATGGGCAGGTCATGTTGCCAGACAGGGAACAGACAGATGGGCACCCAGAGTCCTAGGATGGAGACCATGGGACATGAAAAGAGGAATAGGCCGGCCTCAGAAACGTTGGGCCGATGATATTGTCCCTGTCGCGGGTAGCAGGTGGATAAGAGAAGCCCAAAGAAGAGAAAAATGGAAGAAATTAGAAGAGGCCTACATCCAGCAGTGGAGAGACGGCTGAAGAAGAAGAAGACATTATCAAATATGGGCACCACAAGGTGAAACATGTCGGGTGAAGCATGGAACTGGGAAAGAAGGATGAAAATAGAAAAAACGGATTAGAAATGAGATCTGAACGTGTGGTAAATCTGCATCTGACAGGGTGTCATATGCGTATAAAGATGTGATGATCAAATAATCAAAGGACCATTAAGATATGACGACATTCGTGACAGAGTGGCAAGATTTATGACTGCCCCACCAAAGGTTCCGGGTTCGATTCTCTGTGATGGCAGTGTGATTGTCACACTATATTTGGTCCGGTGTAAGATTCTTATAATATCCTCAACCTCACATATCTCCCTTATTCTGGTGTTCCTTATGCGATCTCTCGGTTTATTGCCTATCGTCCTCAATGTCTTCATCTTAGAAGTCCTCAAAACTTGCAGTTACTTGTTAAATATTACATTCTTATATTTAAAATTGTAGATGTTACATAGATACGTAGCTGTAGATCTATGTATAAATGTGGAGGAAGCTAGAAAGGTGTGCCAGGATAGAGTAGTGTGGCGGTCCATTCTCTCTGCCAACACCTACGGGGAAACGGCGTGATGGTTTGTTGTTGTTGTTATAGATGTTAAATATTGACCATAAAAATAAAATTATAAGATGTTTTACAATATGCGTCCGACTGGTTCTGCTAGACCGACGATGTTATAAGGATGCTGAACCTGGATGGATGAGAGTGGCGATGGATAGGTGGCAGTAACGTACTTTGGGAGAGGCCTACGTTCAGCAGAGGATGACAGACATAAGTAATACAAAAATTGTTAGATATAAATATAATTTTTCATTAAATCTATTTTGTTTATAGCTATTATCATGAATAACAAAGTTCTATATATTTTAATAAGTAGTCTGTATTATTTATAAAACTTTTATTATTATTATTATCAGTATTTTTATTTTTGTTACAATTACTCTTTTTACTACAATATTATAATTATTAATGTTTAAACTATTGTTTTAAAATCGAACAGATTACAGTTAGATGCGTATTAATATTTATCCTAAAATTAAATTGAGTTTATTAAAATGTTAAATAGTATGAAATATAACAATGAATTATTATATAATAATGAAAAATTTTCCTACTTAACATTAATATTACTTAATATGAAATATAACCTCATTTTTAAAGAAATACAAAAAAATATATATTCAATGAATTGTTTCTTGAACAATAATGTCAAACTCCAAAATAAAAAAAATAGTAATACGAATGAAAACTTCAGTTTTCTAGAAGTTTTATTATATTTTATGGGAATTACGTGTTTCGCCCTTCTAAGGCATTATGAAAAATGGGATATTTTTGATAATGCCTTAAAACATGAAACATGCCATTCCCATCAAATATAATAAAACATCTAGAAAACTGACGTTTTCATTCGTATTAATTCTTTTATTTAAAATGAAATAAAACGACGTTTTTTTTTACTATTTATACTATTGTCTTTATTTCGATAGGGACCGGTTTCCCCAGGCTCAGTGGCATCGACATACTGGGTCTCTCCGCTACTGGATCGACCGGCCAGACTGTCGATGCCAGGGAACCTGTCAAAACCGGTCGCTGTCGAAATAAAGAGAAAATAGTAAGTAGCTAAAAAACGTCGTTTTATTGAATTTTATTTAAAAATGAACTTCCATTAAAAGATTACAGTAAAATCATTTGATTAACCTGAAAAAGATTTTATTTATCTATATATCGCACGCTTAATAGTAAACTGACCGATTATGGTTATAATCATAATTGAGTTAACATTAGACAGAGGCTTGTGTTAACACTATCCATCGTTTCGCGTTAAAATTAAGTCAAAATTCCACCAATTGACCTCCATTACACTATATCGGTCTTTTTCATTCGTACGTGTTTTTGTTAAAACACCGACTCATGTCAGATTGAGCAAAACTTGCGTTTTTGAGTTAAGACAGTGTTCTATTAAGCGTGCGATATGTTGTGCTATATTACAAAGATTTTGTTTTAAGTTTAGAAGGTTTTTTCCAAATTACGAAAGCATCACAAAAAAAACTATCATCAAATGTTAACTATATACTGCGATTCGGAGCAATTGTAATTAAGTAAAATAATCTGCAACTCATCACAGCATTTTGTCAATTCAATCTCCGTGAGTCAGACAACATCCCGAGCAATCATCGGTGTTGCCATCCGATCGCTTCCTCAGAAGATATTTCCATAAAATCTGCCTTCTGGTATCCCTAAACGTCGCCCCAAGTGGTAATCCCCTGCTCATGCGATGAGCGATAAGGGAAACGACTTTTAAGGGAGGAAAAACAAAGGAAATTCACCCCTACCCAACGTAAAAATTTCCTTCCTCTCTCTCTCCCTCTCCTTCCTTCTCTCCTCCTTGATACTTCTGTGGTTCTGTTTAAAATTAACATTACCATTTAAAGTTTCATTTTGAAAACGTATTACGAGTATAACGTCTTTCAAAAAGATTTCATTTGCTTTAATTTTTTTAAACACAAGAATATACGAGTATAATTAATCTGTTCTTAATCAAATAAAATCGTGTGTTTATGCTATCATTTTATAATTAGGCATTACACGTTTGACATTAAACTTATTTATAATATAAAATTATATCGAGATTTTAATTAATTAAAGTATATAGCATTTTTCCAAGTGCTTTTAAGTTTATCTCGTTCCTCGGTGATGAAGGTATTATATATTCAAAACAAGTCGTGAACATTTAACTAAAATAGAAAAATTGTCCTATGATTCATTAATTATTTAGGTAATACTAAAACGATATTTCGTTAATCTTTTTCAAAACGGTAAATAAATTATAAACTGTAAAATTATAAAACTTTGTTTTTATGTATCACAATTTATTTTCATTTTAATAAAAAAAAATTATATAAAAATGTGATACATAAAAATATAGTTTTATAATTTAGGAACTTTTAATGTTGAAGTATCATAGTGTTTCTGCCAAAACAATGGACTATTTAGTAAAAACATTATATATTTTCCATATTTTTTGTTGTATATTCACATTTAAATAACTTTTGAAAAACATTGTATTACACAACAACAAAAAAACAGTATTTTTTAGACATTCGATAATACTTTAGATATTGCATAATAAAAAAAGTCTTCTAGAAAAGAAACGTTTTAATTGAAAAAAAAACATTTCAATCAAACATTTATTTTGATATTTAGTTTAACCCAATTATATTCGTATAATTGATTTGTTCTGAGATAATTTAATGTTTTTGGGGGTACAAATAAGTTCTCGCTGTTTTATTTATTTACTTGAAATAGTACACATGTACATAACGCATGTTCTAATAAAAACAATTACTCATTCAATTAAACTAATCCACATACCAACACATCAATATAATAATTAATACGAATGAAAACGTCAGTTTTCTAACTAACTAACTAACTAACCATCACGCCGTCTCCCCGAAAGGGTAGGCAGAAAGAATGGACTGTCACACTTTAACCGATGCGGCACTCCATCCTTCTCTTTTCGCCCCGCGGGAGACGCGGTGTGATGGGTTGCGAACCTCATCGCCACCAATAGGCAACTCCCGCGCACACTTCGATCTTCCAACATCCACAAAATAAATCTAAAACAAATAATATAAAATACAATGATATAAAATAAAATAACAAAATAAAAATAATTTAATACAAAATGTTATTTTTAGATGGTGCACATTTGTCTATTTAATTTTTGTTCCACGAATCCACCGTTTTTTAATTTAGCACATAATGTTTTTCCGATGTTGCACATGTTGACATGGACGATCCGGACTTTTGTGTTTATTTAATTTATGTTACACGTATCCACCGTTTTTTAAATTAGCTGTTATATGATTGAATTAATGTTCCACGTATCCACTTTTTTATTTGGCAGTAATTAGGCACTTAAAACCAACCAACACCAGCAAGAACTTTAAAAGAATATTGAAGAAATTATTCAAATTGTCATTGGAACAAATGAAAATTTTTTTTTTACACCTGTCAAAATTCTTTATATAAACGAAAAAACTTGTATAATTTTGACATCAAAACAGTACACACGTATTACGTCTCACAATTAACTATTATAAAGTGCGGCAACAATCAAATTGACTAAAACAATTCACTTATACACGTAATTTCGCCAAATTCACGGGAGCACCACATGAACCAAACCAAATTTTTAAAATCAGAACTATTGTCTGTTTTCTAGAAGTTTTATTATATGTTATGGGCATTTGATAATGCCTTAGAAGGGCGAAACATGTCATTCCCATAAAATATAAAAAAACTTCTAGAAAACTGACGTTTTCATTCGTATTACCTAATTATTTAATATGGAGTTTAACATCATTGTTCAGGAATCAATAAATACATCAATATAAGGTTACATATTGTTTACATGTTTATTTAATTCCCATAATTAAATAAATATAAACATAATATAATAATCCAATATTGATGTATTGTAATTGTAATTTTTATTTTAAAGCTAGACCCTTAACCCCAAAACGTAAGTATGTGTCAAAAGGTAAAGAACATTTTTTACATCACCTCAAACATGTCGGATTCCTAACCAAAAAAACGTTTTAGCGGGGAATTTTATTATAATAAATAAATTCGTATCTTTAAAACGTGTTTATTAAGAAAAGGCATATCAATTGATTAAATAGTGTACAATTTATATAACTTTAACGAAATCTTTAAAACGTCTACTCATTATTGTTATTTAAATATACTTGGCTATAATAAATACACTTAGACAGATATTTAAGCATTTTGAACCACACACGGTCAGATCAATACGCTTACCTAATTAAAACATTAAAAATCGTATAAATTATGCAGGAATTCGAATCACTGTGATAAGAAACGAGAGTGCGAGGCTCAATAAAATCAAGGAATAGAATAATTTAGAAAAAGGTTGACAATAATTCGGCCATTTAAAATCAGAAACCAGAGAGGAGGAATTTCAAAGCTTGATCGGTGAGGACTCTAGTGTCGGCACTTGTCGCTGGGAGGGTGCACTAAAGAAAATGCCAATAAAACATGTT
Source organism: Lepidostoma basale (assembly GCA_022606425.2). Classification (NCBI taxonomy): domain Eukaryota; kingdom Metazoa; phylum Arthropoda; class Insecta; order Trichoptera; family Lepidostomatidae; genus Lepidostoma; species Lepidostoma basale. The sequence continues at coordinate 919,889 of JAHDVF020000524.1, read as the reverse complement.
CTGTCAGCTTACGAATATATTTTCGTTGACTTAATTAAGTATTTTTTTACGTATTTATGCGTTGTTTATTTTGACAAAAAAATAATAGATTAATTTTAAATAATTTTGAATTTTGACAGATGCCAAAACGTCTCCTTGAAAACGTTTTTCGCGAACAAAGTTTATTTAATATATAATATTGTTTGGTTTGTTCTTCCTCCTTCTATTTTAGATGTTCACATCTTATCGATTATTTGGTTTTTTTCGTTACCCTGATGATGCTCCCCCTGGAGCCAAACCGTTAGGTTGAATTATAAACAGAATTTACGTATTTTTATTTATGTCTAAAAATATTACAAATTAGATAAAATATTTAAATGAAGCACCCACTTTGTGGTACACATTTTAAACTTAATAATTTATAGTTATTATATTACCCTGATGAAGCTTGAATCCAAGCGAAACTAGTTGGCATTAATTATAATAACCATACCGTAGTTAAATTCAAAGGGCTTTATTATTTTATATGTATAATTTACCAATTAAATACTTCATACGAAAGTATCCTTCTTATTCTTCTTCTTCCTCAGCCTATTCCCGTCTACTCCTGGACAAAGCCCTCCTCCATTTGCTTCCATGTCACTCGGTTTTGTGCAGACTGCATCCAGGTTATTCCGACGTGTCTGTGTAGATCATCCTTCCACCGTAGTTGCGGTCGCCCTGCACTTCTCTTTGCCGTCCACGGTCTCCAAGTCACCATTCTTCTTGTCCATTTTTCATCTGAACTTCTGGCTACGTGACCTGCCCATTGCCATTTTAGAGTCGCTACCCGATGGATGATGTTAGTGACCTTTGTTTTTTCTCTCACCGTATCGTTTCTGACTGTGTCTCTTAGGCTTATTCCTAACATGACAGGAAATGTTAAAATTCCCTGCAAACGAAAGTATTAATAATGATTAATTAAATGTTTGATAATGTTGAAGAATGACTTAAAATTTGTTATATTAGACTCTAAGATGGCGCGGTCGCATACTCTGATTAAGTATGCGAAGAAACGACTAGATGATTAGTTGTTTCTAAAAAGCATCAACATTAAATATACGGGACTAATTTATGGTCGATTTCATAGTGCCGCATCGTGAGCGGCCGCCTTAACATATAGGCACGGCCAGACGGAAGTATAAACAAGCCGTGTGGGTTTTGGCGGGAGATTACACCTACCGGCGGGGTACCTACCTACATGCATACTCGTACCTATTATAATGCCGAAGGAACGGTTCTCGCGATTGTCCTTTGTTCGTAACAATAAAACGCCGTAAGCTTTTTAGCACAATAAAAATAATTCACCGTTGCGATGGTCTTGCGCCAGGGCGAGGCGTATTGATACCATAGGCGGTCCAGATTATTTAGATGGAGCACTGGCATGGCATGTGATTATGTGCGGCGATGTACAAATATGTATCGGGAACGAATGTCTACCGCAAAAAGAACAGTGCCCATAGCAACTAATCGGGTGTATGTTAAACCTAGTCTACAATGAATGTTACCAATATTTGTAGACAAATACTGGATTTTACCCATTGCGGGTTAATCATTTTTAAGGATTGATTGTAACTCAACAGAGACGAAGATGTAAATTATCTTTTGGAAACAGAACATGGTGGTCGAGGCGTTTACAGGACTTATGACCTTTCATTGTCTGACGTGGTATGTTCGTAAGAAGGGCGGAATGGGGAATGTTGTTAACATAAAGCGACAGAGAGGATTGTAGGCGTTTTATTTTAGACAAGGCGTCACCTGAGAGTAAGAGAGTTCCAACTAACAAAATTTCACATTTGGCTTTTTTTCGTGAAAAGGGTTCTTACTAACCTTATCTATACGCACAATTAAAAAAAAACATATAATAGTATAGGCATTTTGATGCTACGAAAAGAATCAAGTTCCATCTGATCATTCAAAACACACGATTCACCGAAGAATGATTCATTTATCTACACTTAGAACTTTATTATTCCAACTATCGCCAGAAAAAATTTACACGCTTCTTGGTAAAAGAGTTTCATCTGCTTCAGATGGAACCCTTTTATTCCAAGATACACACCCGAAACCAACCAAACTTTGACTTCATTTTACTCAGCTTTTTACTTTTGACAGTTGGAACCTTCTTACTCTCAGATGACGAAGGACCCTCAATAACGAGGAAACGAAAAAGGAAGAAAAAGAAGATGCGTAAAAAAATCTTTGAAATTCCTCGTCTCGCCTTTGTTTTACAGTAAAATTAAATGCCAACTTTCACCGCAGTTCAATGGATGCAAATGCAGAGATGAATGTGATGGCGGGTTTCGTGTTCTTAATTTGAATCCAACCACAGCACTGAGGATAATAAATTTTACGTCAGATTGTTTTGAAACTACCTGTCAGTACTGCCATAATTCAAAAGTATAAGTCAATATTAATAACACACTAGTAAATGGATATATAACTATGAAAATATAAGCCAGCGAGAAAACGTTTTTACAAGTGCAATAAAAACGATAGTTGTTATATGTTTATATGCGAAGGGGGAGTAAGTGAGATCCTATTGACTCTTCGAGCGGTGCATGGCCATCATCGTGGTGATGGCCATGCTACGCTGGAGGATTGATCTGATCCCAAGTACCTATTCACACCTCCTCGACTTTGGTCTTCCCTGGAAACTATGCGAAATGTTAGAGATCGAGTAATTAACCTCGGTGGATAATAATATGATGCATAAGCTAACGTGGAAAGACACCTCGCCAACCCGTCTGGCAAGCGTGGCATTGTAATGCCAACCACCCCCCGTATGACATGTCATACATGGAGAAGTATGGGAGAGGCTTATGTCTAGTTGTGGACGACAACGGCTGTTAAGAAGAAGAAGATTGTGCCATTTTATTTCGCAATATTAATACAAGAACAACAACAAACCATTTGACTTCGAGAAATGCCTAATTTTCACACTACCAAAGAAGGCAGGTACGACGAAATGCGAGCAACATAGAACTCTTAGCCTAATATCCCATGCCTCAAAAATATTGACAAATATCATTCTAAAAAGAATAGAACCAAAAGTAGAGAACATCCTTTCCAGTGACCAGTATGGCTTCAGAAGAGGGGTAGGAACCAGAGAAGCAATATTGTCTTTGCGAATGCTACTAGAAAAGCGAGTAAGAAAAAACCAAATCACATACATCGCATTCATAGACCTGGAGAAGGCTTTCGACAGGGTGGAATGGAGGAAGCTCTTCGAAATTTTGAAGAGAATTTATATTAAATATAGAGATAGACGAATAATCCAGGCGCTATACAAGAATGAGGCCACCATAATCAGATGTGACGAGGGTACAAAGGAAGCCAATATAAGACAAGGGGTAAGACAGGGATGCTCTCTGTCACCTGCTCTTTTTAACGTTTACATACAGAATTCGAGAAATGCCTAATTGTCACACTACCAAAGAAGGCAGGTACGACGAAATGCGAGCAACATAGAACTATAAGCCTAATATCCCATGCCTCAAAAATATTAACTAATATTATTCTAAAAAGAATAGAACCAAAAGTAGAGAACATCCTTTCCAGTGACCAGTATGGCTTCAGAAGAGGTGTAGGAACCAGAGAAGCTATATTGTCACTGCGAATGCTACTAGAAAAGAGAGTAAGAAAAAACCAAAACACATACATCGCATTCATAGACCTGGAGAAGGCTTTCGACAGGGTGGAATGGAGGCAGCTCTTCGAGATCTTGAAAAAATTGATATTAAATATAGAGATAGACAAATAATCCAGGCGCTATACAAGAATGAGGCCGCCATAATCAGATGTGACGAGGGTACAAAGGAAGCCAGTATAAGACAAGGGGTAAGACAGGGATGCTCTCTGTCACCTGCTCTTTAACGTTTACATACAGAATGCGATTGACGACTTGAGAGAGAGAATGAGTCACAGAGAAGGTGTAAGGATACACGGGCAAAAGATAGACATGATAAGGTTTGCTGACGATATTGCTATGGTTGCTGAAAGTGAGGAGGAACTGCAGGAGGCCTTAGATACTTTGCAAGACATTCTTCAAGATAGCTACAACATGAAGATAAATAAGGACAAAACAAAGCTGCTGACTGTAGGCCGAACGCAACATCAGATGAGAGTAGTGATGTCAGGAGTTCCACTAAAGAACACCAAGGAGTTTGTCTACCTCGGGAGCAAAATAACATGGGACGGTCGGTCTAAGAGCGAGGTCGACAGCCGTATACATCAGGCTAGGCTTGCATTTAATAAAAGGTCGAAAATAATAGAATCAAATAATATAGACCTAAAACTGAGAATACTCCTCATCAAGACCTATGTATGGAGTGTCTTGATGTACGGCTGCGAGACATGGTGCCTATCTGAAAGGGATAAGCGGAGACTAGAGGCTTTTGAGATGTGGTCCTATAGAAGACTCTTTGGAATTTCCTGGAGAGACCACATCACGAATGAGGAAGTTCTCCAAGGAATCGAAGGAGGAAGGCACCTGCTCAGGACCTTGTCCGAAAGGCGTGCAAGATGGATCGGCCATGTAATACGTCAAGAAGGTCTCTTGCATGCCATAATGGAGGGTATGATCGAGGGGACAAACTCTAGGGGACGCCCACGCCGAGAGTACCTGGAGGACTTGTTGGTGGACGTGCGCTGCTCATCATATGCTGATTTCAAATAGCCGCACAAGACAGAGAAGAATGGAAGAGAATAATAGAGGAAATTGCTGCAAACCAATCCCAGGATTGAAACCAGAGAAGAAGAAGAACAAACCATTACACCGCTTCCCCGCAGGGGCAGGCGGAGAGAAAAGACTGCCACACTACTCCTGACATACCTTTTAAGCTTTCTCCACATTCATACAGCGAGTCATACACGCACGTCGATTCTTCCGGCTTCTGAATTTGGTCATGCCATGTTTTCCTCGGTCTACCTCGACTCCGTACTCCATTTACATCGTTGTGAACGGCCATTTTCGCTTTCATTGATAAGTTCTTGTTTCCAATAACTTAAAAGCTACAGTTACTTTTTTTACCCGCAACAACCCTGCAATATGAATCAATAATAATAATAGCAAAGAGACAATTAGCATATGCTAGTGGAAAGAAAAGTTATATAGAATTTATAAAACATGCATCAGGCCCATAATGACCCACGGAATCGAACCATGAGCAGACACCGTCAGAACCAAACATCTCTTAAGAGAAGCAGAAATGATAACATTGCGACCTATTGTGGGGAGAACCCTTATACTCGTAGATAGGATACCCAATAAAGTAATTCGTAAATCCTGCTAAATTGAAGGCATAGTGAGATTTATTAGACAGAGAAGACGATTCTGGAGGGACCACATTGAGAGAATGGATCCAGCAATAATTCCTAAGATCATTATGCACGAGACTCCAGAGGGACGTCGACCACCAGGATGACCACCAAAGAGATGGACAAAGAGAGAAGGCTGGTCATCTTCATCACATCATCACAGGAAGAATTTTGATATCCTGCATAAACAGATCGCAAGATCTACAATCAGAAGATAAAGAAAGAGATAAGGTATATATATTTTTATTAAATCGCAAAAGTAAATATTTTTGCCTTCACCTATAAGTGTTCACAATACATTTCAACTAAGGTGTGACCCATTGAAAAGGACAAGCCATTAATATTATTTTAAACATGGCACGGAATCCATTCTCATACTTTTGACAATGTTGATTTTTTTAACCGCAGATCGGCCATTTTCTGATAAACGTGCATGATTAATCGCCACCATTTTATTGCCACACAGCTGTAGTAAAAAATATAACACCCAAGCAGTTTCTTCTGCACTAATCCATAACAGGTCAAACCATTTTGATAGCATCGGTTAATTTTTCAACCTCAAATCGTGTGGGTGTCAAAAATTTTCTAAACGTAAGTTAAATTTATTAATTTCTATCCGTTGCTCTCTTAAAGTCGAAAGTTTTGATAGATAAATTCAATTCAATTCAATTTATTCAAAAAAATTATAAACATTACAGAATAATGTAAATTCCAAATCGTTTACAGTCACAGTGTAAGGCAGAAATAACGAAAGGATCATTAAGATGGTTTGGACATATTGAAAGAATAAATGAAGAAAGAATGGTAAAAAAATTATATGTTAATGATGTAAATGGAACCAGAAATAGAGGAAGACCGAGGAAAACGTGGCACGATCAAATAAATCAAATATTGAATGTCGGCCATGTGAGGAGTCAGAGATCGACGCGCGTGCATGACACGATGTATGAATGTTGAGGAAGCGAGAGAAATATGTCAGGAAAGAAAAGTGTGGCAGTCCATTCTTTCTGCCTACCCTTTCGGGGAGATGGTTAGTTAGTTAGTTAGTGTAAGGCAGATGACTGCATCATGGATAAAATTAAAAAAGGATCCCTGAGATGGTTTGGGCATATGGAACGAATGGATGAGAGTAGAATGGTTAAAAAGTTGTACACAAGCAGCGTGAGTGGGAAAAGAAGCCGAGGACGACCGAGGAAAACATGGCATGACCAAATATTCAATTACTAAAAGGCGGCCACATTCGAAGTCGGAATAATCGAACGGCGTATATGGTACGATTTATGAATGTAGAGGAATCCCGAGAGGTATGCCAGGACAGGCCACTGTGGCGATCCATCCTCTCTGCCTACCCCTTCGGGGAAATGGCGTGATGGTTAGTTAGTTAGTTTATAGTCACAATATACAAAATAATTATAACAATTAAAAATAAAAAAATACAAATAATACAATAAGAAAACAAACGGAAGACAATTAAAAAAATATATTCGAGAAAATTTTTGGAAAAATAAACATTGTTATTAAATAAGAAGAGAACCAAATAGCAATTTAATATATAAGAAATAGATGGTTTCTGAGGGTAGCCTCACTATCGTGAAAAATGTCCACATCCGAAGAGATGCGGTTAAATGGAAAGGAATTGCATGGAAAGCTATGGGCGCCTATATTAGATGGAAAGATATTTTTATTCTTCTAGTTCTTCTTCAGGCTAATGTGGGTGTCCACTCCTGGACGTAGGCCTCCCCTTGTATTTTTCACTCCCTTCTGTCAGCGATCCGCATCCAGGTACTTCCAGCACTCTTCCGTGTATCGTCGCTCCAACTATACTAAGGGCACCCAATTCTACACTTTACTGTTCTCGGACACCAGCACAGCAATCGTTTTGTCCACTTTTCATCTCGGTCATGGGTAATGTGACCAGACGTGCCGTTTTCACCGGGACAGTCGCGTTTACAGGCAACGTATCCCCGAAAACAGCTTCGGGACGCCAAATTGTCCCGTTTTCGAAAAGAAAGAAACTCGCAGTAGAATTTTTTTTGAATATAAAAAAAACGCCAAATAAGAATCCTGGCGACGCAATCAAGTACTAATAGATGAAGACGTGGGCATGCGCAGTAAAATAATACAGTATTTACATTGCGTTTGCGCATAAAATCTCATAATCCATCTGACCATAGATAAATTACGAATTTGTATCAAATATCACATTTGGCAATGCGATAGCAAGGCGAAACATGCTATTTCCATTATATATAATAAAACTTTCAGAAAACAGCCTATTACACTCGTATTAATGATTTAATATCGAGTATTACACCATTGTTCAAGAAACAATAAATAAGTTTCAATACACATTATATACTTAACAACGATGTAAATGGAATTAGAAATAAAGGAAGACCGAGGAAAACGAGGCACGATCAAATAAATTAAATATTGAATGTCGGCCACGTGAGGAGTAGGAGAAATCGACTTGGGTGCATAACACATTGATGAATCGAAAGAAGTATGCTAGGAAAGAAAAGTGTGGCAGTCCATTATTTCAACCTACCCCCTCGGAGACATGGCGTGATGGTTAGTTAGTTAGCAATTTAACTAATGTTTTTTATCGTTACACTAGGTTTTGCGTCGTGATATAGTTTTATAAACAACAGTTTGTTAACGACATATATCCCATGACTATTGACATTACTTTTGTGTCTATAAGTCAGTGACAGAACATACACTTGTGTACAGTTAATTTTAACAGCTCATACACTTGTTCAATCATATATGCGACAACGCAAATATCATATTTCAAATATAATATTAATGTTTAAAAGTCAGTTATTACATTTTCCTCAGTTTCGCCAACCGGGGATGTAGCTCAGTGGTAGAGCGTTCGCTTTGCATGTGAAAGGCCCCGGGTTCAATCCCCGGCATCTCCAAAGTATTTTTTTTGTAATTTAACATTTTTTTTTATCTTCGCTATTTTTAGAATCTTCATAACATTAAAATATATATTTTTTAATAACTTCCCTGTTTTAATATTTTATTATATCATTTAAAAAAAAATATTACGAGTATATAATTATTAAATTTATCAGGGGTTATTATTCAATTGTAATCAGTAATAAGTATTAACTTTTAATATAAATCTTTTTTCTTTTTACACGCGTCAAAAAAATTCACAAATAACAACACCAAATAATTCTCCATTTGTTTTCTACTTATCATACAATAAAAATCAGAACAAAATTCTAAATAATCCAGAAACGTTCAAGGGGCATGCGCATCATGTGCATTTCAAATTACTTTCGGAAAAAATCACAGTAGTCCTCTCTCGCTCTCATGTATTCAAAATATTCTCGTATTGTTTTTTTATGACATCCGGGTTTTTGTCTATTTATATTATGATAGCCCCAACCTTTCATTTATTACATAAAAAATGTTTTGGTATCATTTTATTGTTAAAAAAATTACACTGAAAAAGGACGTATATAGTCCGAAACATGTTGTATGACAATATACATCTACGTCTCTATTGAGATAAAATTAATCCTTAAAAATGACTAACCCGCAATGGGTTAAATACAGTATTTGTCTACAAGTATTTGTATACATTCAAAATGTTGTATTTTTTTAATAATTAATGTTTTGAAAAGATTTTATAAGAATCAATTTAGTCAAATAATATACAATTTCAACGTAGTAATAATGTAACTTGTTTAAAATTAATATTACTTTTTAAAAACATTATATTTTCACAACACTTTTTGCACCTTTCACAAACATGTTTCGGGACACAGATTTCCTTCTTCAGTGTATGAATTTTAACAGCCAAATGAAAAATAGTCATTACTTATATACCTAATGAAGAGTGAAAAATTGGAGGGGAGAGGGAATTAAATTTAGCGGCAGGGCAAATAACAGTTTGAATTATGAGACAGGGGAAACAAATTAACTATGGGACTAGAAGTTAAGTTTAGTTGGTTGTTCCTAATATCTTCGTTGTTTTATATGGCCTTTTTTATAGATTATTTAAAGATATATTTCCTTTGTTTATGTTTAAAATTTCAACGCTTTTATCTTTGTTAAACGAATGATCTCTTTCAATGAGATGATTTTTGAATTCCGAAAAGTTATTAGATAAGCATCTTATATGTTCTTTTTCTTAAATTAAAATTTCCCTCTTTTATTAACTGTTAAAATTTATACACTGAAGAAGGAAAGTCTGTGTCCCGAAACATGTTTATGAAAGGTGCAAAAAATGTTGTGAAAATACAATGTTTTTAAAAAGTTATTCAAATGTGAATCTACAACACAAAGTGATAGCGAATATAGAAGATATATTGAAAAATTCTTTGATAACACAATTATCGCAATAACGTACTTTTTTATGATCGACAGTGAAATTGTAAAGATGCTTTCAGAATAAAACACCATTGAAGACGCTTATTTTATAAATACACATCTCTTTTATGTTTATCCCATTCGCAATACGAAGATCGTAAGTTGATGGATGCTCTTTTTTCACTCGTTAGGGGTATTCAACTTGTATTTTAACGAAGTCATTAAAATCAACTTAAATAAACATACAAATTGCAGGGAAATCGTTAAATTCTAATGCTGGCAAGTAGGGATGGGAAACTTAAGAAATGTTTATTATGTAGTAGTAGATAAGATATATTTTAACTTCTTCTTCTCTCCCAGCTCCTTCCAATTGATTTGGGGTTGGTTTTCCTAATAGAACAGCACCACGCTTCTCGGTCTTGGGCCATCCCGCTGAACACATTTTTATATGATCTGAAAAAGTTATAGGTATATGGTCCCCTTATGTATGAAAATAAAGCATGTAACTGACCAAAAAGGATGAAAGTAGAATAAATCCAGTAGAAATGAGATCTCTAAGACGAATTTGTGATAAATCTCAGTGTTTAAATTCATAAAAATTCATCATTATGGAATTCCACAGTGTTAACGCCTTAAGTTTATCTAAAATCTGTATATGATAGTGTTACGAACAAAATAATGAAAGGGTCGTTGAGATGTGTGGACACATGGAATATAATGAATGAAGACAGAATGGTGAAGAGGTATTAATTAAAATTAGTTTAGAAAAGAAAGGCCTACGATATGTGTATACTGCCCATGATGACATACGGACTAGAGACGACAACTCTTACAGCAAAAAGTGTCCACAGGCTCAAGTGTGCACAGAGGTCCATGGAAAGACAGATACTTGGTGTGAGCTTGCATGATCGCATAAGAAACGAAGAAATCAGACGCCGCACAAGGGTTGCTGACGTCATGGACCGAGTGGCAAAATTGAAATGGCAATGGGCTGGACACTTGGCTAGACAGGGTGGCAACAGATGGGCACCCAGGATACTCAGTTGGGGACCATGGAAGAATATACGAAGTGTCGGAAGGCCACCGATGAGATGGACCGATGATATTATCAAAAGGGTTGGAAAATCTTGGATGCAAAAGGGATAGGATAGAGACGAGTGGAAGAAATTGGAAGAGGCCTATATCCAGCAGTGGAGGGAAGAAGGCTAGCAAAGAAGAAGAAGAAGTTTAGTTTAGCTGTAGAAGCAGCACATCTATTATTATATAATAATTCGATTCTACCCATCACTATTCGCAATGTAAGATGTGCCCTGTTCTTGTCTGACTTATTAGGTACTTAGGGAATACTCTCAGGCATACTCGTATGCACATTCGGGCAAATAAGATAAACGTGAATATGCTGCGTTGAAGAGTAATGAATAAAACATGAGGCAGTTTTGATAAAAACATCAACCGACGGACACTCCTTCGTTTGGAGGAATGTTCACATTTAAAAACGCCTCATAAATGCCTTCGGAAATATTCTGTCTTCTGTGAGCATACTTAGGCCGAGAAAGATAAAAGCATTGTTTTTATTGTTTCTTGAACAACGATGTAAAACGTCTGTTTTCTAGAATTTTTATTAAAATTTATGGTAATGACATGTTTAAGACATATCTAAGACATTGTGATATTTTATAATGCCACAACGCGAAACGTGTCATTATAATAAAACTTCTAGAAAACAGAAGTCTTCACTCGCATAAATGAGGTAAGATATGTCGGTTCTCTTGCGATCTTTCGTCGAAAATGCTTTCAATATGTTTTAAGTACGGATATTTAATGTTTTTGTTGTTTTTCTCATTTGCGATTTTTATACTATTAATTATTTTTTTATAAAATATTGTTTTATTAGTTGTAAAATATTCCTGTAATTTTTCATAACTTTAGTAAATAAATAAATAAAATAAATTGCATTGTAAGTTCGACACGATTTAAAAAATTAAATGCAGCAATATTTTAGTAGTTACTAAAACAATGTTTTACGCTCCTATATCAAATCAAATATCAGATATAAGTTCAAATTTGTATTCTGGTTCTAACCCTTTTTGATGAAGGTGAGGCATAACAGCAGCAAAAAATGTGGAAAGTAACGGGAAACTACCACATTAAAGGCTCAAGAAGCAGCAACAATATTAAATGATTAACCAATCCATAGAATTGAAACTAATAAAACAATCTTATTACATTTTAGATAAACTTAAGGCGTTTTCATCCCGATGATGAAGCTGTAAGCCTTCGAAACATGTCGAGAAAAATAAACTTAAATGTGAAAAAAAACAGTGTTATTTAATTCGTAAAAAATTCAAATAGTTCATGTTTTTAATTGAAATTTCTTGGTAGAAGTTCATTTTAAATAATGATAATAAAACATTAATACATTATTTAGAATCAAGAAAAAAAATTAACCCCCACCACTATCAATTATTATATAAAACAAATAAATTTTGATGTAGGTACTAGAAGATGGCAGCAAGCTGCCGAAACCGGCCGAACATAAACACAAGTGGAAGCACACTAAATACATAATAATAAAGACATTTTGTATAAAAAAAATTGTTTTCATTACATAAAAAATTCGCCTATCTTATTACACTCGATGAAGCCAATCTTGTTTTGCTATGAATATAAAAATAATTGTGTCTTAAATAAAATTAAGAGCTTATTTAATCGAACAGGCGCGATGCGTTGACTCAAGTATACGATCGGTAAAATTGATTGATCCAAAACAAAGTTCGTACACCATTTAGATTTTAATATAGAAAAACCACAATCTATCTTACTTAGCGCTGGCGCTGGTCGTACGAGAGGAATAATTCAGAGACGACATAATAGCAGGTTGCTTAAAAGTTCCTCGGCTCTCACAGACTTTTATCAATTACACTCGCATGTGCTATGAAATGGGTCTAATAACAAATGTAATCGCTCTCTGCCCTATTATTAAAAGCGAGTTAAGTGCAAGGTGCGCGTGTGCGACCTGATTTATAGCTTTATTTAAATTTCAACGTTTGTCTGTCCATGCGAATGAGATTTTCTCATTCGAACATGACGCCATTTTGAAATAAAGTTTGTTTAATAGGTTTTCAATGTATATTAAAGACTGAGTTACAAACGCAATTATTTGTTATTAATAACCCCCGTAGTAAATTGCAGCGAAAGCGAAGTGGATGCGAAACTCTAGCGAATATCGAAACTATATGTATATCAATATGTTTTTGCGATATTGGAAAAATCCGCGTAACTCGTCATTCTGGATCAGTGATTCTAAACGGGGGCGCCAGCGCCCCCTTGTGGGCGTATTAGAGGTCTGGGGGGGCGTTTATAATTTTTTAGAATTTAGGGGGTGCTGCAGGAGTTCCAGTGGGCGTTTTGTCGAAATACAAAAATAAGATTACGAAAATCGAAATCGATTACAAATAAGCCAAAGAGGCGATTTGAGATTGTATTTAAGTAAATTTTAACCTAATATTACGAAATTGGGACAATCATATGAGGTTCAAGGATCTCATTAAATTTATTATTTATTATTTTTGTTTTAAATTTCATATTTCGTATTGAATCATGTACTTTTTTTTATTGAAATAATATTATAATGTTTTGTGTAATGTTAATATGACAAAATTGGCAATAAATACATAATGTTTATAAAAATAATCACGTGTTTTATTTTAATTTCTCCTATTTTTTTATTTACAGTAGGAAATCGATTGCATAAAATACATACGTGGAGAAAAGTGTAAAATTAGAATTTCGCATTTTGGGTGTGTGGGGAGGGGGGCGCTGGATAATTTTACCGTGGCAAAGGGGGCGATTCTTTCGATAAGATTAAGAAACACTGGTCTAGACTGACGTTTCAGAAACCCTGACACGGCAGAGGCTTTTCTGACTTGTCCTGGTACGAAAGTCATCATGGCTGCAGATCACTACTCCCAAATATATTAAGCTCGCTCCATAGGTATATCATCAACAGTCAGCTTATCTTGTAGGTTGTAAAGTAATAATATTACAATATATTATTATTAAATATGCTACTCTATAAATGGTAAGCGATTTGATACTCTAATTTAATGATTCTAAGAAGCCTAGTACTCTTCTTTGCTAATGGAAACAGATGGTGTTTCGGGTTACAATCATTGAATGCTTGCAATACAATCACTTACAATCATGCTGATCTTGAATATATCTCCTATGGAGATTGACATTGTTGCACTGTTAAGATGCTGTTTTTTTTTATTGTTAAATAAAACGAATAAAATAAGAAGTAGTGAAATTGCGATTTATGTTTGTGATTTGCTAACTCCATTTTAGTTTATTCTCCTGGACATGTTTCGAAGGTTTTAGACCTTCATCATCATATAAATTGAGTCAATATCATTATCTCGATAATAAAGATGTTAAACCTCCGAAAGATGTCGAGAAAAATTAACTGGAAAGTTGAAAAAACAATGTTTTAATTTATAAAAAATATCGTTATTATGATATTACATAGTGTTAACGCCAATGGTATTCTTGTGCCGACCATTATCTATGGAAGTGAAGCATATAATTCGCAAAATAAGGATGAAAGTAGAATAAATGCAATAAAAATGAGATCTCTAAGACGAATGTGTAGAAAATCTGTACACGATAGAGTGTCAAATGCAAATATATGTAGTGAATGCAGTGCGCATGAAAGTGTTATGAACAAAATAATGAAAGGGTCGTTACATGGAAAGAATGAGTGAAGACAGAATGGTGAAGAAAGTATATGTAAACGACGTGAACGGAGCCAGAAATAGACGATGGCCGAGGAAAATGTGGTGCGATCAAATCAATCAAATATTAAATGTCGGTCACGTGAGGAGTCGACAAAATCGGCGTGCCTGCATGACAAGATGAATGAATGTAGAGGATGCGAAATAAGTGTGTCAGGACGCGGGCTCTTCTTTTTTGCTACCCTTTCGGAGAGACGGCGTGATGAATAGTTGGTTAGTAAGTTAGTTTAACGCCTTAAGTTTATCAAAAATATTAGTTTTTAACGGTAAAGGTTACAAACATCGATTTTCGTGGCAGAGTGGTAAGAGCTCTGACTTCCATACTGAAGGTCCCAGGTTCGATTTTCGGCGATGGCAGTATGATTGTCACACTGTCTTTGGTCTGGTGTAGAATTCTCGTGGCAATAAAATAGCGATAGATTGGCTACCTATCATATACCATATGAATCAATATAAAAGCTAAAATAAATGATATACAGTAATTGGGTTCAAACGACCTGTTGTATACAAGGAAAAAAAACATTATGGATCGTACAGCTAAATTATCGTAATAATAAGCTGGACATATAGCAAGACAGGGCAATACCCAATGGATATCCAGAATACTTCAGTGGAGACCTTGGACAAAGAAAATGAGTGTCGGGAGGCCACCTAAAAGATGAAATGACGATATTGTCTGAATAGCTGGAACGACATGGATGCGTAAAGGACAAGACAGGAATGCGTGGATTAAAATGGAAGATATAGTCAGCAGTGGATGGAAGAAGGCTGAAGGAGAAGAACGATAAAGAGGCGATTAGAGTGTATTAAAACAAATTTTTACTTGTATCTCAATAGAGACGAAGAAACAAACTGGAAACTGAATATGGATGATCAAGGTGTTTACAGGACTTATGACCTGTCATTGGTTGGGTTAAGCGCACGCTTTATGTAATTACAACATTCCCCATTCCACCATTGTTATTATGATCATGTATGATACATTTTTGGAAGTTGTATATATAGTATTAAAACATATTTAAAAAATCTAAAACAACTGGAATCACTGGTCTAACAGATAAAGACATTTATCATTTAAGCTATTGATTGATCGTTCACTAAGCACGAAACCATGTGCTTAATGCTTATGCTTCTAAACTAGGGCAACCCGTTCTAAGGAACCAATTTTAGGGTACAGGGTAGTGCAAAATGACCTTTATAGTGTAAATTCGTTGAATTTTTTCCTTCGGTTTTCTGTTTAATATTTTGTCAAAATTTCAAGATAGATGCATCACTAATGTTTATATTAAAAATTAATAACATCGCCGTTTTAATTTGGCTTTTTATTTTATATAAAACATAGAATGTTACCCGCCGCTTACCCGAAGCTGTTATCGGACGCAGCAGCGCCCCTTCGTCAGCCTTGCTCAAACAATCTCTAGGCCCGCCCCCCATCCACGCAAGACTTACATTAGGTGGAGACAACCGGTCATTTGAACCCAATTACTGTATATAATTTGTTTCAAGCTATTATATTGATTCTCGTTGATGATAGTTGTGATAGGTAATTAATCTATCGCCATTTTATAATATGACCAGACCAAAAACAGAATAATAATTACATCGCCTGAAATCGAACCCGGGACCTTCAGTGTGCCAATTGTAGCTTTTGCCACTCTGCTAGAGCAAATGACAGTTTGTAACATATTTGTGAATGAACTGGTCCCAACCCTAATGTATGGAAGCGAAGCATGGAACTGGCAGCAGAAGGATGAGAGCAGAATAAATGCGGTAGAGATGAGGTCCCTAAGATGTATGTGTGATAGAACGATATACAACAGAATCTCAAATGCTGATATAAGAAAGGAATGTAGAGCGGAAGAAGGTATTATGAAAAAAATTATGAAAGGATCGCTACGTTGGATTGGACATATGGAGCGCATGGATGGAGAAAGAATGGTTAAGAAAGTATACGTTAATGATGTAAATGGATTACAGAGTCCAGGCAGACCGAGGAAAACATGGGATGACCAGATTTATCAAATTTTAAAGGTTGGTCATGTTAGAAGTCGGAAGAATCGACATGGATGTAGGACTCGCTATATGAATGTGGAGGAAGCTAGAGGGGTGTGCCAGGATAGAGTAGTGTGGCGGTCCATTCTCTCTGCCTACCCCTACGAGGAAAATGCGTGATGCTTTGTTGTTATCATTGTTGTTGTTGTTGTTAGGAAGGTCGGTTTTCTTATTTATTGTTTCTTGAACAATGAAAACTCTACAATATATTAAATAATTAATAGGAATAAAAACGTCTATCTTCTAAGAGTGTTATTATATTTTAAATTGAATGAAATATGTCAGTCCCTCTAAAATATAATAAAACTCCCAAAAGACGTTTTCATTCATATTAATTATGTCGGTTTTCTTCATTACTAAGTTTTTTCAGTCTAAAGGACTACAATAAACCTTATATAATTTAATGTTATTCTGAATCTGATAAGAATTTACAAATAATAAAACCTGTAGTCATTCCCTTATGTGGTATGAGTAGGTACCCGTTTACGTTTTTGATGGAGTATCGATCTTCTTATTAAGTTATTCCGCGCATTTTACCATCTGGCAACCCTCTTTTTTTAAATAGCGTTCCATTTCTGTCGAGATCGCCGGCTGTGTGTGCTGCGTGTGTTGCGAGTTCAATTTACTTCGAATTCCCAGAGCGAGGGTAGGTGCGCTGAATCCGACAGAGTAGGTTCTCGGCTTGCAACTGAGCTGGCTGGAAATAATTAATGACCACAAAGACAGGTCCGAGTACAGAACGCTTCCCGCCATTTATCCGCGGTTCGTTCTAATTTTAAATTCAAATTTTTCTATGTAGAAATTCGCAATGTTCAAATTTCGGAATGGAATTTTTTCCTCCATTCAATTTATCAGAGCCTCTAATATAATGAACAATTCTACCAAAATGTAAATTTATTTAATTTAAAACTTTTTTTACATTTAAAAGAGTACCAAATTATAACTGTAACAGATAAATCTTATATGTTTTACTCAAAAATACTTATTTAAGTCTACTCATTTACCAACTGTATTTTTTATTGCATTAAGCTATCTCTTTTTCATCAAATAAATCAAATATTATATGTCGGCCACGTGAGCAGTCGGCGAAATTGACGAGTGTGCATGACACGATTTATTAATGTTGAAGCGAGAAGGGTTTCCCAGAAAAGAAAAGTATGTTCGTCCATTATTTCGGCCTACCCATTTGAGGAGACGGCGTTATAGTTTATTTTCTGTTTCTGTCATTTCTTCGCACGCATTCTTGGGATGCCATTTAGGCCCTTTTGAATTGGTAGTTTCACGTTGCTTTTCGCATTATAGTTAGTTATTTATCGTTTCTTGAATAATGATGTAAAATTCCACATTAAATAATAAATACGAATGAAAACGTCTGTTTTCTAGAAATTTTATAATATTTTATGGGAATGTAATGTTTCGCCTTTCTGAATTATTTTTAAATGTATATTTGATAAAGACACACATTTCATGATACCTTAGCATGACGGAATATGTCATTTTCATAAGATATAATAAAACTTCGAGAAAACAAACGTTTTCATTTGTTTAAATTATTTGTTGGTTAGTTAGTTCGGTTAGTTAGCTGACACATGGAAAGAATGAGTGAAGAAAGAATGGTAAAGAAGGTATATGTAAACGGCGTGAACGGAGCTAGAAAAAGAGGAAGATCGAGGAAAACGTGGCACGATCAAATCAATCAAATATTAAATGTCGGTCACGTGAGGAGTCAGAGAAATTGACAAGATGTATGAATGTAGAGGAAGTGAGAGAAGTATGTCAGGACAGAACATTGTGGCGTTCCATTATTTCTGCCTATCACTCCGGGGTGACGGCGTGATGGTTAGTTAGTTAGTTAGTTAGTTCGTTAAAATGAAAGCATTACAAGCATTGCGTGGATGCATATACTCGTACATAAAATATTTCTGTCTGTAGAATAACATCTTTTGTTCACTAACCTCAAAAACTTGTATTTCTTGTATGGTAAGAAGTGATTGACGGAAAAAATAATATTCATGTCAGCCAATACAATGACCCGCCAGACAGGCTCGCAAAATAAAACAAAGAAATGCCGGTAAAACAGTTTACTTCTTATCTTGCATCATACAAAATGGCGTAGATACGTCACTCGCCTTGTTAAGTTTTACGGCGGGAAGATGCCTCGAGCCGCTATGACCATTCCAGGGAAATATTTTCATTGTTTTCTGGTTTTATCTTCCTGTTCCCAAGATTCCTGAGGTCCGTATGATAATGCGAGTCACGGAAAAAATCGAAATACTTCATAAAATACGGCATTCTAGACACGCGCTCTGACCATAACTGCAAGAATAAAACCAACAGTACTTTTTTATACACAATATAAACCAGAGTTTTTTTATACTTTGTAGGTACAAAAAACCCATGTTTAAGATTTGTTGGTATATTTATTTATTTAATGTTACTTGAACAATGATGTATAACTCCATATTAAATAATATATACAAATAGAAACGTCTGTTTTCTAGAAGTTTTACTATAATTTGTGGGAATGACATGTTTCGCCTGTCTAAGGAATTATCTAATATACAGTAAAGATACATTTTTAAAAATATTATAAAATTGTTTACATGATCTGACAGATGTTTAATTTTTATTTTCCATCCAGTCTATTTCGTAATATCCATTTGACTTCCTATTAAATGATTTTAATAATAATTAAATAAAACGATGTTTCTTTATAACTACTTCCACATTTGTCATTATTTCGATAGCGACCGGTTTCGCCAGGCTCGCTGGGATCGACAGACTGGTCCAGGTCTGTTCACCTGTTCTGTCCTGACATACCTCTCTTGCTTCCTCCACATTCATAAATCGTAACAAGGACGTTCGTCGATTTTTTCGACTTCGAATGTGGCCGCCTTTCAGTATTTCATTAATTTGGTCATGCCATGGTTTTCTTAGCCTTCCACAGATTCTCTTCCCACTCACATTTCTTGTATACTGTTGTACTATTCATCTCATGTCCATTCGTGCCATATTATTATTATTATTATTATTATTATTATTACTTTGTTGAATCGCTCTTTTACATCATGACAGCATGAGCCAAATCGATGTAAAAGGTATTATAGCTATCATAGTGATTCTCGTGACATGTGGTAGGTAGCTAATCTATCGCTATTTTATTGTCACGTGAATTCTACACCAGACCAAAGACAGTGGGACAATCACACTGCCCTCGCCGGGAATCGAACCCGGAACCACTCGGCAACGAAGGTCGTCTAATATGTCCAAACCATCTCAGGGATCCTTTTTCAATTTTTTCTTAAGATGTAATCATCTGCTTACATTTCTTTCTTATTTCGTCGTTCGGTATTCCACCATATATCATTTCTTGTACATTCTTCTCAGTGATCTCATTCATTTATACTTATCATATATTTTTTTAAATAAGGTATACATATGAATTTAACAATATAATTTGGATTTATGGCCAGTTTTAAGAACCACTGAACTTATATCGCACTTAACGGGAATTATATTATATTTCTTAGGCGTTGCGAACACGTTGTTGAAATACTGGTAACATTTGTCATTTAAAGCCATAAAAGGGATTTTCTTTACATCAACTTAGACTAACACCTAGTTTTTTTTTATCTAAAACACGCGTAAACTAACACTTACTGAATAATCAATCAATTATAAGAAACGTGAGCTGTGAACATAATCATTTGACTTTATCATAACACCTCGGAGATATGACATATCAATATATTATCGATAATTGGCATATACTCGTAAAAGGAAAAATAAGCGAGAATTCATCATATCCATCGTTAGAATGTATGGTAACCCTGATGTAACGAAGCGAAGCATGGACTTGACAGAATAAGGATGAGAGCAGAATAAATGCAGTAGTTAAAACATATAAAATATTTATTCCTGCAAAAAAACAAAGCTAATTATTTTGCATAAAAATAATAAGCATTAATGTTTCTTTTTTATATATACTTAGTATACAACACATTAAATTTATTAAAAAAATAATAATTAAATACCAAACGTGTTTCGGACGCACAAGCCTTTCTTCAGTGATATTATATAAATATAAATATTATCGAGATTGTTCTAAGTTATATTTCTATTATAAACATGCAAAATTTCAACGCCATTATCTTTATTAAATTAATGTCTTTTTTATCGAAATTTTTAAAATTAAAAATAAAGAAAATATTATAAATAATCAAATAAATTTAATTTCAAGTCCAACATTTGATTTATTTTCATTGTTGTAAGTTAATACCTGAACCCCCATAAGAACTCAAATATTTTATTTTAAATTTATTCATAATATTTGTTTTATAATAGCAAAAGCTTAAACGTTCCAAAATAAATCATTTTAACATCTGTCAAAACTGACCATATTTGTAATTTTGTTTTTTAATATTTCAATATTTATATTTATATAATAATATTAACGATGAAGGGCTTGTAAGTCCGAAACATGTTTGGTATTTAATTTTTATTTTTTAATAGAGTGATTGTTGTATTCTAAGTATATATAAAAAAAGAAACATTAAACATCTACAACACAAAGTATGGCGAATATAGAAGAGACATTGTTTAGTATATTTAGAACAAGTGGAATAAAACTAAATATACATTATAAAATTCCTATCTGGATCACATCTTACTTGGAGACAGATATAAGAATCTCTGATCAACCTTTGCAGAAGTTTTGGCTTACATCGTGTGGCATAAAAATATAAAGATGAATTTATTAATGTGTTTTTTAGGTGTTTTTCAGAAAAAAAATTCATTTACGCAATTCAATTTCAGCGTTTGTAGAGAGGCTTTAGTTTGCAATGACAACTTTTAGTGGTTACTATTAATTTGATCGCACAATTAATTTTAAAATAAACTTATTGAACGCTAAGGCATTAACACTGTGGAATCCCATAGTAATATACTTCAAAACAATTCACTTAAACGCGAAATATTTCCAAATTTACGGGAGAATCACATGAACCAAACAATTTTTTCAAAATCAGAACAAGTATTAAGATAAACCAAAACTAAACAAAGAAAGACTAACATAAAAACGCATTTAAAATTCGATACAATATTTCAAATTTAATAAATAATTATTAGTACTTCTAACAAATAGCCCAGGTTAATTTTAAAATTTGAACTATTGTATCGAATTTTAAATGCGTTTTAATATTTGTCTTTCTTTGTTTAGTTTTTATTATATTTTTACACCTGAGGATGGAGGTATCCTCCGAAACATGTCCTGTTTTTTAAAATATTTTTTTAATAATTGGTGGATTGAACAAAGTTATTTTCAATTTCCTCAGTTTATTAAAATATACGCTTACATTTTTTTAAAGAGATGCTTTAGAACATATTGGTTTACTGAATAGCAGTGAGAAGCGAAATTAAATCTGCTTTGCGTGTTATGATGTCGCCAGTAATATCATGTATACAACAGGGAGACACACCAAGGAATATACGAGTATACGAGTATAGACATTACACAACTCCTAGGGTATCATTTACAACGCTTACTTAAAATCAAGACAGTTTTTTTTCAAGCTGCAAACTTATAGATCTTACGAATTATTATGTTTTATGGTAGAAATGAACAATATAATGTTTTATATTTAACAAGAGAAAAATATAACATAATTTAGTATCCAGTATAGAATATCAACATTATCAATCTTAATAGATAATTTATATAATTAAGAAATTGAAAATAACTTTGTTTAATTCATTAAAATAACTCTACATGTTTCGGAGGATACCTCAATCTTCAGATGTAAAAATAAAATAAAAACTAAACGAAAAAAAGTTCTTACTGTTAAAAAAAATATTAGTGCTTATAGCCCAGATCAATTTTGGTATTTGAATTATTGTATCGAATTTTAATTGCGTTTTATACTAGTTTTTCATTGTTTTGTTCTTATTATATTTTCACACCTGAAGATGTAGGTATCCTCCGAAACATGCCGTGTTTTTTAATATTTTTTAAATAATTAGTGGATTAAACAAAGTTATTTTCAATTTTCTAAGTATATTACTATGGAATATGCCTTAGCGTTCAATAAGTTGATAATTTATATGAATGAAAATGCCTGTTTTCAAGATGTTTTAATATGTTTTATGGTAATGATATAATTTGCCTTTCTTGGGCATTTATTTATGTTTATAATACCATTAATTATTTAATATGGAATTTACATTACACTGATTATTGTTCAAGAAATAATATATAACCTCGATCGAGTTGTAATTTTTTTTAACCTAGATCGATTTCTAGGGATAAAATAAGTAAACGTATTCAGAATAAGATTTTTCGTATACTAAGAATAATGTTTACCTTTTAGATTGCTCCGTAGACTAGGAAGTGTAAAAGTAAACGTACCTGAAACAAAGAAAAAATACATAAATAAAACAAAAACATATTTTAGTAAATTTTACTTAAAAAAATCATCATGGATATTTGGATAACGAAACTGCTAACGAAGAGATATAGAAATTGAGGGGAAATAATCCTGTATTTTACAAAATGTCGTTTTTCTAATTGAATGAACAATATTGAATTTTTTTTTTAATTGTATCTCAATAGAGACGAAGAAACAAACTGGAAACTGAATATGGATGATCAAGGTGTTTACAGGACTTATGACCTGTCATTGGTTGGGTTAAGCGCACGCTTTATGTAATTACAACATTCCCCATTCCACCATTGTTATTATGATCATGCATGATACATTTTTTGGAAGTTGTATATATACTCCAAATCCATACCTATCTTCACGTGTCAGTTCCAGGAAATCCAGGATTCGTATACAGATATAAGTATACATTTCACAAATATTTGTAAATATTCTGGTCAATTCTTTGGCGTATAAAATAGGAGTGATACTCCAGGCGACTTCTAAAACAGTGCGCTAGGAGGCGGTAGCCTCTTCGCATTGTGTTAATAAAGTAGTTTGCTGAATGCTAAAACAATCATTCTTCATAGATGGCGTTAGTGGGTGGATTGTATAGATTAATCTTAAAAAATTAATTAGTACAATCAAATCTACATAGATGGCTAACTGGAACTGCCACGTGAAGATATGTATGGATTTGAGTATATATACAACTTCCAAAAATGTATCATACATGATCATAATAACAATGGTGGAATGGGGAATGTTGTAATTACATAAAGCGTGCGCTTAACCCAACCAATGACAGGTCATAAGTCCTGTAAACACCTTGATCATCCATATTCAGTTTCCAGTTTGTTTCTTCGTCTCTATTGAGATACAATTAAAAAATTTAAAATTAACCACCCACAGGTGAAAATCCAGGATTCGTATACAGATGTAAGTATACATTTCACAAATATTTGTAAATATTCTGGTCAATTCTTTGGCGTATAAAATAGGAGTGTTACTCCAGGCGACTTCTAAACAGTGCGCTAGGAGGCGGTAGCCTCTTCGCATTGTGTTAATAAAGTAGTTTGCTAAATGCTAAACAATCATTCTTTATAGATGGCGTTAGTGGGTGGATTGTATAGATTAATCTTAAAAAAAATTAATTAGTACAATCAAATCTACATAGATGGCTAACTGGAACTGACACGTGAAGATATGTATGGATTTGGAGTATATATACAACTTCCAAAAATGTATCATACATGATCATAATAACAATGGTGGAATGGGGAATGTTGTAATTACATAAAGCGTGCGCTTAACCCAACCAATGACAGGTCATAAGTCCTGTAAACACCTTGATCATCCATATTCAGTTTCCAGTTTGTTTCTTCGTCTCTATTGAGATACAATTAAATAAAATAAAAAATTTAAATTAACCACCCACAGGTGAAAATCCAGGATTCGTATACAGATATAAGTATACATTTCACAAATATTTGAACATTTGAGTTTAAATCTTTCTTCCGATGATGAATGTACAAAACTTTCGAAATTTGTGGGGAAAAATAAACTCGAAATAGAATTAATAGTTATTTAATTAATTATAATAAAAATCATCATATTGTTTATTTATTTTCTTCTTTAACAGCCGTTGTCGTCCACTGCTGGATATAGGCCTCCCCCATACTTCTCCATGTATGACATGTCATACGGGGGGTGGTTGGCATTACAAAGCCACGCTTGCCAGACGGGTTGGCGAGGTGTCCTTCCACGTTAACCTATGCAACAATATTATCCACCGAGGTTATTCACACTCGATCTCTAACATTTCGCATAGTTTCCAGGGGAGACCAAAGTCGAGGAGGTATGGATAGGTACTTGGGATCAGATCAATCCTCCAGCGTAGCATGGCCATCACCACGGTAATGGCCATGCACCGCTCGAAGAGTCAATAGCATCTCTCTAACTCCCCCCTTATTGTTTATATATTGTTTATATTCAGTTCAAATTGTTCTTCCGGTGATGAATGTACAAAACCTTCGAAATTTGTGGGGAAAAAAAATCTCGAAATAGAATTAATAGTAATTTTATTAATAATAAAAAAAATCATCAGTGTGAAATGCCACAATGTTGAAAACATTAGAACGTCTATGAAAGCGTTAATATCACAATGACAAAATCAAATAAAATAAACAAAAAAAATGTTCTCTTAAATTATTAAATACTTCGATTCTTATCTTTATATTTCGTTATTAAATAGTATTGATTCAAATAAATAATAAGCATTTCATGTTCAATTCCTAATTTGTATAAAAGAATGGTCATTTTTATGATGAAGAATCCGGGTCGTGTCTTATATTGAACCGGAGTTCTCAACTTTTACTGCAGGCGAAAAAGTATGATATTTTGAAGAAATAACAAAAGCAATCCTACGTATTTGAACAATGGTTATTTAATAATATTTAAAAAAAAAATATGTTTCTTTTTTGTACTTTTTACACAACACATCGTATATTATTACAAAAATTCAAATTCAAATTCAAACATGTTTCGGACACCTTCAGTGATATACTACAAATTTAAACGGAACGTTATCAAAACTGACTACATTCATGAAAAAAAATGTAATATTTGTAAGATTTCTAATTTTAATTGTATCTCAATAGAGACGAAGACGTAAACTGGAAACTGAACATGGATGATCAAGGTGTTTACAGGACTTATGACCTGTCATTGGTTGGGTTAAGCGCACGCTTTATGTAATTACAACATTCCCCATTCCACCTTTGTTATTTTGTGATCATGCATGACAAATTTTGGAAGATGTATATATACTTCAAAATCCATATTTATCTTCACGTGGCAGTTTCAGTCAGCCATCTATGCAGATTTGGTTGCACTAGTGAATTTTTTCAAGAATTAACCCATACAACCGACCCACTAACGCCATCTATGGAGAATGATTTTCGGCATTTAGCAAACTACCTTATTAACACAATGTGAAGGCTGTTGACCAACATATTGTTAGAAGCCGCTAGGAGTATTATTCCATTCTATATGCCAAAGAATGTAAGATTTCTATTAAATTTATCACTTATGAAGGGCTTTTGTGTCCGAAACATGTTTGTTTTTTAATTAATTTTTTTGTTATAAGGTGTGTATTATGTATAAAGTATAAGAAAATAAACATTAATGATTCTGTAACACAAAGTTATGACAAATATAGAAGAAATTTAACATTTTTATTTAATATTTTAAATGAAGCAATCCTTAATGTCAATCAGCAAGCTTTAAGACGTACAGTGGTTGATGATACAATGTAACAACCTTACGTTTCGTTATTGAAAACTAGTCTCGTATAAAAACGAGAAATCTATCACCATTTGTAGCATTAAAAAACCAGTTCAATGAATTATCGGATGCCAATTAATATCAATAAAATTATCATCACTTCGGGGAAGATGTACAAATCTAGAACACACCATAACCGCTGTAGATGAGCTTGCGGTGACATCTACAGACTTATATGTGGCATAAATCATTGCCCTTTGAAACAAACTGATTCTGAATCAATACCATATAAAAAAGTAATATTATAATATATGTTTTTATAAGGATTAACTGTATCTCAATAGAGGCGAAGATGTAAATTGTTTTCTGGGAACAGAATATGGTGGTCGAGGCGCTTACAGGACTTACGACCTGTCATTGGTTGGGTTAAGCGATCGTTTTATGTTTAACAACATTCCCATGTCTGACAAATTTTTGGGAGATGTATTATGCTAGAATGCTGCGCTGCTCTTCACATTTTTTTATTAAATCTACACTAGCGCCATCTATTAATATTGGACTTAATAGGTGGCGCTAGTGTAGATTGAACTAAAAAATGTGAATAGATATAACATGGTGGTTGTAAGAAGGGCGGAATGGGGAATGTTGTTAAACATAAAGCGATCGCTTAATCCAAACAATGACAGGTCATAAGTCCTGTAAGCGCCGTGACCACCATATTCTGTTCCCAGAAAACAATTTACATCTTCGTTTCTATAGATACAATTAATCTTTATAAAAAAATAAATTTTCCGCAATGGGTAAAATCCAGTATTTGTCTACAAGTATTTGT
The DNA here is from genome assembly GCA_022606425.2 of Lepidostoma basale. NCBI lineage: Eukaryota > Metazoa > Arthropoda > Insecta > Trichoptera > Lepidostomatidae > Lepidostoma > Lepidostoma basale. Next base: position 892,845 of record JAHDVF020000524.1, on the reverse strand, counting down.
ATACATACAAAATGTTGTAATATTATATAATATAATGCGAAAAAGAAAAAAAAACATCATGCGTGAGTTTAGCGGCAATGATACTCAACCATTTTTTTCTTCGGGCCACATACATTTATATTTGTAAAGTTACGCGACCCGCAACACTATACTGGTATGACGAAAAAAATAGTGAAACCCCCTCTTATTTTAGAAAACAATTTAAAAATTTTAAAATTGTAAACTAAAACAGAATGATAAAAGTTTATGTGAAATCCACAAGCAAAATTATTTGCGCGCGTACTTGTCTGTCAAATATTTGTTTTTTGGAAATAAATCTAGCATGTACAATAGCAACACTCTTATACCAGATCTGATGTGGACCATAATGACAATCTTATTTGGGTGTCACTATCTGTGCGTCAAAGTCGAAGTGAATCTCAAGATATACGAAATTTAGAATGCCAGATTTTTTGAAATCATGTTCCTGATATAATTAATGTGTTTTGGGCCGCATATAAAATCTTGTTATACTTTAATATGACACGTGACTTATAACAAAAATAACATTAATTATAGGATATCAACCTTGCATACTACAATATTTGATTGATCAAAAGCTAACTAACTAACCATTACGCCGTCTCCCCGAATGAGTAGGCAGAAATAATGGACTGTCACACTTTTCTTTCCTGAAATATCTCGCTTCCTCAACATTCATACATCGTGTCACGCATGCGCGTCGATTTATCTGACTTCTTTCTAGTTCCATTTGCATCGTTAACATATACTTTTTTACCATTATTTCTTCATTCATTCTTTCCATGCGTCCAAACCATCTGAATGATCCTTTCGTTATTTTGTTCATAACACCATCATTCGCACCGCATTCACTTCTTATATTTTCATTCGACACTCTATCATACACAGAGTATCCACACATTCGTCTAAGAGATCTCATTTCAACTGCATTTATTCTATCATTCGCACCGCATTCACTTCTTATATTTTCATTCGACATTCTATCATACACATAGTATCCACACATTCGTCTAAGAGATCTCTACTGTATTTATTCTACTTTCATCCTTCTTTTGTCAGTTCCATGCTTCGCTTTCATACATAAGGGTCGGTACAAGAACACCATTGTGCACTGCCATTTTAGCTTATTTGAATAGGTTTTTGTTTGCGATGACAACTTTAAGTGCCCCATTCACTTTGTTGTCTGCCCCAACCCTTCTTCCAATATCCCTCTCCAAAAAAATATGATTTACTAACTGAATGTAAATTGATTATTATTAAGTAACTAAATTTAAATCCATTATTTATATCAGTGTTCTTTTCATAACTGGAAAACGGTAATGGGGAATTACACATAACTTATCATCCAAATTTATAAATTGAACAACTATGAAACATAAAAATAGAATTAGATTTACATATATTTTGAATGATTTCCTATCAAGCAATACATTTTTTTAATTATACATTTATATACCTTCAAATGTATTTTAAAATATCATTTGCTTACTCTCCCTCCATCAGTAGTATACATCCAAAGGCTGCGACTCATTTTTTGCACCAATGATGAACAGTGTAAGAAAAATCCAAGAAGGAAAGATCGGGTTTCGTTCTTCACCGAGCATTGAGTTCGTCAAACGGAAAAAAAAGTTCGAGAAAGCTTCGTCGGACCTATGATTTATACTCTTTAGGCCGGTTGAATACCAAGCGCAGAATTAATTATCAGTTCTGCTTATCAACAAGGTGTCCCAATCGTGATTACGTTATTTTCTGTTTAATTATGATTGTTAACAAATCTTCAGGAAACATCTAACTAACCATCACGCCGTCTCCCCGAAGGGGTAGACAGAAAGAATGGACTGCCACATTTTTCTTTCCTGACATATTTATCTCGCTTCCTCAACATTCATACATCGTGTCATGCACGCGCGTCGATTTCTCTGACTCCTCACATGACCGACATTGAATATTTGATTTATTTGATCATGCCACGTTTTCCTCGGTCTTCCTCTATTTCCGGTTCCATTTACATCATTTACATATAATTTTTTTACCATTATTTCTTCATTCATTCTTTCCACATGTCCAAACCATCTTAATGATCCTTTCATTATTTTATTCATGACACCATCATTCGCACCGCATTCACTTCTTATATTTTCATTCGACACTCTATCATACACAGAGTATCAACACATTCGTCTAAGAGATCTCATTTCTACTGCATTTATTCTACTTTCATCCTTCTTTTGCCAGTTCCATGCTTCGCTTCCATATATAAGGGTCGGTAGATTCATTTGGTACATGGATTACATACATTACGATAGGTGTATTATATAATAAAGACTCTCTACTTAATGCGTACACCCAATCTTAAGGGATGGCGCTAGTGTAGATTGAACTAAAAATGTGAAGTGTTCCTCAACATTGTAGCTTATATACATCTTCCAAAAAAATGTCGGAATGGGGAATGTTGTTAAACCTAAAGCGATCGCTTAACCCAACCAATGATAGGTCATAAGTCCTGTAAGCGCCTCGACCACCATATTCTGTTCCCAGAAAACAATTTACATCTTCGTCTCTATTGAGATACAATTAATCCTTATATTATTATTTGTACCTGTAAAATGCGTTTTGACGAAGAAATTGATTAGCCTTATTTGATATGGACAATTGACATTCGAAATATAAAAGTATTAAAATTTGAATTTTCATATGAAGCACACACTTTGTCGTTACACATTTTAAAAATATCAAATAATAAAACACTTTGTATTAAACAACGGTGTGGTTATTATAATTGATGTCAACTAGTTTAGCTTGGATCCAAGAATCATCAGGGCAGTACAACAACCACACGAAAACACGAAATTAACATGTATAGTACACGCACCGCCCAAAACGTTTCAATTCTATAATATTATATTTCCAACAACAACAAATATCCATCACGCCATTTCACCGAAAGGATAGGCAGAGAGAATGGACCGCCACACTACTCCATATTGACACACTTCTATAGATTCCTCCACATTCATACCGCGAATCATACACGCACGTCGATTTTTTCGACTTCTAACATGGCCAACCTTTATCGGTCACACTCTGAGACGGAACTTAGCCTGCATCGCTCAGGGCGCACTAGACTGGTCTCCTATGGGGGAAAAGAGTAAGCGAGGCAGACCTAGAGCCACCTGGAGAAGAACCCTGCAGGACGAGGTTAAGGCAGCAGGCCTCACTTGGGATGATGTTAGGCATCAGGCATGCGATAGAGTCGGGTAGATAAGGTTCCTTGAGGCCCTATACACCACGGAGGTGACAGGACAAAAAGAAGAAGAAGAAAAACATGGCCAACCTTTAAAATTCTCCTTAGTTTTCCTCTTATATGTTCTTTTTATATTTACTGTTTTGAAAAGTGATATGAAACCTATATTAAATTATTAATACGAATGAAGTCTTGTCTTGAAGAATGTTTTCTAGAAGTTTGATATTTGATTTTAACTTCAAGAACACTCGTTTTCATTTGTATTAGAATTATTTATATAGAATTCTTTAAAGTTTGCAGCACGCGACTACAAAATATTATGTCGCGAATTAAAACATTGTTCTCAGTGTGTAGACAGCCTTAGGACATAAATTTAAACGAGAATTAATTGCATGTTCTGCATAGAATTACATTGTAGTCCAAATCAACGGATTATAAATTATAATCCAGGTAGATTAGGTTACAAAGAGAGGTGAGCTGAAAATTTATTGTTCGGAACTTTGATAAACCGATAAGGGTCAAGTTCCATGAGTATACTACAACAACAACAACATCAAACCATCACGCAGTTTTCTCCGAAAGGTTAGCAGGGAGACTTGTCCACTACACTTATTTACCCGACGAACTTCTCTAGTTTCGTCTACATTCATACAGCGAGTCATACACGCACGTTGATTCTTCCGACTTCTCACATGGTCGACCTGATCTAATTTGATAAGTTTAGTTATGTCACGCTTTTCTCGGTCTTCCTCGACTCCGAATTCCATACACATCGTTAATACATATTTTCTTTACCAATATTTCTTCATCAATACGTACCATGTGTCCAAACCAAATCCCTTCCTGATATCCATCATTTTGAATACTGTCATGCGTCGTTTTGTCACACATACGTCTAAGGGATATTATCTCTACTGCACTTATTCTGCTCCCATCCCTCTTCTGACAAGTCCATGATTCGCTTTGAAATATAAGGGTTGAACCAAGAACTCCATTGTGCATAAGTGGTCTAAGGGTAAAATTTCATTTTATTTCATTTATTTATTTACAACGATTACAAACATTACATATGCGTCCAAGTCGTCTGCAACCTCAAAATTACATTATAAGATATATTTTCAAAATAACATTAAAAAAAATAATAAAATAACAAAATACATAAATAATACGGCATCAGATATAACATTCACAACATTGATATTGCATCCGTGAGGCAACTCACACTATCACAATATGTCGACCTCCAAGGCGATCCGATTAAGCAATAAGATTGTTCTACCCACAGGTATAACCATTAGCAGGTTGGTTATGCAGCGCGGCAAATAAACCAATTTGTGCTGTCTTTGACAAAGGTAATATAACACATCATAAATAATGTAATGTGAATGAACTTACTTAGAAGCACACTGATATGAACACTGTATGAAACAACATATTGTCTCTTGGTTTATGAGTTAAGGTAACAAAAACAAACTGAGCTTCGTCGATGAAGCGCCGGCGAGAGTGAATCCGGTTATTCCGATAAAATAAAATAAATTAGTGTACAAATAAAATATATGTGTATTATTATTATATTTAATAATGCCACACCACAAATTAAGTGCTTCATACGAAAAGTCTCAAGGAAAACATTTATTACCCTTGGATATACCCAACTGATTTCTTCCAAACAGGGAATGCTGGATTTGGGTGTTTCTTTTTTCGAATAAATAACTCGGACATTTTGAATAACTTGACTTTGTTTGTCTTCGACATTCATCGACGCCAATTGATTATTTCTCGTGCTACTATGTAGATCCAACTCTTTTTTAATATATAATACAATATATATTTTAAATGTATTCTCTTCTGTTTTATTATTATAATTTAGCTATCAGCTACATGCTTCTTCTCCTTTTTCTTTCTTGATGTAGACTTATGTGTTCTGTTTTCCTGAGGGTTGCGTGTCAGCTATCCTTCCATCTTTTAGGAGGTCTTCTACGAGGACGTGTCCCGATTATGTAGTGCAATATAGGGGAGTCTGGTGATGTCCATCCTTTGGGCGTGACAGTTCCTGTCCTCCCTTCGCTGTCCATCTTATAATATTCTCAGTCTCACATATCTCTCTAATTCTGGTGTCCCTCGCGCGATCTATTAGCAACGTGTCTGCTATCATCCTCAGTATCATAATAATAAGTAATCAATAAGTATTTATTATTTCACTTAAGTTCACGTAAACAGGTAATATATTCTAATTAGACTTGAATTTATCCTACATATTAGACAAATAATGGATTCTAAACGTGTTATCACAAAAGATTAGGCTACAAATTAAACCAACTCACCGACATTGTATTAAATGAAGCGACACTCAGTGTTTTTAACTCGAATGTGCTCAAAACTTGTTTGATTCTGGCTGTTTGCCCTTGCTTCAACGCCATGTATTTTTTTTATTAATAAATTGAAATTGGAATGTAGTCTATATTAATTTGAACCATTATTATTAAAAGCTTATAATCTTATTACTGTTTTTATCAAATGGTAATGTAAAACCTATAACTATATACAAATTTCATTATAAATTATTTTTATTTAATAATTTAAGGACCAAGAATAAGGGTAGATAGTAACACATCGATGATTTCAAATTCTTAAATAAATAAATGCGTTGAACTTTGAGATTTTCTTTTCAATAAAAAAGTGTTTTTATTACATCTTGATATAAATTGTGACATTTCACTTACTTATTATTAATTAACTAATAAATTGTATAATTACATGTTTATCAAATCCTTACATTAAATATTTTATTACAATTACAAAGTAAGATTTTTTACAATTTTCCGATGGACAATCGATACACGTGTAAAAAACCGACATTGATTTGTTAAGAACGTTGACAAAATTAACAATACATGATTTTTTTTTCAAATATAAATGTTGATTATAGTACATCGATGATATCTTGAAATGCATTGATAAAAAGATCTTTAAGTTTTCCCCAAGAAAAGGCAAGCATCGCTGGACATCTGCTAACAAGTGAAATGTAAAAAAAATGTATTATTTGTCGAGTATTATGTTGTAAAAAAGATACATGGAAAGATCGTGATATTACGTGGAGTAGAATACAAATTATTGTCTCGACTTTAAAACTGTGGAGGAATTGTTTTTAAAGTTTCGAACAGAGAAGAAATAATTTTTCAATTTTCAGTTCAAATCAACGGCAACGATGGAACCTAGCAATAAACGGGGAATAATTTATGATTTAAAGATTATTTGTTATTAACCGTCGCGTTGCCATGTGGTAAATTGAGTTTCCACTGCCAATTTAAAGTTGATTTTCTTAAAACCTATGGACCCTAATATTATAAAAAAAATTGTAATCCTCCATTGAAGTGTTTTCAATATTTCGTAATAAAAAAAAAAGCAAAAAATTACTTCCTTCATCCCAAAAAAAAATATTTTCTAAGACTGCCCTCACCTTCATTCGTGTTAAGGTAGAATTTGTTTTGCTTATATTTACAACTTTATCAAAAGTGACAAATACTTACTCGCTGTTTTGAACGTATTATAAATTATATCTTTGACCTTTTCAATAGGTACGTAATAATACCGACTGGATGAAAACGCAGCACGTAAATTAATAATATCAGAACTGTGAAAATATTAACACTTTACCAAAAGGGACAAATATTAATACGTACTCGTTGTCTTGAACGTACTATACATTTTGCCTAGGTGCCTTTATCCTCGCCCCGCCGGCTGCGGCGCGCAGACAAGTTTATACCTGATGTTTAGTCGCTCGTATGCTATGACGCATTACATATCAGAAATCGCATGGTTCCAGAAAAAAATTAATAATGATATGTTTTTCAAATAATCCATGTATGTTATAGATATCGATCTATTTCTAATGAAATTCCCTACAAGATGACATAAATTAAATTTTGATTCATCTAGTCATATGCTTGATATTTAGATAAAGTTAGCGGTAAACTGAACTTACCACATGGGAGCAAGCGTTTTGTTTTGAACACGGTACGTTAAGGGTTAAAACAAAACACACAATATGTTAAAAGTACAGTTTAGTGATAAATTATCACTGACCATCATTACTAATATATTCTTATGTATGAGTGTATTTAGCAGTGTTTATCTTTCACAATTACAAGCAATGTGATGTGTAGTTTTACTTATACTCTTACGCTATATTACTTTTCTTGTTTGCGTAGAACCATATTGGTTCATTAATTATATATTTAATACTAGCTGACCCGGCGAACTTCGTACAGCCTCAGATCAATAAATGTTGTGTTAACTTATTTGTTAAATTAAATTCAGTTATTTTTAAGTTAAAATGAATACTCAAAATGAATTAAGTTAAATAAATATGCATAAATCAAACTAAAAAGTATTTGAATAACACTGATATGAACGTAATTCACATGGCAGCAAGGGATTTGCTTTATTGCAGCGAATCGAAATAATTTGCGTAGTATTGTTGCACTTCTTTCTGTTGAACTATTATATTTGCTGGATGGAATGCACTCGGTCGTTTTTTCCAATGTTTTAAAGTTATTCTGCAATTTAGAACGGAGACAATTCCAATAAATCAAATATCATCTAAATCGGTCTAGCCGTTCTTGAGTTATAAATAGTGTTACTAACACGACTTTGTTTTATGTATATAGATTTATAATAAAGATTTATAAATTTAAAGATTTATTATATTTTATGGTATTGACATATTCCATATTTTATTGCGACGAATGTGTGATATGGATGTTGTCAGGTGCGGGAGACAAAGAAGAAGATATTGGAAAGACCATACAGAGAGCATGGACGCCCAAAGACTATCATACCTTACTTTACGTGAAAAAAATAATAAGGTTGCCTGGAAGACCCCACAAAAGATGGAAAGTTTTCTAAAAGTTATTATATTTTCAAACATTTTCCATTGAGTTGTGCAGGACAGAGAAAATGGAGAATAACTATATTAAGCTTCTAGAAAACAGAAATTTTTATTCAAGTAATTATTTGATTTAGAGTTTTACATCATTGTTCATGAAATAAGAAATCTCACCACTTAATTTACAATAAATTACTCAATACATATTTATGACTTCACTAAAGTTCACGAAAATAGGTAATATATTCTCATTAGACATAAATGTATCCCACATATTAGACAAATAATGGATTCTAAACGTGTTATCACAGAAGATTAGGCTACAAATTGTACCAACTCACCGACACTGTATTCAATGTAGCAACCCGCGTCTTTCCGCTACGAGGTTAGAACAAGATGTCCAAGTGGTTATTTTTAAGGTAATAATTAATATTTTCATAGTTAGACACATTTAAAATTTACATTATAAATAAAACACTTGTTTTTTACCACTTGAGTATTATATTTTACACGACTAGTGTCGGAAGCTACAAATGCTTCCATCTACAGGTTTCAATATAAAGTTTATAAGACCCCCTTTTCCAGAAGCCAACGGGTGACCAATATACACATATTCATCCACCACATTTACATTTTTATTATGGATTTTAATGTCTTCAATTTGTGTGTTAGTCAATATTTTTAACTTTGTCATATTCATTTTAAGGCCAATTTTTATAGAAGAGAAGATTCATTTTAAGATTCCAGCGTTTCTTGGAGTTGTTCGTGAGACTCCCAACAATTCTTGTTAATATGTATAATTATTTAGTTATTTATATTACCCAGATGAAGTTTGGATACAAACGAAACTAGTACGCATAGTAACATAATTACAATTCCGTGGTGTATATATAAATATTTATTTTATTTTATTTATGTAATAATGTACGAGTAAGTTATTCCATTTTCTTACTTTGTATGAATCCGCATATTTTCATGTCATATAAATCTTATCAAAAATGATAATTTATGTAGGTTAGAACTTCTCCGTTCTTAATGTGCTTTGGAGAGTGTAACAAAAAACAATGTTCAACGAGTTTCTAAAAAACTGTCGAAAAAGTTTCATACAATACAGTTCAAAGATTTTCAAAAGTGAGCTCCAAAAAACAAAATTGTTAGAGTTTCAAAATACATTAACGAAAGAGTTTCATAATATACCTGTATATTGTCTTCTGACTGAGAACTTTTCATCCTAGCCTCGAAGTTAGTTGGTTAATTATTCTAATTGTACGTAGATTTGTTTGCTTCTAATGAGATTCAGTGAAACAGAGGTGTAATTATTGTCTGACACGCTCGTGGGAATAGTTATGCTTAATTGAAACTTGTTTTTTTCGTATTCTACCCTATTTCCCGTTTAGTACACATTTGTAACGGGATTCAGATAAAATCCGAAAACCTAGTAAATCATAATTATTGATGGTTGAGATATTAGTTTTGTAAAACTCCATTGTTAATTTATAATAGTAAACACGATTGTTTAGTGGTTTTATTTGGATTTCTTCTTATTCTTCTTCTTATAGACCTTTCGTATGTTCCTGAAATCAGGTTGGCCTCTCTTGGGAGGTTGACTCCCAGCTATCTCTCCATCTCTTCGGCGGTCTTCCGGGGGGACGGCAGCCGGCAGGAATTTGATGTGCCACAGCGTGTGGGATTCTGGTGGGATCCATCCTCTGCACGTGCGCATTCCAGTATCTTCTGCGTTGTCTGCCCCATCTCACGAGATCCTCCACCTTGCAGATCTCGCGGATGGCCGTGTTCCTCACCCTATCGCGAATAGTCCTTCCTGCTATCATCCTCAGCGTCCTCATCTCTGTCTCCCGTACTTTAGCCTTCCTATTTTATTTGGATTTAATTTATATAAATTGTGACAAATTTATGTCGACTTGCGAGAGCATTGAATTGAACCTAATCGGAAGACAGTGTGTCCTTATATTGAATTAAGAAATCTACAGGATGGGGGAGAAAGTATATACCTTATGCAAATTTTTGAGTTGTTAAATAAAATAATTTTAAGGTTTTTCCTAGAACTAATGATGAGTGATAGGTAAATTTTCACCTGAATTTCTAGGAATTTTTGAGGTTCAATACATAATAATAAACAGTAACATTTCAACTGAATTTTTTGGGAATTTTTGAGGTTCAATTCATAATGATAGACAGTTACATTTAAATTTACAGCTGAATTACTAGGAATTTTTGAGGTTTAAAATATTATATAATATTAAAAGTTTCATTACTAATTTAGGTTGAGGTATGTACCAAGTAACAAATCACGTTGAATTTAGAATTATAAACAGTAAATTTTAATTATGTACTTTCTCTCCTAAGATTCTTCTTAAGATTTCTAAATTCAAGGTTTTTTTCAATTTGAAACAAATTTGTCACAATTTATATAATTTATATAAATTAAATCCAAGTAAAACCACTTAACAATCGTGTTTACTATTATAAATTACTCAGTAAATCCTTACAAATACGAACTTCTCAAGTAATTGTATCTCTTAAATTTAAAATTGTAAAGGTAATTTCAAGCTTTGACCTATTACTCTCTGCGTCAAGTTCTTTTTTAAGAAATGGACTGCCAGCTTCTGCAATCTTTTTGAAGGCCATCCTTGAGGTTTGCTTCTTTGGAGCAAATTTTGTGAGGTTCTTTTTGTAAAATTTTCTGGTCTGTGCTAGTCTGGTTAAATTTGTTTTCTAATCATAGTCCTCTTTTTCTAGCTCACGTCGTTACCTTTCTCATTATCTTGTACGAGGCTTGCCCGTAAGCAGGTCTGTGAGTATATGGTATACTGTATAATCATGGCCAAGTTAGCCTTACCAAGGTTTTTTCTTGATTTTTAAAAATGATAATTTACTTTTATTTCACTTGTTCTTCTTCTAGTTCCAACCGGTTATAGAAGATTGCCATATACAGGTCAAACAATTATAACCAGAAAAGAAAAACAACTTATTAAATGGAATACAAATATATATTTATTATTATTTTTTTTTATGCAAATAAAAATAAAAATGTAAAAAATCTTTTTAAAATTTATATTTAGTTAAAATCCACCAATATTTGTTTAATATAATGACTGGTTTTGGCAGCTCGCTGTCATCTTCTGATTATTTTTATTTAATTTTTTTACAATGAACTTTTACCATGAAATTTCATATTTAAACATAATTTTTTTTTCCATTTTTGTTGTTTCTAGAACAATGAAGACATATTAAATAATCATAACGAATGAAACGCATGTTTCTATAAATTTTATTTTAATAAAAAAATACATGTTTTAATGTCCAACGGCAGTAAGGTGAAACATGCCATTCTCTATTCATTCTATTCATTAATATAACTATTTGAAAACTTACATCTTCATTCGTATTAATTCATTTCTTTTCATTACAGACTATTTAATGTAAATTTCCCCATAACTATAACTTGATAATATAGTACACCATATTTTGGACACATATCCCGGGGAGATCAGGTCAACTTTGAAAAGCTCATCATCATGGGCAAAGTGGAAGGAAGGCGACCACAAGGACAACCACCGAGCCGCTGGTCCGATCAAATCAGGGATCTGAATGGACTCTCATTAGCTGCAGCCTGGAGACTGACGGGTGACAGAAGCGCATGGCGTGCAATGGTCAATAGTTTACAGGATGGCCACGATCCTTAATCATGAGGAATACGACTGAGAAGAGATATTACACCAAGCTTTGCTTTGCAAAAATCTTCTAATTTATTTATTTATTAAGGGTAACATACAGCGCTATCAATAACATATATATAAAAGAAACATTTAAAATAATTAAAATAAGGCCACAACATTTTGAATGTATACAAATTCTTGTAGACAAATACTGGATTTCACATAACGGCGGAATTGGGAATGTTGTTAAACGTGAAGCGATCGCTCAACCCAACCAATGACAGGTCATAAGTCCTGTAAGCGCCTCGACCACCACCTTCTGTTCCCAGAAAACAATTTGCATCTTCGTCTCTATTGAGATACAATTAATCCTTGTAAAATAAAATAAGGCCAATTACATGCTACCACAAATATAAAATAATAGTTAACAATCAACAAATGATAGTGAGAAACAAGATTGAAGTTAAACTAAGACAAAATAAGTTATATTTAATATTTAAGAGTTAAAATACTTATAGTACTGGAAATAAAAAATAAAATTAAGATAAAATAAAATAAAAAGTAATATACGAGTATTATAATGTTACATCGTGGTCACATCCGCGCCGAAATGTTGCTCCGATCACTTTTTTAAATTTTCGCTCGCTCAAATGAAAGTCGTCAATGTCTCCAAAATGCTTGTTGTACCCTTATTAATTCTTTTTTTAATTAAAGACACCTAATGTGTCCAAAGATTCGTGATAACCAAACATAAGTTACTTTCAATGATAATTAAATAAAACGATGTTTTTAAACTACTTCCACTTTTGTCTTTATTTCGACAGCGACCGGTTTCGCCCGGTCTATCGATGCCAGTGAGCCTGGCGAAACCGGTCACTGTCGAAATAAAGCCAAAAGTAAAATTAGTTTAAAAAACGTCGTTTTATTTTATTATTATTTTAAACAAACTTCCATCAAGAGTTTCAGTAAAATCGTTTGATTATCATAAGTTATGTTCAATGATTTGAGTATTGAATGTCTCTTTCCAACTTGTTTATCAAGATCAAAGATTATTAATTACATTATATTTAGCATTCAAGTTCTGTGGAATATCAAATACTTTTAATTGATCTTGCAACCGAAGCGCGACGTCCTTCCATTAACATGCTGATCAGGTTATCACTCACAGAGTAAGGGAGCGATCAGGGATCGAGAACCTGTATTATGCGGGCTTATACACAAACATTTTTCGGACTAACCAGCCCTTCATTTTTTCAGTTTTGACAGATGTTATAATGATATTAACATATATTATTAATCGTATTAATATCTGTCAAGACTGACCATATTTGTAAACAATTTTATTATATTTTAAATATTTATATAAAATCACTGATGAAGGGCTGGTTAGTCCGAAACATGTTTGATATTTTATTTTTATTTAATTTTTTTAATCAACTTATTGAACGCTAAGGCATTAACACTGGAACTTTACAGTAATAAACTTAGGAAATTAAAAAAAAACTTGGTTTAATCCACTAATTGTTTAAAAAATATTTAATAAAACACGTGTTTCGGAGAATGCCTCTATCTTCAGGTGTAAAAATATAATAAAATCTAAACAAAGAAAGACTAATATAAAAACGCATTTACAATTCGATACAATTATTCCAACTTAAAAATTAATTGCTCCTGTAAATTTGGAGATATTTCGCGTATAAGTGAATTGTTTTGGTCAATTTAACTGTTGCCGCACTTTATAATAGTTAATTGTGACACGTAATACGTTTGTGCTGTTTTGCTGTTAAAATTATATTAGTTTTATCGTTTTTATAAAGAATTTTGACAGGTGTAAAAATAAATTTTTCTTTTGTTCCAATGACAATTTGAATAATTTCTTCAATATTATTTCAAAGTTCTTGCTGTTTAAGTGCCTAATTACAGCTAATTTAAAAAACGGTGGATACGTGTAACATAAATTAAATAAACACAAAAGTCCGGATCGTCCATGTCAACATGTGCAAAATCGAAAAAAACATTATGTGTTATTACATTATGTGCTAATTTAAAAAAACGGTGGATTCGTGGAACAAATTATAAATTAAATAGACAATATGTGCACCATCTAAAAAGAACATTTTGTGTTAATTTAAATTATTTTTATTTTGTTATTTTATTTTATATCATTGTATTTTATATTATTTTGATAGGGATCAAACCGGGCGGCCAATGAAAATAACGTTCTTTCTATACAATTTATTGAATCTAGTACAAGCGATAAATACACTAGAGTAAAGTAGATCCTGTCCGGTGGCGAGGTACCGGCAGAAGTTCCTCCGGATGAAGGGGCAGGCGGTAGCGCGGACTGTAGGTAGTCGGGGAGCAGGCAGCGAGGCGGGCAGCGTGCCGACAGCAGTCAGATCCGGAGGGATGAAGCTCGATCAGTAGGACCTCTCGTGTTGACTCGCCGAGCTCACATGCCGACTGCCAATCGCACCCGCCGTTATATAGGCGAGTGAGTCCGTGTGTACGAGGTGGTGGGGGTTCCATTCTGTAGCGCCATTGGTCGGCGCCTGTAGGCCGGTAGTGGGGGTGCCTCTGCGCTCTGTGGTTGGTCGCTTCGGCCGGCTGCGGCTCACTCGGAGCGGCCGAGTTCGGGGCTGTATTTTCATTCCAAATTTTCACCCGGCCTGTGCGGAGCTCCGGGCCGTCATCGGGAGGCGGTGTTTCGGCCTCTATTCATGCACGTATCAATCCCCACCGGCCTCTAGGTCTGAAACGGCGCCTTCTGGGAATCGGCGTATTTCGTCTGCGTGGATCTTTACTGGTTTCCCCTTTTTGTCCACCCAGTATACGTTCCCTCTTCCTACGGCTTTCAGAATAGTGTATGGGCCTCCCCATTTTGCGGCGAATCCGGCAAAGTTTCCTTCTGGATTCCCTGTGAGTGGGTGTTCCTTAATTAGCACCAGATCGTCTCTTCCATATTTTTCGTTTGATACCTCAACGTCCGGAGCGTATCGTTCCTGGTATTTGTCTTGGTGCTCTCTTATCTCCTCGTCTGTGGTTTCTCTGGATCTGGCGGTTACTTCTTCCGTTTCTACGGGAACGACCGCGTTCCATTCTCCTGGTTTTGGTATATTATACCCTAGAAGTGCTTTACTTGGTGTAACTCCTGTTGCCTCATTTTTTCTTCTTCGTAAGGCCGCGAGGACTTCTGGTAACTTCTCGTCCCATTCATCGTGCGGTAGGTCCTTTAGGAGTATTCTCAGCCCTTTTTTTATTTCTTGGTTCCTTCTTTCTGTAGGATTTGACCGCGGGTGATAGGTGGCTGTTGTCCAGTGATCTGTTTGCCATTTTTTTATTTGTTGCAACCAGTCCTTGTGGTAAAATTGTCTCCCGTTATCCGTCAGTATCCTCTTCGGAAATCCGTAGCGCTGGAACACTTCTCTCTCGAGGATTTTCGTGATGACTTGGGCTCTGCTGGATGTTATTGCGAAGGCTTCCACCCATCTTGTGAATACGTCCGTTACCACAAGGATGAATCTGTTTCTTCTCGCTGTCCTTGGATATGGTCCCATGATGTCGGCTGCTACCAATTCGAAAGGTCGCGAGGGCTTTGTACCGCCTTGAGGTGCTTTGTTTTTGTTTGGGCCCCTTTTGGTTGTCGCGCAAACTATGCATTGTGTGACATGTTTCTTGATGTCATCGTACATCTTGGGCCAGAAGAATATCTCCGCGATGGCACGTATTGTTTCTTGGATTCCGGGGTGAACGGCGGAGTCAGAGTCGTGGTATTCGTACAGTACCCTCGAAACGGTCGATCTCGGCACTACCAGTCTGTCCGATTGTCCTTCCTTCTTCTTCCATAGAATACCATCTCGCACGTCGTACCCATTTTGATGGCGGATATCCACTTCTGTGAGGTTCCTCTTTTGAAGCAACTGATGGAATCGTCGAATTCGTTTCTTGATGCCGTAGTCAGTTGCTTGTTGCTCCCGTATTTCCTGTCCTAGTGGTTTATCTTCGCCTGGTGAGATGTCATCGTTCTCCGGTGTTGTGGGGTGTCCCGGTTCGTCTGACTCGATGTGCTGGACAACTCCTACGTCCGGATATGCCATCCGACTCGGAGTCGTGTCTGCGTCCGTCACTGTTGTCTGTCCGGGGTTTCGGGATAACGCGTCTGGTAATTCGTTCCATTTACCCGGACAGTGCTCGATTGTAAAATCGAATTCTTGGAGTATTAGGGCCCATCGTCCTAATTTCGCTTTTTGTTCCTTGGTGGCGTTGAGCCATGTTAACGCTCGATTGTCGGTGCGCAGGCGAAAATGTCTTCCTTCGATATATTCCTTTTTACTACGCGGAGTCGGGGTGTTTTGAATTGCTTCTTCGTGAGGCCTCTGGGGGGAGTTACCCTTTTCTCCTACGGTATGTCCCAAGTAGCTGATTGATGTTTGCCCGATACCGCATTTTCTTGGGGAGCATCGCAATTCGTATTCGGCGAGTCTCTCTAGGACGAGTCTCAAATGTCTTAGATGTTCGCCTATGTTCTGGGAATATATAATAATGTCGTCCAGATATACCATAGCGAATTCTCGCAAGAATCCTGCCAGTACTTGCTGACACATTATTCGCTGAAAAGTGCCTGGCGCACCCTTTAAGCCGAACGGCATGACTTTAAACTGATAGCAGCCACCGTCCGGGGTCGTGAAGGCGGTTTTCTCCTTGTCTTCTTCGGCCATCGGTACTTGCCAGTACCCGCTTTTCAGGTCCAAGACGGTGAAGATGGATGCCGTGCTGAGGTCCTTAAGCGTTTCTTGGATAACTGGGAGCGGTGTGGCTTCTCCTACGGTTACTGCGTTTAACCTGCGGTAGTCGATGCAAAATCTCCGGTCTTTACTCCCTTTCTTAGCTGCCATTACGACCGGGAAGCTGTATGGTGATCTACTCGCTTCTACCACTCCGTCCGCCAACATGCCTTCCAGTTGCTGGTATAAGCCTCGCTTCTTTTCGTCCGACAGTCGGTGCGGGGGGAGTCGTATCGGTCTAGCATCCGTAAGATGAATGTGATGCGGGGGAAGGCGCGCTGGTCCTGATACTGGTTGGAAAACTTCTGCGAACTCGTCCAGCAGAGTTTGGAATTCCGGGCGATTGTTTTCCGGAACCAGTGACGTGTCCGGCCTTTCCGTTTGAATGTTTTTCTTGTCCGATCGGAATGGGATTAGATGAGTGCTCATTCGCACTTTCGCTCCGAAATGCAGGCACTTGCGGTGGAAATCTATGTTGGCTTCTTCTTTTATTAACCAATCGATTCCCAGGATCATCTCCTCCCTCAATTCTTTGACTTCCAAGATTTTATTATGGAAAGTCGTGCCTTGTATTTCAAAGGGCAAGTAGACTTCGGCCGAGACGTCGAGGCGGGCGGATGTGTTGGCCAGCAATAAGGTCTTAATTTGTGATGGTTCTTTCTTTATTCCGTTCGGAATTATATTCGATCTCACTAGCGAATACGATGACGCGGAGTCCACTAGCGCGTATCTTTCCGTACCGCCTATTCGCACGCGTACTTTTGGGAGTTGGCGGCTACCATTTGATTGGCAGAAACCACTTCTCGGCGGTGTCGTACGCGCGTCCTGCCCGGGACAGCTTTCTAGGCGCCGCCCGGGCCGGAGGCGTTTCCCTGGCGCGGCTGTGTATCGTCGAAACTTTGGTTTCCTTTGTATCCTCCTCTGTATCTTCCTCTTCCCTTTCGCCGGTGTTCCTCGCCGTCATATCTCTGCGGTGGCTGCGGGTAGAAATGCGGAGAATAATGTGCCGGATATTGTGCCGGGTACGGCGTAGGGTACGGTGTTGCGTATTGCGCCGGGAACTGCGTCGGGAACTGCGCCGGGTATTGCGCTGTATATTGTACCGGGTGGTGTGCGACTGGCGCCGGGTAGAACGTCGGCGGTGCTTGGTACACCTGTGCCGGAGCTGAATTTACGGAGGCTGTAACCGTACTGTGAATTGCGGCGGGGGCTTGCGATGGGACCGGCACTGTAGCGGCGGGTGTATAAACTTCCGGGCTCTCGGGCTTCAGTTCCGCTCGTAGCTCACCGCTCCTTCCAATCGGCCATCTTGTTTGTAGCTCCGCTGTGGCTTGCCATAATTCTTCCATCGTTGTACACGAATTTAGGTTAGGGGTCGATTTTAGGAACTGCATCCTAAATCCGGGGACGTACGCGTTCATATCTGCGATGGAACGTCCCGCGTACAGTCTCTGGAACCATCCGATCTTCCTACAAATGAAGTCGTGGGGTGACTCATTTGTCCGCTGCGTGTCTGCCGTAAACATTCCGATTAACCGAAGTATCTCCGCCGGATTATTAAACTGGAACAGCACTGCTCTCTCGAATTCATGCCACGATGGGGTACGTGTTGCATTCCGCGGGCATTTAGCTTCCCACCAATCTTTTGCTTTGAGATCGAGTTGCGCCGCCACGATGCCGACCCAATTTGCACGCGGGACGGCGTACCGGTACAGGTGCCGTTTGCATGTTGTCAGGAATGCGATGGGGCATTCGTCGAAATTCCCGGTGTATCTCACTTGGAGCGGCGGAATCGTAGCTGGCGGTTCCCGCAGTTGAATAAAATCTGCTGTCAGTGGGTCCATGCAATCTTTGACCATCCGGGCTTGGGTCTCCACCGTGGCCTGCACGTCGTTTAAGGGGACCGATGTGGATGGGTACACCCATACTGGGGACAGCGATCGAATGTGTTTATTCCCTGTGTTGTTCACGATTGGTGTGAAGGTGGCGGGGGCGACCGGCGTATCGACAGGTATATTAGAATTTGATTCGGTAGACGTCGTGGCGGTAGGTGCCGGGGCGGCTTCGATCCTTGTGTCCCCGACCTCCGCGGCGGCCGTCGCGCTTCTAGTAGCGAGGTGCATTATCACTTAATGGATTGCACTTGTCGGAGAACAATTTCACTAATTTTATCACGTTTGTCGGATAACAATTTTACTGAGTTTATAACACTGTTGGACACGTTTGTCGGATAACAATTTCACTTAATTTAATACACTTATTGGAGAACAATTTCACTTAATTTATCGCGTTTACTGGAGAACTATTAACACTGAAATGTTTTTTTCTTGTACACTTTGTTCACTATTTTTCACTGGTAATTCCGGTTGTCCTTGAGGGGTGGATACGTATATTCCACCGTAGAACTTACGTCGTTATGATTTCGGTTCAGAACGTTGGGCGCCAATTGATAGGGATCAAACCGGGCGGCCAATGAAAATAACGTTCTTTCTATACAATTTATTGAATCTAGTACAAGCGATAAATACACTAGAGTAAAGTAGATCCTGTCCGGTGGCGAGGTACCGGCAGAAGTTCCTCCGGATGAAGGGGCAGGCGGTAGCGCGGACTGTAGGTAGTCGGGGAGCAGGCAGCGAGGCGGGCAGCGTGCCGACAGCAGTCAGATCCGGAGGGATGAAGCTCGATCAGTAGGACCTCTCGTGTTGACTCGCCGAGCTCACATGCCGACTGCCAATCGCACCCGCCGTTATATAGGCGAGTGAGTCCGTGTGTACGAGGTGGTGGGGGTTCCATTCTGTAGCGCCATTGGTCGGCGCCTGTAGGCCGGTAGTGGGGGTGCCTCTGCGCTCTGTGGTTGGTCGCTTCGGCCGGCTGCGGCTCACTCGGAGCGGCCGAGTTCGGGGCTGTATTTTCATTCCAAATTTTCACCCGGCCTGTGCGGAGCTCCGGGCCGTCATCGGGAGGCGGTGTTTCGGCCTCTATTCATGCACGTATCAATTTGTTTTAGATTTATTTTGTGGGTGATGCACGATCGAAGTGTGCGCGGGAGATGCCTATTGGTGGCGATGAGGTTCGCAACCCATCACACCGCGTCTCCCGCGGAGCGAAAAGAGAAGGATGGAGTGCCGCATCAGTAAAAGTGTGACAGTCCATTCTTTCTGCCTACCCTTTCGGGGAGACGGCGTGATGGTTAGTTAGTTAGTTAGTTAGTTAAAAATTAACTTGGGCTATTTGTAATAAGTATACATTTGTTATAAGTATACTAAACTAGTATTTATTACAAATAGCCCAGGTTAATTTTTAAATTTTAATTATTGTATCGATTTTTAATTGGGTTTTTATGTTAGTCTTTCTTTGTTTATTTTTTATTTTATTGTTAGACATAAAGCTGGAGGTAACCTCCGAAACATATAATTTTTAAATATTTTTTTTAAATAATTAGTGGATTAACAGGGTTATTTTCAATTTCCTAAGTATACTTTTTTAATAAACGTGAGTGTTGTATACAATGATTATAAAAAAAACATCAAACATATACAACACAAAATTATGGCGAACATAGAAGTAATATCGTTTTATTGCACTATCATTTAAAATGAGCTCCCATCCAGAGATTTCAGTGAAATCATTTGATAAATTTAAAAATAATAATTTAATCACTGAATGCGGTTTGTAATTTTGCTTCAACCGACTGTTCGCTTTCCCTTATATATTAAACACCCAATCAATATGTGCATTCTTACACCCGATAATGAAGACTAATAGTTTTGTCACGTACTGGAAGTATCGATCGTTATTCAAAACCCCAGTATGGAGAGCTTACACGAACTGGGTATCGCAATAAAATGCACTGGGCTTGGGTCTGAGGCCTCCATCGACATGTATTTATAACGAGGCGAAATGATCAATGCATGAGCTAAGCCTTATTTGATGTGAGTCCGAGGTATGGGAGTTAATTACCCATTAAAACTGCATATTTTATATATGAATCAATCTAAGATTTTTTCAATACAATGAAAATTCTATCAGCACTATTCTATTGAATATTGCAACCTTGATTTTATTTTATTATGTATATTGTTTAAATGCAAAAAAAAAAAACAATTAACACTTTTTGTCTTTTTCTTTTTTATCAGACATGCATAATTATATCAGACATGTTTCGGACAACCCGGTCCTTCCTCATTGATATTATAAAGATATTTCTTCTTCTTCTTCTTCCTCAGCCTATTCCCGTCCACTCCTGGACAAAGGCCTCCTCCATTTGCTTCCATGTCTGTTCAGATCATCCTTCCACCGTAGTTGCGGTCGCCCAGCACTTCTCTTCGCCGTCCACGGTCTCCAAGTCAGCAGTCTTCTTGTCCATTTTTCATCTGAGCTTCTGGCTGTGACCCGCCCATTGCCATTTTAGATTCGCTACCCGGTGGATGATATCAGTGACCTTTGTTTTTTTTGTTCGAATTTTATAATGTTTTAAAAGATATTTAAAACATTATAAAATTGTTTACAAATAAGATCAGTTTTGACAGATGTTATAATATTTTAAATATTTTTATAATATCATTGATTTGGAAAAATCGACGAACGTGCATGTTACGATGCATGAATGTGGAGGAAGCAAGAGAGGCAATGCAGGACATACCGGTAAGGCGATCCATCCTCTCTGCCTACCCCTCCGGAGAAACGGTGTGATGGTTTGTTAGTTAGTTAGTTTAAATATAAGAAATACCACAGAAAAAAATAATTCTCTATTCACAACTATACTAGCATATGAATTGAAATCCTATTTTTTTAGTGTCTCTACACTCTACACTTATTTGCCTTAGTTTCAAAAATTAAGTACATTTCATGAAGTTTCACATGATTAAATGATTGGCCTGAAGTTTATTAAATATTAATTCGTATTTATACATTATGTGTTTTTTGTGTAATTATTTCTTTAATATTAAGCAATATTTATGTGTAGACGAACAAAATTAAAGTTAATTTTTTTGATTTATGAATAAAAATGTATTATTCCACCGTTGTCCAAAATAAAAGCTAGTAAAAATACATTTGTAATAAATTTTAAAATGTAATCATTAAAATATGTTATTATGAATCCTCACGCAACTGAATTTGAGAAAATTGTATTTTTTTGTTAAATAACAATAGAAGGTACCGACTTTTACAGTCGTTACAATTAGTAAAAATGATTAATGAATAATTCACCCGAGTTCATGGAACACTCTTTCCATGGGCGGCTCTTTGTTTATTGTTACATTTTTTGTATTATATATTATTGTACATAAATGTAATAACATGCACATCATGAATGTAGCGGGAAATCAACGAATATTTATGCAAACTAATACAAAAAAAATACTAACTAACTAACTAAACTAACTAACTAACCATCACGCCGTTTCCCCGAAGGGGTAGGCAGAAAGAATGGACTGCCACACCTTTCTTTCCTGACATATTTCTCTCGCTTCCTCAACATTCATACATCGTGTCATGCACGCGCGTCGATTTCTCTGACTCCTCACATGGCCGACATTCAATATTTGATTTATTTGATCGTGCCACGTTTTCCTCGGTCTTCCTCTATTTCTGGTACCATTTACATCATTATCATATAATTTTTTTACCATTCTTTCTTCATTCATTCTTTCCATATGTCCAAACCATCTTAATGATCCTTTCATTATTTTGGTCATGACACCATCATTCGCACCGCATTCACTTCTTATATTTTCATTCGACACTCTATCATACACAGAATATCCACACATTCGTCTAAGAGATCTCATTTCTACTGCATGTATTCTACTTTCATCCTTCCTTTGCCAATGCTATGCTTCGCTTCCATACATAAGGGTCGGTAGAAGAACACCATTGTGCACTGCCATTCTAGTTTTTTTGGATAGGTTTTTGTTTGCGATGACAACTTTAAGTGCACCAAAAATACTACTGATAAAAAAAGCTTCCCTAGTTTCAACGCATGTATTTTATAAAACTTTCGTTATTAGTTGGAAAGTTTCAATCCTGGGATTGGTTTGCAGCAATTTCTTCTATTCTTCTCTTCCATCCTTTCCTCTCTTGTGCGGCTCCTTTGAAATCTGCATATGATGAGCAGCGTACGTTCACCAACAGGTCCTCCAGGTACTCTCGGCGTGGGCGTCCCCTAGAGTTTGTCCCCTCGGTCATACCCTCCATTATGACATGCAAGAGACCTTCTTGACGTATCACATGGCCAATCCATTGTGCACGCCTTTCGGAGAAGGTCCTGAGCAGGTGCCTTCCTCCTTCGATTCTTTGAAGAACCTCCTCATTCGTGATGTGATCTCTCCAGGAAACTCCTAATAGTCTTCTATAGGACCACATCTCAAAAGCCCCTAGTCTCCGTTTATCTCTTTCGGATAGGCACCATGTCAACTTTCGTATTGAGCACTTATTTGTGTTGTGACATTGTTAAATAAAATCAAAATACAATTTTAGTAATTTGTATAAACACCACTTTATTTGGTAACACCAATCGGTTTCGCTCCCTTCGTCAGGGTGAGTGGGTAAACTGTTAGAGAGTACATTGAATGTTAGAGAGTAAACAGTTTACTCTCTCACCCTGACGAAGGGAGCGAAACCGGTTGGTGCTACCAAATAAAGTGGTGTTTATTATTTTGTGGATTAAATTTTTATTTATTTTTTGATATTATTCAATTACAATTTAAACTTTAATTTTCAATATCCTACATTGAGGAAGAATGTTTGTAATATTAGAAAAAAAAATATATAATACATCGTTTTCAAAAAAAAATATCAAACTTTTATTTTTTTAAACTTGCACCCCCTAGTGAAACATGCTTATTTCAAAAAAACAATACGATAAAAATAGTTTGTTATCTAGAAATTTTATTTTATTTGGTGAGAATGGCATGTTTCACTTTGTTAAGACGTTATCAAATGCATCGTTCCTATAAAATAAAATACATATTTTGAATATTTAAATTTTTTTTGATAAATTTATGGCGTTGTACAGACATGATTTGGTTGTGACCCAACCTTTTTCAATGTACAAATATCCACAATAAATTGAAACAGAAACGTCATATATACTAAAATGTAATGGAGTTATGTCTAAGGGTGGGGGTGAATTTAAACTAATTACGATTTAAGTTGGAGTAGGGAAAACGCGTTCGAACATAAGAATAAATTGGCTGTTAATAATATTTACCATTTTTTTATTTTTTAAATTTCAAAGTATTTCAAATAAAACTTCTGGATAACAGAATATTTCGTTCGTTTTTATTATTTAATATGGATATTAACATCATTGTTCAAGAAACAACAAATACATATTTTAAATGTTCATGAGCCACCCTTGACCATGACCACTTATTCCAGAAAGATCTACGAAATGATTCAATCTCCTGCAATCACGTTAAATGTTCTTCTCCTTCCTGCCACAAGAAGTTCCTAATTATTATTTCGGTTCAACTCGCACTGCAATTACACCAGTTAACGAGAAATACATGAGCCCAGTGGCACACGCTCTTAATTTTACGTAACAATTTTAATTAATTAATAAATAACCGTATTTTTCTTATTCTATATCTATATCTTGCTATAGACCTGTTGTTATCGAGAGGGTTGCTCCTCCTCTGAGGTGAATTTAAAGCTGTCCTTCCATATTTGAGTTTATCTTATTTGAGTTTATCCTTATGTATGGAAGCGAAGCATGGAACTGGCAGAAGAAAGATGAGAGCAGAATAAATGCGGTAGAGATGAGGTCCCTAAGACGTATGTGTGGTAGAACGATGTACGACAGAATCTCAAATGCTGATATTAGGAAGGAGTGTAGAGCGAAAGAAGGTATTATGAACAAAATTATGAAAGGTTCGCTTCGTTGGTTCGGACATATGGAGCGCATGGGTGAAGAAAGAATGGTTAAAAAAGTATACGTTAACAATGTAAATGGAGTAAGGAGTCGAGGTAGACCGAGGGAAACATGGCATGACCAAATTAATCAAATATTAAAAGTTGGTCATGTCAGAAGCCGGAAAAATCGACGTGCGTGTATGACTCGATGTATGAATGTGGAGGAAGCTAGAGAGGTGTGCCAGGATAGAGTAGTGTGGCGGTCCATTCTCTCTGCCTACCCCTGCGGGGAAACGGCGTGATGGTTTTGTTTGTTTGTTTTATCTTTTATGAGGACGAGTCCCGTGAGACTGATTATAATTATTCCCATTGTAATAAAGTGGAATCTGGTAGTATCCGTTATTTGGACATGTGAACACCAGTCCATCTTATAATATCCCCAGCCTCACACATCTCTATTATTCTGGTGTTCCTCATATATACATATTTAAAATATTATAAAATTGTTAACATGATCTGACAGATGTTATAAAAATTTATAACATCTGTCAGATCATGAAAACAATTTTATAATATTTTAAATATGTACCTTTATAATATGTATCACTGAAGGACTGGTTGTCCGAAAAATGTCTATGTAATTTTTTTTTTAATGTTAGTGTTGTATTTACAAAGAACATAAAAAAGAAAAAGAGAAATATTACATTTTTAGTTAAAAACAACTCATGTGTCTTTGTGTCAGCGAGCTGCCAAAACTGGTCGAAGACACTAACATTTATTTTAATTATTTATAAAGAAATTTCAAAAAACAATATTATTTTTTTGAATATGTTAACGTTTCTTATTGTTTAAACAGCGATTTAATAAATAAAAAAATCATTATCAGATCGGAAATTATAACATATCATAATCAATGTGAATTTAAACTTATTCCACGACTCCCTACTCCATTAACATCGTTAATGTATACTTTCTAAGCATTCTTTCTTCACCATGCGTTTCATTGTAGTGTGGCGCATCCATCAAATTTCACGTGCTGTCCCTGTTGTGTCTCGAACAGTTCTTGTAAAGCGTATGTCTCATTAGCCAATGAAATAATGACCACAGTTTTTCTGCTACAACAGTGATTCGTAGAAAATCCTTTTATATGAGTTACCTGTTGCCTTATGGAGTTGGCTGTACTCATAATAATTAATATAGAGGCATTTTTATAAACGTTTGGATTAATTAGGCTTTTTTCAATTTATCATGTAAGCACTTGTGAATAACTATGGGAAATATATTTGTTGAACGTGTTACTGATCACATTTGTGATATCAATCGAAAATATGATATGGATTTTACCAGGATTTTTCGCTATGGTAGTGTACTTTACTCACTAGGCAAAAGAGAATAAGACCATTTTAACTAACTAACTAACTAATCATCACGCCGTCTCTCCGGAGGGGTAGGCAGAAAGAATGGAACGTACATTGTTTTGTCCTGACATACTTCTCTCGCTTCCTCTATATTCATGCATCTTGTCATGCACGCACGTCGATTTCTCCGACTCCTCACGTGACCGACATTCAATATTTAATTGATTTGATAGTACCACGTTTTCTTCGGCCTTCCTCTATGTCTAGCTCCGTTCACGCCGTTTACATATACCTTCTTTACCATTCTGTCTTCACTCATTCCTTTCATTTGTCCAAACCATATTTTTGACCCTTCTATTTTTTTTATTCATAACACTTTCATTCGCACCACATTCACTTCTTATACTTGCATTTGGCACTCTATCATAAACAGTTTTGCCACATTTTGCCAGACCATTTTGCCAGATCATTTTGCCAGACCATTTTGCTAAATTAAAAGCTATCGCTTATTGATTCCGTGATTCAATTTTAAACCGTTTCTCGAACATGTAAAACTCCATTTTAAATAATAATACAAATAAAAACGTATGTTTTCTAGAAGTTTTATTATAATTCACGAAAATGACATGTTTTGTCTGTCGTATCATTTTGATAATGCTTTAGACAAGCGAAATTTGATAATTAATTACCATAAATTATAATATAACTTCTAGAAAACAGACGTCTCCATTCGTATTAATTATCGTCTCGTATTATATTCATAGCACTTATTTTTCTCTAGTTACCGTCTTCTCTGCGAAGGTTGGCAATATGGAAAACAAAAAAAATATTTCAAATTTTTGTGATGAATTTCATATTTGTTCTAGCTTACTTATTTATTGCATCTATCAAACTTGGTGAAGCCTTACTGTGACAATTATTCACAATAATTCCAACAAGATAGTGTACCAGTACACGTGAATTATTATAAACATACATATTACAAATGCGTGCGACCTATCCTGATGTATGCTGTACGGTCTATGCAAGGGTCTGCTAAGAACATCTGAGATGAAGGTCCTAAGATTCCTTACTGAAAAAATTCTTCGAAGTCATGTCTGCGATGCAAATATAAGACAATCTTGGGATATAGAAGGATATTGTTAGGTGGAATAGATCCAGAAGAAGATACTGAAGAAGATACCATGTAGCCAGAATAGATGGTGAAAGACTCGCATAAACATATAAATCCTCTCCAAACCCGTCCACCCAGAAGATCACCTTAAAAATCTAGGTACAGTTGGACCTTATCATCCCAAGAAAAATGATAGATCGTCAGATCTACTAAAAGAAAAAGAAGAGAAGAAGATATATACAAATATACATTATTAAAAATAAGAGAATATACATTATATACATTATTTAAAAAAAGGGCGAAAAATAAAGGATGAAGTGCCGCATCAGTAAAAGTGTGACAGTCCATTCTTTCTGCCTACCCTTTCGGGGAGACAGCGTGATGGTTAGTTAGTTAGTTAATTACATTATTAAACAATAATAATGATAACTTTAAAAAAACGTATTGATGGTTGAGGTATTAGATTTGTAAAACTCCATATTACTTAATAATAGTAACCACGATTGTTTAGTTGTTTTACTTGGATTCAATTTATTTAAATAATTTAAATGTGACAAATTTGTTTTGCCTTGCGAGGGCATTCTCAAACTGCCTTATATATAATTTATATAAATTAAATCCAAGATAAACCACCAAACAATCGTATTTACTTTTATTAATTAAAAATATTTAGTGATAAAACATTCTATAGAATTTTTATTGCGGGATTAAAACAATATTTGTTTTTAAATAATTATTTTATTCGTTTTTTTTTTCTCTACGTCCAATTATTTAATAATAAAAAACACCGCTAAGGACGTCCACGGTATTTACGTCTTTAATTTGTAAGAAAGTTTATTGTCAGCTAATACCATTTTTTTACAGCTGTTTAACTAATTTGAGAAAATTAAACGAATAAATTATACTTATTTTATTTAAATAATTGAGGTAGAATATTGAGATAAGTACACAAACCTAGCATAAATTATGATAATAATTAAGTCACGTGAGAGATTTAAATCAAAAAGGGTGACCTTCGAATTATGACAAGGTTCATGGGATCAAAATTAGGGTGCGGATGTCAGGAAAGGGCCCCAGCCGTAGCACTGTACAGCGTGTTTCAAAATAAACAGTTCAACTCTAAAGTTCACGATTCTGTCACCATTCTGGCTCACTTGTCCTGTTGTGAGTTTTTTTTTTATCTAACTAATTAACTAGCTATCACGCCGTCTCCCCGGACGGGTGGGCAGAATGAATGGACCGCCACACTGTTCTATCCTGACATACTTCTCTCGCTTCCTCTATTCATACATCTTGTCATGCACGCACGTCGATTTCGCCGACTCTTCACGTGACCGACATTTCATATTTGATTGATTTGATCGTGACACATTTTCCTCGGCATTATCGTATTTCTACGTTCACGTCTTTTCTTCACCATTCTGTCTTCACTCATTATCTCCATGTGTGCAAACCATCTTAACGACCCTTTCATTATTTTGTTCATAACACTCTCATTCGCACCGCATTCACTTCTTATATTTGCATTTGACACTCTATCATACACAGATTTAACACATTCATTACATTTATTCTACTTTCATCCTTCTTTTGTCAGTTCCATGCTTCACTTCCATACATAAGGATTGGTACATGAACACCATTATGCACTGCCAACTTAGCTTTTTTGGATAGGCTTTTGTTTGCGAAGACAACTTTAAGTGCACCATTTACTCTGTTGCCTGCCCCATATGAGAGTGTTTTAAAATTGTTTTTTAGAAAAATTACCTTTTTTTAAATCATGTTCAAATATACGAGTAATATGAGAGTATTACTAATTTCTGAACACCGTGTTGGGCCGCTACACGTGATGCGCGGTAATTTAGGCGTCTCGGCTTCATAATAGCAGCTATTACGGTCAAAGGCAACAAGAGATGAAAATTACCTCAACAAATGCGTGATTTCCAGAATATATTACTTGGTTTTGTTCTCGTACCGGCTTCAATCGAAGGTACGAGATTGTTTTACATCGACTTAATGATTCCCAAGGTCATTACCGCTACATTGAAGGTTAAAGGTTTCAGTTATTGATACTATGCTGGTTTATTAATAAGGATTTTCTTCAAACCATCGAAAGAAAGATTGATGCTGGAAACAAAATAAATGGTGCAGTCAAAACCATCACTGCAGATAGAAATATATCAACTAAAGCAAAGATGACAGTGCACAATAGGGTTCTAGTGCCGACTCTTGTGTTAAAGGGTAAAATTCAAGTTGACAGAAGAAGGATAAAAGTAGAATAAATAACGTAGAAATGAGATCACTTTTTGTTCCTAACACCATCATTCGCACCGCATTCACTTCTTATATTTTCATTCGATACTCTATCATACACAGAGTATCTAAACATTCGTCTAAGTGATCTCATTTCTACTGCATTTATTCTACTTTCATTCATCCTTTGCCAGTTCCATGCTTCGCTTCCATACATAAGGGTCGGTAGAAGAACACCATTGTGCACTGCCATTCTAGCTTTTTTGGATAGGTTTTTGTTTGCGATGACAACTTTAAGTGCACCATTCACTTTGTTGCCTGCCCCAACCCTTCTTTCGCAATTATTTTAGAAAAAACATACTACCTAAATAAACGAACTCATCTACTTGCTCCAAATTTTCACCATTCACGCTAATGTTGCAGACTGTCAGGATTTCTTCTTTTTCAAAGATCAGACTATTAATAAAGACTCTATCATTACCTTGGACTTATTAACATTCATCATCAGATCATTTCGCATGCATACCTCATACATACAATTCACCAGGACTTGTAGTTCATGCTCGTTGTCTGCAAGTAGGACAGCGTCATCCGCATACAAGAGACAGCTTACTAACACTCCACTCATTTTGGCACCTACATACAATATTTGATTTATTTGATTGTGCCACTTTTCTTTGGTCTTGAAAAATCTCAGTTTAACCGACAAATTAATCGCGTTTACTTATTTTTTTAATATTACTCCGCAAGTATAAAGCTAATTATTTATATAAAAAAATCCCACCAAGTTCACGTGTTGATCATTCTGTTTACATTGTTAAAGCCGTATCGGCTTGTAACGATTCCATTCAAGCGGCATAACTTCTACCTTTCGATTTGTGTAATTATTATCGGATTACATGAAATTATAAAGTTCTAAGAACACCGCTACTTGAGATATACAATCTTAGAGTATCAAACGGCAAACCTACACGGAAGGTGCAGATAATTGGCGAGCACCAGGTTCGCCTTCTTGATCTTGATTACAATCTCTTCAAGTTCAATTGTACGAGTACTTTGGATACATTACAGAATATTATATGGAAAATTTCTGATCTCAGATAGATACATAACGACTTTTATACGTGTAAATTGAAAACGAGTCATGTCAGAATTTATTTTATTTCATGAATCTCTTTCCCGAAATTGTTAAATGTTTTTTTATTTACTATAGATTTTCTATGAAAATTTAGAATTTTAAATAAATTAAATTAAGAATCGTAAACATGAAGATAAGACATAAAACATTAAAATGGCACAATGAGGTATGATTGATAAGCTTAACGTGTAGGACTCCGATCGCCAATATATTGGCTTTGGCGAGCGGCATCTTTGAACCTATGTTTTACCAATTTAGAGTCAATTTTCGACACTTTTTATTTTACAATTGTGTAATGAAAAGATTAAATTCTCTATAAAATGTATTAATAGTCAAAATGCATTAAAGGTGTTAGCTTTTAGCATTTTTTGAAACAATACCTTCATTTTGTACCTGCTTTGTTGTTTTTCGTGCATATTTTTGCTTGGTCAGTCGGTATCTGTACATTGTTCGCTGTGGAGATCGTTTCAATGTTGTGACCATTATTTTGCAAAGTGAACGAATACAACAATTTGAGCTTTTTTAAATATTTTTTTCACCATGGATTGAAATGATAACTGTGTTTTTGTTAATCATTTTATAATGTAAATAATTCAGTGTTAAGTGAAAACGATTCAGATAGTGGAAGTAACATCCAAATCCGACCAAGTAAAATAAGACACGCTGTTTTTTCTGAATGTGAAACAAACAGTGCTAATTGAGAAATTTTAAATAATTTTCTTCAACCATTTTTTTTTTAATTTTACCGTTGGCAGTAGACGCGTTGGTTCCAATATTCCACAAGATTGAAAAGAGCCGTCCGATTTTTTAAAATTATTTTTTAGTAGTAATCTTATAAAATCTAAAGAAATTTAAAAAATCCGAATATGGTAATAACTTACACAGAATACATGATAGGCGTGGATATTGCAGACTAGTACAGCCTACCCATTTTAGAAAAAAATACTTTTAAAGAGTAGTGAAATTTTTTTTAAAATAATTTTTGTTTTGGGTCTCGAAGTTTCCGTTTATCTTTTATACAGGAGCGGCAAAAGGATCTGACGGGTTTCGCCGCCGTACAGTTAAGCGAGTTGGTGGGGATAGACGAGTTTCAGAGCTCACGCGTGGACATTTTTAGAAGCCATGCGTTTTTTGTGGAGGCGTTTTTTAAAAGTGGCGAATCCTGCATTGCTGTTCATATTTTCATCTGGATGCTTATGTCAACAAACAGAACTTTCGTTTTTGGTTGGTAACAAACCCTGAAGAACCGCATAAACGTCCTCTGCATATTCCTATGGTTACTGTGGGGTGTGGTGTAACGAAAAGTTGTGTCATTGGGCCATACTTATTTGAAAAGGGTGATCGAACCATTACGGTCAATTTGCAACGTTATCCCTGAACTTCAGAGAAATCGTTTAGTGCGCAGGAGGATCTAGTTCCAGTAGGATGGGACAACTGCCCATACAACCAATGAGGTGATGGACTTTTTGAGAAGCAAGTTTCTTGGCCAAGTTATCTCGCGTTTTGGGGACATTGCACAGCCAGCTCACTCCCCAAACCTTAGCAGTTGTGATTTTTTCTTGTAAGGGTTCCTTAAAGCAAGAGTTTATGCAAACAAACCCAGCGCACTGGACAAACTTAGAGAAGACATAAGCCGAGAAATCGCCAATCTGTCGCAAACCAAAAACCATATACATATCTTGAATTTGTTGACAAAATTATCATTGAATTGGTCGGTAATAACAGAGGAGTATTAGATTGTGTAAGAGGCAGACACTTTCTCGATCCCAACAGAGGTTGAATGGAAAATTGCGTATACTTCGACCTCAAAATGGAAAAAAATGTCGTGAGTGTATAGTGTGTTCAGTTAAAAACTGACGATAAAGGACAATATATTTTTGTAAAACTTGTGGCAATAAACCTGCTATGTGCGTTGGAAAGTGTTATGAAAATATTTTTTTTTGAATGTGCGAAAAACGTTTCTTCAAAAACACCGTGTATCTTGAGAAGATTCTAACATTAGCCTGCTCCGCCTACTGGGAGGACCCAACTATTGTTTTCGATGCAATCTTCAAATAAGTGACGAATAGAAAAAATAATAATAAGTAACAATACAAACACTAGAGCCAATAAATTCCTTGCAGAGTAGAATAACAAAGAGCAGGTAAACATTAGATTTATGACCCCGGACCCAAACGGCTGCACTCACAATAGAGTGGTCACGAAAACATTGTAACTCGTGTATTTGTAATATTTTGGGGATTAAAAGTCACATATTTCATAAAATAAGCTTCTTTAAAGTGTCGGAAAATATGTGCCTTATATTTAAATAATGTTTAGTAATAATCATGATTTAAAAGAGATGTGTTAAGTGACTTTTCCGGTAAAATATATTTCAATTATATACTATGTTATTATGGTCACTCTATGGAACAAACAGGTTGTCCCAAAAGATTGAGAGAAATATTCGGTTTCGAATTGATTTTTTTGATATTTTTTCTACCTCAGAGTGCAAAGTGTTAAGCGTTAAGACTGTGAAATTCTACGATGACGATTTTTTTTGGAATTAAAACACGTTTTTTTTTCCAATTTCATCAATCGCAATTACGACTAAAAAAAAACTGTAGTCGGTAACCATGTATCAGAGACACGTATTGACTGTCAGTGAAAGCTTTTAAAAAGATGACTCTATCTTTGATGATATTGGGAAATTGTATTATAATATTTCAGTATTTTTTGAGCATCTCAATAGATTTCCCTATGTGTTCTAATTTATGAATGATTCTAATTGGATTTGATATTGGCTTGCGACAAGCTCAAAGGAGAGCACGTTTACGCGCTCATTTTATATGACCGGCCTGGCGAGCACCGAATCAGAGAGCGCGTCAACGCGCTCATGGCAGCGAACCGGTTAAGAATCTAACTGACTAATCTCTCCATCTCTCCGAAAGCAGGAGTATCTCTACACTGTTTTTCTTAACATACTTCTCTCGTATCCTCCTTTCGGATATATGCCCTTTTTCTCTTTCACTATAGATATTTTTTCGTGTCTCACATAATTCTTAAAATGTGAAGGTCGCGGTATAAGTTATGTACCGGAGTGCATTAAATATGTGAAGGTTCTACGATAAGCTCTATCTACGCCATTAACACGGGCTGAAACTTTCTAAATAATATTCCTCACTTAACCCCAAGAGCTTCGGCTTCACTTAGACCTGTTTACATTACTGGAGCCGCTAACGAATCAGTTTTGACAGCCTTTGTCACTCCAATGAACTGAAAAAATCCCTCAGCATTCATACCGGGAAGTCGTCCGCTATGTAAATATATGGAGAATCATCTTTTCTGATGATTAAATTACTCGCGAGCGATTGGAGTGTTTCATTCAACAGGTCCAAAGTAGCAAACGCCTCATTTTTTATAAGATCATTACGCTTTTTATGAATCTAGGTATTTCAAACAAACGATAAGACGGTCATTATTCTTGATTCAATCAAAAGTTTGTTTTAAAGTATGAAACGTCTTACGATGTTATTTTTGTTAAGCGTCAGCAAATGAAACTTTTAAGGTTGACGTATAATATTAGTATGATACAAAAAATATATTTAATTGATGATATAACCATACTTGATAATCAAAGACTCATTAAATTATACAGAAATTCTTTAAAAAAATTGTTTTTATATAAATCTTGAGTAATTATCAAATAATAACATATAACGATAGTCAATACTGGTCATATTTGTAAACAATTTAATAATATTTTAAATATCTTTATAAAATCACTGAGGAAGAACCGGGTTGTCCGAAACATGTCTGATGTTTAATTTTATTTTTTTAATAGTTAGTGTTGTATACAAGGTATTAAAAAAAAAAGACAAATAAAACATTTACAACACAAAGTATGGCGAACATAGAATAAATAACATATAAAATTAAATAAAAAACACATTCGTATAAGGCACTAAATTGGCGGTGTGCCATTATTAAAAACTATTTTAAAATTCTTTTACTAGTTTTCTACAGCACTTTATTTTTGTCAAAACCAACTGGTTTCACTCCCGTCGGAGCTTAATCTTCTCCTACCCGTCTTTCTTCCCTCAATTTAATATTTTTTTTTCATATGTTGTTCTCTGACCTTCTCTTTTAGTCTCCCGCGTCTCCCGCGGGGCGAAAAGAGAAGGATGGAGTGCCGCATCAGTAAAAGTGTGACAGTCCATTCTTTCTGCCTACGCTTTCGGGGAGACGGCGTGATGGTTAGTTAGTTAGTTAGTTAGTATTTTTTTTAACATACAGCGATATCAATAACATATATATTTACAAAAACCATTTAGAATAATTAAAGTAAGGCCAATTACATGCTACCACAAATCTAAAATAATAGTTAACAGTTATCAAATGAAAATGTGAAACGAGATTGAAGTAAAACTAAGAAAAAATGAGGCTAGATATAATATTAAGAGTTAAAATACTAATAGTACTGGAAATAAAATATGAAATTAAGATACATAAAAAAGTAATATAATATATAAAATACCCAAATGATTTTGCTGAAATCTCTTGATGGAAGTTCATTTTAAATAATAATTAAATAAAACTATGTTTTTTAACTACTTCCACTTTTGTCTTTATTTAGACAGCGACCGGTTTCGCCAGGCTCGCTGGCATCGACAGACTGGTAACACTATTGTAAACTTAGTCCTTTATATACATACAGATCAGGGGTGGTAAACATGATTCCATACAAAAATAATCTTCAAATATTTATGTAAAGTTTTTAAGAGTTAAATTCAGAAAAACTTTACATAAATATTTGAAGATTATTTTTGTATAGAATCATGTTTACCACCCCTGATCTGTATGTATATAAAGGACTAAGTTTACAATAGTGTTACCAGTCTGTCGATGCCAGCGAGCCTGGCGAAACCGGTCGCTGTCTAAATAAAGACAAAAGTGGAAGTAGTTAAAAAACAGCGTTTTATTTAATTATTATATAAAATACCATTGTAAATGTCTCCAAAATCCTTATTGTAGTTGTCACAAATTCAACACAATGCCGCGCTCTGAGCGTAGTTAGTGCGATAAACAGAAAGATAAAAAACTTGGCTCGCGGTGGGTCCCCGTGCAAGACATGGGGTATTGAATGAAAATTTGCTGAGAAGCTCAGAATTGTCCATTTTAAAGTGAATTATTTTATGAAGCAACATCATATCATGAAGAGTATATTCTGTGTTACTCTGACGAAGCTCCGGCGGGAGCGAAACCGGTTGGTGTTAATAACGAATATAGTGGTATAAATGTATAAATTTTACATGTGTACTTTTATTTATTTAATAATGTCACACCACAAGTTAAGTTCTTCATATGAAAGTTTAATGTTTTTTTGTTTTCATAATTTAATGATTTATAAATCGATTTTGATTAATTTATTGCGCTTCCTCGATGCAGAGTCTGTTAGAGATAAACGTTCCGGATATCGATTATTCCCGGACCGCGTCTTCCGACAATCCCGCACTAAACGCGGACAATTAGAGCGCCAGGGACTGCAATCCGCGGGCCCGACCCTGCAATCGTGTGGACTGCACGAACTCATTAAATTATTATGCACATAAACGCATACGCGCTAATGTACGTAACAAATAACAGTGCATTCGCCCGGCCAGCCTGCCAGGGTGATGTATTGGGGCAACCTTGTGATTAAGGCCTCCATGTGGGAATCGAAGGCACGCAGTACCGCTCGCAAAGGAAAAAAAATGCACTTCAAATATTTTATATATGGTCCTTTTTTAAAACTAACTGTGTGAATTTAAATCAATGCTCCAATTTTTTTATATTATCTTCTTATTTCGGTGCCGTGTCAGGTCCCCCAACGTTGGTGATCCCTACAGCAAAGGCATCTCTATCCTGCGCCACTTGGAACAGGATCTGAACTCTTGTTATTCCTGTCCACTATTTGATGTTCTGCAGCCAGGAAATGTGCCTTTTACCAACTCCCCGACGTTCCTCCACTTAATACCCATTAATATCAGTTGAAGGAGGTGGTATTTTTTGCCTTTTAGCACATGACCCAAATATGAGACCTTTCTAATTTTCACACTTGACAACAGCTCTCTATTGGCTCTGGCTCTCTGCAGTACGCCTGTATTCCTGACCCTATCGGTCCACGGTATACGGAGCATTCTGCGGTATTGACAGAATGCTCCGTATACCGTGGACCGATAGGGTCAATAATGCAGACGTACTGCAGAGAGCCAGAGCCAATAGAGAGCTGTTGTCAACTGTGAAAGTTAGAATGGTGTCATATTTGGATCATGTGCTAAGGGGATAAAAATACCACCTTCTTCGACTAATATTAATGAGTAAAGTGGAGGAACATCGGGAAGTTGGTAGAAGGCAGCTGTCCTGGCTGCAGAACATCAAAGAGTGGATAGGAATAACAAGAGTTCAGAACCTGTTCCAAGTGGCGCAGTACTGATCGCCAACGTTGGGAAGACCTGACCCGGCACCGAAAGAAAAATAAGAAGATTTTTTTGTGAGAATAATTTTAAACACTGTTTTATCAATGAGGACGAAAGACGAAGCTAGAGAGGTGTGTCAGGATAGAGTAGTGTAGCGGTTTATTCTCTCTGCCTACCCCTGCGGGAAACGGTATGATGATTTTTTGCTGTTGTTGCATATGTTTTAATATGTAATGATCGAAAACATTGCAGTGACCTGAGGTACATAATTTCATACGAACGATAATGTTATAATAGACGGGTATAAGTTATAATATTTTATGGTGTAATATAACAACCAGTGAACATAGTAAAACATCTCCCTAACACGATTCAATTTTGATTACTTCTAACCTTACATTACAGCCATTATAAACAGATTGTTTTTACGAAACAAATTTACATATTACCTAAAATAGCGTTAATCCAATCTAAAGTCGATCGACCTGCTTATCTTACAACTGTTATTATACTAAATGGGTTATTTACCTGCTATAAAGATAGACCTCCCGTATTAAACAAAATGTTATTATAAGTATAGGCAAACATACAAGTTTGTATAGGACCAAGAGTTTCTTGGGCTATATTTTAAAAGTATATTGATTTATTATACCCTTTTGTGATTTGTTGGAGTCACATCAAATATTTACACTCTAATGTTTGCACTTGAAAACTCTTTTAAAGCGTGTTACGATTTAAAAATAAGTTAAGTATTGTTTGATAATGTTGATATAATTTTCTGTAAACCAAATAACCAAGATAAACAGACAATGAAACCCAACTCTTGTTCATCAGAAGACTACTCCAGACTGGTTTTAGTTGCCTATACAATCCATGTTAACAAGAGACGGAAAAATGGAGAAAGACATCGAAAGAAGAGTTGGTGCTGGGAATAAAATAAATGGCGCACTAAAAGTCATTACTGCAAATATAAATATATCCACAGAAGCAAAGATGGCAGTACACAATGGAGTTCTAGTGCCAATCCTCATGTATGGAATTTTAGCTTGGAGCTGGCAAAAAAGGATGAAAGCAGGATAAACGCCGTAGAAATGAGATCACTAAGAATAATGTGCGGGAAAACGTTATTTGATTGAATACCGAACAATGAAATAAGAAAGAAATGTAAGGCAGATGACTGCATCATGGATAAAATTAAAAAAGGATCCCTGAGATGGTTTGGACATATGGAACGAATGGATGAGACTAGAGTGGTTAAAAAGTTGTACACAAGCAGCGTGAGTGGAAAAAGAAGCCGAGGACGACCGAGGAAAACATGGCATGAGCAAATTAATCAATTACTAAAAGGCGGCCACATTCGACGTGCGTGCATGGTACGATGTATGAATGTACAGGAACCCTGAGAGTACGCCAGGACAGAGCATTGTGGCGACCAATCCTCTCTGCCTACCCCTCCGGGGAAATGGCGTGATGGTTAGTTAGTTAGTTAGTTAGTTACAATTCATCTGGCTAAGTCACAAGAATGCCTGAGACTAGACGCCCAAGAAAACTCTCCAACTAACTAACTAACTTTTTATAAAAAAAAAAATTCATTGAAAGCAAACATTAAAAATTCAAAGGATTTTGTATCAGTTCTCGTCTATTATCACTTGAAATTTAATTATTTTAGGTGATATCTTTTTGATCATTTATATCAATCTCACCATAAGTGGTAACCGTAGCGCTCGACTAGTACAAAAATCCTCTTTTCAGTAAGATCGACCAACGTCAGAAGGTTTATTTTTCTTGCAAAGATAGTTGATAGATGTTGCTAACAACAAATTTTTTTTTTTTATGCAAAGTGCCTTACGGTATTGATGGTGCGCCTACGTGGCGGCCACCAGTGGCCTTACTATATTGAAGTGCTTGGAGAAAAAGAATAAAGAATGTTACATCGTTGTTCACGCAATAATATATTTTAAAGTCTCACATACTTACCTTGCCCAAGTTTCACGAATAAAGCTCAGCTTCCCATACCAAGGTAATATAATTACACTCGTACCTAAACATTTATGGCGCATTTTTAGATGGAGATGTTTTGTATCGTACTAACGCGGTCCAGTATCGCACGAATTCGTCTTTAAATTTATTGTTGTGAATGTCCGTTTTAATGAGCCAATATGCAATAATTTGAATATCCCAATATATATGTACTCCGAGTAAATACGGCTCTCAGATGCGAGCAGGTATTCGAGAGTGAAGACAGATTCCAGGGGTGGGAAACTTTTGATCTTTAAACTGTTCAATTCATTATTCTTCTTCTCTCTGCCTCTGCAGTTTTGGGTGGATCTCGACCGCCTTCAAAAAGTATCTTCAGCCATTCCTATCCTGAGCTCTCGAGTTCCAATTGCAGGTCCTTCAAAACACCGTGAAGCCGGTCTTGTAAATGTCAACTGTGCGGTTGACAGCTCCTTCATTCGCACCAATAATCACTTTTCTATTTTGTACAATCGTTAACACTTGGAATTTAGTTAACTTGTATTACATAGTCATTTTGTGTTGGTCGTTTATATTCTTGTTCATAATAATATATAATGTTGTTTGTATCCAGGATAGTAGCTGTATTTTTGTACGTGTTATAAAAATAAGAAAACTTGTCAAATTCCTTTATTGAATATTTAAGGCGTTAACACTGTGAAATTCCATTGTAATATCCTTGGAAATAAATTAACAACAATATTTAATTCCAGCAAGGGCAGACATAGTAAGGACCAAACAAGTTTTGAGGACTTCCGAGATGAAGACACTGAGGACGATAGCAGGCAAGACAATGAGAGATTGCAAGAGGAACACCAGAATAAGGTAGATATGTTAGGTTGAGGATATTATAAAATGGAGCAGACAGTGAAAAGGGGACTGGTACGGCCATGTTCAAAGAATGGACACCACCAGACTCCCCTCATATATTGCATTGCATAATCAGCCTCATGGGACTCGTCCTCGCGGAAGGCCTCCTAAAAGATGGAAGGACAGCTGGGAATCTACCTCAAAATAGGATAAATACTCTGGAGAACAGACCACATAGGTCTACAACAAGAAAGAATAAGAAGAAGATTTTATTCCACTTTTATTTATTAAATATGTTTATTCATAACATGTTTCGAAGGTGACCTCCATTCTCATGTGTCAGAGGTTGGAGGTCACCTCCGAAACATGCTGTATATAAAAAAATAAGTGGATTAAAACAGTGTTGTTAATTTAATTCCAAGCTTGTCAAATTCCAGTCGGCTAGTATAGTTTTTTTGATGAAGAAAAGATGACTAAGTAGATGAAACAAGATTATGGAATTTATAATACAATACAATTTTCAATACGAGCAGAAAATAGTTCAAAATAATAACTTATATTATAATAAATAAGAAAATGAGTCGTGTATAGGCTTGAACCAAAGTTCCATGGATTAGGCTTAAGTGTTCTCTCCCCCAGATCCGTTCGACTAATTGCATTTTGTTTTAGAATGTTGTGTACCCCTGCCCTGAATCATCCAGTCACGCACGCTTTTGTTTTCTTCTCATTGCGTTATTATTATTTTCCTCTCCGGCACTTATAATCTTCAAATATTTAATGGTGGATATCGCCTCCCGCGATCTGCTTCGTGCCTTCCTACACCCGAAATTCCCCGAGAATATTATGAAAATCGTTAAGCAATTGGCGTGGTATTCTATAATTGGCGCCGGTGACCAGGAACTCCGCTGGTTCGAGATGTATGAAGTTATTTGCAGAAATTATTGTTAAGGAAAATGACCATTAAGAGACACGGCACCCCTTGTGTTCTGTGAAAGAGATCGCCGCATACGATTTGCATTGGGAATCGTGTTCAAGTGTTGTACCAGTATTGTAATTATTTCATGTTTACATTTCTTACAAACTCTACTAACCACGCTGGTGAGAAAATAATGATAAAATTTTGCTGTATCTCGCGTTACAAAAAAGCGCATAATTTAAAACGGTAATTGATTGCAACATAGTGAAAACTTGAAGCGTGTTTTATGAAAGATTTTGAAATCAAGAAAAATGTTAGTATTTTTTGTATAAACAAAAACAATAACACTTGCACGGGACTCGTTCTCGAGGAAAACTTTCTAAAAGACGGAATGAGAGCGGGAAATCCACTTCACAGATGGATCAAGTACGGTGCTGGTGCCAGAGAATGGCAAAATGTGGAGTTGGGCGCCCACAGTTGCGTTGGCGCGACGATATCCCGAAGAATGCGAGAAATGTCTGGATGCGGATTGCTCAGGATAGAATTAAAACATTTTTTGGAGAAAATGACAGCTGTTTGAAAAAAAATCTTTTTCCATCAAAATTTTGATTTAAAAAAATATATGAATGACTTTTGAATACGGAACCCAATCTAAAAAATCCTAGGTCACATCTTAGCTATTACCCTTCTAAATAAGCAATATATATTTTTTTCAGACAATGCTGGACGGATAAATCATGTACACCATTAGCAAGGATTTTAAAAAGAAGGTTCCACTGAGCGACTCATATCTCCGCCATTTT
This sequence comes from Lepidostoma basale, assembly GCA_022606425.2. NCBI lineage: Eukaryota > Metazoa > Arthropoda > Insecta > Trichoptera > Lepidostomatidae > Lepidostoma > Lepidostoma basale. Next base: position 851,526 of record JAHDVF020000524.1, on the reverse strand, counting down.
TATTGTTATTTTTTTTCAATATTGGAAATTGTTTATAAATCTATTATACTAACTAACTAACTAACCATCACGCCGTCTCCCCGAAAGGGTAGGCAGAAATAATGGACTGCCACACTTTAATCGATGCGGTACTCCATCGACGCGGAATGATGGGTTGCGAACCTCATCGCCATTGTATACGTAAAATAAAGAATAATTAATATTTTAATGGCCGAGTCAAAAAATAAGCTTAATTTAATGCCGTTTTTTTCGAGCGTCAGGGTGGTGTTATCCTTTAATAAGAAATAAAAAATAAATAAAATAATTAAGTTCGTATTCGATAATAAGGTTGCATTTAAATAATGAATTTGAACTAATAAAATGCAAGTAATACATCTTCTGTGTTAATGGAATAGAATGATTGATGAGAAAATTCATAAAATAATTGTGCGAAAAAAATATTTCTAAGCATTTTCTCTTTGGCCGTACATACCGAGATTTCGTGTAAATTTGGTTACGCTATTCATACTTTCTAGAATCTGATTAATTTGATTATTATGTAGTTGTGATGGTGCTGGGGTTTCTCTCTTCGACCAGTTTCCATTATCTCCTAACTAGCTGATCAAATCTCTGAGGAATTTTGAAATGGCATTGTTGTAATAATCGTGTATTTTTTATGTATTCTGAATTAATTGTTTCTTTGAGGCTAATTTATACTGACAGTAAATGGTAAACAATCGCCAACTTCATCCGAAAATATATTCATCATCATCATCAGCTTTAAGTCGTCCAGTGCCGAACATAAGCCTCCCTTCTCGACCTCTACAATTCTCTATTTCTCGCTGCTCTGTGCCATTGACCTCCTGCCACTCCCTTGATGTCATCAGACCATCTGGCTTGTGGTCTGCCAAGATTTCTATGGCCGGTTCTCGGTCGCCACTCCAGGGTGCGTCTTGTCCATCGATAATCTGTTGTCCTCGCTACATGACCGGCCCAATTCCACTTCAACGAGGCCACTTTGCACACTACGTCCGCAATTTTGGTCCTATCTCTGATCCATTCATTTCGCTTCCTGTTTCGCAGACTGATGTTTAACATCCTCCTCTCCATTGCGCGCTAGGTCAATTGGAGTTTCTGTATTATTCTTCTTGTGAACGTAACTGTTTCCAGCCCGTATGTCAGTACTGGGAGGATGCACATGTCAAATATTTTATTCTTCAGGTGGTTCATCCAAAGGCATAAAAGCCACAAATAATATATTTTTAGTGTGAACTTCCATCCCTTAGGCGGTCTTCCAGGTGGGCGGTGTCCGGAAGGGATTTTATAAGCGGCTGAATATGCAAGTCTGTCACCATTCATTCGGGCTACATGGTCCCTCCAATATCTTTTTCTGGATCTACTCCACTGAACGATATCCTATATTTCGCAAGTTTTTCTTATGTGTACGTTGCGGTCTCGATACACGATCTCGGAGAGTTTTTCCAGTAATTGATCTTAGGACCTTCATCTCCGATGGTCTTAGTAGTCCATTGGTTCGCACAGTGTAAAAAATAAAATTACAGTGCATAAAAACAGAGTTTTATAATTTAACATTTTAAAATAAAGAATATAAAAATATGCGTGCATTAAAATTTCAGGAAATTTAATGATGCATGAAAAAAAAAATTCTAGTACCTATGCTTTTATAAATGATCAGATATTGCATTTAAATTTTTTACTTCATAAAGCAGTTTTGAAAATGAAATTACACTTAAATAAAATAATCTTCCACTAATCGTGATTGCCTAAGATTATAAAATTTACGTAAGATGACAAGTAAATTCTTTCGTTCATATCACGCCAGCATGTCAGATAAGCAGTTACGTAAAAATATATATTTAAGTGAAAAACAATCGATATTTACATGTAAGAATTCACATTACATCGTACCATCCAATTTAACTGATTGCTACGAATATAAAAGTTTTAACATACAATATCTAATTTGATCGAAAACAAACGTTTTATTGTTAGGAAAATAAAACCATGCAATAACTAGTTTTTATCACTCCAGGTTGGGCAAATTAATAATTATGTCTATTGCCGGTCCACAATGTGTAAATGGATTTTGATTATCATTGCATCCCACAGGTTGCGCGGTGAACGTGTCTGGCTAATTATTGTAATATAAAAACACTTTGAGGACCATCTGCCAGGGCGTGATACGCCTAAAGCAATACAACAGAAATAATACGCTACCAATGAAATCTCTGCCCGTAACACATTCGGGACCGGACATTTTAATTATAATTTCACACTAAATTGAACCATATTTTTAGCAAGTAAAAATTCATAATGCGATGGCCTGATAAAACGAACGTTTTATAGTATTCAAGTATAATTCCTTAATATAAATGTATGGATATAACCTTTATGAATGAAAGCGAAGCATGGAACTGGCAGAAGAATGATGAAAGTAGAATAAATGAGATCTCTTAGACGAATGTGTGCATACTCTGTGTATGATAGAGTGTCGAATGAAAATATAAGAAGTGAATGCGGTGCCAATGATGGTGTCATGAACAAAATAATGAAAGGATCATCAAGATGTTTTGGACATATGGAATGAATGATAGAAGAAAGAATGGTAAAAAAATTATATGTTAACGATGTAAATAGAACCAGAAATAGAGGAAGACGTGGCACAATCAAATAAATCAAATATTGAATGTCGGCCATGGGAAGAGTCAGAGAAATCGTCACACGTGCATGACACGAAGTATGAATGTTGAGGAAGCGAGAGAAATATGTCAGGAAAGAAAAGTGTGTCAGTCCATTATTTCTGCCAAACCCTTCGGGGAGACGGCGTGATGGTTAGTTAGTTATTTTTTTCTAAATTGTACCACATTTTTTAGGCCCGATAAAACGAACGTTTTATAGTATTCAAGTATAATTCCGTAAAATAAATGTTTCCTCTTAATATTTTCTGATTAAATGTTTTAATATAACTTTAGAAAAACCAAAAAACTTCCAAGATAGGAATGTAACGTTTAAAAAAAGGAACGAGGTTGTTAGAATTGTAGAATATCTTTCCACTCGTCCGGAAAAAAGAAGATATATTGAAACATTTGTCAATTAAAAATGTAATAAACGTAGTTTAAATTTACTAAACTTTTATTTTTTTACATTTATGACACCCCTTTTGGTACCTTTGTAAAGAAAAGCCCTCAATTGAACCCAACTAGTTTCATAAATAATGTAAATGAAAATATTTATTGTTTCTTGAACAATGATGTGTAACTCCATATTCAAATCAAATCAGTTTGTTTTCTCAAAAGACATTACAAACATTTTTTATAGTTTAAGGCATCTATTGAGAACAGGTATAATATAATAAATATATAATACCAGGAACGCATGAGAGATGGTTCGACATTAGGAATACAAGATACTATCCAAAGTCAAGAGTATTTGTCTTCTGAATGTACTTTCACGAATATGAAAGACATCAATCTCCGAAGCGATCATGTTCAGCAGTTTGATTGCTCTCCCCACCGGCATCACCATAGCAAGATACCAAGATTTCTGAGATATCTCTACATGAGGGAGTTTGGTAGCTATCCGTGTCTTTATCCCACTGCATTCCTCTTGGGCATGCTGGGGACCAATAGTTTACAGATAAGAAGGGATGGGTGCACACTTACCCATTTCTTCAGACTTATTAAATAATTAATACTAATGAACATGCCAGTTTTCTAGAAGTGTTATTACATTTTATGGAAATGACATATTTATTTGTACAGGTATTCAAAGTGTTGACCAAATTACTCGCTCTTCAATCCAGACCTCTGCCATTGTTAGACCGACAGTCCTATTTCCTCTTCAATTGTGGCCTCCTTTCATGGAATCTGTATTACGATATCCCTGCAATAAACATCCCGCCTCACACTGCCTATTAAAACAACAACTTGCTAGAGAACTTCGAGGAACAAGATACAACACAACACATAACCCTTCACTATCCAATAGTGAAAACCACCTGTTTATTGATTAATTTATTTTAAAAGGTCGAAACTGGTAGACATATAATAAAAATATGTTTATTTTAATTCAAGGATTCATTTTATCTCAATAGAGACGAAGATGCAAACCGGAAACTGAATATGGTAATCGAGGTGTTTACAGGACTTATGACCTGTCATTGGTTGGGTTAAGCGCACGCTTTATGTAATTACAACATTCCCCATTCCACCTTTCTTATGACCACCATGTCTCACAATTTTTTGGAAGTTGTATATATGTTAATATCTAACACCACAATTCACATGTCAGTTTCAAGTTATAGACCAGCGCCATCTATGAAGATTAGATTTAAGCATTAAGCAGAAGATCTTTATAATGCAATGTGAAAGGCTACCGCCATTAACGCACTGCTAGATAACGCCTAGAAATGTCACTCTATTTTTTTTTAATCTTTAAGTGTGTATACTATGAAGTTCTATTACCATTTTTTTTATGAATTAGCTTCCTAAGGCCTATACACAAACTGACAAACTAATTTTTTGTATAGCCCTAAGGAAGCTCGCTACAGAGTGAAACCGGTAGGCGCTACTAACTCAAATAAAGTGGTTTATACTAAGTGAAAATGTTACTGTTAAAATTTAAATTACTGTTATAATATCACAATTTATTTTTATTCACTGAGAGTGTCGCGACAGCTGTTTCGCCAACCGATGTTGGCATCATCAGGTGTTACAATAAAAAAACAGTTTTTATTATTTTTTAAAAATAAGATTTTTTATATTTTCAAAATATTAATGTAGTTCTTTGAATTTATTATTTCTTGAACAATGGTGTAAAGTTCCATAGTAAATAATTTATATAAATAAAAACGTCTGTCATCTACGAGTTTAATTATATTTTGAATGGTATGACATATTTCACCCTTCTAAGGCATTATTAAATGCCTTAGAAGAGGGAAACATGACATTCCATCTAAAATATATTAAAACTCCTAAAAGACAGACGTTTTCATTAATATTAATTGTTAATTGAAATTTCTTGGTCAAAATTGTAAATAATGAAAATAATATAAAAAAATCATTTATGCAATAGAATACCACGATATAACACAATGAATCAATATGTCACTTTTGAGATTATATTAAATCTAAGTGTATATGAGAGTATCTAAGTATCTAGAGTTGCGAAATATTTGATTTAACTTCCTCTTCTTTTTGTCTTGTCACACCTCCGTGGTGCATAGGGCCTCAAGGAATCTTCTCCACCCGACTCTATCGCATGCCTGATGCTTAACATCATCCCAAGTGAGGCCTGCTGCCTTAACCTCGTCCTGCAGGGTTCTTCTCCAGGTGGCTCTAGGTCTGCCTCGCTTTCTCTTTCCCCCCATAGGGGACCAGTCTAGTGCGCCCTGAGCGATGCAGGCTGGGTTCCGTCTCAGAGTGTGACCGATCCACTGCCGTTTGCGCCAACGACTTGTTCTCTAATTGGCTTTTTGCCTGCCATGGTCCAGAGAACGGCATTTGACACTGTTTGGGGCCAATAGATTTTGAATATTGAACGAAGGCACCTATTTGATTTAACTAATGATGTTGATTTAATTTTTCACGTTAATGACATTTTAATGAAAGAGGAATGTTTTTAATTAACTAACTAACTTTCAAAAGCGATTAATAATTAATATTATATAATTTTAAAAAGCGATTTAATATATAATATTCCTGCTAAATATTTATAATATTCTATTCATGACATGCGTCACAAATATTTAATTACCTCTAATCACATAATTTCATATGTTAATTTTTGAAATAAATATAGTCATAAAAATACATTTAAAACCATATATTATATATGAAGAAATTAGCAAAGCTTTACAGAATTTCACATTAATACAGTTCTAACACCTCCAATGTTCAGTATATTCAAATTCTGCTTTTTTTTAAGTGCCAAAATGAAATAATTCTTTCGTAAACCTACGACATTTAGAAAATAATTAATCTTTGCCTTTTTCATAACTAGGTCGGTCCGTTTTGCGTGGTATCCCCAACTGCATGCCTTTTTTGACTCTTTAATCTATTTTTAAATAAGAACATTAAATCACGTGTCTGCGCACTGATTCGACATATATTATTTGGACGTTTATGTTATTAATAGAATCTGTTAGACTACAAGGTTGGAAGCAAAACAAAAGAAAAATGAATATTTGTTTGAATTGTGTGTATGTGCAATTTAAATGTCTCCAATGCAAACAGAATTTTGACAAAATAATTTTTTTTCTATAAAACACGTTATTTGAACCCAATTACAATATAATTTTTTTAAGCGATTAATTTTCATGATTATTATTATTATTATTATTCTGATGACTTGTATTTTAAGTGCGCCGTTTTGTAAAATCAATTACTCCAAGGGCGCACTAGGAAATGACTGACCGAACAGTGCAGTCTTTAGAAGTTTCTTAAATTTAACGTCACTATCCTCATACTTAATACTAACATGGAGGCTATTCCACGCCAACGGACCAGCAATGCTGAGAGCACGATCATAGAAAATTGCTTCATTGGCTCTGACTGGAATTATTATGTTGTTTGCACTTGTTTCTACTGATCGGAGTGAACGTTGCCTTTCCGTTGGCATGGGTGTCATGCAGAGGTCCAATATACGCTGGCGCTCTCTGGTGTCGAGCCTTAAACACTGTCAAACACAATTTATATTTTACTCGCTCTCGGATTTTAAGCCAGTGAAGGTCCTTCAGGAGCGGCGTGATATGACAGTAGTTTATGATATGTGATAGGTAGCTATCGCCGTTTTTATTATCAAGTAATTTTTACCAAACCAAAGATAGCGTGAGAATTTTGTTTTTTTCACACTGTCTTCGCTGGGAATCAGACCCGGGACCTTCGGTGAGGCAGATCTCTATGCAACAGATCGTCAGATCTATTAAAAAATTAAGAATAATAATTCCCTGGCTAATCATAATTCACCGGAATTCGGCAGTGAAATATTTACATGCCGAAATATTCTTCATAATTTTATATCGAGTTTCACACCGTAGTTGAAGAAACAATAAATAAACATCATAATCATACACTTGTAAAATTTGTATATAAACCACTTAATTATTTATAAACACCAACCAGTTTCGCTCCCGCCGTCAGGGTAACAGAATATTATGGTATATTCTGTTACCCCTACGAAGCTACCGGTTGGTGTTTATAAATAATAATGTGGTTTATATAACAAGTTTTACAAGTGAATTATTATTATATTTAATAATATCACACCAAAAATTAAGTGCTTTATACGAAAGTAATAAATTAACACATTATGATCATAAAAAATGAAACTACAATTAAACTTATTTAAATGTCAAAGAATTTTAACGTAAAACCATTCAATTCATCTCAAAGCCCAATCTCCTAATTTACAGCAAACACGACACACAGATTAATATTAATTAATTTCACAAATTATTGTGTTTTTTTACCACCTTAATAAGTGGTATGAGCGGCTCTCGAAGTGGGGAACTAGTTTTATCTCCGATGGGATCGAACCCACGTACCGCAGGTCCGTAGACGCCCTCGAAAGGTTAACACCCGAACAAGAAAAAAGCAAAGAAACGAATAATCACATACAATAACGCAAGAATAAGTTTTTAATTCAAAGAAGTTTTAATAAGGTTCGTACTATGCCTTTATGTTTTAATACTACGTATTCAATATTACTGGTTGTGTCTGTATTCATAAATAGATTAGGGATGGTATGAACATAAAAATAAATGCTAATAATAATAATAATGAATTCGATAATTTATAGAGTGCCATTTTAATGTATTATTAATCTCAAGGGCGCTGTATAAAATGTTCCGTTTTATGAACTAGTTAAAAAATAAACATATTTAGTATGATGGCTGCACCCAACGCTGTCGATCAACTATCTTTATCAGGAAATGATAATTTGAAAAGGTGCGTTTTGAGTCTCAATCTAAACTCTGACTGATTCTCAATGCACTTTCTGCTGGAAGATTGTTCCAGGCTGAAGGCACAGTCAATCTACCGATCGCAGAAGTCTAAGCTGATCGCAATGTAGACCATCTGGCATTGATGCAAATGATTGGCTGCAAATGATAATCTTTAGGTTTTAATGCTGTGGAATTACATAATAATATTTTTTTATGAATTTGTCTGTTTCGAGTTTATTTTTCTCGGCGTATTTCGAAGGTTATCATTGGAAAAAAATATATAATACGTAAGTTAACCAAAATACAAGATGCGAGGTTACCAAAATTATTTTAACCAAATATTATTAATATATTAATAATTGCGTAGATTTACACGGTACAGCAGTATGTTTTTGGGATTTCGGGAAAATCCGTGTAACCCCTCTTTCTGGCCCGGAGATCGCTGCAGTCCCCATCTAAGATGATAACCACCCTGAATATGGAGACTAAAACGATATCCAAACGAATACTCTGTGATAGAGTAAGGGTAGCGAAGCTTAAATGGTCATTTGCGGGACATGTTGCCAGATTGGTAGACGATAGATGGACCAGAAGGGTGGTAGAGTGGAGACCCCGCGAAGACAAACGAAACAGAAGGAGACCCCCCACACGATTCGATGGTCCGATGACATTACAAGAATTGCTGGCGATTGGATGCAAAAGGCACAAGATAGGGATACGTGGAGAAGTATGGGGGAGGCCTATGTCCAGCAGTGGACGACAACGGCTGTCTAAGTAAGTAAGTTAGATAGAGTGTCGAATGAAAATATGAAACTGAGCGTACGAATATTATAATCCGCAGTTTTCGAATGCGCGGATGCGGATTAATCCTCCCATCTCTAGTCCGGGTCCTCAACGCGGACATACGGCCATGACTCGGCTAAATCCTTCTTACGTAACAAGCAAAAACTGTGATAACCCGAAAGCGTCCACTCTCCCAATGTATCCGATTGGTTTCTTTCTGTTCCAATATTGAAAACACAATGTGACGTAAGTCTAAACATGTTTTAATAAATTTATATTCTAACACAATGATTTTAATGATGCATGAGTCTACTTGAAGTGCCATGGTGAAACATACCCTGGTGGAAGTTATCAAATCAAATCAAATTAGTTCATTTTTTACAGTTTCAGTCATTTATTTGAGAAAAGATGAGAGATGGTTCGACTTTCATAAGACAAGATACTCTCGAAAATCAAAAGTATTTGTCTTCTGAACGTACGTTAACTATATAAAAGCCGTCGATTTCCGAGGAGATCATGTTCATGTTCAGCAGTTTGATTGCTTTTCCCATCGGCATAACTAGAAGAGGGTTGGTTCTGGTAATTTAAACAATCTATAATATACAGGTTTACATATGAACCTCTCACATTTTAAATTTAATTATATCTCATGCCTGATGCCTAACATCATCCCAAGTGAGGCCTGCTGCTTTAACCTCTTCCTGCAGGGCTCTTCTCCATGTTACTCTAGGTCTCCCTTGCTTCCTCTTTCCCCTAATTGGGGACCAGTCTAGTGCGTTCTGAGTGATGCAGGTTGGGTTCCGTCTCAGAGTTTGACCAATACACTGCCATTTGCGTCTAACGTCTCTAATTGGCTTTTCGCCTGCCATGGTCCAGAGAACGCCATTTGACACTGTTTGGGGCCAATTGATCTTGAATATTGAGCGAATGCACCTATTTATAATTATCATAATGTTGTTCAAATACAAAGTATTGAATACGAATAAAACGTCTGTTTTCTAGAATTTTATTATATTTTATGTGAATGGCATATTTCGCCTGTCTAAGGCATTATCAAATGTTAATATCTTAGACAGGCGAGACACGTTATTCACATAAAATATAATAAGATTTCAAGAAAACAAACGTTTTCATTAGTATTAATTAATTAATATAGAGTTTTACTCATTGTTCAAGACACAATAAATACAAAGTGTTTTATAACTATTAATGCAAAAACTTTGTTTTATATCACAATTGTATTTATTTTTTGATGATGTCAACATTGGTTGATGAAAGAACTGTCATTAAATAAATACAATTGTGATGTAAAACAACGTTTTTGCATTAACAGTTATAAAATGTTAAAGTATCATAGTGTTTCGGCCAAAACAATGGACTACAAAGTGTTTTGTATATGTTTATCTCGTATGAATAATGATTTTTCACTTTGAAACTAGTTTTATCTCATTAGGAACCATGTAAATCTGCATCTATACATTAGGAATATGCCTACGAAGCGATCGTTCAGTCCAAGGCAGAGATCGCTGTATGCTAAGGCCCCACTTAGTCCAGCACGATACACTGACTTGTTTTAATGCATTTCAGTTTCCATTTTCTATAAATCGTGCTTCCTTTCACGTCCGACGGACACACCCACAGCCTTTAACTCTGAGGTTTAGCAACTAATTTTACATCCAATAATTCTAGACTTTAATGATACTCCATTAGTTTGTGCATACACGCCTAAGAAAATGAATTGTTTCTAAATACTGCAAGTGATTTTGAAATGTTCCTTCTTTAGATATGTAAAAAATATGGAAAAAAAATTAATAATAATAATTTATCCGCAATGGGTAAAATCCAGTATTGCGGCACTCCATCCTTCTCTTTTCGCCCCCGCGGGAGACGCGGTGTGATGGGTTGCGAACCTCATCGCCACCAATAGGCATATCCCACTCGGTCAATATTATATTATCAATAGTTTGGTTTTAAAAATAAAATGCTTATTATATATTTTTACGACATTGATTAAAAATCAATGAGATTTTTGTGGCTGCATTTGACTTGCAAGTTTTCTTATATTACCTTAAATTTTTTAGTAGTATTGTGTCTTTATGTGAACCCGGAAACCAAGAACAGTGTTTGGTTTTTCGATAATTCAGAATTGAAAAATTTATCTTTTTTTATTTGATTTGATTTGATTGATCACGTGCGGCGAGAATCTTGCGGGTCGCACCAAGACGCTTCGCGGGCCGCTTGTTGCCGACCAATGCTTTTTATGAATTTATTTACTAGCGAACTTGGCCTTGGAAAAGTGTTGAAGCGTATTTTTTTTATTTACACTTCAACACTTATCACTTCTTAGAAGAGACATTTTTACGGATGGTTGTCATCCTTCATCAATGTAAAGCAACTAGATCAAAAAAATTACATTCTATATAAATGTTGGAGAGCCTGCTAATGCCATACTAGAATAAATGTTACCATCAATCCTCTTTAACTACTTCATCCCGGAATCGGCTTGATGGTTATAAATCTGTTCATATACTTTTTTAAATATTATAATAACATTCTATTCCTTGATTAAAACAAGATAAACGTTTTATAAATATAATTAAAGATTTTTTTTAAATGCGCCTCAACGTGTAGGCGAATCGCTTTTATATCTGAACTAATCCAATTACAAACAGATGAATGCACAATGGACCCGATATAAAATACAGCTTCTATGGAACTACACAGAATACAATATATAAAACACACACACATACTCGTATACAGATAAAAAACACACAGTATAAATCAGTACTCTTCACGTGGGAAGCATTTATACGTATTGATTTAATAAAGAACTGATGACCATTTTATTGTGCGTATAATTTAACGAATTTTTTTGATTTGGAGGTACGTAATATAAAGAACAAATACGCTATACAAATTTGCCTTCCGTGTTTCACATATAATGACAACCTTGGAGCCGAGCGGAAAGAGCTTTGACTGCCACACCGAACGTCTCGGATTCGATTCCCGGAGATGGTAGTGCAATCGTCACACTGTCTTTGGTCTAGTGAATAATTCAAGTGACAGTAAAATCGCAATAGATGAGCAACCTATTGCATGTCACGAAAATCGATAAGATAGCTATACCATTTACATGGATTTGGCTCGCGCTGTAATGATGTAAATAGCGATTCAACAAAATAATAATATTAATAATAATAATGATGGAAGATGTTAAGTAACAATTAGCAAAAGATATGTACCAATATTTATGAATTCAAATTAAATACATAATAAAAGGCACAAACATTAGTAGTTTTGTTATATAAAAAAATTGCAGAAACAGTACTTAAAATGCGAATTGATAAGGGGTTTTTGATAATCTATTTAAAACATAGATTATTACTACCAAATACCAATTTTTAAAAAAAAAAAGTCAATATGGAATTCCATTGAATTAAGTCCACAAGTTCATTAATAAAAATTAATAACATTTAAAAACGATTTTTTTATGAATCAAAACACTGTTTTTCCACTTTTGAGTTTATTTTTCTCGACATGTTTCGAAGGCCTATACTTTAGTTTTTATCGTTCTCCCGATGATAACCCTTCGAAATATGTCGAGAAAAATAAAAATTCAATTGTGATACATAAAACATTTTTTTTTATTTAACAGTTTATAATTTTAAAGCATCATAGTTATTAAAGACCCAGTTCGCTTGTGATCACGCTTGTGTCAAGGAGCGTATAGTGTGGCCGGTCCCATAGTGCGCCATACGTTGGTTCGCCGGGTGCTCGCCGGGTGCTGTTAGGGGTACGGCCACACTTCCGTGTGGCCGTACCCTAACACTTTCTGGGGAATTTTATTCTTAAAAAATGAAACTTCCCGCGAAACCATTTACCACTGTGATTGACAACATCGGGGATACCTAACAGGGTACATGTTACGGTCTTCCAAAATGAAAATGCGCGATCGACTGGATCTTGATGATTTATTATATAAATATACAATATGTGTGTTACAAGCTTCGTTTCCAAAATTAATGTGTATGTCAAATACAGCCAATGCCCTATTTATAAGCAGGAGTTATCAAGGAACATTAAGACAATATCCTGGATTTTGCTGCATTCAAAGTGCATAAGTTCCGTTGAGCTTTCAAAGTCCATATTCACAGCATGTTTAGATAATATTCTTTTTCGAGAGATTAGAGGAGACAGGAAGTCCACACAAGATAAAGATATGCTTGATTACAATTTTTTTGCTGCATTCTAGTAGATACATAACATACAATTCTTTTCTACGATGGCCCTACAGCCCATTTCGAGCCTTAGCCTCCAGTATTCTTCGCCTCCAACTCCTCCTGTCCTCCGCTTCGACCCTCCAATCTGACACTCTTAACAATCTTGTTCCATCTCTCCCAACTTCATCCTCCCATCGCAGCCTTGGTCGTCCAATTGGTCTTCTACCACCTGGGTGCCACTCCAGCAATCTTTTTGGGGTTCGCGATGACGGCATCCTCTGCACGTGACCGGCCCATCTCAGTCTATTCAGTCTGACCTGTGTGGAGAGACTGGGAGCTTTGTAAATATTGTACAGCTCGTCATTATGCCGCACTCTCCAGCCTTCACCGTCATTCACAGGCCCCAGAATTCTGCGCAGCACCCTTCTCTCAAAAGTATCCAGTCGCTCTGCAGATTTCGCTGTCATTGTCCACGCCTCACACCCATAGGTCACTACTGTTCGGATGATTGTTTTATACAGGGTGATTTTGGTTTTCCAGTGTACGTTTCTTGATTTGAGCGCTGGTAGTAGAGAGAAGAATGTTTTGTTACCAATCGTGATTCTTCTTTCGATTTCCTTGTGATCTTCGTTTTCTTTTGTTATAGACGAACCCAGGTAAGTGAAGTCCTCTACCATCTTAAAGTTGTATCTGTCCTTGAATCTGATGGTTCGCCTTGAGTTATGGGTTGCATTCCTGGTTTGTTTCATTATTTGTGTCTTTTCTTCGTTTATCTCTAAACCCACCTCCTTGGCTGCTGTCTCTAAAGGCTCAAATACTTCGTGTATGGCTGCTAGGGATCTTCCTACAATGTTAAGGTCGTCTGCATATCCTATGATCTGGCTGCTATGAAAGTATGTGTTGGGATTCGTGTTAAGGTGGTAAGTTTTCCTTATGGCATATTCCAAACTCAGGTTAAAAAGTGTTGGGGCTAAACTATCACCTTGTTTGAGGCCCTGTGATACCATGAATTCATCTGTGAGCTCTCCTCCTATCTTGACTCTACAAACATACAATTAGAAAAGGATAATAACCAAAATACTCGTACATACTTTGATACTTTTGGCATAAACTGAAATAAATATATCCTGCTTTTAATTTGAAAATAATCAGCAATAATTATGCTTATAGAGGTCAGTTACACTAATCATTAAATTGTGTGAATATTTCGCCTGTGGAGAAATCAACAGGTTTTTAATAATTCCTTTAACATATATGTTAATGAGATATTACACTAACATATAAAGGTCTACGAAAAAAAAGGTTATGCAACAACTGACATAAGATCTCGGAAGACGAAAAGATACATTTATATCTTCTTTATTATCTCATGAAAAGCATCCATTGTTTTAAGATTATGGTTGCTAAACGTGTTATGATAATTTTCATGCTAACGTTTTAATTCTAAGAAAAATGTAATAAACTAAGGTGAGTGGTTCTACCACCAGTAGGAATTTCAAAAATTACGAGATAAAAGCCATTTGATGTCAAGAGATTATCGGAGTCTGGCATCATATGAAGATATGACCCGGTATTTAAAATTTTGTAAAAATATGTAGCTATTTTGTCAGATATCAAATTGAATTAAATTTTAGATGGGTGTACAATATACTTTTTTCGCTAAGAACATTATTATTGTATTTCATTCTTGATTATTTATGTAAACCTCCAAATTAAATAATTAATACGAATGGAAAATATTGTTTCGAAGAGTTTTATTATATTTTATGAGAATGTCATTTTGCCTTACTAAGGTATTATCAAATATGGGCATCACAAGACGAAACATGTCAATTGAAGCATGGAACTGGGAAAAAAAAGGATGGAAGTAGAATAAATGCATTAGAAATGAGATCTTTCAGATGAACGTGTGATAAATCTGCATCTAACAGGGTGTCAAATGCGTATAAAGATGTGATGAAAATAATGAAAGGGTCAATAAGATGGTTTGAAGATATGACGACTTTCGTGGCAGAGTGGCAAGTTTTTCGTCCGGTGAAGAATTCACATGACAATAAAATAGCGATAGATTAACAACCTATCACATGTCAAGGGAATCAATATAATAGCTAGCTAAAAACAAATTATTCTTCATATTCTTGTTGTAGACCTATGTAGTCTGTTTTCTAGAGTGTTGCTCCTCCTGTGAGGTAGACTCTCAGCTATCCTTCCATCTTTCAGAAGGTCTTCCACGAGAACGAGTCCCATGAGGGTGTTTATGCAATGCAATACAGGGGAGTCTGGTGATGTCCATTATTTGAACATGACCGTATCAGTCCCTTTTTTGCTGTCTGCTCCATCTTATAATATACTTAACCTCACATATCTCTCTTATATTGGTGTTCTTCGCGCGATCTTTCGGTGTCTTGCCTGCTTTCGACCTCAGTGTCTTCATCTCGGAATTTCTCAAACCTGTTTGGTCCTAAAAACAAATTGTGTACAGTGATTGTGTACAAATCACCTATTGTATACAAAAAGATAGAAATACTGAATGAAGAAAGAATGGTAAAGAAAGTATATGTTGATGTCTTAAACGGATCATGAAATAGAGGAAAATGTGGCAAGATCAAATCATTAAATATGTATTAATCATGGGGAGTCGAAGATATCGACAAGCGTGCATGACACGATGTTTTAATGTTGAGAAAACAAGAGTAAGTATTTCAGAATTTTTTTTTAAATTTATTTTATCGTGGATTTCTTTTCGAAGCCTTTCGTGAAAAATAGAATATTTCTCAGATGGATGGATGTTCTTTTTGCAACGGCCTAACCACCCACCTGTATGTAGTTAGGTACTATTATTATAATATAATTGAACCGAGAGCGATCTTAGCTATTATTTTAAATGAGGATTAATTTGTAAAATTGCTACTCAAGCGTAGGGAAAACCTTGAACATGTTATGAATAACATTGTGGAAAAATGATTTTTTTTTATTAATACGAATATTTTATACGTATAAATCAATATTACTCAATATTTTTTACAACACGAAGTCAAATCTGTTGAAAAGAGGGTCGAACAATTAACTACGTTAGATATTATTTTATTCTTCTTCAAGTGCCCTGTCGGGTCCCCCCAACGTTGGCGATCACCTCGGCGAACCTGTCATTGTCCTGCACCACTCGGAACAGCTCCTCCATACTTCGGATGCCGGTTCACTCCCTCACGTTTCGCAGCCAGGACTTTTGTCTCCTACCGGGCCCTCGGCGTCCCTCAACATTCCCTTCTTATATCAGTTGGAGAAGGTGGTACTTTTCCCCCCGCAGTATATGACCCAGATGTGACATTTTCCAAACCTCGATAGTTAATAACAGTTCCTTGTTAACTCTAGCTCGTCTCTGGACTTCGGTATTGTCTGTCCAGGGAATTCACATTTCAAATGCTTCCAGTCTGTTCATTGAGTTGACTTTCAAGGTCCATGTTTCACATCCGTACAATAAAACAGACCACACATAGCATTTGATCATTCTCTGGCGGAGTTTCAAGTTTACGTTATCATTGCAGAAGAGTGATTTCATTTTATTAAACGTAGCTCTTGCTGCCTCAATTCTGCATATTATCTCTACATCTACAACTGATTAATCTTGTATTATCCCTGAATATTCTAAAATGTAATATTGAATCTTTGTGGTATTAAGAGCTAGAGCGTAAAGTAAGTCTAGTACGGTGAATATTAAAGGTCGGACAATCGGTAGTGCTGCCAACGTACGCCCCCTACCCGGACCAGTTTCATCTCTAAACGGGTCCGCAGTGGTAATCACTGCCCATACAGCCTCCGGCGGGCTGCATCGCAAGGAGAGAGAGAACAGCATCTCTATTATTTAACGCCTTCGATCCTAGCCGCAATCTACAGTAAACTGACGGTATGTATTGTAATTCAAGATTTGTTTCACCTAAATAATTAATGAAAGTGTAAATTTTCTAGAAGTTTAATTTTTTAGGAAATTAAAATATCTTTGATTAATCCACTAATTTTTAAAAAAAACACGACATTTTTGGAGGATGCCTCTATCTTCAAGCGTAAAAATATAATATAATTATGTTGTATTTTTAGTACATAAATAATAATTATATTTTTACCTAAGATTATTTATTTAAGAAAGAATATACATTTGACAAGAATTTTTACACCTGAAGATGGACGTATCCTCCGAAAAATGTCGCGTTTTTTAATATTTTTTTAATAATTTCTGGATTAAATAAAGTTATTTTAATTTCTTAAGTATATTACTATGGAATTCCACAGTGTAAATGCCTTCAATAGGATTAATTTTAGCGTTCAATAGGTTTAATTGTATTTTATATAGATGTTTTTGGAAGACCCCTTGGAAATCTTAAAAGACCTCATAAATGATAGAAAGATGTTATGAATCCACCTTACAGGAGGAGCAACCCTTTGCAGAATAAACCACGTAGGTCTAAAGCAAGGAAAAAGAAGAGTTAATTCAAATTTCTGCCACAAAATGAAGTGATAATAACATTTGAAAATGCCCTGGTATTGTTCAACTTTCCCAATCTTTAAACTCACAGTTATTTTATGATAACACTGTTTTTTTTATTTTTTAACATGTTAAATGTTAAGAATTAAGGTCGAGTGGTAAGTGCATTGACTGCCACCCCGAAGGTTCCGGGTTCGATTCCCGGCGAGGGCAGTGTGATTGTCACACTGTCTTTGGTCTGGTGTAGAATTCACGTGACAATAAAATGGCGATAGATTGGCTACCTATCACATGTCACGAGAATCACTATGATAGCTATTATACCCTTTACATCGATTTGGCTCATGCTGTCATGATATAAAGAGCGATTCAACAAAATAATAATAATAAATATGTCCTTGTAAGGCGAAATATGTCACTCGCAAGTCATAAAACAAATAAAATGGAAATTCTAAAAATGTTATGAAAATGAGCATGAAAAGAAAACAAGAATTATACAGCTCTTATTATGATAATCTTATTCTTTCTCGTTCTTCTTCTTTCTGGCGCTATCCCAACTCATCGTCTGTATTGACTGTTGGGGTCGGCTCTTCTCGACCTCAGGCTGTACCTCGCACGGTTCTGAGTATCGCCATCACTCAAGACATTGCACTGAATCACCCACGTGTTCCACAGTTTTTCATCTGGATGGTTGACGAGGAAGATTTACAGATAAAGCTCTATTTACTGTATGGTCTGGTGGTCTCCGTTTTATATGCCCGTACCATCTCATCAAGTATCAGAGAAATTGACTTTGTTCGTCAATAACAAAATATTGTATAAAGATTTTTTCTTTACTTTTTCCTAAACAAGCTAGTTAAGGCATTCATTTAAATTTGTGTTATTTTTTTCTAATTTAGTTATTTGTGTATTTTTTCTCTATCTTGGATAAACTGCGTTGTTTTTTTTTATCTTAAATAAATATATCTAAAGGATCTCAAAAGCTTTACATCCCACACACTTCTCGTGATATGCGAATACACAATTCATCCATTGATTCGTGTCGAGAACATTCTACCTTCGGAGTTGATTGGTGGATGTTAGTGGTCCATTGTCCAGTCCCAGACGGGGAATGTGAATCAAAAGCATAGGCGATGATGTCACCTGTCACGAAGACTCTAGCCGTCCATAGTTCTCGTGTAACGGCGCTAAATGGATGTTGGTGGAGTGTCTGACTGATGTGTTGGAACAGACTCCATGAACTGTGGATCACATTAGGAATATACTGTTAGGCTTGTTGAATTAAGCATGTTACTAATGCATATATAATTCAAATAAATATTCATGGTTTATCAAATTATGATTAATCTTATGTATTGTTTTTTGAACAATGATGTAAAAATCCATATTAAATAATTAATACGAATGAAAACGTCAGTTTACTAGAATGACATGTTTCGCCCTTCTAAAGCATGATCAAATGTGACGAAACTTCAACTCGTTGCAGTTTATATACACTAGTAAATGGAGCAGAATATGGTAATTAACGAAAATTGTTGTGACTTTATACATTTTATACATGTTTCTCTGAACACGTTAGGTCCTTCAGACTGCATAAATCCAACTCCCAATTTGCCAAACATCCCCTAGATCCAAATAACGTACCCCTCAGCTACAAATTCATCATAAACGGTACACTCTCAACGTATTGAAAAAAATAGTAATTAATAAGCATAACAAAAACCCGAGTTTAAATCAATGAACAAACTAACATATGTTTATCCCCACTCCATAATGTAGTTCCGATATACAATTAGATTCAAAGAACTCTTTATTTTGCAGTGTGTTTATTTCACATTTTGGATGCTTATATTATCATTAATTAATTATTAATTAATTAATTATATTAAGCATTTCGGATGCTTATATATTCAAATAATAAGATATTTCGGAAGGTTCAAATTCTTCATTAGTTTACAAACTTAAATAATAAAATAGTATTTCAACGAATAACTACGTTTAACGTTAAAACACATAACGCTGTTTATATATCACAATTTTTTATATTATATATTTTTTATTTTTCGCGAGAGCTGTTTCGTCAACCTATGTTGACATCATCAGGTATAGGGTATAATAAATATATTTTTAGTTTATTTTCAATTAGCATAAAATAACGAAATTATACCAATATTTTTCAATTATAAAATTGGTCACTCATATCCACATGGAAGACATTGTAAAAAAAAAGTTTAAATAATATTGCATATATAAAATTCACTTCATAGGAATCAATTAGATTATTCTAACGCTCAAATCTAAAGTGGTAGTGCCTACGAAGTAGGTACCTACCTGAAAGATAATACTAGGTGTTCGGTACGCACTTATAACATAGAAGTGTGTACATATATAGTACAATGACGAATATATTATACGGTATATCTATACTGTGTTCAAATATACACATGGTGTTTCAAAATTGTGTTGTTGTTTCGCATGATTTTCTGCGTGTCAATGCTATTTAACCTTTTTAAAACTTCTAGTTAACGGACGCATCCATTAAATTAAAAACCTCAATTTATACGATTAATTCAACGTTTATGAAACCATAAAAAAAATCTTTTTATAATTTCTTAATTTTGTATATGGAAATATCTTAGTAGAAATTCATTGTTGTGTTTTATTTTAAATATTTACTTTTATTCAATTGTTACTTTAGAATCAAATCAATGACCTTGGATTATATAGTAC
The DNA here is from genome assembly GCA_022606425.2 of Lepidostoma basale. Taxonomy (NCBI): domain Eukaryota; kingdom Metazoa; phylum Arthropoda; class Insecta; order Trichoptera; family Lepidostomatidae; genus Lepidostoma; species Lepidostoma basale. The sequence goes on along the minus strand of JAHDVF020000524.1, from coordinate 831,368 downwards.
AATTCAATTTTACCTTCCACTATTTCTTCTAATTCCAGCCTATTGTTTATAAGAAACTTTGAAGTAGGTACTAGAAGATGAAGTGAACTGTCGATATCGATCAAAAATGTAATAAAAAGAGGAATAAAACCTAATATTTAGAAATTTATTTGTTTTCATTATTAATAATAACCATCAAATAAAGATTTTTTTAAACATTGTATTATATTTCTCTTTTTCTTTTTTATATATTATACTTTGTATATACAACACTTACCTACATTTAAAAAAAATTACATAGACATGTTTCGGACAACCAGTTCAGTGATACAAAGTATAAAGATCTTTATAATATAAATCACTGAAGAAGGACTGGTTGTCCGAAACATGTCTTTGTAAATTTTTTTTAATCTATTATTCTTAAGTTTCAATCCTGGGATTGGTTTGCAGCAAAGTTTATTGATATCTTTGCTGGTTCTTGGGATGCCACTTGGGCCTTTTTGATGTGGTAGTTTCCCGTTGCTTTCCAATTAATTTAAGTGTTGAATATACAAAAGAAAAAGAGAAATAAAGCATCTACAACACAAAATATGGCGAACATAAACGAAATTGTATTATATTTTCACAAGATTTCATTATAATTTTAGAAACATGTTTCGGATCGTTGACGCCCTTTTTCAGTGTGCCAATTTTAACCTAAAATAAAAGATTTTTTTTTTGTGTTCAGCAGGTCGTTTGAACCCAATTACTGTCTATAAATTATTTACTGTTTAAATAAATAAATAGAAACTCTGTTATAAATATCACAATTGAATATATTTTGTCGCGACAGCTGTTTCGCCAACAGATATAAGCATCGTCAGGTCTTACAATCAACTGCATAGTTTTTCTTATTTTAACAGTTAATAATGTTTAAAGTGTTTCCTCCAAAACAATGGAATATGTACGAGTATACAAATTGTTTTTTTTAACTATTATATTGATTCTCAAGATATGTGATAGGTAGGTAATCTATCGCCATTTTTTAGTCACGTGAATTCTACACCAGACCAAAGACAGTGTGACAATCACACTGCCATCGCCGGTAATTGAACCCTTCGGTTAAACACTCTGAGCTCTTACCACTCTGGCCCGAAGGTCGTCATTAATCATGTTCATAAGTTAAAAGCTGAAAGAAATTTTAATATTTAAATAAATTATTCAAACTAATATATAGTACATCCGAACTAACCTGTATTGTGTATGTTCGTAGATATACGTAGCTAGGTATTTCGTATGTAAGTATATAGACATTAGGCAAAAAAATCTAGATACGTGTTATACGCATGGCTGTTAAAGAACATCAAATAATTTAAATCAATCAAGAGTAACAAAAACCCGACATTAAAATAATCCAACGTGCCCAGAAAGTGATGGATATACATTAACAATTCAAGTCAAACACATTTTGGCAAGTGCGTCATTGTAATTAAACACACATAATAGAAAAGCACTAATCATATTGAATAACTTCGTTTTTTTTGTCCGCGTCCAACTGTACATTGCGACAGCGTGCCAAGTGCTAATACAACGTGACGAATCAAGACGAATGATATGCTAGGTCAATACTATTACAATATAAATATTTACCCATTCCTCTACATTCATACAACGAGTCATATACGCCAAAGATTCTTCCGACTTCTAAGATGACATATAAAATTGTATCAATTTGATTCACATATTTTCCTAGGTCATCCTCGACTCTGTATTCCTTTCACATCGTAAATGTAAAATCACTAAACTATTCTTCATTTAATAATTAAATAAAACGATGTTTTTTAACTACTTCCACTTTTGTCTTTATTTAGACAGCGACCGGTTTCGCCAGGCTCGCTGGCATCGACAGACTGGTCTATATTCTTAATTTTCGTATTCTTAATTTATCCAAACGTTTTTTTTATTTATCTTTTCACAATTTTGTAGGTAGGTATTACTTTCTTTTGCCCTACGATTCTTCCTGACACCAGCAAATGAAATTTGTCAAGCATCGTTTTATCACAAAATTGCTGACCCGTTAAACTACGTACCGCCTCAGAATCAATAACTGTTTTGTTAATATATTAGTTGAATTAAATTCAGTTATTTATTAAGTTAAAATGAATACTCAAAATGAATTAAGTTCGTTAAGATATAAATGTATCAATGAAAGCGAAAACGGCTGTTCGCAATAGAGTTCTGGTCCCAACCCTAATGTATGGAAGCGAAGCATGGAACTGGCAGAATAAGGATGAGAGCAGAATAAATGCGGTAGAGATGAGGTCCCTAAGACGTGCGTGTGGTAGTACGATATACGACAGAATCTCAAATGCTGATATAAGAAAGGAATGTAGAGCGGAAGAAGGTATTCTGAACAAAATTATGAAAGGATCGCTGGGTTGGTTCGGACATATGGAGCGCATGGGTAGAGTAATAATGGTTAAGAAAGTATACGTTAATGATGTAAATGGAGTACGGAGTCGAGGCAGACCGAGGAAAACATGACATGAACAAATTAATCAAATTTTAAAGGTTGGTCATGTTAGAAGTCGGAAGAATCAACGTGCGTGTATGACTCGTTGTATGAATGTGGAGAAAGCTAGAGAGGTGTGCCAGGATAAGTAGTGTGGCGGTCCATTCTCTCTGCCTGCCCCTGTGAGGAAACGGCGTGATGGTTTGTTGTTGTTGTTGTGTTGATATGAATGTAATTCACATGACAGCAAGTGATTTGCTTTATTGAAGCAAATCGAAATGATTCGCGTAGCATGTTGCACTACTTTCCGTTAAACTATTATATTATATTTGCTGAAATATTTTTTTATAGAATGGGAGCAGAAGAAGGCAAATTAATATTTGAAGATTAAGGCTGTGTCTCGGACTAAAGCTTTGGATCGGGAGCCGGGTAATCTGTTTCCTAAGCCACCAGAAGAAGAGAAAATCTATTAAGTTTTTTTTTTAATAAAACGTCCAAAATGATTTTTTTTAATGTTGAACTACTATATGAAACTTTAATATTCTTGCGGTCACTCAATAATCTAATTAAAAATAACCTTTTTACAAAAAACTGATTTTCATTTGATTTTATTTCATATATTGTTTTAAGACAAATTTATCGTATTTTATAAATTAACAACCGCTGCACCTGAAGTAGTCGATCAACCCTTCTTATCAGGAAAAAATCATTTCAAAAGTTGCGTTTTGAGTCTCGATCTAAACTCTGAGTCTGGGTCGATCTAAGGTCTGCTGGAAGATTGTTCCAGGCGGTTTTCGAATTGTTTTATTTCCAAATTACCTTTCTGAAATTAAAAAAAATAATCTCGTATTTGAATATATATTTTTTTGATTTCACACTAGGTTATTTAATGACAGGACATCAGGTTTGTCTATACCATTATGATTATTAAATAAATATTAATTACTCAACAATTTGAGTAGCGGATCTTATTTATAACACTTTAAGTAAATAAAAATTAGGTTCTTTAAAATTTTCTGTTTTGTTTAATTCAAAAAAGGTAAATTTTCCAGGGGGGGCTTGTGTAATCTAGTATCTGGAAGGGGGGCCATGGGTCAAATACGTTTGGGAACCTATGCTCTAGATGAAAGCCAAGAAGTTTAATTGAATTAAAATAGTCCATTGTTTTGGCGGAAACACTATGATATTTTAACATTTTATAACTGTTAATTCAAAAACTTTGTTTTATATCACAAATTGTATTTATTTTACTTTACGACAGCTGTTTCATAAACCAATGTTGACATCATCAGGTGTTACAAAAATATATATCAAATGTCAAATTTTCGTAATTTAAAAAAATAAATACAATTTAATTTACAATTTAGCTGTCGTGAAGTAAAATAAATACAATTTGTGATATAAAACAAAGTTTTTGAATAAACAGTTATGAATTAAAATACATAAATCAAGGTTAAACTGAAAAAGCAAACCCGGTTTCATTATACATTATTCAAAATTTTAACGTTTTCTGGAAATTTTTCTATCGACTATATTTTTAGTATAATTAAACAGTGTAGGCTTTTTTATTTCGTGGCGTTGGTTTAAGCGGTATATTAACGAATCTCGTATGGCCACCGGTCGACCAAGCTGTCAGCGAGTCGGTCTGACGGATTCGTTCTGTTCGCTTGAGTGGTTCCGACACAAGAGCCGTAGTGGTACTTCTATTTTTATTTGTTGAAGTGAGAAGATAAGTTCTCGATATCCCGTCAGATGGAAATAATAAGGCCCTAAAAAGTTTCTAAAGATAAGACTACTTGTTAGTCTAGGAGGGGTTCCTGTCTTTAGTACGAACTTCGTGATCAATGAAGTAATTAACAATCCATAGAAAAAATAAGGCAACCAAAGACAATTGAAATTTTGATAGTTTCGAATTCCAGTATCTACAGATTAACGAAAGTTGACCAACTAACTAACCATCACGCCGTCTTCCCGAAGGAGTAGGCAGAAAAAACGGACTTCACACACTTTTATTTCCTGACATACTTCTTTCGCTTTTTCAACTTTCATACATCGCGTCATGCACGCATGCATGCATGCACTCACGTCGATTTATCTGACTCCTCACGTGGCCGACATTCAATATTTGATTGTGACCGACATTCAATATTTGACGTGGCACAATCAAATTGTGCCACGATTTTCTCGGTCTTCCTCTATTTCTAGTTCCATTTACATCATTAATATTTATTGTTTTACCATTATTTTTTCATTCATTCTTTCCATGTGTCCAAACCATCTTAATGATCCTTTCATTGTTTTGTTCATAACATCATCATTCGCACCGCATTCACTTCTTATAGTTTCATTCGACACTCTATCCAAACACAGTTTTTCTACACATTCCTCTAAGAGATCTCATTTCTACTAAAATTATTTTACTTTCATCCTAATTTTGCCAGTTCCATGCTTCGCTTCCAGGAAAACGTGGCACAATTAAATAAATCAAATATTGAATGTCGGCCACGTGAGGAGTCGGATAAATCGACGCGCGTAGATGACACGATGTATGAATGTTGAGAAAGCGAGAGAAATATGTCTGGAAAGAAAAGTGTGGCAGTCCATTCTTTCTGCCTACTTCTTCGGTGAGACGGCGTGATGGTTAGTTAGCGTTTTTATTTAAACAGTTAATAATGTTGAAATATGAAGTATTTCCGCCAAAACAAAGGATTATCTAAAAATGAGAAATATAATGTTTGGAATGCAAGGATCCTATTAAAACTTTGAAATAAAGTAACTATTAGATGGTAACAAGAAAACACAAAGAAGTCAGTAGCTAACGTCAGAGTTGAATGAAGATCAAAATCACACACTCTTTTGGAATTATTGAAACCAAAGAGGAGACCAGGACTATTGAACACATTATCCCATTTTCAGTTTTAAACTCAATTTAGACAGACTTGCAATCCCAAGTGACATTTTATTTCACGTGAACCGTAATAGTTTGAAGTGTGATTATCCGACTTGGAAAAAAAGGTGACCATATCCGACGATATGGTCACCTTTTTTTAATTAATCAAATGATTTTACTGAAATCTCTTGATAAGTTCATTTTAAACAATAATTAAATAATTTCGACAGCTGTCGAAATAAAGACTGGAAGTAGTTAAAAAAAACATCGATTTATTTGATTAATCGTTTGACCAGATTAATCAAATATTAAAAGTTGGTCATGTCAGAAGCCGGAAGAATCGACGTGCGTGTATGACTCGATGTATGAATGTGGAGGAAGCTAGAGAGGTGTGCCAGGATAGAGTAGTGTGACGGTCCATTTTCTCTGCCTACCCCTGCGGGGAAACTGCGTGATGGTTTGTTGTTGTTGTTATTCTTAGTGATTTTATATCTACGGTATTTATCCTACATTCATCCTTCGTATGCCCGATCAAAGCTTTACTTCCATACATCACAAGACAAAACGTTGAGTTGTATTTTTTTAAATCAGAAACAAAGCCTCTGCCATGTCAGGATGCCTGAAGAATCTGGTCTGGAAAAACAAGCACATGCGTATCGACAGCAAGATCAGAATCTATAAAACATGCGTGCGACCTATCATGGCGTACGCTGTAGAGACGCGGGCTGACACTGTGCCAACCAAGGGACTACTAAGAACATCGGAGATGAAGGTCCTAAGATCAATTACTGGAAAAACCCTCCGAGATCGTGTCCGCATCGTAGACATAAGAAAAACCTGCGAAATAGAGATCCAGAAGAAGATACTGGAGGGACCATGTAGCCCGAATGGATGGTGACAGACTCGCATATATAGCCGCTTATGAAATCCCTTCCGGACACCGCCCACCTGGAAGACCGCCTAAGAGATGGAGGGACAGCTGGATCTCATCATCCGACGAGATATGATTTCTGTATCACAGATCGTCAGATCTATTAAAAGAAGAAGAAGAAGAAGAAGAAGAAGAAGAAGAAGAAGAAACAAATATAAAATTTAAACAGTAAAATTGTATCAAATGGCCCCGGTTTCCCTTACTTATGGGATAACCTGTTCGTAAATCACACAATCTATTCTATCTCCGATGTCGCTGTCAATTAGAGTTGTAAGTATTGCATGACCAAGTCTCACACGCGACGGAGCCGAAACAATGTCCGCATGTACCATTATAACACCCACAATACCGGGTTAAATGGCACACTCAGTTGGTAGATTCACTTACGCTTTGTGATGCAACAGCCGATCGAGATCATAGTTGCCAACTAACCCGATTATACCCTACTTCTTTATTTAAATCTTAATTATTTTTAACCATTGATTATTGATGCACAAAACAAAAATTAGATCAGAAATAACCACTGAAATATTAAAATGTCAGAGTGTAAAAAATGCCTCCCTAGAACTGATAGAACGGGTTACTTCAGTTGGGGGTATTAAAATCATGTACTTGGTAAATTTGGAATAAATCCAAAAAATAAAATAAATTTAACCAGTTGTATATTATAATTTATATATGAGCAATTTTAGCAAATTACTTATGTATCGAAACGAAGCATGGAACTGGCAAAATAAGAATGAAAGTTGAATAAATGCACTAGAAATGAGATCTCTTAGACGAATGTGTTAATACTCTGTGTATGATAGAGTGCCGAATGAAAATATAAGAAGTTAATGCGGTGCAAATGATGGTGTTATGGACAAAATAATGAAAAGATCATTAAGATGGTTTGAACATATGAAAATAATGAATCAAGAAAGAATTGTAAAAAAAATTATTGTTAACAATGTAAATTGAACCAGAAATAGAGGAAGACCGAGGAAAACGTGGCACGATCAAATAAATCAAATATTGAATGTCGGCCATGTGAGGAGAAATCGACGCGCGTGCATGACACGATGTATGAATGTTGAGGAAGCGAAAGAAATATGTCAGGAAAGAAAAGTGTGGCAGTCCATTCTTTCTGCCTACCCGGCAGCGTGATCGCACAACTTATTGTAACACCAGTAAATAAAAAGAAATTGTGATATATAACAGTGTTCTCAATTTTGACAGTAATATTGTTGAAGTATCATAGTGTTTCGGCCAAAACAATTGACTATTTAATTTATATCATCTTTAGATAAATTTAAAAGTGCGATTGAGGTTTTCAGGAATTGATTTTTCAGACTGAAGGGCCGATTACTGCGAAGGCTTGACCACCTAATATTCTGCGAGGACAGAATTTCGGCTCGTACAATCTTACCCATCGCAGAAAATATTTCTGATCGCAATCAGAATCTCGGTGTAACAGAGTTCAGATGTTTAAGTTGGCGTCATTCTAGGGAACGCCTTAGAGATAGGGTGATACAAAAGAGTGACAGGAATCTTCTTGCAGGACATGATTAAATGTGTCATCTACGACATATATTAATATCCTAGGGAAGCATAAAATGCTACTCTTCTTAAAATATATTAAAACTTTAATAAAAAGATAGCTTTTTAATTTTTTTTATTATTTAACCGGTTTTCAGGGGCCGAATCAGAAAAAAATTAAATGAAAAACGAACTTAATTTTGTAGACACATAAAATAAAATATTGCACTTAGTGGTGTCATCCCAAACAAAAGCCTATCCAAATAAGCTAAGATTGCGGTTCACAATAGTGTTCTTGTGCCGACCCTTATGTATGGAAGTGAAGCATGGTGCCAGCAAAAGGAGAATAGAAGTAGAAGCAATGTGGTACAAATGAAATTTTTAAGACGAATGTGAAGTAAATCTGTATATGAGAGAGTGTGGAGTGTAAATATAAGAAGTGAATACAGTGTGAATGAAAGCGAACAAAATAATTAAAGGGACATTAAGATGGTTTAGAATGGCGAAGAAAACATATGTGAACGACGGGAATGGAGATAGAAATAGTTAAGGCATAGGAAAACGTGGCACAATCAAATCAATAAAATATTAAATGTCGATCACGTAGGGAGTCGGTTTAATCGACGTACGTGCATGACACGATGTAAAAATGTAGAGAAAGAGAGAGAATTATGTCAGGACGGAACAATGTGACGGTCCTTTCTTTCTGTCTACCCCTCCGATGTGATTGTCAGTTAGTTAGTTAGTATGCATTGATAATCTTCATACTGCGTAATTCAAAATTAATACTGAGTAAAACCAGCGCTTTCGAGGAAGATTTATGATTTGAGTGACACGTTTTTAATAATGCTTAAGTAATGCAAAACATCATATACATTCAATTTTCTTTTTGATAATGTATGTTTTCGTCAATTTAAACTTATTCGACTGTTTAAACTTTAAATATATTTTTAAAATATTGTGTTTTCACACTTTTTTAAATGTTCACATACATGTTTCGGACTTTCTTGTTTTATATATTTCGTTCTTCAGTGAAAAAATACATTAAAAATACCCAGATGAAGGACATATATAGCCAGAAACATCTTTTTGAAAATTTTGGGTTATGTACTCGTATTTTCACTGAATTACATGCTTCGGTCTGTATACGTCCTTTTTCAGTGTAAAAATTCAATTTAAAATACCCTGCAGAAGGTCGTACAATGTCTGAAACATTTTTGTGAAAGTGCAAACAATTTTTGTGAAAATAAAGTATTTTTCAAATGATATCGAATATACTCGTTGAAGAAATCAACTATGTTTTCAAAATGTACGAATTTTTTTTTAAACGAAAAAAGCTACGATTACCGTATTTTTCGGACCATAAGACACACTTTTTTCTCTGAAAATTCAACCAAAAATCGGGATGCGTCTTATGGTCAGATGCGTATTTTTGTCCGCAAAATAGGGTAAATACACTCTATATTGTAGAATTTATTTATTTATTGGTATACCTTAATACGTAATAACAACATTTCACGAGCCGCCCGAGTAAAAAGCCTGTTATATTACAATTGTGTTTATTGTAAGTGTAATCTTATTATACGCGTATTAATAACCTTTCACATAAAACATCTCAATCCTTCTCTGGGAACGTGACTGTTTATATTGGCCGCTATCCCCTCAGAAACGTTCAGGGTAATGCGATCAATTTATTATCTATTCCCTCCACTCCGAGCTAAAGATCGGTTGGTTGAACAACGTGTAGCTCATAAAGTGCTGGCCAGGGAATTCCTGTTAACAACACTGGTGTGGATCATAGAAACTCTGTAGCGTACAGGTATACAATACAATCTAATGCTGCTTTACCAGGGATGGATTAAGACTTTCACAAAACTCATGTTGTAAATATAGAGCAGTATTTCGAGCAACCGTATTGAAAGAATGGCCGCCTTTACCACAGTAAAATTATCCAACGCCCCCTAATTCTCAAAATTAAAGCGAAGTGTGTTTTGTGAAGAAGTACAGAGAATAATTGTGCCATTAATTGCATTTAAAAAAAGTCAACGCGCATGTTGGTAAAATGACAGATAAGTGTTATTATACGTATGTAAGTTATACGTAGAGATTAAATAACTGATTTATGGTGAGTGTATATAAGGTTCCCACCACCACCCGAGACTGTTATAGGACGCAGCGACGCCCTTTCGTCAGTCTCGCTGCACTATCTAGGCCTGTTCCTTGTCCATCCGGGACTTACGTTCATTTAATTTAGCCTTTTCTTGTCATTAATCAAAAGGGTGACAGACCACATTTAATTTATTCTTTTAACCTTATATATCTCCCGCGCGGCCTCACATCTCTTTATTATTAAATAAAATCAGAAGTAAATATTATATAAAGCACACCTTAAATTAGTAAAAAAAAAAACACATTAAAATTATATAAAACACACATTAATTCACAATACACAATAAGACAAATATATAACAAACTAAATTTTAAAACAGGAAGAAGATGGTGTATGAGGGAGGCGGGAAGATGTTAAGTAAGAATGAATAAATTGGGATGGGATGGATAGAGGACAGGTTTTAGAAAGAGCAGAAATGAATTTAAAAAAAAAACAGTATAGGTATATAAAAGACACATTATAAACAGAAAAGTAGATCAGAACACACCCACCAAGGGGCGGTGTAGACTTCCGGTCAAAACAAAACCAATGAACAGGAGCCAGTGGCAACATCCATGAGCAGCAACTCAGGGGCGCAGAAACAGAAAACAAAACTAAAATGCACAAAACTATTGTAACAATCATAGCGAACATACTATTCATAATTATCACAATAATTATAATAGCAATAATACCATAATAATAACATCAAAGACAAAGATAATAATAATCATTTATTTATAACTATCAAAGTAATCATAATAGCAATAATAACACAACCAAAAAAAAAGATAATATGGTGAGTGTAATAATAAAAATAAATTTGTATATTTGGTATAGATTTTATAGGTGTACTTGAACGTTCGATCCAGAGAACCGTTACCAAGGGTGTAGCCGCGAGTACTTCAACAAAAATTAGCACACCTGGAAAGCAGAAGAAAAGACAAAATAATAATATAAACCTTTATTTCGACAGCGGCATCGACAGACTGGTGACACGAAATATATCACTTCGATAAAATATAGAAAATCTTATAGAAAATGGACGTTGTCATCAATATTTAATCGCCAATCAAATCAAAATTTTCAAGAAGCTTTACTGCATTTGATGTGAAAGATAAATTTTGCTTCGGTAAAGCTTTATTTATGCCTCGGGATGGTGAAACATGTTGTTCCCATAACAATAATAAAACTTCTAGAAGGCAGAAGTTTTCAATCAAGTTAAACATAACTAACTAACTAACTAACTAACTAACCATCACGCCGTCTCCCCGAAGGGTTAGGCAGATATAATGGACTGCCACGCTTTTCTTTCCTGACATATTTCTATCGATTCCTCAACATTCATACATCGTGTCATGCACGCGTGTCGATTTCTCTGACTCCTCACGTGGCCGACATTCAATATTTGATTTATTTATCATGCCACGTTTTCCTCGGTCTTCCTCTATTTATAGTTGCATTTACATCGTTAACATATATTTTTTTTAACATTCTTTTATACTTCATTCTTTCCATATGTCCTAACCATCTTAATGATCCATTCACTTCTAATATTTCCATTCCACACTCTATCATACACAGAGTATCCGCAAATTCGTATAAGAGATCTCATTTCTACTGCATTTATTCTACTTTCATCCTTCTTTTGCCAGTTCCATGCTTCGCTTTCATACATAATTAAATATTAAATGATTAAATTTGATATGAATTAAATCAATCTAAAATTTACATTGAATAATGGTGAAGTATCATAATAATATTTCGGCTACAACATTGGATTATCAAATTATTTTTTTATTATGGAGTTTTATGTTATATCATTGTTCAAATCAAAATATCCCTAATTCATCCCTGGACTAACACATTTACCAAGAAACTGGTCAATTTAGATAATGAGGCCTAGAGCGACGAGCAGGCGCCAGACTTGTATGGATGTGAAAAATATGTTTGTTTGCCACTATAAGTATCAAAGTAGTACCCAAAAATTCCCACCTACTTATATTACCCATCAATAAACGTAACTATACTCCTTCTTCTTCTTCTTCTTCCTTGTTGTAGACATATGTGGTCTGTTCTCCAGAGTGTTGCTCCTCCTGTGAGGTAGACTCTCAGCTGTCCTTCCATATTTTAAGAGGTCTTCCACGAGGACGAGTCCCATGAGGCTGATTATGCAATGCAATATAGGGGAGTCTGGTAGTGTCCATTCTTTGAACATGCCTGTACCAGCCCGTTTTAGCTGTCTGCTCCATCTTATAATATCCTCAACCTCACATATCTCTCTTATTCTGGTGTTCCTCACGCAAGATCTCAGTGTCTTGCCTGCTATCGTCCTCGGTGTCTTCATTTCGAAAGTCCTCAAAACTTGTTTGGTCCTTACTGTGTCTGCCCTTGCTTCGACGTCATATGTTATTGGTCTTACGCATGCTTTATAGATTCTCATCGTACTATTAATGACCATGTCTTTGTTTTTCCATATTGTGGATATTAGAGCCCCAGAGATTACAGCTGCCATGTTTACTGCCTAAGACTTGTATGGATGTGAAAAATATGTTTGTTTGCCACTATAAGTATCAATGTAGGTATCCAAAAATGTCCACCTACTTATATTACCCATCAATAAACGTAACTATACTCCAATACTCCGATTCCGTAATAACCGTGGCCGTTCAAAATGGAGTTCTGGCTCTAACCCTTATTATTATTATTTTGTTGAATCGCTTTTTACATCATTCCTGCCAGCCAAATCGATGTAAAGGGTAAAGCTATCATATTGATTATCTTGACATAGCTAACCTATCGCCATTTTACTGTCACGTAAATTCTACACTAGACCAAAGACAGTGTGACAATCACACTGTCATCGGTGACTTTCAGTCATAGCAATTACCACTCGACCACGAAGGTCAGATATGTATGGATGCGAAGCATGGAACTTACAGAAGAAGGGTGAGAACAGAATAAATGCGGTAAATATGAGGTACCTCAGATGTATGTATGATAGAACGATATACCTACTACAGAATTCCTATCTCAGTTAGGAAGGAATTTAGAATGAAAGAAAAAATTATGAACAAAATTATGAAAGGATCAAAAAATTCATATTTTTGATTGAAATTTCTTGGTAGTAGTTCAATTTAAATCATAAAAATAATAATAAAAAATCATGCAAAATGTCTTCATTATCATATATTTAGTGGGCTTCCACTTGTGTTTAACGGCGACCGGTTTCGGCTTAAAAATGTTACTGAATCTAAATAATCAATTACTGTTATTTAGTTCTTAGTGTTGTTGTTTTCTATATAATTAAAAATCACTTACAAAAGTGCCAATTTTTTTTAATGATTCCATGTAACCTAAATTTATTGTGTTTGGGGTTCGTTTGTTTACTATATAATTAAAAAGCAAATACAAGAGTACCTATTTCTCGGATTGTTTCTATATAATGTAATGTTTTTGTATGATTGGATTAGTTAAGTTTAAATAATGTCTTGTGGCCCGGTTACTGGTGTGTGTGAATTTCCTCCTGGAGTTTGATACAAATGAAAGGATCACTTTGTTGGCGCATGGATGAATAAAGAATGGTTAAGAAAGTATACGTTAACGGTATGAATGGAGTACGGAGTCGCGGACGACCGAGGAAAGCTTTAAATTATTCCATATAATTAATAGATAATAAATAAAAAAAGTAAATATGTCCAAACCAACGCAGCGATATATTCATTTCTATTTTTTCTAATTAAAATTGTAGTTCTGCATTATTTGATATTACGAGTATACCATACATACGTCTAAGAGATCTCATCTTAATCTCATTTATTATGCTTTCACCCATGTCAGTTTTTGTGAGTTAATACCGATATATCATTCAAATTCCAACTATTACGTATATCTGAAACATAAAGGTATTGCACAATACCCACTGCAATAATAATACATGCCATAGAATATCAAACTCGTACATTGCAAAAGCATAGATGTATAACATTTTTGTTTTTGGTATGAAATAAAACTACACGTTTGCAGACTAATCTTTGGTATTCTACGTTCTGCCATTGCGCGATTCTCTGTGGTTTAGTTTATAATGTATTTTGCATGCATAAAAACCCAAAAAATAACAAAAAGCGTGATATTTGAATAAAGAAAATAAATTGTGTTGAAGGTAAGCTATAATAAAATAACATTTTTTTAAATTCATTTGAAGTTTGTAATCATAACCTTAAAACGAGTGTTGCATCCATTTTATTTTTTGTAGTAATGAATTTGTTTATTTTTATGAATCTGTGATTGTGTTTTAGCTTAAAATATAGTGTTTTTGACTTCAAAAAAATATGTTTAAAATGTAATTCAATTTTAGGTACACCATTATTGGAAAATGTGTTTTTAAATACGGAATCTGATACGAATCCAGTGGAATTAAAAGGAATCATAGGACGATATTGTACACAAGATCTAAGTACCCAAACTGAAGAAGAATCACTAATAACACTCGATCATATCTTTCTCCACGTTATAAAAGGTACAATTCCAATTATTTTACTCAATCAATGGAAGTATTTTATCTTATAGTAAAAAATCTTCAGTGTTGCACAATGATTGTTAATACTTAGATGTACTTTAGTAGTAAAATAATAACATGAACTAGCTAACTAGCAATCACGCCGTTTTTCCGGTGAGGTAGGTACCCTGACATACCTCTCCAGCTTCCTCTTTAAACATACATCGTAACATGCACGCTCGTCGATGTTTCCGACTACAAATGTTCTGTCTTTTAATATTTTTATTATTTGGTCTTGCCATGCTTCCCTCGGTCATCATTAACTCCATGCATATCATATTTATTGATGGTTGAGGTATTGGTTTTGTAAAACTTAATTATTAATTTATAATAGAAAACACGATTGTTTAGTGGTTTTACTTCGATTTAATTTAAATTAATTATATCAATTGTGACAAATTTGTTTCGCCTTGCGAGGGCATTCTTAAACTGACATAATTTATATAATTTATAGGCGAAAAGAGAAGGATGGAGTGCCGCATCAGTGAAAGTGTTACAGTCCATTCTTTCTGCCTACCCTTTCGGGGAGACGGCGTGATGGTTCGTTAGTTAGTTATTTGAATTATATCATTTATACATTTATATAAATTAAATCAAAGTGATTTTTCGAACCCTTATGTGTATCTGTTCCTATGTCAATTTGATTTGATTCATAATAATTTTAAAACATTTGCGTAAAATATTTCATTTATCTTCAAAACTTGTCGAGATACATAAACTCATTACTTTCGTATGAAGCACTTAATTTGTGGTGTGGTATTGTTAAACATAATTTAAAACACTTCATTTCGTTTTTACATAACTTTATTAAGCGTAGTTTAATTGGTGCAAAAACAAAATAAAAGTGTTTTAATTCATGCAAAATCGTTATTTTTAACATGTTTCGGATGAACGACTTTTTTCAACATTGGAATTATTTATTTATCTTTTCTTTTTGATTTGAAATGTTTGTTAATTTATTACGCAACCTGAAATTGTAATTACTCTGAAACAAGTTATTATGTTGGCTCTGCACTCGTATTACCTTATCCGTCTCCTTATGATCCTCATTTACTGATATAAAATTCACCGACCATTCACTTTCACGGCGTTGTCCTTCTAAGGATTGCTGTGGGAACTTTGTAATCAACCACCGCTTGTACTAATGGGACATCCTTCAAATAAAAGTTTGCCGAGAATCATTAAGGATCGACGTTGCTTTTTAACGAACTGGTCGAATTTTTATTTACCTTTTAGGTTTTAAAAGTGTAATTCCCGATCTTTCCGTCTACTCCACTAAATCGAGATCCTAAATTAATAACTTGTAATTGCTAATTACAAATTATATTATGGTATTCTTCTACCGACCCTTATGTATGGAAGCGAAGCATGGAACTGGCAAAAGAAGGATGAAAGTAGAATAAATGCAGTTGAAATGAGATCTCTTAGAAGAATGTGTGGATACTCTGTGTATGATAGAGTGCCGAATGAAAATATAAGAAGTGAATGCGGTGCGAATGATGGTGTCATGACCAAAATAATGAAAGGATCATTAAGATGGTTTGGACATATTGAAAGAATGAATGAAGAAAGAATGGTAAAAAAATTATATGTTAATTATGTAAATGGAACCAGAAATAGAGGAAGACCGAGGAAAACGTGGCACGATCAAATAAATCAAATATTGAATGTCGGCCATGTGAGGAGTCAGAGAAATCGACGCGCGTGCATGACACGATGTATCAATGTTGAGGAAGCGAGAGAAATATGTCAGGAAAGAAAAGTGTGGCAGTCCATTCTTTCTGCCTACCCCTTCGGGGAGACGGCGTGATGGTTACTTAGTTAGTTAGTTAGTTAATATTTGCTTTTGATACTCGATCATATACAGATTTATACACACCCGTCTGAGAGATCTCACTTCTTCTGCTTTTATTATAATTTCATTTTATTTCAGTTTCATGCTTCACTTAAGAATATATTAAATAGACAATATGATTACTGAAACAGTTTTTTTTTGCTACAAAAATACAAATAACATTTTCCACAGACGATCCGCTGTATGTTAAGTCGTTCGTTAATATGCGAACAAGCGCAAATTAACAAAACGAAATCTATAATACCGTTGCATGTAATATTACCCACGCATCAAGCCCACTGACGTATCTCGGGGCGTTTGTCTTTCCTCTCTTCAGATTATTCCACACTGCCGTTAGTCCCTCCTGGCAGTATCCCTGGACCCGAGAGGCCATCGTCTCGTATGATTGTGCATCTCCGACGGAGGTGAGCAATAACTGCATCCGCTGTGATCTCCGGACTCCGCCGACAAGGCTGTGCAGAGGGATGTTGCCATTAGACACACATTGCGGCGTAATTCAAGTATGTAATAACAAATATACTATATCCATGTTTATCATGGATAATATTCTTCTATATTCGCCTACACTTTGTATTGTAGATTCATATTTGAATAAATGTGCTACTTGCAGACAACGAGCACGAACTGCAAGCCCTGGTGTCTAGTTTGTATGAGGTATGCAAGCGATACGATTTGATGATGAATGTGAATAAGTCTAAGGTAATGATTTTCGAAAAAGAAGAGTCTGCAACATTAGTGTAAACGGTGAAAATCTGGAACAAGTGGATGAATTTGTTTATTTAGGAAGTATGTTTACAAAGAATGGGAGGGTGGAGAAGGATATTGAAAGAAGGGTTGGGGCAGGCAACAGAATAAATGGTGCACTTTAAGTTGTCATCGCAAACAAAAGCCTATCCAAAAAAGCTAAGATGGCAGTGCACAATGGTGTTCTTGTGCCGACCCTTATGTATGGAAGTGAAGCATGGAACTGGCAAAAGAAGGATGAAAGTAGAATAAATGCAGTAGAAATGAGATCTCTAAGACGAATGTGTGGCAAATCTGTATATGATAGAGTGACAAATGCAAGTATAAGAAGTGAATGTGGTGCGAATGAAAGTGTTATGAACAAAATAAGGAAAGGGTCATTAAGATGGTTTGGACACATGGAAAGAATGAGTGAAGACAGAATGGTAAAGAAGGTGTATGTAAACGGCGTGAACGGAGCTAGAAATAGAGTAAGGCCGAGGAAAACGTGGCACGATCAAATCAATCAAATATTGAATGTCGGTCACGTGAGGAGTCGGAAAAATCGACGTGCGTGCATGACAAGATGTATGAATGTAGAGGAATCGAGAGACGTGTGTCAGGACAGAACAGTGTGGCGTTCCATTCTTTCTGCCTACCCCTCCGGGGAGACGGCGTGATGGTAAGTTAGTTTGTAAGTTTATATTTGAATAAATAAAATTACAATACAAATTACAATAAGCGGTAGCCTTTCACATTGCGTTATAAAGATCTTCTGCTTAATGCTTAAATCTAATCTTCATAGATGGTGCATTGAAACTGACATGTGAATTGTGGTGTTGGATATTAACATATATACAACTTCCAAAAATTTGTCAGACATGGTGGTCATAAGAAAGGTGGAATGGGGAATGTTGTAATTACATAAAGCGTGCGCTTAACCCAACCAATGACAGGTCATAGGTCCTGTATACATCTCGATCACCATATTCAGTTTCCGGTTTGCATTTTTGTCTCTATTGAGATAAAATTAATCCTTGAATTGATAACCCGCAATGGGTAAATAAAATCCAGTATTCGTCTACAAGTATTTGTATACATTCGAAATGTTGTATATTATATCCATGTTTATCACGGATAATATTCTTCTATATTCGCCTACAATTGGTATTGTGTTTATCCTTACTAACCAACTTATCATCACGCCGTCTCCCGGAAGGGGTAGGCAGAAATAATGGATTGTCACACTTTTATTTCTTAACAATTTCTCTCAATTCCTCAACATTCATACATCGTGTCACGCACGCGCGTCGATTTCTCTGACTCCTCACGTGTCCGACATTCAATATTTCATTTATTTGATCATGCCATGTTTTCCACGGTCTTCCTCTATTTCTAGTTCCATTTACATCGTTAACATATATTTTTTTTACCATTCTTTCTACATTCATTCTTTCCATGTATCTAAACCAGTTTAATGATCATTTCATTATTTTGTTCATAAAACCACTATTCGCACCGCATTCACTTCTGATGTACGAGTATGTATATATATTTCATAGATTGTTTTATATACCGACCGCCAGAACCAGCCTGTTTTTGGTGACGCCGGTGTAAAGACCAGTCTTCTGAACGTTGTCTTCTCGAAGATCAACGTCTATAGTGAAAATAAGTTCAGAAGACAAATACTCTTGACTTTACGAGTAGAGTATCTTCTATCTATTCATAAAGTTGAACCATCTGTTATACATTCCTGGTATTATATTATATATTATATTTCATTTTACCTATTCTCAATAGATGCCTTAAACAACAATATTTTTTGTAATATCTTTTGAGGAAATAAACTGATTTGATTTGTCATTGAACATGATTTTTTAAACACAATTTATTTATTTCTTCTATATACGCCATACTTTATGTTGTTATGATGCTTTATTTCACTTTTTCATTTTTATCTACTTTTTATTTTAATCAGATGTTATATATACATCTGTCAGATCATGTAAACAATTTTATAATATTTTTAAAATGTATTTTTATAAAATGTATCACTGAAGAAGGACTGGTTGTCCGAAACATGTCTACGTAATTTTTTTTAAATAAACGAGTAAGTATAAAAAAGAAAAAGTGAAATAAAACAATTTATTTACCTTAAAACTAACGTGTTTCAGGACACAGAAGCCCTTCATCAGAGTAGGTAAATATTATATTTTATATTATGTACAGAATAAATATTTAAACATTTTTAAATGAGTGTGGTCAGTTGTTGTGAGTGTGGTCAATTGTTCAAATGATTATTATCCAACGTTTTATCCATTTATTTCATGTATCCTGTATTATATTTAATTACACTAATTAACTTAGTTATTAATTTTATTTCTGTTTTAAACAAAGTGTGTTTTCACAAATTAATACCATATTGTTCAATTATTATTTGCAACAGAAAGTAAAGGTGAATATAAACGAAGTGATTTGATTTAATAAGTAATATGGAGTTTTACATCATTTTTCAAGACACAACATATACATTTCTTTATCGTAATAAGACTTCCATGTTACTAGTACCCGCATACGATACAAAGCAAAATGTATGTAACTTTCTTCGGAAATATTGATTGCAGGTAGTTAGGCTAATAACACAATGGATCGGGGACCTCTGACCTCGAGCATTCATCTTCATAACAATATTTCGCTTGTTCTTTCGTAAATAATCGCTCTTGTTGAAACAACTTCATACCGGAGAAGTTGGAAAGTTCGCCGGTATCGCGAGTATGAACACGTCCATACATAAATTTTAATAACAGTTATATCCATGTTTTAATGAGAACAAATAGGTCTTAGTACTGTGAATCTTAATTATATTATTCTTAAGCTAATTGTTATGTGCTCGCGGTATCTGAATGTTAATATGTTATTACCCACGTGATATTTTTAAATAAGTTGTTCTCACATTCTGAATATTGCTGAATTCGCAGGGCGATGAAATAGTGCCACTTGCGGTCGTGCAATTGCGGTCGGAACAATTATCGTACCACTTGCGGTCAATCGATTTTATTAAACGAAAATAATGTCCTAACACAACACCAAAATAATTTATATTATTAAGAATTTAATATATCGTCTTGGTGTCTTACCACTTGCGGTCGTGCCATTTGGGGTCGGAACAATTATCGTCCCACTTGCGGTCAATCAATACGGATTAATGCAAATACATTCAGGGGTGACACCACTTGCGGTCAAAGAAATTTTGTTAATTTCTAATAGGTTTATTTTAAATACATATAAAATTTATTCAGTTTTTATTATTCAAGTTAAAATATTTTACCTATATATTATTTATTTATTTATTCATGTTGTTATATAATTATTTATTCATGTTTATAAATAGAAGCTAGGGATTTATATCTATTAAAATTTGCGCTTTAAGAGGGATTATATTTACTTTGACAAGTTTTATCTAATGGATAATCTTTTGGCTGGTCTGGCTAGGTTGGGCGAATCGGACTGCTGGTAGCACAAGGCGCAGGATCGAGGAGCTTGGAATAACATCATCAAGGAGACTAAACTATTGAAGAGTTGTTTGGCCATAGGAAATAAGTAAGTTTGTTCTATATTTTTTTTACTATAATAGTTTATAATAGCATATTGAATTAAAACGATGTTTTTTAACTACTTCCACTTTTGTCTTTATTTCGACAGCGACCGGTTTCGCCAGGCTCGCTGTCGAAATAAAGAGTAAAGTAGTTAAAAAACATCGTTTCATTTCATTATTATATAAAATGAACTTCCATCAAGAGATTTCAGTAAAATCATTTGATTATCTTAAAAATAGCATATGATTAGTTGTTTATAAATTTTTAACAAATAAATGTTATTGTCACGTGAATTCTACACCAGACAAAAGACAGTGTGACAATCACACTGCAATCGTAGGTTTTTGAATCCGGGACCTTTGGTGTTGCAGTCGTAGTATTTGAAACACGGCCATGAAGGTTGTCAATAATCATATTTGTGTTGTTTATAGTTTTTCTTGAACAATGATGTAAAACTCCAAATTATTTCATTAATATGAATAAAAACGTCAGCTTTTTAGAAGTTTTATTATATATTATGGGAATGATATATTTTGCCCATTTAAGGCATTATCAAATGACATTCGATAATGCCTTAGGAGGGTAAAACATTTCATTCCCTTTAACATAATGAAATTCTGGAAAATGGACGTTTTCGTTCGTATCAATCATACGTAATCATTAATAGGTACATTTTAACACCAGCAACCCAGTAAGGCGAAGCATGTAGGTAATTCATAAAAAAATTAATGCCTTAGAAAAGGAAATTTTCAATGTATTAATGAGCGAAGTAGGTTTCAGTAAATTAGCCGTGTCAATTAATTAGCTCCAAAAATGAATGGAGGCGCAATATTTAAACATTATTACAAAAGCGATTTGCTTTACAGACATGCCTCTCGTTTTAATAGTGTATTATTATCTAAGTATGATGGATTGCTGTATTATGGTAATAACGTAATACTGGGAGGATATAAATTGTTACACCGTGTATATGCATACATATCTTTAGTTCTTGTTATGGATTTATTTTTAAATTTAAAACAAATCATACTTGGTCAATCAATTATTATCACACTACTCGTATGTGAAGCCAGCAAAAATAGTTAACTAAAAAAAAAAAAATTAACTAACTAACCATCACGCCGTCTCCCCGAAGGGGTAGGCAGAAAGAATGGACTGCCACACTTTTCTTTCCTGACATATTTCTCTCGCTTCCTCAACATTCGTCGATTTCTATGACTTCTCACATGGCCGACATTCAATATTTGATTTATTTGATCGTGCCACGTTTTCCTCGGTCTTCCTCTATTTCTGGTTCCATTTACATCGTTAACATATATATTTTTTTACCATTCTTTCTTTATTCTTTCAATATGTCCAAACCGTCTTAATGATCCTTTCATTATTTTGTTCATAACACCATCATTCGCACCCCGGCTTCACTTCTTATATTTTCATTCGACACTCTATCATACACAGAGTATCTACACATTCGTCTAAGAGATCTCATTTCTACTGCATTTATTCTACTTTCATCCTCCTTTTGCCAGTTCCATACATAATGGTAGTTAGAAGAACACCATTGTGCACTGCCATTCTAGAATTTTTGGACAGTTAACTAACTAACTAATTAACCATCACACCGTCTCCCCGAAGGGATAAGCAGAAATAATATACTGCTATACTTTTCTTTCCTGACATACTTCTCACTCTTCCTTAACATGTGACATGCACGCACGTCGATTTCCCCGACTCCTCACGTGGCTGACATAATTTCATAAAATAGTTATACGGAATATTTTTCGGATATCAATCGACACATGTTTGATTCCGTCAATCGAGTTATTGATTGACGGAAAAACTCTCCGAGATCGTGTTCGCAACGCGGACATAATAACAACTTGCGAAATTGTGGATATCGTTCCAGAAGAAGATACCGGAGCGGAGGAACCATGTAGCCCGAATGGATAGTAATAGACTCGCATACACAGCCGCTTATGAAATTCTTTTCAGACACCGCCCACCTGGTAGACCGCCTAAGAGATGGAGAGACGGATAGACCTCATCATCACACGAGACACGATTTCTGTGTTATAGATCATCAGATCTATTAAAAGAAGAAGTTATTGATTACCAATCAAAAATATTTAATAATAAACTGAATAAGCTAAACGTATATTTTATACATTTGTTTTTTTTAATTTATGTTTTTTATGGGAAAAAATAATCTTTTATTATTAGATAGAAATATGAAATGTTTATCGTTGAAAACAGTATTTTCCGATTAAGTTCTTAAATATTTAAGCCCCCTTTTATCACTGCATCCGCTATCGCCCCCATGGATAGCTTCAGCACCTGGTGGAGGTGGTACCGCTTCGTTGGGAATCTATGATGTAAAATAAACTGTAAAATATATAACAGTTAAAATTTAAAACACTGTTATATATCACAATTACTTTTTATTTACCGAGTGTCGCGACAGCTGCTTCGCCAACCTATGTTGCCATCATCAGGTGTTACAATAAACTGATGACCTGATGATGCCAACATCGGTTGGCGAAACAGCTGTCGCGACACTCAGTAAATAAAAAGAAAATGTGATAAATAACAGAGTTATAAATATTAACAGTAATAATGTTGAAGTATCTTAGTGTTTCGGCCAAAACAATGGACTATTTAAATATTTTATTATACATTTATTAAAAATTGTTATTAGTAACAAAAGACAAAATGAGTTTTGGCTTAAAAAGTAATTATATTTAATTTTTTTTAAATACTCCTTTTATCATGTTCAGAAGAGAATATCATAAGGAATACTGTATATATTTGCGTCGGATTTTTTAATGGAATTCTACTAGTGAAAAATCGTATCGAAAACACCACAAAATATTTTATAATATGAACAAGTGAATCTGTTTCTTAAACAAGGTGAAGTAGTTCTTGTACAATAACACATTCTTTGAAAAGCTGTTTTGGCACCAGGGCATCATAAAAGCGGGAATTATTTATGACAGGTGTGTAGCTTTTGACCTATGGGAATAAAATTGTCGTTATCGGCCGTTCGTATAACGAAACAAGAAAAACGTGGCAACATATCGTTATGTGTAAGTAATATATAACTCTTCAACAACGGAGAGACAGATTCTACGGAAGATTTCAGAGAGATCGTTTTATTTGTGCTTCGAGCAATACATTAAACATTGAATTACGAACTCATAAACAACTTACGATCTTATTTCATTTTACCGAAACTAATCTACAAATGTATTAAACAATGTGTGTATGTATACATGTACACTCAGTGGCCGTGCGTGTATATTACAATAAACAAAGTATTTACATGGAATTAAAGCTTGGAGCTGGCAAAATAATGAAAGTAGGATGGGTGCCGTAGAAATGAGATCACTGAGAATAATGTGAGTGAAAACGGTGTATAATAGAATACCAAAATCGGGTGGTGGTCTAGGGAATAGAACGCTTGGCTCCTGATTCAGGGGACATGGGTTCGAGCCTGGACACGACCAGATTCCTTCTTCATAATAATGAGCTATTTTCTGCTCACATTGAAGATTGTAAAATAAATTCTAATATCATTGATTTAAATCTTTGGTGTTAGTCTTTAAAAAAAAAACGATGGAATAAGGAAGAAATGTAACACTGAGAATTGTATCTTAAGTAAAATTAAAAAAAAAGATCGCGTAAATGGTTAAGAGTAAAATAAAATATATATTTTCTGTATAAATGTATAATATATATAACATTTTCTTTTCTCTATAATGTATTATGCAACAACAACAAACCATCACGCCATTTTCATGCAGGGGTAGGCACAGAGAATGGACCGCCACACTACTCTATCCTGACACACCTCTCTAGTTTCCTCCACATTCATACAACGAGTCATACACAGGCGTCGATTCTTCCGAATTCTTACATGACCAACCAATAAAATTTGATTGACTTGGTCATGCCATGTTTTCCGCGATCTACCTCGACTCCGTACTCCATTTACATCGTTAATGTATACTTTTAAAATTTATTATATATTCCGTTTAATTCCGCTTGTTTTAAATAATTATATACCTACTATAAACTATATTTAAAGGATATATAAAAATAACAAGTAAACCAATCTGAAATCATCGTTGCGATGTAAATTATTTAAGAGTATATTTATTTATTGTCTAAGACATTATCAAATGTGAATAAAACTTCTAGAAAATAGACATTTTCATTTATATTAATTATTTTATGTGGAGTTTTACATCATTGTTCAAGAAACCATAAATGTTTTTTTTTCGTTATGAAAAACCACCATCGACCGGCACAGGCGCATAAGACATTTAAGAACCTCTACCAGGAACATACACCAATAGTCATGACTTCATAAATTTAATATTCAAGGCGGATCAATCACAAGGCGTGTATTAGACGTCGTAAAATAGTAAGATCCTAACCGCCCGGGGCAGATGGCCATTGCTACGTTGGGCCTTGATTGTTGGGTGCCGGCCGGAAAGACATTCATCTCCCAACGGAGGTGTTCTGGACCACAGCTTCATCGTTATCTAAAAAGATAATATCACGAACGATAAGGAAACGGAACATTTATAAATTAATTACATTTATTACTTCTCTTGAACAAGGATGTAAAACGTATTCTTTTAGACCCTTGATCTTAAATATGACGGAGCCGTAGAGGGCTCCCTGCGCTTACCCGAAGCTGTTATAGGCGCAGCGGCGCCTTTCGTCAGCTTCACTCGTGCACTCCCTAGGACCGTCCCTCGTCCATGCGGACTTACGTTTAAAATAATAATAATAATATGTTCAACCAAGGGGGACCCAGACGACATTTAAGCTATGCCAACCCTTGATCTGTACCTATTATTGCTGGCCACTCTTGGGAAGTTGATCAGCTATCCCTCCATCTTTTTAGTGGTCTTCCGGAGGGAGAATGCGGTTACCAATAAGAATCTGATGTATCAAAACGTATGGGATTCTGCAGTGATCCGAATTATGCACGTGCGCATGCCATTGTCTTCTGCGTTTTCTGTTCCATCTAACAATACGAGTCACCCACCTTGCAGATTTCGAGGATAGGCGTGTTTCTCTCTATCTCGAAGAGTTTTGCCTGTTATTGCCCTCAGCGTTCATATTTTTAGGGTTTTCAGAGATCCCAATGTGCTCAGAGTCCTATACAACGCGTTGGTTCGGAGCAGACTCGAAAGTGATTCTGTGATATGGAATCCTCACGAGGTGAGATATTCCGTTATGCTGGAGAGGGTTCAGAAAAAAATTCTGAGGTATCTCTACATGAAGGAGTATGGTAGTTATCTGTGGCTCTATCCCACGGCATTTCTTTTGGGAATGCTCGGAATCAATTCTTTACAGCTTCGAAGAGATGGGCATCTCATTACCCATTTCTTTAAATTAATCGGGGGATATTTCGAGAAATTGGCCGTGCTAGAGGGTGTTGGTCTTTTTGTGCCTGATTGTATCTCCGATAGCGAAATCACACATTGTTTTACCTACCGGCCGCCAGAACCAATCTGCTTCTGGTGACACCGATGTGAAAAGCAATTAGTCTGCAGAACGCGGTCTTCCTGGAGATCGATGTCTTACTGCAAATACTCTTTACTTTAGAAAGTATCTCATCTTCCTAATGTCGAACCATCTCTAATGCGTTCCTGGTATTATGTTGTATTTTTATAATATAATATTTTACCTGTAAGTACTCGATAGATGCCTAAAACATTTTGCTGTTTGTTATGCATTTTGAGTTAATAAACTGATTTGATCATGATTATCATTTATCATTTATCTTTGTACTTTTATTTTCAGGGATTGATTTGCAGCAAAGTCTTGGACCTCGTCCTCCACTGCGCTTGGTCTTCTGCAGCCTTCTTCAGCTCAACATATGAGACGCAGATCTTATCCTCGCACACCTGTTTCAACTGCTTTTGTCGGTAGCGCCCCCTATATCAAGAATAAGCAAGGTAAAATATGTCATTCTATTATATAGAAAACTTCTAGTAATCAGACGTTTTCTTTTGTGTTATTAAATTCACTTACAAGCAGATTAACTAAAACATGAATCTAAAGTACGCTATAAATAAAACGCATTTCTTTTTTAAGTATCAAATCTGTGTTCTTATAAATATAGGACAATATGTCATAAATCAAACAAATTGCCTCTATTTATAATGCACAAGTCTATTGAATACGTCCCACCACATCTATTAAGTCATTCCGAGAAAACACTAATTCAACATTGGCTAAATACTTATTTTATGCTAATGTCAATTCAAACAAGAGATATAGAAAGAGATTTATAAAATGACAACTGATCATTATACAGCGACATTAGACAAAGTATTACAACTGAATTTAATGATATTAAAATAACCTAATACAAAAAATAAATAAAAATCTACAAAAAAAGACAAACAAACAAACCATCACGCCGTTTTCTGCACAGGTAGGCAGAGATAATGGACTGCCATACTACTCTAACCTGGCACACCTCTCTAGCTTCCATACACGCACGTCGATTCTTCCGACTTTTAACATGACCAACCTTTAATATTTCATTAATTTGGTCATGCTATGTTTTCCTCGGATTGCCTCGACTCCGTACTCCATTTATATCATTAACGTATACTTTTTTACCATTCTCTCTCCATCGATACAAAAAAGGACATATATATTATAAACTAACTTTCTAAGCAGCAAGTCGTTTCCCCGGAAGAGTAGGCAGAGAGGATAGACCGCTATACTGCTCTGTCCTGACATACCTCTCTAACTTTCTCTATATTCATACATCGTAACATGCACGCTCGTCAATTTTTACTTCATCAGATGTGGCCGCCTTTTAGTATTTTATTAATTTGGTAATGCAATGCTTTCCTTGGTATTCCACGCCTTCTCTTTCCACTTACACTGCTTGTATACCACATTTTAACCATTCTTCTATCATCCAGTCATTCCATATTATTATTATTATTTTAAATAGTCCATTGTTTTGGCCGAAACACTACGATACTTTAACATTATTACTGTTAAAATTTAAAACACTGTTATAATATCGAAGAGTGTTGCGACAGCTGTTTCGCCAAACGTGTTTATTGTACCACCTGATGATGCCAACATCTGTTGGCGAAACAGCTGTCACGACACTCTCAGTTAATAAAAATAAATTGTGATATTATAACAGTGTTTAAAATTTTAAAAGTAATATTATTATTTTGTTGAATCGCTCTATACATCATGACAGCATGATCCAAATCTATGTAAAGGGTACCTATTATAGCTATCATAGTGATTCTCGTAACATGTGATAGGTAGCTAATCTATCGCCATTTTATTGTCACGTGAATTCTACACCAGACCAAAGACAGTGTGACAATCACACTGCCCACGCCGGGAATCGAACCCGGAACAATGCACTTACAACTCGGCCACGAGGGTTGTCATATATCATATGTCCAAACTATCTCAGGGATCCTTTTTTAACTTTAGTTGTGATTCAATCATCTGCCTTATAATAATGCCAAGTTTTCGTCGATCTCCTTACATCAGCATTTGCAATTCTGTTGTACTCGTACATCGTTTTACCACAAATACGTCTTAGGGATCTCATCTCTACTACCTGAATTCTACTCTCATCCTTCTTCTGCTAGCTCCATGATTCACTTCCATACTGTAGGGTTGAAACTTAATCTCATTGTATACGACCATTTTTGCTTTCATTGATAAATTATTTTATTTAATTAATACGAATGAAAACGTCAGTTTTCTAGAAGTTTTTTTATATTTTATGGAAATGACATGTTTCGCCCTTCTAAGGCATTATCAAATGTATTCCTCTTTAAATGTGGTATTTAAAGACATTTGATAATGCCTTAGAAGGGCGAAACATGTCATTTCCATAAAATATAATAAAACTTCTAGAATACTGACGTTTTCATTCGTATTAATTGTTCAATATGGAGTTTTACAACATTGTTCAATAAACAATAAATAAATTATTTTATTAATTATCAATTAATTGCATTTAATAAAATATTTTTTCTAGTGTAAAACCAGAGGGTTGTAAGAAATCTCTCGGATCGAAATTACGCATATTTATAGAGCTTCATCCTTCTTTTTTTTATTTTTCCTTTTCTTCTGTAGATCTCACGATCTGTTTATGCAGGATGTCAAACTTCACCCGAACACGTATAATTATTCTAGAAAATATTTCATTAGCAATATTTTAGTTTTTTTTTTAACATTATATTACAGATACTTAAGTAATTTACCATAAAATAAACCAACTTTAATTTATTACAACATTATGAACAAATTAGCATAAGATCATCTGCGTTGTTAGGATTTCGAAATTTGAATAGACCAATCCCGTGCAGTTGTTACGAAACAATATCATAGAATACTGAAACATTCACTTCATTGTTGAAATATGGTCGACAACCGAATAATACGTACATAAGTCGACACCTAGAAAGATATCTAGACAGTAAAGAGATCATTAATAGGACTTAATTATCCCATGAAGAGTTTCGTTCAAAGGATTGAAACTGTAATTGAGGGTATTATTTGCAAACCCGGAAAACTCTACCAACAATCAAAATTGAGATATGAATTGGGTCTTATTCATAATACATTTGCACACAATTTTTATTGATTTTCAGTTTGAAATTCGGCTTCATTCTGAAGAATTTTGCTATTAAAATATAGGGTTTGTTGCAAACATGGCAACCTCCACTAGAGTGTTGCAAAGCTGGCAAACTCCAAAATGAAATTCATTATTTTACTTTAATTATTAATAAGATGATTATTTCATGGCTGATTACTTGTAAAATACTAACTGGTTGAGATGAAAAAAATAAATATTGTAAAAAAGCGCATTTTATTAGCGTATCAGTTTTTTGCGATTTACTCAAAACATCTAATGATGGAGTTTGCCAGGTTTGCAACTAATACCCTCAATTGGAAACAAGTATTTAAAAATGAAATCAAAAATGGAGTACCAACCCTGATGTATGAAATGAATCACAGATATGGCATAAGAAATACAAGATCAGAATAAATGCGATAGATATGACATGTGTAGAAAAACAATTTATATAGCACCATTTCTATGAATTAATCATCTTAAGCATAGTAGAAAAATTTTCATGTTACAACCTAGTAATAAACTATCATATATGTATCGTATATAAAACCACAAAATACCGATCAACCAGAAACGAAAAGTCTATGAAGCCTGCGTTCTGCCAGTTGATACTTATAGTATTGAAACTGTTACACTGTCCAAACAAAGTGCCGAGAAACTACGAGTGACCCAAAGAGCCATGGAATGAGCCATGTTAGGAAAAAGCCCAAGAGACAGAGTCAGAAACGATACGTTGAGAGAAAAAACAAAAGTCACTGACATCATCCACCGAGTAGCGACTCTAAACTGGCAATGGGCAGGTCACGTAGCCAGAAGCTCAGACCAAAAATGGACAAGTGCAAGGCGACCGCAACTACGGTGGGAGGATGATCGGAATAGACATGTCGGAATTACCTGGATTCAGTCTGCACAAGACAGAGTGACGTGAAAGCGAATGGAGGAAGCCTTTGTCCAAGAGTGGATGGGAATAGGCTGAAGCAAAAGATTAACAGTGTATTAATTTATAGAAAGGATTAATTACAAATATTTTCTTGTACATTATTTTAACACGCTGACTGCGGAGCGCTGACCAGGAGAGTGGTAAGGTGAGATCCTCAATGGTGGACTCATTTCCAGGTCGGTCCCTAAACCGTTCGTTTTTAAAGCTCTGACAGCACGAAAGGCTGGCGTGAACTGGTGAACCTTTCCCTGACATTTAAAACCCCTTCTACTTACTTGAAACCGAACGGTATAGGGCCTTTATAACACCATCATCAAGCTAGTGGTGACATATGGTTCTAAATCATGGACAATGACTCTAAAAGAACAACAAAGAATCTACTGGTTTTAGAATAGGATACTTAGAATGATCCTGGGACCCAGACCCGGTGTTGCAGCGGGATCTTGGAGGCATAGGATCAACCAAGAGATCCGTACGATGACTTAGCAGCCCCTTATAACGAGCACCGTGAGAGCCGGTCGCCTAGCATGGATTGGGCACTATGCCGAGCCGAAGAGACCAGAGCAATCAAGACCCTGTACGCGTCTAGACCGACTGAAGTAAAAACTTTAGGAAGGCCTAGACAGCGCCTAATGGATAATGTTCTAGCTGACCTGGCTAGGTTGAGCGAATCGGACTGCTGGGATCATAAAGCGCAGGATCAAGGAACTTGGCGAAAAGTCAACAAGGAGGCTAAAACTCTTCAAGAGTTGTTTGGCCATAGGAAGTAAGGTATAGGGCCTGACCTGGTCTGGGGTCCGTCGTTTGGGTTTTTCCATTACAACTGTCCCGGTCAGTGGTCCGCAGTAAAAGTGTTAATTCATCACAGCTTTGCATGTACAGTATTACATTACAACTAATGTTTTTATTGCTCCACGTACGCCATGTACACGGACGGTGATGGTATGTTAAGCAGATCCGATTTAAATATTTGCGCCAGAATTCATCGAAAATTCTCCGAAACGCGGGACGGCGTAGAAGTCCGTGTTGTGACTGAGAAGTACGTAAATATTTGACGACAGACGGACCTGACTACGACAACCGTCAGCATAAATTCACGTGCCTTGTGGAGTGGAACGGACTGTATCAGTGTTTCTCAATCTTGGGCTCACGACATAAAAATATATTTGTATAATATTTATATTTTATTACCAATATACGTGGAGGGTTATCGTGTCTTATAATGATGGTGTAAAGATAATTTTTGAATAATGTGACTGAGAAATAACATAGGCTTCATGTGTAATATCAAATTATGAAAATTTAAGCTTGATAAAATTCCAATAAGTGTAAAAAAATATTTACACAGAGGAATGGTCCGAAGCATATTTTTTAAAAGTGTTAAAATGTTTGTGAAAATATAATGTTTTTCAAATGTGAATCCATAATCCAAAGTGATGGCGAATATAGAAGAAATTGATAAATCAAATCGAATCAGTTAATTTACTCAAAAGACATTACAAAAAACATATATTTTTAAGGCATTTATTGAGTACAGGTAAAATATTACATACATACAACATATACCAGGAACGCGTTAGAGATTAATAACGAT
Source organism: Lepidostoma basale (assembly GCA_022606425.2). Classification (NCBI taxonomy): domain Eukaryota; kingdom Metazoa; phylum Arthropoda; class Insecta; order Trichoptera; family Lepidostomatidae; genus Lepidostoma; species Lepidostoma basale. Next base: position 799,494 of record JAHDVF020000524.1, on the reverse strand, counting down.
TAATAGCTCCATATTAAACGCATATTTTAAAATTATTATTTATATACCTATGCGTTTTCCCATTGATATGTTTCATATAAATTTAGTGTCTAGTATATTTATTGTAATAAATAAAAAATTAATCATAAAATCTGAAAAAGATTTTTTTGTATCTGATGAATCTCGGGTAAATAAATTACTGGCGAAACTAGTTGGGGTCCATGGTTAATATGCAATGAGTTTATTTTATTTTGTATATTTATTAATTGATGTAATAGTTATAGTGTATTCTTCTTCTTCTTCTTCTTCTTCCTCGGCCTATTCCCGTCCACTCCTGGACAAAGGCCTCCTCCATTCGCTTCCATGTCACTCTGTCTTGTGCAGACTGCATCCAGGTTATTCCGACGTGTCTGTTCAGATCATCCTTCCACCGTGTATTACCAGAACCAAACTTATTAAATTTTAAAAAATATATATATTTTTATTTATTGGACCATAATGTAAAACTCTATATTTAATATTTAGTCCATTATTTTGGCCGAAACATGATACTTCAACATTATTACTTTTAAAATTTAAAACACTGTTATAACATCACAATTTCTTTTTAATCACCGAGAGTGTCGCGACAGCTGTATTGCCAACCGATGTTGGCATCATGTAACTGATGATGATGCCAACATCGGTTGGCGAAACAGCTGTCGCGACACTTATAATAATAATAATATGCTTAATTTAAAGCGCCGTTTTTTGTGATTTAATTACCTCAAGGGCGCATTAAGACGTGTTTTAAATCTAAATGTGAACGCTGCATCTGATTGATATTCGCGATCGATAGAACAAAATATGCAAGTTTTAAATAGGGTATGAAATATAAAAAAAATGGGTTTTCAGCTTAGGTCTGAAAACTGTCATTTATGCATCTCAGTGAGCAAAAAGTTATTGTGATATTATAACAGTGTTTTAAATTTTAACAGTAATATTCAATATATGATTCTCCATTAGCAAAGAAAATTTTATCATTTCTATCAAATATTTTTTTAAATGCTTAAATTAGCTAAATGACGTTTTCATTGACATTAAATTATTTATTATATATGTAAACTCCATATTCTCTCATCATATCAGAAACCTAGAATTTAATGTAAATAATTTCATCTCTGGGTTTATTGAAAATTTTCTTCATCTTTTAAACTAAAGGAAATAAGACAATTCTTCGATTTTGTTATTAATCTCTAGTCAGAAGCGGACATTGTAAAGATTTTATTAAGTAACAAAACATTCTTCTCTCTACTACCAGCGCTCAAATCAAGAAACGTACACTGGAAAACCAAAATCACCCTGTATAAAACAATCATCCGAACAGTAGTGACCTGTGGACAATGACAGCGAAATCTGCAGAGCGACTGGATACTTTTGAGAGAAGGGTGCTGCGCAGAATTCTGGGGCCTGTGAATGACGGTGAAGGCTGGAGAGTGCGGCATAATGACGAGCTGTACAATATTTACAAAGCTCCCAGTCTCTCCACACAGGTCAGACTGAATAGACTGAGATGGGCCGGTCACGTGCAGAGGATGCCGTCATCGCGAACCCCAAAAAGATTGCTGGAGTGGCACCCAGGTGGTAGAAGACCAATTGGAAGACCAAGGCTGCGATGGGAGGATGAAGTTGGGAGAGATGGAACAAGATTGTTAAGAGTGTCAGATTGGAGGGTCGAAGCGGAGGACAGGAGGAGTTGGAGGCGAAGAATACTGGAGGCTAAGGCTCGATATGGGCTGTAGGGCCATCGAAGAAAGAAGAAGTTATTTAAAATTATTAATGGAAACCAGTCGTTATTTATAAAAATGAGAGGTGGTTAATAGTAAGATTGAAAACATAGTGATTTATTGTTCAGGCCGCCTCAAGAAGTGTGTTGAGAAAGTGAGGGCCCAGAACAAGGCGAGCATTGCGGGTATACCGAGGCGGCCCCTTGTCAGTATGCAGTATGGGCGTAGCTAAATGAATAATAATCGAGCACGCCATTGTTGGTTCAGCGGACTACAAAAAGTGACAACAAATTTTTACTTTCCTGATCACACGAAGCTCAAGAAAACACTATCACAACACAAAACCCTAACTAACTAACTAACTAACAATCACGCCGTCACCCCGAAGGGGTAGGCAGAAATAATGGACTGCCACACTTTTCTTTCCTGACATTTATTCTACCATCCCTTTTTTGTATGGTTCATATTTATAAAACTTTTGAAAAACGTTGTATTTACATATATGTACGAGTATATTGTAATGAAAATGCAATCATGTGTTGCAAAAATTTAATGATTATTTAATGTTATTTAAATGGAAGTACTTGAGTTTTAAAATTGTATGGTGACTGTGTAATTAGAAATAGTTCTATAATTGGGTTAAATGATAAGTTTTTTGGTATAACTAACTAACTAACCAACCATCACGCCGTCTCTCCGAAGGGGTAGGCAGAAAGAATGGACTGCCACACTTTTCTTTCCTGACATATTTCTCTCGCTTCCTCAACATTCATACATCGTGTCATGCACGCGCGTCGATTTCTCTGACTCCTCACATGGTCGACATTCAATATTTGATTTATTTGATCGTGCCACGTTTTCCTCGGTCTTCCTCTATTTCTGGTTCCATTTACATAATGAACATATAATTTTTTTTACCATTCTTTCTTCATTCATTCTTTCAATATGTCCAAACCATCTCAATGATCCTTTTATTATTTTGTTCATGACACCATCATTCGCACCGCATTCACTTCTTATATTCTTCTAAGAGATCTCATTTCAACTGCATTTATTCTACTTTCATCCTTCTTTTGCCAGTTCAATGCTTCGCTTCCATACATAAGGGTCGGTAGAAGAACACCATTGTGCACTGCCATTCTAGCTTTTTTTGATAGGTTTTTGTTTGCGATGACAACTTTAAGTGCACCATTCACTTTGTTGACTTTAAGTACACTTTAAGTACACTTTTCTTTCCTGATATATTTCTCTCGCATCCTCAACCGGTGGGGAGAGCAATCAAACTGCTGAACATGATCGCTTCGGAGATCGATGTCTTTCATATTCGTGAAAGTATGTTCAGAAGACAAATACTCTTGACTTTGGAGAGTATCTTGTATTCCTAATGTCGAACCATCTCTCATGCGTTCCTGGTATTATATATTTTTTTATGTTTACCTGTTCTCAATAGATGCCCTTAACTATAAAAAATGTTTGTAATGTCTTTTGAGAAAATAAACTGATTTGATTTGATTTGATAACATTCATACATCGTGTCATGCCCGCGCGTCGATTTCTCTGACTCCTCACCTGGCCGACATTCAATCTCGTCTTTGTATATTTCTAGTTCCATTTACATCGTTAACATATACTTTTTTTACCATTCTTTCTTCATTCATTCTTTCCATGTGTCCAAACCATATTAATGATCCTTTCATTATTTTGTTCATAACACCATCCACACACCAGAAGATGGCAGCAAGCTGCCGAAACCGGTAGAACATAAACACAAGTGGAAGCACACTAAATACATAATAATAAAGCTGTTTTGTATCAATTGATTTTTGTTTTCTTTAAAAACTAACTAACTAACTAACCATCACGCCATTTCCCCGGAGGGGTAGGCAGAGAGGATGGATCGCCACACTGGCCTGTTCTGGCATACCTCTCGGGCTTCCTATACATTCATACATCGTACCATGCACGCACGTCGATTATTCCGACTTCCAATGTGGCCGCCTTTTAGTAATTATTATAATTAATTTGGTCATGCCATGTTTTCCTCGGTCGTCCTCGGCTTCTTTTCCCACTCACGCTGCTTGTGTAGTACAACTTTTTAACCATTCTTCTCTCATCCATTCGTTCCATATGCCCAAACCATCTCAGGGATCCTTTTTTAATTTTATTCATGATACAGTCATCTGCCTTACATTTCTTTCTAATTTCATCGTTCGGTATTCTATCATACAACGTTTTCTTTAATGATATTAGAAATTATTTTACAATCTTCAATATGAGCAGAAAATAGCTCATTATTATGAAAAAGGAATCTGGCCGTGTCCAGGCTCGAACCCAAGTCCCCTGAATCAGGAGCCAAGCGTTCTATCCCATAGACCACCATTTAACCTTAATAAATAAACTAGCTAAAATAAAAACATGTACTCAACTGTGGAAAAACAATGTTTTTATTCGCGCATAATTCGATGTCGGCCTCGTGAGGAGTTGTAAAAATCAACGTGCGTGTATGAAATGATGTATGAATCGACAGAAGTAAGAAGGTAACGACAGAAGTATTTCTGGAAAGAACAGTGTGATGTTTTATTGTTTCTGCATAACCCTTTGGAAAGACAGCGTGATTGTTAATTAGTTAGTTTTATTTTTAAATTGTGTGTTAGAAAATAGAGTGAACTTGATGTATGAGGCTATTAAAATATGGCTATAATAGAGATCGATATAATTTATACGTTGTAAGGAGCGCCGCGCCGCCTGCTTTTTACATTTGCCAAAAGTAGAATGAAAGTTACGATAGTAAAAAATGGATTGGTACCGCACGAAATTAAAATTGGCTCTCCATCATTTTGGAGTGTGAAAGCCATTCGCCAACTTCTCAGAAAACGGCCATCTTAACGTTTCAAATTCATTTTATATATTATACATTCCATAAGTCCATAGTTATAAATAACAGTTGAAATTCTTATATTATTACAACATTTTGAATGCATACAAATTCTTGTAGACAAATACTGGATTTCACCCATTGCGGATAAATTATTTTTATTTTATCAGGATTAATTGTATCTCAATAGAGACGAAGAAGTAAATTATTTTCTGGGAACAGAATGTGGTAGCCGAGGCGCTTACAGGACTTATGACCTGCCTTTTTTCTTATGACCACCAGGTCTGACAAATTTTTGGAACTTGTATATATGGTAGGATTCCACGCCTATCTTTACATATTTAAGTTCACTCTACACTAGCGTCATCTATTAAGATTGTTATATTATTATTTTGTTGAATCGCTCTTAACATCATTACAGCGCGAGCCAAATTGATATAAAGCGTATAGCTATCATATTGATTCGCGTGACATGTGATAGATAATCTTGAATATAACATTATTATTATTATTATTATTATTTTGTTGAATCATTCTTGACATCATGACAGCATGAGCCAAATCGATGTAAAGGGTATTATATGTAGCTATCATAGTGATTCTCGTAATATGTGATAGGTAGCTAATATATAGCAATTTTATTGTCACGTGAATTCTACACCAAACCAAAGACAGTGTAGCAATCACAGTCTGTCGATGCCAGCGAGCCTGGCGAAACCGTTCGCTATCGAAATAAAGACAAAAGTGGAAGTAGTTAAAAAAACATATTTTTATTTATATATTATCTTATATTTTCATTCGACACTCTATCATACACAGAGTATGCACACATATGTATAAGAGATTTCATTTCTACTGCATTTATTCTACTTTCATCCTTCTTTTGCCAGTTCCATGCTTCGCTTCCATACATAAGGGTCGGTCGGCTTCATACGTAATTATATAATATTTTCTTCTTAAAGTGAGAGTTAAAGTTTTATATCTTTGTATTTTATATTATTTGTTTTAGATTTATTTTGTGGGTGTTGGACGATCGAAGTGTGCGCGGGAGATGCCTATTGGTGGCGATGAGGTTCGCAACCCATCACACCGCGTTTCCCGCGGGGCGAAAAGAGAAGGATGGAGTGCCGCATCAGTAAAAGTGTGACAGTCCATTCTTTCTGCCTACCCTTTCGGGGAGACGGCGTGATGGTTAGTTAGTTAGTTAGTTTTCTTTGTAAAGTGCCCTGTCAGGTCCCCCCGACGTTGGCGATCACTCTGGTAAACTCTTCCTTATCCTGCGCTGTCCGGAATAGCTCCACCACAGTTTTGATTCCCGTACATTCCCTCACATTGCGCAGCCAAGAGATCTGCCTTCTCCCTTCCCCCCTGCGGCCCTCCACTTTTCCCTTCAAAATCAGATGCAGCAGGCGATACGAGTATATAATATATTATATTTATTTTTTATAAAGTAGCTCATGTTTTCCCGCGTTCGTTGTATTATGGTGCATAATCTTTGAATATTATATCCATGCAAAGCGACTCCAACGGACGGTAAGAACGTAAAAAATGACCGAGAATGTTGCGCGAATAAGCGGAGAGAAGAAGACAAAGTATCGGAGAGACGCTGTTTATCCATATATTACAAAACCAGATAAACGAGACATCTACACTAGCCAAGGCAGTGTCTACATTAATTATTTTCTATAATTTAACGCAAAATAACCGGAGGAGAATCTAGATTAAGATGTCAGCACTCCTTCTGACAGCTAAACAACCATCATGCAGTTTCACTGGACTAGTAGGCAGAGAGGATGGATTACCAGTATTCTATCCTGAAATAACTTTCGCGGTCATTTACGTGCATACCTTTTGAAACGCACGCTAGTAGATTTTTCCGACTTCCAACTTTTTAAAGCTAATATTGATGACTTACTAACAAACTAACTAACCATCACGCCGTCTCCCCGAAAAGGTAAGCAGAAAGAATGGACTGCCACACTTTAATCGATGCGGTACTCCATCCTTCGCTTTTCGCCATCGCGAGAGACGCGGTGTGATGGGTTGCGAACCTCATCGCCACCAAAAGGCATCTCCCGCGCACACTTCGATCGTCCAACGTCTACATAATAAATCTAAAACAAATTATCTGAAATACAATGATATAAAATAAAATAACAAAGAAAAATAATTTAACACATAATGTTATTTTAGATGGTGCACTTTTCGTCAGCTGGACGATCCGGACATTTGTGTTTATTTAATTTTTATTCCACGTTATCCACTGTTATTTTTTTTTAAATTTACTGTAATTAGGTACTTAAAACAATCCAACACCAGCAAGAACTTAAAAATATTATTGAAGAATTTATTCAAATTGTCATTGGAACAAATGAAAATTTTATTTTTACACCTGTCAAAATTCTTTTTATAAACGAAAAAACTTATATAGTTTTAACTCTAATTTCCAACTTTTTAATTCTAATTTCGGCAGAGTGGCAACAGCTATGACTACCACATGGGGGTGCTGGATCGGGTTCGATTCCTGGCGAACACAGTATGATTCTCACACTGTTTTTTGTCTGGTGTATAGTTCACTTGACGATAAAATGGAGGTAGATTAGACACCTATCACTTGTCACGAGAATGAATGACATTAAACGTCCTTCGTGGGCGAGTGGTAAGTGCACTGACTGCCACCTCGAAGGTTCCGGGTTCGATTCCCGGCAAGGGCAGTGTGATTGTCACACTGTCTTTGGTCTGGTGTAGAATTCACGTAACAATAAAATGGCGATAGATTAGCTACCATTCACATGTCACGAGAATCACTATGATAGCTATAATACCCTTTACATCGATTTGGCTCATGCTGTCATGATGTAAAGAGCGATTCAACAAAATAATAACAAAATAATAGCTATACCCTTTATATCGATTCAGCTTGCACTGTTATCATGTAAAGAGCTTTTCAACAAAATAATAATAGTAATAATTATAACATGACGCCTTAAAGTATCTGAATTATTTTGTCAAACCCTATTAAATGTTATACATAAATGGTATGTTCTACTATATGGCTGCGAAACCTGGACTCTGAAAGTGAATGTAATGAACCGGTTGGAAGCGTTCGAGATGTGGATATACCGCAGAATGCTCCGTATACCGTGGACCGATAGGGTCAGTAATGCTGACGCACCACAAAGAGTCAGAGCCAATAGAGAGCTTTTATTGAGTGCGAAAATTAGAAAAGTCTCATATATGCGTCCTGTACTAAGGGGAGTAAAATACCACCTCCTGCGACTGATATAAATGGGTAAAGTGTAGAGACGTCGGGGAGTTGGTAGAAGGCAGTTGTCTTGGCTGCGGAACATAAAATAATGGAAGGAATTACAAGAGTTCAGAACCTGTTCCAAGTGACGCAGGACAGAGTTGCCTTTGCTGCAGTGATCGACAACGTTAAGGGGACCTTCACGGTACCGATAGAAGAAATAAGAAACCGCTTTTTTGCATCGTTTGCAATATTCTGCCTTCATTGACTTATTTATATTGTACAATACACACACTTAGGTACTTAGTGTATATATTTATAAAAATGTATAATTAAAGAAACAATTTGTATTTAAACACGGAATGTTAATTATAATATAATTGAAACCAACTGGTATTGCTGGTCCCCAAGCTTCATTAGGGTAATATATACTGTTATTAAAGTTTCGTTGTTTAATTTCCATACATAAAGGTTGGAACAAAAGTCTTTGCAGAAAAAGTTGATAATAAATGCAACAAATATTGTACACATCTTATGGCTTCTTCACAGATCATCGGAATAGGTGCATCAGCCATTGGCGACCTTATCCTAGACGCATCTTGTTCATTAACCTGCCCCGACCTTGTATTGCGAGATTTTTACATTGCGCTCATCTTGTATTCCATCTACGCGATCATACCTTCTCGAAATCATTAGTCAAACGCGAGATGAAATGTTATTTGAATATTGATTCGTGTACAACGAGGCTTAAAACGCCTTTTTTTAAATTCTTACACGTTATAAATGATATTGCATATTATCAAAAGTTTTGAGGTATTCCACGAGGACGAGTCTTATGAGGCTGATTATGTAGTGCAATATAGAGGAGTCTGGTGGTGTCTATAGAACATGACTGTACCAGTCCCTTTTTTACTGTCTGCTCCATCTTATCTTCTTCTTCTTCTTCTTCTTCTTTAAATAGATCTGACGATCTGTGACACAGAAATCATATCTCGTCGGATGATGAGATCCAGCTGTCCCTCCATCTCTTAGGCGGTCTTCCAGGTGGGCGGTGTCCGGAAGGGATTCCATAAGCGGCTGTATATGCGAGTCTGTCACCATCCCTTCGGGCTACATGGTCCCTCCAGTATCTTCTTCTGGATCCACTCCACTGAACGATATCCTCTATTTCGCAGGTTTTTCTTATGTCTACGTTGCGGACACGATCTCGGAGGGTTTATCCAGTAATTGATCTTAGGACCTTCATCCCCGATGTTCTTAGTAGTCCCTTGGTTCGCACAGTGTCAGCCCGCGTCTCTACAGCGTACGTCATGATAGGGACGTCCATCTTATATATATTTTTAAAATATATTTTTATCGAATAATATAACCTGAGGTGACCTTCAATGTATTAGAATATTTTTAATAAAGAGAGGAATACAAAAAGGTTCCCACCACATACCCAAGGCACCCGCAGGGCGCAGCGCTACCCTTTCGTCACTTTCTAAGCCTGTCCCCGTCCACCCGGGACATACATTTAATTTACGCAATGGGATGCCCGGCCACATTTACTCTACTTTATAATAATAATAATAATAATATGCTAACTTTTAAAGCCGTGTTTTTGTGATGTAATCACCTCAAGGGCGCATTAAGACTTGTTTTAAATCTAAATGTGAACGATGCATCTGATTGATATTCGTGATCGATTAAAAAGTATAATAGAATAAAATATACAAGTTTTTAATTGGGTATGAAATATGAAAAAGAAGGGTTTTCAGCTTAGATCTGAAATCTGTCGGATCCGGAAAGATTGTTCCAAGCTGATGAAATTTGTACTAGGGCAACGCTTTGGCTCAACTTATCTTCCTATTGCCGAGAAGTTCGCCGAGCAAAGTGTGGATTTCCTTGTATTTAGGCTGTCCGTTGGTGCCATTCCATGTAGCGCTTTGAAGACTGTCCAGCAGAGTTTATACTGGATTCTTTTTGGACTTTTAAGCCAGTGAAGTTCTTTGAGATGTTGTGTTATATGTGTCTTTTATGGAATGCCTTTAATGAGTCTTGCTGCTGCATTGAACGCAGATTGAAGATTGAAGTTTGTTTATTTGTTGTTGTATGTATTACAATAATTACTTTCACGATGAAGATGTATGATGATTGCTCCCGTTATTTGATTTGTGTGTTTGATTCCAAAAGAGCCGAAACAAATTGTAGCTATGTCCGCAATCCATCACTGTACGTGCATAACTGTTCGCGTTTTAACAAACAATTTTTATTAATTAGAGGATATTCTAATGCATGATTAATAGAGGCAAAGATTACCGCTAACGACCCGATGTTAGATCGGTGATACATCACTGAATGCTGCCTGGTTCAATACACGCATATTTTTTACCCACAGACAGCCTCTAATGATGGCTCCTTGCCGATACATCTCTGTAACTCTATATATTGTATATCTCTAAGGTGAAGAACGTTAAGTCTTATTATTTCTTAACCCCCATTGCGCGGTTGGCTTCATTTGCAGTAAAAAAAAAATGGTCTCGATTGGGTACATTCGTAGCTCAAATAGTCCCATATATTTTATATTCGCCATCATTTTGTGTTGTGGATTCACATTTGAATGTCGTTATGTCTAATATGTATTATTTAATAATTTTGAATTAACCAATATGGCTTTTAATAAAATTTGATTTATGTTGCGTGATGTTTGAAGAAAAAAATAACCTTATACGTAACACTCTGATACGGATCGTTGTACATCCACATTGTAAGTAATATTAATTTTAAGGGTTTTTGTATTTCATTTTAAATATGTGTTACGTGCAGCTTGTTCTTTGGATTTTTGACTTAGGTACACTGGCTATTCAATGAAATTCCAATTATCTGACAAACTGAAGAAGGGTGGTAATCATGTGAAACGTACATATACGTATATATTTATATAAAAGTCTGCAACTGAGTCGACATATTAATTTATTCAGGGATATAACCAATTTAAGCTTAAAAAAGTAGATACCGAAATTCTTATAATATATGAAGTGCTTTTTAGAATTTTTTTTATTCGATTTAAAATATTAATAAAAATATCTTGAAAAATGGTGTAAAACTCCGTATAAATGATTAATGAAAGACCATTGATTATGTCTTAGCAAGACAAAATAAGTTATTCCCATAAATAAATAAATAAACTTTTAAATTAACAAACATTTTCATTCTTTTTAATTTCTAAAAACGGACTTATCATTCTTTACCTTTGCGGAAATGAATTGAGATTGTTCACAGAACAGGAATGTCAGTATTCACGTTTTACTGTTATTCAAATTTATAGGGTGCTAAGATATACTGATGACGCCAGGCACTGTTATTAAAGAGTCCGGAGTGTGTTCGGCTGGAATCAGGTTCACAACGAGAGCTTTAATACCACGTTATTATATTTATTTCATTTTAAATAGGTGCAACGTATAATTTATTCTTTTACTATTGATTTGTGACTTCCCATTGCCGGCATTCAATAATCTATTTACGTGATTTTCAACCGGTGTAATCATTCAAAATTATGGCTGTAGCTTAAAACACAGGCTTTAGAAATACAGTATATGGATCCGTGTTTTTTTCATACATTTATTTTTAATTATTATTTCACTTGCATCGTGTCAATCGTTCATTAGGGTAAAATTATCCACCTTAAAGAATAATAATACTATCCTTAATTCATTCTTGCATAGGATGGTGGGTAAGGTTAGGTTCGGTAAGAAGAGAAAACGTGCATACGTAAAAATAGATCGAAGAATTACAAATATCTAACTTTTAAAGCACCGCTTTTGTGATGTAATCACCTCAAGGGCGCATTAAGGCGTGTTTTAAATCTATATAATAAATCAAATATTGAATGTCGGCCTTGTCAGGAGTCAGGGAAATCGACACGCGTGCATGACACGATGTATGAATGTTGAGGAAGCGAGAGAAATATGTCAGGAAAGAAAAGTGTGGCAGTCCATTCCTTCTGCCTACCCCTTCGGAGAGACTAGTTAGTTTTATTAAATTTACACAAAATGGACGAATTTCATAAAGGAGTTTTTCTTGTGAGCTGTTAAAAACTATATTTTTATAGGCAATTTAAGATACAAACAAATCACAAATATGATATCTATACATTATTCATTACACTGCAGAATTTAAAAAATAAGGTTTTTGCAGTACATTGTTTTTCTCCAAAGAATGTTTTTTCAAGTCGTCTAAGAAAGAATCCTCTAATTTTTCCAAGAAAATAATTGTCCGCAAATGTACGTACATAAACATATTGACAAAACAGCACCGATTTCAGTTATATCATTAAGTGTTTCGGAAAGTTTGGGCCGTTTTACAACAAGGGCTCTGGCTGTTTCAAGCCATTAAATCTGGCGGCCATTTTGTTTTTAGTACCTAAGCCTGAGCATTTGTCAATTAACTTCAGTTTAAACATGTTTGTCATTCTATCAACAACATTTGTTTTATCGCCCCTTAAAATGTCGACATTCGTAGTAAACAATGAACATTAGCGGGAAGTTCTGCTGTTCTGTTTTAATTAGAAGAAGAGTACAATTGAGACACATTAAATGCTTGTGGACGTTTATGGCGATCATGCCCCATCGGATAAATCATGCTGAGAATGGTATAGACGATTTTCGACGTCATGATACTGCTTGCAAGGCAGAACAGAAAGTCGTTTCTCTGTCGTATCATTACGGGAGATGAGAAATTGATAAATTAAGATAAACCTACCCCCAAGAAATACCATGCTGGATGTGGCACACTCGTTCCATCGACGTCAACAGCAACGCCGAAGTGAAATATTCATGCTGTCAAAGTAATGCTCTGCATATTGTGGGATCAGAGGGGTGTGGTGCGTTATAAACTCCACAAACCGGGTGAAGCAGTATTGGGGATATCTACCGACAACAACTAATGCGATCAAAGCAGGCACTGGCTGAAAAACGACCGGAAGAAGTTGAAGAATCAGCTTGCGGGCACAGCAGGCTGATTCTTCAACACGACAACGCTCAACCTTACATCGCAATCGCGGTCAAAAACTACATACAGAATGGGGTTTGGAAGATTCTCCCGCATTCGCCTTATTCACCAGACGTGGCACCATCGGACTACCACTTGTTCAGATCCATAACGCATGCCTTAGAAGAGCAGCATTTCCATTCATATTCAGATGTCAAAAATTGGGTCCGTACATACGAAAGTAAAATAATTAAAAATACAGTTCTTAATTGCAATATCACTTACCGATTAATATCCGGATTCCCGGACACAGTTGAGGTCTGGGGCCACTCCTCTTCATCAGATGGATCAACTTCCTGACCCTCAGGGATGCCCTTGACCTTAAGTAGCTGCTGCAGCCAGCTGTAAGACTTGGACCTCTTCATCATCCACAGACCACACCATTTAAACTCTCATCGACAATAACACCTTCCACAACTCACAATCACTTTAGATTTCTGAATTGGAGTATCACAATTTTTCGCTTTTCATCACTTTATTCACTGCGAATCACAAACACATATTCTTATTGAATTTTGTTTCAAATTTTCATGTTTTTTTCGCTGTAATTAATATATTTTAAATAGTCCATTGTTTTGGACGAAACACTATGATACTTTAACATTTTATAACTGTTAATCAAAAAACTTTGTTTTTTGTATCACAATTGTATTTTATTTTACGAAAGCTGTTTCATCAACCAATGTTGACATCATCAGGTGTTACAATAATATGTCAAATGTAAAATTTTCGTAATTTTCCGAATCTTTATGTGTATTTGTTCCTTTGTCAATTTGAATATTTTTTTATATAATTTTGAAGTTCTTGCTGAGTTAGGTACCTAAATATTTTAATTAAAACGGTTAGTTACTATTTATAGGAGAAAATATTAATCGTGGAAAATTTAATAATAATAATAAAACAGTAATTAGAAGGAACAATTACACATATTAAAAAGTCAAAAACGATGAAACATAATAAATTTGACATAGGAACAAATACACATAAAGATTCGAAAAATCACGAAAATTTTACATTTAATATATTTTTATAACACCTGATGATGTCAACGTTGGTTGCTGAAACAGCTGTCGTAAAATAAAATACAATTGTGATACAAAAATCAAAGTTTTTTCATTAATAGGTATAATATATTTTAGTATGCAGACTGCATGTCTCCAGATATAAAAATCGATACTCAAAGATAAACTGTAAAAAAGCACTGTGTCTTTAACTGAAGCTTTAATTGATACAAAAGACGTCATAAAAAAGATTGCAAAGATTTTTCAGAAGCAAAAAGTAACCAGTTATGATAAATAGAATTCAACTGAAAATTGTTATTATCTAAGCAACAATCGGGGACCGTGTCGCGTATAAAACCTATTTAGGAATAAATTATCTTCATTCCAAAAATGGCCGTTTATAATTGAGTTTTAGTTCCAATCTTTATCTATGTAAGCAAAGTATGGAACTGGTATAAGAAGGATGAGAACAGAATAAATGCGATAGACATAGATCCCTTAGACGTTTATGTGGTAAAACGATGTACGACAGAATTTCAAATGCTGACATTAATGTAGAGCGGAAGAAATAATTATTAACAATGTTGAAAGGATCACTGCGTTGGTTTGGAAACTCAGAACGCATCGACAAAGAAATAATGGTTAAGAAAGTATACGGTAACGATGTGAATGGAGTACGAAATCGTATGTAGAAAACCAAGAAAAACTTGGCATGACCGAATTAATCAAATTATAAAAGTCCAACATATTAGAAGTCACTCGCTGTACGAACGTGGAGCAAGCTAGAGAGGTATGTCAGAATAAAGTAATGTGGCAGTCCATTCTCTCTGCCTACCCTTCTGGGAAAATAAATTGTATACAACAGATCATTTGCATACAATTTTTTATTTTATATTATAATAAATTGATTCAAAATGATATGTGATAGTTAGCTAATCTATCGCAATTTTATTATCACCCGAATTCTACACTAGACCAATGCAGTGTGACATAAACACTGCCATCACCAGGAATCGAACCCGGGACCTTTTGTATAGGTGTCAGAGCTCTTACCACTCTGCCACGATGGTTGTTATACATTAATCTAATAATTTTTCACTGTCGATTCTAACCTGACATTACATTGTTGTTTACACGAAATTAATCCAATATTTAGTAACCAAACCAACGATAATAAATGGGTGTGATTAATATGCGTATTCGATAGAATTGGTTATTATTATTGTACATGGATATATCGTAGTATAAATGATATGCAAACATATGACTTATTCGACAAAAGCAATTTGCATGAGCGGCCAGTATGCAAATGATGATATAATATCCCAACAATATAAATTCGTTTACCTTGTTAATTTTGACACTATAAAAAAGCGGGAATTGTCACATTGTTAAAAAAAAAGCTTCATACAGGTTTATGCGAAATTATTAAAACTTCGACACAGTGTTTATTTAGGATGCGAAGATTTATCGTGAGTAATTAATTGTATGTTTATTCAAACCGATTATATGTTTTTTTTCTGTAAAAACTTATGTTTTTATGGCATTCTACGACTTTTCAACATTAAGACTCATAATTCTTTGAAGGATCCGTATGTTGATTTATCTGAAATAAAAAAAAAACATTATTAGTTTATCAGTTTATTTATTCACTCAAAAGATATTAAAAACATAATAACAGTTTAAGGTATTCATTGTTACTTCATTGGTTCTGATTTTAAAAATTTGGTTTGGTTCATATGGTGCTCCCGTCAATTTGGAGATATTTCGTGTATAAGTGAATTGTGTTGGTCAATTTGATTATTGCCGGAAGAAACAACAATCTATGCTGACGCTGTCGGAGATATCGGTCGGGAACAAAAAGACCTACAGCCTCCAGCACGGCTGAGTTTTCAAAATATCCCCTAATTAATCTAAAGAAATGAGTTATGAGAAACCCGTCTCTACGAAGTTGCAGAGAATTAAACCCCAACATTTCCAAAAGAAACGCTGTGGGATAGAGCCATGGATAGCTACCATACTCCTTCATGTAGAGATACCTCAGAATTTTTTTTTGAATCCTCTCCAGCATAAGGGAATATCTCGCCTCGTGCGGACTCCATATCACAGAACTACTTTCGAGACTGCTCTATTAGCTTTTATAATAACAAAATAAAGCTGCATACTTAAAAAAAAATACAGTAGATATCAAAACAGTTTATTTTACAGTTAGTTAAAAACAGTTTAGTTACAAACATGTTTCGGGACACAGAAGTGTATGTAACTGAATCTACGAGTATGTAAATATTGACAAAATCATTACATACTCGTATGTACTAATCTAATGATTCTACTGAAAACCCTTAATGGAAGATAAAACAAACTAACTAGCCATCCAAGGGGTAGGCATAGAGAATGGACGCCACACTTTTCTTTCCTGACATATTAACATATTTGTCTCGCTTCCTCAACATTCATACGTCGTATCATGCACACACGTCGATTTCTCCAACTCCTCACGTGGCCGACATTCAATATTTGATTCAATTGGTCGTGCCACGTTTTTTTCTGTCTTCCTCTATTTCTAGTTCCATTTACATCGTTAAAATAAACTTTTTTTACCATTCACTCTTCATTCAGTATGTGTCCAAACCATCTTAATGATCCTTTCATTGTTATGTCTCCACAATTATTAATTAATTTGAATGTTTCATATTTTTCGCCATCGCGTGAGACGCGATGTGATGGGTTGTGAACCTCATCGCCACCAATAGGCATCTCCCGAAATATTTATATATTCATTGTTTCTGTAACAATTATGTAAAACTCCATAATTAATAAATAATATAAATGAAAACGACTGTCTTCTGGGAGTTTTATTTAGTTATTTTTATGGAATGACATGTTTAGTCCTTCTATGTGACATCAAGACATAAAATTTACTTAATAAAACTCCTAGAAGACAGACGTTTTCATTTATATTAATCGTAAAGAAATTTTTATTAAATTTAATATTTTTTTCAAAACCACATTAATTACCTAAAAGTCCTGTATTTTGCTCGATTAACTCGGGTATATAAATAGCTATGCGTTTGATTTTTGCTACATTTCATTATGTGTCAACAAGGCGAAACGTATAATTCTCATAAAATATATGATTAAAGCATATGAAATTGACGTTTTAATGGTATTTAATTATTTTATACGGAGTTTTAGAGCATTTTTCAAGTATCATTAAATACTATATACCAATTTTTAAAAAAATAACGTTATTTTCACGTGATATTCAACTTATTGAAGGTGTACCGTAGATGAAATTATATTCATAGAACGGATCAGATGATTGATTATAAAATTATAAGCTTAACTTACAGTTATATTTGAAGAAGTAAGCATCGTGAGAACATTTAAAATTGCTTTGATTGTGTACTCGTATATACATGAATGATTAAAGAAGCTGACTAATGCCGATGGATATCGTATGAATAAGGCGGTAATATGAATAAACTCTTCCCAATACCTTGAATTTTGGTTTAAGAAATTTCTTGGTAGAATCTTTCATAGTTGTAAATTAATTTAAATACAGTCAAAAAATCTATTCTCTGATATAATGAGCAATGCTTTTAACGAGCAAATTAAGTCAGTACCACCATCTGCATAATTACCAATTTTGACTGTATTTATCATTATTTTTCTTAATATATCGATCGATAATTAATCCAAAAAAGATTATAAAACAAACCTAACTTACTAACTAACTAACCATCACGCCATCTTTGCGAAGGGGTAGGCAGGAATAATGGACTGTCCCATTTTTCTTTTCTTTATTTTTGGACTATCACATCATCCACCGGGTGGCGACTTTAAAATGGCAATGGGCAGGTCACGTAACTAGAAGCTCAGATGAAAAGTGGACAAGAAGACTGGCGACCGCAACTACGGTGGAAGGATGCGCTGAACAGACACGTCGGAATGGATGGATGCAGTCTGCACATGACAGAGTGACATGGAAGCGAATGGAGAAGGCCTTTGTCCAGGAATGGACGGGAATAGGCTGAGGAAGAAGAAGAAGAAGAAGGAAGAAGGGAAAGAACGTTAATTTTTTTATTATCATGTAGAATTTATTTGAAGATTCAAGAATTTTTTAACAAAAACCCCTGCAACGTAATTATAATGGATGACTCGAAGAACGATATCGATTGAAAAAATTGCAATCAAAGAATATGGGAAATCGCAAAACAGATAAATAAAATTACAAAAATTAAACTTTTAAATTGGAACTCGATTCGGGTAAGACTTTAAAAATGCGCGGAATGACGAGGCGATATCTGCGAGAGAAATAAGTGCTCAACTAATTGGAAACGTTTCAATCGAATGAAAATATTCTGGCTGAAAAACAGCGAAAACATTGACCTGTTGTAGAAAAAACTTTTTCGTATGTTCACTAACTAACTAATTGACCATCGTGGCATTTTCCTGAAGGAGTGGGCAAAGCGAGGCATACATATTTAACACGGAACGTATGGATTAACTAGGAATAGTTAAGAAAGTGTACGTTAACGATGTGAATGGAATATGGTGTCAAAGAGAGAGAAAAACATGGCATCAAATCAAATCAAATCAGTTTATTTACTCAAAAGACATTATAAACAGCATAAATGTTTAAGGCATCTATTGAGTACAGGTAAAATATTATACACATACAATATAATACCAGGAACGCATTAGTGATGGTTCGACATTAGGAAGACAAGATACTTTCCAAAGTCAAGAGTATTTGTCCCCTGAACGTACTTTCACTAACATGAAAGACGTCGATTTCCGAGGAAATCGCATTCAGCAGACTAATTGCTCTTCCCACCGGTGTCTCAATAAAAACGTATGTTAATGCATTAGAAAGGCGAAACAACATGTCATCCCAATAAACTATAATAAATCTTCTAGAGTTCGTACTTATTAGTATTTTAATTCATAAAAAAATCGCCATTATGAAGCGCCATATTATTTAGACCTTATAATCATCAAAATTAAAAAATATATTACCTATATAATATATAATCTATGTAAAAAAAAAATTTTTTTTGCGACGGCTATTTTGATTTTAATCTTTTTTTTCCTATGAATAATAAGTATCATTTTTTATTTATTAACTGTAATTAGGTACCTAAATCAACTTCAGCAAGAATTTCAAAATGCTATCAAAGAAATCTCTCAAATTGACATTGGAACAAATGCACATAAAGGTTCGAAAAATCACGAAAATTAATTAAAACAGTTGAAAAAATTACACCTGGTGAAGTCAACATAGGCTGAGGCTAATAATAAAAAAAAGATGTGGTACCATAAACAGCGTTTTATATTTTAACAGTATCATAGTGTTTCAGCCAAAACAATGGACTATTTAAATAAATCGTAATATCATAAAAATCTGTGACGTCCATTTTAAGTTTATGTCTATTTATGTCAAAAAATCATTTATGACTTTGTGGCTTTCAATTATTTAAATTTATAATGTTGCATATTTGTATGACAAGCATTGAAATGAACATAAACATTCAACGGACACTTCGTGGTTAATCTCTGCGCCTAGAGGGTCCAGTATGCCTCTCTTTCCCCTACTTACAATATAATTGAAACTGCATCACAACGAATCGTGTTATTTGCCAGACAATTTATATGTTAGGTAGTTAATCAATCCGCACTCCCACAATATAATGTACCGTGCAGAAATCCTGACTTGGCTAGTTACCGCCAAAACAACATGGAACATCTAATGGTCTAATGGTGGTGCAGCCTCAAGAGGACTTACCTAATAGAGATCGAACAAGATTTCACAACTATACAAATTTAATTAATTAACACAACTTTTAAACTATTTCTAACTCCTATAAAATATTATAAACATTCTAGAAAACCGGTTTTTTATTTACATTATAATATAATACTAAACAAAAACCTATCCAAATAAGCTAGAATGGCAGTGCACAATGGTGTTC
The DNA here is from genome assembly GCA_022606425.2 of Lepidostoma basale. Classification (NCBI taxonomy): domain Eukaryota; kingdom Metazoa; phylum Arthropoda; class Insecta; order Trichoptera; family Lepidostomatidae; genus Lepidostoma; species Lepidostoma basale. Next base: position 779,620 of record JAHDVF020000524.1, on the reverse strand, counting down.
TTCTACGGACTCTAATGTGTGGAAGCGAAGCATGGAACTGGCAAAAGAAGAATGAAAGTAGAATAAATGCTGTAGAAATGAGATCTCTTAGACGAATGTGTGGATATTCTGTGTATGATAGAGTGTCGAATGAAAATATAAGAAGTGAATGCGGTTCGAATGATGGTGTCATGAACAAAATAATGAAAGGATCATTAAGATGGTTTGGACATATGGAAAGAATGAATGAAGAAAGAATGGTAAAAAAATTATATGTTAATGATGTAAATGGAACCAGAAATAGAGGAAGACCGAGGAAAACGTGGCACGATCAAATAAATCAAATATTGAATGTCGGCCGTGTGAGGAGTCAGAGAAATCGACGCGCGTGCATGACACGATGTATGAATGTTGAGGAAGCGAGAGAAATATGTCAGGAAAGAAAAGTGTGGCAGTCCATTCTTTCTGCCTACCCCTTCGGGGAGACGGCGTGATGGTTAGTTAGTTAGTTAGTTAGTAACACAGCTCTTAAACTATTTCTTAATCCTATAAAATATTTAAAACATTCTAGAAAACTTATATTTTTTATTGAAATTTATTCGTAGAAGTTCATTTTAAATAATGAAAAAAAAAAAAATTTATGCAAAATTTCTTTATTATTATACTCGTATGCTTTCAATGTGTCAAAATTTCTTTATTATTATACTCGTATGCTTTCAGTGTGCTTTCAATTGTGTTTATCGTCGACTGGTTTCGGCAGCTTGCTGCCATATTCTGGTGTTCTAATGGTGTATGGTGACCAGAAGACCGAAACACAAGTAAGCACAATAAATATATTTAAAAAAATGAAATTTCGTATAAAATTTTTTATATTTTCATTATTGTAGAAAACTGATTTTTTATTTACATTGTAATATAATTCTTACTATGAAGTTTATGTCACTGTTTCAGAAACAATTAATTTCTTATTAAATAGAATGAAAACGTCTGTTTTCAAGAAGTTTTATTATATCATATGGGAAAGTCATGTTTCGCGTTGCTAAGGCATTACTAGATGTTGAATTTGTTATTTTATCGGCGTGGCGAAACATGTCATTCTTATAAAATAAAATAAAAATTCTAGAAAACATGCGTTTTCGCGAAAACGTCTGTTTTCTCGAAGTTTTAATAATATATTTACTGGGAATGACATTTTTTGCCTTTCTAAGGCAATATCACACTTAATAATTCTTTAGAAAGGCTAAACTTGTCTTCCTATGAAATAAAATAATACTTCTAGAAAACAGGTGTTTTAATTCGTATAAATTTTAAAATGTAAAGTTTTATATCATTGTTCAAGAAACAATAAAATATATTTAACCAAATAGCTAACCAGTGATAAATGAATGATTTAAAATTAATTTTAGTTCAATCATTACATTATCACAAGGCTTTCAAAAGTCAAATCATTAGCCTTTATTGCCTAAGGCATTATCAGAGTCCTATACAACGGATTGGTTCGGTACAGACTCGAAAGTAGTTCTGTGATATGGAGTCCTCACGAGGCGAGAAATTCCGTTAGGCTAGAAAGGGTTATTAAAAATTCTGAGGTATCTCTACTTGAGAGAGTATGGTAGTAGTCCGTGGCTCTATTCCACGGCATTTCTTTTGGGATTGCTGGGGACCAACTCTCTGCAACTTCGAAGAGATGGGCATCTCATAACCCATTACTTTAGATTAATCATGGGATATTTCGATAACTCAGCCGTGCTGGAGGAAGTCGGCATTTTTTCCCTGCTAGATATCTCCGACAGCGACAGCATAGACTATTCTTTCTTCCGGTCGCAAGAACCAACCTGCCTCTAATAATGGCGGTGGGAAGAGCAATCAATTTGCTGAACAAGATTACCTCGGAGATCGATGTCTTTCATATTTGTGAAAGTACGTTCAGAAGACAAATACTCGTGACTTTAGTAAACTCGAACTCGACGGAACCATCTCTCATGCGTTCCTGGTATTGTGTTGTATGTATATAATATTTTACCTGTACTCAAGAGATGCCTTAAACATTTATGCTGTTTGTAATGTCTTTTGAGTTAATAAACTGATTTGATTTGATTTGATTATCGAATGTCTTTGAAAGGCAAAACATGTCATTCCAAAAAATAATATTAAAAGAGAAAACAGGCGTTTTTATTCAATAGGGAGTTTAACATCATTGTTCAAAAACTATAAATATTCCCGGTAAATAGCAACTTGTTAGAAGCGCCACCCACTCCATGTCGTGAAGAGTTTCTCGTTTCCGTAAAGGAATATTCTTCAAACACGACACGATACCAAACTTGGTCAGAACATTTTCTTGAAATGCAATAAATCCAAGGATTCACCGGGAAAGGATGTAATTGATGCGTTTAATACAATTTGTATGAAACTGTGCGATTTATGTTACTGTTGCGATTTATGTTATATTTTAAACAAAGAGTTCGTAATTTTGATTTGCAGGAGCACTTTTAGACTAATGTTAGTTTGGATTTTAGATACTTAAGCCTTTCATGATATCTTCTTCGAATAAGTTAAAGGTAAAGAACTAATGAACTAACCATCTCAACGTTTCACAGGAGGGGTTGGCAGAGAGGATGGACCGCCACACTGCCCTGTCCTGGCATACCTACCTTTCTAGGCTCCATTTACATCATAAAATGCACGCTCGTCGCTCGTGTCCAAGGTAATGATTTTCGAAAAAGAGATAAGCATGACAGTCTTTGCAAATTTAGCATGAACGGAAAAAATCTGGATCAAGTGGATGAATTTATATATTTGAAATGTATATTTTCGAAGGATGGGCGAGTGAAGAGGGATAATTAAAGAAGAGTTTTGGCGGGTAAAATAGTATTCAGATTTTAATTTACTTAGAAAATTGAAAATATACTTGTTTAATCCACTAATTATTAAATAAATATTAAAAAAACACGACATGTTTCGAAGGATAACTCCATCTTCAGGTGTAAAAATATATTAAAAACTAAACAATGAAAGACCCATAAAATTTGAATTATTGTATCGAATTTAAATGCGTTTTTATGTAAGTCTCTCTTTGTTTAGTTTTTATTATATTTTTACACCTAAAGATGGAGGTATCCTCCGAAACGTGTTTTTAATAGTTTTTTTAATAATTAATGGATTAAACAAATTATTTTTCCATTTCCTCAGTATATTACTATGGAATTCCACAGTGTTTAATGCCTTAGCGTTCAATAAGATATTAATTTGTTCTTTTTTGTATACAACAGGTCGTTTGAATTTGCTTTAGCTATTAAATTGTTTATTGTACAGTATAAAAGGAGCGTAATGTCAGCCGAACACTAATATAAATTTCCAAAAAAGTTTATTTTTTTATTCTTAAGAACCTTGAGTTTAAAGTCTGTTAAAACTAGGTTCACTGAATTAAACTAGATTGTATATTTTATGATAAACATTTTCATAGAAAATAAAAAAATTATGGTCAGGTTTAATCTGATCCTTAATTTAATTATTGTTATACTGAAATACGTAGAAGGTCGGAAGTAACAGATGTCGTCGAAAGGTTGGCTAGGCTTAAATGGTCATTTGCGGGACATGTTGCCAGATAGGTAGACGATAGATGGACCAGAAGGGTGGTGGAGTGAAGACCCCGCGATGATAAAAGAAACAGAGGGAGACACCCCAGACGAAGGTCCGATGACATTCGAAGAATTGCAGGCAATTGGATGCGAAAAGCACGAGACAGGAATAGGTGGAGAAGTATTTAAGTAGAAGGCTGTTTAACTGAATTGAACTGAACTTAATTCAATGGCCTTACATTTTCAAGGTTTCTTCTAAAATCTTATTGTCAACACGCCCTTCAAGACCCGCATTTGGCTCCCAAGCCGCAGTTTGCAAAGTAAATACAATAAAATATACATACATTATCATTTAACACATTAAGGTTTTTACGGTATGGTCGTGTAAAATTTTATTTGCAATATAAATTAATATTTATTTACTTTCGCGGTCGAATGCAGTAAATACGTTTTTAAAGCTTTTCTTTCGCTGGTAATTGGTTAAATACACATTAACAACCAGCCCACTCAAGTACCCCAGCCTTGCTACACAAGTTTCTTAATGCTACCCATTTAAAAATAATAAAAAAGTCCCATATAATAACAATTTTACGTATTCACGAATAATAAATACGTATTTACGTATATATTGTATTTACTTGATTTTTTTAATAGTCCATTGTTTCCGTTGCAAATAATCCTCAAAAAATTAGAGAAATAAAAAATTTACAAATTTTAAAGCCCAAAAAATGTAAACTAATTGTTATAAATAACCAAATTCCAGCTTATTACCCATTAGTATATAGTACATTAAAAACGTTTTGCCTATATCATCTCGCTAAAAAATAATAATACTCCCATCAACTATTGTCACCTTTCCTATTAATGTAATCTTCTTCCTGTTACTGTTTATCGTTTTTAATTTATTATGTTTAATCATTTTTTACTCTATACTATGTGTAATTGTTCCTTCTAATTACTCTTTTTTTTCTTTTTTTTATTATTATTATTATTATTATTTTTTTTTTTATTATTATTATTATTGTGGACGGCAAAAAGAAGTGCAGGGCGACCGCAAATACGCTGGAAGGATAACCTGAACAGACACTTCGGAATAACCTGGATGCAGTCTGCACAGGACAGAGTGACAGCGAAGCGAATGGAGGAGGTCTTTGTCCAGGAAAGAGACGGAATAGGCTGAGGGAGAAGAAGAAGAAGATTTCATTTATTACTATTCTAGAGAAATCCATTTGCGTGCACGACATATTGTATGGATGTTGAAGAAGCGAGAAAAGAAATGTCAGGAACCAGCCCTTTCGGAGAAACGGTATGAAGGTTAGTTAGTTAACTAGTTTTTCTTACAGTTCGCACGATTTGACGTAGCGAGTATTTTATATAATTACGGAAGTAACAAATGAAATCTCTGAAGATCCGAAGAAGAATATTATAACGTGTACTTCCTGACATTAACGTAACATCAATCACTTAAAAATACGAAGTACAGCTACACACTTGTTAATTATTTATCTAACAATTCAATCCTATCGTTTTTTAACGTTTTACAAGAAAGAATTCCTAGGTATCAAATAAATTTAATAGTAAAACGCGCCAAATACTAAAAACTTAAATACAATTTGTATGATATGATAGTGAATTGCGTTCAGTTGTGCAGTCACTTTTTACAATACATCTTCTACTTATACTGCTCGTGGGAATGTTCAGGATTATAAAAAGGGTTTTACACATACGGGAGTCTTTCAAAGCGCATTACACCTGCCCTGAAAGGTTTTATTGAGAGTATCAGATTCCAGTGACGGCTTGTATGGTATTTACCTGCATGTCGCACCATACGAAAAACGATCAAATTCCTAACCGCGTCACGTACGTTACTGCTATGCTAGCCTCGGGGATCGTGTTTATAAAAAAGTACCAAAAACAGGGCTAAACAAATTGAGGAACATGTTTAAAATAGGACTATTTGCAAAATTGAAATAGCGTAGATTTTAAATTATTGCTTTCTAGTCCATTTAAAAAAACATCGCTATTTATGTTCCACTTTAATTTATTCAATATCTTTATCAATAAAAATATTAAACACTACATATTTCGGAGGTGACCTTCATCTTTAGGTGTCAAAATATAACTGAAGTCTGTACAAAGAAATACTTATTAAATAATATGCTTTTTTTTACAATGGAAAGCCACAGTTACGTAGATTATCACCGTTAGTTGCAATATGTATTTAGGGATCTTGGAATATAACCACCCTGAAGATGGAGACAGCAACGATCTTCAAAACGTCGGTCCAGAAAGACGAGCTACACGGATTTAACTAAGATCCAAGCGATGTGATGTGAAGATCCAAGTGATTCTAAATAATTCACTGTTAAATTTGCAACACTTTTATAATATCATATTATTTTATTATAAGCTTTTTGAGAATGTCGACACAGCTGTTCCGCCAACCGATATTGGCATCATCAGGTGTTACAAACAACAGCCACACCGAAGGTCCTGGAGTCGATTCCCGGCATTGGCAATGTGATTGTCACCCTGTCTTTAGTCTAGTGTAGTTTTCACGTGACAGTAAAATGGGGATAGATAAGCTACTTATCACATGTCATAGGAATTAATATCTTCTCTTCTTCTTCTTCTTATTCTTAGTGTAGGCCTAGTGGCCTGTTTCTTAAGAGTAATTGGCCTCCTGCGAAGTCGACTCCCAGCTGTCGATCCATCTCTTTGGTGGTCTGCCCGGGGGTCGTCTACCTTGGGACTGGCCGTGAAACACATTGAAGTTGAGTCTGGATGGATCCATGCTCCTCACGTGTGCATACCAGTATCTTCTCCTTCGCCTTCCCCACCTAACGACATCCTCGACCTAGCATATCTCCCTTATCCGTGTATTCCTTATCCTCTCATGCAGTGTCTTGCCAGATATATATCGGAGCGTCTTCATTTCTGACACTGAGCGCGTTTTTTGTGATTGAGGTGTCCGCCTTGCACTCGATCCCATATAGCATGATAGGTCGCACACATCTTATGGTCGCACACAACAATATATTGATATAATTGCTAAAAACAAATTGTTAATGGGGCCCAAACGACCTGCTGTATAAACAAACAAAACACAAAGAAACAAAATAACCCTTTAACAGTGAATGAATGTGTGGGGCTAATGTTGTCATAGGACACTTGCAGTGAAATAACTGGCATTTGTCGCCATTTATACTCAGTATTTAACAAGTTATTAAACCTATGACTTGTAGATCAAAATCAAGAATCCTGTTTCGAAAACTACTGCACAAATATTTAATGATAAAAAAATCTTCTCAAACCGGTTAATGCGTTAAGATTCATCAAATCGATAGTTCTTGGTATTGTTAAAATGGTGTATCTCTATTATATACAAAAAAGGCAATGTTCGTAGCTAAGAGATCAATAAACTCGACCAACGCCGAACCGATTGCGCCGAATTTTTCACTGTTTAGTAATATTACTTCAGCAAAGGTTTAGCTGGGCAGCATTCAAAAATCTTGGTCACATTTTGAAAAATCCGAAAATACCCATCAACCTGAAAAGGAGAGTGTTCAATGCCTGTATCTTGCCAATGTTCACTTATGGTATTGAGACAGTCACAATGTCACAAAAAAGTGCCAACAAGCTAAGAGTCACTCAGAGAGCAATGGAGAGAGCCATGTTGGGTATCAGTTTACGGGACAGACTCAGAAATGAGGACATAAGAGTCAGGACAAAGGTTTCCGATGTTGTCAAGATGGCCGCAACCCTCAAATGGCGATGAGCGGGACATGTCGCTCGCGATCCAGAAGAAAAGTGGACAAGACGACTGCTGTGCTGGTGGCCAAGGACGGCAAAGCGTGGAGTTGGTCGCCCACAGTTGCGTTGGCGCGACGATATCCGGAGAAGTGCGGGAAGTGCCTGGATGCGGATCGCTCAGAATAGAAGAGAATGGAAAATGCGAGAGGAGGCGTAGGCCGTAGACGTAGGTCCAGGAGTGGACGGTCAATACGGGCTGAAGAAGAAGAAGAAGAAAGGTTTAAAAAGTTCACAAATTATTGAATTTGATACGAACAAGATTATAATGCAATTTTAAAACACTTAAAAATTAATGATAAGCCTTCTTCTTTTTTCTCTTAATTTAGGCCGTATGACCTGTTTGTAATGGTGAGTTATCCTGGGATGATGATGTCCAGCCATCTCTCCATCTTTTTGGCGGCCTTCCTGATAGTCTCTTGCTACTTGGGTTTTCATCTTTAACAATTCTGGTTTAACGGTTTCTTCAAAAGCGCCTTCTGCATCTTCCCCATCTCACTATGTCCTCAAAATCACATACAGATCTTATCGTTTCATTTCTGATCCGATCTCTGAGGGTTTTGCCTTTGATGAAGCATAGGGATCGCATTTCTGCTAATCTAAGAAGGTTCTTAGTTATACTGGTATTGGCTCTGACCTCGATTCCATACGTCACGATAGGGCGGATGCATGCCTTGAATAATCTTGACTTAACTTTCGGATAGCATGTGTTTGTTCCTCCATATGGTGTCGCGCAAGCAGCCAGCCACGGCCGCTTTGCTGGTTTGTGCTCGCACTTCGTCATATAGATCACTGTGGCTACAAATCTCAATACCGAGATAGTAATTGAATCGTATGGCTTGCTCTATGGGTGTGTTATCGATTAGTGTGACGAGCAAATAAATATCTTAACGCCAGAACGTTAGAGTCTATTTTGGATTATTATATTATTTTTATTTTGTTTGATGTTAATGTTTACTTGTGTATAATGTGATTCACCGAGAGATGGCGCTCAAGTCAGTTTTAATTACTCAGTATATCATTGTGACACTACTGCATAGCAAATTAAATCATTAATGGATGTCATGTATTTGTAAAAACACGTCGTTAGATGACATAAATGAATTGACATTTGACTTTAATTGTAATCGTTTAAATGATATATACTGTATCATCAACATCACCAGCCATTAGTAATCTAGTTTTGGACATAGGCCTCCCTTCCCGACTTCCACAACTCTCTATCCCTCGCTACTCTATGTCATTGACCTCCATCCACTCACTTGATGTCATCAGACCATCTTGCCTGTGGTCTGCCCGGTTCTTGGTCGCCAATCCAGGGTGCGTTACGTCCACCGATTATCCGCTCTCCTCGCTATATGGTCCAATTTCAGCTTCATTGAAGTGGAATTGGGCCGGCCTGGTTATCGAGTCCGCTAGTTGAAAATAATTCACGCGCCTGCCCTGAGCACCCCAACACACAATCTTGTATGTTTATAACCCGAGAACTGCTGCGGTACCGGCCGTGGTCAAAAGCTGCGTGATCCCTACAAGGAATTCGCGGCAGTCCTTGAGTAATGAATAATATATAAACACGTACACGTTTCAACAGAATATTGAAATTCATTGCATCTTCTTGAAGAATTGTACTCGCATGCTATGGAGTGCTATTTAAATCATACATAACAAAAACAAAATTTCGTTAGAAAATCGAACATTTTAGATTTCAACAAAACAAATTCTATGTGTTTTATTTATGTACTGTAATCGCTGTCTATTATCCCAAATAAATGAATAAATGATTAGAAGAATTAACAATATAGACTAATAAATAAAGAATATGAATAAACAGTTGGCGTTTTGTAAATCCGAAGTAAGCCGATAATTGCCGACAATCTTTTTCTTAAGCCCGATGTGTATAACTTACCACCGGGTTCTATAATGTCCATTAACAAAAACTGTTAATCATTTTCGTATATGTATTTAAAGAATGTACATATCTAGTGATTGATGCGGTTAAACAAATATATAAATAATAGTCGGGTGTTATTAAAAAGCGATTAGTAATGAACAAAATTTCTGCGTAAGCTTCTAAAATGGTGGATCAATCATTATTTCGTCTGCATTTCGGTGGATCTGACCTTAAGACACCGATAACTCACGAACCATCAAAACGTGATGAACGGGTTGAGGTTTTATATTCCATGGATGACTGGTTAACATGTCTGCCTTCTTGGTATTATAATGCCAAAACAAAATGACGATTGCATAAAATAAATTAAGTGAATAAATTGTATTATATAATAAAATAACTACAGTCGATCTCTGTTATTATGATCACGGAAATAGCGAGATCTCAGATGTAACGAGGAAACATTCGTTGACTTTTTGGTTTATTATTTATTCACTTTTATAACGAGTTGCTTCTTACCATATGCAAAAATATTTTCAAAAAAAATTCTTAAAACTGTTAATGTGACTGCTGCGGATATTTCATGTCTTCATGTGATTGGTATGTTTATAAGAATTTTAAAATATCTATTTTCTGATATAACGAGCAAATACAGTCACTCTCGTTTTTCTCGTAATAACCATGTTTGAGTGTATTTGATTTTGGGATCTTGGGGAAATTCGTGCAACCCGTCTTTCTCGACCGACGTTTCGAAGATCGTTACAGTCTCCATCTTTATTTCCACTTTCGTGGTTTTTTTCGACATGATACGATGATTCGATAGCTCATAGATGAAAACGATTCAATTATGATTCTGTACTTCGAAAAAAGGAGCTTTAACTCACATCCCTGTCGCCCCTTTCGAAACTGATCAAATCATTAAAAAATACATATTTTTGATCAACAGATTTCTTTTTCTCGTATTATTGTATACACACATTTTTTAATTGAATAATTAAGTATTTAAAAGAGATATAAACAGTTAACATGGTTCTCCCGATCACAAATGTATCATAAATTCGAACCGTGTCTAGAAATATACCATATTCTCAAAAGTGAAAAAAAAAACAGCAAACAATGACGGATGAGAGCAAAAGAACTGCCATAGAAATGAGATACCTTAGACGTATGTGTAATAAAACGATGTACATAGAACAGAATTTCAAATGCAGAATTTCAAATGTGATATCAGGAAGAAATGTAGAACAGAAGAAATTTTTATTAACAACATTATGAAAGGATGTAGGACATTTGAAAACCATGGATAAAGGTAGAGTAGTTAAAAAATTATACGTCTTGGGAGACCGAGGAAAACTTGATTTAACAAAATTATTCAAATTTTAACGGTGTTAGAATTCGAAAGAATCGACGTGCGTAAATGTATGTATGAATGTGAAGGAAGTTAGAGACGTGTGTTAGGATCAAGTAGGATTGCGGTCTTTTCTGCCTTACCCATCGGGAAAACGGCGTTATGTTTTGTTGTTGCTGTTTTAAATCATTCTTTAAAAATGCATTAAAATTAGAGTTTTATTATTATTTTATTAATTAACGACTCCACTGGGCAAACATAAAAATGGTAAAACCATTAAAATAGTTTTTAATAGGTTATAAAATAATTTATGATAAATGGTAAATATATGTGGGAATTATATTTACAAGAAGTAAGTTTGTATTACGTTAAAAGATAAATTCGGCAAAACCGGTATCAAATTACCGATATTTTCGTGTTCACAGTTCTACCGGTAACGGTAAAGATTGCAAAATTGACAGTTCGTTATTGATATTATGCTCGAGAACTTCCAAATTCAAATAATTGCTACCAGTTCCGAATATTTATTACCGTATCTTAGATAAGATGCCATCTGTAACTGATTATCTTTTTGGAAAAATCTTCTGTCTAAAACTGTAGCGTAACTGGATGACGATTCATATTACAAAAAATGTTTCACCAAACTTTAAAGTAGATTTTTTTAATGTATACAAATACTTGTAGACAAATACTGTATTTTTTTTTTATACAACAGGCCGTTTGAACCCAATTACTGTATACACATTATTTTTAGCTATTATATTGATGATTCTCATGATATGTGATAGGTAGTCAATCTATAGCCATTTTATTGTCACGTGAATTCTACACCAGACCAAAGACAGTGTGACAATCACACGGCCATCGCAGGGAATCGAACCCGGGACCTTCGGAATGGAAGTCAGAGCTCTTGCCATGGTCGTCGGGTGTATTAATTTTACCCATTACGGGTGTATTAATCATTAATAATTAATAATTATAAAGGCGAAGATGTAAATTATTTGGAAACAGAATATGGTGGTCGAGGCGTTTACAGGACTTATGACCTGTCATTGGTTGGGTTAAGCGATCGCTTTTTATAATACAACATTCCCCATTCCTCCCTTCTTACGACCACCACGTCTGAATTTTTTTTGAAAGATGTACTCGTATATATGCTACCATGTTGAGAAACATTTCACATATTCCAGGCGTTAATTATTAATATGTGATAATTGGGTTGATAGCCTTACACATTACATTAATACAGATGTTCTGCTTAATGCTTACCTCTAGTCTCAATAGATGGCGCTAGTGTAGATTGAACTAAAATATATGAACTAAAATAATGATAACATCTATTATCTAAAAAATGTAATGAAAATGTAATATTATATTTTATGAAAATGATATGTTTCGCCTATCGTGGCATTATCTTCTTCTTCTTCTTCTCCGGCGCTACAACCCTTGCTGTGTCTTAGCCTCCTCCAAGAAACGTCTCTATCCCATCCTGTCTCTGGCCGCCACCTCCCAGTCTTGCTGCTCCAGAACCCGACAGTCTGCCACGGCACCATCCAACCATCGCAGTCTCGGCCTGCCGACGCTTCTTTGCCCTACTGGATTGTCATACAACACTCTTTTGGGGAGCTCCAGATCCCACATGCGGTGCAAGTGCCCTAACCAGCGCAGTCTGTTAATCTTTATAAACTTGACCATGGTGACGTCCTTGTATAGATCGTTGAGCTCTGTGTTGTGTCTCCTTCTCCACGTCTGACTATCTTCCTATGAGGATCTTCCTTTCGAAGCAGTTTATTTTGTTTTATCCCGTTTAGTGAGCGTCCAAGTCTCCGAGGCATATGTTAGGACTGGTCTAATCAGCTTTTTATATATTGTGGTCTTTGTCTTCCTAGACAGTAGACGCGACACTAGAGGCCAAAGTAGCATCTGTTTGCTGCGAATATCCTTTTCCAATCTCTTCACTGACATCATTTATTAATTTCTCGATAACGACGTTTGAATGTTGATGAAATGAGAGAACTATGTCAGGAAAGAACAGTGTGGCGGTCCGTTTTTTCTGCTTACCCCTTGGAGAGACGGCGCACATAGGTGGATTTAAATGATTTAGGCGGTCAAAATTATTTTACGGTGTATTTTGACTTCAAATCATAAATATTATCGTAAAAAATTTTCCTTAGTAAAAAAATTATTTTTTTTCCCAGCCAAAAATATAAAAAAATACTAAATCTCGAGGAATTTTTTTTTTTTTTTTACAAATTTTACAAACAAAAAAAAATCTTGTTACAGATTAATAATTGAGGTGCAAATAAGTATTTTAAATTTGTTTATACATTTTTGGACAAATCTTGATCCATGTCTGAAATATCGGATTCGGTATTAGGGTCAGCTGGTAGTAACATATTCATTGTTTCAGGGCAAAATGAACCTGGTTTGATCGTTTTTTTGTTTGTTTCATGCTACTTAATAGTGGATCTGAACTCAATAATCTATTATATATGTATATCAAGGTTGCATTCCTCCCTCGAGAACTTTCTTGCGTAGTTTTCGCGGTATAATCGAAAGTGCTTATTTCTGGCTTCTGCTGCCTCTTCCGACAACTGTCCTATGGGTAATATGGCATTTTCAATTACAACTGCACCATGAATCAATATTTTATGCAAGGTCGGAATCATTGGGTGCCAACTATATAACTCGACATATAATTTCGCAGTTGCCATGGCATATTCATCAAATCGTTATATTTCCCGTAGTATTTTCGAAGCATCCCTTTTCCCTCGAGCCTGTAATGTTGTTTGCGCTGCATGAACGATTACTTCTTTATTAAGCGAAGAACGTATTTTCTCCGTTTTTCTTCTTTTAGTCCTCTCATTAGAATCTTCAAATGATTTAGAAGGCCGACCTGGTCGAGTTTGCTTGTTTGCTGAAAGTTCAAATGTTCCTTCTAACCACTTTTCATGAGTTTTAAGAAACATTGCCTCTTTTCTATGGGCTTTCGACCATTTTTCTTTCATTGGTGTTTTAAAATATGCAAATCTTTGTTTGAAACTGCTTAGATTATCTGGAGTGTCACCACAACAGGACAATAGGTGATTTTCTAGATATTTAATTTTTTCATCTAAATTAGGTAAATCTTGCTGCTGCATTTGATCGTAAAGATATTTACAGCTTATGGTTTTTGTACCCAATGTATCAGATATACCTAAAATAGAGAAAATCACACTTTATTACATTTTAAGAAAAAGTTGATAAAAAAAGTGAAGTCATCCTTTTTAAAAAAATAACTGTTATTTGGTCAACCGCAGCTATCCGCAGCCAAATTTTATGTCATTAATTATCCAAATATAAGATGTATACAATACAGGAACAAACATTACGCGATAGGACGCCATAATATAACAAAATGTCTTATAAACTTGAAAATTAAGTAAAAATTTCATTACTAGACCACCTTTTTTTGAGGTTCTACAAATAATATAAAATAACTTTTAAAGTATGTTAAACACATCAAGAAATATTGATCATTACCTGAGTTATTCGAATCCATAACGATAACTTCGAAATATTAGGTGGACAAGGCAAAATTCTCCTTGTTAAATGTTTATACTGAGAGCGCTAAGAACAATGACGACGTGCACTTCGTTAGGCGGACATGTTTCAACCACCTGCGTGCGCACACGGTAAAAGATTCGAGGTTGGGGATAGTCGATTATTGTTACTGGGACATTTCTTTGGATCCTGGGTTTTTCTTGGTATTTTTAACATCGATTTTGAAATTTGACTTATGACCGGCTAATTCTTAACAATCCACGTAAGTGCGGCGCGATGTTAGTTAGTTAGTCTATTTTTCATTGTGAATAGATTAGGTTCATGGTACAAGATGTAACATAGATTATTTAAATACATTTTAACGTGCAGCGCAGCGCCCCTGAAGAAGTCAGTGTGATGCTACACATAGCGGAGAGCGCTGGGCACAACCTACACGGATTGTTAACCGACATTAAGATTAATAAAACACTCTCCTGTGATATATTTCGTGTTCCGTGGTGATATAATTTATTGTCAGTTCCCAACACGCCGGAGGCAGTTAGTTTTGTGGTTAAATATCGAAGGAATATGCAAATCTTTTTGAACTACGGACTAATTGGATTGAAGAATTTTTATTCTATCGCTTCAAATGTGTTTTACATTCGTTAGTTTAAAAATCTTCATTGAATTATGCGTATTAAAACATTTGATGATATTTAATTAAATACAATAATTATTTTTTATAAACAATGATGTGAAATTTCTTCTATATTCGCCATACTTTGTGTTGTAGATGTTTTTTTTATTTATATACTTGTGTATACAACACTCTCTTATTAACCAAATTAAAATTAAATTACTATGATACCTATAAATACCCTTTACATCGATTTAGCTCGTGCTGTCATGATGTAAAGAGCGATTCAACAAAATAATAATAATAATAATAATAAACCATTACCCGTTTGATTCTCACTATATTTGATAATCCCATAGCAAGAAGACACATGTCACTCATATAGACTATAATTACAATTCCAGAAAACGGAAAATTTTATATTTTTTAAGTTCGAGTATCCAAACATAATATTACTTCATCATAAGAGTATTTGGAAATAAGCTTTAACTAAATCTTCTTCTTCTTCTTCTTCTTCCTTGTTATAGACCTATGTGGTCTGTTCTACAGAGTGTTGCTCCTCCTGTGAGGTAGACTCCTAGCGTTCTGCCATATTTTAGGAGGTCTTCCACGAGGACGAGCCCATGAGCCCATGATGTAATGTAATATAGGGGAGTCTGGTGGTGTCCATTATTTGAACATGACCGTACCGGTCCCTTTTTCGCTCCATATCGTCGACCCAACTGCCATATCTCTTTTATTCTGGTGTTCCTCACGAAATCTCTCAGTGTCTTGGCTGCTGAGATGAAGACACTGAGAACGAGTAGGCAAGACACTTTAACTAAATATATATTTTAAAAATCTCAATTGAATGCCAACTCGTTTAGTCTAATAAATACTTTGGAGAATACTTTGTATATTTTTAACATAATATGAGTGATGGCTCCAGGATTATTTAGGTTTCTCGAGATTGTTTATATTGTATTTTTAGTATTACCGGATATGATTTCCTCCGGATAGATATTAAAACCATAATTAATTATTATATACTCGTATTTGGCTAAAATATCCTTATGACAACTTGAAATTACTTATATGGGTACCCAATTTGAAAACATTATTTATTTATCCATAAAGGTCCTTAAATAATATTCACTTAATATAATAATAACTTCGTTCTCACACGAATTAAATGCTTTTAAAAACGATAGATAGTGTAAATAAATATAATAACTAAAAACTTTTTGAATGAATTCACTTCGGTTCTTATTACGATATATTCTCTTGATGCATTATGGGTTATATAACATCAAAGAAAAGGAATAAAAAAAATTAAGATATCAATCTAATAAAAAACAATCCACTAAAAAGGTTAGCGCCGAAAAAACTCGAAGCAGTGGTCCGTAAGGGACGGATGGGCGGTAGGATGTTAGAGATCCGAAAAGTAGAAAAAAGTCGTAGTAAAAGATAATCAAAGGTAGTTTATTAGTCCGGTGTAAGATCAATCGTATTGTGGTTTGTTAACACATCGGAATTGGGAGAAGCTGTTACAACGGCACTACATAATAAACATATTTTTGTTATTATTATTTGAATGAATAAATCTTGACACCATAACAACGCAAGCCAAATCGATGCAAATAGTGAAATAAAAAACTAACTAACTAACCATCACGCCATTTCTCTGGAGGAGCAGGCAGAGAGGATGGATCGCCACAATACTATGTCCTGGCATACCTCGCGGGCTTCCTCTACATTCATACATCGTACCATGCACGCAGTCGATTATTCCGACTTCGAATGTGGCCGCCTTTTAGTAATTGATTAATTTGGTCATGCCATGTTTTCCTCGGTCCACCTCGGCTTCTTTTTCCACTCACGCTGCTTGTGTACAACTTTTTAACCATTCTACTCTCATCCATTCGTTCCATATGTCCTAACCATCTCAGGGATACTTGATACTTTAACATTATAAACTGTTAAATAAAAAAACTTTGTTTTATGTATCACAATTGTATTTTACTTTACGCGACAGCTGTTTCGTCAACCTATGGTGACATCAACAGATGTAACAATAATAATATTATAGCGAGAGAAATAACTGACTCAGCTAACTAACTAACTTACTAACCATCACGCCGTCTCTCCGAAGAGGTAGTCAGAAAGAATGGACTGCCACACTGATTTTCTTTCCTGCCTTTCTCGCTTCCTCAACATTCATATATCGTGTAATGCACGCGCGTCGATTTCTCTGACTCCTCACATGGCCGACATTCAATATTTTATTTATTTGATCGTGACACGTTTTCCTCGGTCTACCTCTATTTCTGGTTCCATTTACATCGTTAACAAATATTTTTTTTCCATTCTTTCTTCATTCATTCTTTCCATATGTCCAAACCATCTTAATGATCCTTTCATTATTTTGTTCATAACACTATCATTCGCACCGCATTCACTTCTTATATTTTTATTCGACACTCTTTCATACACATAGTATCCACATACTCGTATATATATTTTTTTATGTGTACAACACGTCGTTTGAACCCAATTACTGTATACAATTTTTTTTTAGCAATCGTATTGATTCTCGTGACATGTGATAGGTAGCCAATCTATCGCCATTTTATTGTCACGTGAATTCTACGCCAGACCAAAGACAGTGTGACAATCACACCCATCGCCGGGAATCGAACCCGGGACAGAGCTCTTACCACTCTGCCACGAAGGTCGTCATTCGTCTAAGAGATCTCATTTCTACTGCATTTATTCTACTTTCATCCTTCTTTTGCCAGTTCCATGCTTCGCTTCCATATTAAAATGAATATTTGTTAAAAACAAATAGGCACCTGCCCGTGCCAGATTATCAAGAGAAATTTATTGTGATTCAAAAGAAAGCACACGAAACGAACTTCGCGTTGTAAATTACGCCTTGTTCTTGGTTCGCGCCGTGTGAAAAAACAAGTTCCCATAATGTAAATCGCCTTCGATTCACTTTATTTGATTCGGCGATTCTTTGGGCTAAACCGCAACTCCTTGCGGTGGCGGCGATGGTACTCCACCACGGCCACTTCGATTTGTGGGGCCATCTCATGCGGACTTTACATTATTCGAATCAAGATTGTGCAAAAATGTATAATCCAGGCACATTGTAGGATAATATTACTCGTACAATTCGTGAGTTATAAAAATTTGATGATACCCTTCCTTCTTGCGCGTGCGTTGATCTCTCTTTGTTTTATTCTATTCTAAAACAATTTGTACCATAAATCTATGTACTTTTAAGTTGCGATGTATATTTAGGAATATAAATTACTGACCGTTAAAATATTCGAATATAAAACATTCATAATCTGACCATGAAAAAAAAAATTAATGGCTATATAAGAAATACAGAAATAAAGTAAATCTGTAATACTGAAGACATCGTGTGATGAATATGACATCTGGTTTGATATCAATAAAGGTGTCAAACAGGGTTGCGTAATGTCCTCGTGGTTATTTAATCTATATATGGACAAGTGTATGAAAGAGCTGAAAGGGTTAGATGTAGGTGCCAAAATGAGCGGAGTGTCAGTAAGCTGTCTCTTGTATGCAGATGACGCTGTCCTACTTGCAGACAACGAGCATGAACTAAAACTCCTGGTGAATTATATGTAACATCAAACCAATGGCAGTGCACAATGGTGTTCTTCTACCGATTCTTATGTATGGGAGCGAAGCATGGAACTGGCAAAAGAAAGATGAAAGTAAAATAAATACAGTAGAAATGAGACCTCTTAGACGAATGTGTGGATACTCTGTGTATGATAGAGTGTCGAATGAAAATATAAGTGAATGCGGTGCGAATGATGGTGTTATGAACAAAATAATGAAAGGATCATTAAGATGGTTTGGAAAGAATGAATGAAGAAAGAATTGACTCCAAAAAAAAAACAATTTACGTCTTCGTCTCTATCGAGATATAATTAAACCTTAAATAAGAATAAGAATTTTCTGATTTTACCACAAATAGTAAAAAAAATAAAAAATTAAATGATATTTTTAAATTATGATTCGAGAATGTGATCATCGAAAGCTAAATAACGTGAATACCACAAAATATTAACGTACATGTATCAAACACGTCTTACGTTTTCTAGAAGTATTGTTATATTACAATACATAATATGAATGAAATGTTGAAAACATTGTTGATTCTATTTATTTGCTGTTTCTTGAACAACGGTGTAAAACTGCGTATTAAATAATAAATACGAATGAAAACGACTGTTTTCTTGAAGTTTTATTATATTTTATTTTATTTTTAATGGTTGGTCATGTTTGACGTGCGTGGAATCGACGTGCGTATATGACTCGTTGTATGGTGGTGGAGGAAGCTAGAGAGGTTTGCCAGGATAGAGTAGTGTGGCGGTCCATTCTCTCCGCCTTCCTCTGCGGGGAAACGGCGTGATGGTTTGTTTGTTTGTTTGTGTTTTATTATATTTTATCTGAATGACATGTTTGCCTGTCTAAGGCATTATTGAATGTACATTTGATAATGCCTAAGGTAGGCGAAATATGTCATTTACATAAAATATAATAAAACTTCTTAAAAACGGACGTTTTCAATTGTATGAATGATTGAATATTGTTTATTTTTCTTGAACAATGCAGTAAAACTCCATATTAAATAATTAATATCAATGAAAACGTCAGTCTTCTTGTCTCTTCGTGTTTCGCCATTTTAAGGCATTATCAAATGCACATTTTATAATGCCTGAGAAGGGCAAAACATGTCATTTTATCTAATATATAATAAAACTCTTAAAATACAGACGTTTAATTATATTTTATCTGAATGACTTTTTCGCCTGTCTAAGGCATTATTAAATGTACATTTGATAATTCCTGAGGCAGGCGAAACATTTCATTTACATTAAATATAATAAAACTTCTTGAAAACGGACGTTTTCATTATTGAATATTATTTTTTTGTTTCTTGAACAATGCTGTAAAAATCGGTATTCAATAATTAATATGAATTAAAATGTCAATGTTTTCATTCGTATAAATTATTTAATGTTGAATTTAGCTTTCAAGAAAAAAAGACATTTTAAATTGTTTTATTAGTAGTTTTAGAAAAAAATATTGCACGTCTTAAACAGTTTATTCGAGATTTAAGTGGCAATATCTATTGCCTCACTAATAACAGTACAAAACATAATTCACAATGAAAGTTATTATTTTTTTTTAATATACGTCTTCACGTGGGATTACGTTGTGGGCAGTAAATTTAATTTAAAAAAATGCGAATGCTGTAATCATTTTAAATGGAGAATAATTCGGATATGTAATAAACAATTGAGAATTGTAACAACAAATTGAATTTCAATTACGTACCTCGCCGCGCCGCCGCAATCAACCGTCCATATAAATGTGGGCTGGTTGGACCATTCATTACGGAATCACGTACAGTATTTTCACCGCACGATTTATTATGCCCCAAATGTATTTTTATCAATGATGAACAGAATTAAGGACGTGCCCAACATTCGTTCTTTAAAATTATTTCATATTTTGTGCTCTTATTACGTGTTTTTAAGTAAAAATGAAACAATGCACGATTTTTTAAACTAACTTTATTTATTTATTGATCATTTACCAAGTACATGGTTTTAATACCTCCCTACTGGGGTAACCCGTTCTAGGGAGGCATTCCTAGTACTCTATATAATTTCAATATATAATATAATTTACAATTTTAGGGAGCAGTTAAGGGGAGCAACACATATCCTAAAGTGTATAACTTAAAATTAATTGACTTATTTATTATATAACACTATTTAAACACTTTATTGTCTTATATAACATTATTTAAACTATTTACTTATTTTTTTAAATTATACTACATTCAAGCCGCCCTTTTTTTGATGACTCCGTAGTTACATGTTTTTTGTAATTGTGCATTGTTATTTTTTGTGGGTCGTTTATAGTTTTGTTCTATCGAACTATCACGCCGTCTTCCCAAAGGGGCAGGCAAAAAGAATGGACTGCCACACTTTTCTTTCCTGACATATTTCTCTCGATTCCTCAACAATCATACATCGTGTCATGCACACGCTACGATTTCTCTGACTCCTCACGTGGCCGACATTCAATATTTGATTTATTTGATCGTGCCACGTTTTCCTCGGTCTTCCTCTATTTCTAGTTCCATTTACATCGTTAACATTTTTTTTTTCATTCTTTCTTCATTCATTTTTTCCATGTGTCCAAACCATCTTAATGATCCTTTCATTATTTTGTTCATAACACCATCAATCAAACCGCATTCACGTCTTATATTTTCATTCGGCACTCTATCATACATAGAGTATCTACACATTCGTCTAAGAGATCTCATTTCTACTGCATTTATTCTACTTTCATCCTTTTTTTGCCAGTTCCATGCTTCGCTTTCATACATAAGGGTCGGTAGAAGAACACCATTGTGCACTGCCATTCTAACTTTTTTGGATAGGTTTTTGTTTGCGATGACAACTTTAAGTGCACCATTCAATTTGTTGATTCCTCCAACGCTTCCTTCAATATCCCTCTTCATTCGCCCATTTTTTGTAAACATACTACCTTAATACACAAACTCATCTACTTGCTCCAAATTTTTACCATTCACGCTAATGTTGCAGAATGTCATGATTTCTTCTTTTTCAAAAATCATTACCTTGGAATTATTCACATTCATCATCAGATCATTTCGCATGCATATCTCATACATACTATTCACCAGGACTTGGAGTTCATGCTCGCTAGATAGTACTCTCGTTCCCATAAACATTTCAAGCAGTCATTCCCATAAACACATATCATTTATGAATACATTCGTATTTTATAACACTTTTCACAAATGTGTGAAAAGTGTAATTTTCGGTTGTGACCCAACATTTGTGGATTTACAAAATTTAACAATACAATAAAACGGAGTGATCAATAAATGGGTGGAGTTATATATAAAGGTGGAGGGGGTATAGTTAGTATTGAGGAGAGGAGAGGGATAACGGAAACATTTCTAATATTATTATTATTTCATTTCATTTCATTTGTTTATTTAAATATATCCTATGCATTACAGAATTATTTTCCAAAACACTAAGGATACAAGTTGGAGATACACAATAATAAGTTAAACATGAGAAATTAATAAAATGAATATACAATTAAAATAAGGACAGTTCTTTCCTCAGGCGAGCCAGACTATCACCAAATACGTCAAATTTCGAGGTGATACGATAAGCAAAGATATTTCTCTACCTACCGACATAACCATTGTCAGGTTGATTATACATCGCGGGAGATAAAACATCTATGGCCCCTTTGTCCAAGATAATTATCAGGAACGAACAGACCTATATCACTCAGGATTTCTGAGTTGTTATTATCTAATTATTATTATTGTTTTGTTGAATCTTTTTTACATCATTACAGCGCAAGCCAAATCGATGTTATGGGTGTTAAAGCTAGCATTTTGATTCTCGTTACATGTGAAATTTATCGCAATTTAATTGTCACGTGTAATCTGCACCAGACTAAAGACAGCGTGACAATCACATTGTCATTGCCGGGAATCGAACCCGGGACCCGGGAATATGAAAATTGAATTTAAATTTCATTTATTATTTTTGATGGCTTTTTTGTTTTCTAAAATTTCTAATGAGTAATAGTTACCAAATTAATTA
The DNA here is from genome assembly GCA_022606425.2 of Lepidostoma basale. Lineage (NCBI taxonomy): Eukaryota > Metazoa > Arthropoda > Insecta > Trichoptera > Lepidostomatidae > Lepidostoma > Lepidostoma basale. Next base: position 757,158 of record JAHDVF020000524.1, on the reverse strand, counting down.
ATTCTATTTCAATATTAATTGTTGTAAAAACTTAAGATGTTAATACGATAGAATTTTGAATGAAGAATTGTTTTTGAATTAATACACTGTTATTATCATTTTTTAGTTTATTTTTCTTGACATGTTTCGAATGTTTTATGATTTCATTCCGCAGAAACGACGAGACGGTTAGTAAGTAAGTTATTTTTTTGATCTTCTACTATTCACTTAATCTCGGTTAAAAGAGAATGTATTATTATAAACAGAATGCAGCCTCATACCATAAACAATATTTGATAATGCCAGTCATACTATTGTACCCGAGCTCGATCAAGGCGTGCCCCGACACTTTTCTTTTCTCCTTGATATTATCATAAAAGGTGTGTATGGATCACGTACAATCTGAGAAATTTTCGGAGAACGATTTACCGAAGTATACCTTACCATTAAAAATACTTTATTATGCTGATTTTTCTAAGAAATATAAGGGTGTGAATAAGAATTATATAAAAATATTCCAAAACACTTTCATTTTTTATTTTTACACAATAAATTTATTTTATCGAACAAATCGATTTCGCTACATTGTGTTTGTTACTCTAAAAGAGCTCCGGTGGAAACGAAACCGGGTGGTTCGATTAATCAAAATAAAGCGGTGCGAAAACAAGTGTATTAAATTATTTTTAATAATGTCACACCACAAATTGAGTGCTTCATACGGAATAATGAAAATTAGAATTATTTACTCCAAGATCTCTTAGACGTATGTGGAAAAATCTATGTATGACAGAGTGTCAATGAAAATATAAAAAAGTGAATTTAGTGCGAAGGAAAGTGTTATGAACAAAATAATGAAAGGATCATTAAGACGGTTTGGACACATGGAAAGACTGAAGAAGGACGAATGGAAAAAAAGAATATGTTACCGATGTCAAAGAGGAACTAGAAAAAGAGGATGACCGAAGAAAACATGCCTCGATCAAATAAATCAAATACTGAATGTCGGCCAAGTAGAAGTTGGAGATATCGACGTGTGTGTGTGGCACGATATATGAGTATTAAGGTAGCTAGAGTATGTTACGAAAGAAAAGTGTGGCAGTCAATTCTTTCTGCTTTCCGTACTCATATTTTGATTATAAAATATTTTTTTAAACTTTAATTTATAAATGTACTATCCTGTTTTGATACAACGGACGTTTGACCGTTTACTAACTAACTTACCATCACGCCGTCTCCCTGAAAGGGTGGGCAGAAAGAATGGACAGCCACACTCTTCTTTCCTGATATATGTCTCTGGCATCCTCAACATTCATACAGAAACAATCAATCTATCAAAAATCCAATCTGACAAGTTTAGAATCAATCTATGATAAAATAAATAAGACGTAAAAGGAATTTCGATCAAAAACTAATAGAAACAATGCGAAATTACTAGGAGATTTTTAATTAATTGATGCCAAAATATTGTTAACATTGAGACGTGCAAAAATATAAAAATCGCATTAAATATTTTATGTTGTATTATTACGCACTGCATTTCGTGGAAGTGGAGTTTTTACTTACTCGTTGAAAAGGTCGAAGATTGGTATTCCGGTTTTGTTTTCAATAAAAACCTCACTGTACGTATTCACTAGCGAACTTCAAAAGGTGCGCTTTCACGGTACACACACAAACAGGACACATTCCAATAAAATGCACTTTTTATCACTCGACCCCGCTGGCATCCAGTTTGCGATCATTTCATCGACCGTCAATTAAAACACGCGAATCACAACAAAAAGCTCGCGACCTGTCAATTTCAGCCAATCGAATTTCAGTATTTAAAAATTTAACGTTTCAATAATGGAACACATGGATTTTGGAATTCGCGCGAATTCGAATTCAAAGTTGGAATTATTACAACGGTCGGATTAGTCCGCGTGTTTATCACTTTGCCTAGCGCCTGCGCACACGTCTTTCAAGAACCGGCGGCAAGTTTGAACTGACGAACAGGTTTCTGAGCTTCTTGAGCCGTCCGGACGAGTTTAAATTTCGATTTAGCCGCGTATCCCAGAGGATAAAAGTTCACATCAGAATCACGCTGTTGTATTGATTTATATGATGTATGAGCACTTTTTTGTTGGGTGCATTTATTTGATTTGGTAGGTAGGGATTTGAAGGTGGATCTCAGCCCCCGCCCTGGTAAACGGGCCGTTTTATAAGCCAGTGAAACTGCTCTGATGCGATCAAAATGAGCCGCGAATCTATATCTCGTTTTGAGTAATGCGACATTTTTCTTATCTGTATTCATCAAGCAGGAATCGAGGGTCTCCGCGGCGCACCCGTGATCCTTAAATTGCAAAACAAAAAGCATCTTCGTGCGTGCTTTTGTTTTATAAATAACAAGAAAAAATCGAACAACATTTTATTTGCTTTGTTACACAACACTTATTATAATATATTAGAAATAAAATTAAAAACAACATGTTCAAGACACAGAAGCCCTTTTTTAGAGTAGTTACATATTGTATATACAAAATAAATATTTAAATATATTTTTCATGATTGTGGTCAGTTTTGACATATGCAAAGATGAAATTTATCGAACACTTAATGCATTTGTTGTAACAAATATTTTAAATAAATCTAAAATGATATCTTCTATATAGGTACGCAATACTTTGTGCTGTTATGATGGTTAATTTCTATTTTTCTTTTTTATACACTTTGTATATACAACACTTTTATTTTAAAAAAATAAAATTATAGAGACATGTTTCGGACAAACAGTCCTTCTTTAGTAAAGATACATATTTATAAAAAATATTATAAAATTGTTGTTGTTTACAAGATCGGACAGATGTTATTTTATAATTAATTTAACAATTTAAAATATTTTTATAAATATGTATCTTTACTGAAGAAGGACTGTTTGTCCGAAACATGTCTCTATAATTTTATTTTTTTAATAAAGTGTTGTATATACAAAGTGTATAAAAAAGAAAAATAGAAAAAAACTAAAATAATATTTTTAAGTTCTTAGGTATTAATTTCGCGACAAAGGAAATAATTCTATAATTGGACTATATTTTATCAGTTATTTTTTTATCATTGATAATATTTTCTATGTTTTTAAATACTTACTTAAGATTATTAAATGTTATATTTCTATTATTACCAAGTAAAATTTCAACGCTTTAACGAGCTAATTATCTTGTCCTGTCAAAACTGACCACATTCATGAAAATTTTGTTCAAATATTTATGTTGTATTGTATAAACTATATGTAACTACACTGATGAAGGGCTTCTGGATCCCGAAACATGTTTGTTGTAATTTTAAATATTATTTTATTTTAAATAAAGTGTTGTGTAACAAAGGTAATAAAATATTGTACAATTATGAATTCACAACACAAAGTAATGGTGAATATAGAAGAAAAATTAAAAAATATATGTTTAATTTATTTAAAAATAAAGAGGAACGGAATTTTATACTATTTGAACGGGGATTAAAGGAAGAACAAAGAAACAACAATTTAATATATTAATTATGAGGAAAAAGTATTATGACGATTTATTCGCTTAAATTCACATAATATGTAATTGTATTTATTAGCATTTTCCCAACATATTAAATGTTCCATCCAGATATTTCAATTCATACATAAACACTTGGTGTTTTTGTATCGACCCTTATGTATAGAAGTGTAGCATGAAACTGCCAAAAGAAGGATGAAAGTAGAATAAATGTAGTAGAAATGAGATCTCTCAGACGAATGTGTGGATACTCTGTCTAAATATAATGTCGAATAAAAATATAAAAAGTGAATGCGGTGCGAATAATGGTGTAATGAACAAAACCATGAAAGAATCATTAAGATGGTTTGGACACACGGAATAAATGAATGAAGAAAGAATGGTAAAAAAGGTATATTTTCATGATGTAAATGGAACTTAAAATAGAGGAAGACCGAGAAAAACCTGAAACTGAAAAATAAAATTAAGAAATGGTCACTAAGATGGTTTAGACATATGGAACGAATGGATGAGGGAAGAACGGTAAAAAAGATATATACAAGTAGTGGGAATGAAAAAGGTTAAGGAAGGCATGGCATGATCAAATTAATTAATTACTGAAAGGCGGCCAAGTTCGAAGTAGGAATAATCGACGAGCGTGCAAGTTACGATGTGTGAATGTAGAAGAAGCGCAAGATTTAGAACAATGTGGCGATCCATCTTCTATGCCTACCCGTCCGGGAAACGGCGTGATGGTTGGTTGGTTAATTAGTAAGTTAGTTAATTATATTTCATTAAAATCAAATTAATTTAAGAAGTCTAATTAAATGTTAAATATAAGCCAGTGTTGAAGAAATCGACGTGCGTGATTGACACGATGTATGAATGTTGAGGAATCGAAAGATGTATGTCATGAACGAATAGTGTGGCGGTCCATTATTTTTGCCTACCACTTTGAGAAGACGGCGTGATGGTTAGTTAGTTATATAGTAATTTTTTCTCTCTTATAACGAAATTCGGTCGTCCAATCAAAAAGGGTGTGTCAAAGAGCATGACTTTATAAAATTATTCAATCAATTCATTGGCAGTCAGTGTAGTTTGTTAAAAATAAAATTTATTAATGTTTTTAATTGAAATTTCTTGGTAGAAGTTCATTTTAAATAATGAAAACAAAAATATATATATACAAATTTTCTTTCCTATGTATTTTACACGCTATGTATTTTAGTGTGCTTCCACTTGTGTTTATATTCGACCGGTTTCGGCAGCTTGCTGCCATCTTCTGGTACCTGCTTCAAAATTTATTTGTTTTAAATAATAAATGATAGTGGTGGCGGTTAATCATTTTATTTACCTGATTCTAAATAATGAATTATTGTTATTAAGTTGTAGTTGAAATGATTCTATATAATGTAAATGTTGGGTTAGTTTGTTTACTATATAATTAAAAAGCAATTACTAGGGTGGCTAATTCTTGGAATGATTCTATATATTGTGATTTTTGTGTTTGAGATAATTAGGTTTAAATATTTCAAATGTCTTACAACTTAAAAACAGTTATACATTATTTAAGAATCAAAAAAAGTGTTTAACTCCCACCACTATCATTTATAATATAAACTAAATAAATTTTGATGTAGGTACCAGAAGACGGCAGCTAACTGCCGAAAGCAGTCGAACATAAACACAAGTGGAAGCACACTAAATACATAATAATAAAGAAGTTTTGAATAATTTTTTTGGGTTTCATTATTTGAAAATAAAATTATTAGTTCATGGTAGAAAAGAGAAAGAAAATAAAACAATCGCATGATGCGGGACTTGAACCGGAGGCAAGTAGAATGACAGAATAGGAAGTCTAACAAACCGCTCAGCCACTTAAAAATATAAATCTTCTTTCTAGAAATTAGATGACTATTGCACTTTCTTACTTGGACTACTCTTAGGGGGTATTACAATTCTGCAAAATCCCATTCCGAAGTCAATATTTTATATCGTGCTCTCCCCTTATCTGTTTCAATAATTTTTCTCGACCTGTTTCGAATATTTGATATCTTCATCATTGGGAGAACGATATAATGATAAACCGGTGGGAAGAGCAATCAGTCTGCTGATCACGATCACCTTGGAAATCGACGTCTTTCATATTACTCAACAAGTACTCTTGACTTAAGAGAATATCTTGTATTTCTAAGTCGAACCATATTGCATGGTTCCTGGTATTATACCTGTATATTATTTTTCACCTGTTCTCAATAGATGCCTTAAACCTTAATTTTGGTTATAATATGTTTTCAGATAATGAGATTTGATTTGATTTATTAAACATGTATTTAATTTTCCCGGTAAGGGTGTTTTTTAGAGGTATACAATACTTATTCAAAATGAAGAAAATAAAACACATTAAAATAATGTTCATTTCTATGATATTGGCTTTATTTAATACATAATTTTATGCTATAATTGTTTAAAAATGATTTCGTGCAAATGAGCGCCACGGCTAGCTCGAATGAAGCGCAATCATGAAATCCAATTTTCGACAATTGTCGTCATTGTGGATGCTTATTATCCACTAGAGTGTATGTGGTGCGAAAACGAACCATGGTCTTCTGAATAACTTGCACGGATGGATGATTATATCGACCATAAAATGGACGTAGTGCACGATAAGTTTGGCGAACCAAACCATGATTTAAAAATAAATTTGCACAGTTATCAAGCGCTGTTCTGACGCCAGTTTATTCATGGTAAAATGGCAAAATGTACTACAAATCAATTGTCAACTGTCAAATTGACAGTCTGTTGAAACAATGTTGCTAGTTTAAAAACCAAACCTCTAAAAACACCCTATACTTCTCCGATGATAAAGACATAAAACCATCGAAAAGTTTTGAGTTAAAATAAACTTACATGTGGAAAAAACAGTGTGTTGATACATAAATATCAGTCATAGACATTATGGTATTCCAGTGTTGCGCCTTAAGTTTTAAAATCATCCTTCATCATCAAAATCACTCCACACGCACAAATGCAAAATTAATAATTTGTTGACGTTATTATAAATTATAAGTAGCAATATTTGAATCATTTGTAAACGTTTCTATAAACGAGCTATAGACGAGCTTCGTGGCCGAGTGGTAAGTGCATTTACTGCCACTCCGAAGGTTCCGGGTTCGATTCCCGGCGAGGGCAGTGTGATTGTCACACTGTCTTTGGTCTGGTGTAGAATTCACGTAAAAATAAAATGGCGATAGATTAGCTACCTATCACATGTCAAGAGAATCACTATGATAGCTACACATAATACCCTTTACATCGATTTGGCTCATGCTGTCATGATGTAAAGAGCGATTCAACAAAATAATAATAATAAATTATAAGAAGCGTCAATATGATAATTTGTTGACATTACTATAAATTATAAGTAGAATTATTTTAATAATTGGTAGACGTTACTACTGTTTATAAGTAGCATTATTTTAATAATTTCTTGACGTTACTATAAATTATGGGTAGCATTATTATAATAATTTGTTGACCTAACTATAAATTATAAGAAGCGTTTATATTCTACCGACCCTTATGTATGGAAGCGAAGCACGGAACTGGCAAAAGAAGGATGAAAGTAGAATAAATGCGTAGAAATGAGATCTCTTAGACGAATGTGTGGATACTCTATGTATGATAGAGTGTCAAATGAAAATATAAGAAGTGAATGCGGTGCGAATGATGGTGTTATGAACAAAATAATGAAAAGATCATTACGATGGTGGAAAAATGAATGAAGAAAGAATGGTTAAAAAAGTATATGTTAACGATGTAAATGGAACCAGAAATAGAGAAAGAACGAGGAAAACGTGGCATAATTAAATAAATCAAATATTGAATGTCGGCCATCTGAGGAGTCAGATAAATCAACGCGCGTGCATGACACGATATATGAATGTTGAGGAAGTGAGAGAAATATGTCAGGAAAGAAAAGTGCGGCGGTCCATTATTTCTGCCTACCCCTTCGGGAGACGGCGGAATGGGTAGTTAATTAGTTAGTTAGTTAATATAATAATTTGTTGACATTACTATAAATTTTTGGTAGGTAGCATTATTTTAATAATTTGTTGACGTTACTATAAATTATAAGAGGCATTATTATAAGAATTTTTGACGTGATTATAAATTATAAGTAGTCTTATTCTACATAAAGGTGATACAATGTAGGCAAAACCGTATCTCCCACCAGCTAGGTACCACAGTGACGAAGCTGGACTCGTTCTGGGAGATCTCAGCGCTCAGTAGAAATGTGTCTCTCGACAAAACCAGTTGACTGAATGTATGCACTTGCACACAGGGCGAAGGCAACTAAGACGCTCTGCCATCTCGGCAATGCTAACTTGACATAAACCCCAGGACCTTATATGAGACTAGTGTTAGTGCCTAAAGTTCATTAAAGCTACGCCACTCTCCCTCGATGTCCCGCTGTACACATATAGCAATACAACAGCAAAAGAAAATACGCAATTGATACATAAATAGCATATGTTAGAGAAATAATAAAAAAGAAATAATGAACAGCAAGAGGCAGGGGGGGGAGGAGAAAAAATGCAGGATGGGGGAAATAGGAAGTTTATACTATATATATTTAAGAGAAGAAAAATAACTTAAATGTGGTCTGTGTCCCCCTTGGTTGCAAATATACATATATTTTTTTGTTAACGTAAGTCCCGCACGGACGGGGGACGGGCCTAGGGAGTGCATGAGTGAAGCTGACGAAAGGCGCCGCTGCGCCTATAACAGCTTCGGGTAAGCGGAGGGAGCCCTCTATGGCTCGGCCATATATATAAGTTCATCAATTTTTTTTAGTAAAACTGACTAAGTAATTAAACATCACGCAGTCCACTTCCATTTCCGTCTTTATTTCGATTGCAACCGGATTCGCCGAGGTAACTGGCATCGACAGACTAGTCAGTAGTTAAAAATATCGTTTTATATAATTGTTATTTAAAATGAACTTCCAGAAGGGTTGGTGTGGGTAACAAAGTGAATTGGAGTTCTGATGTGTGGAAGCGAATCATGGAACTGGCAAAGGATGAGACCAGAATAAATGCGGTAGAGATGAGATCCCCAAGACGTATGTGTGGTAGAACGATGTACAACAGAATCTCAAATGCTGATATAAGAAAGGAGTGTAGAGCGGAAGAAGGTATTATGAACAAAATTATGAAAGGATCACTACGTTGGTTCGTTTATATGTAGCGCATGGAAGAAGAAGATGAAGAAAGTATTGGTTAACGATTTAAATAAACTACGGAGTCAAGGTAGGCCGAGGAAAACATGGCATGATCAAATTTATCAAATTTTAAAGGTTGGTCATGTTAGAAGTCGGAGGAATCGAGATCAAGAGATTTCGCGATAATTCGATTATCTTAAAAATGTTTCTGAGTATCTTCATTTCACTGGTACTAATGAGATTCAGACATTATCGATCGCAACATAATTATGTTATATTTTCTTCTTCATTATCTTTCTCTAGATCATTTATCTATTCTTAACAGAGGGTCATCTTCTTGGGAATACAACACAGGTTATCTTTCCATCCTTTCGGCGGTTTGCCTGGCCAGCGTTTTTAAAGAATTTAATTTTCAAAATACGAAAATACATGTTTTTGATAAACTTACCGGGTTAACGCTGTGAAATTCCATAATGACAAATTTTTAATGAATAAAAACACTGTTTTTTTTCTCGACATATTTCGAAGGTTTTATACCTTCATTCATTTTGGGAGTAATTCTAGGTTCATAATAAGTTTAGGACACAATCGAATATTTTTTCGGAAATATCTTGATGGAAGTTCATTTTAAATATTAATTAAATGGAACAATGTTTTGTATAAACAACTTTTGTTTTTATTACGAGAGTGACCGATTTCGTCGATGCCAGCGAGCCTGGTGAAACCGGTCACTGTCTAAGTATAGATAACTGTTGCAATAGTTCTTAAGAATATCGTTTTACTTCTATGTTCGCCATACTTTGTGTTGTAGATGTTTTATTTGTCTTTTTCTTTTTTATTGACTTTTTATATACAACACTTACTTTAAAAAAAAATTATATTAAATATTAGACATGTTTCGGACAACCCGGTCCTTCCTCAGTGATATTATATTAGTTTTGACAGATGTTATAAAGATTTAGTTTGGAACGTTTATGCTTTTGTTATAACAAAAATTATGAATCAATTTAAATTTTAAAATAATATAATAATTAAAAGCTCTTATAGGGTTCAGGTAATAACTTACAACAAAGGAAATAAATCAAAGATTGGACTTGACTTTATATCTCGTTGATTATTTTTTTATATATAATATATATTTTCTTTATTTTTAATGGCTTTTTTAATATCCAAAATTTCATATTTGTAAACAATTTTATAATATATTAAATATCTTTATTGTCGTGATTATACCGGATTGTCCGAAACATGTCTGATATTATTTTATTTTTTTTAAGTTAGTATTGTATATACAAAGTATATTAAAAAGAAAAAGACAAATAAAATATCTTTTTATTTTATTAAGTGTCATGTAACCATAATTATAAGTAAAGGTAGCAGTGTATAATAGAATTCTAGTTCCAAACCTATGGAAGTGAGGTTTGGAGGCAGAATGGGCGGGAAATCAGTAAAATAAATTAATCAACAGAGATTATATAATTAACCACTAATTAGTTTACTAAGTTTAATTGAACTATCCTCTCTCCCTCCCGTCCAGAGAAATAGCGTAATGGTATAGTTATTTTACTTAGTTAGTTGTACAACATTTTGAATGTATACAATTTCTTGTAGACAAATACTGGATTTCACCCATTGCGGATAAATTATTTTTATTTTATAAGGATTAATTGTATCTCAATAGAGACGAAGATGTAAATTCTCGGCCACCATATTCTGTTCCCAGAAAAACAATCATCTCTATTGAGATACAATTAATCCTTATAATGTGTATATATGTGTGTAATATGTCTTCATCTCTATTGAGATACAATTAATCCTTATAAAATTAAAATAATTTATCCGTAATGGGTGAAATCCAGTATTTGTCTACAAGAATTTGTATACATTCAAAATGTTGTATAAAATAACTGGTCCAAGTAGGCATAAAATTGGAGAGACATCTCCAGGCGTAGTCTAGTACTGTATGATTTGCAGAGACTTTCACAGTACATTAATAAAGATTTTCGGCTTAATGCTTTCCAATCTTAATAGATGACGCTAGTGTAGAGTGAACTTAAATATTTAAAGATAGGCGTGGAATCCTACCATATATACAAGTTCCAAAAATTTGTCAGACGTGGTGGTCATAAGAAAAAATGCGCAATGGGGAATGTTGTGAAACATAAAACGATCGCTCAACCCAACCAATGACGGGTCATAAGTCCTGTAAGCGCCTCGGCCACCACATTCTGTTTCCAGAAAAACAATTTACATCTTCATCTCTATTGAGATAGTTAGTTGTATTTTACTATGTATTGCATAGATGGCTGATTGAGTTTTCATCGTGTTCACTCTGCCGCGGCGGGAAACTGCGTCCTGTAGAGATGTTATTGCTGAAGCCGAATGCCCATTGAACCTGTTCTTTTGTTCCTCTGATTCAGATCATGTTCACTGCAGCCGCACCGAATGCGGACTGCGGAACATTCGCCCGCTTAACTCTACTCAAATCAAACGTATAATTTCACATGCACTATTATTTATTTAAATCGCTGCTCTCATCTGACTCCAGCCTGTTCCACTTGGAGGAGATACATATTCACTACACTTCAGGATCAACTGTTGTTTTAAACCAGTGATTCTTAACCGGGGCGCCATCGCCCCTTTATGGGTGATTTTGAATTTTTAGCATTGAGGGGTCGCTGCAGAACTTCGAATGGGTATTGTGTCAATATAGAAAAATAAGCTCATTCAAGAGCTATGCACAATGCACACTTTTACACTTTCATTAGGAGCTTTGATTTTATAAGTTCTGTTAAATAAACAACACTTTCACGCGCAAAAAAATTTACTTGAGAATAATACTCAATATCATGTTCTTCACATGAAATTAAATCTCATTCAAAAAGCTTCAAAATATCTCCTTGACATGTGACAAGTTTTGTATCGTACGAGGTTTTTTTTAATTTTAAGTAGGAATTCCATTGCATAAAATACATACCTACTTGGATAAAAGTGTAAATTTTAATTTTCGTTTTTTGTTGGGGGGGGGGGGGCGTTGGATAATATAACTCTCTAGTGGTTTCACTTAGATTTAATTTAATTAAAATATATCTTCGTCAGCTTGTCTCCATCCACTGCTAGACGTAAGCCTCTCCACCCCCACGCCATCTCTCTTGGTCTCTCTCCAGTGTTCTGCAGGCCCTTCCCGCCGTCCGCACAATATCATCGCTCCACCTGGTTGGCTGTCACCCGACACTTCTCCAGCCCAACATTGGCCTCCATTCAGTAACCGTCTACCGTCTGGCTCCATCTTCCATCATCCCGTCGACACTTCATCCTCGCAATGCGTATCGCTACATCAACAACACGGAACTTTTCATTCATAGGTCATCACAGGTAACACACACACTGGTCCAGCACTTTTGTTTTAATTTTTGTAGCATGTCCGACTTGAAGATGTTGCAAAGCCTTCCGTGTTCTCCTATTAATCTCCTTGACTTAACCCGCTCTTCCAAAAGCCAACAGATGACCAAGGTACACATACTCATCTATCACTTCGTCATTTTTATTATAATGTCTTCAATTTGTATGTTAGTCAATATTTTTATCTTTGTCATATTCATTTTAGGCCAGTTTTTTTTTGGGATGATTCATTTAAAGCTTCCAGCATTTCTTGGAGTTGTTTGGGAGACTCCGACAATAGAATTATGTCATCAGCGAATCTCAAGTGAGACAAATATTGTACGTTTATGTTTAATCCGTGTTTCACCCAGTTCAGTGTCTTAAACATGTCTTCCATTGCATTGCCGAACAGTTTTGAAGACAAAGGCGGACCTTCGTGGTCGAGTGGTAAGTGCATTGACTGCCACCCCGAAGGTTCCGGGTTCGATTCCCGGCGAGGGCAGCGTGATTGTCACACTGTCTTTGGTCTGGTGTACAATTCACGTGAAAATAAAATGAATATAGATAAGCTACCTAATACATGTCACAAGAATCACTATGACAGCTATAATACACTTTACATCGATTTGGCTCATGCTGTCATGATGTAAAGAGCGATTCAACAAAATAATAATAATGATAATAATAAAGTGTCTCCCTTTCTGACACCTTTTTGGATCCTTGCCCGGTTGGTCAAATCTCTTGACGTTTGTGATGGTAACTTGTAAACTTGCATTGATAAATTATAAAAATAGTGGCAAATTTGTTTCACCTTGCGAGGGCATTCTCAAACGTTTGAGAATCCCCTCGCAGGGCGATACAAATTTCTCACCATTTATATAATTGATATAAATTAAATCCAAGTAAAACCACTAAACAATCGTCACCATTTATATAATTTATATAAATTAAATCCAAGTAAAACCACTAAATTAATACTATTCATACATACACAAGAAAAATAAAAGCTCGCGTATAGTATGTCTCTGAAACTAATTAGGATTCAAGTTTATTACTTTGTTGATCCGCCCCATACATAGCTCTATTCCACCCCCAAATTAATCGAAAACCAATAAATAAACACTAAACAAGAAAGTACACATAAAAAACTTGTTTACCATGCGTTGGTATGCGCTGTTACTATAATTACAAATCTTGTTTTGAAATAAAATTGATAGCATAAAAATATAAGGCAAACATTCATTTCTTCTCAGTCGTATTCCTCAAGATTGAGGGTCGTGTCCATCCTGTAAACCACTGAACATGGCACGCTATGTGCTCCTGTCACCCGTCAGTCTCCAGGCTGCATCTAATGAGAGACCAGTCAGGTCTCTGATATGATCGGACCAGCGGCTCGGTGGTCGTCCTTGTGGTAACCTTCCCTCCACTTTGCCCATGATGATGACCTTTCAAGGTTGTCCTGATCTCTCGGAGCTATGTGTCCAAAATATTTCAGCACTCTCTGAGAGTACATCCGCGAAAGTCTTGCCTTGATATCTATCTGCTCAATAATTGACTGGTTTGTTCTTCTTGCCGTCCAGGGTATACGCAGCACTCGTCGCCAGCACCACATCTCGAAAGCATCAATTTTGGACCTCTCCGATGTTCGCATAGTCCAAAACTCGCAACTATAAAAGAATATGGAGAAAATAAGGATTTGAACCAGTCTCATATTGGTCTTGTTGGAGATATTTTTGTCTTGCTATATCTCACACTTTAAGTACCTGGGCAATATGATTACATTCTATGGACCCAGATATGGAAGTGAAGTGCAGGATCGAAGCAGCCCGTAGTTTATTCAATAAAATGAAATCAATATTCTGCAATGACAATTTGAACTTGAAACTAAGGCAGAGAATGTTAAAGTGCTATGTCTGGTCTGTATTACTCTATGGCTCAGAGACTTGGACCCTGAAAGTGCACACTATGGACCGGTTGAAAGCATTCGAGATGTGGTTGCACAGGAGAATGCTTCGCATACCGTGGACAGATTTCGTTAGCAAGTTGGAGGTTTTGAGGAGAGCCAAATGTATTAGACAGCTGCTAAAGGACGTTAAGGTCCGTTAGATTTCATATCTGGGACATTCTGCGGGGAGATAAATACAGTTTCCTCCAACTAATACTGATGGAAAAAATATAGGGGCAGCGCGGTCCTGGTAGAAGGCAAACGTCTTGGCTGTGCAACATAAGAGACTGGACCGGGATGAGACATGTGGGGGAGCTGTTCCGGGTTGCGAAAGATAGAGAAGCCTTCGCCGGAGTGATTGCCAACGTCAGGGGGACCTGATACGGCACGCGAAGAAGAAGAAGATATCTTGGTGAGCTTTGTCATGGCGGTTTTAGCCATTTGGGTAACCTTCACACATATTTACAAAAGCGTAGAGCAGAATAATAAACTGTTACATAATTCTATTCGTAAAGCAAAAATATACCTACTCGTATAAACGTAGACCATGCATTTTGTATGGCTTCCATCTTCACAGTTATAATTCAGCTCAACATATGAGACTCAGTTCATGTCCTCGCACACTAACTAAATAACTAACTAACCATCACGTTTCCCCGGAAGATACTTAGATGGACTGCCAAACTGCTCTCACCTGACATACCACTAGCTTCCTCCACATTCATACATGGTAACATGCACCCTCGTCGATTTTTCCGACTTAGAATATTTATCGCCTCTTAGTATTTGATAAATTTAGTTATGCCATGCTTTTTTTTATGCAACAGGTCGTTTAAACCCAATTACTGCATACAATTTATTTAAGCTATTATATTGATTCTCATGACATGTAATAGGTAGCCGATCTATCGCCATTTTAATGTCAAGTGAATTCTACACCAGAACAAAGAGAGTGTGACAATCACACTGCCATCGCCGGGAATCGAACCCGGGACCTTCGGTATGGCTGCTAAGGGCTTCTTTTTCCACTCACACTGCTTGTATACAACATTTAGCCATTATTCTCTCGTCCATTTGTTCCATATGTCCAAGCCATCCTGTCATGCAAGAGACCCTCATGGCGCATAATGTGGCCGATCTATTAGCTCGCCTCTCTGAGATGGTTTTGATAAGTTGCCTTCTTCGATTCTACTGAGAACATCGTCTTTCCCGATGTGGTCTCATTGTATGGCTATAAATCATTACTATGGAGTCACGTGTCACCACGTTCAATCAGCGTCAATATATTTCTAGTATTTTTTTACTCGAATGTCGGCTTTTGTGAGGGCACGTGTACATTTTGCAAGCAATGAAGTCCGAGAACTTGATTGAACTGATGCCAATATGAAGTTTTATTCAATATATTTCATTTTGATATAGAATGTTGTCTTTAAATTGTACTTACGAGTATGTCACTCTAAAATGAAGATTATAACATTGTATGAGAATAGCGCAAATAAATTGATTATTTTCCAAAGAGCTATAAAAGAGCAATCTTTGGAATCAGTAGGTATAGTGGACATTGTGAGAAACACCTCCATTAGATAATTATTAAATAAAACGATGTTTTTAACTTCTTTCACTTTTGTTACAGCTAACATATCTAGTAGTAGAGACAAAAGGGGAAGCAGTTAAAAAATAACGATTTATTTCATCATTATTTAAAATTAACTTCCATTAAAAGATTTCAGTAAAATCATTAGATTTCATCTATTCTTCTTCTCCGGTCTTAATCTAATGGTTGGTCTGCAGCAAGGCGACGCATCTCCTCTTCCACTCCGCTCGGTCCTCGGCAACTCTCTTCAACTCCGCATAAGAGGTGCAGCTCATATCTCGGCAAATCTAGTCTAGGTACTCCTGGCGAGGTCGTCCTTTGCCAATCGATCCTCCAACATATCATGCAGGAAACATTCGTGTCGCAACACATGACCAATCTATCTTGCGCGCCTCTCCGCTATGGTGTTCAACATGTGCCTACTCTCTTCAACTCTACTGAGAACCTCTTCATTTGAAATTTGGTCCCTCCATGAAACATGGGCAATTCGTCGGTAGGTCCACATCTCAAATGCCTCCAGCCTTTTGCCCTTTGTCTCACAGCCATACAGTAAAACACTCCACACCAATGTTTTTATAAGTAGTTTTCGGTGGTTCAGGTCTATGTTGCCGGACTCGAATATTTTAGATTTTTTGTTGAAGGTGGATACGACTATCGACGTCTTTCTTGGATCGACCATCCTATGTAATACTGCTACCTAGTTAAACAAAAATCTTTACCTTCTTTATCGCAGTTCCAGCCATCTCCATATTTATTTGGCGCTCATCTCTACCCACGGTCATTACCTTAGTTTTACCTTTGTTTATTTTCAAGTTATATGTTGTACGATCATCTATTAGAGTCTGAATAGTAGTGTCGGGCATCATCGGAAAAGTGGCAGCGCTAAAAGCCAGGCCATGTCGCTCGCAGGTCTGACGATAGATAAACAAAACGCCTCCTTTGCTATTGTCCTAGACCTGCGACACGAAATCCAGGACGTCCCCAACTACGATAGAGGGACGACATTTAAGTGAACGCCGCACAGTGGGGCCAAAATATGAAAACGTGTCATTAACTCATAGAAGCTATATATATAGCTATAAATCAAAGGATTTAATGTAATTAGGTAGGTTAATGAAAATAAGAGACAATGTCATGAATATTAACACTTTATTTTTCCAATAACAATGAAATATGTGTCAAATACTGTCTTATTTTTATATGCTCGTTAAAGTCATTTTTTATTATTTTTAATAACGTAAAATGCAGCTTAGTTTTACATAATATATACGTTTCTTGAAAGAACGTCGATTTTAACCTTCATAAATACACACCAATATTTTTTTTCCTCGTTATCAGATATTTCTGAGACACCATCATTGTCATCGGATTCATCATTTTCACTTTGGCTGGAGGACCCTGTAGATGGAGGTATTATCAGATCCAAAACGTCTTTGGGGAATCTAGTTAGTTTTTCTTTCGGTAATTTCCTCTTACTAGTTATTAAAGGATCTGATAAGAGTAAAAGAAAATTTAAAATATCCGTGTTTGAATTCGTTCTGCTGGATTTCCTCGAGTGGTACTCCCTAAACTTTTTAAAATCTTTGTTACGTGCTTCCTGCGCTTCTTCGGTTAATTGACCAATCGGCAATATTGACGTTTTTATTATTTCAGGTCCGTGTATTAAATATTCGTGAAGTGTGGGTGGCATATTACACCCCGGATATTTTTCTTCAAAATATCTGGCTGTATGTAACGCATACTCCCGGTATTTTTCCACACTAATTTCATGACCACATGATATAACTATTAAAATGGCGTGCATTTTTCTTATTAATTCTACATCTAAATTGGTTATTTCTGCAGACACCTCTGCATTTAAAAAAAAACGCCTGGCGGTATTTCCATCGTTTGTGTTACCAAAGCCCGGCTTGGTTTGTCCACGATCAAACCTAGTTTTTCTTTGAACTGAGCTTGAATTTTTTTCTTAGTTTCTTCAACGATTTCCTTGTCTGTCCCTCGAGCTTTTATAGGCAGTTTGTACGTCAAATGGAGAAGACACTAAAAAAAGCGTATCCATCCGTGCAAGACCGAAATGCCGAATTCTAAATTTTCTGTTTTTATTTATTTTGTTAGCAATGCATCTATATATTATAATTCAATTGTTTAGATGTGGCACCACGTATGTAACATTTTTGGGTAGAAGAAGTATGTGTGATAGCATTACATACTTTGCCATCAATCATTGCGAATATTAAATGATGTTTGATTACGATAACGCGCCCATCTAGTCTGACTATGGTTGTGGTAATATTTTTTATTTCTTCATCTACCCTTCATTTCTCTTCCAAAGGTACTGCTGTGCATTCCTTAATAAATTCTATTTTCAGAGGTCTGCAATACCTCTTTGAACCAGGTCTTGGATTTTGCCAAATAATTTTGGCACCAGACACTAGGCGTAAGGGGGCAAATGATGTGATAAAAACCGCTGCATCATCGGCATCTGCGTCAAAAAAAGCCTGTTTATGTGAACTGTGCCCCGAATTTCCATCAACTCCCCATTTGGAATATAATATTATATTATTTAATTCTTTGGGTTTGAGTGTAAAAACAACATCTTGATGGGTGATAATTAAACGCTCAATCGTGAGATTAAGCATGATCTGCAAATCAACATATACCAAAGTATCCGTGACATGTATATTTTCTGGCTCTGGATAACATCGTCTTTTTTAGGCCTGTACAGTTTTATACGAAGGATATAAGTTTTTAGATTTCAACTTAATAGCGTTATACTGATGTGGAGGCAAGTCCGCTTCTATTAAAAATGCTAAAGCATCTCCTGCTGACATGAACACGTTCCCAAAAGACTCCCTGGAAGTTTGATGAGATTTACCTGAACCTGTTGGAACAGATATAATACCTCGAACCAACTTTGAGGCATCTGCCTGTCATGCAGCTCTAAGTTCCATTTGTGTTGCGTAGAGTAAGTCTGGCAGAGATGCAGAATTCCTCAGATTAACCGTCTTTTGCCGCTTCACCCTTTCTGTACTCTCCTCAAAAGGAATCATCGGGCGACTGCCACATGTTTTTGTAGCGCGAAGGAAAGAAACGGATGTATCAAGCCACGTTTTATTAACATCGAGAAATCTTTCTTTCATCCAGTGAGCTGATTCCCATCATGATTTATAATCAAATTTAAACCGAATAAAAATTTTAACACACGTAACACTTTTTCCTAACTCATCAACACACCCTGTCCGTTTTATGATTTCTTTTTGCAGGAAATCAATCTGATCCTCCAATTTTTCTTTTCCGAAACTCTTCATAAGCGTTATTAACTGATGCTTTGTCATGAACAAAGTGCTGGAGCTGGTACCTAGGTATGCGAGAAAAGGAAAAACAGAATAAGATACAAAATTGGTGTATTTTTTTTTCATTTTTGGTTATTCGAAATGTGCTGTTATTATAAAAAAGTGCAAAAAGTGGCAAAAAATAACATCATATCAATAAAGTACAACAATTACTTATTATAAATCAATTAAAATACTTGCGGAATTCATCGGGATTCTATACTAAATCTCTAAATGTTTTTTTAATATTACAAAAACCTCTGTATCATTTTAATGCGAAATCGGTTTAATTTTTTTACATTTAAAACAAGCCGTAATTACAATTAATTTAACTCGAAAAAGAGGATACATACCTGACGTGTAAGGTTCCACACTAAAACTTTAAATTTTTTATCAATAATACAACTAAAGAAATGTTAGAAACTAGGTGTTGCGCTGACTTGGAATAACGGACGTGTAACCTCTACGAGTAATCGGCTCCGATTGAGGGGTGCTAGAGCGAACGTGTCACAGTCTAGCTTGTCTATCTGCTCGTGATCATATGCTAAATTTATCTGAGTCATCATATAATAACAAAGCGTTTAATGAATCATAATTTTTATTTTTTGGGTTATTGTATGAGAAATCTGAATCCTGCCCCAATGTGCGCCGCGTCGGTACGCCGCGCCGTTTATAAGAAAATTTGTTTAAAATATGTGTATTGCGATGAAATTCCCTTCATAAGCAATGTTAAAAGTATTTAAGTTACCAACATAGGCTTACGATATTATCTGCAGTCGAAAGAATGGACCAGACCCACTTAAGAGGCTCAAAACTTCAGCACGAAGACAATTAAAAGTAAACAGACAGATGAATGTCTGCTCACCATTGTGCTAGTGGAATTGAGTTACTTTCTTGGAGAATTATCGCTGTCACAGAAAAATGGCATAATTCTTAACTGGCCGTGAAATGGTAAAGGTTGCCGGTATACACACGGCCCGAGCGTGTGAAAAAAGAATACTCATTTTCTATTGTACGGTGGTAATAAATGTTTTTTCTTTTATTTCGTTACCACATCGTTTTCAGTGCTTACTCAAGATTTAAATTCAAATCGAATTCTTTTACATAAAAATACCGTAAACTTTACAACCTGCATAACTGCGTAATGGTGTTAATTTCTTCTTTCTTTCTTCATCTGATTGTAGATCTTGAGATCTGTTTATGCAGGATATCAACTTTTTTCCTGCGATGAAGACGACCAGCCTTCTCTCTATCGACAGCATTTTGAATGTGGTGATGTGATGTGACGATCTTCGTGCCCGAGTGGTAAGTGCATTGACTGCCACTTCGATGGTTCCGGGTTCAATTCCCGGCGAGCGCAGTGTGATTGTCACACTGTCTTTGTTCTGGTGTAGAATTCACGTGACAATAAAATGGCGATAGATTAGCTACCTATCACGTGTCACGAGAATCACTATGATAGCTGTAATGACTTTACATCGATTTGGCTCATGCAGTCATGATGTAAAGAGCGATTCAACAAAATAATAATAATAATAATAATAATGTAAACAAATACTTGTAGACAAAAAGAGGATTTTACCCATTGCGGGTTAATCATTTAAGGATTAGTTGTATCTCAATAGAGACGAAGAGTAAATTGTTTTTTTTTTCTTTGGAAACAGAATATGATGGTCGAGGCGTTTTCATGACTTTTCTTACGACCACCACGTCTGACAAATTTTGAAAGATGTATATATGCTACTATGTTGATTACATAAAGCGGTCATAAGTCCTGTAAACGCCTCGACCACCATATTCTGTACAACTTTTTTTTTTTTTTTTTTTTATTTAATTTATTTTTTTAAAAACCCAATTGGGTTATATGGTTACATTTCTAGATCCTACCACTAATTATGTACTGCTTCAGACACTTCTTATATTGAGTTGTAGTGAGATTCCTTATGTCTTTAGGTAGTTCATTGTAAAGTTTCAGTCCATTGTTCAATATCCTTGATTGTCCTGTCTTAGTTCGTGCAATCGGTAAGTGATATCTGTCACAATTCCTGGTCCAGTGTCCGTGTATGTCTGAATTTTTAGTTAATTTGTAGGTGCTGTCTGTTGGCTTTTCCATGGTCACTCTGTGTACAATTTTTAAGGTCTCATATTTGGTCAGGTCTGATATGTCCATTTGTTTAGTTTGTCTGTAAACTTGTATGGTTGGGGTATGGTAGTCAATGTTATATGCTAGTTTTATTATTTTATTTTGTTGTCTTTGGAGTCTGGAGATGTCCTTTTGGTTTCCTGTCCCCCAGAAGGGAATCATATATGTCAGTCGGCTTTTTACATACGCTTCGTACATCATAACTTTTTCCCTTCTTGGTATGTAATTCTGTATTTTGTAGAAGAGGGAGTATAGCGATGCTAACTTGTCTGTTAGGTTGTCTATGTGTTTTGTCCATTTTAGTTGTCTGTCCATTGTTAGTCCTAGGTACTTTACATAGTCGAGTTCGGTTATTGCGTCATTTTTTATTTTTATACACATGTTATGGTTTTTCTTGCTTGTTTCAAAGTGTATAATGTTACACTTTTTTACATTTAAGGTCAGGTAGTTGTTGGTTGTCCAGTTGGTTAGTGTCTCTATGTCTATGTTCATTTGTTTGCAGGTCTCATTGTCGTTGTCGTTTTTGTAAAATATAGCAAGGTCGTCTGCGTACATAATTATTTTCCCTGTCATTTTGTATATTGTTATGTCGTTAATGTAAAGTATGTAAAGTAGTGGTCCCAGGATGGACCCTTGTGGCACACCAAATTCTGTCATTGTTTCGTTGCTGGTCATTCCTGACACAACTGTGTATTGTTTTCTTTGGGTGAGGTAGCATTTGAACGTGTTGTACGCCTTGCCCCTCACCCCTGCGGATGTCAGTTTGTCACTTCGTCTCTATTGAAATACAATTAATTCTCTCTATCTCTTTGGTGGTCGTCCTGGTGGTCGACGGCCCTTTGGAGTCTCGTGCATCACGATCTTAGGAATTCTTGCTGGATCCATTCTCTCGATGTGGTCCCTCTAGAATCGTCTTCTCTGCCTACTACATCACACTATGTCTTCAATTTTGCAGGATTTGCGAATTTCTTCATTGGGTATCCTATCTCTTAGGGTTCTCCCCACAATAGGTGGCAATGTTCTCATTTCTGCAACTCTTAAGAGATGCTTCACTTCCGTGTGTCATTATGGCCCTGATTCATATTTTATAAATTCTAACATTGCTTTCCACTAGCATATGCTCATTGTCCCAGACAGTGTCCCTTAGGCATCTAGAGATAACTGCAACTTTATCAGTCTGTTTTTTAACTTCATTATGCAGATCGTTGCAACTAGATATCTCCACACCCAGATATCTGAACTTTATGACCTGTTCTATGGGTTTATCGTCTACAACCAATTTGCATCTGAGAGGCTGTCTGGATATTAAAAGTAACACTTCTAGAAGTTTTATTATTGTGAATGTCATGTCTTGCGTGTCTAATGCATTATCAAAACTAACAAACTAACTAACCATCAATGGAACGCCACACTGTTCTGTCCTGACATACTTCTCTCGTTTCCTCTACATTCATACATCTTGTCATGCATGCACGTCGATTTCTCCGACCCTCACGTGACCGACATTTAATATTTGAATAATTTGATCGTGCCACGTTTTTCTCGGCCTTCCTTTATTTCTAGCTCCATTCACGGCGTTTACATATACCTTCTTCACCATTCTGTCTTCACTCATTCTTTTCATGTGTCCAAACCATCTAAATGACGCTTTCATTATTTTGTTCATAACACTTTCATTCGCACCGCATTCACTTCTTATACTTGCATTTGACACTCTATCATATACAGATTTATCACACATTCGTCATAGAGATCTCATTTCTACTGCATTTATTCTACTTTCATCCTTCTTTTGCCAGTTCCATGCTTCACTTCCATACATAAGGGTCGGCATAAGAACACCATTATGCACTGCCGTCTTAGCTTTTTTGGATAGGCTTTTGTTTGTGACGACAACTTTAAGTGCACCACTTACTCTGTTGCCTGCCCCAACCCTTCTTTCAATGTCCATCTCCACTCTCCTTACCTTTGTAAACATACTTCCTAAATAAAAAAATTCATCCACTTGTTCCAGATTTTCACCGTTTATATTAATGTTGCAGACTGTCATGTTTCCTTCTTTTTCGAAAATCATTACATTGGATTTATTCACATTCATCATCAAATCGTATTGCTTGCATACCTTATTCATACTAGACACCAGGTAGTTCATGCTCGTTGCCTGCAAGTAACACAGCGTCGTCCGCATACAGCTTACTGACACACCATTCATTTTTGCACCTGCTTCCAACCCTTTTAGCTCTTTCATTATCATATTTGATAATACGTTAAGCAAGTAAAACATTTCATTCTCATCATTTTCATCATTTCATTCACTTAACTTGTGGTATCATAAGTAAAATCTAAAAATACATATCCCAGCAGAAATACTGTATACTTTGTATGTAATGCATTTTTGCATTTCCCAAAGCTGGATATAGGATTTCACTAAGTATTCGTCGAAACCCATTTCGCAAGTGCATAGCAATAGCCACCTACCACGAAGCGATGAACTTGTGCACTCAAAAGACGTTTCGAGATATTAAAGGTGTTTTAAAAGCGTATAATGTAATGAAATGGTCGGCGTGCAGGATCGCCTGAGGCATTTCGCATGACCAGCATCAATGTAATAAACAACTTTGGATATCACATGTATATTTTTTTAATTTTTATATTTTGAGATTCTCGTGTTATTTGAGATTAGCTGTCGTCGCCGGATACTTACTTATCTTTAATACTAAAGTACTTATTTACAACATTTTAAGTTCTTATTCTTATCAGCCATCTGTCGTCTACTGCTGAACGTAGGCCTCCTAAAGTACGCAGCTGCCCCATTGCCACTTTCATCCATTCACCTCCACCAATCCTTACAATATCGTCGATCCAGCGAGCTGGGGGACGTCCAACTCTAAGGAATTGTCTGCGCGGTCTCCACTTAATAATAATAATAATAATTAGGCTAATTTTTTTATCGCCGTTTTCGTGAATAGCTCACCTCAAGGGCGCATTGACAGTGTTTTTAGTCATGAGAGCTGCATGTGACACCAGCAATCACATAACCGTTGTTTACATTTTATGCGATGTTCTGTAAAGTGGGTTTTTATAGGTGAGATTTGAAATCTGTCGGATTGTCAATGCATCTGAGGCGTGCAGGAAGCATATTCCAGACGGACGGATCTGCCACTGCGAAAGCCCGCTCTCCAAAATTTGTCCAGGGGTTGCACTTTGGCTTAACTAATCTGCATATTGCCGAGGAGTTTGCTGATCGAAGCGTAGATTGTCGCAAGTTAGGGCTATCAGCAATACAAAGTTTAGATATATAGGCTGGTGCAATTCCGTGAAGCGCTTTAAAAACCGTCCAGCATAGTTTATACTAGGTTCTTTCAGGACACTTGAGCCAGTGAAGATCTTTTGAAGAAGGCCAATTCGTCTGGAGTAAATTCGGTAGTTCAAAGGTTTTTAACTCGTTCATAAAATTTGTGCGATGGTTGAATAATTTTTTGTTCAGTAGAATTTGATTTGTCCGCTAGGCATAAAGTTTGTAATTTTTGTTCGATGTTTTCCCTTTTTTTAAAAACTTTTGTTGAAACATAATTTTGGACTTTATCATCAAAAAGGCGAAACTAGTCGGCAAATAAAATAACCGCATAGTGGTGAAAAACAAAGTGCAGTGTTATTTTTATTTTATTTTAAATACAAATAATATATTTTTAAATATATTTTGACCTTAATGTCAGACCTCATGTATTTATTTTTCCAGATGATCTCTTTGAGGCAACCTGTTATAGCCAAAGCTTTGTTATCTTGTCCAATTATTTCGCTAGCAAGGTCATTTTGACTATAGTAACCTGTTCCAGCATTAACTATGGTAGTAACTTATGGGCAACCTAAATCCATTGTTCTCATGTGGTATTTACGTTATTGTGAGCTGCATTTCTTCTCAACAGGACATCCATTACTAAATGGTTCATTGGTTAGTTCTTCTTCTTCCTTGTTGTAGATCTATGTGATCTGTTTTCCAGAGTGTTGCTCCTCCTGTGAGGTAGATTCTCAGCTGTCCTTACATCTTTTAGAAGGTCTTCCAAGAGGACGAGTCCCATGAAGCTAATTATGCAATGCAGTATAGGGGAGTCTGATGGTGTCCATTCTTTGAACATGACCATACCAGTCACTTTTTCGATGTACGCTCCATGTACCAGTACCGTTTTTGCTGTCTGCTCCATCATATGAGTTAGTTAAAGAAATTTAATCCGGCCCTGTTGAGAGAATCAGCCTGCCTAAGGGTTCGGCTTCTCAAGCGCGGAAAGCATGTCCCGCGCGACATCTTTAATATGATCGTAAAAGGTTTCGAGACAGCAGTAAGGACTCTGGTCAGAGGTCGGGATCGGTATTTTTAAATACGCGCGTTAATTTATCTCCGAGCTTAAGGCAGCTCGCG
This sequence comes from Lepidostoma basale, assembly GCA_022606425.2. Classification (NCBI taxonomy): domain Eukaryota; kingdom Metazoa; phylum Arthropoda; class Insecta; order Trichoptera; family Lepidostomatidae; genus Lepidostoma; species Lepidostoma basale. Next base: position 731,646 of record JAHDVF020000524.1, on the reverse strand, counting down.
ACAGCGAAACGTTTAGAATGGCAAATTTATGCAGCGGCAGGGCGTTTATGTTAATTCTCCTGAAATCGGATAACTTTGAGAAAAGTACTCTTGACCCTTTCACATTGATCTCATCGAAGAAATACTTCCGAAGTTGTGTCCATTTTAGTATAAGTATGTTTTTCATTACACGCATTTAATTAACTAACTAACTTACCATCACGCCATTTCTCCGGAGGAGTAGGGAGAGAGGATGGATCGCCACAATGCTCTGTCCTGGCATACCTCTCGGGATTCCTCTACATTTATATACCGTACCATGCACGCACGTCGATTATTCCGACTTCGAATGTGACCGCCTTTTAGTAATTGATTAATTTGGTCATGCCATGTTTTCCTCAGTCGTCCTCGACTTCTTTTTCCACTCACGCTGCTTTTGTACAACTTTTTAACCATTCTAATCTCATCCATTCATTCCATATGTCTAAACCATCTCAGGGATCCTTTTTTTAATTTTATCCATGATGAAGTCGTTCTTATTTCATCGTTCGGTATTCTATCATATAACGTTTTCCCGCACAATCTTCTTGGTGATCTCATTTCTACGGCGTTTATCCTGCTGTCATCCTTCTTTTGCCAGCTCCAAGCTTCACTTCCATGCATGAGGGTTGGCACTAGAACTCCATTGTGTACTATCATCTTTGCTTCTGTGGGTATATTTCTATTTGCAGTAATGACTTTGAATGCGCCATTTATTTTATTCCCAGCACCAACTCTTCTTTCGATGTATTTCTCCATTTTTCCGTCTCTCGTAAATATGCTTCCCAGATATGTAAATTCGATAACTTGCTCCAATTTCTCGCCCATCGCACTTATATTACAAATCGTCATTCATTCTTCTTTCTCGAAAACCATCCCTTTATGTTCAGACACATTAATCACCAAGTCACTCTTTTTGCATGCCTCATACATCATTGAATTAATTAATGAAAATAAAAAGCTCGGTGCCATCATTTTGAACCATAAGATGGGAGGGAGCTGATGAAACCGGTCGAAGTTATAAACCCAAGTGAAATTATACTTAATGTATATATTATAAAAGAATTTTTTATTAAAAAATATCTTTCACAATGATTCTACCAAGAAATTTCAATTAACATCATCAATATGAGACGCGGGATGACGTATTTCAAAAGTACGTTCAGAAGACAAATATTCTTGACTTTAGATAGTTTTTCGTCTTCCAAAAGTCGAACTGTTATATATTACATGCGTTCCTGGTATAGGTATTACCTGATCTCAAATAGATAGTACTGTCAATATATTTGTAATGTCATTTAAAAAAAATAATAATTTGAGTCAATCTCTGTATTACACGCATTAAAAAAAAACTTAAGAGTGTTTTTTTACAAAAATATTTCAAAGGGTTTTATTATTACTAGTTGCAACTCGTGAAATATTCACGGAAGTAAAGATTTTCTGCTCTTTAAAAACTTGGTTCACCGATATTAATGTAATTTTTTTCACACACAATAAAAAGATCACAATTAACAATACCAAATTGTTCTCCTTTTCTACTCTACACTACTGCCATACATTAATAATCAGAACAAATTTCAAAATAATGCAGTAGCGTTCTCGGGCATGCGCATCGTGTGCATTTCAAATATTTATAATTATTTTCGGAGAGCAATGAAGTATTCCTCTCTCGTTCTCCTGTATTAAAAATATTCTCCTACTATTGACGACATTCAGGTTTTTGCCTATTAATGTTATGATAAATATAAAAGAAACGGTTCTGATTTTGAAAATTTGGTTTGGTTCATGTGGTGCTCCCGTAAATTTGGAAATATTTCGTGAGTATGTGAATTTTTTTCGTCAATTTGATTGTTGCCGCACTTTATAATTTAATTGTGACACGTAATGAGTTTGTACTGTTTTGATGTTAAAATCATACAAGTTTTTTCGTTTATATAAAGAATTTTGACAGGTGTAAAAAATTTTTTTTTCATTTGTTCCCTTGAGTTTTTTCATTTGAGATGCCTATTGGTGACGATGAGGTTCGCGACCCATCACACCGCGTCTCCCGCGGGGCGAAAAGAGAAGGTTGGATTGCCGCATCGGTTAAAGTGTGACAGTCCATTCTTTCTGCCTACCCTTTCGGGGAGACGGCGTGATGGTTAGTTAGTTAGTTAGTTATAAATATATTAGAGTGCTGACAACTTGGCAGCGTTAAACAATTGCTATAGACTACTTTGTCCATTAAAAGCAATATTATATTCTTTAGCATTATATCTTGACGTTTCTCTTTTGTTCCGAGATCTCTAGAGGCAATCTGAAGCGAAAACATCGAACCCCTTGAAACCTGATACTATCCTGTTAGCAAGGATTCGATCACGCTTAAAAAACGCAACAGCAAAATGCACGACTTGTCACTTCGGTTGTGTAAATTTCTACAAAACCCATAATGGCTATTCTCTAATAAAATTATTATTAAACATAAGGGTTGTGAGTTTTTCGTAAGCATGTAAGCATTTATCGTAAGATGTTGAGAGTCATATTTGTTTTTAAAGTTATATATTTTTTTTTTTGTTAAACCAAAAGGCGAACTTTTTTTCTTACGTAGCATAATAATAAGCTGTCTCTTGTACGCGGATGACGCTGTCCTTCTTACAGATAACGAGCATGAACTTCAAGTCCTGGTGAATTGTATGTATGCGGTATGCATACGAAATGATCTGATTATGAATGTTAATAAGTCCAAGGTAATGATTTTTGAAAAGGAAGAAACCATGACAGTCTGCAACATTAGCGTGAATGGTGAAAATTTGGAGAAAGTAGTTGAGTTCATGTATTTAGGTAGTATGTTTACAAGAGATGGGCGAGTGGAGAGGGATATTGAAAGAATGGTTGGGGCAGGCAACAAAGTGAATGGTGCACTTAAAGTTGTCATCGCAAACAAAAACGTATCCAAAAAAGCTAGAATGGCAGTGCACAATGGTGTTCTTCCACCGACCCTTATGTATGGAAGCGAAGCATGGAACTGGCAAAAAAAGGATGAAAGTAGAATAAATGCAGTAGAAATGAGATCTCTTAGACGAATGTGTGAATACTCTGTGTATGATAGAGTGTCGAATGAAAATATAAGAAGTGAATGCGGTGCGAATGATGGTGTCATGAACAAAATAATGAAAGGATCATTAAGATGGTTTGGACATTTGGAAAGAATGAATGAATAAAGAATGGTAAAAAAATTATATGTTAATGATGTAAATGGAACCAGAAATAGAGGAAGACCGAGGAAAACGTGGCACGATCAAATAAATCAAATATTGAATGTCCGCCATGAGAAATCGACGAGAGAAATCGACGCGCGTGCATGGCACAATGTATGAATGTTGAGGAATCGAGAGAAATATGCCAGGAAAGAAAAGTGTGGCAGTCCATTCTTTCTGCATACCCCTTCGGAGAGACGGCGTGATGGTTAGTTAGTTAGTTAGTTAGCATAATAATATTATTTTTCAAATCGAATCAGTTTATTTCATCAATAGACATTACAAATTTAATTTTAAGGCATCTATAGAGAACAGGTAAAATAATATAGTGTACTCGTATATACTTGTAGTATACTACCAGAAATGCATGAGAGATGGTTCGACATTAGGAAGACATGATATTCTCCAGAATTAAGAGTATATGCCTTCTGAACGTACATTCACTAATAAGAAAGAGACCGCGTTCATCAGATGAATTCCTCTTCCCACCGGTGTCACCAGAGGCAGGTTGGTTCTCTCGTGAGGACTCCAAATCACAGATCCACTTTCGAATCTGCTTCGAACCAATGCGTTGTATAGAACTCTCAAGATCCATGAAAACTCATCCGGTCCGGACGATGAAGCCCAACATCCTCAGTGCAATGCCACAAATCCTCTCAATATTACATGTTTCGCCTTACTAAGGTTTTATCGAAACATTTGATAAAGTTTTTCCACTGCGAAATATGTGATTTCCATAAAATAAAATAAAAACTTCTAGAAAACATGCATTTACAATAGTCTTAATTATTAAATATAGATTTTTACATCATTGTTCAACAAACAATAAATACTTAAATCAACTTCTTTCAAATTAACAGCGGAATTCCACAGTGTTAAAGCCTGCAAACCTTCAACAAAACTTAAATTATAACGAAGAATACTGAGTTTGTGTTAAGACTTCTCTACCATATCGCGATATCTTTAATTGTCCTATAATGCAGTTGATGTAAGCAAATATGGTGGAGCTAATGCGAAATCTGGTCATTTTATAGCATCAACGAACCTCTTTTTATAGAATATCGAATACCATTTAACACTACCTCCGAGAAGCTAATAGCAAGATCAAAATCCACTAATCGATAAATTGTTTTTATTTTATTACAGTTCGTCCTCTAAGCATCTTCGGTGCGTGAGCAGGTACCGTAAAGGACCCGAGATAAGTTTGTGGGTCTTAAAACCCTTTAAAATATTTAAAAAAAAGAACATTATGACGTTTGTTTTTTTTTAAACGATTGGTTCCTACTTTTGATAATACAAATGATAATGGCGTAATGTGAGCTTTTAACGAAAAGGCAAAGAATTTGATCTGATATCTTCTTTTTGTATTTTGTAGGGTTCTCCGGAGATAAATTGAGCGAATGCTTATCAGCAATGCGACACAGCTTTCTTGCTTCTTCTATATTCGGCATCACTTTGTATTGTGGATTCAAATATGAATTATTCTTTCTTCTTCTATTTTCGCGATACTTTGTGTTGTAGATGTTTCACATGTAATTTTTTATATATACTTTGTATACAACACTCACTTTTTAAACTAATTAAATTAAATATCAAACACGTTTCGGACTACCCAGCCCTTCCTCAGTGATATTATATAGATATTTAAAATACGAATATTATAAAATTGTTTACAAATATGCTCAGTTTTACAGATGTAATCAAGATTTATTTTGGAACGTTTATGCTTTTGTTATTACAAATATTATGAATAAATTTTAATTTTAAAATAATAATTAGGATTCAGGTATTAACTAACAACAAAGGAAATAAATCAAAGATTGACTTGACGTTAAATTTATTGGATTATTTATAATATTTTATTTATTTTTTAAGTGTTTTTTTAATTTCTAAAATTAGAGATTGTTCAAAGTTATATTTCTGTTATTAACATGCAGATTTTCAACGTCATTTGCCTTATTCTTTATATACCCTAAATTACCGTTTCCTTTCAATGCAGTTTGATAACAAGACTCAAGCATTAAAACAACAATCAAGATATATCATTTTGGGTTTACTTGAAACATAAATTAGAATTCATAGCAGGACAGCTAACTAGACAGATGTCGATACACCTGCAGGTATATTATCACGCTCAAATAAGTTAACCCTGGAACTAATTCAAAAGGTATCTTCATAGTGACTTGACAAAAAAATATCCCCTACGCGAATGTTAAAAGATCGGATTCCATAAGTATTTCTATGCTCAACGAGACATAAAATATCTTGGTACATCAAAATTAAGCAGAATATATCTTCTTCATATTTTTCTTCTTCTGATTGTAGATCATGCGATCTGTTTATGTAGGATATCAACATTCTTCCAGTGATGAAGACAACCAGCCTTCTCTCCATCTTTTTGGTGGTCGTCCTGGTGGTCGACGACCCTCTGGAGTCTCGTGCATCACGATCTTAGATCTGGATCCATTGTCTCGATGTGGTCCCTCCAGAATCGTCTTCTCTGCCTACTCCATCCCACTATGTCTTCAATTTTGCAGGATTGGTGAATTTCTTCAATGGGTATCCTATATCTAAGGGTTCTCCCCACAATAGGTCGCAATGTTCTCATTTCTGATACTCTTAAGAGATGCTTCGATTCCGTAGGCCATTATGGCCCTGATTCATGGTTTATAAATTCTAACTTTGCTTTCCACTTCTTCTTCTTCCTTCTTCCTTCTCCTTCTTTCCACTATCATATACTTATTGTCCCAGACAGTGTCCCTTTGGCATCCGGAGATAACTGCAGCTTTATCTGTTTTTGAACTTCATTATATAGATCCGCTGCAACTAGATATCTCCACACTAAGATATCTGAACTTCATGACCTGTTCTATGGGTTTATCGTCTACAACCAATTGCAACCAATTTGCATCTGAGAGGCTGTCTGGATATTGTTAGATATTTTGTTTTGGCGACGAATATCATCATATTATTCTTTCAGACGCAAGATGGAACGTATAAAGCATTCTTTGTAGATCGTCTTTACTTTCTGCCAGTATTATTGCATCGTCAGCATAGCATACCACATTGATGTGTTTTTCTCCCATCCTATATCCGAGGTTAAGAAATGCGATCTCCTCTTTGATATTGTCCATGATGAGGTTAAAAAGGAAATGACTGAGGCTGTTGACCTGCTTTGTTCCTGATATAGCAGGTATCTCCCTAGAGAGCTCCCCATCTGCTTTAATGATCGTTTTGCCTTTAGTGTTAAGGTATTGTATTGTTTTTATTATAGATGGTGATATATCTATTTCCAAAAGGATATTGACAATATCTTTTAGCAATATTCTATCAAACGCCGTAGTCAAGTCAATAAAACACATATAAACTGGTTTGTTATATATTATATAATCGATAACATTATTTCATACATGATTTACAAGGAACTGCTTATTTCCACTGCAAAAACTAACTTACATCCATAAACCTACAATGAAATATTATATCTGTCAATTTATTTTATACGTCAAAAGAAATCGGTTATCTTTATATGAATTATTTAAGGTGGAATTTTATTTCAAACATTCTTCTTCTTATCAACTGTCTGTCGTGCCCTGCTGAACGTAGGCCAGAATTCCAGGTAATACATTCCTGTATTCTTTAGTTTATCCCTTAATTTGTTTTCAACAATGTATTGGGCCACGCCAATTACCTTAATTACCGTATTCTGCTCCTTTAACTCTTGTATATAAACAGCACGGCGTTTGATTTTTGCTACATTTGATAATCAATAGACATGCGAAACATGTCATTCGTATAAAATATAATGTAATAAAACTTCTAGAAAACAGGCGTTTTCATTCGTATTGATTATTTTATTAATTTTATAATTCACTAACTAACCATCACGCTATTTCTCTTGAGGTGATTACATCACAAAAACGGCGCTTTTAAAGTAAGCACATTATTATTATTATTATTATAATTATTATTATTATTATTATTATTATTATTATTCAAATGATTTTACTGAAATCTCTTGATGGAAGTTCATTTTAAATAATAATTAAATAAAACGATGTTTTTTAACTACTTCCACTTTTGTCTTTATTTAGACAGCGACCAGTTTCGCCAGGCTCGCTGGCATCGACAGACTGGTAACACTATTGTAAACTTAGTCCTTTATATACATACAGATCAGGGGTGGTAAACATGATTCTATACAAAAATAATCTTCAAATATTTATGTAAAATTATTATTATTTTTTTTTATAGTTAGTTAATAGTTAGTTATATAGTTTTTTTAGAGTTAGTTATTTATAGTTAGTTAAAAGTTTTTTTATAGTTAGTTATATAGTTAAATTCAGAAAAATTTTACATAAATATTTGAAGATTATTTTTGTATAGAATCATGTTTACCACCCCTGATCTGTATGTATATAAAGGACTAAGTTTACAATAGTGTTACCAGTCTGTCGATGCCAGCGAGCCTGGCGAAACCGGTCGCTGTCTAAATAAAGACAAAAGTGGAAGTAGTTAAAAAACATCGTTTTATTTAATTATTATTATTATTATTATTATTATTATTATTATTATTATTATTACTATTACTATTATTATTATTATTATTATTATTATTATTATCATTACTATTATTATTATTATTATTATTACTTTTATTATTTTTATTATTATTATTATTATTATTATGATTGTATTATAATTAAAGTTATCTGTAGCCCGAAACATGTTTGTGCAATTTAGTGTAGACCATCTCTAACGTGTAGTCGGAGTTTCTTTGGTCAAATTGCCATGAGAGAGCTAAGTATCCCGGAAAAAAATATTGTCACAGGAATCGTTTCAAGCAAAAGAAGTAGAGGCAGATCCCTTGCGCGATGTTGTGACCAGGTTAAGGAAATGACCCCGGGGAAACTTTACTCGACGATAAGGGCTGCAGAAGACAAAGGGGATTGAAAACAAAGAAAGAAGAAGAATAAAATGTTGAAGTCTCATACAGTTTCGACCAAACCAATAGATTATTTAATCAATGCGGTTGACTTGGCCAAAATCTTCAAAAATCTGTATTATCATAGTTAATTTTTAAAAGATGTATTAATTAACAAGTGCATATAATTATAGTTAATTCCTTTTTGATGATTCAATGCAGAAATAGTGAGTGTAAATTATTATAGTTGAGATAAACATAAGTATGCATTCCCCATATGGCTGAGATAGGATTGAAAGTTTCGGTTCAATATTGAAACGGTTCTCAAAAGTTGAGAACGCCCACAGAGGGCGTGTCGTAAACAGCCTTGCTTGAGAATACCTGACTCCAACCATGTATTCCCAAACTGTTATTGAATTTGAAATACCGTTAACTCCTTATTCTTCTTCTTCTTAGTGTAATTCGCCTCCTGCGAGGTCGACTCCCAGCTGTCGATCCATCTCTTTGGTGGTCTGCCCGGGGGTCGTCTACCTTGGTATTAGCCGTACAACGCAATGAGAGGGAGTTTGGATGAATCCATTCTCCTCATGTGTGCATACCACGACCTTCGTGGCCGAGTGGTAAGTTTTTTTATTATTTTTAATTGCTTTGACTGTCACTCCGAAGGTTCCGGTTTCGATTCCCGGCGATGGCAGTGTGATTGTCACACTGCCTTTGGTCTGGTGCAGAATTCACGTGACAATAAAATGGCGATCGATTAGCTACATATCACATGTCACAGGAATCAATATGATAGCTATACCCAAGTACCCCGATTTGGCTCACGCTGTAATGGTGTAAAGAGCGATTCAACGAAATAATAATAATACCAGAATCTTCTCCTTGGCCTTCCTCACCTATCAACATCTTCGACTTCGCATATATCCCTTATCCTTGAGTTACTTACCGTTCACTAACAATTTTAAAAAAGTATTTACTTTAGATAACACGTCAACAAATGATGACTTTAGATAACTTACTAACAAACAAACCATCACGTCTCCCCGAAAGGGTAGGCCGATAGATAGGACAGCCACACTGTACTTTCGTGATATGCTTTTCTTGATTGCTTAATATTTATTCATGTGTCATGCACGCACATTTGATTGATTCTATGTCACGTTCACTGTTTCTTGTTCCATTTACATCGTTTATATACACTTTTTTCATTTATTTTTCCATGTTTTCAAATCATCCTTATGACCCTTTAATTATTTTTCTTCATAACGTTATCATTCGCACAGCATTTTTTCTTATTTTTGCATTCGACACTCTATCGACAGTTGCAGCGACTTTGCATTCGACACTCTATCGACAGTTGCAGCGACTTTGCATTCGACACTCTATCGACAGTTGCAGCGACTTGGATCAAGACAGTGAAGAAAGGATAATGTTAAGAATAATTTAAAACACTTTAAATTATTTATTCTATATACGCCATAATTTGTGTGGTTATGATGCTTTATTTCTCTTTTTCTTTTTTATAACACTTATATTTAAAAAAATTACATAGACATGACAACCTGTCTTAAAAATATACATTTTAACACATTATAAAATTGTTTACATGATCTGACATGTTATAAAGATTTATTTTGGAACGTTTACGCTTTTATTATAACAAATATTATGATTCAATTTAAAATTTAAAATAATAATTTAAAGTTCTCATTGGGGTTCAGATAATTACTTAGAACAAAGGAAATAAATCAAAGATTGGACTTGACGTTAAATTTATTTGATTATTTATATTTTCTTTGTTTTTAGTGGCTTTTTTAATTTCTAAAATTTCGAGAGTGCTCAAAGATAATTTCTATTATTAACATGCAAAATTTTAAAACCAATATCTTTATTAAATGAATGACCTGTTTCTATGAGTTGATTAGCAAATCCAGAAAAATTAATATTAAAGAGACATCTTATGTGCTCTTTTATTCTTAATTTAAAGTAACGCCTTGTTTTACCAACATAAAAAGATGAGCAATCATTACATTTCAGTTTATAAATCCCTGATTGAGAAAATTTATCTTCTTTGTCTTTATTATTATTTATTAATTTACCTAAATTATTGGTTGTAGTACACAACAATATTGTTTTTACACCACTTTTTTTTAAACCAACCGATTTCTCTCCCAACGAAATTGCTTCATATGAAAGTAAAGAACAGTGTGGTGGTGAGTACGGCTGGTTGGTTAGTTCAGTAACAAATAGAGGGCGCGCAAGCCACAGTTTGGGGAGCACCCCCACCCATTAAGTCGAGGTCACGCGAACCCGGGATAATGGGTGGGTCGTGTAATACAAGAAATTAAAAATTACTTTTACATGGTTCCAAATAACACCGCGGCTTAGTAAATCAGCGCCCCTCCGTCCGGTCCGGCCCGCAGGCCGGGGTCACATCTCCGAGGGGCCCCGCCCCCAGAAATCTTCTGATTATAAAACGTTTAAGTCGTCAGGTAAAAGGTATTTTAATTAAACTCGTCAGCACGCAACACGTATTTTGTGTTAATTTATTAATATAAAAAATATTACTTTTAATATATAGTATGCTTTCAATAGTACAGAGATTTACAAATCTTAGGTACTTTCTACAAGTCTCCGTATGCCAGGAGGAAATTGAACAAGTGGACCAATTCAGATATCTCGGAAGCGAAGTAACTAGCTCTAATGACCTCCCCAGAGAAGTAAGGTCACAGGTGCAGCGGTTGCAGGCTGCCTGAAAGATGTCATATGGAGAAACAAGGACATCTATAAGACCTGTGTGCGACCAATCCTCACATATGGCATTGAATCGAGGGCAGACACTGTCAAGACAAAGAGCATGCTCAGGACAACCGAGATGAAAACGCTCCGCGCTATAGCTGGCAAGACCCTACGTGATCGAGTTAGGAATACAGCATTCCGAGAAATCTGCGAGGTCGAAGATGTGGTCAGGTGGGGACGTCAAAGACGGCATACTGGCATCAACACGTAGAAAGGATGAGCTTAAATAGGATACCACACATAGCTCTCCATGGAACGCCAAACGGACAACGCCGACCAGGAAGACCCCCGAAACGGTGGAGAGAAAGCTGGAGTTCAGCGTCTCAAGAGAACCCACCTGAAATAACAGACTCCTGAGTCTACCAAAAGTGAAGAAGAAGAAGAAGGTACTTTGTAAAGGATCCTTGAGATGGACATATGGAATGAATGGATGAGAGTAGAATGGTTAAAAAGTTGTATACAAGCAGCATGAGCAGAAAAAGAAGCCAAGGACGACCGAGGAAAACATGGCATTACCAAATTAATCAATTACTAAAAGGCGGTCACATTCAAAGTCGAAATAATTGACGTGCGTGCATGGTACGATGTATGAATGTAGAGGAAGCCCGAGAGGTATGCCAGGACAGAGCATTGTGGCGATTCATCCTCTTTGCCTACCCCTCCGGGGAAATGGCGTGATGGTTAGTTAATAATAAATAGCAGATTAAAACAATCTAATGATTTTAATGAAATCTCACGATCGATGTTCGTTATAAATTATAATTAAATAAAACGATGTTTTGATTAATTTCTTCCACTTTTAAACATATAGGCATAAAATAATTAAAACACTTTGTATTTAACTTATTGAAAGTTAAGGCATTAACACTGTGGAATTCCATAGTAATATACTTTGGGAATTAAAAAAACGTTGTTTAATCCACTATTTTTTAATAAAAAATATTAAAAAACACGACATGTTTCGGAGGATACCTCCATCTTCAGGTGTAAAAATATAATAAAAACTAAACAAAGAAAGACTAATAAATAAAAACACCTTTAAAATTCGATATAATAATTCAAATATAAAAATTATATATAATTTTATCATGTATTATTATTATTTAATATTATTTATTATTTCTTACTGTTAAAATATAATTGTTAGTACCTACTTATACGGTGACCCTTGAGTAGTAACTAAGGGTTAAGAATTTAGTTTCTACCGATTTAGCCAAATCGCTACGATCTTCTGTGCTGGTGAAACAAAAAATATTAAAAAAACTAACCACATGTTTTTTCGTAAAGGTTGTTTCTTTTAGAGGTTTGGTTTTTAAACTGACAACATTGTTTCTACAGACAGTTGATAATTGATTTGTAGTCAATACGTTTTGCCATTTTACTTAATTGCTCAATAAAGGTGTCAAAAATTGTACTTCACGATTGCGCTTCATTAGAGCTAGCCGTGGCGCTCATACGCCCGAAATCATATTTAAACAATAATAGCATAAAATTATCTTATATTACCTACAACGAACTTCTACCAAGAAATTTAAATTAAACGTATTTTACCTGATTTATCACATAAGACGATAAATATTTGTGTTGAAGTATGTAAGAATGCAGATCTAGATTTGAATACAACCCAATAATTATACCCAAATACCTCTCTCTCGCAATATATCTTAGTCTTGATCTAAAAGATGATCAGGATTGGTGATCAGGGTGATTCCATCGTGGCCGTGCGTTGAATTCCTCAATGTTGCGGCTTTCGGAGCTGTTAATAAAGCTATAAAGCAACGTATCATGCAATCACAGGCCGTTGCAGCTTTGTTAATGCGGCGTTTATCTACCTTGGCTGATTCCATCGTCTGCAAGGCATCATTTTTACACGTCCACTTACCGGTTTATCCTTTCATGCTACTTGAGTTCAGTTGACTTATATTCAGTAGAATTTTTTTTTTTAATATGCAATTTTTTTAATAATTACAAAATTAAATAAAATGTTATTTTTAGATTTACTTGCATAAAAATTGCACTTTGGCGATCATTGACAATCTGATCTGAAAAGTCTGTCGATGCAATCAGCCTGGCGAAACCGGTCACAGTTGAAATAAAGAAAAAGGTGGACGTAGTTGATTAAAAACATCATTTTATCTTAATATTATTTAAAATGAACTTTCATCAAAAGATTTCCATAAAATCATTAGATTATCTATCTGTTGATTATATTATTTCATTTATATTTTTTAATATATTTATATTTTATAATTTTCCAATATACTTTAGATATAAATAAGAGAGATGAGAGACATTATCAATTATTATTAATTAATGAAAACAAAAAATATACATAGAACATTTCTTTATTATTATATATCTAGTGTGCTTCCACTTGTGTTTGACGTCGACCGGTTTCGGCAGCTGGCTGCTATCTTCTGGTTTGGAATTGAAAAATAACGCTGTTTATTTTCCAGAAGATGACTAGAAGATGGCAGCAAACTGCCGAAACCGGTCGACGTTAAACACAAGTGGAAGCACACTAGATATATAATAATAAATAAATAAAAAAATAAATATATTGTTTTCTTTATTTAAAATGAACTTCTACCAAGAAATTTCAATTGAAAATATTAATTATCTAAATATTGTTAACTTAGTAAGGCAAAACATGTTATAAAATAAGATAGAACTTCAAAAACAGGCGGTTTAATTAGTATTTTCTATTTAATGTGGAGTAATAATAATGAAGGATTGCGTCAAGAAAAATAGTGAATCCCACAAAAAAAATTATAAATAACTTTTGAAATTGTATTTTATATTCTTTTAACAAACATGTTTCGGGACACAAGCGTCCTTCTTCGGTGTAGAAATTTATATTATACTTTTAAAATTTCTGCATTGAGGTAGTGCGTCTGTGTCCAGAAATATGTTATGAAATTACACAAGTTTATTTTCCACTTAATTATCAAATATCACAACGTGTTTTGGAGTTAATATTTAAGTAGAAAACAGCGTTATTTTTCAATTCCAAAATGTAATACACAAAGTGATAGCGAATATATAGAAGAAAAGTTTTAATTCATTAAAAAACGGAAATAAGATCTTTGACATTACATGAGGTCAAAGCCAGGAAAATACAATATTGTTGTACGCCAGGACCATACATTTTTGTATTGTTGATATGATAATTTGTATCGTTTAGCCCAGAGGTTCCCAATCTTTTTCAGTTTACGGCTCCCTTGAAACATCAGTTTTTCCCGCGGCTCCCTTAATATAATACATCATTTTTTTTAAATTTTGACTCTCTGGAGAAATTGGAAAACTTACATTTTTTAAAAGCGATTACTCATTTAACAGCATAAATTAAAAACGGATACAATTTTTCGGTTTCGGTTTCGGTAATATCCATATTGAGACTGGACAACCACCATGGTCTTGGTTGCAGCGACTGGTCGTGGTGCAAATGCATTCAATAAGGGTTTTACACGAAGTTAAAGTGCACTTTAATGTGGTTAGGTTGGTTTAAAAATAAAATATTTCCAATAAATATAAAATTCCAACAAATTTGCCGAATTGTTTAACTTTTTCCTTACGGTGCTAAAATAAAAACGTGCGTTTCGGTGTAGGGTAGTCGGTACGCGTTAAAAAATTAGCGATTTTAAATCGGAAAAATAGGAACATTCATAGCTAATCCCCTTATATAATTATAATTGAAGTCAAAAATTATAATAATTGAGATTTGATTGCTAAAAACAATAAAAAAACATCTGGCAACGGAACGGGCATAGACCCGCTCTGGTTGCTAGCCCGAAAGCGACTGCCGCCGGCGCAGCGGGACGGCGAGAGTGAGAACATTGAGCTAGAACATATGCAAGAGTGAGATGCGAAAATAGTGTCGCGTACTCAGCGCTACGAATTTTGTTTCCGGTGTTCACAAAATACCTCCGATGTACCCGATAAATTCTGATTATTATTAATATTATTTTTTTAATCAATGCGTAAATATATTATGGAGGAATACCTAAGATCTTAACCTTGTATTTATTAAATGTATAGAGATATTGATGGTTATTAGCAGCAACGTGTAGAAGATACCTATCACAGGGAAGGGAGGGTTAATTGAATATTTCGTGGCGCCTTTATGATGACGCCGCGGCTCCCTCAGAGAGGTGCGTCTCACACTTTGGGAACCACTGGTTTAGCCGGATTAGGAGCTCGACATCATCAATCATATGTAAATTAAAAGGATCAAACTTTCGCCCGGCCTTCATCTCATCCCGCGAACTACAAAGTGTTACCGCAGTGAGTGGCAGCTCGCGATACTTACTAATACTTATGTTCTTACGATTTGCATAATCCCATTAAGATGACAGTTTCAAGGAGTATTAATACCAATCGGTCTTCATGCGTAATTATATGCGAAAGCATGGCAGCCATATACATTCAAACTAAATCGGCTATAACTGCATAATTACACAGGTATAATTTTTCTAATAAATACTCGTATAACTAATTAATCAATCAAATCATTTTATTTTCTCAAAATAATCACAATCAACTATTATAGTTTAAGGCATCTATTGAGAACAGGTAAAACATAAAACATATTATATATAATACCAGGAACGCATGAGAGATGGTTCGACATTAGGAATATAAGATACTCTTCAAAGTCAAGAGTTTTTTTCTTTTGAACGAAGTGACGTCGATCTCCGAAGCGATCATGTTCAGTTGTTTTATATTTGAGGGGGCGATGGGAATTATTTTTCTTGCAAAGAGGGCGGTAATATAGAAAGGGTTGGGATCTTATATTTTAAACCGTGGAAGTTCTTTTTTGGTATACACGTTTACGGTCCGCAACGACAAAAAACAACAACAACAACAAACAATCACGCCGTTTCCCCGCAGGCGTAGGCAGAAAGAATGGACCGCCACACTACTCTATATACAGTGAGTCATACACGCACGTCGATTCTTCCGGCTTCTGACATGACCAACCTTTTAAATTTGATTAATTTGGTCATGCCATGTTTTTCTCGGTCTACCTCGACTCCGTACTCCATTTACATCGTTCACGTATACTTTTTTAACTATTCTTTCTTCACCCATGCGCTCATTATGTCCGAACCAACGCAGCGATCCTTTCCTAATTTTGTTCATAATACCTACTTTCGCTCTACATTCCTTTCTAATATCAGCATTTGAAATTCTGTCGTACATCGTTCTACCACCCTACGTCTTAGGGACCTCATCTCTACCGCATTTATTCTGCTCTCATCCTTCTTCTGCCAGACCAGACCAGAACTCCATTGTGAACGGCCATTTTCGCTTTCATTGATAAATTATTTTTTCCAATAACTATTTTTAAAGCTCCATTCACTGTTACCCGCACCGACCCTTCTTTCAACGTCACTATACGATCAGCCGTCCGCTGTGAACATGCTACCTAATTACACAAATTCCCTCACCTGTTCCAAGTTCTCTTCGTTCACACTTATATTACAAACTGTCATTTGCTCTCCCCTTTCAAAAACTAACACCTTTGACATTCCGACATTTATCATTAAATCGTTTGACTTGCTTACCTCATACATTCTCGACACCAAGACTTGTAATTCGTCCGCACTATCCGCAACGAGAACGGCATCGTCCGCGTAGAGCAGACGTAGTTTGTACTCGTATACTCGTATTTATTAGCAAAATAGTTTGTATATTTTATTAGCCAAGCATATAAGTTCTCTGGTTATATCGCTGTTCGAAATATTTTAATGTAAGGCGAAATCTTAGGAATATTATGTGAGTTCTATGTATGAAGATAATCTCATTATCCTCTATAAAAACTTTTGAATGTGTAAATACTGTTATATAAATGAACTTATAAAATATCGGATCTTTCCTAAAGACCTAAAGCGTTCAGTTGCATTCGACAAAACCCGTATGACCTTTTTGAAACATTTGCACCTGTCGATAAAATACGGATCCCGAGTTAACAAAGTACATTTAAAATATTCAAATAAATCTAAAGATACTTTATAAAAGGGGTCATAGCAAATTAATATTCACTAAACGGCTTCTATAAAATAGCATATTTTGCTTACCAGGTACCTTGACTATTTATATAATATAATAAATTAATAAAGTATTGTACAAAAATACTGGTCTAATTGTTTTATGTGAATTGAAAATAACAAAAGTAGTTTTTGTAGAAGTATTAAAGATTTAAGGTGTTCTACAAGAAATGTGAATTCTACAAGACATCAAGACTTCCCATTGACACGGCAGGTTTTCAAGACACTGATTTTTTTATAATGAACAAACTTCTTGACGATTTATAAAATTATTTATGCACCAAGCAACTTAAAAATCATATTAACTAACTAAATAACAAACCATCACGCCGTCTCTCCGAAGGGGCAGGCAGAAAGAATGAACTGCCACGCTTTAACCGATGCGGCACTCCATCCTTCTCTTTTCGCCCCGCAGGAGACGCGGTGTGATGGGTTGCGAACCTCATCGCCACCAATAGGATCGTCCATCGTCCACAAAATAAATCTTAAACAAATAATAAAAAGCATATTAATAATAGAAAACTTTAAATTAAAACCTATTTACCAAAATCACACAAGTCAGCTTTTGTCGATTTTGATATTTTAATACCAACATGTCATTAAATACTAACTACATATTATATTATGGCAAAAGCTTATGTTTCTAAAACTTATAGATTTTGCACCATTCATTGGAAAATTGACATAAAATGTCAAACTCGAACATGGCTAAAAGACACGTTTCTATAAATCCATGCATTTCTTCCACTATATTTCTATAAACTCTGTTTTCATCAATGTCGCACAAGTTCGATGAGGTCATCAGCACATCTCCTTTGCAACTTCCCTGCCTTTCTTTTATTTTCATCGGATCTCCAATTTTGTTTTCTGGGGATCCACATATTAAAACCTTGTCTCGCTACATGGCCAGCCAATTGTCATTTTTGACATCCCACTCTTTCTGGCATATTGACGACCATTTTGCGGGGCCTAATTTGCTAATTCCATATTCGGTTTCTAAAGGATACGCTTAACCTTTGTATTTCCATAAATTGCTAAGTGTATTTAATTTCGTGGACACTTCTGGCAGTGAGTGGCACGGTACCAAGACCGTGTGCTGTCATCGACAGAACACAAGCATCGTATACTTTGGCCTTAAGATTGTTTGGGATTTCCTTATTTTTAAATACGTGTTGTAGCTTTTCAAAAGTAGCCCAACTTAACCCGATTAGTCTTGTTATCACAAAAAACTAACTAACTAACTAACCATCACGCCATTTCCCCGGAGGGATAGGCAGAGAGGATGGATCGCCACAATGCTCTGTCCTGGCATACCTCTTGGGCTCGGGATTCCTCTACATTCATACATATTACCATGCACGCACGTCGATTATTCCGACTTCGAGTGTGGCCGCCTTTTAGTAATTTATTAATTTGTTCATGCCATGTTTTCCTCGGTCGTCCTCGGCTTCTTTTTCCACTCACGCTGCGTTTTTCCTTGAAAAGTAAATTATAAATTAATAAAGTGTAAGTAAATTATCAAAGCCGGCATTTTGTTTACTTTCAAAATAAATAAATAAAAGCTTCCATCAGACACTACCATACATTAACGATTAAAAAATATATAATATATTTGAACGCTTTTAGATGAACCTGTAAGAAGTTCTAATGGTCACCGCAAAGCACTAATTATGGAACAGAGTCCAACAAAAAAGGCGATAACTTCCTATACGAATTTTTTTTTCAAATTTTAAAAATTTATTAATGCAGGTTTTATAAAATAAATTAAATAACTGACAAAAAATAATTGAAAATACTGTTTTTTTCGTACCTCTGACTGCTCCTAACCCCTTAATAAATTAATTAAAACTGTTAAATTACATTTAGTATGACGTATGACGTAGTCTTCAACTTTATTACATATTAAATTCGATTAACGCTATAGTTATGCCTATATTAATGTACGGTACGTCAAACAATTTTAATATGAATTCCAAATAGGTACATTTCTCTATAAAGAAATTAACCAACCTATTAGAAATTATGACTTCATATTCGCTTCATGGTTGAGCCGTTATAGGAGTATATACCAAAAAACAATTTGCCGATCACTTATAAAAGTGATCCGCAAATTGTTTTTTGGTGTATGATCGTTATATCATAATCCAAAGATTTATGATAGACGTATTAATTAGTTTTCAATACTTAATGCTGTCGCTTAATATTTTATGGTTCAATACACTCTTTCTCACGAGATCAACGGTTAAACGGTTCTTTTTAACACAAGTAAAAACCGCTAATTAAAATTTCTAATTCTAAATATGAATTTTAAATTTTTGGTCAACAAAATTCTGACCTAAACAGATAATAATTAAATAGTCCATTGTTTTGGCCGAAACACTATGGTACTTAAACATTATAAACTGTTAAATTATAAAACTTTGTTTTTATATATCACAATTTTATTTTTATTTTTCGCGACTGCTGTTTCGTCAACCTATGTTGACATCAGTTCTTATATATTATCACTTGAAATTGAATTCTTTCAAATGATATCCTTTTGATGCTTTATATCAATCTCACTATAAGTGGTAACCCTGGTGTTCGACTTCTACAAAAATCATTTTTTCAATAAGATCAACCAATGTCAGAATAGTAGATGTCGCTAGCCACACAAAAAAAATGTTGTTAAAATTCCTACTGGAATCATTTTTAATGCAAAGTGGCCTTACGGTGTTGATGGTGCGCCTACGTAGCGGCCACCAGTGGCCTTACGATATTGAAGTGGTTAACAACACCTTCATGAGGCATTATCAAATGTCCATTGTTTTTGCTAAGGCTTCATTTTATTTCCATAAAATATAATAGCACTTCTAGAAACAGACGTTTTCACTTATATACTTAATTTAAAGTGTTGTTTTGTCCTGGCACCCAGACCTGGTGTTGGAGCGGGAACTTGGATGCCTAGGAGCAATTAAGATACGGGTACAACAGCCCAGCAGCCCCTTATAACGAGCACCGTGAGAGCCAGTCATCCAGCATGAGAAACCTGAGTCGGAGAAACCAAAGACCCTATACGCGTCAAAACTAACCAAAGTAAGATCTCTAGGAAGGCCTAGGCACTGCCTAATGGATAATATTCTGGCTGATCTGTCTAGGTTGGGCGAAACGGACTGCTGGGAACAAAAGGCGCAGGATCAATGAGCTTGGATTAATAATATATCATCAAGGAGACTAAAACTCTTTAAGAGACGTACAACCATATAAAGTAAGTAAGTTGTTTTACATCATTACTCAAGAAACAATAAATAAAATCACAATTTCTTCTTTATTCACAACCAATCTGTATTGTGAGTAAACATTTTTTTTTTTTTTTGTTCAAAATATTATTAAATGTGATTTTCTTCTATGTTCGCCGTAACTTTGTGATGTAGATTTTTAATGTTTCTTTTTTTATATACTTTGTATAGGTACAACACTCACATTTATTTAAAAAAAAAAAAAATTAAATATCAAAATGTTTTGGACTGTGTGTGTGTCAGTGATAGTATTATATATAAATTTGAATTACTTTTTGATAACTTTGTACTATCACAACACTTCCTTAAATTATTCACAGACATGTTTCGGGACACAGAAGGCCCTTCTTCAGCCTGGCTAAAATTTTACACGCTGAAGAAGGGCCTTCTGTGTCCTAAAACATGTCTGTGAACAATTTAAGAAAGTGTTGTGATAATACAAAGTTATCAAAAAGTAATTCAAATGTGAATTCGCAACACAAAGTGAAGGCGAATATAGAAAAAATTATATATAAACATTTAAAATATTATAAAATTGTTTACAAATACGGTCAGTTTTGACAGATCGTCACCTGAGAGTAAGAGGGTTCCAACTAACAAAATTTCACATTTGGTTTTTTTTTCGTGAAAAGGGTTCTTACTTACCTTATCTATACGTACAATTAAAAAAACATGTAATAGTATCGTCATTTTAATGTTACGAAAGAATCAAGTTCAATCTGATCATTCAAAACACACGGTTCACTGAAAAAGGATTCATTTAAACTTAGAACTTTATTATTCCAACTGTTGCCAGACAAAATTTGCACGTTTCTCAGTAAAAAAATCCCTGGAAATTGGAATAAAACCCTTTTATTCCAAGATACACACCCGAAACCAACAAAACTTTTACTTCATTTTTCTCAGCTTTTTACTTTTGTCAGTTGGAACCTTCTTACTCTCAGGTGACGAGATGTTATAATTATAAAATCTCTTAAAAATAAATCAAACATTTCATTTAAATATCTGCACTAAGGAATGCTTCTATCATATACGAGTTGGTATAATATATGTCCCGAAACATGTTTGTGAAAAGTGCAAAAAAATATTATTAAAAATATATATATAAATTATAATTGATCTTCATTCCGCATTTAAATGTCGGAATCCTTCATTGAAATATATTTGTGTGCACTCATATTAAAATTTCCACGATGATGTTATGCATACGAGTATTAATTACTCAGGTAAACGAGTAATCTAATACCATAATTAATTAATGTATCACATATTCCAGTTCTGTAATGAGATACTTGCCGTTCACACTCGCTCCTCGCAATTCACACTTGTCCCACATATGAGATACGATCCTTGGGTAGATATGTTTATTCTCGAATTGTAACTCAATTCCAACTCAATTCGAACTCAATTCCAACCTCACAATTATTTAGGTTAACATTTTAAATTAATACGAATTAAACCCTCTTTGTTTGATGGGAGTTTTTTTATATTTTATGGGAATGAAATGTTTCGCCTTACTACGGCATTATCAGATGTTTTAATATATAAAATATTAAACTCACTATTAAAACTAACCATCACGCCGTCTCCGCGATGGGGTTGTCATAAATAATGAACCACCATACTCTTCATTCCTGACATACAGTACTTTTCAGAACAAACCTGTCTCTGGTGACACCGGTGGGAAGAGCAATTAGTCTGCTGAACGCGGTCTCCTCGAAGATCGACGTCTTTCATATTAGTGAAGGTACGTTCAGGGAAAAAATACTCACGACTTTAGAAAGTATCTTGTCTTCCTAATGTCGAACCATCTCTAATGCGTTCCTGGTATTATGTTGTATTTTTATAATATTTTACCTGTACTCAATAGATGCCTCAAACATTTATGCTGTTTATAATGATTTTGAGTAAATAAACTGATTTGATTTGATTTGATTTCTCGATTCCTTAACATTCATACATCGTGTAATGCACGAATGTCGATTTCATGCACGAAATCATTCAAACATTAAATGTCGGTCACGTGACGAGTCGGAGAAATCGACGTGCGTGAATGACAAGATGTATGAATGGAGAGGAATCGAGAGAAGTATGTCAGGACAGAACAGTGTGGCGTTCCATTATTTCTGCCTACCCCTCCGGGGGGACGCCTTGACGGTTAGTTAGTTAGTTAGCTAGTTAGTTATATCGTTCTCCCGATGATGTAGAAATTCATTATTCCAATTTCAAAGTTCCCATAGAGAAGTATAAAAAAATCTGTTAATCCTCAATATATAAATTACGAATACTATACAGGGGTATTAATAAAAAATTCTTTTCATTTTCAAGATAGTTACAACCCTTTTTAACAAACCATACTATTCTTTTTACTCTTTTGATCTACAAGGAAAAACGCCACGAAGCGTTCAAATTGTACCAAGCAAGGATGGATCTTATCTCGCGTGTGGTAGATTTAGAATGCTATCTCTTTGAAAATCTGACATTTTGAACGCGAGATCCAAATTCCGACAATGTGTATACTAAGACGGTAGTTTGTTGCTACAGGGTGCTGTAAAATTAGCATTCCAAGTTTTTACACTCTGCTGAACTCACATATTATTATTATTAGTTTGTTGAATCGCTCTTTATAGCATTACTTTCTTCTCAGTCGTATTCCTCATGATTGAGGGTCGTGTCCATCTTGTAAACTACTGACCATGGCATGCCATGCGCTTCTGTCACCCGTCAGTCTCTAAGCTGCAGCTAATGAGAGTCCAGTCAGATCCCTGATTTGATCGGACCAGCGGCCCGATGGTCATCCCTGTGGTCGCCTTCCCTCCACTTTTATCATCATCATCATCATCAGCCGTCTGTCATCCACTGCTGAATGTAGGCCTCTCCCAAAGCACGCCACCGCCCCCTATCCATTGCCGCTCCCATCCATCCATGTCCAGCAATCCTCTTCAGATCGTCGGTCCAGCGGGCAGGAGGATGTCCAGCTCTACGGAATCCTGTACGTGGTCTCCACTCCAGAACCCGTCTTCCCCATCGGCTGTCGGTTCTCCGACAGATATGACCAGCCCACTGTCACTTCAGCCCGCCTATCCGTAGAACCACCTCAGTCACCTTGGTTTATTGTCGAATACCCATGATCAAATCAAATCAAATCGAATCAGTTTATTTTATCAATAGACATTACAAAATTATTTTTAAGGCATCTATTGAGAACAGGTAAAATAACATATTGTGTATAATAAACTACCAGAAACGCATGAGAGATGGTTCGACATTAGGAAGACAGGATACTCTCCAGAATTAAGAGTATTTGGAAAGATATGAAAAGTAGTGTTAAACGATGAATGTGTATTTTTTTTATTTAAACCTTCAAATAAATACGATTTTCACACAAAAAAACGTACCGAACTTTCCGAAACACTCAATATATGTAGAAAAATCTATTTTCGCGAGGTAATGTAAATTTTAGAATACCTTGTAATATTCTGTAACAATATTGTGTCATCCGCATACAAGAGACAGCTTACTGACACTCCGCTCATTTTGGCACCTACATCCAACCCTTTCAGCTCTTTCATACATTTGTCCATATACAGATTAAATAACCACGGGGACATTAAGCAACCCTGTTTGACACCTTATTGATTCGAGGGTCTTCAGGGGAGCCGAACTAGAAACGGATCATTTTTTAGTAGTGGCAAAAGTGATCTTATTTCGGGGATGGTGAACCAGAAGAAGCAAAACAGTAGCCGCACCAACTAGAGTCAAAGTTGAAAAACTGCAAAACAATGACGTAAGAGATAATTTCGTAAGAAAAGTGAACGATAGATTGAATGAGCGGGATGTAAGTGAGTTGAGTATTGACAAGACCTGGAAATACTTAAAGGAAAGTTTGTGTGAATCAGCGAAAGAATCGTGTGGTGAGCATGAACTACAAGTCCTGGTGAATTGTATGTATGAGGTATGCATGCGAAATGATCTGATGATGAATGTTAATAAGTCCAAGGTAATGATTTTTGAAAAGGAAGAAACCACGACAGTCTGCAACATTAGCGTGAATGGTGAAAATTTGGAGCAAGTAGTTGGGTTCGTGTATTTAGGTAGTATGTTTACAAGAGATGGACGAGTGGAGAGGGATATTGATAGAAGGGTTGGGGCAGGCAACAAAGTGAATGGTGCACTTAAAGTTGTCATCGCAAACAAAAACCTATCAAAAAAAGCTAGAATGGCAGTGCACAATGGTGTTCTTCTTCCGACCCTTATGTATGGAACTGGCAAAAGAAGGATGAAAGTAGAATAAATGCAGTTGAAATGAGATCTCTTAGAAGAATGTGTGGATACTCTGTGTATGATAGAGTGCCGAATGAAGATATAAGAAGTGAATGCGGTGCGAATGATAGTGTCATGAACAAAATAATGAAAGGATCATTAAGATGGTTTGGACATATTGAAAGAATGAATGAAGAAAGAATGGTAAAAAAATTAAATGTTAATGATGTAAATGGAACCAGAAATAGAGGAAGACCGAGGAAAACGTGGCACGATCAAATAAATCAAATATTGAATGTCGGCCATGTGAGGAATCAGAGAAATCGACGCGCGTGCATGACACGATGTATGAATGTTGAGGAAGCGAGAAAAATATGTCAGGAAAGAAAAGTGGGGCAGTCCATTCTTTCTGCCTACCCCTTCGGGGAGACGGCGTGATGGTTAGTTAGTTAGTTTTTTTGTAATATTCTCGTGCATACTGGGACCGCGCGTAATTCCCATTTGTCGTTATAAAATAATCAAGTTGTCATTATGGTTCCGTATGTTCCAACCCCCCTGCTACTCCCATTACACGCAAATTAACAATTTATTTTCGCTCGCTAACTATTAACTATTAAACTATAATTATATTTTGTCACAGCACGCTTTATGTAAATGCGAGTACCACCAACATCCCTGCATCCAGCAGATCTATAAATACATTAAAGTGCATGTAGCTACCTTCAATTATATGTGCATATATACAATAATAGGCCTTTAAACATATGTATTGTGTATACACTCATTTGCATATGTAGTTTCAATGAGATTTTGATTACATTGAAAGCAGTGGCATCTCGGAAACTTGATTATTAAATACAATTTATCAAAGTGTACACTACATTGCAATTTTAAATATTACAACAGCATCAACAAACGATCACGCTGTTTCCCCGAAAGGGTAGGCAAAGAGAAAATATCGCCACACTATGCTATCCTGACACATCTCTCTAGCTTCCTCCAGCGATTCATACAGCGAGTCATATACGCACGTCGATTCTTCCGACTGCTAACATGGCCAACCTATTTTTTTATTGATTTGGTCGTGCCATGTTTTCCTCGGTCTTCCTTGACTCCCTAATCCATTCACATCGTTAACGTATACATTCTTAACAATTATTTCTTTATCCATGCGTTCTATGTTACCAAACCAACACAGTGATCCTTTCATAATTTTGTTCATAATACCTTATTTCGCTCTACATTCCTTTCTAATATCAGCATTTGAGATTCTGTCGTACATCGTTCTACTTCACATACGTCTTAGAGACCTCATCTCTACCGCATTTTTTCTGCTCTCATCCTTTATCTGCCAGTACCATGCTTCGCTACCATACGGGTTGGGACCAGAACTCCATTGTGAACGGCCATTTTCGCTTTTGATAAAATCTTGTTTCCAATAACTATTTTTATATTCACTTTGTTACCCGCACCAACCCTTCATTCGACGTCGCTGTGAACATGCAACTTAAATACACAAATTCCTGTTCCAAGTTCTCTTCTTTCACACTTATATTACAAACTGTCATTTGCTCTTCTCTTTGAAAAACTAATACCTGTTCGTTTATTTCGGAATTTCATTTCTACCGCATTTATTCTGCTTACATCCTTATTTTGCCAGTTCCATGTTTAACTTCCATACATCAGTGTTGGTACTAAAACTACGTTTCTTTATTTTTGGTTTCCAATAACAGTTTTTAAAGGTCTATCCAATTTGTTACCCGCACCAACCCTTCATTTAACATCACTATCCGTCCATTGTAAAGTTGTTTGCTCTTGTTGTTTTGGTGTGAAGCTGTTTTATAATAGTTTAGTTTTGAGTTTAAAATTATCAAGAGTCGACGCTGGTTGTGGGTCGTGTGAATGTGGCGGGCTGTTAATAAAAAGAGGAATTTTATTATCATGCTCACTTATCGACAGCATAATGTGGCACTAAATGTTTGGGTGGTAAATTTTATGTTCGAGTCCCGAGTTTTGTAATGTTCAAGTTAAAAGAATCGTGGAAAATACAACTCAAATAGAATTACTTGTTAATGTGTATGCCAATAGCAACACGCAATCGAATCGAGAAACGATGACTTAGAAAACTTAACTTAAAATTTTGCATATTAATAATAAAAACCTAACTTTAAGCAATTTAGAAATTTTAAAAATTAAAAAAGCCATCAACAATAATGGAAATATAATAAATAACCAATTAAATTTAGATTCAGTTCCCATGCTCAATGTGTTTCCGTTACATGTCTCCTCTCCTCAATCCTAATTATACCCCTTCCACTTTAATATAATACATAACTCAATCTTCATATACTATAAGTGACCGCTCTGTTTTATTTGATTGTTAAAATTGTAGATTAATATGTATGAAAAAGCGATAATATTTAAGTATGACATGTTTCGCTCTTCCAAGTTATTATCAAATGTCATTTGATAATGCCTTAGAAGGGCGAAACATGTCATACATAAATATTATAATAAAACTCCTTGAAAACTATAGTTTTTTTCATACATATTAATAGTTTAATATGGAGGTTTACATCATTGTTCAAGAAACAATAGAATTGTATACATTGATAAAGGTTACTTGTAACCGAAACATGTCTGAGTTCAGTGAAAATAAAAAGTGTTGTAATACAAACTGTAATTATATTTATTCAAATAGAAAACTTAAGCCAAGATTATTTATTTCATCAAATTAAACTAGTTCCAGGTATTCTGGGGTTTATTTCCTAATTGTTTTCAACAATGTATTGGGATACGACAATAACCATAATTGACGTATTCTGTTATTTTAACTCGTGCTTAAACTATGCATTAGACAGGCGAAACATGTCATTCACATAAAATATAATAAATCTTCTAGAAAACAGACATTTTCATTCGTAATAATAATTTAATATGGAGTTTTACATCATTGTTCAAGAAGCAATTCATATATAATATTTATCACTGATAAGAATGTGCGGGAAAACGATATACGAGTATGATAGAATACCGAACGACGTAATAAGGAAGAAATGTAAAGCAGATGATTGCATAATAAGTAAAATTAAAAATGGATCCCTGAGATGGTTAGTACATATGGTTAAAATGTTGTATATAAGCAGTGTGAGTGGCAAAGAAAAGCCGAGGAAGACCAAGAAAAGCATGGCGTGACCAAATTAAACAAGTAATGAAATGCGACCACATTCGAAGTCGGAAAAATTAACGAGCATGCTTGTAACGATGTATGAATGTGGAGGAAACTAGAGAGGTATGTCAGGACAGAACGGTATGGCAGTCCATCCTCTCTGCCTATCCCTCCGGGGAAACGGCGTGATGGTTATGTAGTATTTTTTTTTTTATTTAATCCATCTAGAATGGTTGAGACAGGTAACAGAGTGAATAGTGCACCTAAAGTTGTCAACGGAAACAAAAGCCAATGGTCTTTTTATACCGACCCAAATTTATGAAAGTGAAACGTGGAACTGGTAAAAGAAGGATAAAAGTAGAATAAACACATTAGAAATGAAATCTCTTAGACGAATGTTTGATACATCTGTGTATTAAAGATTGTCAAGTGCAAATTTAAGAAGTGAATGCGGTATGAATGAAAATGTTATGAACAAAATTAGGAAAGGGTCATTGAGATGGTCTGGACACATGGAAAGAATGAATAAAAAAGGATAAAAATGATAAATATGTAAAGTCGTAAACGGAACAATAAAAACTAACTAACTAACCATCACGCCGTCTCCCCGAAAGGGTAGGCAGAAAGAATGGACTGTCACACTTTTACTGATGCGGCACTCCATTCTTCTCTTTTCGCTCCGCGGGAGGGTTGCAAACCTCATCGCTACCAATAGGCATCTCCCACGTATTAAATAAGTACAATTAAATAAATAATATGAATGAAAATGTCTGTTACCAGAAGTTTTATTATATTTTATTGGAGCGACATGTTTCACTTTTGTTAAAATACAATAAAACATATAATTAATACGAATGAAAACGTCTGTCTTCTAGAATTTAGAATACAGTTTTTGGGAATTCTACGTTATATCTATTTCGTCTTGTTAAGGCGTCATCAAATGTTTTTTACATTTGATAATGCACTGCTGTACGGATGTGAGACTTGAAAGTCTACCGCGGACGTTATTGGTAAACTCCAGGTGTTTATAAATAGGTGCTTTCGCCCAATATTCAAGATCTATTGGAAATGAGGAGGAAAGAAATGACAATAAAAATAGAGGAGGAAAACGTTGCACGATCAAATCAATAAAATATTAAATGTGCGTGCACGATGTATGAATGTTGCAATCTAAATAAGTATGTCAAATAACAAGAATAAAAATAAACAGCAATAAATAAAGCCTTTGTGAAATATTATGTACTCGTACATATATTTTAGCTCCTCAATCAATTCGAAACGGTGCGGTGTTCCCGGAGCAGCCTATTGAGTTTATTGAACAAGCGAATACGGTGGTTGTACGTAAGAACGACATGAGTCGGATTTTTGGCGAAATGTTCTCGAAGAAAAATGCAGTTTGGGACCGTGGGTTATCGTGATGCAAATACGAATTATTGTCTACACATAATTCTGACCTCTTGGGGCGAATAGCTCCACGTATACGATGCATAACACTCAAATAATATTCCTTGTTAACAGTATGGTTACAAAAATAAAATCATGATTTCAAGGACAGATACAACTTTAAGATGGTGGAGGACTTCACTTACCTGGGTTCGTCTATAACAAAAGAAAACGAAGATCACAAGGAAATCGAAAGAAGAATCACAATTGGTAACAAAACATTCTTCTCTCTACTACCAGCGCTCAAATCAAGAAACGTACACTGGAAAACCAAAATCACCCTGTATAAAACAATCATCCGAACAGTAGTGACCTATGGGTGTGAGGCGTGGACAATGACAGCGAAATCTGCAGAGCGACTGGATACTTTTGAGAGAAGGGTGCTGCGCAGAATTCTGGGGCCTGTGAATGACGGTGAAGGCTGGAGAGTGCGGCATAATGACGAGCTGTACAATATTTACAAAGCTCCCAGTCTCTCCACACAGGTCAGACTGAATAGACTGAGATGGGCCGGTCACGTGCAGAGGATGCCGTCATCGCGAACCCCAAAAAGATTGCTGGAGTGGCACCCAGGTGGTAGAAGACCAATTGGACGACCAAGCCTGCGATGGGAGGATGAAGTTGGGAGAGATGGAACAAGATTGTTAATAGTGTCAGATTGGAGGGTCGAAGCGGAGGACAGGAGGAGTTGGAGGCGAAGAATACTGGAGGCTAAGGCTCGATATGGGCTGTAGGGCCATCGAAGATGAAGAAGATTTCATAGTACCTGCAAAGTTTAAATGAAAAATTCACCATATTGTTTGTAGTATATTTATACATCCTTATCGGCGACATTCTTCTTGAATCACTTCTTGTGGTTTATAGTTTACTGCGTTTTAAACATCATCCGTAACAGCGGGAGTCGCTCGTCACACGATACTGGACTGCGCTGACAGTGGCGTCTTTAATTATTTTATATTATACACACCCCTTGACAGCAAAATAACACATTTATATAACTAAGCGATGCTTTGAAATGATGCATTGAAATTTCCATGTTGCTGGCTATTTTATTTATTTATTTATTGAAATAGTACACATGTACACAACACATGTTCTAATAAAAACAATTAAACATTCAATTACAATAATAAGGTCACAATATAAGGTTACATTTTGTTTACATATTTAATTAATTCTATTCTAAAAAAAAATATGCTCTGCACGCTTTTGGCATCATCTGGTATATCTTCATAAATTTTAAATGCTTAATACATAAGAGAATTCTGAGATTTGTTTTTTTTTTCTGAATGGGAGACTTAGTTTATTTTTCTTTCTTGTTTCATATTGATGTTCATGTTGGTAACTTTATATCTTCCTTTAAAATTCTTGGGAAGTGTACCCATTAACAATTTTGTGAATTAGTAATAAAACGTTAAATGTATTATAATTATTGTTTTAAACGGCGTAATGTTTTGCTCTTTAAGCATCACTTTAATTCTGGCATATCTGCTTCTTCTCAAAATTATTCTCATTGCCTTATTCTGGAGTATGGTTAATCTTTTCATATCTTCTTCGTAATTGATATGAGTCATAAAAATAGTATTAGCTATAGAATTAAACTTCTTATTCGTCTTCCTGATGATGCCGTTTGGATAGAGCGATCAAACTGCAGAACATGAACGCTTCGGTTATCGGCGTCTTTCGTATTAGTGAAAGTACGTTCAGAAGACAAATATTCTTGACTTTAAAAAGTGTCTTGTCTTCCTGAAATCGAACCATCTCTTAAGAGTTTCTGGTATTTTATCTGTTCTTGAATAAATGCGTTAATCTGTAAATGTGTTTGTAACGTCTTTTGAGAGAAATAAATTAATTTAACTTGATTCTTTCTCCTTTAACGTTGCAATGGTAGTCTTCTTCTACTTCTTTTTTCTTGCTGTAGACCTATATAGTATGTTCTCCAGAGGGTTGTTTCTCCTGTGAGGTGAATTCCCAGCTGTCCTTCCATTTTTTTGGGCGGTCTTCCACGATTACAAATCTCGTGAGGCTGATTATGAAGTTCAACATAGGAGAGTCTTCTTCTTAGTCATATTCCTCAATGTATATCATCATAGTTAAAAAAACATCGTTTTATTTAATTATTATATTCCTCATTGTCCATCATGTAAACCATTGACCATGGCACGTCATACGCCTCTGTCTCCCGTCAGTCTTCAGGCTGCAGCTAATGAGACCCCAGTCAGCTCCCTGGTTCGATCGGACAAGCGGCTCGTCTGTCGTCCTTGTAGTTACCTTCCCTCCACTTTGCCTATGTTGATAAGCTTTTCAAGGTTGTCCTCATTTTTCCGGGATATTTGTCCAAAATAGTCTGGTGGTCTCCATTCTTTGGACATAACCATACCAGTCCTTCCTTCGCTGTCTATTCCATCTTATAATATCCTCAGCCTCACATATCTCTCTTATTCTGGATGGTTGGATTCCATCTTAAGTGTCGCCCGCCACTGCTATTATTATCGCATGTGAAGGCTTTTAACCGTCGTCCTAATGGGCAGTGTCCGTCCAGAAGTCGTTAGAGCGCCCGCTTCAGTCCTTATTACCTGCATTCTGATGCTCACAATATGAGAATTTCCAACTGATTACCCATTATAGATCGTGTGGATTTGATTTCAACGGTCGCACATCGGGATCGATTTTGAGTGCACGGTTAAGAGCTGACGCCATTTTGACGACACTAAAACAATAATCAGGATAGAAACAATAACTTTTTAATGATAATAAAATGATTTCACTGAAATCTCTTGATGGAAATTCATTTTAAATAATAATTAAATAAAACGATGTTTTTTTAACTACTTCCACTTTTATCTTTATTTCGACAGCGACCAGTTTCGCCAGGCTCGCTGGCATCGACAGACTGGAGAAACTATTGCAAACCGAGTCATTTATATACATACAGATCAGGGATGGTTAACATAAATATTTGATGATTATTTTTGTATAGAATCATGTATACCACCCCTGATCTGTTTATACATAAAGGACTCGGTTTGCAATAGTGTCACCAATCTGTCGATACCAGAGAGCCTGGCGAAACCGTTCGCTGTCGAAATAAAGACAAAAGTGGAAGTAGTTTAAAAACATCGTTTTATCTCATTATTATTTGAAGCAATAATTGTAATGACGCCTTTTTTATTAATTAGATCACAGATTTTTTCTACTTTTGAGCATTATTCTCGCTATGATTCGAAGGTTTTACACCTTCATCATCGCGAAAACAATATAACTAAGCCAAAAATATGTTTAAACAATATACACATTGATACATAAAGGATGTCTTTTAGAGGTATACAAATTCAAAATGAAAAAAAAATACATTGTAATATGGTTAATGTCAATGATATTAGCTTCATTTAATAGATATGCCATTATTGTTTAAATCTAACTTTGGGCATATGAGTGTCACGGTTAGCTCGAATGAAGTGCAATCGTGAAGTCCAATTTTCGAAACCTTTATTGAACTATTGAGCAAAATGGCAAAACGTATTGACTACAAGTCAACTGTCAACTGTCAAATTGACAGTCTGTGGAAACAATGTTGCTAGTTTAAAAACCAAACGTCTAAAAAAAACACACTTTATATTTTAAACGCTTGTGAAATTTTGATGTAGACGCCAAAAGATAGCATCGAGGTGCCGAAACCAATCGGATCTAGAATAACAAGCATAAAAAATAATATTAAAATAATTATCGTAATTTTATTTATATTTTTATTAAACCTATTTGGTCTCCATCAAAAATATATTTATGGTTAATAATTAAATAAAACGATGTTTTTTAACTACTTCCACTTTTGTCTTTATTTAGACAGCGACCGGTTTCGCCAGGCTCGCTGGCATCGACAGACTGGTCAGTCGATGCCAGCGAGCCTGGCGAAACCGGTCGCTGTCTAAATAAAGACAAAAGTGGAAGTAGTTAAAAAACATCGTTTTATTTAATTATTATTTAAAATGAACTTCCATCAAGAGATTTCAGTAAAATCATTTGATATATTTATGGGCCATCTGATGCTTCTCAGACCTGCTCACGATGCTGGGACCATCACTCATCTCTTGACACGTGTAATAATTTTAACAAGGACTGTTTGGGCTTTTTTCTCGTCCGGTATTCGCCATAACGAATCCGTAATGAGCACTTTCGGCGATCCGCTTAAGAAACGTACCAAGCAAAGGCTACATCCCGCACGTGAGCAGTGATCACAGACGAAGAGGAGATAATTTCAAATTAATAGATGCGCTTACCCTGTAGGCTTCGGAGTTTTTTGTGAAAGCACCATACCGGAATCGGTACTTCTCTCTTTAAAAAAATACAACAAAGATGTCGAACAGAAGAAACATTTGAACAACTAACTAATCACGCCGTTTTCTCAAAGGGGTAGGCAGAAAGAATGGGCCGCTACAATATTCTTTCCTGACACACTTTTTTAGATTCTTCCACATTTATACAGCCTATTCCCGCCTATTCCCGTCCACTCCTGGGCAAAGGCCTCCTCCATTCGCTTCCATGTCACTCTGTCCTGTGCAGACTGCATCCAGGTTATTCCGACGGGTCTGTTCAGATCATCCTTCCACCGTAGTTGCGGTCGCCCTGCACTCTTTGCGTCCACGGTCTCCAAGTCAGCAGTCTTCTTGCCAATTTTTCATCTGAATTTCTGGCTACGTGACCTGCCCATTGCCATTTTAAAGTCGCCACCCGGTGGATGATGTCAGTGACCTTTGTTTTTTTCTCACCGTTTCGTTTCTGAATCTGTCTCTTAGGCTTATTCCTAACATGTCTCTTTGGGTCACTCGTAGTTTCTTGGCACTTTGTTTGGACAATCGTCACCTAAGAGTAAGAAGGTTACAACTGTCAAAAGTAAAAAGCTGAGAAAAAGAGCTCAATGTTTCGTTGGTTTAGGGTGTGTATCTTGGAATAAAAAATCTGAAGCAGATGAAACACTTTTACCGAGAAGCGTGTAAATTTTCTGGCGACAGTTGGAATAATAATGTTCTAAGTGTAAATGAATCCTTCATCAGTGAATCGTGTTTTTTGAATGATCAGATGGAACTGGATTCTTTTCGTAATATCAAAATGACGAAATATTATTACTTTTTTTTAATTGTACTTATAGATAAGGTTAGTTAGAACCCTTTTCACGAAAAAAAGCCAAATTAGAAATTTTGTTAGTTGGAACCCTCTTTCTCTCAGGTGACGCAATGTTACAGTTTCAAGACCATAAGTACCAAATGGCAGAACGCAGGCTTCATAAACTGTTCGTTTCAGGTTGATCGGTATTTTCCGGTTTTTAAGGATGTAGCCCATGTTTCCGAAAGCTGCCCAGCTAAGTGCAATTCTTTTTTTTAGCTTACGGTTTGGTTATCTCAGCCCAATCGAAGCTAATCGTACACCCACGTCAATTCTTCCGACTTCTAAAGTTTCGTCTAAAGATTTTAATAAAACTAGTTTCAACCAGTGAAACAACACGGAAGTAAAGATTTTCTTTGTCTTAAATTCTTGGTTCCCTGTACGATCTTAATCAGTAATAAGTTTTAGCTTATAATATAAATAAATAAAATTTCATACTCGCTAGAAATTTCACCATTAACAACACCAAATTGTTTTGTTTTCTACACTCATGTCAAACAACAATTATTATAAATAAATTCAAAATAATCCAGAAACGTTATCGGGCATGCACATCGTGTGCATTTCCAATTACTTTCGGAGAGAGTCGAAGTATTCCTGTCTCGCTCTCTTGTATTTTAAAATATTCTCGTACTCATTCATTGTTAATTACCATATTCTGCTCCATTTATTAGTGTATATAAACTGCAACGAGTTGAAGTTTTGTCACATTTGATAAAGGCGAAACATGTTATTCCTATAAAATATATTATAATAAAACTTCTAGAAAACTGGCGTTTTCATTCGTATTAATTATTCTCGTATTCTTTATTTGCGACATCTGGGTTTTAACCTATTTATATTATGATTTTCACAACCCGTTTAAGATGTTTATACTATATTTTAAACCATATAAGCTTGACTTACTGAAAGATTTATCGCACAGCTTAATAATTAAGTTCTTGTTTTGTAAAACGCTCTGTACCCGATATCAGTACAATCTTGATTGACATCTTTCAGACGCATCTTAGTCATTACTACTTTTTGTGCAAAGCGAGAATGGAAGGCATTACATTTATTACTTTATCAAGAGGTAAACTTGATCAAAACAAGGAGGAGATATGTGCATTTGTAACCGGATTCATGAACTTTTATAGGAAAACTTTATATGATAGAATGCCCAACGCAGATATAAAATGTGAATGCAGCGTTCACACTGAAAACGTTATATATGTATATTTTAACAAACAGCTTAGTTATTAAAACATCAATTTTCAATTATGTTAATGCTTAATAAACATACATCTCCATAGATGGCGTTAGAATGTGATAAGATAGATTATCTTAAAAAGATTAACATATGTAATCAAAATCTTCATAGATGGCACATTGAAACTGACATGTGAAATCTGGCATAGGACTTTAACATATATACAACTTCCAAAAATTTGTCATACATGGTCATAAAGAAAGGTGGAATGGGGAATGTTGTAATTACATAAAGCGTGCGCTTAACCCAACCAATGACAGGTCATAAGTCCTGTAAACACCTTGATCAACCATATTCAGTTTCCAATTTGCATCTTCGTCTCTATTGAGATACAATTAAATCATGAATTGATAACCCACGGTGGGTGAAATCCAGTATTCGTATACAAGTATAAGTAAACATTCACAAAAAAATAAATATTTTAAACTCAAGAAAACTAGTTCTTGACAACACTTTGATTTTTGTTTATAAAATTAAAAGTAATATGGTGCCTGCATATCTAACAAATAATATAGTAAATACTTATGAAATACGTAATTATTTGACGAGAAGTCGTGATAGATTCCGACTCCGGAGACCCAGACTTGAAAGTACAGAGAAAGGTGTTTTTTATAGAGGATTCAAATTATTTAACGAATTGCCAAATGAGGTAAGAGATGCCGGTTCTCTTGCGATCTTTCGTAGAAAATGCTTTAAATATGTTGTCAGTACCGATGTTTAGGGTTTTTGTTGTTTTTTTTTCATTTGTGTTTTTTATATTATTAATTGTTTATAAAATGTTGTTTTATAAGTTATAAAATGTTCGTGTAATTTTTTATAACTTTATTAAATAATTAAATAAATAAATAAAAATAGTGTAATGTACCACGGTTGGCAGCTTTGGGATGAAGTTTGAACTACACAATATTATGCAATCACTTTACACCTATGTAATTTATTTATTGTTCGAGGGCAGTGTGATTGTCACACTGTCCTGGTCTGGTGTAGAATTCACGTGACAATAAAAACATATCACGAGAATCACTATGATAGCTATAATACCCTTTACATCTATTTGGCTCATGCTGTCATGATGTAAAGAGCGATTCAACAAAATAACGATATTGAAAGCCAAGGCATTAACACTGTAGAACTCCATAGTAATATACGAGTACTAAGGAAATTGAAAATAACTTGTTAATCCACTAATTATTAAATAAAACGATATGTTTCGGGGGATACCTCCATCTTCAGGTGTAAAAATATAACAAAAACTAAACAAAGAAAGACTAATATAAAAACGCACATAAAATTCTTCTTCTTCTTTTTCTTCCTCTTAGTTTAGTTCGTATGACCTGTTTGTGATGGTGGGCTGTCCTGGGATGATGATGTCCAGCCATCTCTCCATCTCTTCGGCGGCCTTCCTGGTAATCTCTTGCTGCTTGGGTTTTCATCCTTTACAAATTTTTGCAATTCTTGTATTCTCCATGCGGTCCACTTGGTCTCTCCAAAAGCGCCTTCTGCTTCATCCCATCTCACTATGTCTTCAACACCACAGACAGACCTTATCGTTTCATTTTTGATCCGATCTCTGAGGGGGCGATGGGGCGAACGCATGCCTTGTATATCTTGACATATAAAATTCGATACAATAATTAAAATTTTATGCTATCATATAATATATATTTATATTATGTCTTTCTATAATATATATTTCATATAATATATATTTATATTATGTCTTATGTCTTATGTCTTTCTTTGTTTAGTTTTTTTTATATTTTTACACCTGAAGATGAAGGTATCCTCCGAAATATCGTCACCTGAGAATAAGAGGGTTCCAACTAACAAAATTTCACATTTTGCTTTTTTTCGTGAAAAGGGTTCTTACTAACCTTATCTATACATACAATTTAAAAAAAACATGTAATAGTATCGTCATTTTGATGTTACGAAAAGAATCAATTTTCATCTGATCATTCAAAACACACGATTCACTGAAGAAAGATTCATTTGCACTTAGAACTTTATTATTCCAACTGTTGCCAGATAAAATTTACACGTTTCTCGGTAAAAGAATCTCTGGAAATTGGAATAAAACCCTTTTATTCCAAGATACACACTCGAAACCAACAAAACTTTGACTTCATTTTTTTTAGCTTTTTACTTTTGTCAGTTGGAACCTTCTTACTCTCAGGTGACGATATGTCGTGTTTTTAATATTTTTTTTAACAATTAATGGATTAAACAAAGTTATTTTCAATTTCCTAAGTATAAAATAATGATAATATTTAGGCCAGTTATTGGTGTAGCATTCCGGGACTTATCACCATAGATACATAATACATTCGCTAAATAATTGATTTGGTTTAATAATCATAAAGTAAAGAAAGAGGATGAACTGATGTGAATGATATGCTTGAGGCATCACGAACGCGTTTAACCGGTCTAAATACCACAGTTAAACACTCATTTCCCAACAGGATAGATTTAAAAATAGGTAATACGATTCCAGTATAATTGCGGTTAATCAATTCTTCTATCAGTGATTTATGGAGAAATCTAAGAGATGATTCAAATAATATAAAATAATTAAAGAACGATATTAATTCATAAAGATGTCCATTTGATCATGAAATAGATATGTTTTTTTCCTTGCGAGGGTATTTGCACGTTTAATAATTATGTAGTAATGCATCATGCGTTATGCTATATTTTTTGTTGAGCATTGAGAACTGTGTATCATAGATACACAATGAACAACCAGCAACTAACACATGTATCTAAGATGAAGGATCTCGGAATCAGCTAAATTTTCATGCACATATTGAGAGGATTTGTGACATTGCACTGAGGATGTTGGGTTTCATCATTCGGACCGGAAGAGTATTCAGAGATTCCAATATCCTCAGAGTCCTATTCAACGCGTTATAATAATAATAATAAATTGGATAATTTATAAAGCGCCATTTTTATGAATTACTCATCTCAAGGGTGCTGGTTCGAAGGAGACTCAAAAGTGATTCTGTGATATGGAGTCCTCACGAGGCGAGATATTCCGTTATGCTGGAGAGGGTTCAGAAAAAAATTCTAAGGTATCTCTACATGAGGGAGTATGG
Organism: Lepidostoma basale; assembly: GCA_022606425.2. Classification (NCBI taxonomy): domain Eukaryota; kingdom Metazoa; phylum Arthropoda; class Insecta; order Trichoptera; family Lepidostomatidae; genus Lepidostoma; species Lepidostoma basale. Next base: position 692,959 of record JAHDVF020000524.1, on the reverse strand, counting down.
TAGTTATCCGTGGCTCTATCCCACGGCATTTCTTTTAGGAATACTCGGAACCAATTCTTTACAGCTTTGAAGAGATGGGCATCTCATTACCCATTTCTTTAAATTAATCAGGGGATATTTAAATTAATCACGGGAACTCGGCCGTGTTAGATCGTGTTGGTCTTTTTGTCTCTGATAGATTTCTCCGTCAGCGACAGCACAGATTGTTTTACCTACCGGCCACCAGAATGACACCGGTGGGAAGAATAATCAGTCTGCTGAACGCGGTCTCCTCGGAGATCGACGTCTTTCATATTAGTGAAGTTACGTTCAGGGGACAAATACTCTTGACTTTAGAAAGCATCTTGTCTTCCTAATGTCGAACCATCTCTAATGCGTTCCTGGTATTATGTTGTATTTTTATAATATTTTACCTGTACTCAATAAATGCCTTTAACATTTTGCTGTTTGTAATGTCTTTCGAGTTAATAAACTGATTTGATTTGATTTTTTTATTATTAACTAGTTGCATCCCGTGAAATATTCATGGAACTAATACAATATTAAATTTCACGTTTTTTTGTTTAATGTCATGCAACAATAAACAGAACGTGATTCAAAATAATCCAGAAACGTTCTCTGGCATGTGCATTTCGAATTATTTTAGCAGAGAATCGAAATATTCCTCTCTCGCTCTCTCTTATTCAATATTTTCTCGTACTCTTTATTTTACGACATCCGAGTTTTTGCCTTTATTATAATACTAGCTGACCCGGCAAACTTCGTACCGCTTCAGAATCAATAAATGTGTTAACCTAGAATGAGAATATGAATTTTCTTCATATATTTTTATCGTGATTTTTCCGAATGTTTTATTCGAGACGGAGACAAATCCAAAAAATCAAAGATTATAAAAATTGGTTAAGCTGTTCTTGAGTTATAAATGGCGACTAACGCGACTTTGTATTATGTATACATAGATTAATGATGTTATTTAAAATTTCTCGGTGGAATTTTAATGATAATAATGAAAAAATATATATATTTAAAAAGTTTTATATATTTATATTAAATGTAATTCCTCTCAGTTTTATGGCTTCGACAGGCTAACCAGAAGATGCAGCATGCTACGAAAACCTAGTCTTCGTCTGGTTCAGTTTAAACAGAAGATGGCAACGAGCTGGCGAAACTCGTATTTATTTGTTTATTTTTCATTGTTCAAGAAACATTAAATAAATGTTCATAATATGAATTAATAAATGTATTCATTGAATCATCCGAACAGTAGTGACTTATGGGTGTGAGGCGTGGACAATGACAGCGAAATCTGCAGAGCGACTGGATACTTTTGATAGAAGGGTGCTGCGCAGAACTCTGGGGCCTGTGAATGACGGTGAAGGCTGGAGAGTGCGGCATAATGACGAGCTGTACAATATTTACAAAGCTCCCAGTCTCTCCACACAGGTCAGACTGAATAGACTGAGATGGGCCGGTCACGTGCAGAGGATGCCGTCATCGCAAACCCCAAAAAGATTGCTGGAGTGGCACCCAGGTGGTAGAAGACCAATTGGACGACCAAGGCTGCGATGGGACGATGAAGTTGGGAGAGATGGAGCAAGATTAATAAGAGTGTCAGATTGGAGGGTCGAAGCGGAGGACAGGAGGAGTTGGAGGCGAAGAATACTGAAGGCTAAGGCTCGATATGGGCTGTAGGGCCATCGAAGAAAGAAGAAGAAGATTCATTGGTTTAGATGAGTTTTTTCGTTGCTACGCAATTTTCAATGGAAGAAAACAGACGTTTTCATGAATATAACTAAATAACCATCACGCAGTCACCCCGAAGGGGTAGGCAGAAATAATGGACTGCCACAATTTTCTTCTCTCGATTCCTCAACATGGGAAGCATGAACAAGCTCATCATCATGGGAAAATTGGAAGGAAGGCGACCACAATGACGACCACCGAACCGCTGGCCAGATCAAATCAGGGATCTGACTGGTCTCTCATTAGCTGCAGCCTGGAGACTGACGGGTGACAGGAGCGCATGGCGTGCTATGGTCAATAGTTTACAGGATGGACACGACCCTCAATCATGAGAAATACGACTGAAAAGAAGAATATGGAGTTTTACACATTTATTCCAGAAACAATAGATAAATATTTATTATAATATGGTTAGAAAATAGTTAATTTGTGAATATATAAATAACTAAACACTCTGTATTGTAAAGATATAAATGATTTTACATTTAGCATTGATTCTTGCTAGTAATGCTAAACTACCAATCATTGGAGAGAAGGAGGAATATCCACTTAGGAGTTCACTTGTTTCAACTGTTTGGCGGTCATATTCATAACTCGGATCTCCTGAGTGATGTAAGTCTATTTGTCCCTGATAATTACCTTCGTCAAAGACAGCAAAGATTGTTTTATTTGCCGCGCCAACCTGCCAAAAGTTATGCCCGTGGGTGGGGCAATCTTATTGCTTAATCGGGTCGCCTCGGAGGTCGACATATTTCGTGATAGTGTGAGTTGCCTCAGGGATGCAATATCAATGTTATGATTCTTTCTAATTCTTAATCTTAATGTTTTTTTTTATGTTTCTCTTATAAATTCTTATAACGTAATTGCAAACGATCTGGAATTACATATAATATACAGACATATCTGTAATGTTTGTGATTTTTATTCAAATAAATAAATGAAATGAAATAAGGCATTATCATATAAGGCATGCCTTGGCAGTGTGAAATATGTCAATCAAACTTTTAGAAAACATACGTTTTCATTCGTATTAATTTATACCTCTGATGTTTCCGTAAACTTGTTTTTATGAAAAAGTAGTTAAAGTAAATGTTTCTATTTTATTGATTATTATAAGATTTTTTACGTAGATATTTACTGCGTACAGAATACAGAAAAAGTGATTAACATGACAAATTGAATATTACACTCAACTAAAAACAATCTGCACACACGACAGGAAACACAGGATACATAGATCTGCTGGAATCTGTCACCCTCGATCATTTCCTGCAGCAGGAAATTATAAAGGGCAACCATTAAACACAGCTGATGAAGAAAACCATCATCACGAACATCATTAATGTCGTTTTAATTGCTGGAGCTATGTCATAATGTTTCCTGTTTGTAGAGCAATTATTACAAAATGTCATGCGGTTATCTATTGTATGATCGATGAGTTCTCTTATTCATGATTTTTTTATAGTGTATAGTTTTAATGCATTTAATTTATAATAGTGCACACGATTGTTTAGTTGTTTTACTTGGATTTAATTTGTGTAAATTGTGACAAATTTGTTTCGCCTGCGAGGGCATTCTCAAACTGAACCTAATCGCCAAACAGTGCGTGCTTATGTTGATTTAAGGGTAAATTATATCATGTAAATTTTTGAGTTGTTAAATAAAACAATTTTAAGGCTTTTCTCAGTGATAAAAATCTTAAAATTGTTTTATATAACAACTCAAAAATTTACATTATATCTCTTCTTCTCTGGTTTCAATCCTGGGATTGGTTTGCAGCAATTTCCTCCATTATTCTCTTCCACTTTCCCCTGTCTTGTGCGGCTCTTTTGAGATCTGCATATGATGAGCAGCGCACGTCCACCAACAGGTTCTCCAGGTACTCTCGGCGTGGGCGTCCCCTAGAGTTTGTCCCCTCGATCATACCCTCCATTATGGCATGCAAGAGACCTTCTTGACGTATTACATGGCCGATCCATCTTGCACGCCTTTCGGACAAGGTCCCGAGCAGGTGCCTTCCTCCTTCGATTCCTTGAAGAACTTCCTCATTCGTGATGTGGTCTCTCCAGGAAATTCCTAATAGTCTTCTATAGGACCACATCTCAAAAGCCTCTAGTCTCCGCTTATCCCTTTCGGATAGGCACCATGTCTCGCAGCCGTACATCAAGACACTCCATACATAGGTCTTGATGAGGAGTATTCTCAGTTTTAGGTCTATATTATTTGACTCTATTATTTTCGACCTTTTGTTAAATGCAAGCCTAGCCTGATGTATACGACTGTCGACCTCGCTCTTAGACCGACCGTCCCATGTTATTTTGCTCCCGAGGTAGACAAACTCCTATAATTTACCCTTAAATCAACATAAGGAAAGACTGTTTGGCGATCACATTCGGTTTGAGAATGACCTCGCAAGGCGAAACTAGTTTGTCATAATTTACAAAATTTATATAAATTAAATCCAAGTAAAACCACTTAACAATTGTGTTGACTATTATAAATTAATAATGGAGTTTTACAAAATTAATACCTCAACCACAATAAGTTTTAATGCACTTTTATAATGCACTCACATCATAAAAATCAGTAGCGTCTTACGATTACTCAGAATTTAAATTTATAAGTATTATACTATAAACGTTAACGGTGTAAATGGAGTACGGTGTCGTGGGAAACTGAGAAAAACTTAACTTGATCAAATTAATCTAATTTTAAAGGTCGGTCATGCAAGAAATCGGAAAAATCAACGTGCGTGTATGACTCGCTATATGAATGTGGATCCATTCTCTCTGATATTATGTTGCTGTTGTTGTTGTATAAACTATATATTTATTGTTTCTTGAACAATGATGTAATACTCAATATTTAATAATTAAAACGATTGAAAATGTCTGTTTCTAAACATTTGATAATGCATTAGTAAGGCGAAGCATGGCCATTCCCTTAAAATATAAGAAGTCTTTTAGAAAACGGACGTTTTCATTCATAAATATTAATTATACGAGTATATTAGTTGTATTGTGGATTGTTTTTCTGTGTGTGCCTTAATTGAATAGTTGAAGTAAACTAAGCATTATCTAATAAAAAAAATGTAAGTATGCTTTATCGTTCCATCTGTCATATAAAATGAAACTGCATACTTAGATTTTTTTATACCTATTTTAACATACTTCGATAATCCATTGTTTTGGCAAAAACACTTTAATATTTCAACATCATTAACTGTTCAATTGAAATACTGTTATAATATCACAATTGTTAATGGAATGGATGATGCTAACATAGGTAAGCGAACCAGCTGTCTCGACAATTTCATCGACTGTGATATTATTACAGTGTTTCAATTAAATAGGTAATAATTAATATACTTCGACGATTCAATTTAATATGGAATCTTTTCAATGTTTGTGAATATTCTTTAACGTGGTGATGTATGGTGTAAACTAACTAACTAAGCATTCACACTTTTATTTCCTGACATATTTCTCTCGCTTCCTCAACATTCATACATCGTGTCATGCACGCGCGTCGATTTCTCTGACTCCTCACATGGCCAACATTCAATATTTGATTTATTTGATCGTGCCACGTTTTCCTCGGTCTTCCTCTATTTCTGGTTGCATTTACATCGCTAACATATATTTTTTTAACATTCTTTCTTCATTCATTCTTTCCATGTGTCCAAACCATCTTAATGACCCCTTCATTATTTTGTTCATAGCACCATCATTCGCACCGCATTCACTTCTTATATTTTCATTCGACACTCTATCATATACAGAGTATCAGCACATTCGTCTAAGAGATCTCATTTCTAGTGCATTTATTCTACTTTCATCCTTCTTTTTCCATGCTTCGCTTCCATACATAAGGGTCGGTAGAAGAACACCATTGTGCACGGCCATTCTAGTTTTTTTTTATAGGTTTCGTATGTTGTAAGGTGGGTAATCGCAGTTTTATTATTATTATAAATATATATTTTTTTATTATTATATTGCGCCATTTTAAGTAATACTCGTATGTTGCAGTTCGAATTATAAAGGTCATCTTACGCCACCCTTTATAATTTTATTTAGAAGTTATTCACTGCAATTAAAACTTAAATGTCAACATTGTTAATAACACTCATATAATAAACAAATGCTATCGTGAATGCAATTGTTTTGCAATGATTTCAAGTGATTTTTGAAAATCGAACAAAGTGGCGATTCGTCGCAATCCATCACGGTGGATAATTTGACAAATTGGATAATTTCAGGACATGATTATAGGTAATTTGTCACTTGTTCGTCTGGTCCATCAAAACATGGTGATAACTTCATACCTGTTATTATTTTTAATAGGGTCATAAACGCTCGTGATATTTGCATAATTAATTTAATTTCGGATATTAAATCGTAATTCTCAGTTTACTATTTGAACGAAAGTAATCAATTGACCAAACATTGATATCTTAATCACTTCCCATTCCTCTTCTTTCTCAGCTTATTCCCGTCCAGTCCTGGACAAAGGCCTCCTCCATTCGCTTCCATGTCACTCTGTCTTGTGCAGACTGCATCCAGGTTATTCCGACGTGTCTATTTAGATCTTAATCACAAACACCATATATCGTTAACATTGTGGAAATTCACAAATAACTAACTAACTAACTAACCATCACGCCTCCCCCCCAAGGGATAGGATGGACTGCCACACTTTTCTTTCCTGAGATACTTCTCTCGCTTCCTCAACTTTGATAGATCGTGTCTTGCACGCACGTCTATTTCTCCCATTCCTCACGTGGTCGACATTCAATATTTGATTCATTTGATCGTGCCACGTTTTCCCCTGCCTGCCTCTATTTCTAGTTCCATTTACGTCGTAAAAAAAAACACTTCTTTACCATTCTATCTTCATTATTTTTTCCATGTGTCCAAACCATCTTAATGATCCTTTCATTGTTATGTCTCCACAATTATTAATTAATTTTAATCTAAACACTGTAGTTTCATATTTAATATTTCTTAAACGATGATGTAAAACTATATATTAAATAATTAATACCAATTAAGACGTCTGTTTTCTAGAAGGGTTAAATATAATTTATTTATTTAATTTAGTTAGACATTTGATAAAGCATTAAAAGGACGAAACGTGTCATTCACATACATTTTAATTAAATTTATAAAACATGCGTTTTCAGTCGTATTAACTTTTTATGTATAGCAGGTCATTTGAACCCAATTACTATATACATTTTTTTCAGTTATTATATTGATTTTTTCAGATGTTAATTGGTGATGAACCCTGGGACAATAGGCATAGCAGTCAGAACTCGCGCCACCCTACCACAAAGCTCGTACTTTGCTCCACTTATGAATATATTTTTCACGATATGTTCCGAAGGTAGCTTTATAAACCTTAAAATATTATACACTGCATGTTTCGGAGGTGACTTCCTCCATCCACAAATTATGGAGAATTTTTCGCTAATGATCATAACTCACCGTTCTAAAATTCTGTTCGTCCTCGCGCACACTTTTTCCTACCCCTCCTTCTCTCCTCCATTTTATGTTTCTTTCTTCATATGTAGTTCTCTGATTTTATATTTAGTTTACACTCTCACCCTGGCGCAGCTCCGGCTGAAGCGAAACCGGTTGGTGTTACCAAATAAAGTGGTCTAAATTCAAATACTGAAAGTACTTAAAGTGAATGGTGCACTTAAAGTTGTCATCGCAAACAAAAACCTACCCAAAAAAGCTAGAATGGCAGTGCACAATGGTGTTCTTCTACCGACCCTTATGTATGGAAGCGAAGCATGGAACTGGAAAAAGAAGGATGAAAGTGGAATAAATGCAGTAGAAATGAGATTTCTTATGGTAGACGAATGTTTGGATATTCTGTGTATGATAGAGTGTCGACTGAAAATATAAGAAGTGAATGCGGTGTGAATGATGGTGTTATGGACAAAATAATGAAAGGATCATTAAGATGGCTTGGACACGTGGAAAGAATAAATGAAGAAAGAATGACAAAAAAATTATATGTTAACGATGTAAATGGAACCAGAAATAGAGGTAGACCGAGGAAAACGTGGCACGATCAAATAAATCAAATATTGAATGTCGGCCATGTGAGGAGTCAGAGAAATCGACGCGCGTGCATGACACGATGTATGAATGTTGAGAAAGCGAGAGAAATATGTCAGGAAAGAAAAGTGTGGCAGTCCATTCTTTCTAGCTACCTCTTCGGGAGACGCCGTAATGGTTAGTTAGTTAGTTACTAAAAGTGTATTATTATTTTATTTAAAGTGAAATAATTCAATCATCAATCTCTTCTATATTCCCATTCACCTTGTGTTATGGATTGACATTTGAATAAATTGAAGCACACATTTAATTTTCACAACACTTTATTTTTTTATATTTCAGACATGTTTCTGTTAAAATTTGTGCACAGAAGAAGGACCAAAACATGTTTGAAATTAAAAAAATAAAGTGTTGTGATAATACAAAGTGCATTTTAATTTATTCAAATGATCATCAATCATTTGTTTATTTTAACTGGGTTTTTTAACTTACAAAGAAAATATACAAAGAGTTCTTAGGCCTGAATAAACTTAATTAAATTCTTTTCTCACTTAATAACGAATCGAGTTATCTTATTCGGCCACACGATGGAAGAGCAGAATTTTAATTAATTTATCTGATTGCCCTTCATCCTTCTGCTTTGGCCTTTTAATGACCCTAATTGCGCGCGGGGAGGTCTTTGTAACCCTCTCGAAGATGGGATATTGTTTTTTGTATCTCAAAGCGGGAGATCTAATGATTCTTTAAATTAAAAAGGAAACTTGTTCATATATATAAGAATTGAATGATTTGAACATTCCACCACTAATATCTTTAATGTTACATTTATAATGATTTACACAAACCATGTTATTTATTGTTTCGGCATTCACTTTGTGGTATGACATGATTAAATTATAAATAAAATACTTGTTTTTTACCACTTCAGTATTATATTTACACGACTAGTTTCGGAAGCTACAGATGCTTCCATCTACAGGATTCAATATAAACTAAAGCATTAATATTATATATAACAATTATCTGTACTGATAGAGGTGGGGGGGATTATAGGTGATTGGTGGCGGGGGTAAGTGAGGGGGTAGGGGTTCGAGATAACGAGAAGCATCTGTAGCTTCCGAAACTAGTCGTGTAAATTATAATACTCAAGTGGTGAAAACGAGTGTTTTATTTATAATTTACACAAACCATAATAAACACACTTTAAATATGGTGTTTATTTTAGAGGTTTAGTTTTTAAACTGGCTACATTGTTTTTACAGACTGTAAATTTGACAGTTGATAGTTGATTTGAAGTTAGTACGTTTTGCCATTTTACCCAGTTCTTCACTAAAGGCGTCAAAAACTGGACTTCACGATTGCGCTTCATTCGAACTAGCCGTGGCGCTCATATGCCCGAAATCATATTAAACATTAATGGCATAAAATTATCTATTAAATTAAGCTAATATCACAGATATTAAGATTATTTTAATGTGTTTTTTATTCATTTTAAATTTTTATACCTCTAAAAAAAACACCCTTCATATGACAATGTGTTTGCGGCACCCTAATGGAGCAACTGGGCAATACGTACTGACTACAAATCAACTGTCAACTGTAGAAACTGGTAGGTCAAACAATCTATGCTGTCATCTTGAGATAGGATACCTAATGAAGGGATTTTCAGAGCCTGCAATGCAGAGGACATTGTGTGATGGATTAGGCGAAGAAAACCATTCTGGAAGTAGCACGTTGAGGAAAAAAAACCCAGCGAGGATTCCCAAGATTCAAGAGACTCTACAGGGCATCGACCACAAGGATGACCAGCAAAGAGATGGAGAAAAGGTTGGACGTCTTCATCACAGGATCATGATTGATATCCTGTCAGAACAGATCGTAAGTGAATATTGAATTAGGGGTTGGGGCTTTAGTATTACGTTAGAATATCAAATGCAAATATAAAAAGTGAAGGAAATGAGAATAAAAGTGTTATGAATGAGATAAAGAAAGAGTCATTAATACGGATTGGACACATGGAATGAATAAATGAAGAACGTTAACGTTTAATGTTAACGAAGCAAATGGAATTTCCTCTATTTCAATACAAGAAATAGAGGAAGACCGAGAAAAACATGGCGCGATCAGATCAATCAAATGTTTAATGTCACCCGCGTGAGTAGTAGGAGAAATAGACGTGCGTGCATGACACGATGTATGAATGTTTAAGATTCGAGAGAAGTGTGTCAGAAAAAAACAGTAGTAGTCCATCCATTCTATCTACCCCTTCTGGGAGACATGTTGTTGAGTTAGTTCGTTAATTAAGATAACAGCTTATTTTCTATTTCATTCTGTAACAATCATGTAACACATCAAATTAATTAATTGTATCTCAAAAGAGACGAAGATGTAAATTATTTTGGAAACAGAATATGGTGGTAGAGGCGTTAACAGGACTTATGACCTCTCATTTGTTGGGTTAAGCGATCGCTTTAAGCTTACATCTAATCTTAATAGATGGCGCTAGTGTAGATTGAATTAAAATATCAATTGTTTGTATCAAAGTGTTTCTCATCATAGAAGCATCTTTCAAAAATTTGTCAGACTTGGTGGTTGTAAAGCGATCGCTTAACCCAACCAATGACAGTTCATAAGTCCTGTAAACGCCTCTACCACCATATTCTGAGATACAATTAATCCTTAAATTATGAACCCGTGATGGGTAAAATCTCGTATTTGTCTACAAGTATTTGCATACATTAAAAAAAACATATTGTTAATGAATGCGCCTGTTTTACTGAAGATATCTTATGTTTTATAGGAATCACATATTTTGTCTTGCTAAGGCATTATCAAATGGACAATTTCCAGTTCAATTTGATTTTATTTTTGATTTTTGACTCTTGTTATCAATTTTAAAAATATTTATTTTAAAAAATCCATTTAACACTTTTTCCAGTTCATTTTTATATTACAATTAAAAAATGAAATCAATTATCCAATTAAAAGACGATTCTTAGTATCAAGATGACCACACAGAATACAATTGAAAAAACAGTTTTATAATGAAGTGGTCCTGTAGGGTAAGGAAACATCGGAACTTTAAGAACGAGCATTAACGAATGTTTGAGAAATTAAAAGAAACGATAAACACACTAATTAAGACAATTATTCTCTAATTACGAGTTCCTCTGGCATTTGCCTCGCAATCAAAAAACTATGCATTCGCCCTTATTCTGCTTCTTCTTCATTTAATTCTTTTAATAGATCTGACGATCTGTGATACAGAAATCATGTCTCTTCTGATGATTAGGTCCGGCTGTGGGCGGTGTCCGGAGGGGATTTCATAAGCGGCTGTATATGCAAGTCTGTCACCATCCATTTGGGCTACATGGTCCCTCCAGTAACTTCTACTAGATCTACTCCACTGAACGATATCCTCTATTTCGCAAGTTTTTCTTATGTCTATGTCGCGGACACGATCTCGGAGAGATTTTCCGGTAATTGATATTAGGACCTTCATCTCCGATGTTCTTAGTAGTCCCTTGTGACAGTGTCGGCCCTTACAATACTTATTTATTCATTCCAAGCGAAAGCCAATAAAAAAATAACAAAATCTGGGAAACAATAAATGTCATTAAAAACAACCAAGATATTATAAATAACCAACTACACGTAACTTCTAATCCCAAAATAGATTTATTTCGCTTGTCCCATTATTCCAACTAAACATCAATTTACCCTGCCGCTAAATTAAATTTCACTCCAATTTTTCACTCGTCATTTAGTATATAAAATTCTCTTTCATTTAACTGTTAAAATTTATACACTGAAGAAGGGAAGTTTGTGTCCCGAAACATGCTTGTGAAAAATACAAAAAATACAAACAATAAAAAATGTTTGTGAAATGTATACTTATATCTGTATACGAATCCTGGATTTTCACCTGTGGGTGGTTAATTCAAATTTTTAACTGTATCTCAGACAGGTCATAAGTCCTGTAAACACCTTGATCATCCATATTCAGTTTCCGGTTTGCGTCTTCGTCTCTATTGAGATACAGTTAAAAATTTGAATTAACCACCCACAGGTGAAAATCCAGGATTCGTATACAGATATAAGTATACATTTCACAAATATTTGTAATTATTCTGGTCAATTCTTTGGCGTATAAGATAGGAGTGATACTCCAGGCGACTTCTAAAACAGTGCGCTAGGAGGCGGTAGCCTCTTCGCATTGTGTTAATAAAGTAGTTTGCTAAATGCTTAACAATCATTCTTCATAGATGGCGTTAGTGGGTGGATTGTATAGATTAATCTTAAAAAATTAATTAGTACAATCAAATCTACATAGATGGCTAACTGGAACTGACACGTGAAGATAGGTATGGATTTGGAGTATATATACAACTTCCAAAAATGTATCATGCATGATCATCATAATAACAATGGTGGAATGGGGAATGTTGTAATTACATAAAGCGTGCGCTTAACCCAACCAATGACACGTCATAAGTCCTGTAAACACCTTGATCATCCATATTCAGTTTCCGGTTTGCGTCTTCGTCTCTATTGAGATACAGTTAAAAATTTGAATAAAAAATGGTCTACTCAAAGCCATCGCTGTAAAATATTAATGTTGTTATTTAGGAGAATGTTAGAAGTTCATTGTAAATTATTAATATTTCATTTTTCTTCTTTCCGGTGCCGTGTGAGGTCCCCCCATTGTTGGCGATCACTGCAGAAAAGGCATATCTGTCTTGTGCCACATGGAACAGGTTCTAAACTCCGCTCACTCCTGTCCATTGCCTTATTTTTTAGCTGCCAGGACAATTGCCTTCTTCCGACGTCCCTCTATTTAACCCATTAAAATTAGCCGAAGGAAGTGGTATATTTCTCCCCTTAGCACATGACCCAAATATGACCCTTTCTAACTTTCACACTAGACAACAGCTTTCTATTAGCTTTGGTTCTCTGTAGAACGTAGTAGTAATATTTCATACCCAAATCAAAACCCTTCTTCTTCTGCTTCCTCTTAGTTGGGTCGTATGACCTGTTTATAACGGTGGGTTGTCCTGAGATGATGATGTCCAGCCACCTCTCCACCTTTTTGGCGGCCTTCCTGGTAATCTCTTACTTTAACAATTTTTGCAATTCTTGTATTCTCCATACGGTCAACATGGTCTCTCCAAAAGCGCCTTCTGCTTCTTTTACTCCGCCTCTGCTTCTATATTTTATTAAAACCCAACTTGTATATTTGTTTTGTATTACTTTCTTTACAACATCAGATGAGAGTAGTGATGTCAGGAGTTCCACTAAAGAACACCAAGGAGTTTGTCTACCTCGGGAGCAAAATAACATGGGACGGTCGGTCTAAGAGCGAGGTCGACAGCCGTATACATCAGGCTAGGCTTGCATTTAATAAAAGGTCGAAAATAATAGAGCCAAATAATATAGACCTAAAACTGAGAATACTCCTCATCAAGACCTATGTATGGAGTGTCTTGTTGTACGGCTGCGAGACATGGTGCCTATCCGAAAGGGATAAACGGAGACTAGAGGCTTTTGAGATGTGGTCCTATAGAAGACTCTTTGGAATTTCCTGGAGAGACCACATCACGAATGAGGAAGTTCTTCAAGGAATCGAAGGAGGAAGGCACCTGCTCAGGACTTTGTCCGAAAGGCGTGCAAGATGGATCGGCCATGTAATACGTCAAGAAGGTCTCTTGCATGCCATAATGGAGGGTATGATCGAGGGGACAAACTCTAGGGGACGCCCACGCCGAGAGTACCTGGAGGACCTGTTGGTGGACGTACGCTGCTCATCATATGCAGATCTCAAAAGAGCCGCACAAGACAGGGAAAAATGGAAGAGAATAATGGAGGAAATCGCTGCAAACCAATCCCAGGATTGAAACCAGAGAAGAGATTACTTTCTAACCGATCACGAATATCAGATGCAGCGTTCATTTATACATTTAAAACACGTCTTAATTATAATTGTTATTAAGTAACAAAAATACTTAAAAACATCTTGATAATACGTATAATATTTTATTTAATTCCATTTAGGTAATTCTAATTGAGGACCGTTTCCACAAAGCGAAATATCTACAAAATGTTAATTTTTCAGGAGAAGGTTTTTTCATGTTCAAAATAATACGTTTTGTATGAAATCGCGATATTTGAACCGCTACAACTTCGCACATAAACCGTTTTGTTAAAATTTTATCACATGGAAGAACCCATTTTCATAAAAAAAAAACTTTTTTTTTGTAGAAATTTTACTTTGTGAAAACGGTCCTCAATTATACCCTAATTTGTACACTGAATTGTAATATTATTAGGATATACCATATATTTTGTTTTAAGAACCATATACCATATATTATGGTTAATTTTTATTATTCACTTTTTGAGTGTCCCGACAGCTGTTTAGCCAACCGAAGTTGGCATCTCAGGTATTACAAACTACCTACTTGTTTTTTGTAACAAACAGCTGTCGCGACACTCAAAAATTGAATAATATAAATTGTGATATCATAACAGTGTTATAAATTTTAACAGTTAATATTGCTGAAGTATCATAGTGTTTCGGGCTATACAACGTTCAAAATATCTTCAAACAGAAAACTTAAATTTAAATTCTAGTTAAACTGTAGTGTGGAAAAAACAGTGTATTATATATTTAAAAAAACGCAAAACATTAAACGTGATATATTTATTTACGACCGAACCAATACATAGTCACCTTCATGTCACCAAATATTATTTTTTAAATAATAGAAGCTGACAAAAAAAATTAAGGCCATTTTTTGCTAAGATTTTTCTATCGCATAAATCATTATTTTATAAACAAACTACTTCTGAGTATGTTGCAGTGTACATATTTGTATGTGCTTTACGCCTAATCGGTACTCACTTTTATCCTGTTTTATTTACTTATCATCAACACAGTTCAAACATTACAGTCAATACTTCTCACGTGATAATATAATATTTGTTGAGCACAGATTTTTTTATTAAACGAAACCGCAATGTGTGAACCGAAAGCTAAATTTATTATTTAAACATGTACACATCGTTATATTAATAAGTAACTTGCATTGCTACTTTTTTCACGTAATAGTGAAATAAGAAAACTACTGCTCTTAAATATTAATTACCAAAGAGAATGACACTACAAGCATTTCTTGGTTGTTTTGCAGTAAAAAAATGGTCGCGAATTACGGTTAGCTACATTTACAGCTAAGACAGATACGAGTAGTCCCTGTTCATCATAATATTAAAAAGTTAATTTATTGTTTCTTGAACAATGATGTAAAACTCCATATTAAATAATTAATACGAATGAAAACGTCAGTTTTCTAGAAGTATTTTATTTTATGGGAATGACGCCCTTCTAAGGCATTATCACATTTGATGATGCCTTAGAAATTTGAAACACATGCATAAAATATAATAAATTTCTAGAAGACTGACGTTTTCATTCGTATTAATTAAAAAGTTTACAATTTAGTAAAAAGGAACTAAATTAAATTATGTTTAATTAGATTTTCTAAAAAACGCCCGTTTTTTAATCAATATTAAACGTGAAAATGCCTTAGAAGGGACAAACGTGTGATTCCTATAAAATATAATAATAATTCTGGAAAACTGGCGTTTTCATTCGTATTAATTAAAAAGTTTACAATTTAGTAAAAAGGAACTAAATTAAATTATGTTTAATTAGATTTTCTAAAAAACGCCCGTTTTTTAATCAATATTAAACGTGAAAATGCCTTAGAAGGGACAAACGTGTGATTCCTATAAAATATAATAATAATTCTGGAAAACTGGCGTTTTCATTCGTATTAATTAAAAAGTTTACAATTTAGTAAAAAGGAACTAAATTAAATTATGTTTAATTAGATTTTCTAAAAAACGCC
Source organism: Lepidostoma basale (assembly GCA_022606425.2). NCBI lineage: Eukaryota > Metazoa > Arthropoda > Insecta > Trichoptera > Lepidostomatidae > Lepidostoma > Lepidostoma basale. The sequence continues at coordinate 677,241 of JAHDVF020000524.1, read as the reverse complement.
CGTTTTTTAATCAATATTAAACGTGAAAATGCCTTAGAAGGGACAAACGTGTGATTCCTATAAAATATAATAATAATTCTGGAAAACTGGCGTTTTCATTCGTATTAATTAAAAAGTTTACAATTTAGTCAAAAGGAACTAAATCAAATAATGTTTAATTAGATTTTCTAAAAAACGCACGTTTTTTTTAATCAATATTAAATACCAGAAGGGCCAAATATCTAATTCCCATAAAATATAATAAAATTTTAATTAGAAAACTGACGTTTTCATACGTATTAATTAAAAAGTTTATAATTTAGTAAAAAGGAACGAAATTATAAAGATGTTTAATTTTATTTTCTAAAAAACGCACGTTATTTTAATCAATGTTATAACCGAAACATGTCTGTGTTAAGTAAAATAAAGTGTTGTAATACCAAGTGTAAGTATATGTGTTCAAACAGTCATATTATTTATTTTTTGTTTCTTGAACGATGATGTAAAACTCCATATTAAATAATTAATACGAATGAAAACCTCAGTCTTATAGATGTTTTATTAAATTTTACATGAATGATATGTTTTGCCTATCTAAGGCATTATCAAATGGCATTTGAATGGCAAAGACATTTGATAATGTCTTAGAAGGGCGAAACATGTCATTCTCATAAAATATAATAAATTTGTATTAATTAGTCAAATTCATTAACATACTCGTATAATTTTTTTACCATTCTTTCTTCATTCATTCTTTCCATATGTCCAAACCATCTTAATGATCCTTTCATTATTAAAAATTAAAAAAATATATATGTTAATGATGTAAATGGAACCAGAAATAGAGGAAGAAAATAAATCAAATATTGAATGTCGGCCATGTGAGGAGTCAGAGAAATCGACGCGCGTGCATGACACGATGTATGAATGTTGAGGAAGCGGGAGAAATATGTCAGGAAAGAAAAGTGTGGCAGTTCATTCTTTCTGCCTACCCCTTCGGGGAGACGGCGTGATGGTTAGTTAGTTAGTTAGTTAGTCATATTCATGAATCATAAAATTATTTTGAACTCAATTTTAAAAAAAATATTAAATAGCAAGCGAACAAAATACACTTTCGTATCAGATAACTTGTGCTTTTATGCATCGAAGTATTGATGTCGTGTAACCTAGTTTGTTATTGAAATATTGTGACATCTGTCTGCATTGTTTGCAGTCACCGTGTCGCCATCCCAGTTGGAGCTTTGCTGTTCGCCGCCGGTCTCGACCACATTTCAATAGGGTGATTCGCAAGAACCGTTTACTGCAGAATGTGGACCGCGAGCGACATCTCTGAACAACAATGCGAACCGCAAAATTTCGAAGAAATTATCTTCATACATTGTATGAAGAATGCGCCCTTACAACAATCATATTTTTGAATAAATTCGAATGTATAACACCTATTTTTAAAACTAACTAACTAACTTACCATCACGCCGTCTCCCCGGTGAGGTAGACAGAAATAATGGACCTCCACACTGTTCTTTCAAATCAAATCAAATCAAATCAGTTTATTTTCTCAAAAGATTTTACAAACAACAAATATAGTTTAAGGCATCTATTGAGAACAAGTAAAATATAAAAAAAGTATAATACCAGGAACGCATGAAAGATGGTTCGACAAAAGGAATACAATATACTCTCCAAAGTCAAGAATATTTGTCTTCTGAACGTAATTTCACGAATATGAAAGACATCGATCTCCGAAGCGATCATGTTTCGCAGTTTGATTACTCTCCCCACCGGCATCACCAGAGGCAGGTCGTTTCTGCATGCTGGGAGATAAAACAGTCTGTGCTGACGCTGTCGAAGATAACCATCCGGAACTTAAAGATGGATAGCCTCCAAGATGACGGAATTCTCAAAGAATCCCCTGATAAGTCTGAAGAAATGGATAAGTGTGCACCCATCTCTTCTTATTTGTAAAGTATTGGTCCCCAGCATGCCCAAGAGGAATGCAGTGGGATAAAGCCACGGATAGCTACCAAACTTCCTCATGTAGAGATATCTCAGAAATCTTTTCTGAACCCTCTCCAACATGAGCGAGTATCTCGCCTCGTGGGGACTCCATATCACCGAGCCAGACTCGAGCCGGCTCCGGACCAATGAGTTATACAAAATTCGCAAAGCATAGGGATTCTTGAAAACTCTACCAGTTCGGAGAATAAATCCCAACATTTTCAGTGCAACTCCACATATTCTCTCAATGTGAGTATGGAAAGTCAGCCTACTTTCATAAACAATACCAAGATCCCTTATCGTTGAAACACGCTTGAGTTCCAGACATAATCAAATCAAATCAAATCAGTTTATTTTATCAACAGACATTACAAAATTTATTTTTAAGGCATCTATTGAGAACAGGTAAAATAATATATTATATATAGTATACTACCAGAAACGCATAAGAGATGGTTCAACATTAGGAAGACAGGATACTCTCCAGAATTAAGAGTATTTGCCTTCTGAACGTACTTTCACTAACATGAATCGATCTCCGAGGAGACCGCGTTCAGCAGACTAATTGCTCTTTCTACCGGTGTTACCAGAGGCAGATTGGTTCTGGCGGCCGGTAGGTAAAACAATCTGTGCTGTCGCTGTCGGAGATATCTATCGGGGACAAAAAGCCGAACACCCCCCAGTACGGCCGAGTTCTCGAAGTATCCCCTAATTAATCTAAAGAAATGGGTAATTAGATGTCCATCTCTTCGAAGCTGTAGAGAATTGGTTCCGAGCATTCCAAAAAGAAATGCCGTGGGATAGAGCTAAGGATAGCTACCATACTCCCTCATGTAGAGATACCTCAGAAATTTTTTCTGAACCCTCTCCAGCATAACGGAATATCTCGCCTCGTGAGGACTCCATATCACAGAACCACTTTCGAGTCTGCTCCGAACCAATGCGTTGTATAGGACTCTGAGCACATTGGGATCCCTGAAAACTCTGCCGGTCCGGACGATGAAGCCCAACATCTTCAGTGCAGTGCCACAAATCCTCTCAACATGTGCACGAAAAGTCAGCCTACTCTCATAGATGATCCCGAGATCTCTCATCTTTATTATCTCGCTTCCTCAACATTATTCCATTGTGTCATGCACGGTCTCAATTTCTCCGACTACTCATGTCGCCGATATTCAATTTTTTATTTATTTTAACGTGCCACGTTTACCTCGGTCTTCCTCTATTTATACTTTAAATGTACTTTCTTTACCATTCTTTCTTCATTTATTATTTCCACGTGTACAAACCATCTTAATGATCCTTTCATTATTTTGTTCATAACACTTTCACTTCTTATATTTTCATTGGACATTATCATACACAGATTTCACACACATTCGTTTAAGATATCTAATTTCTACTGCATTTATTCTACTTTCATCCTTTATTGTCGGTTCATGCTTCACTACCATACATAAGGGTCGGTACATAAACACCATTGTGCACTGCCATTAGAAACTATGTTAAAATATATCGTCGTAATCATCATCAATATTGTTAATATGGCAATACAAAAATATACAATTTGTATAAAATTTACTGGATATAAAACAACCCCATAGAATAATTCAAATGGGGAGTATAACCCAGAAACGAAATGATAGCTCAATGAAAGTTAGTGTGCCAGCTAAAATTACGTCACGGACGCCGGCGTAGCGGCGCCTAAGCCCAGACACCGCGGCGCTCTTTTGGCACAATACTTTATCTTCTAGTTCCAAGGCCAAAGTGTTATTCCAGCTTTTATCTCCTGACTAAACATTACTTAGATTAATGTTTTGCAATACTCGTTTACTGATTACGTAACTGGGATGTATATTTATAATATTATATAGTGTGTTTTTTTAGAGGATTAATTTTTAAACTAGCAACATTGTTTCTACAGACTGTCAATTTGAAAGTTGACAGTTGATTTGTAGTCAGTAAGTTTTGCCATTTTATCATAAATAGACTGACATCAGAACAGCTCTTGCAAATTGTGCAAATTTATTTTGAAAATCATGGTTCGGTTCGCCAAATTTACCGTGTACTACGTCCATTTTACGGTCGACATAATCGTCCATCTGAGCGCATTATTCGAAAGACCTTGGATCGTTTTCGCACCACGTACACTCCGGATAATCAGTTTTTATCAGTTTTATTGAAATTGAAAAAAGTTTACAAAATAACACATACAATAATTGTATAAAATAGGCAAAAAGCCTTTACAAATCGAAAAAAATCATTAGAACATAATTGGGAATAATGAAATAATTCATTTTAAAGTAGTATAAAGCAAAATACATGTTTAAAAACAATTTAGAATTAGGTTATACAATAAAAGTATGCGCAAGAAAATAAAAAATGATTGAATTCCAGAAAGATTTACACCTAAATGTTTTACAGTGTCAATAAATATCTTGTATAATAGATAAATACATATTTATATAAAAAATATTTCTAACATTGATTGTGTGCTTACATTTTTAACTCTTTCAAAATTATGAACATGTCATTACAATTTGTTCCAACTGTCATTTGTTAAGTAGAGAATAACTTCTAGGAAGGTTTGTTCCTAAACCAAATTTTGGCATTCTGGAAGTTACTCTGACATTAATGTTACTAAATATTTTCTTTCCTTCATCACTAAAATATTTTAATTTAAGCTACGTTAAGAAAAACATTAAAACTAAAATACAATAATTACTTTAAGTGGCCTTCATATTAGTAAAACCAAGAGTGGATATCTTAAAATTAATTTTAATAAATATCTTCAGGGGGATACAACCTTTGGTAAATATTGCTTCCCAAAGATTTCAGAGAAAGAAAAATAATTTAAATGATACAAAATTTTGTGAAAGAAAGTGTCAGAAAAAATATAAAAAGAGAAAAATAGCAAATTTTACCTTGATAGGTACCTTTTTGCATTTAACATAAATAATTATAGTTTATCTAATGTAAATAGTTTAAATGACGTCTAATTTAAAAAAAAAGTATGACTGAATTGAATGATATTAAAGTAAATGACAAGTTGTCAGCAAATAATGTAAACATTTATAATTTATTATGATGATTTCATGTTGAGTTTTGACGAAAAAGCAATGGTGAATGTTGAATAATATTTTTTTAGGCATAATATTATATATGAAAAAAAAATTATCTAGAATATTTGGATGCCAAAAAGATTTGAGTCCACGAGTTGAATGAATGATTCGAGATCAAATTATTGGTACAATTTACTTAATATTGTTAAAAGAAAAATGTTACTATTAAAAATATATTAAGTATACAGTATTTATTCAGTATATGTGGCTGAATATATATTTTAATGACAAATAAAAATTCGAAACATACAAATAGATTAAGTAAATGATATATTCAATAATATGAAGAAAAAACAAGCATTATTTGACTGTAAAATGTACCAATAGAAACATTGGATATCATATTCACTAGAATCTTATCCTGGAAAGCAATATTATTTTGATTGATACACTTAAAATAATATTATTCTAATTACAATGCGTATTATCCACGTACACGTGGATAATACGCATCCACAAAGCCGACAATAGTCGAAAATTGGATTTCGCGATTGCGCTTCATTCCATTTAAACAATAATGGCAAAAAATTATCTATTAAATGAAGCCAATATCATAGACATTAACATTATTTTAATGTGTTTTTTTTTTTAATATGCATTGTATACCTCCTAAAAAAACACCCTATATAATTTTGCCTCTATCCTATGGCATTTATTTTGGGAATGTGGAAGATTAATTCTCTGCAACATTTATTTAAACTAATCAGGGGATGATTTGAGAACTCAGACGTGCTAGAGAGTGTGGGTCATTTTGTTCCCAACTTCGACTGTGCCAGCATAAATTGCTCTATCTGCCGGCCGCAAGAACCAATTTCACTCTGGAAATGCTAGTAAGAAGAGCAATCAGTTTGCTGAACATGATCACATCGGAAATCGACATCTTTCATATTAGTGAAATTACTTTCCGAGAACAAATACTCTTGACTTTATAGAGAATCTTGTCTTCGTAAAGTCGAACCGTCATAAGAAGTGAATGCGTGCGAATAATGGTTTTATGAACAAAATAATAGAATCAAATAATATAGACCTAAAACTGAGAATACTCCTCATCAAGACCTATGTATGGAGTGTCTTGATGTACGGCTGCGAGACATGGTGCCTATCCGAAAGGGATAAGCGGAGACTAGAGGCTTTTGAGATGTGGTCCTATAGAAGACTCTTTGGAATTTCCTGGAGAGACCACATCACGAATGAGGAAATTCTTCAAGGAATCGAAGGAGGAAGGCACCTGCTCAGGACCTTGTCCGAAAGGCGTGCAAGATGGATCGGCCATGTAATACGTCTCTTGCATGCCATAATGGAGGGTATGATCGAGGGGACAAACTCTAGGGGACGCCCATGCCGAGAGTACCTGGAGGACCTGTTGGTGGACGTACGCTGCTCATCATATGCAGATCTCAAAAGAGCCGCACAAGACAGGGAAAAATGGAAGAGAATAATGGAGGAAATTGCTGCAAACCAATCCCAGGATTGAAACCAGAGAAGAAGAACAAAATAATGAAAGGATCATTATGATGGTTTGGACATATGGAAAGAATGGTAAAAAAATGATATGTTAACGATGTACGAGTATATGGAACCAGAAATTGAGGAAGATCGAGGAAAACGTGGCATGATCAAATAAATCAAAAATTGAATGTCGGCCATGTGAGGAGTCAGAGAAATCGACGCGCGTGCATGACACGGTGTATGAATGTTAAGGAAGCTAGAGAAATATGTCTAGAAAGAAAAGTGTGGCAGTCCATTATTTCTGCCTACCCCTTCGAGGAGACGGCGTGATGGTTTGTTAGTTAGTTAATTAATATTCTTATGTACCTAACTGATACTGTTTGTAAAAATCTCTCATCATCAGGAATTCAATTGTAATTAAAAGCAGCTGGGTTTATTAGAATAACGCAATCATTATTGAAAAACAAACATCGTTTTCAAATCCAAGTAACTCGATACTGCGTGAGCTTAATTACTGACCAGATTCTGTGTTATGAAACTGTCCAAGAGATTGATTAATGAAGTTTCGTGTGTACTCAGAATTTAAAACTAAATATTAACTTCTGACCCCTGACTGTATCTTGTTTCATAGGTAAACATAACATTACTATCAAAATATACTACTCGTATATATGATGTAACGTGTGTATTGTAACTGCTCTCTCAAAACAGTTTAATTGCTTCTTCTTCTTCTTCTTCTTTCTGTGTCCTGTCAGGTCTCCCTAACGTTGACTATCACCCTAAAGTGATGACCTGAGGAAAAATATCCAGAGTGGTATCCCCTTGCCTTCTCTGGAGGATTTTCTGTTGGGGTTACCTTATCTTAGCTGGGTGTATCCAGTTTTATGGCGCGGGAAGCTCGCCATTCGTCCTCTCTCTATCTGCTATGGCACTAAGTAATATGTGTCACATTGCCCGGGGTTCGCGGGGTCTTTAAAAGACCTATCGTGGACGCTAGAGAGTTGGACTTGATAGTAGTGTTGCTGTTGTAAATGCAACATGGCGCCTTACGACATTTTGTAGAGGCATACTTTCCAGCAAAACATACCCCGTCGTAGCCTTACTACCCTTTTGAACCCCTTGAATTGCTTAAATCAGTTAATTAAATGATTAATGCTGGAACCTTATATGACAGAATGCTCAAACAGGTTGCCAAGTTTAGATATCTGGGAGTGGATCTGCTCAGTCAAAATGATCTTTTCAGTGAAACAATAGGACAAGTCAACAAGGCTTCGGCGGTATCAGGTTGTCTCAATGATATAAGATGGAAAAACAAGTACCTACATGAGAACTGACAGTAAAGTCAGAATATATATTAAACCTGCGTAAGGCCTATACTGACATATACCATTGAGACCAGAGTGGATACCACAAGAACGAAGGCTAAAGTACGGGTGGTAGAGATGACGACGCTGAGGATGATAGCAGGAAGGACTATTCGAGATAGGGTGAGGAACACGGCTATCCGCGAGATCTGCAAGGTGGAGGATATCGTGAGATGGGGCAGACAACGCAGAAGATACTGGAATGCGAACGTGCAGAGGATGGATCCCACCAGAATCCCACACACTGTGGTGCATCAGATTCCTGCCGGCTGCTGTCCCCCGGAAAACTGCCGAAGAGATGGAGAGATAGTTGGGAGTCAACCTCCCAAGAGAGGCCAGCCTGATAACAGGAATAGACCAAAGGTCTATAAGGAGATGAAGAAGAAGAAGTTAATTTTCATCCAGCGAACAATAGTACCTATTATAACGCTAATTTTTACATATAAATTGAGGGGGGGTCTTCTACCAACATTTTTAAGTACATGAATATTAAACAAGGAATAATACATATTTTAGAATCAATATGACATTTTATAATATGGCTTTCGTGACAAAATGACACGAGCTATGACTGCCAAATCGAAGGTCCCGGATTCGATTCCCGGCGATAGCAATGTGATCGTCACATTGTCTTTGGTTTGGTGTAAAATTTACGTGACAATAAAATGGCAAGAGATTAGCTACCTATCACATGTCACAAGAATCAACAACTAAGGTACAGTAAAAGGGCTCAAATAACCTGTTGTATAAACAAATGTGGAAAACAACGGAAAACAACCACACTAAAAAAGTATAAGTGGCATACTAAGAATCAGCATATACGAGTATGTTAAATTTTGCTGACATCCAATCTCTATCATAGAAACAAAAAAAATTACATTTTCTGGGGGTTCTGAAAATATTATTTTATAGAATGGTTTTAAAATGTTTATATATTACTAGTTGTAGCCCGTAAAATATTCAAATTTTCTACCCTTTAAAAACTTGGTTCACTGTACAATCGTAATCATTAATAAGTTTTAGTTTTTAATGTATTTTTTCACACGCGTTAAAAAAATCACAATAAACAATAATCAGTACAAAAAAACTGCCATACTTTTCTTTCCTGACATATTTCTCTCGCTTCCTCAACATTCATACATCGTGTCATGCACGCTCGTCGATTTCTCTGACTTCTCACGTGGCCGACATTCAATATTTGATTAATTTGATTGTGCCACGTTTTCCTCGGTCTTCCTCTATTTCTAGTTCCATTTACATCGTTAACATATATTTTTTTACCATTCTTTCTTCATTCATTTTTTCCATGTGTCCAAACCATCTTAATAATCCTTTCATTATTTTATTTATTTTATTTTTATTTATTTTTTATTATCGAGGGTAACAAACAGCAATTACAGTATATGAGTATAAACACATAGAGACAACAAAACAAGGCCAATTACATGCTACCACAAATATTATATAACAACTGACATAAGGTTAAATATATAAGAGTAATAAAGTAACACTTTTATAAGATAAAGAGAAAACTATTAGTAATAATGAATTAAAAATAAAATACAATTTTAAAATGTAAAAGAAAAAAGAAAAAGACAAGAAAAGAAAAAAAAAATAGAGTAACTAATTTCATTCGCCCCGAAGGGTTGCTCCAACCATTTTTTTAAAATCACTTTCATTAAGATGGAACACATCGATGTTACTAAAGCACTTATTGTACGTGTCGCACGTCCGGTACACCGCCGCACTCTGAGCGTAGTTAGTCCGATAAGCAGGAAGGTGGAATATTTGGTTCGCAGTGTGTCTTGTGCGAAGCATAGGGGTATTCAGTAATAATTTACTAAGAAGTTCGGAGTTGTCTATTTTGAAGTGAATGATTTTGTGAAGCAACATCATATCATTAATTGTTCGCCTATTTTCGAGAGAGTCCAAGGAATAAAATTTAAGGGCAGAATTATAATTTGCAAATGACCTGCACATTTTGAAATTAATGTGTTTAATGAAAATTTTTTGGACTCTTTCGATGCGTTGAATATGCGCTGCATAGTAAGGAGACCAAACGGGAGATACGTATTCGAGTAGTGAGCGAACCATGGTTGTATAAAGAACTTTGAGGGCTGTGATGTTCTGAAAGGGTTTGCATGTACGCAATATGAATCCTAATGTCCTGTAGGATTTGTCTAAATGCCATCAATGTGACTTACGAAAGTGAGTTTCGAGTCCATTGTGACTCCGAGATCTCGCACGCGATCTGAGTTAGATAATCTTGTGTTATTAATAAAATAGTCATGATTGTGCGGGTTGATTTTACGAGAAAACGAAACTTTGAGACATTTGTCAGCATTGAGGGTCAGTTTATTTATCTTACAATAATCAGAGAGTCTGTCGAGATCAGACTGAAGTTTATGGCAATCGGATATGTCAGAAATATTCAGAAAGACCTTCATGTCATCAGCAAAAAGGAGGTGTTTGGAGTAGAGGAAACAGTTGCCAATATCATGAATATAAAGAATAAAGAAGAGGGGTCCCAGATGGGAGCCTTGAGGAACTCCGGATGGAATTCCCACGAAGTCTGACTTGAAGCCACCAATCACCACAGCCTGTCTTAGATTTTTGATATATGAATTTATCCATCTTAGAAGGTCACCGTGGATTCCAAGTATCCCAAGTTTATCTAGGAGTTTTATCCCTGCCAAGTTTATCTAGGAGTACGCTGTGGTTTACCTTATCAAAAGCTTTGGCGTAGTCAGTGTATATGGCATCAGTTTGGAGTCCGCGGTGCATGTTCGAAATAATATAGTCAGTGAACGGTATCAGATTGGATAAAACAGATTTATTACGGAGGAAACCATGTTGTTGATCACTCAGAACACATTTAAGAGAGGAATATAATTGGTCATATACAATACGCTCGAAAATCTTACTAATGGCAGATAAAATGGAGATTGGACGATAGTTCTTGATGAAGCTTTTGGGTCCTGATTTGTGAACTGGAATAATAAAGGCTTCTTTCCATTTATCTGGAAAGCAACCTTCAGATAGAGAACGGGTAAAAAGGATAGAAAGAGGTTCAGCGAGGGTTTTTGCACAGTTAAATAAGTATAATGGCGGTATTCCATCACTTCCAGCACCTTTGTTGGTGTCGACACCTGATAAATATCTGGCGAGTGTGTTCCTATCTGTAAGACAGCTTCCGATGTTAGTGGTGTTTGAGGGCTCGTAGGAGTTTATAGTACTGGGGGTAGTGTCACAATCAAATACAGAATGAAAATAAGTGGAGAACGCATGGCTGATATTTCTGCCACCACTTATTGATTTATTATCATCAATAGACATTATCTTTGGAAGGGAGTTATTCTTGTACTTGCTCTTGACGAATCGCCAAAAGGAGTTTGGATTATTAGTAATATTCATTTCGGTAGAGTGAATATACTCAGAAGAACATTTCCTGGCCATACGCTTTTGGCGAGTTCTCAGCAAAGAAAAGGTGTGATAATCAAGGGAATTTTTATATTTGGTAAACCGCTTGTGATATTTGATCTTTTCTTTGGTAAGTTTTATGAGGGAACTATTGTACCAAACTGGAAAATTGGAGTTACTCTTAAAATGTCGGAGGGGTATAAATTGCTCAATGGAGTTATTCAACACGATATAAAAGGCATCTACCGCAGCGTTGAGGGGATATGTGGATAGAATATTTGACCAATTAACCTCAGATAAAAAAATATTAATTGATTCATAGTCTCCATGTTTAAAAAGATGAACGGCTCGTTGGGGTTCACGTAGTAGCTGAGAAGGTTCAAATGATAGAGTTAATTCAATAGCTGGGTGATGGGAATCCTCGGGTACAAGTGGAAAAGCAGATCGAGACACTCCGGAGACAAAATGGGAAGTACTAAGTATAAGATCCAAGGTACGATTAAGTGAGTTTTTAATTGAATTATACTGGTGAAGACCGAGAAGAGACATATAGTCCACAAGTAAAGTAGAGCAGGTAGAGGAAAAATTGGAAGGAAGCAATGATTGGTCGGTTGTGTTACAAGACCAGTCAATGTCTGACATATTAAGGTCACCTAGAATAAGAAAGTCGTCTTCAGGCCGGTCAGTAACTAGCCTGGAGAGTAAATTTAGGAAGCTGTCAACACAATTAGCATAGTTAGATCCCTTGGGTATGTACACACACGCGATGTTTAGATTATTTCTAGGGAGGCCGCTCGCACCACGTGTTAGTGATATCCAAATGGATTCGGCGTCACAAGTCCGCTCTGGTCGAGCAACGGGATTAAGGTGGGACAAGCATGCTAGCAGTACACCCCCACCACGCGAGCCGCGATCACATCGCCAAACACTGTACCTGGAGTCGAGGAGTTCACCAGAAGCGATGTCAGGACCAAGCCATGTTTCAGATATAGCCAAAATGGAATCGCCAATTGAGGAATTGTGAGAAAAGACATCAGTTTTAGTACGCAAACCCCTGGTATTCTGCAGGTAAATATTAAGGGCCTCGCCTAGTCCGAAGTTTGAAAATGAAATTGAATAAAGTATGCATTGAATGTAATAAAGACACAAGTACACTGCGGAAAGGTGATGCTGTTACAGGAACCACCGCACAGAGACGACGAATGCCGGACATGTATGGAGCAAAAGAGGTGCTATAAAAAGATATAAGTAGTAATATAAATATTAATTGGAATGAGCAAAAACAAATCAAGATAAAACTGTTAAAATTAAAATTATATGATGCTTCTCTCGAGGGACTGGATACTCTTGATTGCAATCGCCGGGGAACCGTCGCTCTTTCGAACAAATACTGTGCCGCCCCTCGTCCAGGTATAGCGAAATCCCTTTTCCTTACATCTCAAACGTGCAGCATGGAATATTTGCTTGTTAAGGATAGAGAGGTGCTCGTTGACGAAGAGAGGCACAGGAGAGCCAGAAATCCCCAAATCGCCAGTGGATGGACAATCATAAGATACAAAATTCAGTACAAAACTCTAAATAATCCAGAAACGTTATCGCGCATGCGCATCGTGTACATTTCGAATTACTTCCGGAGAGTATCAAAATATTCCCCTATCTTCAAAAATTTGCAAAAATTGCATTCAAAATCCATCAAGGTTTTAGACTATTTTTATATTATATAATATTAATACGAATGAAAACGTCAGTTTTCTATAATATATTTTATTATATTTTATGGAAATGTCAATATTTCTGGACCTTTTGTTAAAAATGTGTAAAGTCACATAAATTTTCGTTAATTACCATATTCTGCTCCATTTACTAGTGTATATAAACTGCAACGAGTTGAAGTTTCGTCACATTCGATAATGCCTTAGAAGGGCAAAACATGTCATTCCCATAAAATATAATAAAACTGACGATTTCATTCGTTTTAATTGTTTAATATGGAGTTTTACATCATGGTTCAAGAAACAATAAATATTTATATTATGTTAATCATTTGTCGTGTGTTCTACTTGCAATTATTCAAGTGGAACAGAGCAGGTTATCTTGGTACATTAACGCTATCACTAATCAAGTATCATGTCCCCGTGATACCGTATAATCTCTCTCAATTATCTCTCGCGGAACCATTTGTCAGGTCGGAGGATGAATAGATTAATGGTCTCCCCTGATTTATAGATAATGGCTAGTGTACAGGAGTGAGTAAATACGAGGTGAACGTGGAATTGATTCCATTTGCAATTGACAGCCTGTGATACACGGCGATAGATGGCGTTGCTAGTTTTAAAAAGTATGCAAATTTACTATAATATATCTGAGGCGTATAGAAATCAAATTTGTTTTTTTGAATGTATACAAATACTTGTAGACAAATACTGGATTTTACCCATTGCGGGTTAATCATTTTTAAGAATTAATTGTATCTCAATAGAGACGAATTTTATTATTTTAGAGACGAATATTCTGTTTCCAAAAAACAATTTACATCTTCGTCTCTATTGAGATACAATCAAATTGTTGGTAAACAACGAAAAACGTTTTAATTTAAACCTGTTCAAGGTTATACGATGCAACTATTTTTAAATATTAAAACATAGCGTGCAGCTATAATTTGAGTAAATTTTATTTATACCCTTGGTTTCTAATTAACATTTCGGTTACTTGATTCAAATTTTCTGACAATGCCGGTTTTGTTTTGAATGCAGCATGACATTGCCATGTATGTTATCAACACCTTTTCATGCGAACGATATTTTTATGGGACGCCATCTTGAAAAATGTCATTTCTCGCATTCTGATTGGTTCATTTAGTATTTGCTGCTTTTGTTCTGAAATTTTGTTGACACTACCAGATTTGTTTCAAATCTGATTTTAAAAAGTCGAAAATGTATGTTTTAATGGCGGATTTCTTTCAAACCAAATGTACGATTGTAATAAATTTTCTCTATCAAACTGCATATTTAACACATTTTCGTATTTTGCTTGACATTGCCGTCTTTGTTTCTATACGCCTCATCTGTATAATTTTCATTAATATTAATTATTTATCAACATAACAAACATTTTAATAACATTTTGAAGTTCTTGCTGGAGTTGGATTGTTTTTAGTGCCTAATACAGTTATTTAAAAGAACAGTGGATACGTGGTCTATAAATTAAATAAACACAAAAGTCCGGATCGTCCAGCCTAGAACATTTGCACAATCTAGAAAAAGATTATGTGTTATACTATTTTTATTTCATATCATTGTATTTTATATTATTTTTTTTAGATTTATTTTGTGGATGTTGGACGATCGAAGTGTGCCCGGGTGATACCTATTGGTAGCGCTGAGGTTCGCAACCCATCACACCACGTCTCCCGCGGGGGTGAAAAGGGAAGAATGGAGTCCCGCATCGGTTAAAGTGTGGCAGTTCATTATATCTGCCTACCCCTTCGGGAAGACGGCGTGATGGTTAGTTAGTTAGTTAGTTTATTCAATTCAGAAAAAAAATATTTAGAGATAATAAAACATTAATTAAATGTTACCAGCATAACCCTGTCGAAACCGATCAAACCATTAAAAAAAATTATTCATTTCATTCAATATAATTCCGTTAAAATAATTTATTAAATGTGTATTTTTACAAATATATTCTAAATCTAATTATTCTGTTCTAGAACAGCTAAAATTCCAAACGTCAAACTAACGACATCTACACGTTATTAGGGGAACTACAGACGCTGCCGGCGAAAAGGGCAAAGTCACGTATTCTGATCGAAAAACTTGGCGAGAAAGCATTCTGGAGGGGCTTTGGTAATTTGTTACGGAAGATAGTTTAGTGTTTAGGGTTTTTTTCTACTTTGGCGCATACTTCAAGTCCTGTAACTTATATGGGCATGAATTAGCCATAAACGCCAGAAGTTAACCGTCGCGTTGCCATGTGGTCAATTGAGTTTCCACTGCCAATTTAAAGTTGATTTTCTTAAAACCTATGGACCATAATATTATAAAAAAAATTGTAATCCTCCATTGAAGTGTTCTAAATATTTCGTAATAAAAAAAAAGCAAAAAATTACTTCCTTCATCCCAAAAAAAATTATTTTCTAAGACTGCCCTCACCTTCATTCGTGTTAAGGTAGAATTTGTTTTGCTAATATTTACAACTTTATCAAAAGTGACAAATACTTACTCGCTGTTTTGAACGTATTATAAATTGTATCTTTGGCCTTTTCAATAGGTACGTAATAATACCGACTGTGGATGGAAACGCAGCACGCAACTTAATAATATCAGAACTGTGAAAATATTAACACTTTACCAAAAGGGACAAATATTAATACGTACTCGTTGTCTTGAACGTACTATACATTTTGCCTAGGTGCCTTTATCATACGTAAAATCTCGTAAAGTCTCGCCCCGCCGGCCGCCGGCCGCAAGACAAGTTTATACTTGGTGTCCAGTTGCTCGTATGCTGTGACGCATTCCATATCAGAAATCGCATGGTTCCAGAAAAAAATTTATAATGATATGTTTTTCAAATAATCCATGTATGTTATAGATATTGATCTATTCCTAATGAAATTCCCTACAAGATGACATAAATTAAATTTTGATTCATCGAGTCATATGCTTGATATTTAGATAAAGTTAGCGGTAAACTGAATTTACCACATGGGAGCGAGCGTTTTGTTTTGAACACGGTACGTTAAGGGTTAAACAGACTATTGGAAAATAATTTAACGCCTTAAAAGTGCTCTTAACTTTTTTATTTATTGCCTTCGTACATAGAACAAAAAACTAGAGAGTCATATTCTAAAAAAAAAAAATCTGAACTCATCAATATTAATAGGCATATTAAATAATGAAAATCATCGTAATATGTTTTAATTTTTAAACACTTTTATTATTCGAATTACAATGAAATTTTATGAGATTGTCGCGACAGCTGTTTCGCCTACCTATGTTGACATCATCGGGGTTTATAAACAACTGGAAATTGTAATACGTATAAAACGAATATGTTTACGGGTGGCGACTCTAAAATGGCAATGGGCGGGTCACGTAGCAAGAAGCTCAAATGAAAAATGGACAAGAAGACTGCTGACTTGGAGACCGTGGACGGCGAAGAGAAATGCAGGCCGACCGCAACTACGGTGGAAGGATGATCTAAACAGATACGTCGGAATAACCTGGATGCAGTCTGCACAGGACAGAATGACATGGAAGCAAATGGAGGAGGCCTTTGTCCAGGAGTGGACGGGAATAGACTGAGGAAGAAGAAGAAGAAGAATGTTGAAGTATCATAGGGTTTCGGTCATAACACTGGAAATTTATTAGTATTTTATAATGTTCTCGTATATTATGTTTTATTCTACTAGTTATTTGGTTTCCACCGGTTTCGACAGCTTTATCAAAAGATAGAAGTGAGCTGTTTTTTTTTCACTAATTACAACTTCTACTAAGAAATTTGAATTAACAATATAAATAATTTGAAATCACTAATATCTTTAATTCTAAAATATGTAGAATTATTTTATTTTATTTATTGTTTCTTGAACAATGATGTTAAACTTCACATAAAAACAATAGATCGAATGAAATGGTATTTTTTGTAGTTTTATTTTATTTTATAGGATTGATATGTTTCACCTTGCTAAAACATTATCAAATGTGTCAGGGTGACGCAGAGAGAATGGACCGCCATACTACTCTATCCTGACACACTTCTCTAGCTTCCTCCACATTCATACAGCGAGTCATACGCGCACGTCGATTCTAACTGCTTTTAACATGACCAACCTTTAAAATCTGATTAATTTGGTCATGTCATGTTTTTCTCGGTCTACCTCCACTCCGTAATCTATTTACATCGTTAACGTATACTTTTTTCTTCACCCATGCGCTCCATATGTCCGAACCAACGCAGCGATCCTTTCATAAATTTGTTCATAATATTAGCATTTGAGATTCTGTCGTACATCGTTCTACCACACATACATCTTAGGGACCTCATCTCTACCCCATTTATTCTGCTCTCATCCATCTTCTGCCATTTCCATCCTTCGCTTCCATACATAAGGGTTGGGACCAGAACTTCATTGTGAACGGCCATTGTAATGTATTGTATTTTTACAACACTTTAATGTGAAAATACCATATTTTAAATAAGTTATTCAATGTGATTCATAGCACAAAAGATGACGAATATAAAAGAGAAACTTGGACTTTAATTATGAAATTTAAAAACTGTGAAAGTACCTACTCGTACTTTTGATTTTACATTAATTTTATTAATGTAAAATCACAGGAAAAAACTCCATGTGTTTATAAATAGGTGCCTTCGCTCAATATTCAAGATCTATTGGCCCCAAACAGTGTCAAATGCCGTTCTCTGGACCATGACAGGCGAAAAGCCAATTAGAGAACAAGTCGCTAGACGCAAATGGCAGTGGATCAATCACACTCTGAGACGGAATCCAGCCTGCATCGCTCAGGACGCACTAGACTGGTCCCCTATGGGGGAAAGAGGAAGCAAAGCAGACCTAGACCCACCTGGAGAAGTGCCCTGCAGGACGAGGTTAAGGCAGCAGGCTTCACTTGGGATGATCTTAGACATCAGGCATGCGATATAGTCGGGTGGGGAATATTCCTTGAGGCCCTATGCACCACGGAGGTGTGACAGGACAAAAAGAAGAAGAAGAAGTCGAAGTACACATTATTCTAACGTGGATTTATTATTTATCAGTAATGGTTGTTATTTTAAATTGCCGTCCATACAATGTTTAATCTAATATAAAGTTTAATCTTAAAAAAAAAAAAAAAAAAATTATAAAATTCAGTCTACTCATAAAATATTTTAATATAACAACTTGTTAACTAATCAAAAAATTATATTATATGATAGTATTACTTGACTCTGTTAGAAAAAATATTAAATCAGTATATAAAAAAATTCCTCCCCGGCGGGGAATCGAACCCCGGTCTCCCGCGTGACAGGCGGGGATACTGACCACTATACTACCGAGGACTCGGAAGCGTGCGTCAAAATAACGTTATTTGTCATAATGCATGAACGCTCCTTTTAATAACATGTCATTTTCTTAAATGTTATTACCGCCAATCACTTTACGGGGTTATCTAAACGATGATTCGTCATACGTATGTTCATAACAGCTTATAAAACTAATAAGATTGTGAATATCATGATATCTATAATCTATAATAAACACGGAAAAATAAACTGCAATTTTCAAAGTTAAGACACTCGTTGAATCCTTTAAAATGATTTTTTTTGGAATACGAAAGGATGCAATTAAAATTATATCAATCAATCAAATTAGAACAAATATTTGTGAATTTGTGTATACTGATACCTGTATACGAATTCTGGATTTACACCAAAGGGTAGTTTTTTAATTGTATCTCAATAGAGACGAAGACGTTATTGGTTGGGTTAAGCGCACGCTTTATGTAATTACAACATTCCCCATTCCACCTTTGTTATGATCATGCATGACAAATTTTTGGAAGATGTATATATACTTCGAAATCCATACCTATCTTCACGTGTCAGTTTCACAAGTGCAACCAAATCTTCATAGATGGATAATTGAAACTGACACGTGAAGATAGGTATGGATTTCGAAGTATATATACATCTTCCAAAAATTTGTCATGCATGATCATAACAAAGGTGGAATGGGGAATGTTGTAATTACATAAAGCGTGCGCTTAACCCAACCAATGACAGGTCATAAGTCCTGTAAACACCTTGATCATCCATGTTCAGTTTCCAGTTTACGTCTTCGTCTCTATTGAGATACAATTAAAATTTCAATCAAATTAGTTTATTTTCTCAAAAGATATTACAAACTAAATTAAAGTTTATGGCATATATTGAGATCAGGTAAAATATAATATACCTATAATACCAGGAACGCATGAGAGATGGTTTGCTACCTAACTAACCATCACGCCGTTTCCCCGGAGGAGTAGGCAGAGAGGATGGATCGCCACATTGATTTATCCTGGCATAACTCTCGCGCCTCTTCTACATTCACACATCGTAACATGCACGCTCGTCGATTGTTCCTATTTCGAACATGACCGCCTTTCAGTAATTGATTAATTTGGTCGAACCTTTTTAACCATCTTAATCGCCCTTTCTTGATTTTATTTATCACGCATTCATCCGTTTTACAATCCTTTCTTACTTCATCATTAGATATTCTATCATACATTGTTTTTCCGCACATCCTTCTTAGTGACCTCATTTCTACGGCATTTATCCTACTTTCATCCTTCTTCTACCAACTCCAAACTTCACTTCTTGACTTGAGGAAGACGATATATTTTCTAAAGTCAAGAGTATTCGTCTTCTGAACGTACTTTCTCTAATATGAACGTACTTTCTCTGAGGAAATCGTGTTCAGCAGACTGATTGCAACGGAATATATAAAACGTTTGTTTATGATTTTAACTAACTAACTAACTAACCATCACGCCGTTAGCTTTCCTTGCTCTTTCTCGGCGTTTCTTTCCACTCACACTGCTTGTAAACAACATTTTAACCATTCTTCTCTCGTCCATTCGTTCCATATATCCAAATCACATTTTTTTAATTTTACTAATGATGCCATCATCTGCCCTACATTTCTTCCTTATTTCGTCGTTTGGTATTCTATCATATATCGTTTTCCCGCACATTCTTCTCAGTGATCTCATTTGATATTGAGTGATATTTTGATCAAAACTGTGAATATATTTTTTTATATAATCAAGGGGTTAATATTGTGGAAAATCCAGAAAGACAAATTTGACGACATATTGAATTATATGATGAAGGTATAAAACCTTGATGACAAAACCAATGATGAAGGTATAAAACCTTCGAAATTAAACATAAAAATGTTGGACAACGGAAGAGTGTTTTAATTTCATTATTATAGAGACAATGTTGTTTTTTTCTATTCGTAGTAATTTTATAATTTCATCATTACGAACACGAGTTCATACCGTTTATAGAAAAACGTGTTAAGAGTCATATAATATATTGGATTTCAAAACGATTTTCGTTTTTCTCTTGAATCGTGAATACTAGAAATTCCGATAATTTATTTATGTATTCGATATGAATCTTTACGGATTCCAAAAAGGAAAGCACAACTTTAATGTTGTGTTAAAAAATACAAGGCTTTCCTGATTCAAGATACCAGGAACGCAGAATTACAGATCTGACGCATACCTGTTCATACCTCGGGGAATATAATTAAAACATTCTTGTATCTCACACTGTTTTTTACAGGAATGTTGGACATCTGTGTGGTTAGAGAGGGTTTAGAAAAGATTTCCGAGATATCTCTACACGAGGAAGTTTGGTAGCTTTCCTCATCAAAATCTTCATTCACTTATTTATGGTGATTTTTTAACGGCTGTTAATTTGATGGTTTTAAAATCGACGTCCCTTTTTGAAATGGGAGATTTATTTTCAATTTCAAATCCAAGGGATCAATTTGCACCAAAGTGAATTTGAACAATTTTTCAAAATTCTCATTAAATGCGCCAACTTTTAAAGTTACTTGCGAAAATAGCGTGGTACATTTTATTTTCAGTACAGTCAGTTAAAATTGGGCGTAGTTTTAATTTTGAATACTTGGTTGGGCAAAAAGTAGCATTTTCTTCCAAGCTGGACTAGTTAGCTATTAATTTTAGGCAACAATTTAAAGAAGCATTATTCAGGATTACATAATAAAAATTATAAAAAGTAAAGATTTGTAGAAACGGGAGTTAAAAAACCTTCACAGGGTATTGATTTTCTCGATTTTTTTTAATGCCTATAATTTCAAAAATACAAAACTTTTTTTTATTTTTTTCTCATAACCAGCATGACTTCCCCTATCATATGTTTCCGGGTTGACGTCTAGATCTGGGACACCCTGTATATTCCATTTATCACAAGTCAATAAACACCAACGAATTGAACGTAAAATGAAATGTAAGTTTTTTTTCCTTATTATCTGAAATTATTAATGTTGCTTCAATTAATTATTTGTCATCTCTTGGAAAAGCCTATTCAAAAAAGTTACGATGGCAGTACATAATGGTGTTATTAAAAAGAAGGATGAAAGTAGAATAAATGCAGTAGAAATGAGATCTCTAAGACGAATGTGTGTTGAATCTGTATATGATAGAGTGTCAAATGTAAGTATAAGAAATGAATGCGGTGCAAATGAAAGTGGTATGAACAAAATAATGAAATGGTCATTAAGATGGTTTTGACACATGGAAAGAATGAGTGAAGACAGAATAATGAAGAAGGTATATGTAAACGACGTGAACGGAGCTAGAAATAGAGGAAGGCCGAGGATAACGTGGCACGATCAAATCGATCAAATATTAAATGTCGGTCACGTGAGGAGGCGGAGAAATCGACGTTCGTGCATGAAAATGTGTATGAATGTAGAGGAATCGAGAGAATTATGTCAGGACAGAACAGTGTGGCGTTCCATTATTTCTGCCTACCCTTGCGGGGAGACGGCGTGATGGTTAGTTAGTTTTTTTCTCCTCTTAGTACATCCCGTGAAATGATATAATCATATTTAAATTGCACATGTGATCTTCCCCGTAAGAGCGAGAAGGCGAATATTGTATTTGTCCTTCTCGTCGTGACGCAAGATCGATCCCCTTGTAAATCTGGTGAATGCACAAAAGCTCATAGCATTGTGGTGAATTGCCGGCTGCTGATAAAATTATATGGGCTGAGAACGAGTTATTGCGGGCTGCCACTGAAATAATGTCCTAAGTGCACGGACAGTGACGTCGGCGATATATTATTGATTAAAAATAAAACAAAGTATTATTATCTTCTTCAAACAGATTAGTTAAACAAAAACATATCCAAAAAAGCTAAAATGGCAGTGCACAGTGGTGTTCTTATACCCACCCTTATGTATGGAAGCGAAGCACGGAACTGGCAAAAAAGGATGAATGTAGAATAAATGCAAGAAGAAATGAGATCTCTTAGGCAAATATGTGGATACTCTGTGTATGATAGAGTGTCGAATGAAAATATAAGAAGTGAATGCAGTGCGAATGATGGTGTTATGAACAAAATAATGAAAGGATCGTTAAGATGGTTTGGACACATGGAAAGAATGAATGAAGAAAGAATGGTAATAAAAGTATATGTTAACGATGTTTATGGAACTAAAAATAGAGGAAGACCGAGGAAAACGTGACACGATCAAATGATTTGCAACACATTACACATTGCAGGCCTCAATGCTGTCTCGAAAATGGCGTTATAACAAGCCGCCATATTCAATTTAATATGGCCGACGCAGGAGGCTGTCACTTTAGCTGTTACTTACTATATACTTATAATGTCATGACAGTTTTGCCAGTACGCAGTGCTAACGCATGACGAATGGTACGTACTCGTATGTACTAAACACGCCCTTACTGAAATTAAAATTAATTATCAATTAACTAACTAACGCCGTCTCCTTGGAGGGGTAGACAGAAAAAATGGACCGCCACATTGGTCTGTCCTGACATACTTTTCCTTGTTCCTCTACGTTCATACATCGTGTCATGTACGCACATCAATTTCTCCGATTCCTCACGTGGCCGACATTTAATATATGATTGATTTGATAGTGTCACATTTTTCTCACTCTTCCTCTTTTCTAATTCTGTTTATGTCGTTTACATATACTATCTTCACCTTTCTCTCTTCATTCATTCTTTCGATATGTCCAAACTATCTTAAATATTAGTTTATTTTGTTATTTTATGTATTGTAATCATTTTCTCATATTTGGAATAACTTTTATGGAAGGGGGGCGTTGAACGTTTATTTTTCTTGTAAAGGGGGCAGTAGCCCAGAAAAGATTGGAAACCTGTGGTCTAAGGGGTGTCATTTCTACTACATTTATTATACTTTCATCCTTCGTTTTCCATACATAAGGGTCAGCACAAAAACAACATTGTGCAATTTGTAAACAGTAATCTGTGATTGAAAGAAGGTGTAAGCCGGAATCCATTAAATGTTTTGATATATGACCGCAAAGACAAATAATATAGCATTGCCGCGACACGGATGAAGTGTGGCTTGAGACGCGGAGTCGCCGCTGCCCGTTTCTGATAGTGGATGTGGTCAGGAGGAATATCTTATTCATGCTCTGCAAGGCCCATAAACAGGCCGTATCGCGTCATCTCACAAATAAAATTACCAACGTAAATGGCCTGGGAGGCGTGTGAGAGCGAACCAGCGGGACCAGCTACTGCAAATGTCCATGCAAATGGCGGGAATAATGGACAAAGCCGGATAATCTGGCGAATAACAGAATAGCCGTTTTAACCTATAGAATGCTAAATCACAATATATCGTATGTGGCCTAGAATTCCCTTTGATTTGAAATATATATTGTAATAATCAGAACCGGATTAAATCAAATCCAATCTGTTTATTTACTCAAAAGACATTACAAACAGCATAAATGTTTATCTTAGACTTGGACTTGGATCTTCTGACTTACGGTTCAGCTGTAATAGCTATTCCTCAGTTCAGTTGGAATGTGATTTGGTAATTGTTTTATATTATCTTCTTCTTCAAGTGCCCTGTCAGGTCCCCCCAACGTTGGCGATCACCTCGGCGAACCTGTCCCTGTCCTGCGCCGCTCGGAACAGCTCCTCCACACTTCGGATGCCGGTCCACTCCCTAACGTTTCGCAGCCAGGACATTTGTCTCCTTCCGGGCCCTCGGCGTCTCTCAATTTTCCCCTCTAATATCAGTTGGAGAAGGTGGTAGTTTTCCCCACGCAGTATATGACCCAGATGTGAGATCTTTCGAACCTTGATAGTTGATAATTGTTTTATGATGGGGCTTAATGTATGGCCCGGAGTGTCCCTCCGAAATGAAATGAGGAAATGAAAAATGAAAGAGGTGTAGGGGGGATTTAGGGTTTATGATAAAGTCTTACATCTTTGTCAAGGAATGGAAGACTAGTTAGGGTTGGGATTGTATTCATAAAAAAGGTCTGTTCCCGAGGGGAAGATAAGAGGAGCAGTGCCTGGATGGTGGGCTATCGGGGAGGATTTTATTTTATCCGCATTGATTGCGGGAGGAGAAAATAGGAAGACAAGATGCTTTCCAAAGTTGAGAGTATTTAGCCTGCGTGAGGCCTGTAGAAAATTTTACTAAGAGGTTTATTACTTCTTGTACAAAGATGTGAAACTCCATATTAAATAATGATTACGAATAAAAGCGTCTGTTTTCTAGAAGTTTATTATAATTTATGTAAAAGACATGTTTCGCCTGTCTAAGGCGTTATCAAATGTTGTTTGCACAAAACATTTAATAATGTCTTAGACAGGTGAAACAGATTATTCATATGAATTATAATAAAACTTATAGAAATCAGGAGTTTTCATTCGTATCAATGATTTAATATGGACTTGGACTTGGATCTTCTGACTTACAGAGGTTCAGCTCATATGGCTATTCCTCTTACGTCTGATGGGAACATTGTTGGAAGATGAATTGGTGGGTTGATAGTTTATGCGGGGGCATGATTTTGGGCGCTTGTGGCCGCTGGAGGTGTTTGGGTCGTAATTTGAGAGGTATTTTATTGTGGGGTTAGGATGTGAAGGGAGTCCTTTGTAAAAACGTTCGACAAGTTTCAGAATGAATTCATCTATCATCGGGATTCCCGATTCTAGGTGCAGTTGTATGATCCTGGTCCATGAAGGCGCACCAAGCGATAAACGGATAGGCTTATTTTGCAGGATTTGGAGTTTTCGTATGTGACTCGAGGCTACATAGCCCCAGATTGGGGCTGCATAAGTGAAGATCGGCCTTATGACCGTTTTGTATATCAGGAGTTTAATGCCGGTGCTTAGTTTTACATCATTGTTCAAGTAACAAAAAATCTAAATATCTATGTTACAATAGTTTTAAACGGTTTCCTCTGATGACACCAAAAGACCAAATTAAATAAAACTACAATATACAACACTATTTTTTATCTGTAATAAGTACATAATATCAAAAACCAACAATAATAATATAATAAATAAAAAAAACTAACTAACCATCACGCCGTCTCCCCGAAGGGGTAGGCAGAAAAAATGAACTGCCACACTTTTCTTTATTGACATATTTCTCTCGTGCCTCAACATTCATACATCGTGTCATGTCGTCGACTCCTCAAGTGGCCGACATTCAATATTTGATTAATTTGATCGTGCCACGTTTTCCTCGGGCTTTCTATATTTCTGGATCGTTTAACATCGTTAACATATAATTTTTTTACCATTCTTTCTTCATTCATTATTTCCATATGTCCAAAAACGATCCTTCAATTATTTTGTTGATAACACCATCATTCGCACCGCATTCACTTCTTATATTTTCATTCGACCCTCTATCATACTCAAAGTATCACACATTCATCTAAGAGATCTAATTTCTACTGCATTTATTCTACTTTCATCCTTCTTTTGCCAGTTCCATGATTCGCTTCCATGCATAAGGGTCGGTAGAAGAACGCCATTGTGCACTGCCATTTTAGCTTTTTTGGATAGGTTTTTGTTTGCGATGACAACCTTAATATATATAATTATAATTTGTAATATAAAATAATAAATATAATTTATATTATGTGAATTTAACAGTTTCATAATTGGTTTGAAAGTAATCTGGGTCTTGTTAAAAAGAAAAAACATTTTCATATTGTAACAGGAATCCACTAGAGGGTTATGTTAGGGTAATGCCATACAGCGTAATCCGCCTGTAACCAGAATTCCATGTCCAGATAAGCCGAGGATTTCGTAAGGATAAATTGCCCATAATCCCAATGAATCTTCCTTTCTACTTTATTATTTCATTAATACAGAAAGTTGCATTTTTCACTACAACATATTACATTAAAAACTCTACTGGTATTTCAATTTCAATTTCAATTTTTTTTTTTAATCATAAACATTACAGTGTATAACCAAAGCGCTTATGACTATACAGGTAGGTAAAAAATTTAAATAGTAAACACAATAAAGAAATTTAAAAATAGACAAAAACACAAAAAAACACGAGATAATTAAAAAATAAAGACCAAATAAATAATTAGAAACAATAAGAAGAACAACACATTATTTAAGAGATAGATGTTTTCTGAGGGAAGCCTCACTATCGTGGAAGATGTCCACATCCGAAGAGATGCGGTTTAGAAGGATTATTGCCCTGCCCACGGGCATAACTTTAGGTAAATTGGTTCTACACAGTGGCAGGTGAAATAATCTATGTTGCCTTTGTCGCAGATAATTGTCAGGGACAAACAAAGTCAAGTCATTCAAAATATCCGAGTTATGTATTCGACCACGAATCAGTTGAAAAAAATGAACACCCAAATGGATAGTTCGTCTAATTTCCAATGATTGGTAGTCCAGCATACCCAGCAAGAAATCAGTTGGGTACAGCCAGGGGTAATAACCGTTATCTTTGAGGTACAAAAAACGTAAGAACTATATATTATATATTATAATATATTTGGAAGAAGATAGATATTTTTTTTATTAGATAAGAGTAAAATCCACAATATGCAAAAACAAAGACATGGCCATTAAGAGTAAGATGAGAATCTATAAAGCATGCGTAAGACCAATAATAACATATGGCGCCGAAGCAAGAGCAGACACAGTAAAGGCCAAACAAGTTCTGAAGACTTCCGAGAAGAAGACACCGAGGACGATATCAGGGAAGACACTGAGAGATCGCGTGAGGAACACCAGATTAAGAGAGATATGTGAGGTTTAGGATATTATAAGATGGAGCAGACAGCGAAAATTGGACCGGTACGGTCATGCTCAAGGAATGGACACCACCAGACACCCCGATATTGCATTGCATAATCGGTCTCATGGGGCTCGTCTTCGTGGAAGACCTCCTAAAAGATGGTAGAACAGCTGGGAATCTACCTCACAGGAGGAGCAACACTCCGGAGAATAGAACATATAGGTCTACAACAAGGAAGAAGAAGAAGAAGATAAGAGTAGATAAGTATGGTAAGAGTATTCAAATATTATTATAATATATTTTTTAATTTTTAATATATTTTAAAATCCATTAATAATTACACCGGAATGCCAATCCAATATACGATATTTAAAAAAAATACAAAAAAAATTTGGAGATGCCGGGGATCGAACCCGGGGCCTTTCACATGCAAAGCGAACGCTCTACCACTGAGCTACATCCCCGATAGAAACAGCGGCGACAAATTTATAACGCGATCTATATCTGCCATAGAAATGCTGCGCCGTCACTAGGAATATACAGGTGTACGCGACAAAAGGTAAACACACTGAAAGTATGTTTTATGAATAAGTAATCACGAAAACAGCGAATTAATTTACGTAGTAAACATTAACGAAATAAACCTATGTAATACTATTTTTTACTTGTTCATTAACCATTATGCCCTATTGGATAGATGAAGGACATATCTGACCATAGTTATGGAATAGTTTATCTGTATACTCGTATATCATCCCTGTGTCTCATCCCTGTGTCTCATCTCTGTGTCGCATCTCTGTCTCATCTCTGTGTCTTATCTCTAATTAAATAATTATACTGTCTCCCCAAAGAAGTAGACAGAAAGAACGGACGCCCACATTGTTATTTCCTGGCATACTTCTCTCGCTTTCTCTACATTAATACATCGTGTCATGCACGCACGTCGATTTCTCCGAATCCTCACGTGGCCGATATTTAATAATTTAATGATTTGATCGTTTTCTTTTATTTCTAGTTCCGTTTACGTCGTTTACATATTATATAATTTCCTCACATTCTGTAATCAATCAATATTTCCATTATATAACACTTCATAACACTTAAATTCACACTGCATTCGCTTCTTATATTTGCATTTCACTAACTAACTAACCATCACGCCGTTTCTCTTAAGGGGTAGGCAGAGAGGATGGACCACCATACCGTTCTGTCCGGATATACCTCTCTAGCTTACTCAACAATGCATTCATGCACGTTCGTCGAATTTTCCGACTTCGATTGAGGCCTTTAATACTTTATCATATCTCATATTTTGTCTCAAATATATTACATATATTGTTGCCACATACACATTACGATATTGGCCATATTGGCTGTTATTGTTGTTGGTTATTGTTGGCCACATTGGCTGGCTGCCATTGTTATTATTGGCTGACAGCTGTATTGCCACATTGCTGCCATTATTACCATTATTGTCATTGCTGGCTACATACATTGGCTGGCTGCCACACATACACATTGCCACATACATTATTGACATACACATTGCCACATATTATTGATTGTTATTACATACATACAATACCAGATTGCCATACATATTACATTACATTGAGCTGACAACACACACATACACATACTGGACACATACATACATTACATACACACACATACATACACATACATACATACACATATTGGCCATTACATTGCCACATACATGTTGACATACATTATGCTGAGCTGCTGAGCAGCTATTGGTTGTTATATATATATATATATATATATATATATATATATATATATATATATATATATATATATATATATATATATATATATATATATATATATATATATATTAGGTATATAACTTTGCTTCCGCCGTTTTTTCCGAAATTCGAGGCTTTATCGTAAAAAACTGGTTATACATTTAGGATTCAAAGTATTGTCCATCGCTGGCCAGTACTTTCTCCCATCTTTCGGGCAGCATACGAATCCCGCGTTGAAAAAACTGGTCATCTTTTGAAGCGATCCACGAATCGATCCAATTTTTTACTTCTTCATAAGACCGGAAGTGCTGGTCAGCTAGGCCGTGTGCCAGTGATCGAAACAAGTGATAGTCCGAGTTTCCCGTTTCAAAGTTTCCAAGTATGTCTTGACCACTTTCGCAACATGGGGTCGAGCATTGTCATGCTGTAAAATCACTTTATCATGTCTCTCGTTGTATTGCGGCCGTTTGTGTTTCAATGCTCGGCTCAAACGCATTAATTGCGTTCGATAACGATCGCCTGTGATTGTTTCAGTCGGTTTTAACAACTCATAATACACTACGCCGAGCTGGTCCCACCAAATACTGAGCATAACCTTGGAACCGTGAATATTCGGTTTGGCCGTCGACGTGGAAGCATGGCCGGGATATCCCCATGATTTTCTGCGCTTGGGATTATCGTAATGAACCCATTTCTCGTCCCCAGTCACAATGCGATGCAGAAATCCCTTCCGTCTTTGCCTTGCAAGCAGCTGTTCACAAACACATAAACGCCGTTCAACATCTCTCGGCTTCAACTCGTACGGCACCCAATTTCCTTGTTTCTGAATCATTCCCATGACTTTCAGGCGTTTTGAAATGGCTGGTTGCGTCACTCCCAATGATCCTGCCAATTCTTGTTGCGTTTGACACGAGTCTTGATCAAGTAATGCCTCCAATTCTGCATCTTCGAAAACCTTCTCTCTTCCACCGCCATGCTGGTCTTCGACGTTAAAATCACCGTTCTTGAAGCGTTGAAACCACTCTCGGCACGTTCTTTCACTAATAGCGGCCTCACCATAGGTATTTGAGAGCATTCGATGAGCCTCAGCCGCAGATTTCTTCATATTAAAGCATAAAATTAAAACCTCCTGCAAATGACGAGAATTTGGCTCGTAAGCTGACATGTTTAATCGGGAATAACTTTATGATGCAGACACAAATCGACTTATATTTCGATGGCGTTATGTTTACAAATACTTAAGCTTATTGTATGACATCTATGATCTATTTATTCCAACTACCACTTACCGCTACTGCCATCTATTGCAAAACGGCGGAAGCAAAGTTATACACCTAATATATATATATATATGTTATATATATATATATATATATATATATATATATATATATATATATATATATATATATATATATATATATATAGCATATATATATATATATATATATATATATATATATATATATATATATATATATATATATATATATATATATATATATATATATATATATATATATATATATATACATATATATACATATACCATAAATAGTATATATATATATATATATATATATATATATATATATATATATATATATATATATATACATATATATATATCCTCATTTCTATGTCTCACATATATGTTTCTACTCTGTCTCATGTCTCATCTCTATATCCCATCTCTATGTCTCATCTCTATATACCATCTCTATGTCACATCTCTATATCACATCTCTAAGTCTCATCTATATTTATCATATATCTATATGTATCATATCCATATGTAGAGAGAGAGAGAGAGAGAAAAAGAGAGAGAGAAAGAGAGAGATGTATCAAGTTTCCTTTCAACCTCCGGTAATTATTCGATTGGAGCATACTGCACAAAATTTGTGCTTTGCTTGTGGTTTAGGGTATAAGAAATGCATTTTTCTGTCAAGTCTTTGCTCACTATCACTTTGGGAAACTCGTTCTGGTTTATTAGCACAAATATCATCAACTATCTCATCAATAGCTCTTCTCGGAATTTTTTATGCGCCATTTATTTTCAACCTTCTTGACATGCATGCTCTTTATACTGAATATATGGATTAAAAATTGATGTTTCCATCCCCTAAAAATATGTTTTCTCCACTATTCATACATATAATCTGTCCAGTTCATTAATATAATCTTCATCTCTATATTCAAACTCATTGTCAACGTTTTTTTTCGTTTCTGCAAGGGTTACAATTATAAGATCAATAGTAAATATGGGTAACAATTGTTAAAAATTACTAGTGTAACATTTAAATGCGAAGTTCGGTGACAATTCCAATGGCCAAAAAATCATTTGACCTATGCTCATCATACTATACGTAATAGATACGAGAGAGAAAAATGAGAGCTGCATTTTGACTCAATAATACTAACAATGAAAAAAATAATAATGACATTCGACATGGGACACACGAGGAAGAAATCGATGTCGAATGAGATTCGACATGGGACTTGTATTTGTTAATTTTGGATTGTTTGATTACGCCATGCTTTCCTCAGTTCTTTTAAATTTGTGATCCATGCTCATCGTACACCGATCGTTTTCTTAAAATTCTTCGAGGTCCTTTTCTTCTTCTTTCGGTGCCGTGTCAGGTCCCCCCAACGTTGGCGATCACTACAGCAAAGGCATCTGTATCTTGCGCCACGTGAAACAGGTTCTGATCTCTTGTTATTCCTATCCACTCTTTGATGTTCCGCAGCCAGGACAGCTGCCTTCTACCAACTCCCCGACGTCCCTCCACTTCCATTAATATCAATCGAAGGAGGTGGTATTTTTCTCCCCTTAGCACAGGACCCAAATATGAGATCTTTCTAATTTTCACACTCGACAACAGCTCTCTATTGGCTCTGGCTCTCTGGAGTACGTCTGCATTACTGACCCTATCGGTCCACGGTATACGGTTCATTATTATTTATTTATTAACACTTTCGTTTTTCGTATATCGGTGTTTGACATTACATCATACAATGTTTAAGAACATATTCGATGTGAATCATTTCAAGTCCATATTTGTCAACTTTGTTTCCACACAAAAGACTAGATACATTACATTTTTACATTTTACATTTTTTTTTTTTTTTTTTTTATTATTTTTTTTTTTTTATGTACACAACAGGTCATTTTGGACCCAATTACTGTATACAATTTTTATTTTTTAGCTATTATATTGATTCTCGTGACATGTGATAGGTAGCCAATCTATCGCCATTTTATTGTCACGTGAATTCTATACCAGACCAAAGACGGTGTGACAATCACACTGCCATCGCCGGGAATCGAACCCAGGACCTTCGGTATGGAAGTCAGAGCTCGTAACCACTCTGCCACGAAGGTCGTCAGATATAAAGACAGTTCTTCAAATAAGAAAGAAATGTAAGGCAATGATTGCATCATAAGTAAAATTAAAGAAGGATCCCTGAGATGTTTTGGAAATATGGAACGAATGGACAATAGAAGAATGATTAAATTGCTGTATACAAGCAGTGTGAGTGGAAAGAGAAGCCGTGGAAGACCAAGGAAAGCATGGCATGACCAAATTAATCAAATGCTGAAAGGCGGCCACGTTCGAAGTCGGAAAAATTGAAAGAGTGGACGACCATGCATGTTACGATGTATAAATGTGGAGGAAGCTAGAGAGGCACGTCAGGACAGAACGGTATGGCGGTCCATCCTCTCTGCCTAACCCCCCGGAAAAACGGCGTGATGGATAGTTAGTTACTCAGTTCTTTAACTTTTATATAAAGGCTTTTGCTATACCTATAATGTTATGTATGAAAATTAAACATTTAACGTTTTTCACAATACAGATTATGAACAATTAGAATGTATATATAAGAAAGTTCTTCAACACTTTATCATACGCATTTTAATAATGGAAACACCATATACTTTTCGACAATGCGCCACACGCCTCGAACAGACAGTAGACACTGTCTAGACGTATATGTAATAATTGTGTTTCAGCTCGATAAAATTGATCCATTTACTGACCTTCGAACTCGGAGTAGGTACGATATTTCGTGAGGTCTTTCCATTCGACTCCGTGGCGCAACGGTAGCGCGTCTGACTCCAGATCAGAAGGTTGCGTGTTCAAATCACGTCGGGGTCAAAAGGTCAACTTCTATTTTTTACTCATAAACAGTATTTTTATGAAAATTGGATTTGAAAAAAAAAATTATAACGAATTATTATTAGAGGGGTATTTACTCAATTTTAGTACATTTTTATACAGTTGAACTAATAAGAGAGAAAAACCTTTTTTTACATGATTAATCAATTTTACCAGCCGTGTTAAAATAACAAAAACACAATATTTCACAAGTGGCAGAAGTACCTTATTGCTTTTGAAAATGAAATTGTGTTTAACCTAAGACGTGAAACTCTGAGGGATCTTGAATTTGGACGTATTCTTAAATCTTCTGGGATAATTAATACGAATGAAAACGTCTGTTTTCCTTAAGTTTTATTATAATTTATGGAAATGTCATGTTTCGCCTTTCTAAGACATTTGATACCGAAAAATCTATTTTAAAAAGATATACCTATGTGATATTAATTAACGCGAATGAAAACGTCTGTTTTCCATAAGAATTTTTATAGTTTATGAGAATTACCTACATGTAATGCCTTTCTAAGACATTTGATAATCAAATACATATTTGAAAAAGATAATATACTATACTTATGAGATGTTTATTTATCGAATGAAAACGTCTGTCTTCTAGAAGTTTTATTAGAGTTTATGGGAATGACATGTATCGCCTTTTATGCCTCTTTGAAAATTCAAAACATCAACATTGTTATACTTTGTGAGCACAAACTGAAAGCGAATAACATCAAAATTAGATTGTAAGTAATATTTTTTTTAACTAACTAACCATCACGCCGTCTCCCCGGGGGGGTAGGCAGAAAGAATGGAGCGCCACACTGTTCTGTCCTGACATACTTCTCTCGCTTCCTCTACATTCATACATCTTGTCATGCACGCACGTCGATTTCTCCGACTCCTCACGTGACTGACATTTAATATTTGATTGAATTGATCGTGCCACGTTTTCCTCGGCCTTCCTCTATTTTTAGCTCCGTTTACATATATCTTATTTACCATTCTGTCTTCACTCATTCTTTCCATGTGTCCAAACCATCTTAATGACCCTTTCATTATTTTGTTCACAACACTTTCATTCGCACCACATTCACTTCTTATACTTGCATTTGACACTCTATCATATACAGATTTGCCACACATTCGTCTTAAAGATCTCATTTCTACTGCATTTATTCCACTTTCATCCTTCTTTTGCCAGTTCCATGCTTCACTCCCATACATAAGGGTCGGCACAAGAACACCATTATGGGAGAACGATTACATATCATTCTAATTGATTATTTCTTTAACAACGATTTAAAACTTTGGCATGTTTTGCATGTCATTTGGTGGTCCATTCTTTCTGCCAACCACTTTGCAGAGACGGCGTGATAGTTGAACATGTATGTAAATCTTCATATTAAATATTAGGTATTGATTAAAACGTTTATTTTCCAGAAGTTTTAGTATTTTTGATTGGAGTGACATCTGTCGCCTCATTTTTTACTTTCTAAGGTTTTGTTTATCAATTTAATAATGCCACAGCATGGCGACTGATCAGACGAGAGACCAGACACACCCAGGAGTAGCGATCGAGAACCGGCCATAGATACCCTGGTAGACCACAAGCAAGATGGTCTGATGACATCAAGAGAGTGGCAGGAGGTCAATGGCACAGAGTGGCGAGGTATAGAGAGTTATGGAAATCGGAAAGGGAGGCCTACGTTAAACACTGGACGACTAATGGCGGATGACAGCAAGGTGAAATATATGACTCCCAAAAATTTAATTTAATTACTAGAAAACCAATGATTTCATCTCTATTTTTGTTCCCGAAACCGGTCATCATCAAGATGTAAATAATAATAAAATTATGTAATCTTCTTCTTCTTCTTCTTCTCCTTATAGACCTTTAGTCTGTTCCTGAAATCAGGCTGGCCTCTCTTGGGAGGTTGACTCCCAGCTATCTCTCCGTCTCTTCGGCGGTCTTCCGGGGGGACGGCAGCCGGCAGGAATCTAATGCGCCACAGCGTGTGGGATTCTGGTAGGATCCAACCTCTGCACGTGCGCATTCTAGTATCTTCTGCGTTGTCTGCCCCATCTCACGACATCCTCCACCTTGCAGATCTATCTAGTATATAATCTATTAGGCTAAAATAATTAATGTTCAGAGAGTAATAATCTCTGTTTTTTTAATTTAATGCAATAAATAAATAATTGCTTTAATTTCTTACAATCAAATATATCTCTAAGATAACTAAGCTAATCATTGAAGTCGTACTACCTCGGAAACAGACTCATTTCTAAACTAATAAGACTGATCCCATAATACTCTACAATGTAACGTTAACTTGTCTTCCATTAATGCAGCCCAGGTCGAGAAAAAATTAAGACTTTACATAGATTCTAAATCCTTCATCTCCCTCTTTCGGAGGGCCACACATCTAGTCTCCACATAAAACTACTACCTAATTACATTTCTGAAATTGTTTCCAATAGACGTAAGAGGAATCGCCGTTAGAGCTGAATCTCAGTATCCCAAAAGATATTTATTGTTTCTTGAACATTTATGTAAAACTCCATATTAAATATTGAATACGAATGATAACATATGTTTTCTAGAAGTTTTGGTATAGTTTATGGAAATCACATGTTTCACCTGTTTAACACATTATCAAATTTCTAAGGTATTATCGTTATCAAACATTTAATAATGCTTTAGAAAGGCGATATATGTCATTGAAAAATAAAATACAAATAAATCTTCTGTAATGGAAAACAGCAGAATTGAGGCAGTAAGAGCTACGTTTAATAAAATGAAATCACTATTCTGCAATGATAACGTAAACTTGAAACTCCGCCAGAGAATGATCAAATGCTATGTGTGGTTTGTTTTATTGTACGGATGTGAAACGTGGACCTTGAAAGTTAACTCAATGAACAGACTGGAAGCATTTGAAATGTGGCTCCATCGCCGAATGCTCAGTGTTCCCTGGACAGACATGGTTGCCAATACCGAGGTCCTGAGGCGAGCTAGAGTTGACAGTGAACTGTTATCAACTACCAAGGATCGAAATATCTCACATCTGGGTCATATACTGCGTGGAGAAAAGTACCACCTTCTCTAACTGATATTGGAGGGGAAAATTGAGGGACGCCGAGGGCCCGGAAGGAGATAAATGTCCTGGCTGCGAAATTTGAGGGAGTGGACCGGCATCCGAAGTGTGGAGGAGCTGTTCCGAGCGGCGCAGGACAGGGACAGGTTCCTCAAGGTGATCGCCAACGTTGGGGGGACCCGACAGGGCACTTGAAGAAGAAAAATAGAAAGCAGACGTTTTCATACGTATTTATTAACATCACATACCTATATATTATCTTTTTAAATTGACTTTTCATTATCAAATGTATTATATTAATTAATACTGAAATATACTCGTATAATTAGAAATCGACGATTTTTCAAAGAATAGGGTCGGAAAAGAATCCATTGTTGAAGACACTAGTTGACATTCGGCGGAAGTTATCAAGTAGAGTTTATAAAATAACAATTAAATCTATTTCCATACACCCCGGCTATATTTAAATTGGCATGTAAGATTTTAATAAGGAAACCCCAATACTTTGTGTGTAACCACTAATGAACCTGCTTACCTACATTTTAAAATGAGAAGCTATTCGTACACTAAACAAAAGACATATAAGTATTCAATGTAGAACAGATCATTTCACTTGTGTTGACATTGTCGACGGCCTCGAAACGAATTAAATTTTTACCAATACTTTATTATTTAGATCCAATCATTGCATCGACTCCGTGGCGCAACGGTAGCGCGTCTGACTCCAGATCAGAAGGTTGCGTGTTCAAATCACGTCGGGGTCAAAAGATTATATTTTGACATTCTTTTTTGTTGTTAAGATATTTCAAATTAAATAGAAGTTCCGCTTTTTCCACGGTCTACCTCTATTTACACCATTAAAGTACGTTTTCTTCACCATTCATTACAGTGGAACCTCTTTTTCCCGTATAAATCAATGAAAAATACGAAAATGTGTTCCATGCCGTAAAAATAGTTCATTTTTAATTATTTTCAACTTCTTCTTCTTCTTCCTCTTAGTTTAGGTCGAATGACCTCTTTGTGACGGTGGGCTGTCCAGGGAAGATGATGTCCAGCCATCTCTCCATCTCTTCGGCGGCCTTCCTGGTAATCCCTTGCTGCTTGGGTTTGATCTTTAACGATTTTGCAATTCTTGCATTCTCCATGCGGTCCACGTGGTCTCTCCAAAAGCTCCTTCTGCTTCTTCCACATCTCAATATGTCTTCAACACCACAGACAGACCTTATCGTTTCATTTCTGATCCGATCTCTGAGGGTTTTACCTGCGATGGAGCGTCTGGTTCGCATTTCTGCTACTTTAAGAAGGTTCTTAGTTCTATTGGTATCGGCTCGGACCTCTATTCCATACATCATGATGGAGCGAACGCTAATATTTTTAACGTTTATTCAAATAAAATTCACATACTAAGGTACGATGTATGAATGTAGAGAAAGCCCGAGAGGTATGCCAGAACAGAGCATTATGGCGATCCATCCTCTCTGCCTACCCCTCCGGAGAAATGGCGTGGTTATTAATTAGTTTCGTAACAAACTGGAATGCGATTTAGAATTGCAAATACTTTTTTTTTAAATTGTAATAAGTAGTTTACTATTTGTGAAGTTATGACAAAAAAATAATTCTTTTTTACTAGAAAGCTGTATAGAGGCATTTGATTTTTTGACTAAGCTTCAAAATTTGGTGAACATAGTACACAGCATTATCATTGAGTTCATTTGTAGAACGCATAGCCACCTCCTTATTAGGGTGATGATTCTCAATGTACGATGTTTGAACAGTTTCCCATGCTTTCAGCATTTCTCTTAGTGCGCCAGAAGATTGTTGGCCTGCTACTTCTTCCTCCTCCACTCACAAACTCTCCTAAATAACTTCTTGCTATGAAACACAGTGCAAATCCAAGCTTTTCGATGGTCAGCTCTTGACTATGCTCTTCCACAAGCTCGTCAATATCGTTGTTATCCATGGTATTGGCCAAATACACAATCTCGTTGACTGTAGACTCCACAAGTAATGCGAAATGTCGCTCGTTAAGGGAGCATTTTTTTACCATCCCTTTTCTTCGTTATGCGAATTACTCGTTATGGAGGGTTCCACTGTATTTCTACCTATCTAAACTGTTAATGAAAAGTATGTTTTTATATCACAATTGTATTTTATTTTACGACAGCTGTTTCATCAACCAATATTGACATCATCAGGTGTTACAATAATATATCAATAATATTTTTTATAAATTTAAGGTGTTAACACTGTGGAATTCCATAACGACGATTTTTCGTGAATTAAAACACTGTTTTTTCCACTTTGTAGTTTATTTCCGCAGATATGTTTTGAAGGTTTTATACCTTCACCATCGGAGGAATGATATAAACTCATATATCGTTCCCTCAATGGAGAAATCGACCTGCGCCTGCGTGCATAAAACAATTAACGATTGATGAAGATTCTATATAAATTTGTCAGGACTGAAAACGGTACGGAGGTAATTAGTAAGTTATTTTCAGTTTATACATGTATACGTTATATTAAACTGTATTTTTATTCAACATATTAATTATTGCACTCTAAATAATGACATCATAATATAGTTTAAATTATTAAAATTTCACTTGATAATTAAAACACAAATTGGCAATAAACTTTGCAATTTTGTGACACTCTTTAAATAAATGTATCCGCTTAATGATTGATGATTGTTAGAAATATCCATTTAAAGGCGTCAAATCTGTTGAAAAAAAAACATCAAGATTTTGGCAAACTGATTATCGATCGCTCTCTAGCGGAAAAATTAAAAACTATACCGTTAATCTGCATAGATTGAAAAATTTGGTTTGCGTCTTAGTTATTCTAGATATTTTATTTGTCATAATCTGTGTTATCAAAAAGTACTTATTTTCTCACTTATTCGAATTGAAACCAGAAAAAAGCTCTGGAAATAATGAGTCTACAAAATTGTAATATTGTAGCCTGAAAAGGTATCCGCAAATAAATGTTTAAAACATGACACTTTGAATTGAATGATAATTCAATGTAAAATTCGTTGAAACAATATAAGCAATATTCAATTCACCGAGCATCTGTGGCGGTATCTTTCGATTTCCATGATATGTCGATAAATCAGCAGTCATGTTACCATTGAGTTACCGACTGAGAGCGAATGTCATTTTCCTAACATGGCGCCCGCCCGCCAATGGCCGCCTGCCATCTCTCGGACCTGTCTGTCACTGGCAAATAACTATTACGTGATCCTGCATTATTATGAAGCCGATTATTTACATAAATTTAAACAAACAAATACCATTTACTAATGATAGAAATATGTCTATATATAAAATATTATCGTTTTTTATTAATTAGAACACTACTTTTTCCACTTTTGAGTGTATTTTTCTCAGTGTTTCGAAAGTTTTTTTTTTATATTCATCAATGGTAAAACGATATATTTTACTTATTCCCCCGATGACGAAGGTATATAATCTTCGATAGGGTGTCGAGAAAAATAAAACATAGTTTGAACTATTACTTAATTGTGACTAGGAAATTGATTGAATTAAATAATAGGTGGGTACCTACCTATTATTTCCATAAGACACTTGATAATTTGTTTTAACGCCACTATTTTATAACAACCGGATTCGCTAAAATAAATATTGTTTTCAATGTAGAGATACAAACAATTACGCAAAAAAACATCTGATTATTATTATTTTCATTCAATTGACAAATATGTTAATTTTTATTTATAAATAGGATATTTTGTCGGTAATACTTAGGTATGTTTGTAGGGACATTGATAATATCAAGTGGGCAATATTTTCATTCGGTCCAATTAAGGGTTAATTCATTTTTAGTGTTTAGTTATTATTATGAAAATTTTCGGATTCATATTGGAGGATGGGACTCACAGAATTAAAGAAAAACTATGAACTAAAAGTACTGATACGTTGGTGAGATTCTGTATGCCTCGGCGACTGCGGTGGGCTGGACATGTAGAAATATAGCTATAAGACAGGACACCGTAGTTTATGTCCAGATGGGTGCTGCGTGAAAAGATACCAAAAGCCAAACCGAAAACAATGGGCTGACTGCGTCGAAGAGGATTAGATGAGTCTGAGAAGGTCTGGAAAATGAATGGGATCGCCAGAGACAGGAGCTAAATGGAAGTCTTTTTTGAAGAGGCCAAATCCTACACCGGAATGTAGTACCGAGAAGATGAAGAATGTCTCATCTCTATGTCTTAATCTATATCTCTCATTTTTATTATTATTATCACAGATCACACTGTGATTTCCCTTTATTTGATATACTGTTTGGTATACAAATTGTCTTTAAATGATAAAATATTTCACTAATCTTCCTGAACGAGTTTACGCAACTCACGGCAGTACAATGGCATTTATTTTGTATTATAATTATGTATACTTATACATAAAAGTGTTTTTCTTTAATCATTTGAATTTTACAAACACGACTACAATGTCACGATCACAGCTGTTATTAAGTAGTACCCGCATTTCGTTTTAGTAGTTTCTTTGATTTTGTATAGACCAAATGTACCTATAGGAAAATATATTTTTATGGCTATTTAGTTTACAATATTTATAATGTCACAGGTCATTTTAAATGACCTATGATGGCCAGTCAGGCATAGGTCACGGTACCTACAGAACGCTTCATCATCTCAGCTTTTTCGGATACTTGACCTTCCGGTTAACTGACGTCCGAATAAACGACGCGACGTTCTACTGTAATATAATTCAATAACGCTGTCAAATCAGTCTTTGTCATTTTCGCATAGACAATAAGCACAACCGAAACACTTCGGTGTCGCCGTATTCTAAGTCATTATGGGTCTGATCAGTGCCATCTTGACGTATCATGTCAAGATGGCACTGGTCTGATGCATATTTTGTGTATTCAAACTTTGCTTAGACTTATTATTTCCTAGTGGAATGCAAATGCAAAATGCTATTATGATATTTCAAACTGTTAATGAATAAACTTTGTTTTTTGTATCACAATTGTATTTTAATTTACGCGACAGCTGTTTCATCAACCTATGTTGACATCATCAGGTGTTAGAATAATATATCAAAAGTCAATTTTTCGAATCTTTATGTGTTCCTATGTCAATTTGAATAATTTTTCTTTGATATAATTTTGAAGTTCTTGCTGAAATTGAGTTAGGTAGGTGCCTAAATATTTCAATTAAAAGAACGGTTAGCTTCTATTTATAGGAGAAAATATTAAAGGTGGAAAATATTAAGAAAATAACAAAAATAAAAATAAAACAGTAATTAGAAGGAACAATTACACACAGTACCTATAGAGTCAAAAACGATGAAACATAATAAATGAAAAACGATAAACAATAACAGGAAGTACATAGATTACATTAATAGGAAAGGTGACAAAAGTTGAAGGTAGTATTATTATTTTTTAGCTAGATTGTAGAGGGGAAAAGTTTTCAATGTACTATATACTAATGGGGAATAAGAATGAATTTGGTTATTTATAATATTTAGTTTACATTTTTAGGCCTTTAAAATTTCAAAATTTTCTAATTTCTATAATTTTTTAGGATTATTTGTTATAAGTAAAAAAAATGTGGTTTTGGTCTCGAAATGATGGTCAAAATTCACACAATGATTGGCCATTTCCGAAAAGATGTTTCTGTTTTTGTATAATAAATTTGATTATAATTGTTATTATAATACATTTGATTAAAGTCACAAAACAGTGTCCGTCATACATCCGGAGATAACTGCTGCTTCATTAGTCTCTTCTTTGACGTCATTATACAGATATGTAAATAGATATACCTACACCCAGGTACTTGAACTTCATGACCTGTTCTATGGGTACATCGTCTACAACCAGTTTATATCTAAGAAACTGTCTAGATATTGTTGCATTCTTATAAACTCATATTTAAGTAGGCAAAATATTATTTTAATAATATATCTTTTTCTTCTTACTTTAGATTTTTAGTCTGTTCCTGTAATCAGGCTGGCCTCTCTCGGGAGGTCGACTCCCAACTACCCTTCCATCTCTTTGGCGTTCACTTACCTAAAGTTTGTTACTCTACATTACACTCTGTTAAAGTTTGTGATGACAACTTTAAATGCACCATTCCGCTTTGTTGCCTGCCCCAACCCTTCTTTCAATATCCCTCTCCACTCGCCCATCCTTTGTAAACATTCTACCTAAATATATAGACTCATATATTTGCTCCAGATTTTCACTATTCATGCTAATGTTGCAGACTGACATGATTTCTTCTTTTTCAAAAATTATTATTCGTATTATTTTAAAATTAATATTTTCTCAAATATTTTAGAGAAACATATTATATATTCTACTGTGCTTTACCAGAATAAATATTTACTTTAGAATTCTGTGATTTATACAAGTTACATTGCATAATTTGAATTATTTTTTTGGTATCTATGTCGATACAAATAAATATTGTTTAAAATTAATGTTAAATGCTTAGCGATTTCCTTTAAAGCCAAGTTTTTCTAATTCCGCATAATTAACTAACTAACTAACTAACTAACCATCACGCCGTCTCCCCGAAAGGGTAGGCAGAAAGAATGGACTGTCACACTTTAACCGATGCGGCACTCCATCCTTCTCTTTTCGCATAATTATATAACTAAATTCTACTAGTCAGAAAAATCGTAGTTAAAATAATTTTCAATTAATATTATAATTGCTTTTGTCACCTTTTGACGCTTTAACAAAAT
This sequence comes from Lepidostoma basale, assembly GCA_022606425.2. Classification (NCBI taxonomy): domain Eukaryota; kingdom Metazoa; phylum Arthropoda; class Insecta; order Trichoptera; family Lepidostomatidae; genus Lepidostoma; species Lepidostoma basale. The sequence goes on along the minus strand of JAHDVF020000524.1, from coordinate 634,314 downwards.
ATCAAAACAATGTATTTAATAATGCAGGTGTTTATAACATAGAAGTACACGTATTTACGAAACTGTGTTATGTTACTAACTTAAGTAGCTATTTTCAATTATCAAATAAATTAACGTTGATTGTAAAATGATAATCCAATCGAACAATCGTCAATAATATTTCTATTGTTGTACATGAGTGAAAACATATATTCAAGTGACGTTACAAATGTAGATTATAACTAAATCAGGAACACTAAATCAATCAAATTCCATCAATTATTGATAAAATGCTTATCTACATACCTAATTATTGTTTTAGATATGGTAAACCCTTGATCTAGCAATTCAAAATATTAGCGGCAAATCCGATTCGTGCCTAACTTCATGTTGTTCGAACCACAACGAAGTTATTTACATTTCCAATATGTCGTCGTTCGTGCTAGTTGTCGGAAGTGTCAAATAGTGAATATGTTTGAAGTTTTATAAATTAAACTGTGCTTCAAAAATGGTTTACAACATAGACTGGATTATTCCTAAGCTTCGAAAACCAGGGACGTTATGGAATTGTGCCAGTTCTTTCACCATCGCTGTTGTGGGGATGGTTACGAAAGTGATTACAGGTTAGAATTTCCTGGTTCTTGTTTCTTTACAATATTTACGTAATCCAATGCGCTCGCAGATGGAATTTACAATGAAATTATTGACTAAAAATTTAATTTTGTATCAACAGTTATAATCAAATTTTTTAAATAATGTATACCCACACAATATAAAATACAGTAATTTAAATTTTAACTGCATTTTACGCGTGACACAAAACCAATTGACTCTAAATAGCATTAATTTGATCTACACGTTGTGGGTATATAGCGTAGCTCCGTCTTCTGTGTAATTTATACTCAGTTCATGGCTACACGACATATTCATAACAATATCAGATTCTCATTGTGTATGTATTACGCACAATGTCACTGTTATTCTGATACATCAGTGTACCTGCATTACCTAAAATTATTAAAAACATTCACGTTTGCCTCACTAAACGTCGTACACGTTTTTATTTTTTACAATCATGTTCTAAAATATAATTGGTACAAAAATATACATGTAAGATAATCTGTGATTGACACTTTTTTTTTACACACGAAAGTACTTATCTAGATTGTTTGAATGTTTTTCAAATATGATATATATTCGAATTTCAAATTTGGATCATAGGTAAATGATTGAAATCTACCACTGAATTTATTATCTAGGTCATTGAAGTTAACTTATTATATTTAAGACAATGTAAATCCAGGATTTGTTTATAATATTAACAAAAAATTATATCTTGTGAATTTCAACATATTTTTGTTTGGTTTCATTTGGTATATTTTTTGTGTTCATCCATGGAAATTTATATACAACTATATAATGTTTCTATTTGCATAATATTGGGACTTATTTTAGTTCCTGAAGTTGTATTTTTTTATGTATACATAAATTATAATATTATTAGTTAAACCAATTAATTGAAACATTTTTTATTATGAAATTATGTAATTGCTTAACCCCGATTAAGGAGAAATGGGACAATATGGTAGAAATAAGGTAATGTTTTAAATTTTGATACAAATTTTATGCATAATCATCATTTTCATTACAACATAATTAAAAAATAGAGCTACATGTATTTATAAGTTGATTATTTAGTATTTATTTATTAATATTTTACACACATATGCTATAATTTCAACCCATATTTAAGCAATAAATCATCTAGTATTTTTATTTATATTTTATTTTATTTTTATTTTCTTTTTTATTACCACTAATATGTTACAAATATTTGCATGTGCATATTTAGTTTACTAACGAGGTTATAATATATAGTATGGTATTCTTATTAGGGTATTTGCTAGAGTATCTATATATAATGTATTACTTGTTCTGTAGAATTTACTCAGTTTTACATTGAGGAACATATATTTTATTAATTGAGTATTACCCGGGCAAACCACCAAAAAAATGGATCGACAGCTGGGAGTCGCAGGAGGCCAATTAAGAAACAGGCCACAAGGTCTACACTAAGAAGAAGAAAAAGAAGAGTGTTGTGTTAGTACAATAAAATATGGGTGGTGATCTAGGGGACAAAATTCGTGGTATTGGGTTCCCGAAGGCCAGACATGACCGATTGCTTCTTCATAATAATAAGCACTTTCTGCTCATTTTGGAAATTGCGTAGTAAATATTTAAATCCTTGATATTAGGGTATTTAAAACAAACAAAACAATATATTTGTAATTTTCATTTTCTAAAACAAAATCAACTGATTGTGAGTAAGTAATGTCTATATTATTTTTATTTTATTTCTATGGTTTCGATTGCATAGATCACAATATTAACATATTTTAAGGCTGTCATATTTACAATATGCAGTCTATGATTTTTATTTTCAATAAATCATCCTTTCAAATGTAAAATCTTGAATTATTCTACAATCAGACGCACCATTTCTTTAATACGTGCATTAAATCTTAAAGATTGAAATATTCGCTTGTTCCTTGTTTTGTTTTTCATACTTAAGATTTTTATTATATAGTTTGCAACCTATAATAAAATATTTTTAACTAACTTTAAGATCAGGGTCCAATTTTTTTATATTTTCAACACAATACAATCAAAATTTTTAAGTGTTGTTTATAGTTACTATTGCCAGCTATTGAACTACGGACACAATTACTAGATACGTGACAACAATATTTTATTTATTACTTTTTCATTTTAGATATCATTTATAAAGACCTTCCCTAGCATTCATTTTACATGATGCAGTTTATTTGTGTGTTTTTAAGAAAGGTTAATACTTCCTCTTGAATCTAGATTAATGGAACAGTCGCCGTCTTCCTTTAATAAATGATGTCATATCATTTCAAGTTGTGTGCCATTTTTTTTCTCTTTTGCCAGCAATACTCACCATGTATTACTCAATACTGGTGTCTGTAATGGTCTTGATTATTTATTGCACAATATAGTTGAATGTTTGCTTCACAAAATTATTTGAATAAAGATTTATAATTATAGTGATTTTAAAAAACAAGCTCTGATCTATAAATCATAATTATAGATTATTGTATGATAGTAAAAAATGATTAAAAAATATATTTTTATATTAATTAAAACATTATTATTCTCGTCATGTTTTAAATGTTTTAAACTTTCAGCATCAGGAGAACAAACTATACAAACCTTCGAAATAATACCCGTTTAATGGGTTTGAAATATGTCAAAAATTATACACTCAACATTATTTTCATTAATATAAAAAAATATTATGAAAGGATCATTAAGATGGTTTGGACATATAGAAAGAATAAATGAAGAAAGAATGGTAAAAAAATTATATGTTAATGATGTAAATGGAACCAGAAATAGAGGAAGACCGAGGAAAATGTGGCACGATCAAATAAATCAAATATTGAATGTCAGCCATGTGAGGAGTCAGAGAAATCGACGTGCGTGCATGACACGATGTATGAATGTTGAGGTAGCGAGAGAAATATGTCAGAAAAGAAAAGTGTGGCAGTCCATTATTTCTGCCTACCCTTTCGGGGAGACGGCGTGATGGTTAGTTAGTTAGTTAGTTATATTTTTGATTTATTTATACATTCTCCCTTTGAAACATGTAGAGAAAAAAAAAATTCAAAAGTGGGTAAAAAAAAGTGTTTAAAATTATTCATAAAAAAATATTACATTATAATATTTTTTTATAAAACAAATCAAAATAATGCAAGGGAAAATATACATAGATTATAAAGAAACGTGCATCTATATTAAATAAAATATATTCGCAATGCACATTACTCTCTTATTGATTCTTATGCAATAAAAAAATCGTGGTTTATATTAAAAGAAAATATTTAATACGACTATTAAATTTAAGTAGTGAAAAAACAAGTTTCTCTATGTCAAAAGTTCTTATGAAATAATGCCGTAATAGTTTGAGTCTCAATATGCGTAGTTTCACTTCCATTGTCACAAAAGGTCAATGCAAATAAACACATTTACACAATTCTAAGCAAATACACATGTCTATACACCCAACAGCAAAAGAGTGGTATGTGTGATGAATTAGCTTTGACTGTGTACACCAGTGGTTCCCAATATATAGTACAAAACTGATCACGGCAATTAAGTCGCTATACACAGAAAGCACAGCTAGTGTCAGAGTAAATGGAGATCTTACAGCCTGGTTTGATATCAATAAAGGTGTCAAACAGGGTTGCGAAATGTCCCCGTGGTTATTTAATCTGTATATGGACAAATGTATGAAAGAGCTGAAAGGGTTGGATGTAGGTGCCAAAATGAGCGGAGTGTCAGTAAGCTGTATCTTGTATGCGGATGACGCTGTCCTACTTGCAGACAACGAGCATGAACTACAAGTCCTGGTGAATTGTATGTATGAGGTATGCATGCGAAATGATCTGATGATGAATGTTAATAAGTCGAAGGTAATGATTTTTGAAAAGGAAAAAACCACGACAGTCTGCAACATTAGCGTGAATGGTGAAAATTTGGAGCAAGTAGTTGAGTTCGTGTATTTAGGTAGTATGTTTACAAGAGATGGGCGAGTGGAGAGGGATATTGAAAGAAGGGTTGGGGCAGGCAACAAAGTGAATGGTGCACTTAAAGTTGTCATCGCAAACAAAAACCTATCAAAAAAAGCTAGAATGGCAGTGCACAATGGTGTTCTTCTACCGACCTTTATGTATGGAAGCGAAGCATGGAACTGGCAAAAGAAGGATCTAAAATATTATTTACAAAATTCAAGAACCTAAGTATGTAATGTGTACATGTTTAAATTAGACACCAGGGAGATATTATTATAGAGTGTATTATAATTGTATGGTTTATTATAATTGTATGGTTTATTATAATTGTATGGTATATTTATCTTATTAATTTGTCATGCATCTTATGTTTCTCGCTCTTTTTATTAATCTATTATGTATTACTTATTATTGTGTATCTCTAACTTGTATCTTTAGTGTATTGGAAAAAAAATCTGTAATGCTTTAGATATGTTTAAAATACATAAATGAAATAAAATAAACAAAAGAAATAAATGAGATAACATTAACAAAGCTTAAAGGGTTAATATGTAATGTTTTGAAAATGATTTTTTAAATTAGAATTTTTGGAGTATTCAGTTAACTATTGATTTTAGCAAATAAATTATTAATATTTCAAGGCATGAAGCCAATGGCCATTGCATCAATCAAGACGTTTATAACTAGTGAACAATGTAAAGGGCATTCAATAGACCTGGTTTATTTTAACTTTTTAACCCCCATTGTGCAACTGGCTTCATTTGCAGTAAAACGAAAAAAATTGGCCTCGAACTGCAGTCGACTACATTTACAGCTCAGACAGATAGTCTCCGGTTCATCATAATGTTACGTACAATTTAATAGTAAGGAACTAAAGTAAAAACGTATGTAAGATACATTTGAATCTCCACTTCTTGTTCTGTCACACCTCCGTGGTGCATAGGACCTCAAGAAACCTTCTCCACCTGACTCTATCGCATGCCTGATGCTAAACATCATCCCAAATAAGACTTGCTGATTTAACCTTATTCTGCAGGGTTCTTCTCCAGGTGGCTCTAGGTCTGCCTCGCTTCCTATTTGCACACACAGGGGACCAGCCTAGTGGGCCCTAAGCGATGCAGGCTGGGTTCCGTCTCAGGGAGTGACCGATCCATAGCCATTTGGATCTAGCGACTTGTTCTCTGATTGGCTTTTCACTTGTCACATCCCAGAGAACATTTGACACTGTTTGGGGCCGAAAGACATTTAAATATGAGCTCCAAGTGTAGTCTGTCACGGTTCAAAAACTTTATTTTGCTGTTGTATTGCTAAGTGTGTACGGCGGGACAACGAAGGAAAGTAGCGTAGCTTAAATGTGGTCTGGGTCCCCCTTAGTTGCAAATATACATATATTATTATTATTTTTTAACGTAAGTCCCACATGGACGGGGAACGGGCCTAGGGAGTGCTGTGGGAGTGGGAGGCCTATGAGTGAAGCTGACAAAAGGCGCCGCTGCGCCTATAACTGCTTCGGGTAAGCGGAAGGAGCCCTCTATGGCTCGGCTATATATTGGTTCAAGAACGTATTTTTGGACTGCAAATGTAGCCAGCCACACAAATATGTGTCAATTACGAATTTGCAGTAATAGGTCGAGCAAAAACAGTGTTTTAATGCATAAAACAATCTTGATTATGGAATTCTGTAGTTAATAATAAAATTAATAAATCTTATTATTTTATATAAGGATGCAAGATGAACTTCCAGACAGTGGCGGTACTCCCATAGAAGCCCAGAAGCCCGGCTTGCGTAAGAAATTTTGAATCAAAACCTCTTCTGGCTTACAGAGGTTCAGCTCTTGTGGCTATTCCTCTTACGTCTGATGGGACCATTGTTGGAAGGTGATTTGGTGGGTTGTTGGTTTATGCGGGGACATGATAACTTAGATTTGGGGGTTTTGATTCAAATTTTCTTACGCAAGTCGGGCTTCTGGGCTTCTATGGGAGTACCGCCACTACTTCCAGACCACATGATTTAGATTTCCGAACTCATTTCATCAGGTATTTTGCCATGTTTTACCCCAATTAATATCACCCATATCCATGGATCATGTTGTACTGTGTATGATTGAACTTAATTTTCGTTGTTTTTCTTGCAATGTCCCCAGGAGCGACCAACAGAGAACCGCCCGGTATGAGAATTGTGAATACAATATGCATATGTCTAGTTAGTTGCACTGTTTCGTTCTTAGACTAACATTACTAACGCTGGCTACATTTATTTCACACCAGCTTTCACCAAATTGAGTGGCGACATAAAAAAAAACATAATTTTTTTGTTTAATGTGTATTTATTTATTTATTTCATTCACAGCAAGATATTTACGAGTAAAACATATTTATAACAATCATTTGTTTCTATTATTTTTAAATGGACGGAGTTTCACACAATTTTATTAATAAGTAAAAAAAAAAAAACACTTAAACTAAATTGTGTTTTAATAAAATATTTAGAACACTTTTATAACATCACAATCTATTTATTGAAATTCTATGAAATTTTCGTGACAGCTGTTTCGCCAACCAATTTTGGCATCAACTAGTGTTACAAACAACAGCTGGTTGGCAAAACAGCTGTCGCGACAATATCATAGAATTTCGCAACAGCTGTTTTGCCAACCAATTTTGGCATCAACACGTACAATGAACAGCTGGTTGGCGTAACAGCTATCACGACTTTGAAAATGGATTTTTTTGGTACTTGACACCTTTGTAATGTGCAGCCTTCAATTGTGATATTATATCAGTGTTCTAAATTAAACAGTTTTAGCATATTTTAAAGTAACTTAATAAATATTAATTAAATTATGTTATTGAGTCTCCATCCATCACTTGTTAGTTTTTATGTAATGTAATTATTATTTTTCACTAACCGTTTACCGTGTATGAACCAAAAGTTCCATAATCGGTATTATGGTTATCGTTTCTACGAAAGGAAAAAATATATTAATGTACTGTATCACTATAAATCAAATGAGATTGGATACGCTTCATTCATAATTTTCTTTGTGAGTTAATAAAATGCGTTAAGTTTATTTTACTTCCACTAATCGGATTAATCAATGAATTTGAATCTCTTGATTATATTTGTGGCTCAATTATGGTTATAACAACACCTCTAATATATATCGTGGACTCGTTACTATAACTAGGTAACTCAAAATTCTATTCTATTCTGAGAAAATGGAATTTTTCATTTCAAGGTCAAAATATTATGATTACTAAAGATTACTACGATTAGTAAAGAAGTGAAGTTGTCTATTTCTCACATAGGAGAGTAGCTTTGGGTGAAACTTAAAGATGAAGTTTACTTTAACTCTTTGACCGCGATGACTGACTTTAGTCAGATTATTAAGTCATGGGCATCGGGATCTCGAGTGTGTGTTTATTAATTCTTTGATATTCGAGAAAGATACTGAAATAATCCATTATTGTTATAGTGATTTGGTTTGTTAGATAATATCTTTTAAAAATAACATTTTTTCATAATGCATCAATGAAAAATGTGCCGCATAGCGATGACAGAGTAGCGTTTGCTAAGTGATCTAAGGGTTCATCATTATTTTGTTTCCTTCTTTTCTTGCCATTGTGGTGGAATGTTTGGCTGACTTTATATCGTTTCCAACGGCGTCAGATGATATAATTTTAGCAACCCCAACCTAGAAAGCCCCTTCAATAAGTGATCCGTTGATGAAAATATCTCAAAACTGCTGAATTTCGAGTTGCCTAGTTTTCATTTTTCAGATTAACAACTTCAAATGTGTCTTCCATATACAAGATGTTTCCTTATATAATAAATTTTCTGGAGTAAAGGTGCCTTTGAATGAGTGACTTAATAATAGTTAATTTTTGAGTGATTATATTCACAAAGTATAGGTAAGTATATTCATGAATTATTTGCTAGTAGCCAGATTTCTGGGGCTCTCAAAGGTCATCACAATCAAAGTTATATACTCTAAAAAAAATATCCTTAAATAAACTATTTAACACTCTGAAGTTAAGATTTTTATTTTGATATCACAGCTGTTTGAACATGTATTTTATTTATTTCTAACATATGGAAGTATCAAGTGAAGTTTTAGTCTGGACGTTTTTGTACATAAAAGAGAATTAATATTATTTGGATTATTCATCCTTATCAAACAATTATTTTTAAACTTCCAATAATGAGTGTATAATAAAAAATGAAAAAAAAAACATTCTCGTGAAAAATGTCGATTTGGTTTCTTCTCATTTTTGTGAGCATATGGCATATATAATATACAGCTTAATTAATGCCTTTCTATTAACTATTTTTCTTTAATAACCATTATATACATATTATGTTTATTTTGTGTATTTATTCCTAGTTTATTATATAATATTTTACTAAAATGATATTTATTTTATATTTGGTATTTATATATTTTATAACCATTTATTAGACAATTTTATTATTCCTTGATGATAAAAATATACAAAGAAATGTATTGATTATCAAATTTGATTGAATATTTCTTGGGATTTTGGATATTTCCGTGTTTTCTTCTACCAATGTTCCGGAGATCATCGGTGGAATGGTTCCACTTAGGGTTTCTTATTTACATAAATACTGCCAATGGCACGTACGTTTAGTTTGTAAAGTATGCTTTATCCAGATGGACTACACCATACCATTACCCTGAAGATGGAAACTGTAGCGATCTCTGAAAGTTTGGTCAAAAACAACATCATGAGATATGAACATACTTAAGATGGCATTTTTTTTTTACATTGAATTTGAAGAAATATATTAAAATCTACCATTTTTTTTTAACCACTCAATGCTCGGGTTTTTTCACAATAATAGAACCAAAAATATCAGGTTATTTCATTTTTTTATTTAAGAATTTATATGATTTAAAAGTTATCCAGTTCAAAAAAGCAAAACAGGGATAATTAAATAAATTTTTTTTTTACTGGTATTAAAAAAACAATATTGAAAATAATAAAATAAATCCAACTATAATACTAAAAAATATAATAATAATTACTATAATAATAAAAAAGTAATTGATTACACAAAAAATCGAGGAAAACTCAGTTCGTTTAAATCCCCCCTCACCCTCTTTCGGAGGGACACTCCGGGCCATACATTTAGCTCCATCATAACTAACAACTACCAAATCGCATTCCAACAATGTTTCCTACAGACGTAAGAGGAATAGCCATTAGAGCTGAACCTCTGTAAGCCAGAAGATCCAAGTTCCAAGTCCAAGTTTATCTTATGTAACTCAACAAGTCGAAACTCGCGAGCAGTGCTCGGGTTGGTGCAATCATTTTACACTATAATTCCTAGTGAAACTTCCATATAACTTAATACATAAACCATAAACCCTAAATCCTCCCTAGTCGTCTTTCAGGGGAGCATTCCAGGCCACACATCTAGCCCCAGCATATAATAACCTTTCCAGCATATATCACATTTCCGACAATGTTTCCGACAGACATAAGAGGAATAGCCATTAGAGCTAAACCTCTATAAGCCAAAAGATCCATGTCCTAAGAATATTATTTTTAGTCAGAGGTCACCTACACCCATTAAGGGTTAATGCTAATCTTAATAAGGAAGATATACTTAATTAATAGCCATTTTGATGAGTTTTTAATCAGTTTGCCAATTGCAAAGATGTTTGCTTTTGGCTTAGTTTTGTACAGCATGTATTTAGAAACGTAGCTCCCTCAAATAAATCATATGTCTAGCAATCTTCTTCATGACACAATTTACTTTTGTTTTATTTTTTTTAAGTTGAAAATAGTATAATAGAATTCTGATAGCATACTATCATTGACGACCTTCGTGGCAGAGTGGCAACAGCTATGACTGCCACATAGAAGGTCCCGGGTTCGATTCCCGACGATGACAGTGTGATTACACTCACACTGTCTTTGATCTAGTGTAGAATTCACATGACAATAAAATGACTATAGATTAGCTACCATGTATGTCATGAGAGTCAATTTAGCTATACCCTTTAAATCGATTTGGCTTTCGCTGTTATGATGTAAAGACCTGTTTAAATACATTTATTTTTTAAATAAAATCATATTTATTTTTAAAATATTTTATTTCCATGAAATTCCAAAGAGAAAAACCTTTCAAATTTCTTAACTTTCAAGCTAAATGCTTATACTTTTAAGTGATTAAAATCTTGATTTAATATGAACAAAAATCATTTTAAATTATAGATTAGATATTAAATCTATTTATTTCCAGAAGTCAAATGATTTAAATGAGTTTTTAATTTTACAACTAATTATCACGTATCAATTAACTTGATATTTTACAAATAACATTAAGCAAGTGTGTTTTCTTATAAAACGCGGGCCACACTGTTTTAAACAAGCTCTCCACATCGGTCTCCACCGGCGGTTTAAAACTGTGTAGACACTTGTTTGAAACCAAAATTCGTTTGACCTTCAACAAACTTTGTGGACGGACGCGCGTTTAAACACGCATTCCACGTGTGGAGAGCTTTTTTACAATAGTGTGTGGACGCTACACCAACCGTGGGCTCCACAGCTCTCCACCAAGGTCACCCCTGTGGAGAGCTTGTTTCAAACAGTGTGGCACGGCCTTTAAGCTTATTTTAAAGCACAGTATTTGTCACGAATCAAATTATTGCAATCTTCAGGTTGTTGCTCGGTGTTTGGACGTTGTGCATTTGACTCGTACTCACCCTGTTGTCGTACAATTACAGAATGGCTAAACAAAACCACGGTGTACAATAGGGAAGTCATGACGCAGATGATGACGAGATCACCGCTCACTCCACTAATCACCATATCAAACCACCATTCCTGCTTCGATGATCCCGGATTATGGGGTAAGCTATAATAATTCTAATAAATATAATAACGTGATCGGGTGGTGGTCTAGGACAGTGCTCCGCAACCGGTGTGCCGTGAGCCGGATGCCGGTGCCACGGCTATATCTCAAGCCATGTCAGAACTCATGAATTACAAAAGAGTCGACTCTTTTGTAAATCAGTTCAGGAGATATTGGTGACCTTTTTTTGGTCATTCGTGAAAAATCAGTCGCCGCTGATTTCTACTGGCCGGAAGTTGCTGGCAACCACAATTTTTTAACTTAACAGCGACTTCCGGCCAGTAGAATTCGTGAAAATTTGGTCCTTCGATCTTTCAGGAGGATCAAAAAAACCGTCACTGCTGATTTCTACTACGAGACGTTGGAATATTTTTTTCTTGTGAAGATTTTTTTTATTTTTTATTTTGGTGGTCCAGAAAAGGTGAAACATGGAAAGAATTAATGAAGAAAGAATGGTAAAGAAATAATATATAAACAACGTAAACATAATAAGAAATAGAGGAAGACCAAGGAAAACGTTGCATGATCGAATCAATCAAATGTTAAATATCGTCCACGTGTGGAGTAACAGAAATTGACGTGCCTACATGACAATGTATGAATGTTGAGGATGCAAGAGTAGTATATCAAGAAAGAACAGTGTGGCGGTCCATTCTTTCTGCCTATCCCTTCACCGAGATTTTTTGATGGTTGGTTAGTTAGTTACCTAGTTATAGGTTTGACACCAAGGTCTCTTCGGAGAACGACTTCTTTCATATTAGTGAAAGTACATTCAGACGACAAATACTCTTGACTTTAGAGAGTATCTTGTCTTCCTATTATATTGGTATTATATTTTACCTGTATGCAATGATTAAACATTTATATTGTTTGTAATGTCTGGTAAGATAATAAACTGATTTCATTTGAAACTCAGGTTAATCTACAAAATACCATTGTTTTTATTTTTAAAAGCAAATATTTACAATCCTCATTCTTAATTGGGTCTCTAAGGGTAAAGTGCAGTCTTAATCACCAGATTACATTTTTCACATTTTCATCAACAGCTGATAAAACCTTTAATAGTTGAAGAATTTGTATGACACTGATAGAACACAAGTTGTACCAATTTAGTTCACACGCGGTTCCACATGATTTCATTATTTTCCATAAGCAATTCATAAACTAGTTGTTTAGAACTAGAATCGTTTACATAATTGAATTCCATTATGATAATAAGCAAAGTAAAAAAAACATTCTTTAGACATGGCATATTGTGACACCATTTGTACGCCCATTTAAAGATAACTAACCATCACACCATCTCCCCGAAGAGGTAGGCGGATAGAATGGAACGCCACACTGTTCTTTCCCGACATACTTCATTCTCTTCCTCAATCTATATACATCTGTATTTTGGAATCTTGCGAAAATCCGTGTAGCCCGTCTTTCTGGACATTTCGGAGATCGTTGCAGTCTCCATCTTCAAGGTGGTTATAAATGTGTGGTGGGTTTTCGGATTTACGGATTTTACCAAGATCCCAAAATACATATTATTACTAGAGATGCGCCGAGTACAAGTTTTACCGAGTTACCGAGTACGAGTTTTACTCGGTTTGATGTTTGCCAAACCAAATACTCGGCCGAATAACTCGGTTCAATTTCAAGTCCGTGAAATCTGCCCAAACATAGCGGATATGCAAGAAAAGCTTAAAGATGAAGTTCAGAATCGCTTTCAAGGCTTAGAAGGTGATAAATATTACTGTTTGGCTACTTAACTGGACCCCAGAATGAGATTTTTTAATCCAGAGAAATGCGAATTGATCAGGAAGATCCTATTTTAGAATCCATTGAAAGAAGCGACGCTACAGAGAGCGCCAGCAGCAGTGAAGAAAACTAATCTAATTCTAACCTTAACCAATTAAGACAATCACAAGATGCTCATGCATCATTTTGGAATTGCTTCCAAGAACTTGCTTCTACCCAGCCACCAGAGCGCGACGATCCTAAAAGCCCCATGGCTCTAGAATTGGATCGATATGTAAACGAAGGATTGTTGTCAAAAGATAAGAGTCCTTTCGAGTGGTGGGCAAGACATAAAACAAGATATCCAGAGATAGCACATTTAGCAAGAGTGTTTTTCTGTGCACCTGCAAGCACTGTGTATAGCGAGCGTTTATTTTCAGAAGCAGGTAACGTCTATGAAAAAAAAAAGGAACAGGCTGTTACCAGAACGTGCGGAGAGTCTTGTATTCTTACATCACAACTTGCCTTTGCTAAATTTTAAATATTAATTGTTTAACTTCAATTTTAATAAATGGAACTTTTTAATCCTCCTGTTTTCATTATATTTCCCAAAATATTATATTACTTTAGTTAAACCGAGTATACTCGTCATTTAGACCGAGTTATTCGGCCGAGTACGAGTAATAAAAAAACGCCGAATACACCGAGTACCGAGTATTAAACGAGTACTCGGCCCATCTCTAATTATTACCAACCGTGAATATCTACGCAATTATACATACATTGTTTGATGCATGCACATCAATATCTCTGACTCCTCACGTGGCCAACATTCTAAAACTACTAACTAACCAAGCATCACGCCGTCTCTCTTGAAGGGTAGGCAGAATGAATGGACCGCCACACTGTTCTGTCCTGACGTACTTCTGTCGATTCCTCTACATTCATACATTGTGTCATGCACCCACGTCGATTTCTCTGACTCCTCACGGGCTCAACATCTATTATTTGATTTTGCCACATTCTCCTGGGCCTTCCTCTATTTCTAGCTCCGTTCACATCGTTTACATATACCTTCCTCACCATTCTGTCTTCACTCATTCTTTCCACGTGTCTAAACCATCTTAACGACCCTTACCCTTTATTCTGTTCATAACATTTTCATTCGCACCGCATTCACTTCTTGTATATGCATTTGACATTCTATCATATATACAGATTTACCGCACATTCATCTTTGATTCAATATCAAATAAATCAAATATTGAGTCTACACCATAAATAAAATAAAATAATTATCTGATATATATTTTTATTTTAAATCCTTGTGGGTAAACAATATTTCGGTATGAATTTTTATTAATTCAAACATTTCCATTTTTCAATATATTTTTTTCTAGACGTGTTTTGAAGAGTTTACACCTTCATCATTTATATCGTTCTCTCGATGATGAATGTTTATAATCTTCAAAACATTTCAAGAAAAATATACTCACAGGGAGAAAAAATATTGTAAAAATTTGTCATTATGGAATTCACAATGTTAACGAAATATTTATGTAGTGTGTTTTCTTTATTTATTTTTTGTAATTGTGTAGTTTAATATGATGGCATGGTTTTAATTATTAATGTAAGACCTTAATTCCCATTAAATGTAAAATCTTTTGATTCCAGTCTCTTTGAATCTTGAATATTTATCATATTTCGGTACTGAGTCATAAAATTAGTCAGATATTTTTTTAATGATCACATATCTCTCAATAAATTCTTAGATAAAATTATCTATCATACATTTTAATATAAGATTCTAAATATGCAGTGTAAATTATATATTTCTTTAATAATTGAAAATTATTTATATTTTATTAGTTATCTTATCTGTGAATAGTAAAAATACATTTGTTTTATCTGAGAAGTAATGACTTTTAAACTTTGACCTTTTTTATAAATATATATGACTAAGCATTTATACACAGAAAGATGACGCCTTTTTCCGGAGGAGTAGGCAGAGAGCCTTGTCTCTGTTCATTGTTCATTTGTCAACCACTTGTTAATTAGAGCTATGATTTTGTAATTATTTTCTATACACATTATTATAAACTTAGGCTCTGGGTTCCTGATCTTATAAATTATCTAGTGTCATTGCTTAATAATTTAATCACAGAGATATCATAGCTGTTTTATGATGAAACCTACTCTTTTTTTAGTACAATTAATATTTTATCATAAATTTATTGAAATGTTTTGAAATTACATTGCATTATTCTTCATTATCACTTCAATTTGTCATTGATAACACACACGCTTTTCAAATATTGAGTTGTTTTTTATCAGCGTTCTCCGGGACTACTTTGGTGATGAGTCTAAACTACGCTGCATCCGAGATAGCCCCTTGCCATTGAACTGGCACTGGAATGTGATGGGGCGCCATTCATGCAGAACATTATTGACATTGAAATTGATCCACTGTTACCGAAAGACATGATTAATATAGATAATTTATTATTGAATGGTGGTGATTTTTATTTTTAATGGGTCTATATTTGATTCATAAAATCTTCTTCTTCTTCTTCCTCAGCCTATTCCCGTCCACTCCTGGACAAAGGCCTCCTCCATTTGCTTCCATGTCACTCTGTCCTGTGCAGACTGCATCCAAGTTATTTCGACGTGTCTGTTCAGATCATCCTTCTGCGATCTGTTTATGCAGGATATCAACTTTCTTCCTGTGATGAAGACGTCCAGCCTTCTCTCCATCTCTTTGGTGGTCGATGGCCCTCTGGAGTCTCATGCATCACGATCTTAGGAATTCTTGCTGGATCCATTCTCTCGATGTGGTCCCTCCAGAATCGTCTTCTCTGCCTACTCCATCTCACTATGTCTTCAATTTTGCAGGATTTGCGAATTTCTTCATTGGGTATCCTATCTCTAAGGGTTCTCCCCATTTATTAACTGGTTTCATAATCTGAATGCTATGTTGCCGCTGAGTCTGGTTGAGAAAATACGAACTTTCAAATGAAGCAAGAATATGTGTAAGTACAGGATATTGATTGTCAAAAGATTTCGCGTAAATCAATTTTATAATGACTTTTTTATTTAAATTTTTGATACATTGTTTCGCCAAATTATAGTTTTTTATTTTATGGGCTTGTCACCTATTTTGATCATGCAACCAACATAATGTTGTGAAATAAATCAGTCTATATGCTTGCATATAATATTGTGATGAAAGAGTAATTAACTAATTTTATTATTTGTATATTTACACACGAATGTGAAACTTAGAAATATAAATAATAGTAAATATTACATTACCCAATAATCTCTTCACAATATTTACATATCTTAATCGGCAAAGAAAATGTGTCAATGTCACTGATCCTGATATCTGGTGTATTATTTTTAATGGCAATAGTAAATAGTAAGAGGCGATAATGTATGTACAGATTAAGTTGTGTGTCAATGTTTCAGCGGGACTTGCTAAAAATATATCACGTTTATTAAAGTACTCAAAACGTATCTGTCAAACAATTCTTTGGGGTCATCGATTGTTAAGCTATTGACTTAGCGCTGTGATAATTTCTTTGTTTTTATTCTAATAATGAAACAATAGAAATTGAATGTGTGTATTTCCAACCAGTCTACATGATAATCCTGTTTTTGTTTCAATATATTCATTTTTGTATATATATTTTTCTTTCTTAAGGATTCAATTGTTATCATTTATTGTCTATAATAGAATTAAAATAATCTTTTGCTTAAAATCTTTTGGTTTGGATATCAGCGTGCGATGCAGATAACAGAACTTGCATACAAAGAATGAAGCCATCCCAGATCCCAAGCATGGGGATTGAAATCTTCTTCTTCTTCCTCCTTTATAGCTTTGGTCTGTTCCTGAAATCAGGCTGGCCTCTCTTGGGAGGTCTACTCGCAGATATCCCTCCATCTCTTTGGTGGTCTTCCGGGGGGACGGTAGCCGGCATGAATCTCATGCGCCGCAGCGGGGTTTTGGTGGGATCCATCCTCTGCACGTGCGCATTCCAGTATCTTCTGCGTTGTCTGCCCCACTTGCAGATTTCGTGGATAGCCGTGTTCCTCACCCTATCTCGAAGAGTCTTTCCTACTATCATCCCTCAGCGTCCGCATCTCTGCCACTCTCACTTTAGCCTTCATTCTTGTGGTATCCGCTCTGTCGGTTAGTATATCCTTACGCAGGATCGAAAACTAATAAAATATTACGATAGTACTCAAAATCCCGATTATTGCAGGCATGCAGATGTTCTTCAAAAATATTGTATCGTACGCATTATGTCAAAAGTTGGCTGTTATATTAAGAGAATTGGTTTTTTTTTTTTATCATGTTGTTTTTTTATCATTTTACTCTTCTTTCCTGACATACTTCTCTCGTTCCTCAACATTCATACATCGTGTCATACACGCACGTCGATTTCTTCGACTCATCATGTGGCCGACATTCAATATTTGATTTATTTGTACGTGCCACAATTTCCTTAGACTTCCACTATTAATTTAATACAACACTTTAAGTCAATTAAAAACATTTATATACTAGCAAAACACTTTAACTTTTCGAGAACCTAGCCGTGTGCTGAAGAGGGTTGGTCTTTATGTTCCTGACATATCACAGACACCACAGACATATTGCTTTACCTAGCGCCCACCAGAACCAACCTGCCAATAACACCAGTGGGGAGAGGAATCAGTCAGCTGAACATGATTTTCTCGGAGATCAACGTTTTTCATATTAATTAAAATACATTCCGAACCCAAATACTCGATATTAGAAAGTATTTTGTCTTTCTGAAGTCAAACCATTTCTCATGCGTTCCTGGTAATTTACGTGTTCTTATATAAATGCCTTAAGCTTTGTAATGTCTCATGTGAAAATAAACTGATTCGATTTGATTTCAAATCAAATCAAATCAGTTTATTTACTCAAAAGACATTACAAACAGCATAAATGTTTAAGGCATTTATTGAGTACAGGTTATTATATACATACAACATTATACCAGAAACGCATTAGTGATGGTTCGACATTAGAAAGACAAGATACTTTCTAAAATCAAGAGTATTTGTCCCCTGAATGTACTTTCACTAATATGAAAGACGTCGATCTCCGAGGAGACCGCGTTCAGCAGACTAATTGCTCTTCCCACCGGTGTCACCAGAGGCAGATTGGTTCTGGCGGCCGGTAGGTAAAACAATCTGTGTTGTCACTGTCGGAGATATCTATCGGGGACAAAAAGATCAACATCCTCCAGTACGACAGTGTTCTCGAAGTATCCCCTGATTAATCTAAAGAAATGGGTTAATTTGATTTAAGTATCCAAACAAGGAAAGTTTGTCAGTATACAGACAAATTAAAATGAACTTCCATCAAGAGATTTCAGTAAAATCATTAGACAATATATTTTTATTTAATAGGTAAACTGCTTTTAAGATTGCTTTTGAAATCGGTAACTCCTAGGTGTAAATAACAGAATAGACTTGTTAGGGGAAACATAGAATGAGTAAAGGCACTTGCCTTGTAAAGATTATTCAATCATATAAGTTTTAAATTGATTTAACCAAATGTGTGTATGTCCCCAGGCAGCCTGTCCATCCGACACCTGTGCTCGCGCAAGCACCTGCGCTGGTCGCTCACGGCCCACGACATCTGCTTCACCAACATCATGCACTCTGTCTTCTTCTCCCTCGGCAAGTGCATCCCTGTCGTCAGGGGCACCGGAGTCAATCAGGTGCACCTCAACCACCTTTCATCATATTACTTTGAATTTTTTAATTAACAATTATATAAATTGCGTAGATTTTCACGGCTGATAGCAATAAGTTTTTTTGGGATCTTGGGAAAATCCATTTAACTCGTCATTCTGCTGGCGATTCTACACATTTATAACTATAAACTACCTTGAAGATGGAGCTGCAACGATTTTCGAAACGTTGATCAAGAGAGATGGATTACACTGATTTTCCCTAAGATCCTATATATCATAATATTCGTAATATAAGTTATTTAAAACAATAATAAATAATCCATTGTTTCGACCGAAACACTATGATACTGCAACATTATTAAATGTTTTAATTTTGAAACTATTATAATACACATCACAATTTATTTATTTATTTTTATGAGATTGTTGCAACAGCTGTTTCGCCAACCTTGTTGGCATCATCAAGTATTACAAATAACTCGGTCTGAACCCAATTACTGTAGTGTGTAAATTTTTTTTTATACTATATATTGTATTGATTCTCATGACCTGTGATAGGTAGCAAATCTATCACCATTTTATTGTCACATGAATTCTACACCAGACTATTGACAGTGTGACAATCGCACTGCCTTCACTGGAAATCGAACCCGGGACCTTCGGTATGACAGTCAGAGCCATTACCACTCTGCCACGAAGGTCGTCAAAGTCACGAGTTGTTTGTAACACCTGATGATACCAACATAGGTTGGCGAAACAGCTGTTGCGAAAATCTCATAAAAATAAATTGTGATACATAAAAAAACAACCCGGGAGATGCCTATTGGTGGCGATGAGGTTAACAACCCATCACACTGCGTCTCCCGCGGGGGCGAAAAGAGAAGGATGGAGTGCTGCATTGGTTAATGTGTGGCAGTCCATTCTTTCTGCCTACTCCTTCGGGAAATGGCGTGATGGTTAGTTAGTTTTAAAAATAAAACAGCATTTTAAAATCAAAACATTTAATAATGTTGAAGTGTCATAGTGTTTTGGCCAAAACAATGGATTACCTTATTACAATATTTGCTAACAATAATGTCGCGTTTCCCCCTCAGCCAGCAATCGACTTCTGCATCGAGCAGATGGACCAGGGCTCATGGGTGCACATCTTCCCTGAGGGGCGTGTGAACATGACCAAGGAGGAAATGCGCTTCAAGTGGGGCGTGGGGCGCATCGTGTACGAGGCGCGCCGCCTGCCCCTTATCGTGCCCATCTGGCACGAGGGCATGGACTGCATCCTGCCCAATACGGAGCCCTACATCCTGCGCTTCCGGAAGAAGGTCATCCTCAACTATGGCAATCCCATAGACGTGCAGGATATCGTCGATAAGTAAGCACTTTTTTTATCGGTTTTTTTCTTCCCCACATGATTAACGTTGACATTAACGTTGTTAATTGAAATTTCTTGGTAGAAGATCATTGTAAATAATAAAAAAATCGAAATTCAAAATAAGCACAGTCGCCACATACCTACTCACAGTTTTTGCAGTTTTTTTTTTTACCGTAATTGTAGATTTATAATGGTACTTGTCACAACATAGCCCTAGGGCTCCATAGAGATAATTATTTTTTTTCTTACACACCCATTTCTTCAGACTTATCAGGGGATTCTTTGAGAATTCCATCATCTTGGAGGCTATTCATCTTTATGTTCCGGATGGTTATCTTCGACAGCGTCAGCACAGACTGTTTAACTCCTAGCATGCAGAACTAACCTGCCTCTGGTGATGCCAGTGGGGAGAGCAATCAAAATTCTGAACATGATCGCTTCGGAGATCGACGTCTTTCATATTCGTGAAAGTTCATTCAGAAGACAAACACTCCTGACTTTGGAGAGTATCTTGTATTCCTAATGTCGAACCATCTCTCATGCGTTCCTGGTATTATATATTTATTATATAATATTTTGCCTGTTCTCAATAGATGTCTTAAACTATAATAATTGTTTGTAATAACTTTTGAGAAAATAAACTGATATGATTTGATTATTCTGAATTTTTTTTAGTCTTCGAAAAAAAGACGCTACGCCCGAAGAAGCTCGAAAGGTGATCACGGACCACTTGCAAGAGAAGCTGTATCTGCTGCGAGACGAGACCTACAGGCTGCTGGGCCGGACTCCCGAGGAGCCTTCGGGTCCCGAGAATCACCAAAAACCTTTATAACCGCTGCGATGCTTCTCTTTAGTTATTTATTCACAACCAGTCATACTATTGCTAACCCAAGTCTGTGTATATAATATGTTTAAGGCGTCTAGTGGTACGGAGTGTCTCAGTTTTTTTTTAAATCTAATTATTAAGTATGGCATTGTCTATATCGCCATTTTGTATTGTATCTGTGGTATCCAACAATTGAACTTAGCCACTTTAAAAAATCTGTTTTATTTGATAATATCATATTCATTGGGATCAATATGTTTAGATTTTAACATATTTAGTGGCACCGATATGCCAGTAGTGCTTTTACGGACAATACGAAATGTATAAATTATCAACTTTATTTCATCTGTACTGATGATTTTATCTCTTGATAAATATTTGGCTGATTATTTGATATTATATATTATCTTCTTCTTGGAGTGCCATGTCAGGTCCCGCCGACATCGGCTATCACCCTGGCCTCTCCGTTCTGTGCCAGACGGTTCATAGTGATGTCCTTGGGAGTTTGCCCAGAGTGGTTTCCCCCTTGCCTTCTCTGAGGATTTTCTGTCGAGGTTACCTTCCCTTAGCTGGGAGTATCCAATTTTATGGCACTAGAAAATTTGCCATTCGCCCTCTCTCTATCTCGTCACCTGAGAGTAAGAGGGTTCCAACTAACAAAATTTCACATTTGGCTTTTTTTCGTGAAATGGGTTCTTACTAACCTTATCTATACGTACAATTAAAAAAAACATGTAATAGTATCGTCATTTTGATGTTACGAAAAGAATCAAATTCCATCTGATCATTCAAAACACACGATTCACTGAAGAAGGATTCATTCACACTTAGAACTTTATTATTTCTACTATCGCCAGAAAATTTACACGCTTCTCGCTAAAAGAGTTTCATCTGCTTCAGATGGGACCCTTTTATTCCAAGATACACACCCGAAACCAAGAAAACTTTGACTTCATTTTTCTCAGCTTTTTACTTTTGACAGTTGGAACCTTCTTACTCTCAGGTGACGATCTGCTATGACAGTGGTCACATTGCCCAGGGTTCGCGGGGCCTGAGACACTACTCGAGGACGATAGAGAGTTGGACTTATCACATTCAAAAACTGTATAAACGTGCAATCTATTTATTCATAATTTTATTGGATGTTAAAATAAGTTGTGTCTGTATTTTAACTACTGCATTTTTTTTTATTTCTTCGCATTTTTTACATAATTGGTCAATTGTTCATCACCAGCAATGGTGCGGTAAAGGAATCTTTGCTTATGGTCGTGCGTAGCTTAAAAACGCGTGAACAACTTCTTCAAGATATCTTCTTTGTATATTACCAAGGCTTTAAAATGAAGTCATTTATTTTAATTTTATTATATGATAAATCAAATTAATAAACTCACAGCGAAAAGATAATTCATTCTGCAAACAGAAATTACGCAATATAAGAAATATAATGTCTCTGTTACAGAATTAGAACTATACACCTTTCATCATTCACCATGAAAATGTTAGTTTGTTTTAATTTACCTACCAGTATAATTAAATCTGATTAGATATGTATTATTTAATTATTTATTGATTTTTAAACAATAATGTAAAACTCCATATTAAATAATTAGTTCGAATGAAAACGTCTGTTTTCTAGACGTTTTATAATATATTATGGGTATGATATGTTTAGCTTTTCTATGGCATTATCAAATTTTATTTTAACAGATTTGAAGCATTTTATGATTCCTCTGAAAGGTGAATAGAATAGAACTTCTAGAAAACAGATGTTTCATTTGTATTAATTATTTTATATAATTATTAATAGTTTCTTAAACCAATAAAATTAACACTATGAAAGTCTGTAATTGTGAATTGAAACACTTTGTTTTCGCTTTTGAATGTTTTGTTTTGCAAGCTCAAAAGTAGAAAGTAAAAAACATTGTTTTAAATTCATAAATATTCATTCCTGTTTAATAATGACAGATGGCACTTCAATTTAACTTCTTTTAACTTATTAATTGATGATTTTAATTAATATTGTTAATGCATTCATTTGATTTATTTCCTAGAAATTTGTCAATTTGCATAACTATTCTAAATTATTTAAAATTTTGTGTTTCGTGTTCGCCGCAAGGTGGACACTAAATTCTTTTACTTTTAGGTAGCATGTTATATTGCTTAATGTTCAAATCTTTCTTCCTAAACCAAACATTGCTCCCCAGGAATACGGTGTGATTCAGTACTTATTTGGCAAAAGGTCCCAAATGCTTTTTAATGAATCTTACAGGAGAGCAAAAATAATATTTTTGCAATATTTTGATTATTTACATAAATACTATTTGTGTTAAAAAAATTTTTTATTCAAAATTGTCCCAGCAACCAATTTGTATTTTTTCATTTGGTAAAATGTTTCAACTGCAGATGTGACTTTCTGTCATAATACAAAAAATTATTTTGATTGATAGGACCTTTGGACAAGAGCTCTACAGCCATTTAAAAAAAATGTACAGCTCTAACATTTTGTCAGAACATAAAGCATGCAAAAATAATCTTCTTTTTCTCCTGTCTCACCTCCGTGGTGCATAGGGTCTCAAGGAACCTTCTCCACCCGACTTTATTGCATGCCTGATGCCTAACATCATCCCAAGTGAGGCCTGCTGCTTTAACCTCGTCCTGCAGGGCTCTTTTCAAGGTGGCTCTAGGTCTGCCTCGCTTCCTCTTTCTCCCCATAGGGGACCGGTCTAGTGCGCCCTGAGCGATGCAGGCTGGGTTCCGTCTCAGATTGTGACCGATCCACTGCCATTTGCATCTAGCGACTTATTCTCTAATTGGCTTTTCATTTGACACTGTTTGGGGCCAATAGATCTTGAATATTGAATATTGCGTGCAAAAATAATACTGATGGTATATTTAACTCAATTTCTTAAAAGAAATGAATTTGGGACCTTTTGCCAAATAAGTACCGAATTATTCAAATTGATATTTGTATTTACAAGTAGTTGTAATCGTACCCTATTCTTAACGTGGCCTTTATTGTGATTGTGTGCATTGTGTATCGTGCATGTGTGTATGTGTGATGTCTGTATAAAGTGATGATTTAATTAGTCAAGTACGTAGCTTATAGATCGCGCCATCTTTATCGTGTATGACTGAACTTTATGGAATAAAGTTCCAAATCGAAAAGTTTAATATTTATCGTGTAATGTTAGAGTTTGGGACACTCTGTACCAGGGCAGTATCATTGTGCCATTAGTATTATTTTAATTAAGTACTGATTTTATTTTCAGCTGAGCGATGCTAATAAATCACCGAGTATTCATAACAGAATTAATTAATTATTATTAAAGAAAGTTTTTAAAATTTAAAAATGTTACGTCACAACAAAAAGTCATATTCAATTTGGCTAAATTTCATTATTTGTGTCTTTGCTACAGACTGAGCAGTTTATAAAATATAATCATTTTGATTTTTGAGATCTTGGGTATATCTTGATATTCTTATATTAATTATTAATTAATTATTAATTAATTAATTATTTTGGCGGAAGCACTATATACTTCAACATTATTAAACATTTTATTTGAAATGTTTATAATATCACCTTTCATTTATTTAAATTCTACGAAATGATCGTGACAACCGTTTCACCAATTAATGTTGACATGATCAGGTTTTACAAATAAATACAACAATCACTTTATTGAAAGTTAACACTGGAATTCCATTGTTAAAACTTTGGAATTGAAAAACAACGCTATTTATGTTCCAGTTTAAAAGTGGAACATAGCGCAGCGTTGTTTTTTAATTCCAAAAAATACAACAATGTTGTTTGTAATTATAACACCTGATGATGCCAACTTTGGTTGTCTAAACAGCTGTTGTGACGATTTCATAGTATTTAAATAAATCAATTTTCAGATTTCAGATCTAAGCTGAAAACCCATCTTTTTCATATTTCATACCCAAATTAAAACCCAACTTGTATATTTTCTAACCAATCGCGAATATCAGATGCAGCGTTCATATTTAGATGTTTACATTTAAAACACGTCTTAATGCGCCCTTATGGTGATAACATCACAAAAACGCCGCATCAAAACTTAGCATATTATTATTTATTATTTTTTTTTTTTTTTATATGTTTATTTATTTTTTATATATTTATTTATAATTAAAAATATTTAAATATCATAGTGTTTCCGCCAAACGAATGTATTAACTTGATGTCATCTTCGACCAACGTTTTGGAAATTGTTGCAATTTCCATCTACCCAAGATACCAGAAAATATATTGCTACCAACCGTTAAAAATCTACGCGCTTACAATTAATTTGTTTTATTCCATCTTTGACTTTGAATTTTTTCTATTCCCATTAAATGGCTATTACTGTTGAGAGTATTTGTTAAATCTATATTTTATAAGTATTTAAAAGTTAGAATGTTTATTGTTCAATTTAAATATTTATTTTCTTTATATAATATGTAGATATGCCGCCAATAGGAAATGGGAAAAAAAATGTGTATTTAAATTATTTTTGGTTTGGAATGTTTTTAATTATTACTATTTTGTTTGATATAGTTTTATCGGTGCATGATATTAATTTATGGATTATTTAATATTTACGCCGCAAGGTTTGCAAAGTATTTAGTGTAAGATAATTTTAATCACTCTCTGGTCAGGTTAAACAATGTATTGATTGAATTTCAATTATGAATTGATAAGTGTTCACCAGTATCATGGTTCGCAAAGTTATAAAATAGTTTATCTTATATAAATGTATACATACGAGATGTGTTCAAAAAGTATCGAACCTTTGGTTGGCGAAAATACAATTATTGATTTGGAAATCCGAAACACTAATCCCCTTTAAAGTAGTCTCCTTGGTAATGCACACACTTCTCCCGGCGCTTCTGCCATTGTTAGAAACAATTCTAGAGTACAGTTTTTAGAATGGTGAGCAAGAGTGCCGTCGCATTCTGCATGATGTCTTCTCTTGACTCAAATCAGGTCCTTTTTAGCGACATTTTCAGCTTGGGAAATAGCCAAAAGTCACACGGAGCCATGTCGGGTAATTAGGGGGAGCCTTACGACATACAGGTACGTTGTGCAGGTGACATTGCTTCTGCTCCATTGTTATTAACATAGGTACAAACTTCGCGGACACTCTCTTCATGTACAAAATTGAATGTATCGATCCGATGCTTGCCCCTATCTCGTTTGCAATTTCTCAGACTGTGATACGACGGTTCTGCAAGACCACAGTCTGCACTTCCTCAATAACATTGTCATTCCAGCTTGTTGAGGGCCCACTTGAACGTGGTTCCATTGAGGTGCGGCCATCTTTGAAGCGGTTGTACCACTCCTTTATGTGTGATGTGCTCATGGCATCGTCCCCGAAACCCTGTTGAATCTCATGGATGGTTTCCACTTGGGTATCGCCAGCTTTTAATAAAATTTGGTGCAATATCGCTGCTTAAGTTTTTTTGCCATTTTATAAAAACTGCAATCCGATGACCACTCACTACACGCCTTCACTCGTTGGGCGACTGCTAGTGACTGACGCTTTCTGCGGGCGGGAAAAAAATCATGAGTGTCTCCTCTACATCTACACTGAATAAAGTTTCCCGCGCTTCATTGGTTTGCACGGGAAAAAAGGTTAAGGTTTGATACTTTTTTAACAAACCTCGTATTTCGCCGGCGGCATTATTGTTTGTACGCAGAATATGTAAATCTGCAAATTAAAAATATACATATTGTCTTTAACAGGGTTATCTACGAGATGAGAGAGATATATATATATACATACATATTAAAGTCTACCAAATATTTGAATATTTATGTCACAGGTTTTACTAATGAACAAATCTAAATGTCTATCATCAAGTTTATTTAGAAATAAGTGAATTCATTATAACTATAAGTCTTCTATATCGGAAATTCATCAGGGACATCATATAAAATTGATACTATTTATAATAATTGCATTAGAATTTTATAAAAAGAACAGGAAAAAATTGGCACTTTAAGAATTAAATATATTTAGTAGTAGTGTATCAATTGAAATTTTGAAAAACCATTTTTCATACTAAAATGCACAAAATCATGTGACTGACGGTGAATCCGGTGACTCGGATGTGAGTTTGATTATAGAAATAATCCGAGTTCTTTATTTCAATAATTAGTTTTTATTTCAGTTCTTATTGGGGATTATATCAATAATTTCTAATGAGTTTAATTATAATTCTCTAGTGTTAACCTATAAAAGGAAATATATACGATACCACAAAAAAATTACTGATATTCTACAGTTATGTATTATGTACTGTGTTATATACAAGAAACTTAATCTTTATTATATAATGTTACAGACAAAATGTAAATTTCGATAATGTTCACATTAACTCAGCAATGTGCGCACTAATTATGAGTTTTAGTTATAATATACACAAAAGAATTTATGAAAACTTTAACTAGTTATATACATTCATGGTTTGATGTCTGTCAAAGTATTCACAACGTACACTGGAGTTACCATATTAAAATAATCTAACCTAACCTAGGTCTACTTCGATCCCACTTAAAATACTGCCATACTGCGACTTCACGACTCCAACTCTACGGCATCTCGTTGATCAATAAAATGCACTTGTTGTATCATTAGAATTGTTAACGTGTGGTGGGGTAAATTTCAAACTCGCTCATATTAGGTTAGTTGTCAAACACGCTCGTCTGACAGATTTTATTTGTTCGCGATGTAACTAGTTCACACACTTAGCAGTTAAATCATACACCATCTAGTGAAAACATACCTGAAATGCAACAATGTATACTGTAACTAAAACTCATAGTTATGTTGGACAGTCAATGTATACTTTATCGAAATTTAATACTTTGTAATATATATAAGAAACTTGTTGCTTTCTCATAAAAATGTATTTATTGTGATTGCCAACATTGATAGTCTGAAAAAATATATATGTATAACATTTATTTTTGTTATGTAACTGCAGTCCATTTAAAATTATTTCAGTAACTAAGGAACCATCTTACACTGGAATGCAGAATATGGCAGCTTCTTGGTGAAACTGGTCAGAAGTAAAATAAAACGAAATGTTTTAAAAATAATTATTAACAATTATTTTGAAACTATGCCCCATTCCCCGTGCATAGCCCATAATACATATGAACATATTTTCCATTAAATAAAATTGTTGGATGAGGTTCCGCTGTTTTGTTGCCTTTGATATTGGATAACAAATTATGCCATATCAATTGTAGGTTTATATTTCATATGCGGTTCAATTCTACCAGTTTATTACAAAATCCACACGTATACCAACAGGTGAAAGAAATATACTTTATTTTAAAGTAATTTATCTATGTTTTATACTTCCAGTCGTATTAAGATTGATCAAAAGATTGGGTGTTATTATTTTATTGTTAAGTTCCTTATTTATTTCTTCAGTGTGTAATAAATTAAATGCCCGAAGAAATGTTAACTAATTTTATTTTTTAATTGTGTAATTTATAAATTTTTAAGTTTAATTGTTACGGATTGTTATCCTATTTAAATGTACCCCCTTTGTATCTTCTGACTTCCAATTTTAGATGTATTTTGTGTGTGAAATAACTGATTTGTTCTATAATAAAATAAAATATTTAAAATAGACTGGGTTGATCCAGTATTTTTATTTTCGGAGAAATTTTGTGATCAAATTGGCCAATTTAAAAATAAAATTATTTTGAAAGGATAAAGAATATGTTTTATATATTTGGATTTATACCAAAAATATATGTTGCCTATTGAAATTATTTGTTACCAAGTAAAGAGAGGTGAAAATTTTTATTTTAAAATAAATTTTGAGTCTCGTATGTTAAAAATCATTGTTTTCATAATACAAATAATTTCAGTCATTCGGTTATGTTTTCTTCCTTTAAGAGCACCATACTAACATATGATTCTTACATCAACAAATGAATAATATTGCACTCAAACATATTTTCATATTTTTAAATCTTCCCCCTTCACATAAATATATTTGTTATGAATAAAAATATTTATAATAACTTTTTGGTATTTATTTGTATTCTCACACATCATTGTTGCTGTTCCAATCAAATCTGGTTTTAAAAACAATCTAATGCGATTTTACTGCATAACAAAATATCACGCAAAACAAAAAATATCCGGACATTTCGCAGTTTCAAAATATGTGCATAAAATTCTGTCTAGAAGGTTGGCGCTACTTAAAATTTCCATAGACTGTTTATTTTGAGTAGATGCATAATTCTGATGGTCGGCCAAATACTTCGATCTTGCTTGCTGACCGTCTGCAAAACATTCACCTTTCTTGATATTTGCAGAATGATATTCGTCTATTTTGGTTTCGGTTAGCGTATAAATAAATCCAATTATATCATTTTTTCAGAGTCTACTAAAAACAGCTGTGATTAACAGTTACCAGCACTGTAAAATACTTCACGTCAGTGAACCGTCCGATAAAAATCTATGGATTAGTCTTTTTCTAAAACCTGTCGACAACCGCCTGTCGAAAAATAAAACTCTGCCTTAAAAGTATTAAGTGAATTCAAAACGTTGAATTTATTTAAAAATGCTAGTGTTCAATTGTTTTTATTAAGTATTTTCCACGCGGTGTGTACTTCTGACATAACCTTTTTAAGAATTAGCGCCATTTGTCATTCACCACGTGCATAGGTTATGTCAAACTGTTAAAATGAGTGAAGTGATAAATAACGTTGAAAACACATCTATAACATCGGTTTTAATATCCCCTTTGATTACGCGATGTGTAGAATGTGTGGGACCGGCATTCTTAAAATACTACACGATCCAGCAGCACGGCGCCGAAGGTTATACGCAAAATGAAAAGGCAGATGACAAAGTCGAGAACACGATTTTTGAAGACGATGTGGAATACTTGCGCAGCCTCGACCCGAAAGAGTGGAAAGAGCAAGATCATTACGCCGTCTTGGGCATGAAAGGTCTGCGTATAAAAGCGACGGAAGATGACATCAAAAGAGCATACAGGCAAAAAGTACTTCGCCATCACCCTGACAAACGGAAAGCTCAAGGCGAAGAGGTGAGGAACGATGACGATTACTTCACCTGCATCACCAAGGCTTACGAGATCCTCGGCATTCCGCAGAAGCGGCGGTCCTACGACTCGGTTGACCCAGATTTTGACGACTCCATCCCGACAACGTCCGAAATAAAGAAAGATTTCTACAAGACTTTCACAAAATATTTCGATTTAAACGCAAGGTGGTCTGAAAAAAAGAATGTGCCCAAGCTAGGGGATGACGATACTCCGCGCAGTCAAGTAGAAAAGTTCTATTCTTTCTGGTATGACTTTGATTCTTGGAGAGAATATTCTTACGACGATGAGGAGGAGAAGGAGAAGGGTCAAGACCGAGAGGAGAGGCGGTGGATCGAGAAGCAGAACCGTGCCGTGAGAGCCAAGAGGAAGAAGGAGGAAATGGCTAGGATTCGCAGCCTGGTGGACTTGGCATACAACAATGATCCCAGAATTGTAAGATTCAAGCAAGAAGATAAGGACAAGAAGTTGGCTGCCAAGAAAGCTAGAGTGGTAAGATTATTAAATAAAATATACTGGTTTTTCAACTTTATTTTTCTCTACATGTTTCAATTCAAAAATTTACTCAAAAGATGGATAAACAGTGTTTCAATTCATAAAAAAACTTTATTAAATTTCAGTGTTATTGATATTCAATAATAATAATAATAATATTCTATCTTTTAAAGCGCCTTTTTGTGATGTGTTTTAAATCTAAATATGTACACTGCATCTGATATTCCCAATCGGTTAGAAAGTATAATAGAACAAAATATACAAGTTTTAAATTGGGTATGCAATATGAAAAAGATGGGTTTTCAGCTTACATCTGAAATCTATCGGATCATTTATGCATCTAAGGTATGAAGAAAGATTGTTCCAAATGAGGGGCCGGCTACCGCAAAGGCTCAATCCCCAAAATTTGTACTAGGCAACTTTTGCCGAGGAGTTCGCTGAGCGAAGTGTGGATGACTGTCCAGCAGAGTTTATACTGGATTTTTTCTGGAGTTTTAAGACAGTGAAGTTCTTTGAGATGTTGTGTTATATGGGACTTTTTTGGAATGCCTTTAATGACGCAGATTGAAGTTTGTTTGTTGTTTACTTGTTGTTTTGGAATGTTTACATAAATTCCATTACAATAGTCAAGTCGTGATACCAGGAAGGAATTTACAAGTATTTTGAAAGTGTCACAGGGGAATACTCCTTTTGAAGGATTTAAACCGTCTTAAGTGGAAGAAACTAGCGCTAACCATGTTGTTAATCTGGGATTTTTACATCAAGAAGCTTTGTGAAGTTTTTGGGAATGATATTATTGTCAGCTGTTGAAATTGAAGAATGTTTGATAAGATGTTCACGCTTTGCGGAAGAAGTCCAGAGAAATTCCCTTTTGGATGGATTTAGTTTAAGTTTGTTTGATGCCATCCATTTAGATATGGCATCAATGCAGTCAACAGTTATTGATGTAAGATGTTTGGTGTCTTCAGGGTTACAGAAATAATAGAGTTGCTGGTCATCAGCATAACAATGTGAGAGGAGGCCAAAGATTCTAAGATCATGCCATGCTTTCCTCAGTCTACCTCCACTCCATTCACATTATAAATGTATATTTTCTTAAACATCCTTCATTCATACTTTCCACATGTCCAAACCAATGGAATGATCCTTTCCAGATTTTGTTAATAATATTTTCTTCGGCTCTACATTTCTTCCTGATATGAGCATTAAAAATTCTGCTGTACAACGTTTTATTCTGCTCTAATCCTTCTTCTGCCAGTTTCATTATTCGCTTCCATACGTCAGAGTTTGAGAACTTCATTTAATATAAAACAAAACTATTTTTCTTCTACTCCTTAATGTAGACTAGCAAACTGTTAAGACAGGATTTTAGATTTGGTCGTGCGATAAAGATGTCCAGCTTTCTTTCCTTCATCTTTACATCTCTTTGGTTTCACCCTGGTGGTCAACAGCCCTCTGGAGTCTCGTGCATCATGATCTTGAGAATCCTTGCTAGGTCCATCCTCTCAATGTGGTCCCTCCAAAATCATCTTCCCTGTCTACTCCATCTAACTTCGTTAACAGTTTTGCAGAATCTGCTAATCTCTTCATTGGGTATTGGGTTACACGAGTCTATTGTCTACAACCAGTTTGCATCTGAGAGGGTGTCATTATTAGACATATTGCTTTGTCGACAGATATCATATTATACCTCTCTCATACTCAAGATAAAACTTATAAAGAATTTGTTATAAATCGTCTTCACTTTCTGTCAGTATCTTTGCATTGTCAACATGATTTAGAGATGCCATCTTCTTTATGCTATTGTCCAATAATAATAATAAATAAATAATAAGAGTTCAGACACTTCAATTAAACGTGTACACCAAATTCATAATCTAGTAGAACTCCAATTATCCAAATCCATTGGGACCGGACTCCATTCGGATAATTTGATTTGGAATGGACTTCTCGCCACTTTAATCTAATTCACAGACACCATGCTTGCACATAATTTTTTTTAGCCAGTCATTACTTGTTTTAAAAGATGAACAACCAAGCTTCTGAGCTAAGATCTTAGCTTTTTCACAAAGAAGCCCCGAAATTGGGCTACCCATAGAAGGGTACTGCTAAAACAACTTGAAAACGGCGTATTTTAAATCTTTGTCGCTTCCTTCATTGATTTTCTTGAAGAACTTTCATCTTCGTTTTGAAGCACTGACATGAAGTTTGAAAGTGTGACAGATGGCTTCGCAGAGGGAAGGACAATAGCACGGGTAGACAGAATAATTTTTTTGCGAATCACAGTATGTTTCCATCTTATTTTTTGTCTTCTGAAATTCAGATAGTCAGAGTTCTGATAATTGGAGTTCTACCGTACTGGAAGTCCATTTGTTATGCACCATCCATATACTGTGTTATTTATTTATTATTATTACTAGATTTAGATTCTGCTACTAAAGAGCTATGTGATATTGTAAAATGTACCCTTAATTTTTTTTTTTAAAACACTTGTTACATTAAGGTCTTGTTATTGTTCTGTCCCTGGAACTCTGTCTAATTTTAATTTGGACATATTTACTACATCCTTGTATCTTGTTTAAAATATTTTTGGTTAATTTCATTGATGATGAAGGTTTAAAAACCTTTGAAACATCTCAAGAAAAATAAACTCAAAAGTGAATAAAACGGTTTTTAAAATTCTTATTCCTCTGGTTTATCGAAATTTTTAATTGATTTGTTTATTATGTTGATTCATAAAGCTGAATGTGACATAGAACTAATTGAAAATTAATTTTTCTAGGATGCTGTGCTGGCCCGGAAAGCTGAAGAAGACAGACAGCTGAAGGAGGCGCAGCTGGCCAAGGAGCTCGCCGATCAGGAAGAGAAGGCTCGCAACGATAGTCTCCGTGCTGAGAGAGAAATCCTGAAGAAAAACATGAAAAAGGAAAGGAAAATCTTCCGGGACCATTGTAAAGCCAACAATTACTATATTTCTAATGAATCAGAAACGGTGGATCACATGTCCGCAGTTGAGAAGATATGTGAATTGTTAAAATTAGTGGAACTTCAGGATCTTAATAAAACTATTCAGGCTTCCGGGCGGGACACCTTTATTAAGGTGATGAATGATACAGAAGAAAAACTGGAAGCAGAAAGAAAAGCCTCTCTAGAAAGTCAGAGAAGCGACTCTAGCAAGCAGAAGGATATCATAGAGAGTGGCCCGCCCAAGTGGTCTCCGGACCTTGTTCAGGTTCTCATCAAGAGCGTCAATTTCTTCCCAGCTGGAACCAACCAACGCTGGGACATCATCGCCAATTTTGTCAATCAACACGGCACATTCGAAGACCACCGTCGCTTTTCTGCTAAGGATATATTAAGTAAAGCTAAAGATTTGCAAAGTTCAGATTTCTCAAAGAGTTCTTTGAAAGTAGCGGCAAACCAAGAAGCTTTTGACAAGTTTGAAAAAGAAAAGAAAAAACCCGTTAATTCGACCGTCGATGACACAAGTATTTCCATGTCATTTGATGGCAAAAAGCCGATGACAAATGGAAATCATACCGCAGAGAAGCCTAAAGGAAAGATGCAAAATGGAGACGTGGAGCCTGCCAAGAGGAAGAGCGTGGAGAAGGAGGAGAAAAAGGAAGAGGTGCCGTGGAGCAAGATGGAGCAGAGTCTGCTGGAGCAGGCCATCAAGACCTACCCGGTGAGCACTCCGGAGCGCTGGGACCGCATCGCCGAGTGCATCCCCAACCGCACCAAGAAGGACTGCATGAAGCGCTTCAAGGAGCTAGTGGATCTCGTCAAGGCCAAGAAACAAGCTGCCATGATAAATAATAAATAACATTAATTTATTACTTAGCAACAAATTAATTTAGAAATGAATTGCCGTTCTCTGCGATATCAATCACTTCAACTACACCTCCTTAAATTATTATTCCTCATTGCTGCCACTCTTCTGTTATACTTTCCCCTCGACCAAATTATGCAAGTATTGGTTTCTTTACCACGCCTGGAGCGGT
Organism: Lepidostoma basale; assembly: GCA_022606425.2. Taxonomy (NCBI): domain Eukaryota; kingdom Metazoa; phylum Arthropoda; class Insecta; order Trichoptera; family Lepidostomatidae; genus Lepidostoma; species Lepidostoma basale. The sequence goes on along the minus strand of JAHDVF020000524.1, from coordinate 599,607 downwards.
GTGTGTGTGTGAAATATGTTTTGATTGAGTTTTTGTCCTCCTTTCCAAAACATTGAGTGGCATGTAAATACTCTTAACACAATGTATTTGTTGATCTTAAAAAAGTAATTTTTTCTAATTAAAAAAATATTCTACATTTGTGCAATTTTTTTAAGCTGTATTTTTCCACTGTATCCCGGGGGACTCCGGAGATACATACTCCCGAGATAGACAGAATGAGCCGTCAATCACTTTTAAACTACTGTTAACCTGCCATTCTGGTCACAAGGATAGACTATTTAATTGAGTTCTGAAATGTGTGCTTTTGCCAAATAAGTATAGATTTTTTAAATACCAAGAGACTATACAAGGTAAGACAAGAAGATAAAGCAAGACTCATTAAAGCCATTCCAAAAAAGTCGCATATAACACAACATCTCAAGAACTTCACTGGCTTAAAAGTCCAGTATACACTCTGTTGGACAGTCTTCAAAGTGCCACATAGAATAATAATTATTATTATTAGGCTAATTTGTATAGCACCGTTTTCGTGAATGGGCTGGCCATATCTGTCGGAGAACCGACGGGTTCTGGAGTGGAGACTGCGTACAGGATTGTCGGATGTCGCAGAGTTGGATGTCCCCCTGCCCGATAGACCGACGATCTGAAGAGGATTGCTGGACATAGATGGATGGGAGCGGCAATGGATAGGGGGCGGTGGCTTGCTTTGGGAGAGGCCTACATTCAGCAGTGGATGACAGACAGCTGATGATGATGAGGGGCGCTTTGACAGTGTTTTTAGTCATGAGAGCTGCGTGTGACACCAGCAATCAGATAACCGTTTACATTTTATGCGATATTTTGAAAAGGTGGGTTTTTAGGTGAGATTCAAAATCTGTCAGATTGTCAATGCATCTGAGGCGTGCAGCAAGCATATTTCAGGTGGACGGACCTGCCACTGCGAAAGCCCAATCTCCGAAATTTGTCCGGGGGTTGCGCTTTGGCTCAATTAATCTGCCTATTGCCGAGGAGTTTGCTGGTCGAAGCGTAGATTAGAGCGTAGATAGCTATCAGCAATACAACGTTCAGATATATGGGCTGGTGTCATTCCGTGAAGCGCTTTAAAAACCATCCAGCATAGTTTATACTGGATTCTTTCAGGACACTTGAGACATTGAAGATCTTTTAGATGTTGTGAAATATGCGAGTTTTTTTAATGTCATCAAGTATCCGAACTTTGTGTAACAGACAGCCTAAATCTGAAACAGGCGAACTCCTCTGCAATAGGAAGATTAGTTGAGCTGAAGCATTGCCCTAGTACGAATTTCGGGGATCGAGCCTTTGCAGTAGCCGGCCCATCAGCTTGGAACAATCTCCCTTCATACCTTAGATGCATAAATGATCTGACAGATTTCTGCAACCCCATTTTTTTTTTCATATTTCATGCTCAATTTATACATATTTTGTTCTATTATACTTTCTAACCGATCGAATATCAGATGCAGCGTTCATATTAAGATTTAAAACACGTCTTAATGCACCCTTGAGGTGATACAAAAACGATCTTTAAAAGTTAGCATCTTCTTCTTCCTCAGCCATCTCTCCACTGCTGGATATAGGCCTCCTCCATTTTCTTCCACTCCACTCTATCTCGGGCTTTTCTTTGCCACATTCTACCCGCGACAGGGATAATCGGTCCATCTTTTTTGGGGTCGGCCCACTCTTTTTCTATCACATGGTCTCCATTTGAGGACTCTGGGTGCCCATCGCTCTGTTCCCTGTCTGGCGACATGATCTGCCCACTGCCATTTCTGCTTAGCGACAATGTCTGTGACTTTTGTTTGGTGTCTTATTTCTTCATTTCTTATTTTGTCTTTTAGACATACGCCTAACATTTGTCTTTCCATGGACCTTTGCGCACATTTTAGTTTATCAAATCAAATCAGTTTATTAACTCAAAATAAACAGGAAAATGTTCAAGGCATTTATTAAGTACAGGTAAAATATTATTAAAATACAAAAAAGTACCAGGAACGCATTAGAGATGGTTCGACATTAGGAAGACAAGATACTTTTTAAAGTCAAGAGTATTTGTCCCCTGAACGTACCTTCACTAATATAAAAGACGTCGATATCCGAGGAGACCGCGTTCAGCAGACTACTTGCTCTTCCCACCGGTGTCACCAGAGGCAGATTGTTTCTGGTGGCCGGTTGGTAAAACAATCTGTTCTGTCGCTGTCGGAGAAATCTATCAGGGACAAAAAGACCAACACCCTCTAGCACGGCCGAGTTCTCGAAATATCCCCTGATTAATTTAAAGAAATGGGTTATGAGATGCCCATCTCTTCGAAGCTGTAAAGAATTGGTTCCGAGCATTCCGTTACGTACCGTATTGCCAGTTAGCGTAATGGTTTCCAGCCCCATAGGTGATCACGGGGAGGATACATGTTTCATATACTTTTCTTTTCAGATTTATGGATATGTCCTTATTCTTTAGTATGTGTTTCATCTTTCCTAAGTTAGCATATTATTATTATGTTAAGGAAGTGAGAAAGACAGTGGTATTTTAAAATTAATTTTATTAATTTTCATGCATATGATCGTACATTAATAATAATGATTGGCATAGAGTACAGTAAATCTATGATATTGTCCACTAAACTTACACATACTTAATTATGTGACATTTTATCAGTTACAGATCACATTTTCAATATACAGGGTGCCTTTGGGTGCCACATGAATTGTACTCTTCATGTTATGTATCCACAGTACATACATCATGAAACGCATTTTACAAACTGTGAACCAACTTAAATAACATGTGAATGTTTGCATAAGATTGTTAATATACCATGTGTATATAAATAAGTCTTTTCTCTATTGAAGAATTTAAACAATTCTAAATATAAAAATCATCTACTAGGCGTCGGAATTAAATTTAGAAAAAATAATTATAAATCAATTTTATTAGTACCGGAAAACAAGGTCTTCCTGAACGGTGTGTTCCAAGTGTTTGTATGAAACTTATCAAAATATTTTATTTATTTAACAATCTGGTCATTGCACGATCTACAATGAGTATTAGCATATATTGTCAAGGTAATTTGATTATCATTGCACGCAGCAATTCACACTAGTTTGTGTACTTTATTTTTGAAACGCTCTTTACATCATTACAGCACAAGCCAAATCGATGTAAAGGGTATGGCTATCATTGATTTGCATGACATATGATAGGTAGCAAATCTATCACCCTTTTTACGTCACGTGAATTCTTTACCAGACTTTAGACAATGTGACAATCACACTGCCAACGCCGAGAATCGAACCTGAGACCTTCAGTGTGGCAAATCAAAAATCCTGCCACTCTACAACGAAGGTCGTCATGTCTCGAACTCCAACGTTGTATTATCCGCAGATATCAATTTATTTTAAGTGTAGTACACAAAAATAAAAGAATTTTAATTTAAAACATTTAAGTTGATTTTTTTATGAATTAAACACTGTTTTTTCCACTTTTGAGTTTATTTTTCTCAGCATGTTTCGAAGGCTTACACCTTCATCATCGGGAGAACGATATAAATATCATTCTCCCGATGATGAAGACATGTCGAGAAAAATAAACTCAAAAGTGGAAAAAACAGTGTATAATTCATAAAAGAATTGTCATTATGGAATTCCACGGTGTCAACGCCTTAAGTTTATCTACATTTAAGTTGTATCGCGTTATTTTAACACACCATTTGAAATTACCCATATTTTAGATTTGATTTTTTGATAATAAAATGAAAAATCACAATTTATTCCTTTAATCCCTATGATATTGTCACGACAGCTGTTTCACCAACCGATGGCACCATCATCAGCTATTGCAATCAACTCAATTTAACAACACTTTTCACAAACATGTTTCGGGGCACATAAGCCCCTTTCTCAGTGTAGAAATATTAATTAATTAGAAATTTTATTTAAATTAGAGAGACTTAATTTGTTTGGGTTGCAAAATGTATTTACCCTTAGAACGCTGAGCAAACGTTATGCTATCTGTCATCGCTATGCGCAACATTTTTTGTCGACGCGTTGAAATGTTAAAACTATATTTTCTTGCAATAATTGATTATTTCAGTATCAATGAATCAATAAACACACAATCAAGATCCTGATCAGTCGCCACGAGCAAAGAGCTAATGTGATTTACGTCATTGTTAAAATTAAGTGTGTGAAGAAACTACTAGCAATATTGTGAGTATTGACAAACAAATTATTGTAGGAATAAAGGTGGGGAAAATCAGTGATTAGAATTATTATGTATGCAGGATATGAACACGTTTATTGGCCTAATGTTATACTGGAGCACTGAAATTTGATAATTCATAATAGAAAAAAGGTTTAAAGACAAGGATTATTGTGTGCTGCTAATTGTTATAATTGCCCCTTATAAAATGTACTTTTTTTCTATGCTTGCCTTCACTTTGTGTTGTGAATTCACATTTGAATATTCTTTCTCTTTGTCAGTTCCCTAACATGATTACTCCAGGATGCTCTGTCATGGATCTGCTCCCTATTGAGTCCATATTTCTTGAGAGTGGCCTTGATAAATGAACCCCATGTCGCTAAAGGCCATGGGGTTCATTTATCAAGCTACCTCTCTGGACTGTTTGGATACAAAAAAGATTTTGCAGATTAGTGATTAGAATTATTCAGAGAAAAAAAATCATGTAAATTAAATAATGATGTGACACCTTTATTACTACGATAATTTTTTTGTATTTGCTCACATTGTTGCAGTTTCTTTATGTACTTAACTGTTTGAATGCGTATCGACGAACGAATATCTATCATAAATTGTGTGTCGTCGATATATCGACGATATGACGCGCAGTATATCTCTGGTATTCGGATGGTGTGCTGCGTCCGCTAGTTATGATTTTTGATTTAGCATCCAATTTTTCATTTTTTCCCCTGTTTTTAACACGCAATTTTAGTACATATTATGAAAAAACACCCAGCACACAAACGGTTAATTTAAACAATGACTAAATCACATTAAACGGAAGGCGTTTGACTGCTGCGTCCTACCGGTGCTATCTTATGGGTTTTAAACCATACCATTGTCTTAAAAAAGTGCAAATAAATTAAGAATTGTCCAAAGAGCTATGAAAGTTGGGAATCAGTATAGCGAACAGGGTAAGAAACACCACTATTAGAGCCAGAACAGGAGTGTCGGACATCATCGGAAGAGTGGGGTATTGCTGGGCAGGTCATGTCGCTCAAACCTTTGTCCTAAAACTGCAATCCGAAACCCGGGACGTCCTCAACTTCGATGTAAAGGCGACATTAAAGAGACTGCCGGTACGTTATGGATGCATTCGCCCAAGATAGACAGACGTGGAAGCAGATGGAGGAGGCCTACGTCCAGGAGAGGATGGATATAGGCTAATGATGATGATAATGAATCACATTGAAGAGTCCTTGCACCCTATATAAATTAAGTCTTTCGAGATGGCCCACATCGATTGGAGAAACAGCTGTTGGGACAATTTAATAAATAAATTGTGATCTTATAAGTGTTTCAGATCAAGCAGTCAATAATATTGAAGTATAATTATAATGTTTCCACCAAAACAGTTGATTATCTAAAATAAAAATATGTTCTTTCATCTTAATTGTTTAAATTGTAAATTGAACTGGGTATAAAATCTAATATTTTTTTATTATACATATATTTTATATTACTGATATGGCTAACATACATCAGCAGTATTCAGCCAAATATAAAAAGTACTTGAATCACTTTATGCCACATATGCAAGAAAAAGCAATGAGAATGTATACAGACATTGATGGCTGCTACACAAGTTACTTTTTTTTAACACAAATTAAAAACAAAATATAATTTGCAAATGCCAAAACACTTTTCGTAAACTAAATAGAAAGCATTGTGACTTTTTGATTACTTTAACACCTATTGTGCGGCTGTCTTCATTTGCAGTATAAAAAAAATGTCATGGAACTGCAGTTAGCTATATTTACAGCTCATACAGACAGTCCCAAGTTCATCATAATATTACATACAATTTAGTAGTGAGGACCTAAAGTAAAATGGTTTATAAGATACACTCATATATAATAAGCTGCAAATGTAGTCTACCACAGTTAGAAACCAATTTTTTTTACTGCAAATATAGTCAGTCCCTACTAAGGGTTAAAGACACTTCATAACATTATATCTCATCGAAATAAATTTCTTATGTCATTTTTAACAGAAAATAATTTGTGAAATTAAATTAAATCATCCATATACACCGTGAATCCGTTTTTTATTCATTAGACGATAAATGAATAGTGGCAAAAACAAAAAGTGTAAATATTCAATTTAATATATATTTTTTACATAACATCTTAAATATTATAAACATGGAAAAAAATAATTAAAACATGTATTGGGTTGAGGAATAAGTTTTTGAGGACTGTCGCCAAACAAGTCGTGAATTGGTCAAACATATGAACTTCAGAAGACGATTTTCAAACATCTTCATTCAATGGGATTTTCTGAAAAATGGGAGCCTGGGTGCCCCACGAGCTGACCGAGACAAAAGACAAAGAAATACGCCTTCAAATTACGTGTCAACATCTTGCCCGCCACAGAGCAACAAGTGGAGACACCAGGAATGTTTTTTGTACCGAATCGTCACGGGAGATGAGAAATGGTGCCTATACTCGTATGTCAATGTGAAACAAAGAAAATAGTGGATGGCTCCAAGAGATACACCGAAGCTGAGAGTTAAGCAAGACCTACACCCAAAGAACACCATGATCTGTTTTTGGTGGGACTGGAAGAGTAAGTTGCATTGAGAGATGCTTGAGAGAAACAATATGGTCCAACAAAGAACTTTATATCGCCCAACTGTGCCGCGTAAATAAGACAATTCAGCTGAAGAGACCCGATCAACAAGGCCAAACCATTTCTCCTTTACGACAATGCCAGGCCCCATGTTGCACAAGTCGTCAAAGCCGCACTCCAAGAGCTCGAGTGGGAGGTTCTTCAGCATCTGCCATACTCTCCGGATCTGGCGCCAAGCGATTACCATCTGTTCCGCTCAATGTCGAACTTCAACGACAAAGAGGACCTCAAAAACTGGCTCAACAACTTCTTCAACACCAATTGGCCGAGAGGTGGGAGCAGGTTGTAAACAGCAATGGCAAATTTATTATTGATTAATTTATTGTTTTTTGTTCAAATAAAAACTCTTTGATAAAAATGCTACGGAACTTATTCCTCACCCAAGTGGTGAAACATTTAGTTATGAATTAAAACATTGTTTTTTTCCATTTTTGTTTTTATTTTTTTCTATTATTTTGATATAAAATGTTTATATCGTTCTCCTAATGATAAAGGTGAAAAAGCTTTGGAACGTGTCCAGAAAAATAAACTCAAAAGTGAAAAAAAAATTAATTCATAAAAAAATCATCGTTATGGAATTGCAGTGTTATAATGTCTCAAGTTTATCAAAAAAAAATTGCAGAAAAAATTTACTAATAAAAAAGACAAAATTAGTTTGGTAAATAAGTAATAAGTGTCTCAAGTTGGAGGGTCCGGAACAAAGAACAGGAGGAGTTGGAGACGAGGAATAATGAAGGCTAAGACTCAATATGGGCTGCAGGACCATCGGAGAAGACGAAATAAGCAATGGTTATCACTGAGGATAATTTAAAAAACAAACAAAAAAATATTCGTTGGACGCCGAAGTACTAAAATTGTAGAATTCTTTTGGAAAATATAAAATCACAAAATAATTATTATTTGGTCCGATTGTGAATCAAATTTCTTGAATTAAATGGAATGTTTTGAATCCGATAATTGCGTGATCGTATGACCTATGTGCTAAATTTGTTAAGCTAAATGTGAACATAATATATGAATGAGTATTGATTATTATTTTTAATCTTTATCACCATTAGTTGTGATAAAAACATCCAAGCAGATGATGGGTACACCGATTAAATATATTTTTTTATGAAATACATTTAAAAAAATCAATTAAATATAATTCTTATACATATATTCTAAAATTAGCGTTCTTATGTATGAATAAAAACCATAGGAAATATAATATAACGCAAGCTATTTGATTTAAGCTAAGTCGTCTACACATGAATCACGTAAACCGTTTAAGAATTATATAAAAATACACCACTAATGGTGACAAAGGCACAAGATTTTTCTTTAGAAACCTAATACATCAAATACTAATGATTTCATAATAACTAGGAGTAAACATCTATAGTATTTACAATATATTTGTGTGTATAAAAACGCCCATCACTTGTAAACATTTAACACAGAAGCGAGATATTTTGCACACATCATTTTTATTATTTAATTAAAATATTTTAATATCTCAACGGAATCTCAAACAAATACTATTTGAATCATAACTAGATACGAAATTCAATAGAGAGCAGTTGAAAATATTCACTGTTCCAAAATAAATGGTACAATTGCACCATATTTTAAGTTATGGCACATTTGCACCATATTCTAAGTTATGGCACATTTGCACCATATTATAAAATATGGCACATTCGCACCATATTTCAAAATATGACACATATGTGCCATATTCTAAGTTATGGCACATTTGCACCATATTTTATAATATGGCACATTTGCACCATATTCTAAATTATAGTACATTTGCATCACAATTTAAGATACGGCACATTTTCACCAAATTCTAAGATATTGTATTTATTTTTACTCTTTTTGATGCGACTCTTTATGACAAAACTATGCAAGTATTTTTAATTTCAGATGGATAGTTAAAATAAGTAGGAAACCATAGTGCATTAAAGACATGGTGACCACAATTTCTTCTATATTCACTATGTGTTGTGAATTTGCATTTGAATAACTTTTGAAAATCACTGTATTTTCACAACACATTATTGCACTCTACACAGACACTTTTCTTATGGTTTTTATCCTTCTTTGGGGTAAAATTTTTAGCACTGAAGTACACCATACGTTTTTGTACACCGAAGAAATAAGTGTTGTGAAAATATAATGTTTTTCAAAAGTAGATCAAACACGGCCACAAACACATAATTTTCGTGATGCAATAATAAACATAAAATCAGATTGATATGAGATTTAAAACTGGGTAAAAATACCCAACTCGCAATTCATGATTTCATTTTATCTATCTTTTTGTCAAATGCGAATGAGTGAATGGGTAAAGATACCCTTTTGATTTTACTGAAATCTATTGATGGAAGTCCATTTTAAAATAATGCTTTTTAATAACAATGTCCACTTCTGCTGTCGAAATATAGACAAAAGTGGAAGGTAGTTACTAAAAACATTGTTTTATTTCATTATTCAATACCCTTTTCGCAGATTCCGAGTTGACACTAAAAACTACGAAGGGTTGAATCAAAAAGAGTCTAAAATAAAATTTGTCTTATATTTATGTTATCCGGGAAAGAAGTTTTAAATTTGGAACAGTGTGAATTAAATTTGAATTTCAAAAGGTAAAACATTGATCAGATTGCATTAAAATGTGTGCAGGATACAACAAAAGAACGCGGGCAAAGCTCTACAATATGTTATAAAATAGAAGTGAATGGTAACAGTCTGAGGTGCGCCCGGGTGATGGTGAGGGTATTTGGTATCACAAGACAAATACGTCACGGTCCGCGGGGGCCGCACGGGATAAGGAGGTGCGGGCCAGATCAGTCCACCGGGGGTGGCTGCAGGGTGATGTTGGATGTGGGGCCCTGGGTCAGGTAGCCAGCCGTCTGTGGAATGCCACCTATGGAGCAAATGTGACATTAACACCGGATACACTAACTGGTTGAAAAATCCATTTTGGATTATTACTATTTTAATCTAATTATTTTAAGCATTATGAAAATATAACAAGTGAATGCGGTGCGAATGATGGTGTTATGAACAAAATAATGAAAGTAACATTAACATGGTTTGGATGCATGGAAAGAATGGTAAAAAAAGTAAATGTTAAAGATTTAAAAGGAGGAAAATCTGGCACGATCAAATAAATGAAATATTGACGAATTTTTATGAATCAATTTATTTTAAGTGTAGTACACAAAAATAAAAGAATTTTAATTTAAAACATTTAAGTTGATTTTTTTATGAATTAAACACTGTTTTTTCCACTTTTGAGTTTATTTTTTTCGACATGTTTCGAAGGCACACCTTCATTATCGGGAGAACGATATTATCAGTTTATATTGTTCTCCCAAAGATGAAGGTTAAGCTTTCGAAACATGTCGAAAAAAATAAACTCAAAAGTGGAAAAAACAGTGTTTTAATTCATAAAAATTCATCATTATGGAATTCCACAGTGTTATGCCTTAAGTTTATATAAAAGCAAATATTGAATGTCGGCCACCTGAAGAGTCGGAGAAATCGACGTGCGTGCATGAGAAGATGTATGAATGTTGAGGAAGCGAGAGAAATATGTCTTGAAACCAAAGTGTGGCAGTCCATCATTTAAGTCTTATACTCTAATTAACTAACTAACTAACCTCTCCTAAGGGATAGGCAGAAATAATGGACTGCCACACTATAAGTGATGCGGCACTCCATCCTTCTCTTTTCGCCCCCGCGGGAGACACGGTGTGATGGGTTGCGAACCTCATCGCCACCATATACTCATATACTCATTTGGCATATAATAAAAGCTCTGCAGCTGGTGTGTGCTCTTATGCACAAGACAGTGGAATGAATGAAGCGTCCAACTGACCGGTTAGATATCCCTGCACTGGCCGGTCAGCTATGAAGAGGTCGTGGCGCTGCGCTGCGTAGCGCTGCCAGTCAGGGCACGCTTCCAGTTGGGCACGCACGCGGTCCCCGTGAAGGGGGCAGCGCGCCATGGCCTTCAGCGCGCTCACGGCCTGCGCCGCCGCCTGCCCAGATGTGCCCGAACCCTCCAGTAGGGAGAGCAGCTGCCCCACCATGTTGCTCTCTAAAGCCTGAGTCATTTTAAATTAATTAATTATGTTTTTTACACTGAAGAAGGATGTTGGTCTTCTGAGGCATGTTTGTTTTATATAAGCGTAAAATCGGGTAACAAATGTACTAAAATATATCGGGAGTGAAATAATTACACGCAAATGGTGGGATAAAGGTTAAATCCGGGTTTCACTGTATTCATTTTTATATAGGTTTTTTATTTATTCGTATGAGATGCCTGTCTTAATAGAATTCTTTGAACCAATAAAATAGTTGATTTTAATTTCAAAGCGCCATTAGACCCACAAAAACATCATTATGTTATCCTAACACTATTGTTATTATTATTACTATGAACACCCGACGTTATAATTATTATTTTGACAGAACGAAAAAATGGCCGCGATGTTCCAAGCGATGGGCAATTTTTTTTTAGTGATTGCATAATTCAAATTTTTTTGGGAAATCCGGTCCCTTGAATTTCGAATTAACGGACTTTTACTGTGTATACAAGAGTGCTTTTAGCCTTGGTAACATCAAATGGAATCTTGTCTAAACTATTAAGTATTTAACTAGTCATTATTTTTTATAACTTTAAGAATACACTGTATTTTCACAACACTTTATTAAAAAAAAAAAAAACAATATGGTGTTGTGAAAATACTACATTATTCAAATGTGAATCCACAATGCAAAGTGATGGTGAATATAGAAGAAAAATTACATTTTGTAATGGGCAATTATTACAATTTGCAGATTTTGCTATGTTAATTTAATGTGAATTTATTTTTTAAGTAAATGAGAATACTTCAGTTACAATATTGCGGAAAATGTCAGTTTTACCTGCAGCACAAGTTCATCCGTGTTGGCCGCACTGCTGAATATCCTGGAGAGAGACTCGCAGGCCAGCCCTATCAGCTCCTTCCTGGTCTTCATGGCCTCCTTCAGCCCTACGATGCAGTCTGTCTGCGCCAGGGTGCTGACACAAATCTGTCGAGAAATAATTCAGTGTGTTTGATATCAAATTTAAAATGACAAAATATTATTAGAACATACGAGGTCCATTCAAAAAGTATCGCGAATTTTGTGTTTTTTCAAAAATTATTTATATATTCATGAATTTCTATTTTGTCCCCTTCAAAGTGATCCCAACCAGATATTATACACTTGTGCCAACGTTTTTTCAATCCTCGAAGCACCCCAAAAAATCATTTTTTGTGATCTTGTTCAGCTCCTCCTTCGATGCCGTCTTTATCTCCTCAATCGTAGCCTAGCGTCGTCCTTTCATGGGCCTTTTCAGTTTCGGGAACAAGAAAAAGTCACAGGGGGTCAGATCTGGGGAATACGGTGGCTGCGGCATTATTGGTGTGTTGTTTTGGCCAAAAATTCGCGCACAAGCAGATGCGAAATTGAGCAATTTTGGTACGAATTTCGCGGCGACCGATCTCATGCCCAAATCATTGGTAAAAATCGAATGGCACGAGCCAAGCGATATGTTTAAGTCCTCAGCAACTTCTCTAGCGGTGATTCGACGATTGGCCAATACTATGTTATTCACTTCATCAATGTTTTCGTCTGTTGTTGACGTGCTCGGGCGTCCGGCAGGCTCTTTTTCGTTCACATCTTCTCGGTCCTCTGAGAACATTTTGTACCACCGATAAACGTTGCTTTGGTCCAAGATAGCTTCACCATATGCCACAGTCAACATTCGGAATGCGTCCGGGGACTTAATTTTGTTTTTCACTCAAAATTTGATACAGATTCTTTGATCCATTTTTTTGGAGTGGGCAAAAATCGAAGACGAGCCAAAACACGTGCAAGCAAAGTGGCTCTCAAAAATTAACTGAACATTCAAACTGGCCGAACTTATCGGCATAAGTGAGAGACATAAGTACCAACATAACGCCACAAAAAAATAAAAAATCGAATATACGTAACCGGCGGAAATTCAAAATTCGCGATACTTTTTGAACATACCTCGTATATGTAGAAAGAATAGTTAAGAAAGTTTACAAACAATGCCAATGGATTGCAGAGTGAAGGAAGACCGAGGAAAACATGGCATGACCAAATTAATCAAATTTTAAAGGTTGTTAGAAGTTCGATAAATCAACATACATGTATGACTCACAGTATGAATGTGAAGGAAGCTAGAGAGATGTGTTAACCCTTATCGTACACTAGCTTTTGTATATTTTGTATATGTTATTCTATCAATATTTAATTTTAAAAAGGAACTGTGAATGTTAATTGCTCTATTGGTAATATTCAACTGACAAAGTAATTACACGCAGATTCCACAGATAATAAGATTCAACATGATTCATCATGTGTCACCTCACATGTGCCATACGACCGCAGTGACAAAGTTGTCACGTCAGAGGTGACTTACGTCCATTGGGGGTTAAGCTAAAGAGATGGGATCAAAAACTCATTTTTGACTTTTTTGATACTTGGCGCATTTGTAATGGTCCTCAATTGTATATAAATGTCTTAAAAGTGTACATAAATATTGTGTAAAAATTTGCCGTCAAATAGAAATTATTATTGTTATTATTATTTTGTTGATTCGCTCTTTACATCATCACTTCTTCTTCTTCAACCTATTCCCATACACTCCTGGACAAAGGCCTCCTCCAATCGCTTCCACGCCACTCAGTCTTGTGCAGACTGCATCAAGGTTATTTCGACATGTCTATTCAGGTCATCCTAGTAGTTGCGGTGGCCCTGCAGTCTTCTTGTCCATTTTTCGTCAGAGCTTCTGGCTATGTGATCTGCCCATTGCCACTTTAGAGTTGCTTACCCGGTGGATGATGTCAGCGACCTTTGTTTTTTTCTCTCACCGTATTGTTTCTGACTCGGTCCCTTAGGCTTATTCCTAGCATGGCTCTTTCCATGACTCTTTGGGTCACTCGTAGTTTCTCGGCACTTTGTTTGGACAATGTTACAGTCTTGAAACTATAATTAGCAACTGGCAGCACACGCTTCATAATCTTTTCAGGTTAATCGGTATTTTCCAGTTTTTAAAAATATCACAGCGTGAGCCAAATCAATGTAAAGATATTGCTATTGTATTGATTCTCATGGCATGTGAGATAGGTAGCTAATCTATCGCCATTTTATTGTCACGTGAATTACACACTAGACTAAAAACAGTATGACAATCACACTGCCAATTGCCGGGAATTGAACCTTCGGTGTGGCAGTCGTAGCACTTACCACTCGGCCACAAAGGTTGTCAGAATATCGGCGCCTTATAAATTGCCTATGTGCTTTGGGTTGGTTATTTAAAAAATTGAGATATTGCTTTGTAATGTAAAGCAAGTTTGAAATGTGGTAATAACCTGGCTATTAGATATGGTGTGCAGGATGGGGAGTGCATGCTGAGGGTGCGAGCCGAGGTAGCGGCACAGGCGAGGAAGATGCCCGCGACCCGCCACCAGATCAGCCAGCCCCGGCTGGGCAGTCAACAGCCCGCACAGCGCCTGCGTGCATAGCTCCACCAGCTCACCCTGGAGTGACACAAATAACATTCAAATAAAAAGTTCATAAAACCTAATTAATACGAATGAAAACAGCTGTTTTCTGGAAATTTTATTATATTTAATGGGAATGACATGTATCGCCTACTAGGGCATTATTAAATGGGTGTACATTTGATAGTGCCTTAGCAAGGCGAAATATGTCATTTCCATAAAATATAATAAAGCTTCAAGAATACAAACGTTTTGATTTTTATTAAAACCCCTACCTGCGGGTAAGTTTCTGAGAAATATGCAAAAAAAATCACGTTTTTTTTTAATTACGAAACGTCAAAGACTTGACCGCACACTTCGTCTGTCCTTGTAAAACTATCATAATTGTGAAGACTTGTACTCAAGTGTTGTTGGCACACGCGCGTATCCATTTATACATTTTAGGTAGGTACATTATTTTTTCTAAAGCGCGTACGTGATACTGGATAGCGCAGAATGGTGCGGTCAAAGTGTGCGTAACACGTACGTTCATATGCTTAGGGCGGTTAATTGCACAAAAATTTATTTACAAACTTGTACAGAACGCACATTTTAAAGTTAAAGAATTTATTGGTTCCTGAATACTACTTAAATAGAACATTAAAGCAAAAATTGGTGATGGCAGTTTAACTATTGATTTTTCTTCTTCTTTCTGTGTCCTGTCAGGTCTCCCCAACGTTGACTATCACCCTTGAGTAGGCCTCCCCGTTCTGGGCAGCTCGGAACAGCTCCCCCACGGTCCTCCCCTGTTCACTCTCGGATATTCCTCAGCCAGGAAACCTGCCTTCTCCCAACACCTCGTCGACCCTTAATCTTACCCTTTGAGATCAGATATAACAGTGCGTATTTTTCGCCTCTCAGAACATGGTCCAAGTAGGACACCTTACGGACTTTGATGTTGGTCAGCAACTCTCTGTCAACTCTGGCTCTATGGAGAATGTTTGTGTAGCTGACCATGTCAGTCCAGGAGATGCGTACTATTGATTACCCTCTGATAATTGAGATTCTTAGTGTACTGGATAGCTAACCTGTCCTCCCTTCTGCAGCTGGCTCATGGTGGCATCCAGCAGGTCAGCGAGGAAGGTTCTCGGGCTACGCAGAGTCCACTGCGGGTTGGCCACATACAAACGAAGATACACTCCGCCAACCACCACCTCACCGGCCGGGGCCCACCACTCCGCGCCTCCCGTGTCTGCGGCCGTGCTGCAGGACACTGACGCATCACGAACTTGCGCCGAATAGTGCCTGCAATTTTGAAAACAAAAACGGTTCAAACGAAGAGGAATATGAAATGAGTCATTGATTGCAAAAACTTTAATTAACCCTTATCGGACGCTAGCTTTTGTATCTTTTTTATATGTCATTCTATCAATATTTAATTTTAAAAAGACATTGTGTATGTTAATCTTCTTCTTTTTCTCTTATTTTTGGCCTGTCACACCTCCGTGCTGCATAGGACATCAAAGAACCTTCTCCACCTGACTCTATTGCATGCCTGATCCCTAACATCATCCCAAGTGAGGCCTGCTGCTTTAACCTCGTCCTGCGGGGCTCTAGGTCTGCCTCGCTTCCTCTTTCCCCCCACAACAATTATGAACAAGAGGAACAAAACATATCTTAAAGTGAATAATTTAAAATTAATTGTCTTATAGAATATATTATATAACACTATTTAAAACTAATTACTTATTATTAAAAATATACTACATTCAATTAATTATTTATATTATACAATTTAATTTTAAATCGTGAATAGGATATCTCATGGGTGAGTCAGGTGCGGATATTGGGTTAATAATAACTTATTTACCGCCGTTTGAGATTGCTCAAGTAAAATACAAAAAATAATTCAAAACTCACTCTTCCTTGTGGCGTGCGATGAGCTCAGAGACCTTGTCCTTGGCATCGGTGTTCCAGACCAGCTCCGGATGCTGCTGAGGTGTGTTTAACATCCGCGCTGCTGCCGTGGCTCCGCCAGACCGCATCGCATCCGCAAATATTTCCGGGAGATAGCGACACAGAACAAGTTTAACCTGCAAACAAATAATCAATTCAAAAGAATTAAGGTTAACCCTTTATAGTGCGGCTGGCTACATTTGCAGTCCAAAAAACTGTATGTGAGAACGTAAGAAGCTATATTTCTGTGGCGCAACAAAACAAAAATAACTCCAAAATTTTTATCCCGCATGCCAATACTCTGTCTACATTAGTAGATTACCCAATACTCTGTCTACATTAGTACATTAGTAGACGATAAAATAATATAAGAAAGATATTAAATACAATTATCTCCTTATCGGATGCTAGCTTTTGAATCTTTTATATACAGTAAAAGTCCGTTAACTAGAAATTCAAAGGAACGGATTTCCCAAAAAAATTCAAATTACAAATTACGCGATCACTAAAACAAAACAAAAAATTGCGCCAATTGCCGACGGCTTGGAACATCACGTAATTTTTTTCGTTCTGTCAAAATAATAATTATAACATCAATTGTTCATAATAATAATAACAATAGTGTTTGGATAACAAAACAATGTTTTTGTGGGTCTAATGGCGCTTTGAAATTAAAATCAACTTTTTATTGGTTAAAAGAATCCTATTAAGACAGGCATCTCATACGAATAAAAAAAAAAAAACATATAAAAATGAAGACAGTGAAAACCGGATTTTACGATTTCCCGCCATTTGCGTGTAATTATTTCAGTCCCAATATATTTTAGTACATTTATTACCCGATTTTAGTTTTTTTTATTCCGCAATGTACATCGAAAATATTCAAAATACGCGAGTTACGAGCGCTTGACACATCATTTCGGTCTTGATTGATCAGCGAGCGACGTTGCGATTGGTCAGCGTACAGCGCCCAACGTGGTGATTGACCGGCATCTTTCAAATTTGGCGGGTTCGGTTTTCGACTTGATTTGAATGTCGGCCACGTGAGGAGTCAGAGAAATCGATTTAACCACAAATTTTAAAATCATTTATAAAGTTTTTAAACACGAGTTTTGTCACTAGTGCTTTTGAAGTATTACTTCAAAAACTGTGATTTATATTGTATGAATTATTGTTCTAATATATTTGGTACAGATTCTTCAAATATTTTTTTTACAAATAATAATGCACAAATTTTTCGAAATTACCCCACTAAAATGTGACAGTTCATCGGTACTATTTTACACTTTTTAGGACTAACTTCATTCATGTCTCGTTACATGATATGTTTTCGATATATCTGATTTTGGCATCCAAAGCGAGGAAAAAAATTCAAGGATGAAACAGGAATAAGTTGATGATGAAATTAGTTACCTTAGGCCCGTGGAGTTTATCAGCCATCATTTTAGCAAGGAGATCAGCCGAGGACTCGGTCAAATGCTCGGAATTGGAATTACAGAATAAATCTAATAAATATATCACAGAACCTGAAAGAGAACGAAAATCCTTTAAGTTTCACTCTTATTTGATGAACTTTAATTATTAAATACAAATTTTGGCTCCTAAGACTTGCATTTGACACTAAGAATATTGTACAATTATTTTAGAACACAACAAAAAAAAAATATTACTAATTATAATCATTTAGATTATTTTAATAATTATAAAAGAAAGACTTAAATTTTGTAACATGTTTTGATTTCTATGTCTGTGTTTCGATATTTCCTGAAAGTATTACAATTGTTGTGTATCTGTTTGTAATTATTAAATATGTTAATTGTCATTTTGTCGCATAATGAGTATTATACTCATGGGAATAAAGAATGTCGGACACGTGAGGAGTCGGAGAAATCGACGTGCGTGCATGACAAGATGTATAAATGTAGAGGAAGCGAGAGAAGTATGTCAGGACAGAACAGTGTGGCGTTCCATTCTTTCTGCCTACCCCTCCGGGGAGACGGCATGATGGTTAGTTAGTTAGGAATAAAGTTTTACTATTGTATGTCTAAATAAATAAATAAAATAAAATAAAAAATAAATATTCTTTATGTAAGGAAGTGAAGCTTGGAGCTGGTAGAAGAATGATGTAAGTAGGGTTAATCGGGAAATATGAAGTCATTGAGAAGAATGTGCAGGAAAACTATGTATGGTAGAATACCAAATAAAGAAATAATGAGGAAGCTCCAGAGGTATATCAGGATAGAGCAGTGTGGCGGTCCACCCTCTCCGGAGAAAAGGTTTAATGGATAGTTAATTTATTTTAACTAAAGAAAATTCTCTCAGAAGAACCTGAAAACTAAAGACCTCATGAGTGTTGTATTTATGTTAATCTGTTCAATAACAAGTGTAAAATTTGAACCTTTGTTAAGGGCCTCGTTTACGATGGCAGTGTTAGTAAGTAGCGGAGATAGTGCTCCAAGGGCCCCGGCCTGCAGGGGTCCTCTTGCAGCCAGGGGCAGCAGGTGCCCCAGCAGCCGCCCGGCTGCTACATCCTCCACACACTCCGCACACCCTGCACTGCTCACCACCACCTGCACACAATTATATTGCATTAAAGAGAATAAAAATTAAACATGAATTAAAGAATTAAAAAGCGATGTTTTTTAACTACTTCCACTTTTGTCTTTATTTCAACAGCGACCGGTTTCACCAGGTCCGCTGGCATTGACAGCCTGGTCTGTCAGCCTGACCAGTTTATCGATGCCAGCAAGCCTGGAGAAACCAGTCGCTTTCGAAATAAAGACAAAAATGAAAGCAGTTAAAAAACATAATTTTATTTAATAATTATTTAAACTGAACTTCCATCAAGAGATTTCGGTAAAATCATTTGATTATCTTAATAAACACAGAAAAGAAGAAAATTATTTTTTAAATTGATTTAATCAATAATAATTTATTACAGTTATTTTATTATCATTTCTAATACTTCTAAGTTTTATAATTTTAAGCCTGGGGAATTTTTAAGAATATGCAATCATCGTAAATTTAACATTGTCATTTTGATGTATATAATAAGTATTATTTGATTATTTAATTTAACTAACTAACTAACTAACCATCACGTCGTTTCCCCGAAAGGGTAGACAGAAAGAATGAACTGCAACACTTTAATCGATGCTGCACTCCATTCTTCTCTTTTCCCCAACGCGAGAGACGCGGTGTGATGGGTTGCGAACCTCATAAACAAATCATAAATCATTCAATATTTATACTGTTCCATTTAAGATGAAAAAAACAGTTTGATAATATCACAATGTTTTTGACATTACATTATAACAATATTCTTTATTTCTATCTATCTATCTATGATCTTGTCTTTCGGGAGTATCAGCCCGAAGGCTATTGCTCCCCCACCTGTTGGAAGTGACTTTGTTGGGAATGAGGACTCTTTATTTATAATATACATATTACACCAAAAACTAATGACTATTTGTTTTTCACTTTTCTTCTATTTTTTAAATTATTGATTCGGGATTAAATAAGTAGGTACCTGAAGAGCCGCCTTCTGCACTGCTGGGTAGCCTCTCGCACTCAATAGCCCGAATATTAACCCAAAATGTCCAATACACTGTATCTCCACACCTGTAATAAAATAAATATATTATAAATGTTTAGAAATTCAACGAAACAAACACAAAACAATAAATGTTTTCTCTTGAGATTTCTACCATCACGCTGTCTCTCCGAAGGGATAGGTAGAAAGAATGGATTGCCACACTTTTCTTTCCTGACATATTTCTCTCATTTCCTCAAAATTCATACATCATGTCATGCACATATCATACACAGAGTATCCACACATTCGTCGTTGGCATTAATATTTATTTTAAAATATATTTTGAAACTTCATGTTGGTATAACTGTTTTCAGAAACCTTTTATTTTCAAGTAACAAGCTGATACAACTCTAAACCATGCAAAATATGGATAGACGAAGCTTGTAATAATTATGTTTGACTGCAAGCCATTGTGATAAACCTTTATTTTATAACTAAAACTAACTAACTAACCATCACGCCGTTTATCCGGAGGGGTAGGCAGAGAGGAGGTACCGTCAAACTGTCTAACCTGACAACTCTCGCGCATCTTGTACATTCACACACCATGATACGCATCCTCGTCGATTGTTCCTACTTCGAACATGGCCGCCTTTCAGTAATTAATTTCGACATGGCTTGACTACAGTGGGTCAGTATTGCATTTGAACAGCCGTAACGTTGAAAGTGTGGAAAAATTTAAATACCTCGGCAGCATACTAACGCAATCTCTTGACCCAGATGAAGAGATAAAATGCAGAACTGAGGCACCAAGAGCTACGTTTAATAAAGTGAAATCACTCTTCTGCAATGATAACGTAAACTTGAAACTCCACCAGAGAATGATCAAATGCTATGTGCGGTCTGTTTTATTGATATTTTACGGATGTGAAACGTGGACCTTGAAAGTTAACTCAATGAACAGACTGGAAGCATTTGAAATTTGGCTCCATCGCCGAATGCTCAGAGTTCCCTGGACAGACATGGTTACCAATACCGAAGTCCTGAGGCGAGCTAAGTTGACAGGGAACTGTTATCAACTATCAAGGTTCGAAGGATCTCACATCTGGGTCATATACTGCATGGGGAAAAGTACCACCTTCTCCAACTGATATTGGAAGGAAAAATTTATGGATGCCGAGGGTCCGAAGGAGACAAATGTCCTGGCTGCGAAACGTGAGGGAGTGGACCGGCATCCGAAGTGTGGAGGAGCTGTTCCGAGCAGCGCAGGACAGGGACAGGTTCGCCGAGGTGATCGCCAACGTTGGGGGGACCCGACAGGGCACTTGAAGAAGAAGATGACATATCTTCCTTGACCTTCCTCAACTTCTTTTTCCGTTCGCACAACTTGTACATATCTTTTTAACCATTTTTCCCTAATCCATTCGTACCATATTTCCAAACCATCTCAGTGACCCTTTCTTAATTTTATTCATAGATTCCTTTCTTACTTCATCATTAGTTATTCTAACATACATTGTTATTCTGCACATTCTTCTTAGTGACCTAATTTCTACGGCATTTATCCTACGTTCATCCTTCTTCTGCCAACTTCAAGTTTCGCTTTCATACATAGGGATAGGCACTAGAACTCCATTGTGCAATGCCATCTTTGCTTCTTCAATTGCAAACAAAATGATTCTTGGACAAAATCTAAACTCACCGGCATTATTTTTGATAACATTGGCCAAAGCCTCAAGAGCCATTTCGATGTGACTGATTTTCTCATCATCCATGGCTCCCTGCGATTGCTTGGCCAAATATTCCAACAGATCGATGGCAAGGCCCTTAGGATTCTGAAAATATAACACAGCAAATTAATCCACTAAGTATTTATTGTTTCTTGAACAATGGTGTAAAACTCCTTATTCACCCTTACCACTCCTTTGACGAATGCCAGCCAACATCGCTATACGTACCCTACAACTCAGTTGTCGGCTGGCGGCCGACAAGATAAGATTTGCGCGCGCGGTGTATTTTCGCACGCAAAACTTGACTTTCTTGTGATTATTTGTTAAAAAAACATTTAATTTCTTGTTTTAATAAGATTTTGACTGTTTTCCATTTTTAATTTTACTATAAAATAATCGCAATAAGCAATGATTTTTTTTGTAACTACCTATATTTTGACATTATTTAAATTAGAGTTGACTGACAAACAATATCAAAAAATAATGGAGTGGTAAGGGTTAAATAATTAATACAAATGAAAATGTCTGTCTTCTAGTTTATTATATTTTTTAGGAATGACATGTTTCCTTGCTAAGGCATTATCAAATATTTGCATTTTTTTAGAAAGGCAAAACATGTCATTCCCATAAAATATAATTTAACTTCTAGAAAACAGCAATTTTCATTCATATTTAACATTCCACAATAAACAAAATTAACATTTTACAGGTTATAAATACTTTATAACCGACTTTATAATTTTTTTTTTTAATATTAAAAATATGTTTAATATGAATCTTAGTAATGATTACAAATGGTTAAAAGATAGTAGAAAATTTAATCTGTCAAAAAAACTACAAAAATATTAAAAATAAGATATTTTTATTTTATTCAAATTATCAGACTGTATTTTATGTTTAAAAAATCTAAACTCATATCGGAAAATACAAGTTAGTTAACGGCATCAATTGTATCAGGCATGATAGAAAGGAAAGTGAGTTGAATCAAGCAGATTTAGGTAGATTAATAAGTCATTTAAAATAATAATAACTTGCATATTTACCTCTATTGGGAAGGTGGGTTGTTCATTATATATTTGTACAAATATCTCGCCGATCATCAGCTGACCCCCGTGTGCCGAATATTTGAATTCGGTGCAAAGGATAATATCGTCATCTTCATCGTCATTCAGGGCATACTGTTTGCGGTTGTTTAGGAACTCTGACAGCTCAGCCCGTGTGCTGTTGTCCCAGACTAAATAGGGATTGCGCCAGTTTGAATTTAGAATTTTCAACAGCTAGAAAATAAAGTGTTAATCAAGTACTTATTCTCAAAAACATAATAACCATAGACAACATAATAAAATTTGAAATTGTAATTCCGAAACAAAAGAAGCGAGAATTTTAAAACATTTGACATCTATATCTTGTGTTGCAAATTTTTTTGGTCAGATTATAATAAGTCGTGAGCATCAGAATCTCGAGTGTGTGTTTATTGATTCTTTGATATTCGAGGAAGATACTGAAATAATCAATTATTGTTAAAATGAGGTTTGTAAAAAAATTATCATTTTAAAAGTGAAATTTTATTCAAAATGCATCAACTAAGAATGTCCCGCATTGCGATTACAGATAGAGTAATGTTTGATATATTTTTTATTATTTTAAGTTTCAATCCTAGAGATTGGTTTGCACCAAAGCCTATTAACATCTTTATTTATTTATTTTATTTTATTTAGTTTGCACCGAAGCTGTTTTTTCGGAATAACTGGACATGTCGCCACCGTTCCATTAGAGCAACGTAGAACGGTCAATTCTGAATGGTACACCACCATTTGTTTACCAGAAGTGTTCGGAAAAATAAGGGAAACTAATTGCAGAAGACGAATCATTCTCCACCACGACAAAGCAAGCTGTCACACATCAGCTCAAACAAATGAATATTTGAGCATTCAAAACATCAAATTGATGGGTCATCCGCCGTACATTCCTGATTTGGCACCTAATGATTTTTTCTTATTCCCGCATATCAAAAATAAATTGCGAGGTCAACGTTTTTCGACGCCTGAAAAAGCGGTTGATACGTTCAAATCACATGTTTTGGAGGTACTTCAATCGGACTGGAAAAAGTGAATTTTGTTGTTACAGACCAAAGTCAGTGTGACAATCGACGGGAATCAAACCCAGTCATCACTTTTGCCACTCTGCAGTGAAAGCCGTCTGCTACTAAGGGTTAAAAAATAGTTTTATTATTTTAATTAACTGTGTAAGGGCAATTTACCTCTTCAGGTTTGTCATTCTTAAGTTTATTGGCAAGATATGGCGTGAGAAGTGACTGGCAAGCGTTTCTGGCAAGTTGGTTGATTGGCGTCTCCTTTGTTCCAGTGAGGTATCCGCCCAGGCTGCCACAAGTGCTGATGGACAGCTTGGCCAACTGGTTAGCCACCTCCTAAAATGAAAATCGTATAAAATAAAATAAGTGATTAACACGAAAAATAAAGAAAAGTTTTAAAAAATTTTCTGTTCATATAAACTATACAATAATTGAAACTTGACACTCTGATGAAAAAAATGTGGGTGTCAGTGGTCTAGGGGACAGAATACTTGAAAGTGATCCAAAGGATTTGGTTCTTTCTTCATCAAAATCAGATATTATTTCTTCTCATATTGGAGATTATTTACTTAAATTTTAATACCAATAATTAAAATATTTGGTACATAGCTTTTAAAAATAAATTTGGTATTAAATTTTTTTCTTTTAATTATTAACATTATTATTATAAGCAACATCGTTATTTTCAAAGACAATCTCTATTTTAATTTAACTAAAATAAAAATCTCTCACATCTTTTATAAGATATGAAAAATTAAGACATCAATAATAACCTTATTCTGCTCCACACTAATATATTAATGGAAACTCAATAGATTCTTGCTATATTTGGTAACACCCTAGCAACATAAAACATGTCAAATATTATATAATAGAACTTCAATAATACCTGTTGATTGGATTCCTTGGACTTCTCAACACCGCCCTCATCAAGAGTGAAGTCGTAGAGCAGGACGAACTTGAGAAGAGGCCAGAGTGCTCCACAGCGGAGAAGCCGAGTTTGGAGGGCCCCATCAACGCAGAGAGCCCCCACACACACCACAGCACTGCAGCATAAAGTGCCGAGATGCTGAAAATTTGGAACATTATTATCTACTATCC
Source organism: Lepidostoma basale (assembly GCA_022606425.2). NCBI lineage: Eukaryota > Metazoa > Arthropoda > Insecta > Trichoptera > Lepidostomatidae > Lepidostoma > Lepidostoma basale. The sequence continues at coordinate 574,775 of JAHDVF020000524.1, read as the reverse complement.
CGTATGTCCCAGATCAAGAAGCGGAGATCGAATATAGGCCTTGTATGGGCTGATTTTAGATAATAATAATTACTTTGAATTGCAGTATCCTGCACAGGTCCACAATGAGATTGGGCATCTCTCCAATGACATCCCTGCAGTGGGCAAAGGTGGCAGCGACAGAGAAGCAGCGGCTGATGTGGTCACACACCTGCACGGCCACCTCTAACGGCTTGGAAGACAGACTCAGTACTGATACACAGCGGGAATATGCCTCCAGTAACACCTTAAAAAAACAGAAACATTCATATTTGTGAAATGACCGCCAAAACAAATTCTTCATATTTAATTTCTTCTAATAATAACTTTTCTGAATTCGCAAACCATCTCATTGACTCCGATATTAAAGGTCCCGGACTCGATTCCTGGCGATGACAGTGTGATTCTCACACTGTCTTTGGTCTGGTGAAGAATTTAAATAACTAACCATCATGCCGTCTCTCCGAAGGGGTAGGCAGAAAGAATGGACTGCCACACTTTTTTTTCCTGGCATATTTCTCTCGCTTCCTCAACATTCATACATCGTGCCATGCACGCGCGTCGATTTGTCTGACTCCTCACGTGGCCGACATTCAATATTTGATTTATTTGATCGTGCCACGTTTTTCTCGGTCTTCCTCTATTTCTAGTTCCATTTACACTGTTAACATATAATTTTTTTACCATTCTTTCATCATTCATTCTTTCCATATGTTCAAACCATCTTAATGATCCTTTCATTATTTTGTTCATAACACCATCATTCGCACCGCATTCACTTCTTATATTTTCATTTGACACTCTATCATACACAGAGTATCCACACTTTCGTCTAAGAGATCTCATTTCTACTGCATTTATTCTACTTTCATCCTTCTTTTGCCAGTTCCATGCTTCACTTCCAAACATAAGGGTCGGAAGAAGAACACCATTGTGCACTGCCATTCTAGCTTTTTTGGATAGGTTTTTGTTTGCGATGACAACTTTAAACTGCACCATTCACTTTGTTGCCTGCCCCATCCCTTCTTTCAATATCCCTCTCCACTCGCCCATCTTTTGTAAACATACTACCTAAATATAATTTACGTGAAGAATTTAATTACATTTTTATGATGTGTTTTAATTTAATTACGTGAAGAATTTACGAATTTAATTACGTGAAGAATTTACGAATTTAATTACGCGAAGAATTTACGTAACAAGAAAATGGGGAAAGATTAGCTACCAATCAATATAATAGCTAAACCCTTTAGATAAATTTGGCTCATGCTGTAATGATGTAAAGAGCTATTCAACAAAATTATAATATTAATTTATTATAAATAACTCAAAACTGATAAATTTCAATTACCCAGATTAGTATTGAGCCCATATAATTGTATCTCTATAAAAATGGCACATAATTATATATTTTTTCACCTGTAGCCCGCCTTCTCTCCTTAACTCCTCAGCATTGAGGGCGGAACATCTGACGGTGTGATGAGCCAGCTCGCAACCGGCAGCCAAGAGCGGAGCAGATTTACTGAACAATGCTTCATCACAAGTTTCCATGCGAATTGTTTTTATCAGCTGCGGATAGCCAGCGTATTTGTATGGTTCCAATTCTACAAAAAAAAAACATTTGAATACAGGTTAATTTTAACATATGACCTTATAAAGATTATATTTGCAACAGGTAAAAGCAATCAGGGGACAACACCTGAAATCGACTGAAATTATTATTAAACAAGTCGAAGGCTTTATCGAACATTTTTTTATAAACTGTCATTGCGATCCCATAAAATATAATGAAACTTCTAGAAAACGGATGTTTTTTTATTTATATGGAGATTAAAATCATTGTTCAAGAAAAATAAACAATGTAAAGTGTTTTATTAATGAAATATATGAGCCTTGTTTGGTGCTTAGAGCTACACTGTGAGCTAGGTGACATATCCTATTCAATGCTGCTGTCCGATTGATTATGGAGCAATAAAAATACTGTCATATCACGACGCTCCTGAAGCAACTTCACTGCCTAAAAATCCGAGAGCGAGTAAATTACAAATTGTGTGTGACAGTGTTTAAGGCTTGACACCAGAGAGCGCCAACGTATATTTCGGATCTCTGCGTGACACCCATGCCAACAGAAAGGCAATGTTCACTCCGATCAGTAGAGACAAGTGCAAACAACATAGCAATTCCAGTCAGAGCCAATAAAGCAAGCTTCTATGATCGTGCTTTCAGCGTTGCGGATCCGTTGGTGTGGAATAGTCTCCATATTAGTATTAAGTATGAGGATAGTGACGTTAAATTTAAAAAACTTCTGAAGACTGTACTGTTGGGTCAGTCGTTTCCTAGTGGGTCCTTGGAGTAATTGATTTTACAAAACAGCACACTTAAAATATGTCATCAAAATAATAATAATAATAATATTCTAGCGAATGTCATGCTATGTGACACAGCATTAGATCATGCTATGTGACTGCACATATTTAATAGATAAGCATAGCACTTAGCTAAGTATTTCAGTATGGCCTTAGCTATAATCCAATTTTAAAAATATGTAGTTTTAGAATTGAATTCAGAATCTAATTTTACCATTACCATTTCTCGAAACTGTGTAAATATATAAATAACATACCTTCGGAATATCGGCTAAAGAGAATACTCTGTGCCCGCAAAACAAGTACAATATTGTTAGGGTTTGGTCCGTCTCCAGTCCACACACTTCTGCTGCACAAGAATTCATATGCCTGGTTGACTTCTTCGAACCGATCCTACAAAATTAAAAGACAATGAAACTAAAATCATATTAACATTGAGCATTGTCTGATATTAACTGTGCAAAGGATTATTATATTAACACATCACAATAGTATTTCTTAAGTGACATTAGTCAAAAACACGTTTTACCCACATAAAACACGTTTTACTCACATAAAACACGTTTTACTCACATAAAACACGTTTTACTTACATATAACAGTTTTTTTTTTTTTTTAAAAGCCTAACATCAAGGATTTATATCAATGATATTAGAATTTATTTTACAATCTTCAATGTGAGCAGAAACTAGCTCATTATTATGAAGAAGGAACCTGGTCGTGTCCAGGCTTGAACCCATGCCCTCTGGATCAGGAGCTAAGCTGATCTATCCCCTAGACCACCACCCGGTTTTACTCACATAAAACACGTTTTACTCAGATAAAACACATTTTACTCAGATAAAACACGTTTTACTCACATAAAACACGTTTTACTCACATAAAACACGTTTTACTCACATAAAACATGTTTTACTCACTTAAAACACGTTTCACTCACATAAAACACGTTTCACTCTCATAAAACACGTTTTACTCACAAATTAATATTAATACGACTTTAGGCAAACTAACAGAAAAAAAATGAAATTTTGATGAAAATCTATAGTTCAAAAGTTGATTTCAGGCATTTTCCATAAATCAAGCAACTTTTTAACAATAATATGTAGGTAAATACGAAAATAAATCAAATAATAATAAAAATGCCCACCCTCCCTTGCGGGTTCTTGTCTGGGTGGAACTGCTGGGCAAGCTTGTAGTAGGACTTGCGGACAACAGCCTCATCATGGGCCTTACCCGGAGTCAAGCCCAGGGCCTTGAACGCCTCGTCCACCGTCATCACGGGCGGCTTCTTCTCCACCTCCTTAGTCCAAGCTTCCAGAACATCTTTCAAAAGTTTCACCTGCAATATACCAAATATAAGATATTTCAATCATATTAAATATAGACTGTGATAAAGGTTTACTTTTTCTTATATAAATAATGTTTCTTGATCAATTATGTAAAACTCTTGATGAATTATGTAGCTCTTGATCAATTATGTAAAACTCTTGATAAATTATGTAGCTCTTGATCAATTATGTAAAACTCTTGATCAATTATGTAAAGCTCTTGATCAATTATGTAAAACTCTTGATGAATTATGTAGCTCTTGATCAATTATGTAAAACTCTTGATAAATTATGTAGCTCTTGATCAATTATGTAAAACTCTTGATCAATTATGTAAAGCTCTTGATCAATTATGTAAATCTCTTGATCAATTATGTAAAAACCGGTTGAGAGGGGTTCTACTGTGTGGATTTATAGTTTTTTTTTTAACAATGATGTAAAACTCCATATTAATTCATACAGGATATTACAAACATACGAGATGTTATTAACACTCACCGGATCAGGGATAGGCCAGTCGGGGAAGCGTTGCATGTCACACAAGTGTCGCAGGTAGAACACGTTGCAGAACAGTTCTGCATCTAGCTGCGGGTAGCGCACGGCTGGTATGGCCAGGTACGGGTAGCGTGCCCCTGTGTGAACGCGTAACCTCGGAGTGAAGTCTCCAATATGCGCTGACACCTTCACTATCAACATGCGTCTGAAGAGATACAACAGGTCGCATGAGTACAAAGGTTTGAACTCTTCATTTCATGATATTTTTAATTTTAACAAATACAGTATTTTTATATAATATATAATAATATGTCCATCGGCTGTTTGCTATATGCAGACGACGCTGTATCGACGCTGGATCAGTCACACTCTGAGACAGAACCCAGCCTGCATCGCTCAAGGCGCACTAAACTTGTCCCGTATGGGGGGAAAGAGGAAGCAAAGCAGACCTAGAGCCACTAGGAGAAGAGCCCTGCAGGACGAGGTTAAAGCAGCAGGCCTCACTTGGGATGATGTTAGGCATCAGGCATGCGATAGAGTCGGGTGGAGAAGTTTCCTTGAGGCTCTATGCACCACGGAGGTGTGACAGGACAAGAAGAAGATATTATTATTATTATTACCTCATTTCAGAATTCCAAATAGCTTCCGGAGTGTCATACTCTCCGAGGAATATTTGTGCGAACTTGTCAGCGCCGTGATTGTGGAGGTAACAGACCATGGCTTCGGGCAACAGTTGGCCTAGTACAGATCTCTGCATTATATCTGATGTGGTAGTCTGGAATATTATAAGATAAATAATGTATTAACAAATTTCTAGGTTACTACCTCAATAATAGCAGTCAAACATCAAGATTTTAATAATTAATATAAATGAAATCGTCTGTCTTCTAGGAGTTTAAACATCATGTTTTTGCGACGGATATCATCATATTATATCTCTCAGACACAATATGGAACCTATAAAGCATTCTTTGGAGACCGTCTTCACTTTCTGCCAGTATTGTTGCATCGTCAGCATAGCATACCACATTAATGAGTTTTTCCATACCACATTATTAACTGTTTTAATAAAAACACTATTATAAAATATCGTAATTGATTATATTTCATTTGAAATTGTCGGAACAGCTGTTTCACTGACTAATGTTAGCATCGTCAGGTGTTACAATCAACTGATCACATATTTAAAATTAATTAAACAGTTTTTTATGTATTTGGTACACAGTATGTAATAAGCCTCGAGGAAGCTCGCATAGAGCGAAACCGGTAGGCCCACATTCTCAAAAATAAAGTGTTTGTATACCAAATACATAAAAAACTGCTTAATTATTTTTAATTGTGATATTCTATAACAATGTTTTTATTTAAATAGTTAATAAACATTTATTTATTAACTGTTAATGAGTAATAAGTTACAAAAACAATTTGGCAGCTTTCGGAAGATTCATAATGTTGGAAATAGTATATTTGTTATTCCTTTCTATTGACAAAAAAAATAGAGAAACTAAACATTGTAAAATTACTTACATCTTCCGCCCGGAATGCTTGTTTCATGTGTGTCAACTGCAGGAACCTAGCAATGGGCAGGAGATTGCTGCCCGTGTACATGAGTATAAAGTAGAAGACACCCGTCATGTAGAGCTTGGATATCTCCGGGTTGTCCATCATGACCTCGCATAGCAGCGTGGCCACCTTCTCCACCAGAACGGGGTCGAAGGTCAACAACACCTGCACAACATGGGCCAAGCAGTATGTGTCTGAGAGAAGACGTTTGATCTTAGGAAGCGGTCGAACTATCGCATTGTCTTCATCCCTGAAAATAAAATATGCATCACAATTTATATTATATCATTTATGCACAGTATATTTTGAAATGGAACGTGTAAATCGACCGAAGAATTGGTTTAGGTTGGACTGCGTTCTGAAAAATAGACCATAATATATTGAAAAATCCACAAACTTCCCATAAACATTGATGCTTGTGGTTTTTATTTTGTAAAACTCCATTATGAAATATACAATGAAAACGCGATTGCTTTATCGGTTTAACAGTGATTTTTCAATTATATATAAATACTATTTCGTTCGTTAGTTTGTGTATTTGGGTAGTATGTTTACAAAAGAGGGATATTGAAAGAAGGATTAGGGCAGGCAACAAAGTGAATGAAACTTAAAGTTGCCATCACAAACAAAAACCTATCCAAAAAGGCTAAAATGACAGTGCACAATGGTGTTCTTGTACCGACTCTTACGATGGAAGCGAAGCATGGAACTGGCAAAAGAAGGATGAAAGTAGAATAAATGCGGTAGAAATGAGATCGGTAGACGAATGTGTAAATACTCTGTGTACGATAGTGTCGAATGAAAATATAAGAAGTGAATGGGGTGCGAATGATGGTGTTATGAACAAAATAATGAAAGGATCATCAAGATGATTTGGACACATGGAAAGAATGAAAGAAAAAATAATGAAAAAAGTATATGTTAACGATGTAAATAGAACTAGAAATATTGGAAGACCGAGGAAAACGTGGCATGTGAGGAGTCAGAGAAATCAATGTGCATGCATGACACGATGTATGAATGTTGAGGAAGCGAGAGAAATATGTCAGGAAAGAAAAGTGTGGCGGTCCATTCTTTCTGCCTACCTCTTCGGCGAGAAGGCTTGATGGTTAGTTAGTTAGTTAGTTTATAAAAATATATATTAATACTACATAGTTTCAAAATAGTTTCAGTACAATAAATAAATTGCCGTTTATTGTAAACTCAAATTATTTGTATGATTATCAATGCTTAAAAAGAAAAAACTTTTTTTTTAAACCGAACTGATTTACTTCTATATACGCCATACTTTGTGTTGTTATGATATCAGTGTTGTATATACAAAGTGAAAAAAAAGAAAAATAGAAACGAACTGATTTAATTTTGGAATCTTACCTGCTGGGGAAGTACTCGCAGCATTTGATGAGAATGTTGAGGATCAGAGTTGCAAGCTCCGACTCATTGAAGACGGGGCTGCCCTTGGCCAGGAGAGTCCACTTGAGCTGCGGGATGGCCTGCAGCATCCTCCAGCCGTCCATCCCGCTCGCCCAGCACTTGGTGCGCCCGTTTATGGTTTGTGCCTTGTATAAATCTTTGATCTAAATCAAAAATAGAATAAATTAATAATTTCATAACACATAACCTTCATTCAAAACCTATTATTTTGGACTGCAAAGAAGCCAGCTTCACTATAGGGGTTAATTTTAGACAAATTTAACACTATAAACTGTTAAATAAAAATTATTTATATATTATTGTAACACATGAAGATGTCAACATAAGTTGACGAAACAGCTTTCGCGAAAAACAACACGCGTTCGCCCCATCATGACGTAAGGAATAGAGGTCAGAGCCGATACCTATAGAACTAAGAACCTTCTTAGAGTAGCAGAAATGCGAACCCTACGCTCCATAGCAGGCAAAACCCTCAGAGATCGGATCAGAAATGAAACAATAAGGTCTGTCTGTGGTGTTGAGGACATAATGAGATGGGGAAGAAGCAGAAGGCGCTTTTGGAGAGACCACGTGGACCGCATGCAGAATGCAAGAATTGCAAAAATTGTTAAAGATGAAAACCTAAGCAGCAAGAGATTACCAGGAAGTCCACCAAAGTGATGGAGAGATGGCTGGACATCATCATCCCAGGACAGCCCACCGTCACAAACAGGTCATACAACCTAAACTAAGAGGAAGAATAAGAGAAGAAGATTTCGTAAAAATGTTGTGTCCCTGGTACTCTACCTAAGTTAACTAAGACATGTTTTATATGTTTCCAGGTTCTTGTATTTAGTTTGAAGTAATTATGATTAGTTTATATCTTCTCCCGATGATGTTGCTGTCCTTCGAAACATGTTGAGAAAAATAAACTCGAAAGTGGAAAAAGTGTTCATAAATAAAATAGGGGTTAAGATAATGTCAACTTACATCTTGGAAAGATACCGGTCCTATTCTCTCCACCTGTCCCTGTGATTTGTCCACATTGTAGTACCACTCCTTGTCCACTGAGTGTGAGGAGCTGGGTGCAGCCTCTAGTACATTGGTCTGAGTAGGGACGGTGGCACGGGATGTGTGAAGATGAGCCAGTGTCATCAAATCAACCAGGATTCGGATGCCGTTCCACTCCAGCAGGTCACGCACGTTCCTGCGGTGCTGGATCAACTTATGAAGGAAGATGAGCAGGCGATCCCTCTCCATGCGATCTGCAGACTAGAATTAAAATGTCATCTATATTATCTTTCTCTTTGCGTTGTGGATTCATAGTTGAAAAAATAAAATTACACTTTTTTATATTTAGAACACTGCATTTTACTTTTTGCAGACACGTTTCGGTTATGATTCAACCTTTCTTGATATACAAATTTTAATTTCATCCGACATTAAAATTTGTGTATCGAATTTTGAAAAACACATAATTGCAAGAATTTCTAGAAACTTTTCCAATATGAAGATTCATATAAAAAAAGTTTTATTCCAACAAATAATAACAAATTGATTAAATATCCCAATCGTTTTGTGTGGATACTCTGTGTATGATAGAGCGTCGAATGAAAATATAAGAAGTGAATGCAGTGTGAATGATGGTGTTATGAATAAAATAATAAAAAGATCATTAAGACACATGGAAAAAATGGTTTAAAAATTATATGTAAACAATGTAAATGGAACAAGAAATAGAGGATGACCGAGGAAAACGTGGCACGATCAAATAAATCAAATATTGAATGTCGGCCACGTAAAGAGTCAGAGAAATCAGCGTGCGTGCATGACACGAAGTATGAATGTTGAGGAATCGAGAGAAATATGTCAGGAAAGAAAAGTGTGGCAGTCCATTCTTTCTGCCTACCCCTTCGGAGAGACGGTGTGATGGCAAGTTTTAGTGTATTTTAAACATGAAATATTAGACGCTTACCCTCTCTAACATCTGCACAATATATTTGGTGTCACTGAAAGGGCCAATGTCTTCATAATACCGGCCATAAACAATAGCCATGGCCTGTAAACACATACATTTCATTTCTATCTTCGGGGACAGCAAGAAACGGTGGTAGAGATCATTGAAAAATTCGTATCTGAAATAAAATCATAAAATGCAATGAGATTTTCACAAATATAAAACACACACATAATAGGTAACATTCAAGAACCTTTTTAAGATGAAATAAAATTGCAAGTACCCAATTAAACTATGTTGATTGTATGTTTATTATTCAAGTGTGTTTCACAAGATTATTTATTTGTTAAAATTTTGAATGACTACTTACGATTTCCTAATTGGTGAGTCGGGTGAGTCTTCTGTCTCCAATAACAGTCTTAAGTAATAGTCTCCGATCTGAACTTCGTCCTGCAGACAACGGTAGTTCAGTTCTAGTTCCGTGTGGTTCCATGCCACCAGGGCCGCTCCACCTAGCTCCCGATCACTGTTGAATGCTCGAAGTTCACCCTCCAGAGTGGCCCTCAGCTCTTCTCTAGTCTGGAATTAGAAATCAAAATATACAATTTAAATTGATTAATAAAATCTCCTTGTGAACCTACGTTGTTAACAGTCGCTCCCATCCATCCATGCCCAGCAATCCTCTTCAGATCATCGATCCAGCGGGCAAGGGGGAAGTCCAACTCTGCGGAATCCTGTACGCGGTCTCCACTCCAGAACCCGTCTCCCCCATCGGCCGTCGGTTCTCCAACAGATGTGGCCAGCCCTTCGCCACTTCAGCCTGCCCATCCTTAGAGCCAGCTCAGTCACCTTGGTTTGTTGTTAAATAAATTTGTTTCTAAATCTGTCCCTCAAGGTTATTCCAAACATGGCTCTGTAGGAAAATTTAGAAAAGGTTAAAAGATAATATTTCAATTAGAAGAACTTACTTTGTGGTTCCATATTAAGTTGGGCAGTGCGTGGTCCTTGGTGAACTGGTGGAAGAACAGGGGCCAGTTGGCATCGGCTTTGATCTTCTCTCTCCGCTTGCGCAGCACGATAGGACGCTCGCGCTGCTTTTCCCTCCGCTCGATGGTGATGCCTGTGTGTGCACCCCAATGTTGAAGGGCAAGCTGCGTGTAGTGCTGACGACAGACAAAGGTCGTAAATAAAAAATATTAGATTTTAACAAAACAGAAACAAAAACTTTATCCATAATTTTAATTAAATTGTAGACTACCTCTAGGTGTTTCTCAACAACTCTGAGCTGCCTCTCGATGGCCTGCCACTGCGGCCCCTTGCGGTTCTTGCTGGCGTCCTGCGCTAGCTTTAGGTTATCCCTCTCGTACATCCCTTCCTCGTCCAAAGCAGACTGTGGAACTTTGTCCGAGGAATCCAAGAAGCTCAGTAGGCCTGAGGGCTGGAAGGCGATATTATTAATTACACAAACAAGATATTAGGTCCTTACATATGAAATTGGCGTTTTGTATGGGAGGAACATAAAGTTGATTTTTTTTAAATATAATATATTTATTTAATCAAAGTATGTACCATTGCTATCTATGCACTTTTGCCATCTCATAGGTAGTTCATCGATCCCTTTACTAAAAAAACCATTCGGACGGGAATCAATAAAATCTTTGAAGTCGGTTTGGACTGCCCCATCGGAGTTGAATTTTTTCCCTTGCAAGAAGTTATCCAAATTTCGAAAAAATAGTAATCTGTTGGGGCAAGGTCCGGAGAGTACGGTGGATGTCTTAGACATTCCAATTGAAGCTCTTCTAATTTGGTAGCCGTCTGTTGTGCAGTGTGTGGTCTAGCGTTATCATGAAGCAGCAGTGGCCTAGAGCGATTAACCAGCCTCGGTTGTTTAGCAGCTAGCTTTTCCATCATGGTTTGCAGTTGCTGACAATAGACATCTGCCGTAATCGTCTGGCCAGATTTAAGAAAGCTGTAGTGAACGACACCAGCACTAGTCCACCAAACGCTCACAAGTAACTTTTTTGGAGTCAATTTTCGCTTGGGGCATGGTTTGGCTGGTTCGGCAGGGTTCAGCCATTGCGATGAGCGCTTCCGATTATCATACAGGATCCACTTTTCATCACAGGTAATGATTCGATTCAAAATCCCTTCATTATTGTGCCGGTTGAGTAATGCAACGCAGCAGTCAACGCGCGTTTGTTGATTTGCTTCACTCAATTCGTGAGGTACCCACCTTTCAAGCTTTTCCACCTTCCCAATTTGCTTCAAGTGGATTAAAACAGTTTTATCGCTAACACCGCAGCCTGCAGCTAACTCGGACGTGGTTTGCGATGGATCCGCTTCCACAATAGCCTTCAATTCTTCATTATCAACTTTGGTCTCCGGCCGTCCACGGGGCTTGTTCTGCAGGTCGAAATTTCCAGAACGAAAACGTTGGAACCAAAAACGCACTGTGTTTTCTTTTGCGGCACCGTCGCCATACACATCATTAATCCTTCGAGCCGTTTCTGCAGCACTGGTGCCACGGTGGAACTCGTACTCGTAAATAACGCGATATTTCAAGTTTTCCATTTTGTAAACTGAGTGACGCAAAGAAAAAAAAGCAATTGAGGAAAAAACAAATGAATTATAATTTTTGAAACACAAATACTTGAGTAATAGATGTATAAATTTGAATTTGGAATTCCTAACCAAAGAGAAGATATTTGAGATCAAAGTTGCCAGTACGGCAAAACGCCAATTTCATATGTAAGGACCTAATATTTATTATAAACTGTCAAATTTAAAAACTTTTTTTTATGTATCACAATTGTATTTTATTTTACGCGACAGCTGTTTCGTCAACCTATGTTGACATCATCAGGTGTTACAATAATATATCAAATGTCAAATTTTCCCGATTTTTCTAACCTTTATGTGTATTTGTCCCTATGTCAATTTGAATAATTTCATTAGATATAATTTTGAAGTTCTCTTGTGTCTTAATACATAAAGTACTTTTTTATTCATCATCTGATAGCTAAAGGATAACCGAACAAATATAATATGCGAAAATAGTCCTGGTAAGTACATTTATCATTCAAATATACGTTTTTAACAAAAAAATTAGTCGGTACGATTCGTATTTGACCGAACCGTAAGGAAATGGTTAATAGTAAATTCAAAACTCATTAAAATATTCAGTTAAGTTTAGGTTGTTAAGATATAGTATTGATTCAATATATGTATACCAGAATCCGTCTCAGCAGTCCCATGGCCGGCGGATGACCGGTGGCCCAGAGCCCCACCAAGTGGCGGGAGAGCAGGCGTTGTTGCGGACGCGCGGGACCCCCGTACAGGGCCAGCAGCAGGTGGCGGGGGAGGGCCGCCTCCGCCAACGCCAGGGACTGCATCCGAGCCCCCAACTCCGCACTGCCTTCCTCCACCAGTGCGCGCATCACCAAACCACCGCCCTTCACAATTGCCATTGATGGGTGCTGAAAGTCAATGCAAAAACTGTGATCGACCATATAATAAGACATTTAAAAAAAAATTATATGCAACGTTTTATTCCTCATAAACAAAATAGGCAAACCTCCCAAGAATTATTAAGGAAGATCAATATAAACCAGCATGAACATCACTATAAAATAAGAAAGAAAAACAAACTAAGGCTCCCACTCAAAAAAAAATTTAAATCTCAGAATTCACTTATTTACTGACATACATATTTCTCTCGCTTCCTCAACATTCATACATTTTGTCATGCACGTGCGTCGATTTCTCTGACTTCTCACGTGGCCGACATTCAATATTTGATTTATTTGATCGTGCCACATTTTCCTCGGTCTTCCTCTATTTCTGCTTCCATTTACATCGTTAACATATAATTTTTTTACCATTCTTTCTTCATTCATTCTTTCCATGTGTCCAAACCATCTTAACCGCCCTACCTTTGGGTTATTTTCCGAGAAACGTGCAAAAAAAAAGCTGTTTTTTTATTAATGAAATTTAATTATATATTGATTTTGAAAATTTGGTTTGGTTCATATGGTGCTCCCGTCAATTTGGAGATATTTCGTGTATAAGTGAATTGTTTTGGTCAATTTGATTATTGCCGCTCTTTATGATAGTTATTTGTGACAAAAAATACGTTTTTACTGTTTGGGTGTTAAAATTATATAAGTTTTTTTGTTTATAAAAAGAATTCTGACAGGTGTAAAAATAAATTTTTCATTTGTTCCAATGACAATTTGAATAAATTCTTCAATAATATTTTTAGTTCTTGCTGGTGTTGGATTGTTTTAAGTGCCTAATTACAGTAAATTAAAAAACAGTGGATAACGTGGAATAAAAATTAAATAAACACAAATGTTTGGATCATCCAGCTGACGACAAGTGCACCATCTAAAATAACAATACGTGTTAAATTATTTTTTTAATTTTATTTTATATCATTGTATTTTAGATAATTTGTTTTAGATTTATTGTGTAGACGTTGAACGATCGAAGTGTGCGCGGGAGATGCCTTTTGGTGGCGATGAGGTTCGCAACCCATCACACCGCGTCTCTTGCGATGGCGAAAAGAGAAGGATGGAGTGCCGCATCGATTAAAGTGTGGCACTCCATTCTTTCTGCCTACCCTTTCGGGGAGACGGCGTGATGGTTAGTTAGTTAGTTAGTTAATTATATATTAATTTTATTTTTTTAAATTACGAAACGTCAAATATTCGGCCGCACACTTCGCCTGCCCCTTGTAAAACTATCATATTTATGAAGACTTGTACTCGAGTGTTGTTGGCACACGCGCGTATCCCTAACAGTTTGTACATTTTAGGTACATTACTTTTTCTCAAGCGCGTACGTGATACAGGATAGCACGGAATGGTACAGTCATAGTGAACGTATCACGTACGTTCATGTACGTAGGGTGGTTAATGATCCTTTCATTATTTTGTTCATAACACCATCATTCACACCGCATTCACTTCTCATATTTTCATTCGACAGAGAGATTTCATTATTAATTGTAATAATTTAATTACTTTAAAATTAACTGCATGGTGAAAAAAACATTTTCTTTTTTTCATTAAAATTTTAATTGCTTCAAGTGGATATTTAATAAATAAAATATTTTGATATTTATTATAAATGTGAATTGAGTAGAAGTTTTCGTTGTATAATATACACATGCATTAGCTAAGAAACTAACCTCAAATAATCTGAATACAGATCGGCCCCTCGAAGCAACAAGTTCCAGAAGTTGGTCAAAGTGTTTACTGTCTGTAGTTTCACTGTAAGGCACGCACAGGGAGAATGTCAAGAAATCCAACATGGCAGCCACCACGAGAGCCCCGCTCCCTTGGTTCTAAAACATAACAAAAGAAAAACATCAGAGGTTATTAAATTGAATAATTGAAATAATATTAACTGTTATGATGACAGTGCACAATGGAGTTCTAGTGCCGACCCTTGTGTATGGAAGTGAGCCTTGGAGTTGGCAGAAGAAGGATGAAAGTAGGATAAATGCTGTAGAAATGAGGTCACTAAGAAGAATGTGCGGAAAAACAATGCATGATAGAATATCTAATGATGAAGTAAGAAAGAAATGTAAGGCGGATGAATACTTGATAAATAAAATTTAAAAAAGTGTCACTAAGATGGTTTGGAAGTATGGAACGAATGGATGAGGGAAGAATGGTTAAAAAGATATATACAAGTAGTGTGAATGGAAAAAGAAGTCGAGGAAGGCCAAGGAAGACATGGCATGACCAATTACCGAAAGCTGGCCATGTTCGAAGTAGGAACAATTGATGAGCGTGCATGTCACGATGTGTGAATGTAGAAGATACACGAGAGTTATGTCAGGATAGAACAATTTGGCGTTTTGATTATTAAGAGAAATGGCCTTATCAATGATTTTCACACACAATTTTTTTACAAGAACAGGTTGGGTGGTGGTCTAGGGCAGTGCTCAGTAACCGGTGTGCCGTGAGTCGGATGCAGGTGTGCTGCGGCCAAATGCGTAATGAAAAAATATTTAGTTATAGTCGGAACTAGAATTGCGAAAGAGTCGACACTTTCATAAATCAGTTCAGGAGACATTGGTAACTTTTTTTTAGTTTATTTTAGGTCATTAGTGAAAAATCGGTCACCGCTGATTTCTACTGGCTGGAAGTTTCTGGCGACCTCAATTTTTTAACTTAACAGTGACTTCCGGCCAGTAGAATTTGCGAAAATTTGGTCCTTCGATCTTTCAGGAGGAGCAAAAAAGCTGTCGCTGCTGATTTCTACTAGCCGGAAGTCGCCGATGAGCTAAAAAAAACCTCTCCAAAGCTGTTTGACCCCCACGTCCAGACCGAATTTCAGGTTTTGGTGTGCTGCGGATTTCTAGGAAGAACTTATGTGTGCTGTAGGTGAGAAAAGGTTGCGGAGCACTGGTCTACGGGATGGAACACTTTTTTTTCAATCAATCAAATCAGTTTATTTACTCAAAAGACATAACAAACAGCAAAATATTTAAGGTATCTATTGAGTACAGGTAACATATTATAAAAATACAACATAATACCAGGAACGCATTAGAGATGGTTCGACATTAGGAAGACAAGATACTTTCTAAAACCGAGAGTATTTGTCCCCTGAATGTACCTTCACTAATATGAAAGACGTCGATCTCCGAGGAGACCGCGTTCAGCAGACTAATGGCTACTGATCCAGGGGACATGGGTTCGAGCTTAACTACAACAACACATTTAATGCCTCTGTGGATGGCTAAAAGGCAACTCTCTTCTGTGTTATTTTGAATATCATTTTCATAATTATAATGATCTTCAACGGTTACTCCGAACAATCTTTTGCTACATTGTTGGATGACTTTACTCAATTAATTTTCTGAAAGCTCTAAGAGAGAAAGAAAGATAACACGGACATGCAACTCATTATCTCTGCAGTTCGAAAGCCAGACAAGTTTCGAGACAAAAATAATATAAACTAACACTCTAACCATCACTCTATTCTTGTCCCGTTTCCATGTGTTCTTTTTTTAAATATTTCCCAAAAACAAATCTGCACTCATCATTACACGATGAACAATATAACCTGTATTGAAAAATATTATGATATAATAAATTTGTTTCACTCACGACATGTTGCGTCCACATGTCCAGAAGTCCTTCGAGAAAGTTCTTGGAGGACAGCAGCGAGGACTTGTTCAGCTGCTCCTGCCTGAGATCATAGTCAGAGTGCATCGGCTGCAGCAGGGCACAGAGGGCGTCTAAGGCCGCATGCGCCACACCGGAATCTCCCTTCCTCAAGGATGCCACCACGGCAGAACCCAACGATTCACGAAAACTAAAAAAAAAAAACATTACATTTTAATTACTGAAGATTGTCTGTAAGAAAAAGAAAACGAAACTGAAAAGAATCACTGCATTGGGTTGGACATATGGAGCGCATAGATGAAGAAAATATTATTTTAAAAAGTACATGTTTATGATGTGAATGGAGTGCGGAGTGGAGGAAGACCGAGGAAAACATGGCATGACCATCTTAATCAAATTTTGAAGGCTAGCCATGTTAGAAGTTGGAAGAATCGACGTGTGTGTATAACTCGCTGTATGAATGTGGAGGAAGCTAGAGAGGTATGTCTTACTTTGTGGAGAAACAGCGTGATGGATTATCATTGCTGTTATTGAATGCAGTGCAAATGAAAGTGTTATGAACAAAATAATGAAAGGGTCATTCAGATGGTATAAATGGACACAAAGAAAGGATAAATGAAGAAAAAATGGTAAAGAAATTATAAGTAAACAGCATAAACGGAACTAGAAATAGAGTAACTAAGAGAAAAGCATGGTACAACCAAATCAATCAAATTTTAAATGTTGGCCACGTGAGGACACCAAGAGATCCAACCAAAAGATCCGTACGATGACCCAGCAGCCCCTTATAACGAGCACCGTGAGAGCCGGTCGCCTAGCATGGATTGGGCACGTATGCGGAGCTGAAAAGACCAAAGCAATCAAGACCCTGTACGCGTCTAGACCGACTGGAGTAAGACCTCTAGGAAGGCCTAGACCGCGCCTAATGGACAATGTTCTGGCTGACCTGGCTAGGTTGGGCGAATCGGACTGCTGGAAGCAAAAGGCGCAGGAGATTGGCGAAAAATCATCAAGGAGGCTAACACTCTTCAAGAGTTGTATGGCCATACGTTGGATGTTTGAATAAATAAATGAAATGTAAATAAACGAAAGTAAACATTACTTACCCGTTCATAGTTGTAAAAGCAGCAAAGCCGACCTTGCTAGCCCCCAGTCTCCGGAGGGCGTGGAATTGGGCCTCAACGTCGGCAGCAGGAGCATCCTTGCCAGTGTCGGGCCCCTGCACTAGACTCTGCAGAGCCTGGGCAATTAGCTTCTCTTTGTTCTCAGAAAATAGACGCTGAAAAATATAATGTTTATATTATGAAAACCTAACAAAGTTTTTTTTTTATACAGCCGAGCCATTGAGGGCTCCCTCCGCTTACCCGAAGCTGTTATAGGCGCAGCGGTGCCTTTCGTCAGCTTCACTCGTGCACTCCCTAGGCCTACTCCGTCCATGCGGGACGTTAATAATAATAATAATATATGTATATTTGCAGCCAAGGGAGACCCAGACCATATTTAAGCTACGCTTCTTGTGGAGACCAACTTGTATACACAGTAAAAATGAATTAGAAAAGTTTTCTTGGTAGAATAGTGGAAATAATTAAAAATAAGAATATTAATATGAATTAAGAAAATTAATATATATTTTTTTCATTCTTACATCTTGATTGACAGAATATAGAAGACCGGAATAAGCAACGTTGGCGTTAAACCTTTCTATTGCATCTTGACGAAAGTGTCCAGTGGCGCTAATTAAAAATCTGAAAAACAAAAATTATACATGTTAATACAGAGTTTGCTTGTCTATTAAGTTTACACTTCAACTCTGGGAGTCGGCGCTCTCACCTCAAGTGATTTGATTCAGTCTCCTCGTCAACGGGCACGTGAAGAGGACCGAGTCTCTTACCGCGAGGAGTGGGCTGCATCTTCACATGTACATCCCTGTTACCAGAAGAGCGCACACCGTCCAATAAACTAGCCAGAAGGGCGTCTCTGGAATTAAAAAATAAAGAAAAATATATGTATAAAAACTCGAATCACTAAACAGAAAAAAAAATCTGCTGAAATTTAAATCACAAATAAATAATAAGTTTTTTTTTTACTTTTGGGATTTATTTAGTGCGCATATACATATCCATACCTATTTGGCAAAACCAAACATAATTTTTTCGCATTTTACGTTTCTTAAAGAGTATTAAAAATGCAACACTGCATCTTCTCTTTTCGCACCCGCGGGAGACGCGGTGTGATGGGTTGCGAACCTCATTGCCACCAATAGGTATCTCCCGTACACATTTATATTGTCAAATGTTCATAAAATAAATTTAAAACAAATAATGTAAAATACAATGATATAAAATAAAATAACAAAATAAAAATAACATAACACATAACGTTCTTTTTTATGGTGCACATGTCAGCGGGACGATCCGGACTTTTGTGTTTATTTAATTTATATTCCACGTATCCATTTTTCTTTTAATTAAAAAAAGATAATAAAATTCTTTGTTGAATTATTGAGCTTTTAATGGCATATGGGGTTTTGATAGATTTTTAACATATCGTTTACATTTTGCCATGTTTGAGTTTAATATTTTATGACATGTATTAGTTGTTTATTTCTTTAGAGATATAAGAACTGAATGCAGTGTGAAATTCAAACATTATGAACAAAATAATGAAAGGTTTATTTTTAACAGATGGAAAGAATGAACGACAAAAGAATGGTAAATAAAGTTTTAGTTAACAATGTGATCAAAACAATCAAATTTAAATTTTGACCATGTTAGAAGACAAAAAAATCGATGTGCGTGGATGGCACGGTATATGAATATCCTGAAAGTATTAGAAGCATGTCAGGAAAGTGCAATGGTCCATCCATTTTGTCTACCACTTCGGAAAAATGGTGTGATGGTTAGTTAAGTAGTTTAAATATCCAAAACTAAGCTGTCAAGTTTGGAGCGAATCACTATCATTTTCTTCTTCTCAAGGGAATAAGAGTACTTATATATCTGAACTCTGCATCAACGAGAACCTAAATACCAGGTGCAGTCTACACTGCGATCAGCTAAGTCTTCTGCAATCGGTAGATTGACTGTGCCAAAACGCTGTCCATGCACAAACTTTGGCGACCGAGTCTTCGCGGTAGCCGGCCCTTCAGCCTGGAATAATCTTCCAGCAGACCTTAAGTGCATCGAGAATCAGTCAGAGTTTAGATCAAGACTCAAAATGCACCCTTTCAAATTATCATTTCCTGATAGGAAGGGCTGATCGACTACGTCTGGTGCAGCCCTCATACTAAATATCTTCTTCTTTTTCTTTTGATAGATCTGACGATCTGTGACACAGAGATCATATCTCGTCGGATGATGAGATCCAGCTGTCCCTCCATCTCTTCGGCGGTCTTCCAGGTGGGCGGTGTCCGGATGGGATTTCATAAGCGGCTGTATATGCGAGTCTGTCACCATCCATTCGGGCTACATGGTCCCTCCAGTATCTTCTTCTGGATCTACTCCACTGAACGATATCCTCTATTTCGCAGGTTTTTCTTATGTCTGCATTGCGGACACGATACTAAATATGTTTATTATTATTGTTATCATTATTATTATTATTATTATTTTTTTTTTAATCTAGTTGATAAAACGGAGCATCTTCTACAGCGCCCTTGAGATGAGTAATTCATAAAAATAGCCCTCTATTAATTATCCAATTTATTGTTTTATTATTATATTAGAAAATAAAATGTTATATTAACCTTTCCGCAGCCATGTAACAGCGCATTTGCCCATTCATATATTCAATGAAAAACAATTGCGGATTGGCAGGGTCTCTGATGAGCGCCCAGACATCGGCGAGGGGTCTCAAGCAGCACACAGAGTAAGTCTGCGGATCCCGTTCCAAGATGCAGGTGTCGGATAGGCACAGAGTCCGCCGTGGGGGCTCGATATGACGCAGGGAGTTCACTTTGTGCACAACAAACTCGCTGACAGATGTCTGGTGCAAATCACCGCTGAAATAAATTTAAAAAACAAGTCTTTTATTTTCAAGAAACTAAAGAGTATAGATATTGACTAATAGGTTAGTTTGCTTTGCACTGATGTTGCTGAAACATTTGACAACTTAATGTACTATACATATACAGTAGAACCTGGATAATTGGCATTCCAAGGGACCAGGCCTACGATGGTCAATTAACCAGGTTTTCCAATTATCCAGTTTTGCACTGTTAAATTAAAAACATTTTAATTTCAAAAATTGAGTTTTTTTTTTATAAAATCGCCGCGACAGCTGTTTCGGTAACCGATGTTACCATCGTCAGGTGTTACATTAAACTTTGAGTTTATTAGCTGTCGCAACGATTTTATAAAAAATAAACTAAATTTTTGATATTAAAACAGTGTTTTTAATTTAACAGTGAATAATGTTAAAATATCAAAGTGTTTCCGCCAAAACAATGGATTATCCAGTTTTTCATGTATCCAGGTCCAGATTGCACTTTTGATTTTTTAACCAGGTTTATTAACCACATAAACAGAAAAGCAATAAAAACAATTCATGGATTGATGCATAAAACAATAATAAAAAAATAATAAAAGTTTAATAATTAAATTGTAATTGTACATGTAATTGTAATTGTAATTGTGCATCCACATACAAACAATAAATTTAATTATTATGGCTTGAAAAAATCAGTTATATGAACCTATTTCGCACGCTAAAAATGTACAACTCTTCACGAGATTTACCGGCGTGAAATTCTTGGATTAGTTTTAGATTCAAACTCAAATCATGGCCGTTATATTTACGTTTGTGAAACATTGAGATCTAAAATAGACCATCTTTGATGAGTACAGAATAAATACTGAGGAGTTGTCAGTTTACCGATATTGAGAAGGCAGTGCTCTCCAATTACAGAATACTCTCTGGCCAATTACAGAGGTCGAGAAGGGAGTGCTTTCCCAATTACAGAAGTTTAGGGCCCGAATGTCGAGTTCAAAACATTTGATAATGCCCTAGAAGGGCGAAACATGTCATTCCTATAAAATATAATAAAACTTCTAGAAAACTGACGAATTCCAGGATGTTAACACCTTGAGTTTATTTTAAAAATATGTAATATTTTACCTGTACTCAATAGTTATGTTATGTTATGTTGTATATATGTGATATTTTACCTGTACTCAATAGATGCCTTAAACATTAATATTGTTTGAAATGTCTGTTGAGTTAATAAACTGATTTGATTTGATTTGATAAATAAGTGATTCGTCTAATTTAAAAAAAATGTCAGACCACAAATTAAATGCTTCATGCGAAAGAAAGGAATGGTACCTATATTTTCCAAAACGTTGAATCTGAAAATCTTCAAGCGTGATGGCAGCCGGCAGCACTTTAATGGAGATACCCAACGTGCTGGAAGCAGCCTCGAGTATCTTGTTTCTGATCTCATTGTGATTGGAGGCAGCGAACAGGTGAAGGCGACTGAACCCCCCGCAGGCAATGACGAAGCCCCCCGGGTAGTCCTGGACCCCAATGATGCCCTCGATCTCTGTGTAGCAATAGCTGGCGAGGGGGGTGTTAGTGACGGGGTCCAGTTGGTCCAGGGAACAAGGAGTCACTTCCAGCACAACAGGCAGACGAGTGTCGCTCCAGTGATGTTTGTAAGACTCGTAACGCTGGAAAATAATATCATCAAATAAATATACAATGCATGGAAGTAACTAACTAACCATCACGCCGTTCCTCCCGAGGGGTAGGCAGAGAGAATGGACCACCATACAGTTCTGTCCTGACATACCTTACTAGATTCCTTTATTCGGCCGTGCTGGAGGGTGTTCGGCTATTTGTCCCCGATAGATATCTCCGACAGCGACAGCATAGATCGTTTTACCTACCGGCCGCCAGAACCAACCTACCTCTGGTGACACCGGTGGGAAGAACAATTAATCTGCTGAACGCAGTCTCCTCGGAGATCGATGTCTTTCATGTTAGTGAAAGTACGTTCAGAAGGCAAATACTCTTAATTCTGGATAGTATCCTGTCTTCCTAATGCTCATGCGTTTCTGGTAGTATACTATACACAATATATTATGTTACTTGTTCTCAATAGATGCCTTAAAAAATAATTTTGTAATGTCTGTTGATGAAATAAACTGATTTGATTTGATTTATATTCATACATCGTAACATGCTCACTCATCGATTTTTCAGACTTTGAATGTGGCCACCTTTCAGTATTTGATTCATTTGGTCATGCCATGCTTTCCTTGGTCTTCCACGGCTTTTCTTTAGAATCGCACTTCTTTTATACAACATTTTAACCATTCTTCTCTCTTCCATTCATTCCGTATGTCCAAACCATCTCAGGGATCCTTTTTTAATTTTACTTATGATATAAGCATCTGCCTTACGTATCATCCTTATTTTGTCATTCGGTATTCTATCATATAACGTTTTCCTACACGTTCTTCTCAGTGATCTCATTTCTACGGCATTTATCCTACCTATACCTCCTTCGACTGATATTAATGGTTAAAGTGGAGGGACATCGGGGAGTTGGTAGAGGGCAGTTGTCCTGGCTGCGGAACATAAAAGAGTGGACAGGAATTACAAGAGTTCAGAACCTGTTACAAGTGGCGCAGGACAGAGATGCATTTGGTGCAGTGATCGCCAACGTTGGGGGGACCTGACACGACACCAACAGAAGAGAAGATTGCTAAAATGATGTGGTTTATCAATTTTACTTCAACCATTCATACACTATAAACAAAATTGTAATTATTTTTTTTATTATCATTGTTTACACTGACCATGAAATTTCAAATAACAACAATAATATTGAATATAACGTGCGGACCAAATCATAATTTTAATATATTTGGGCATTTGGATAACATTGAACTAAATAGACATAATGTGAACATATTTTAAATAAATAATATCCATTGGTAAGATAGCGCCATGTCTTATTTGTACTCAAAGATACCGATAATAAAATTGGCACAGTTTTTCTAATTACATTCTACTTAGTATGAACAATAAACTACTATTGAAGTATTAGTAATGTTATAAATATCCCAGATTATTATAAACCATATGCGAAATAAATGAACACTATGCACTATTCATTTGTTTTCATCATCATCATCATCCTCAGCTTTACAATCCTCAGTGGGACTTAGTTTCTTCCAAGAAACATCTCCATCCTGTCATGTCTTTGGCTGCCACCTTCCAGTTTTACTGTCCTAGGGCCCAACAGTCTGCCAAGACATCATCCAACCATCATAGTCTCTTCTACACACTTCTTCACCCTACTTGGTTGTTAACCGTCGCGTTGCCATGTGGTCAATTGAGTTTCCACTGCCAATTTAAAGTTGATTTTCTTAAAACCTATGGACCCTAATATTATAAAAAAAATTGTAATCCTCCATTGAAGTGTTCTCAATATTTCGTAACAAAAAAAAAGCAAAAAATTACTTCCTTCATCCCAAAAAAAAAAAATTTTTAAGACTGCCCTCACCTTCATTCGTGTTAAGGTAGAATTTGTTTTGCTAATATTTACAACTTTATCAAAAGTGACAAATACTTACTCGCTGTTTTGAACGTATTATAAATTATATGTTTGGCCTTTTCTCATAGGTACGTAATAATACCGACTGTGGACGGAAACGCAGCACGCAACTTAATAATATCAGAACTGTGAAAATATTAACACTTTACCAAAAGGGACAAATATTAATACGTACTCGTTGTCTTGAACGTACTATACATTTTGCCTGGGTGCCTTTATCATATGCAAAACTTGTCTCGCCCCGCCGCGGCGCGGCGGGGCGAGACAAGTTCATACTTGGTCGTCAGTTGCTCATATGCTGTGACGCATTCCATATCAGAAATCGCATGGTTCCAGAAAAAAATTAATAATGATATGTTTTTCAAATAATCCATGTATGTTATAGATATCGATCTATTCCTAATGAAATTCCCTACAAGATGACATAAATTAAATTTTGATTCATCGAGTCATATGCTTGATATTTAGATAAAGTTAGCGGTAAACTGAATTGACCACATGGGAGCGAACGTTTTGTTTTGAACACGGTACGTTAAGGGTTAAAAAAAACTTTTTTTAGTACTCCAGATTCCCCATGCGGTGCAAATGCTGATCGGATGACTCTAAAAGGTGATTGGATGATATAAAGCAAGTGGCAGGTATGGAGTGGCAACAATATCCTCAGGACCAAGACAGGAAAGTCTTTGAGGAGGCCTAAGTTCAGCAGTTAGCTCCTTAGTAAAGATGAAGAAGAAGTAACCGCAAAAAGGGACGAGGCTTAGCTTGTTCCATAAAGTATATGTTACAATGTATACTGAACAGAAATAGAGGTAGACCAATCAAAATGTGGCATGATTAAATCTTCTTCTTCTTAGTTTATGACGGTGAAGTGAACTGTCCTGGGATGATGATGTTCACCCATCTCTGCATCTCTTTGGCGGCCTTCTTGGTAATCTCTTGCTGCTGGGGTTTTCATCTTTAACAAATTTTGCAATTCTTGTATTCTCCATGTGGTCCACATGGTCTCTCCAAAAGCGCCTTCTGCTTCCTCCCCATCTTACTATGTCCTCAACATCACAGACAGACTTAATCATCTCATTTCTAATCCGATCTCTGAGGGTTTTCTGCCTGCGATGCAGCGTAGAGTTTGCATTTCTGCTACTATGAAAAGGTTCTTAGTCCTATTGTTATCGGCTCTGACTTCTATCCCAAATGTTATGATGGGGCGAACGCATGTATATCCTGACTTTGCTTTCGGTGAGCATGTATTTGTTCCTCCATATAGTGTCGCGCAAGCAGCCAGCCACAGCTGTAGCTATATTGGTTTGTGCTCGCACTTCACCATGTTCAAATCAATCAACTAATAAATGTAGGCCACATGAGGAGTCGGAGAAATTGATGTGCGTGCATGACACGAAGTATGAATGTAGAGAGACAGCGAGATAAGTATGTCAGAATAGATCAATATGGTGGTATATACGTTCTACCTATCCTTTTGGCGAGATGATGTGATGGTTAGTTAGTTAGTTTTTGAGTAATCAAAATATCTTGATTACCCATTCACATCATATTCATATTATATAATCACCTTTCCATGGAAATATTATGAATGATATGGCATGTCAATATATATCTTGATGGGTGCATACACACCAAGCTGTTGTGTTAGGTGTACATTCTGTACAAAAATGTGGTTAAGTCCTTATCAAAAATACTGAATAATTGAAGTGACTGTAAAAACAGAATACTGATAAACGATACACATTTTAGATTAAATATATAAATAAATACTAGAATTGCATAATGCCACAATTAAACGTAGATCGCTTTAAATCATGGCTAAATTAATAAGGATAACATTCTTTCATAAATAAATATAATATAAATAATGGATAACGAAAACAAAAAAAAATTATACAAATTTTCTATATTATTATGTATTTAGTGTGCTTCCACTTGTGTTTATATTCGACCGGTTTCGGCAGCTTGCTGCCATCTTCTGGTAACTACATCTCAGAGGTCTTCAGAACTTGTTTGGTCCTGACTGTCTGCCCTTGCCTCAGCACCATATGTTATTATTGGTCTTACGCATGCTTTATAGATTCTCAACCTACCCTTAATGGCCATATCTTTGTTTTTCCATATTATGGATTTTAGAGCACCAGAAATTGCAATGTTACCGAATTTACGTATCTGGGAAGCATGTTTACAGAGATGGAAAAATGGAAAAAGACATCGAAAGAAGGGTTGGTGCTGGGAATAAAATAAATGGCGCACTCAAAGTCATTACTGCAAATAGAAATATATCCACAGAAGCAAAGATGGCAGTACACAATGGAGTTCTAGTGCCAACCCTCATGTATGGAAGTGAAGCTTGGAGCTGGCAAAAGAAGGATGAAAGCAGGATGAACGCAGTAGAAATGAGATCACTAAGAAGAATGTGCGGGAAAATGTTGTATGATAGAATACCGAATGATGAAATAAGAAAGAAATATAAGGCAGATGACTGCATAATGGGTAAAATTAAAAAAAGGATCCCTGAGATGGTTTGTACATATGGAACGAATGGATGAGAGTAGAATGGTTAAAAAGTTGTACACAAGCAGCGTGAGTGGAAAAAGAAGCCGAGGAAAACATGGCATGACCAAATTAATAAATTACTAAAAGGAAAACGAAGAAAATTCGAAGTCAGAATAATCGACGTGCGTGCATGGTACGATGTATGAATGTAGAGAAAGCCCGAGAGGTATGCCAGGACAGAACATTGTGGCGATCCATTCTCTCTGCTTACCCCTCCGGGGAAATGGCGTGAAGGTTAGTAAGTTAGTTAGTTAGAAATTGCAGCTGCCTTGTTGACTTGGGCTTGTATTTCTTCCCGCAGATCAGCTCCTCCAACCGGTCTATGCCTAG
This sequence comes from Lepidostoma basale, assembly GCA_022606425.2. Taxonomy (NCBI): domain Eukaryota; kingdom Metazoa; phylum Arthropoda; class Insecta; order Trichoptera; family Lepidostomatidae; genus Lepidostoma; species Lepidostoma basale. Next base: position 548,043 of record JAHDVF020000524.1, on the reverse strand, counting down.
ATACCTGAAGGTTCTGCCTGCCTGTTCTATGGGTTAATTCTCTACATCCAGGTTGAGTGTTTTGGAAAAGGTCATACATTTCGTCCAGTATATACTTCGTCATAGTACTATATGATATAAATATTATTATAATAGCGGATTCCAATACAAATGCACAATACCAATTTGATTATTTATTTGTAATCGTTGGTTAGCCAAAATTGGTTTTGTTAAATTGTTGGTGTTTTAGGAAAAAATAAATAAGGCTTTACTCACATAGGCATCCTTGGGCTTCTCAGCAAACATATGTCTGTACTTAAACGCCTCCGTGAGCACCAAGTTCTTGTGTTCGGAGGAAAACTTCATCGTGTCTGTCTTCCGGTCCTTGCGCATGATGAGGGAAAACTCGTTGGCTGTAGCCGCACTGCCCTTCCCGGAGGAGGTGAGGCTGATGATGTCGCTGTAAGGCCATCGGTTCGTCACTTCCAGCTTGTCGGGATTATAAGTCGTTATCCCCTGGGTCCCGATGGAGAAAATCCTCTTGTACTTCCCTTTCCAAGAGTGCTTTGTAACCAGAAAACAGGCGATGTCATGGTTATCTTTTATGGGAATCATTTTAACATGGCCTAAAACAAAATACAAAAGCATTTAATATTAAAATGTAAATAACTGTTAAAAGTACACGATGACGTGTTTAATTTGTAATAGATTAATGTATTTGTAAACCGAGTATCATGCTCTCAAAAACATCAACTCTGGGATGGAATCGAATGTCACTGATATCATTGTTGCGGGTACTATCTAATAAACAATTGAACAATATCGTATTTTCTTGGCACGGAGAAAGAGAAAATACAAAAACGGTATCGTTCATTTATCGATGACAAAAATAAGTTGCAAAAGAAGAATTACCGCTTCGATATTATCCGTAAGATGAAAGTTAAACAAAAAAATTAAAAACACTCCCGAGTATGACATTCGCCTACCGCAAATCCAAATCAGCAGTTTGACATTTGACAACAGCGAAAGCGCTGCGTTTCTAAATACAGCTGGCCGCTGTTTGGTGGTGTCATCATTCAACCAAACTGGCTCGTTTCTAAATTCAAAAAATGAAAAACCGGGTTAGTTTTGTTAAAATATTTATTTTTTTGAAAATAATGTGTTATATACGAGGATAATCGCATAAGTTAGGGTAACATTATTTTTAAAGACAACAAAACATTTATTTTCAAAAATGCATGGATCATTTTAAGGCCTCGCCATGTCACTGGAACATTCAGTCTTGGCATGGTAACTTTTTATAAAATAACTCCAGGTTACAGCTATCGCCAAGTACAAAGCTCTTGCAATTGTTTTGGACCTAAAAGACTTTAAAACAAAAGAAATTTGTCGCTAATTAATGGAAATGCAGGGCGACTAGTGCATAAATGTCAAAAACTTATGGAAGTGGTGGTGATGATGATAATTTGAATAAAATCAGTTTCATTGATGTTTAAGTTCAAATCATTCTCTGTTTGGTATGATCTTCTTAAAAATTAAAGTTTTAAGTAAACTCACGAGATCTGCGTTGCCTGTCAAGGGTTCAATCTATGATCTTGCAAAGGTCTGTGCGATAATGGTGCGTTTATCTATTAAGAATTTTCTTAAAGAGTAAATCTAATATACACTCCAATGCCGTCTCAAAAATAACGTATACGTCTAGACGGCATTGACTTAACCAAGTGAAATCGGTGTAACATAGAAGATAATATGTAAACGGATTTTAATGCACCAAAATTTACTTGCGTTAAATTAACGCGTTAATTTAAATTAAATCTTCATTTTAGTCGATACATAATATGAAGATTTAATTTAAAAGGGTTTTAATGGCACGCCAAGGTTTCAATTTATAAATTTGTTTAATTTACCAAAGATAGCGATTATGTGATTAATCTGTTAAAATAAATAGTTTTCAAAATTAAAAACCGAATATTTAAATTCAAGACGATGAAAAAACAGAAGATCCCCAATTTTCTATAAATTCGCTCCTTGCTATCTGAAACACTTCAAACTAATATTTCGTTTTATGTTATGATAAAACGAATATTAATTAAAACATATTCTTTAATACAAAATAATCAATTTCATTTTACTGAATGATATTTATGATAAAACGTATTTGAGAGGATAATACAACTAAATAATGTTTGATTAAAGAAATGCAATTACTGAAAAACAGTTGAACAATAATCTTAATCAACAAAAAACTTTTATTGTTTGGGTCCCAAGTAATATTTTATTATTAAATATTTTGTTGTGATTAAAAAAATATATACGAGTATATAACTGTTGATAATAAAACAACGCCTACATTTAACTTAAAATCGATCGATTAATGGTAAGCTGTAATTCCCGTTCATTTTAAAAACTACAAAAGTTATTTAAAAAAACTGTTGACAATAATGAGTTATAACAGATGGAGTTTTTGTTGCAAACGGAACATCACTAGAAACATCACTTTTTTGAAAGTTTTTCTATGCCGGTCTTGCATCATTTTTAGTTCGCTGACGTTTCTCACGCCACGTTTTGTGCAATATTATCAGGGGCGCTCGCGTCAGAATTCTGAAATAAAATCACCATGGTTTTGGATCTAGATCTTTTCCGAGAGGATAAAGGTAGTAATCCCGACAAAGTTAGGGAGAACCAGACAAAACGTTTCAAAGATGTGGCTCTTGTGAATACTGTCATTAATGAAGACACGCGCTGGAGACAGCTCAGACATAAAGCCGACAATTGGAATAAGTTCAAAAATGTGTGCAGCAAGGAGATCGGAGAGAAGATGAAGAAGAAAGAACCACAAGGAGACGAGGCTCAGCTGGTTCCAGAAAACATTATTTCTAACCTAGAGAATGTAACTGCCGATGATCTGAAACTCTTGACTGTCAATCAAATTAAAAAGGTGAGTCGAACCGATTTTTTGTATGTATCATTAGAGGTTTCGAAATACATGTCACGATGTTCTGATGCGCATTATAGAGTAAAGAGAGCATTGCCTTTCTTTTTTATTCAAAATGAGATTCCATTCTAATGTAAAATTGTATGTAATATAGTGTAAATTTAGATTATTTAATTCACAAATACAGTATTATGTACATTGTTAATTACAACTGCATTACATTGATTTAGTTCTAAATAGTTTTTGAAATTTAGGTATGATTTAATTTAATCCAGACGAATGTGTGGATACTCTGTGTATGATAGAGTGTCGAATGAAAATATAAGAAGTGAATGCGGTACGAATGATGGTGTCATGAACAAAATAATGAAAGGATCATTAAGATGGTTTGGACATATGGAAAGAATGAATGGTAAAAAAATTATATGTTAATGATGTAAATGGAACCAGAAATAGAGGAAGACCGAGAAAACGTGGCACGATCAAATAAATCAAATATTGAATGTCGGCCATGTGAGGAGTCAGAGAAATCGACGCGCGTGCATGACACGATGTATGAATGTTGAGGAAGCGAGAGAAATATGTCAGGAAAGAAAGGTGTGACAGTCCATTCTTTCAGCCTACCCCTTCGGGGAGACGGCGTGATGGTTAGTTAGTTTAATTTTTTTATTAAATAAATTGCAATTAAAAAAAAGTCTCAAATTGCGTTTGGCTACATTTGCAGTTCAGAAAGATAGTCCCAGTTCATCTTAATATTACATACAATTACGTGGTAATGAACTAAAGAAGAGAGATTTATATGAAACATTCACATTGAACTGAAACCTGTCTGCCGCAGTACAAAAATTTTTTTTTGGACTGCAAATGTTGCCATGCAGTAGGGGTTAATTTTAGATAAACTAAAGGCGTTAACACTGGAATTTTTAATGAATTTAAACACTGTTTTTTCCACTCCTTTTTAAAATTTAACCCATTGATTTCGTAATAATAACTAACTAACTAACTAACCATCACGCCGTCTCTCCGGAGGGGTAGGCAGAAAGAATGAAACGCCACACTGTTCTGTCCTGACATACTTCTCTCGCATCCTCTACATTCATACATCTTGTCATACACACACGTCGATTTCTCCGACTCCTTACGTGACCGACATTTAATATTTGATTGATTTGATCGTACCACGTTTTCCTCGGCCTTCCTCTATTTCTATTTGCATTTGACACTCTATCATATACAGATTTGCCACACATTCGTCTTAGAGATCTCATTTTTACTGCATTTATTCTACATTCTAATAATTAATTCCGATTTAACATGTATATTAAAATAAACAGTGAATAATAACACATTTTTATAAATATCTTACAGTTTTTACTGGGATATTATTTTGTATTAGTTCAGAAACTTATAAGATATTGACTAAATGTTATTTTTATTGCATTAAAATTTGAATATATTTTAAAAATTATCTTTCGAAATTCTATATCTTAATGTTCTGTTGGTTATTTGAATTGTTTGTCAGGTTCGTCTTCTGGTAGATGCCGCAGTAACCCAAAATGATCAGGACTTGGCTGCAGCGGAAAAGACAAGAAACAATGCTCTCCGAGAAGTAGGAAATCATCTCCATGAGAGTGTACCAGTCTCGGATAATGAGGATGAAAACGGAATCGAGAGGACCTTCGGGGACTGTGATACAAAGAAAAAATATTCGCATGTTGACTTAATTCACATGATTGATGGTATGTTTCTTTATTTATATACTTATTTTCATCTCTCTTTAAATATAGAAATATAAAAATTGTAATTTACATATATTATTTAAAATATTACATTTTTTTTTTTTTTTTTTTTTTCTCTTTATTTTGTATTGGAGTCTCGTGAGTGTTGTGAACACTCATTTTTGAGATCTCAAAAATTGTTACATTGGATTTATAAAAATAATACAAACATATTATAGCTTAAGGGAAAGAGCACATTATAAAGGTATATAAACAGTAGTATAAAAGAGAGACAAACACATTATCACCTAAGGGAAAAACACATCATAAATGTAAATAAACAGCAGTATGAGAGAATAACAAACATTATATCTTAAGTAACATAGTAGACACATAGTATAAAAGAAAAGAAAAAACTAACACATTGGAACTTAAGGGAAAAAAGAAAAACACATCATAAAGGTAAATAAACAATAATAATAATAATATACAATAGGAAAATGAGGACACTGAAGTAAAATAATTACATAAATTATTGTTAGTGAAACGAAACTTAGGAGGGATTATTGGAATATAGTTGAGAGTAATATTTTTTTATTTTCATATTGGGAGCTAGTTTTAAATGTTCTGGTAAGTTATTTAAAGCATTGAAGGCTATATATCGTAAGGATTTGATTCCGTATTTAGTGGTGTTAACTTTAGGGATATTTATATTTTTTGCTTGTCTTGTGTTGTGGTTATGAATATCATTATTAAGTTTAAAGGTTGTATTATAATGGTAGGATTTATCAACGATTTGTTTTATTGTACAGGTTATTTCATATAAAGGAAGTATATTTATTGGTAAAATATTTGTCCTTTTATATATATCTTTAGTATGGGTATCAAGTGGTAGTTTAAGTAAAATATGATAAAAAAAATTCATTTATATTATACGAGACATATCCAGAAAGTAAGTGTACTGAGGCTCTCACGACCGGATGGATTTTATTTTCGGCATGTTGGCTACACTTCCGTGTAGCCTGACCCTTCCCCTCTGCAATGAGACCGGTTCGAGATCAGTACGTTGAGAAGTGTCGACGCGACAACTCGTTTCGTGAAGAATGTCAATCCAATCTCCTGCCAAGTGCGAAATACGCGGCGTCACACCTTTTCACCCTCCTCCAAAAAGTTCAAAACCACAATTTCAGCCAAGAAAATCATGGCATCCGTGTTTCGGGACTGTCAAGGTATAATTTTAATTGAATATATGCCTCAAAGGGAGACCATCAACTCTGCAAGATACTGTAAGACCCTAAAAATATTGCAAAGAGCAATTCAGAACAAGAGGAGAGGCATGCTGACAAAGGGAGTCTGCCTGCTGTACGACAATGCCACAAGAAACTGCTCACCTCGTTTAAATGGGATGTCCTGAACCATCCCGCGCATTCCCCTGATCTAGCACATTCAGATTACTATCTCTTTACCTCCCCGAAGCTGCACATGGGTGGAAAAAGGTTTTCAACCAACGAGGAGGTAAAGGAAGAGGTGGAGAAGTGGACGAGGTGGGTTGGCGGGAAACTACTTCGAGGAAGGAAACTATTCAAAAAGTTGATACCCCGCTTCACCACCTGCATTGAGAGGAATGGTGACTATGTCGAAAAATAGCTTACATATGTACTGCGGTAACCACGTAATTTTTTTGTTTAAATAAACTAATTGTAACCTACAAAAATTCAGTACACTTACTTTCTGGATATGCCTCGTATGTTGTGAATCTCTTAGTTCATATTCATAATATTCACTCTATGTTGATTTAATTGGGATCTGCACAGTAGGATTGGTTGATGTTTTCCTTTAATTATTTACTCAGATGTTTTGTGTTTGGTTTACACATTTTTATTACTTGATAACAAGTTAAACGTGACTCTTACAATAATTAAAATACATGCCATGTTTCTATATAAAGCTAGATCTTTCGAAAGATTTTTAGATTTATGTTAGAAATATACTACAGTTTTAAATAATTTAAGATTCTTAATTTATTTAAGTGAATCCATTGCTTCGTGAACAATATGTTAAACTCCATATTAAGTAATGAATATGAATGAAAACATCTGTTTTCTAGATGTTTTATTATTTTTATTATTCTGATGACTTGTATTTTAAGTGCGCCGTTTTGTAAAATTAATTACTCCAAGGGCGCACTAGGAAATGACTGACCGAACAGTGCAGTCTTCAGAAGTTTCTAAAATTTAACGTCACTATCCTCATACTTTATACTAACATGGAGGCTATTCCACGCCAACGGACCCGCAACGCTGAAAGCACGATCATAGAAACATGCTTTATTGGCTCTGACTGGAATTGTTACGTTGTTTGCACTTGTTTCTACTGATCAGAGTGAACGTTGCCTTTCCGTTGGCATGGGTGTCACGCAGAGGTCCGATATATATGCTGGCGCTCTCTGGTGTCGAGCCTTAAACACTGTCAAACACAATTTATATTTTACTCCCTCTCGGATTTTAAGCCAGTGAAGGTCCTTCAAGAATGGCATGATGTGACAGTATTTTTAAGGCATTATTCAATATTTATTAGTTCATATTCATTATTATCAAAATTTGATTAACTCGTCATTCGTCATTGCCATTTCAATGGATAATCAACAAGGCAAAACATGTCATTCCCATAAAATATAATAAATTTTCTAAAAAATAGAGTTTTCAATCGTATTATTTAATATGGAGTTTTACATCATTTACCTATTTACTTAGACAGCCGTTGTCATCCACTGCTGTACATAGGCCTCCCCCATATTTCTCCACGTATCCCTGTCTTGTGCTTTTCGCATCCGATCGCCAGTAATTCTTCTAATGTCATCGGACCATCGTGTGGGGGGTCTCCCTCTGTTTCTTTTATCTTTCCGGGGGTCTCCACTCTACCACCCTTCTGGTCCATCTTTCATCTACCAATCTGGCAACATGTCCCGCAAATGACAATTTAAGCTTCACAACCCTTGCGACGACATCTCTTACTCCCGACCTATGTATTTCAGTATTTCTTATCCGGTCTGAGAGTCTTACATGTAACATGGCTTACATTTATATCACTGTTCAAGAAATAATAAATCCATATTAAGTGTTGACATTTATGAAAATATCACTTTTCTAGTAGTTTTATTTTAATTTTTAGCATACACAATTTTGTTTAGCAAGGACAAATATGTGTCTCAAATGTGGCATTAGATAAATCTCTAGTATGTTGATACATGTGACTTCTATAAGATATAATCATCATCAGCCATTAGTCATCCAGTGTTTCATCAGACCATCTTGCTTGTGGTCTGTCCCGAGTTTCTGTGGCCGGTTCTCAGTCGCGACTCTAGGGTACATCTGGTCCACTGATCATCCGTTGTCCTCGCTATATGGCTGGCCCAATTCAACTTAAACAAAGTTATTTTGCACGCGTCGTTTTTCACAAGGTCGCTGATATGATATAATAGAACTTTAAAAAAATACATTTAAATACGAATTTTTTCTGCAATGTCCATGATTCATTTTCTAATAAGTATTGTATTGTGTTGTAGGAATGGATGCAGAGAGAGGAGCGACAGTGTCTGGGGGTCGAGGATATTACCTGAAGGGGGCTGCAGTCTTCTTGGAACATGCACTCATCCAGCACTCCCTCCACACCCTGTTTGAGAAGGGATACACTCCTCTCTATACCCCCTTCTTCATGAGGAAAGAAGTTAGTTAACCTATTCGCATTGGTAGCCGTCATATCACTTGTAAGATTTCCTAACCGTTAACATCGGTAGCCGTGATATATCATTTTGCGACTTTGCAGTACTTGTAGTAACTCTATTGTAAGAATTTGGAACCACAAATGACTCCAATACTTACCTACATCCTTTACAGAAATCTGTAAAGATGATAAATTAAATGTTTTCTACTTCGTCATAATTACAGATTACTTGCGCGCTGTCAGTAAATCACATCTGTGAAGTATCCCACTGGCTGCTATTATATTATATTCGTTTGTCCTGCGTCGCGCGCGCATTTGAGAAATTCATATAAATAATAAACTTATTTATTATAATTTTGAACTCCACAAACTTCATAAGTGGAAAAACTAAGTTTTAATTACACACAGTTTTAACGTCTTAAGTTTATCAAAAATAAGAGAAACATAGGTTAAATATGATATCTATGACGAAATCTGTTAATTTTTTTATTGCCTTCAATAATTGTCCAATAATTCATCACCATTTTTGACAGTCATGCTGTCATTGTCTGGTTTCAATGAGTTATGTTAACTCGCTTGAGATTTGAATAACTTTATTATTATGGGACAGTGGGAGTATATTTAATAATTATCAAATAAAATCACAACAGTTATATTTAAAAATAATGAAGTGAAACAAATGAATCTACATGTGCTTTCTCGACTATTTTTTATCTTTATAAATCGGATTTTGTAATGTCCAGATCATGCAAGAAGTGGCTCAACTATCCCAGTTTGACGAGGAGCTTTATAAGGTGGTGGGGAAGGGTGGAGACAAAGGGGAGGAGGGTGGAAGTGTGGAGGAGAAGTACCTGATTGCCACCTCGGAACAGCCAATAGCCGCCTATCACAGGGATGAGTGGTTGGCCGAGAGTGCTCTACCAATAAGGTTTGTTAAATTTCCAATCAAAGCAATAACAATAATTAATAACAATTATAGATTTTTTTAAAGAAGAATTTGTAGCACTGTTTAATCCACTTTATTTATTAAATATTTTTACAAACAAAAATATTTCACAACTGTGATACTGTGTAGCTAGTCACATTCCTTCTAATAACCAATATCTTTATCTGGGTTAAGATTTTTGGTATTCCATTCGCATAAATACTAGGTTAAGATTTTTATATTTCCCCACTATAAATTTGTGCAATGACTGAAATAATTATATTAACTAACTAACTAGCCATCACGCCGTCTCCCCGAAGGGGTAGGCAGAAGAATGGACTGCCACACTTTTCTTTCCTGACATATTTCTCTAACATTCATACATCGTGTCATGCACGCGCGTCGATTTCTCTGACTCCTCACGTGGCCGACATTCAATATTTGATTTATTTGATCGTGCCACGTTTTCCTCGGTCTTCCTTCCATTTCTAGTTCCATTTACATCGTTAACATGTAATTTTTTAACCATTCTTTCTTCATTCATTCTTTCCATATCGCACGTTGAAAACAAAAGTGACACTATACAAAAATCTCAATTTTTCAGTACGGTCATTTAATGTTTTGCCTGCTTATTAACCTAATTAAAATCAACTAGATTCTGATAGAATAATATTTAAACTAATATATAAAACAACAACATTAGATATATTTCTACTCACAGTCAAGTTATTGACCTCACAAAAACTTTAAATGACCGTACTGAAAAATTGAGATTTTTGTATAGTGTCACTTTTGTTTTCAACGTGCGATATGTCCAAACCATCTTAATGATCCTTTCATTATTTTGTTCATAACACCATCATTCGCACCGCATTCACTTCTTATATTTTCATTCGACACTATCATACACAGAAAAATCCACACATTCGTCTAAGAGATCTCATTTCTACTGAAATAAGGGTCGGTAGAAGAACACCATTATGCACTGCCATAAGTATTTTTATATATGACACACACACTCTTTACATCTCACTCTTCCTACTACTATATTCAGAAGTGTGAGATAGATAAATAATTAGGTATGAAGAGTTGATTTGAATATTGCATCAGTCACCAAAACCAAATAAAGACAAAAGTGGAAGTAGTTAAAAAACAATGTTTTATTTAATTATTATTTAAAATGAACTTCCATCAAGAGATTTCAGTAAAATCATTTGATTATCTTAATAACCAAGAGTTATTTTTTTTTAGCAATAAATTTTTTAATATCATCTCTTTCCACTTCCACTGTAATTATTTGAAGAAATTGTCTATGAATGTTAATTTTTTCTGTCTTTAAATCTGTCATTTTCAAATGTGTTAATACACATTAAGGGAAAGGTTTTTTTTAGCACTAAGGGAAACCTTATGCATGTTTGAAATGGTTTATATGTACTTTTGGCATTGAAGAATTGGACAAAATTAGTGTTTTCTTCCTTCAGGTATGCCGGCATATCGACTTGCTTCAGACAGGAGGTAGGATCACACGGGAGGGATACACGAGGTATCTTCCGGGTCCACCAGTTTGAGAAAGTGGAGCAGTTCTGCCTCACCTCTCCGCATGACAACAAGTCCTGGGAGATGATGGACGAGATGATTGGAAATGCAGAGAACTTCTGCAAGTCCCTCGGTATCCCCTACCGGGTGGTCAACATCGTGTCGGGGGCGCTCAATCACGCCGCCTCCAAGAAGCTGGATCTCGAAGCCTGGTTCCCGGGCTCTGCAGCTTTCAGAGAATTGGTCTCCTGCAGCAACTGCTTGGAATACCAAGCCAGGAGATTGCTAGTTAGGTTCGTATTTGTCATTTTAATTATTTCCTGTAGAATTGTGTATAAAAAATATTCGTATGAAGCACTCACTTTGTGGTTAGACATTTTAAAAATATAAAATAAATAAAAAACTATTTAACCATGGTATGATTATTATAATTGATGCCAAGTAGTTTCGCTTGGACCCAAGCTTCATCAGGGCAGTATAACAACTCTTGTTATACTGCCCTGATGAGGCTTGGGTCCAAGCGAAAAAAGTTGGCATCAATTATAATAACCATATCGTGGTTAAATACAAAGTTTTATTTATTTATTATATATTTATAAAAAATGTTTTAATTTTGAAACACTGTTATTGTACATATCAAAATTTATTAATTAATTTTTATGAGATTGTCACGGCAGGTGTTTTGCCAACCTACGTTTTATGTTTGTTGTGTTTTTGGGTAATACCGTGTGATACCTCCTTCTCGACCGACGTTTCGGAGATTGTTGCAGTCTCCATCTTCAGGGTAATGAATGTGATATGTGTTGTGTCTGCTAAGGTACTTCACCGTTGTACCGTGTCGCCGGCAGTGTGTATGTGTGAGACAAAGGTTCTCCGAAATAGCTTGGCACAGGGGGGCATTCCGGAGCGGTATGTCGCCGGCAGTGGGTTATTCCCCGAATTAGCTAAGCACAAGGGGCCCATTCCCGGGTGGAGTGTCACCGGGCGCCTCAGTCGGGCGGGTTGTATATTGTGTAGTACCGGATACCACGCGGGTTTAAGGCGGAGGCCGTCGTCTCTGTTGATGTTTTGCGGGTGTTGATAAATTTCAATTGCCTCGCTGATGAGACGTGCACGTTGGCTCCTCGGTCTGTCTAGTACCGAGGGTTCAAAATTGAAACGATGACCGGTGTCCACGAAGTGTTCGGCGAGAGCAGATTTGTCGGGATAGCCGAGTCTGCAAGCACTTTCGTGTTCACTGGTTCGCTTTTTTATCGTACGGGCCGTTTGTCCCACGTATACTTTGTCACAGCCGAGGCAATCCAATTTATACACTCCGTCCGTCTCTAGAGGGTATTTGTCTTTTGCAGAGCGGATAACCTGTCCGACCTTTGTTGTTGCCCCGTATACAGTTTTAATCTCGTGCCTCCGCAGGATACGTTTTCCTACGTTTTCAACATCAGGTGTTACAAACAATTAATGTTGTTTATAAAAGCTGAAGTTTAGTGTTGTTTGTAACTTGACGTTGCCTACTTAGGTTGGAGAAACAACTGTCATGACAATCTTTTAAACACTTATAGTATTTCTTGGAAGTGTCGTATACAAATTTATTATCATAAATCTAGGTGTGTGTACCATATATTACCACAATGCATTGATATTGAACTAATGGTTTAATGTTTAAATAATCAAAACAGTTTTTTATAAACTAATCACATGAATGAGTGGGATTGTGATAAGACACATTTTCCGTTTGAGTCTATCTAATATGATTTTGTTCGATATAATGCACCGCCTCGCATGGGAGATATCTCGTTTAATTATTCCATGTGGGCCACGCCAGATACTAGATATCTTATTGATGCAATTTTATTCATATATCAAAACAACATTTGCTATCTTTTTAACTTGTTTTTGTTGTGCTATTATAAAGTAATTATACGAGTGTTGATCGAAACGAGACGACAAAAAAATGACATTGGTATTGAAAAAACAACGCAGTTTATGTTCCACTTTAATTTATTAAATATTTTTATAAAATAAAAATATCAACCACGACAAATTGAAAGGAATGAACCTATACTATCCTTAAAGGACGCATATGTCATTTGGAAAATGTCCACGTTGACTAAAATTTCATTCAAAAGCACCATACCCCGAGTTATGGCATGCTGCACCATGACAATTGTTCTGCTATGCGGTATGCACAGAGATCATGTCTTCTAGCCCGAACATACCTGTCTATGAAAACCTGTCGAAACCATAACACTCCAAGAGTGAATGAAGTTACGGAGTATTTTAAATCCTAAGATCATTAATGTACCTTTTGTTCTTGATCCGAGACTGCGGTACCCTGTGTCAACCAATAGATCATTGTGGTACATAAGCCTCGGATATACTCCATTCGTGCGCATGTAGAGGTATCTCAGAAATTTGTTCTGGATTTGTTCTAATACATCCACATACTTCTGCTGGTATGGAGAATACATCACTAATAATTATTGATGTAGTATAGTCTCTCAGTCATTAACTACGTTAATGTCATCGCTTCGGGATTTCGAAACCTGTTTACAAGTTCTTAAGACAGAACGCAGAAGTTTATAGCCAATCGATGTCAACATTAACACGTGATCAGGAAAAGTCAGCCTGGGATCAAATACGACACCGAGATCCTTTATTGTGGAAACTCGTTCCAGAGCCTATCTGTTAATACTATGTATAGACAAAATTAATTGGTTTTCGAGAATGCGTGATGTCAGTGCATTTTTTTTATCTTTAATTTTAACTTATTCTCCATCGACTACTTTGCTATCTCGTCTATATCAGATTGCAAGTTTATACAGTCATCAATGGACCGGGATAACTTTAAATCATCTGCAAAGAGCAGACAGGTGTCGTGCCGAATGCAGTCTTGAATGTCATGCTTTAAATGCTTATATTATTATTTATTTTAGATATGGACAAACTAAGAAAATGAATGCGACTACTGAGTATGTTCACATGTTAAATGCGACCATGTGCGCCACCACCAGAGTCATCTGCGCTATCCTAGAAGTTCACCAAACTGAGGAGGGAGTTAAGGTAATTAATTTCATATTGTTTTGCTAGGAATATTCTTGTCAATAAAACAAGGTTTTTATATTTTGAAATATGAATTCACAAAATGAGGTTCTTCTATATTCGCTATCACTGTATTTTAACTTTTTTTCATTTTTCACAAACACATTTTGGACTGTAGAATCCTAATTCTGTAAAATGTTAAGAAATTTACACTGAGGAAGGACATCTGGGGTCCGAAACAAAGTGTTTGTGAAAATATGGGTAGATGTCTAGGGGACAGAGCACTTGGCTCCTGATTTTAGGCTCATTGGTTCAAGTCTAAACATGACCAGATTCCTTCTTCATAATATTGAGCTATTTTCTGCTCATTTTGAAGATTGGGTAATAAATTCTAAAATCATTAATTTAAATCCTTGGTGTTAGTCTTTTTAATACAGTAGAACTCCAATTATCCGAATCAATTGGGACCCGACCCCATTCGGATAATTGGATTTTTTCCGAAAAAAGGGTCCATTTTAATTAATTACTGTATGTATGTTGAAAATGGGAGAATAATATTCTTCTCTCACACTTTCAATAAGTTCATCATCATTTAGAATTTAAAACCAAGGGTCTGACAAATCACACACCATCCACTCTCCTATATCTTCAGCGCTAACTTCTGAACATCCAGGAATTTTCAAAATAAACTAACTAACTAACCATCACGCCGTCTCTCCGAAAGGGTAGGTAGAAAGAATGGACTGTCACACATTAACCGACGCGGCACTCCATCCTTCTCTTTTCGCCCCGCGGGAGATGCGGTGTGATGGGTTGCGAACCTCATCACCACCAATAGGCATCTCCCGCGCACACTTAGATCGTCCAACATCCACAAAAAATAATATAAAATACAATGATATAAAATAAAATAACACAATAAAAATAATTTAACACAAAATGTTCTTTTTAGATGATACACATATTGTCTATTTGATTTATGTTCTACGTATCCACAGTTTTTTTTAAATAAGCAGTAATTAGGCACTAACAAACCAACACCAGCAAGCTTTAAAATAGAATTGAAGAAATTATTCAAATTCTCATTGGAACAAATGAAAATTTTATTTTTGCACCTGTCAGAATAATGTTTCTGAATTCCTCGAGTGACACGTCATCCACGGAAGCTCTTCTCCTCTCTCTTCCCTTTCATTTTCTTGAGCTTCTATGCCTATCAACTTGTTCCACGCACTATTATTGTGACTGCCTTAACCATTAATGAATCATTATTTTGCGAATTGCAGTACGTTTCCGTCCTAATTTTTTTTCTTTCTGAAATTCTGAAGTGATTCGGATAGTCGGATAATTGGAGTTCTACTCTAAATGAATAAAAAGTTATACAAATTTGATATTGGCAATGAACCAGTTTTCTTTTTCATTCCATTTGACTAATAATTACTCTATTTCGAACAGGTTCCTGAGGTATTGAAGCAGTACATGCCACCGCAGTTCAGAGAACTCATTAAATTTGTGAAGCCAGCTCCGATCGATCAGGAGGTTTCCAACAAAACCAAGAAGCACAAAGAAGGAATGCAGAAGAAGTCTGACGCAGCTTAAATTCTGTTTATGCTTCACTAAATTGGTTGTGCGTTTCCTGGCATTTCCAAACATCTCAATTTTGAATATTAAGCATGGTAAAATCTACCACTATATTTGAAGATTTTTTATTTATTTGTTTTGCAATTGAGGCGTTTTGTATAAAATACGAAAGAATTATGAAAAGCTGAAATATCACATAACAATTAGTACAATGTACACTGAACTTCCTGCATTTCCAGCTAATTTTGTATTTTTTTAAACCTTTTGCCTTAAACTGATTACTGTTTAGCTATAAGTATTTAATTATTGTATTTACAAGCGCTTTAATATAAATAAACACAATGTTTCTAAAAAAACTGCTATTTTTTTATTTTATGCACTATGTTAACTTTGGATGTTCCCAGAGAGAAATAACATTTCTCTGGTCATTCCAAATATTCAATCACCAGGATAAAAAATACTTTGTATGGTGTGGGCTAGCACATCTGAAAATCTAAAAAGAGGTATGTAGCACTTAAGAGAGCTGCTTATTGATTATTATAACCCCTATAGAGCAGCTGGTTAAATTTGCAGTAAAAACAATTGGTTACAAATTGCAGTAGACTACATTTGCAGGTCATATTTGAGAATGCATCTTACAAATCTTTTTGCTTTAGTTCCTTACTACTAAATTGTTAGTAATTTTATTGAGCTGGGACTATCTGTCTGGGCTGTAGCTGCAGTTCAAGACCAATTTTTTTTTACTGCAAATTAAGCCAGCCGCACAATAGGGGTTAATAAGCTAAATAGTTAAATTTAAAATACTCATTACTTTAATCTAAATGAAAGAAAATAAGAATCATGCGGAGTTGTAAGAATAGAAATATGTTGGCTTTGGCTATGGAGGAAGGATTTTCCCAATGATTTTCCAACACGTATTCAATGCTGCCAACATCACATTATTACGATGTGAATTATTGTCTTCTTCATTTAGGTCATTTGACCTGTTAGTGACAGTAAGCTGTCCAGCTATCCCTCCATTTTGACTGCCTTCGTGGTAGCATTGTTAACATTTAGGCAATATAAATTATATATTATGTATAAATAGTTCAAAGACGACCTTCGTGGCCGAATGGTTAGTGCTTTGACTGCCACGCTGAATGTCCTGCGTTCGATTCCCGGCAAAGACAGTGTGATTGCCGTGTTGTGTTGTGAAGACAGTGTGATTGTCACACTGTCTTTGGTCTGGTGATACATTCACGTGACAATAAAATGGCGATTTATTAGCTACCACCTATCACGAGAATTGATTTGGCTCACGCTGTAATGATGTAAAGAGCGGTTCACCAAAATAATAATAATATCAAAAAATATTTACTAATTTATTATTCATGTATATAATTATATGAAGAGAACTCTGAATAAATATCTAGGAGCCTATAAGCTGGATGCTAGAGACAGGTGCAAGCGGGCTAAACTGTGTATCAATTATGCAAGACATGCCTTTGAACATTGGTTTGCACGGCAGCTTCCATTAATGCGGTGTTTTTTAACCGTATTAAAAGAATCACCCCCTTTACTACGGTAAAATTATCCAACGCTCCTTTGTCCCCAACAAAAAACGAAATTTAATATTTTCTCCAAGTAGGTATGTATTTTATGCAATGGATTTCCTACTTCAAATAAAAAAAAAGCCTTGTACGATATAAAACTTGTCATATATCAAGGTGATTTTTTGAATGAGCTTTTATTTTATATGAAGAACATGATATTGAGTATAATGGCTTTGATTTTATAAGTTCTTTAAAATAACTTATAAAATCAAAGCTCCCAATGAAAGTGTATCGGTGTGAATAGGTCGTGAATGAGCTTATTTTTCTGTATTGACACAATGCCTACTCGAACTTCTGCAGCGCCCCCTAAATGCTAAAATTTTTAAAACGCCCCGCCAGACCTCCAAAATGCCCACAAAGCGGCGCTGGCGCCCCAGTTAAGAATCACTGGTTTAATGCAAACTGAGTTGCTGTGAGCCAAATCAAACATTGCCTGATCTAATCACAGATAATGGCGAGTCAGTTCATCGCTGGTATGCGGTTGAGACGGGCATTTAGTTGCTTGAATTGGCCCTCGCGGTAAAGTGACAAGATGAATAAATTGTTGTTTTTGTGAAGACCGATGGATGCAGTAGCCGGATCATCTGCCTCGCTGTATCAAATGTAATGGCAAAATTGGCTCGTACAGCAAATAAACAGATTCGTTGCTGTCATAGCTTAATGTGAGCATGATTCATTGTCATGCTGCAGGTTTGGATGGTAATACTGCAAAGGAAGCTGTTCGAATATAAAAAGGTTAAGGGATATATTTTATATAAACATAGACAACTTTAACTATATTTATTATACATATATAATCAAGTTAATAATAGTTACATAATAACAAACTAAAAAGTATTTAAAAAATACAAAATATTTTGTATAGTTTCATAATAGGTTGCGGAGGTATACAGTAGAACATGCTCCGATGTCGAGATACAAAGTAGAATAACCAGAGATAATAGAAACCTACTTACTTTCATGTGATGAACGCCATTTAGCAATCCATAATTTATAAATTCATAGAGTAAAATTATGTTCTTAATTACATGAAACACAAGATAAAGAATATATATTATGGGTAGATATATTAATTGCAGGACATTTCAACAGGCGAGGCCAGCTTTCAGCCTGCACTTCTGCATTAAGGCACGGAGAGTGAACTGCTTCCTGGAGAGAGCGCGCACCTGCTTCAAGAAGGTATCCAGATCTATAACTCCATTCCTCAGAGCCTCCCCCATGTAGTAGATGGCATCCTCCGTCGTGGCCTCCTCGGCAAAGGCGTTCAGCAACTGATTGTAAAGGGGCGCAGTGGTCATTACGGCTTCGTCGGGATCCACACCCTCTTGGTCTGACAGCTTGGCTATACTCCTCACCAGTTCTTGCTCTTTTTCTTCTAAAATTGCCACATTTTTATCTAATTCATTCTCTTCTCTCTGCAAGCGGTTGAGTATTTCGTCAAGCTTCTGCTTTCCGTCTGTGAGTTCCAGCTGGGTTCTCCGGAGCGTCTCTAGTTCAGCTTGGTTCTGGGAGAAGTTCTCTCGCAGACGGCGCCTCAGTTTATCCTCCACAGCTGAGCGGAGAGACGCCTGTATATGTTCTTCTGTGATAGTCCCTCCTGAAGTGTTGTCTGTGGCGGGCATTGCCGGAGGAAATCCTGGATAGGGAGAATTCCCCGACTGCGCAGCGGGAGGATAAGGGTAAGGATTATTGAAGGATGGAAAGCCACTGTACGAGGGCATGGGCATGTTGCTGGCGGGAGGGTACGGTGTGGGGTATTGTACAGGGGGGTACGGAGGATACTCGGCGGGTATTTGACCCCCTGGCTGCGGCATGAAAGAAGAAGTAGGATACGGAGGCTGTGATGGGCCTGCATTTCGCGGCTTGGCGTACACGGGAGGCGTCTCGCTGAACGTCTGGCACATAAACTTAATCAGCTTTAGCAAGTTCGAGGTTCCGGATTTCCATTCATGCAAATAGCGAAGGTACACCCTTCCTTGGTGATCTACACACTTGGATACTTTGATGGACATATCGGAGGTCGGTCTGACGAAGCAAAGAGGCGCATTGAGCGGGTGTGTGTCCATCAACCACATACAAATAGGGATATTGTAACAACTTCCTTTGTACACCACGGGGATTGTTCCCTCCAAGTTGATGAGCTCCGCGCAGGTGCCGTCATTAAATATGAATGTCTCATACTTGAGTTGCAAGCTCCTGTGTTGTTGTAAAACGTTCAAAATATCCCTTTTCGTTACGTCTGGATGCTTATATTTCACCAGATAAAGGGTTAGTCTCGATTCTTCGGACATTTTATAATTGAAACTGATGACCTTGTATACTTATTTTTAAAATGCAACTGACAAAAGCAGTTCAGATTTGACTAATTTCACTTTTAAAACTGAGGCACACCATCTATCAGGATTAAAATGATTATTTATGTAGTCACTTTACCGAATCAATTGTCAATTTTGTCATTGGTCACTTGAATGGAATTTGCAAAATCTTGTCTTCTATGGTCAAATAATAATAAAATTTATATAAAGTGGGCTATACACAAACCAAAAAAAAACATTTATTTTATAATATTTGTCAAAAACATTTATTTTATTCTATCGTGCTCCATGTATTCCACACCCAAAAACCAAGTAAAGATCACACCAATCTTGTTAATAATTCATTTTCCTCTTAATTATAAAATGTTTTCAATTACGGAAATTTCAATTAAAAACTGTATTTAGACTGTCCCGAGACGGCTGTCTCTTTGGTATGCGGTTGGCTGCCTCGCCGGAAGTCGCCGTAAAAGTACCATCTCCGACACCTCTGAGGGTGTGCTGACTGCCTCGCTGGGGGGTGGGGGCTATCTCCAGAGCTGGGCCTCGTCACTCCCCATCGCGGCGATTTCTTTAAATATTTTTTGGATGTTTCATAATGCCCTGTTCCCTTGACTTCCCTGTGTCTGCTATATAATAAAGTTGTGCGTCCTCACCCGATTCCGCATTTGTCTCCTCGGTCTATCATTCCCCGTTGTCATGTGTCCATGAGTCTGCTTTCCATCCCGTATCCCTTTTATATGTCATTACGAATGTTTTATATGTAATTTCGTAAGTTGGATGTACGGCAGGACGCAAAGGAAAATAGGAATAGATTAGATGTTGCCTGGGTCCCTCTTGATTTCTTACATATATTTTTTCTAATGTAAGTCCCGCATGGACGAGGGACTTTTACTAATTGTTTTGGCAACGAATTTCCTCTTTTGACGTTCAAAAGATTGCTTTTTTCGGTTATAAATGAAAATAATTTAGATATTTTAAATACATTGACTTCTGATTTTTGATGCTCAATTATAAATACAAATTTTAATATTTCCGCGATAAAACTAGACATTCCAGCTGTTAATTTTAAATGATATTGATAAAAAATGAAATATTTGACTTACGTTTGAATTACTGAAGTATTATTTTTATATGCACCAGTATGATTTTTAAATATAACTTTTTAAGAATATCCATAAAATATGAAGTTACAACATTTTATCGGTTTCTGGCTGTTTCTGGCAGAGTAGTGTTGAGTAACTCACACATGAGGCACTACAAATGTCCCATACACGAGCGCCAAATGTCCCATCACTACAAAAAATACGTTTGTACCAACTCTAATGCTTTGTCCCAACTCAATTCTGACACGACTCTAACACATTCTGCCGTATGTCTGTGCAGGCAACACATCAAACACATTACATTACTACATCACTACATATCACTACTCGCTACACACTATACTGTCTATACTACAATACTACATGGCACTGGTACATTCTGCGGATGGGACATTTTTGTGTTGCCTTTGTTATTTGTGACATTTGTGTTTGTGTGATGCGTGTATTGCGTCGTTGCGTGCGTCACTAAGTCAGTGTGACATTGGACATAGTTGAAAGTTGGGATATATAGGAACATGCGTGACATGGGAAAGTATCTAATAATACTGATAATCAATGTTTCTAATAATGTGAACGCTCGCCGCAATACGGCGCGCGTTAATTTGTTTAACAATAATAATATTTCCCTGTGCATTATGTACTTTACGATGTTGGATGATGGATGATGGTCGTTTTTAAAAATTGCAGGGCTACACTCCGACATTTTATGATTTTATTGTTTATTAAAAATATATGTAGGTACATGAAACAAAACCACCACCAAACAAATAAATATTTACCAACACCAATGTTCTTTCAAAAAAACTAAACTGTATTTACAGCATGCCACGGATGCTACATAAATATCTATTATCCAATTCACCAAACCAAAATGTTTTATCACTAGTATTATTTTCAAATAGTAGGTACGTATGTATTATAAATATACCTACATATTTTGTAAATGAATACTTTCATGTTCTATTTTAAAACAGAACGAAACATAAAATTACAAAATCAAGATGACTTGTACACACCAGTTATAAAACGCAACTTAAAAATGAAATTATTTGAAAAATCATGTATCCTGGTATCCGGTCGAGGACACCTGCCAGTCACGAGTCATAACATTCCAGACGCGTGATATGCACGTGCCATGCGTGCAAGCGCACCCATTTTAGTACTCGACGCGGATCTTTGTACATCAAAACACTGGTTTGCAAAAAAAATCTTTCTATTTATTAAGCATGATATTTTTTAGAATTGGTGTCTGAATATCAGAGATAAAGCAGAAACATTATGGACGTTAAATTTTTTTGCAAATTTAATTGCGTTTTGTAAGAAACACGATCGGTGACGTCACCGATGTCATTTCCTATACCACATATTTAAATATAATCCATTGAAAGTAATGCACAATATACATTTAAATGCTAATTTGTTGTTAAAATAATATAAATTCTTTTATAAATAAAAGTAAAATGATGTCGATATAGGAATCCTACCCTAACGCAATTTGCACGTGATCCCCGTATGTCTAGCCCACCGCCGCGCCATGCGCCACCGCGCGGCCGTCAGTACAAATATCACATACACGATACGTCACACCTCACTAAATTTGAGGCACTACATTAACACGAACGCCAAATGTCCCACCACTACTAAAAATACGTTTGTACCAGTATGACCGAACAGTATGTAGGTACCTCACTTCCCGACCCCCTACTTAAAGATAGTAGTCATTCATTCGCATTACGTCACACCTCACTACATTTGAGGCACTACATTGTAGTAAGACATTTCAGTATTTAAGCACCTCATACAAAACTCATTTTAAAATCGTGTCTTACCCAACACTATGGCAGAGTATATCTGTAAAGCCATAATAAAGAAAGAAGAAGAAGTCTCTGGATTTTTGTGTATCGAATTTATCTAAGATCTGTCACATCTTGCCGGAAAGCTTATGGCTTTGGTCTTCAATGTTTTTGCATCAATTTATGTTGTAGTTTTTATATTTTAATGTGAAAAATTCAATTTATAGAGGACTAAATCTGAACGTCAAAATGGCAGACGTCAGGGACATTTTAGATCTTGAAAGACCGGTAACACCCGAATTAACAAGAGATTCAATATTAAACTCCGAGAAGCTGAAAAAGAGATATGTTTCAACGAAAGCTGCTAAAAGGCCGGAAGGAATGCACAGGGAAGTCTTTGCCTTGTTATATAACGACAATTTTGATGCGCCCCCGCTTTTGCCTACGGATACAGGTATGTTGTTTTCTTTAGTTTTTGTTTGATTGTATTCGAATTTTATTTAAATATTTTTCAGGCTCGTTTAATTTAAATGCTGTGTTCTATAATATTATTTAGGGAAAGGATATAAACAGGTGAAAGCGAAGCTTGGTATGCGAAAAGCTAGACGTTGGGTATGGACTCCATTTACTAACCCTGCTCGCACCGATGGAGCAGTCTTCCATCATTGGAAGCGAATATCTGACGAGCCGAGGGAATATCCATTTGCACAGTTTAATAAGGTGAGTGAAACGCACCGGCTTAGGTCAATGGTGTGTGAAACTGTTAAGATTGTGTTAACAGTTAAGTAAGATGTGTGATAAGTGTAATTGTAAAATTGTTTGTGATGTAAAATAGTTTAAAGGTTGGTCATGTTAGAAGTCGGAAGAATCAACGTGCATGTATGACCTAGCCAGTGGCGGTACTTCCATATAAGCCGAAAAGCCGGGCTTGCCTTAAAAAAATCTATAATAAAACAATGTTTTTTACGCGTTTGAGCCGTCTACGAATAAAATAGTATTTTGAAGTTTGCGCGAGTTAAAGCAATTTAATTCGTTGCGTTGCAAAAGACTCCGCTGACATGCGCAGAAATGACCTAAGTGTGTGCTTTGTTCCACTCATACGCGCCGTATTTTATTTCACTCATACGTAGCGTAGGTGAGATGCCCGCGAAATCGCTTACGTCCACATGCATTGTTTCATGTTTTTTATGGGCTTCATATTGGGCTTGCAAAATGTAAAAGGGTCTTTGTCGCACTTATGTACTTTTGGCTTGTAATCATATAGCTAGGTGCATATACCAGAAGATATCTACAATTTTTTGTACATGTTTTGAACATTTTTGGGAAAAATACATTACCTGCTTAGTTCAATTGCATTATTTTTCTTCTCTTCAATATATATAGAATAAACTTCCTATGTTACCTTCCTTTGTCCACACATTAAATAAATTTCCTTATTTCCCCCATCCTGCATTTTGTCTCTCCCCTCCCTCCTGTGCCTCCTGCTGTGCATTTTTTTTTTTTTTTATTCTTTCTCTAACATATGTTATTTATGTATCAATTGTGTATTTGCTTTTGCTGTTGTATTGCTATGTGTGTACGGCGGGACATCGAGGGAGGGTAGCGTAGCTTAAATGTGGTCTGGGTCCCCCTTGGTTTCAAATATATATATATTTTTTTAACGTAAGTCCCGCATGGACGGGGGACGGGCCTAGGGAGTGCACGAGTGAAGCTGATGAAAGGCGCCGCTGCGCCTATAACAGCTTCGGGTAAGCGGAGGGAGCCCTCTATGGCTCGGCCATAATTAATTACCGTGACCCTCTACTAATATTATAACACAAAAAAGTCGGACGGGCTTGCCTTACTGGTTGACCCTAGGCACGCCACGGGACCTAGCGAGGTGTGTCAGGATAGAGTAGTGTGGCAGTCCATTCTCTGCCTGCCCCTGCGGTGAAATGGCGTGATAGTTTGTTCTTGTTATTTGTGATTATGTATGAAAGTGAAGCATGGAACTGGCAAGAGAAGGATAAAATTAGAATGAAATCTGTTAGTAGAATGTGAAGAACTTGAAGACCAGTGTTTGTATGGCCTGCAATACCTTGCATTCTGCGTCCCCGGGCGACTGCCCCTGGACGGCGTTATCACTGGCTCCCGTCGACTGCTCTGATCCCAAGTCCAAACTGCCCCCTGGTGGGGTGTGGAATAGTCTAAGTCTTTTTTATGTTGTTCTTTTTCTCGTATATTTTATGTTATCTTATCAATTCTCATGTGCTCCCTTTGCCTTGCCTTTATCCTCACCCAATGACCACCTTTACCTCGCTTCAATCCACCCCTCCACATTTTTTCTCTCTCTCTCCCCCCTCCAGAATGTTTACTCCTCTCGTGACATGTGATAGATTATCTATCTATCACATGTCACGAGAATCAATATAATAGCTAAAAAACAAATTGTATACAGTAATTGGGTTCAAACGACCTGTTGTATAAAAAATTTAAGATGAATGAGAATCTCCCAA
Source organism: Lepidostoma basale (assembly GCA_022606425.2). Taxonomy (NCBI): domain Eukaryota; kingdom Metazoa; phylum Arthropoda; class Insecta; order Trichoptera; family Lepidostomatidae; genus Lepidostoma; species Lepidostoma basale. Next base: position 523,312 of record JAHDVF020000524.1, on the reverse strand, counting down.
GATAAAGGAGAATAAAGACTATTTGATGAGGCCTGTATCCAGCAGTAAATAGATGGTTAGGGAGAGAGCGAGTAGAGAGCTTTATAAGGTTAAATTTAATAAATAAAGCACACATTCGCAGCAAGTATCGGTCCCGAGTTACTCGGAAGCAGAATACTCATCACACCTGCGCAGCGAGGAATGGTCTAAAGCGGAGACGGACCATCTGATGGAGCTGTGCCGGCGTTTTGACTTGCGATTCCTTGTTATCGCAGACCGTTGGGACCGGGCTGCTTTTCGGGATCGCACCGTTGAGGACCTCAAAGAACGCTACTATCACGTATGCGGAGTTCTCAGTAAGGTATGGTTAACTTCATTTTATTATTTATTTTGTGTCAATCATTGGCACTTGCATTCCTGTCATCAACTATTCTTGCTATTTTGTCATTGATTCATGCCATTGATGGACTACACTTTACATTTTTTTTTAGTTCAATCTACATTAGCGCCATCTATTAAGATTGGATTAAGCATTAAGCAGAAGATCTTTATTAACGCAATGTGAAAGGTTACCGCCATCAACATACATTGCTAGATAACGCCTGGAGATGTCTCTCCAGGCATTATCTAGCAATGTTTGTTAATTAAAAAATCAATTTTTAGTTTTGTTTTTTTGTGTTTTTTTTTAATTTGCATTTTTTTTTAGGTGAAAGGCAACAGTTGGTATGGTCATAGCTTGGGAGGTGGTGGAGATCGTCGGCCATTTACGTTTGATGCTGAACACGAGAAGAGAAGGAAAGAGCAGCTTCGGAGATTATTTGACCGGACACAGGAACAGGTACAGCTACATCATCTTCAATAACATTTTATACTATGTATTATTCTCTGATCCTAATGTACTTCTCTAACCTTCTCTGCATACTCACAATATGTTTTATTTATATTTTCTGTATCAATAAAATATGTTGTGTGTTTGCATGTAGAGAAGGTAGTTCTGCATAGCATCAGCACAGACTGTTTTATCTCCCAATATGCATAACCAACTTGCCTCTGGTGATGCCAGTAGGGAGAGCAATCGAACTGCTGAACATGATCGATTCGGAGATCGTCATTTTTTATATCGTTGAGAAACAATGTTCAAAAGGAAAATATTCCAAATATTGGAAAGTATTCTGCCTCATTAGCGTTATACTTGTTCATGTGTTGTGCTCACACAATCGGCGACTTAAATGTTTTTATATTCCTAATGTCTATTTGGTTAAATAAATAAATTTGATGATTATTATTTGAATAAATATAACTATAGTTCGTATTTTTAAAACACTTACCCACCCTACGTATTTGAACGTACGTGATACGTTCACTGTGACTGTACCATTCTGCGGTATCCCGTATCACGTACGCGCTTGAGAAAAAGTAATGTACCTAAAATGTACAAACTGTTAGAGATACGCACGTGTGCCAACAACATTCGAGTACAAGTCTTCATAAATATGATAGTTTTACAAGGGGCAGGTGAAGTGTGCGGCCAAGTATTTGACGTTTCGTAATTTAAAAAAATAAAATTAATATATAATTAAATTTCATTAATAAAAAACCTGCTTGTTTTTTGCACGTTTCTCAGAAAATAACCCAAAGGTAAGGGCGGTTAATTACACTTTTTACAGGCATGTTTTGGTTGTGACCAAACCTTTTTCATAAAAATTTCGTAATTTTGGAATTCCACGTCTTAAGGTTATCAAAGCTTATGCTGTTATTAACATTTTAGATAGAAGAAGAGCAGTCCCTTGTCAACGAGTTGAAAAAGATCGAGGCCCGCAAGAAGGAACGCGAGCGCAAGACGCAGGACTTGCAGAAGCTAATCTCCCAGGCTGATCACGGAACTGGAGGCGGTGCGGGCGGATCGGCGGGAGGGGCTTCCACTCCCGGGGCAGGCGACGGAGCAGCAGGAGGCACTGGGCCACAAGCCCTGGCCCGCCGGCATGACAGGAAGGTGCACAAAAAGAAGGTCCCACCCCACGCGAGACCCATCAAGGCTATTGACACAATTGTAAGACTTTTAATTTTTTTTAAATCACGCTGTTTCATTGGAGGGGTACGCGGAGAGTACTACCATATCCGACAGTCGATTGGGAATAGGAGTTTGGCCTCCTCCACAACAGTCTTCCACTGGCTCCTGTCCCTGGCCATCTCTCCCCATTCTTCAAATCTTTCTAATTTCTCCCAGTATTTTTCCGTATACGATTTTCCGGATAATCAAACAGGCACTAATTCTTAGAACAAAATAAGATGTAAGTGGATTTTTTTTCCTCAGATTGTGAAATTACAAATTTTACTGCAAAAACAAGTATGCATGTAGTACATGTACATAAAAAGGCTTACATTACTCTACAGTACTGGAAAAATAATCAGAGATTATTTTTTGCACAAGAAATCCTAGTCCTTTTTTGGCAGCTAAATCGCGGATTCGTTTTAATAAAAGCAATTGAGTTGAGCTGCTTTTTCTTGCTCTTCAAACCATGATAGCGCAGTTTCTAATGCTGTAAAGGCTTCTCCATGACTGATTCATCATCCTCTTTAGAGCGTTCATCATCATCTTCATCCTCACTCTCTTTTTGTACCAGAGAAACAATTTCATCATCGTTCAACCCACACCCAACGTTGTGTAGGTGTGGTAGGGTAAGCTTAGTCATGGTACAGATTGCTCCATCATCTTTGCTTATCCGGATAATTGACGTTCCGGTTAACTGACATTCGGATAAACGACGTTCTACTGTATAATAGTTATACTAAATATTAAAATATGGTCATACATTATCTGTTTCTATTTATAATCATAATGATATAACAAGAATATTCTATTCTAAAGAGATAATGAAAAATGTTTAATTTTTTTTTTGTTATATTAACTGTTATGCACTTATTTTCTTTTGCGCTACTTGTCAAGTATATTTTAGTATTATTTATGAATTTTCCTGTTAAACAGAGCGTGGAAGGTGCCGGAATTCGTTTCCCTGAAGCTCGGGGTTCTGGAGTTTGGTTACGTTCACAAAGGATGAAGCTGCCCCCCGGAGTAGGACAGAAGAAAGCCAAGGCTATCGACCAGGCGCTTCAGAATCTCAATATTGGTATATCCTGTTTTTTTTTAATATATAAAATCAAACAATGTCTAGTCCAGTTAATTTATTTGCCCAAACTGACTAACAAATAAAATCAAAGTTCGGCCGCTATCATTTGAGGCTTGGGGCCATAAATCATTTCCCTATGTCTATCTCGCTTGCACTTACGGGCCTTATGGAGCGGTTTAGGGGTGGGCGTAACAATAAAATAAATATATCTATAAGTAACGTTTCTTATTGTATCTTGTTCATAAACTTTAAGAGTTAACAAAGTTTTGATATTAAACTATATTTACGGGTGCTATGTGCGTTTAAATTAGTATGAAATTAGTGACTTCAAGATACTAAATTAAAAAACAAGTAAAAACCGAAAAATTGTTGTATTTAAAAATTGTATACTGTATGTTTATAAACACAGAAAGAAAGTTAAGTATAAAAAACAAAGTGGATCATATTGTAGCCCTTAAAGGAGCCGTTTATATTACAAAAAATGTATCAATCCTCATCGGAGTCTTCTTCATCAGTGTCTTCTGCCAAATTTATTATAAGCGGCGCGTGATCTCTAATAAGAGCTTTCCGTAGGTCACTGTATTGAAGTTCCTCGGCATGTCTCACACATTTGGCCCAGTCTTCTGGTGTGACATTATCGATGGCTCGGTGGAGGTGATTTTCAACATCTGCTATCTTGAATGTATTATTATTATTTGCAACTCTCCCTTTACTTGTGCCCAAATTAATTCTATTGGGTTATATTGACAGTGATATGGAGGCAGCCGTATTACTTCGTGGCCTCGTTCATTTGCCAGATTGTCTAAAGCGTAGACCTTCTGCGGGTTACTGGCTTTTACTTTTCTTATTAACTCTTCTATAATTTCTCTGCTGGAATATGGAATGTTTTTCTTTGTTAACCATTCTTGAATCTCAGCTTTTCTTGTGTTTCTTGTGGGTATCTTTACCAACTGCATCAAATGATAGCTTGCGTTATCGACGATTTTAACTGAGGTCCACTGTCGCTCTACTCACACCACAAATAAACGCGGCCGTGCATACGTTGTGAATCACTGTTCGAGTTTGAGGGCTAATATCGCCATGTAATTTATTCAAATCAACGTTAGAAAATAAACTATCCATAGTGCGCAACGAGTGGTGACACACGAATGTATTTATTTAATTGCTGTAAACACATTTATAGCAACAACAAAAAAAACACGCGCTGCAATTGGTAAAGACCAATCATTAGTGACCCATCGTACATATCATAACGTACAGATCATTATAAAATCATTATAGTCGATCGTATCGTATATCGATCGACAAAAAAATCGATAACGGTCGCTTCCCATCCCTATCTCTATTGACATTTATGGCCGCAAGACTCAGTTTAAAACGGCCGGAGTATAACCATCACAACGTCTCCCTAAAGGGACGTGCAGAAATAATGGACCGCCACACTGTCCTTTCCTGACATCCTTCTCACTGCCACTTTCCAAAAGGATTCACTGTATTTCATCCTCATTTGATGAAATATTACAAGCACGACGAGCTTTTTTACGAGTGCGTTCGGCCATTTTGGAGGTATTGACAGATGTTAAAATATCGTGATATTTTGTAATAAATAATGTGAAATAAATTGTAATTATTATAAAATCAGTAACCGAAATATACTTATTTATGTCATTTTTATGAATAAAGTTATTGTCATTCAGTTTTAATGTAAAAAAAATCACTTCAAAGACAAACCGGTGAATCGCCGGCTTTTTGAGTCAGTGACAAATTGACCTTGGCCGGTGATTGGCCGGCTTTGTGTTGCAATGAGTTAAAACTAATATTAAAAAAAAATCTAATATTTTTTCTTTAGTCAAAACCTCGTTCACGATAAAAGAAACATTTGTGTCCTAATTAGGATTTCTTATTTCAGAAACTAATCCACCTCCAACGGGTGAAATATGCCAACATTTCAATGAACTGCGATCGGAGTTGTCGCTGGCCCTTGAGCTTCGTGCCGCTTTGGCATCCTGCGAGTTTGACTTGCAGGCGCTGCGACACCAGTACGAGGCTCTAAGTCCGGGAAAGGTACGTTGGTCCTTAGTTTGTCCATTTACTTGGTATTAAATACCAGGGGTATTTTTAAAATAAGTTGTACATATAGTCGAATTGAGGAATTCAGAAACCGAAACGACTTAACACATCTTACAGAACTAACTTGCTTCTGGTTCACTTTCAAATCAAATCAGTTTGTTTTCTCAAAAGGCAATTTACAAGCATTTTTATAGTTTAAGACATCTATTTGAGAACAGGTTTTAAATACCAGGAACACATAAGAGATGTTTCGACTTTAGGAAGATAAGATGCTCTCTAAAGTCAAGAGTATTTGTCTTCTGAACATACTTTCACTAATATGAAAGACAAACCTAGTTGATCATGTTTAGCAGATCAATTGCTCTTCCCACCGGCATCACCGGATGCAATAGTGCCTTATATCTTCTCCCCCTCTTTGCTGGAATATTGGCCTCTTCCATTTTTCTTCACTTGTCCCTGTCTATTATTATTATTATTTTGTTGAATCGCTCTTTACATCATGACAGCATGAGCCAAATCGATGTATAGGGTATTATAGGGTATTATCATAGTGATTCTCGTGACATCTGATAGGTAGCTAATCTATCGACGTTTTATTGTCACGTGAATTCTACACCAGACCAAAGACAGTGTGACAATCACACTGCTCTCACCGGGAATCGAACCCGGAACCTTCGGGGTGGCAGTCAATACCACTCGGCCACGAAAGTATTCTTGTCCTTTTCGCATCCAGGTCGTTCCATCTATTCGGGCAATAGGTGGCCTCCCGGCACTTCTTTTCTTTGTCCAAGGCCTCCATTGAAGTATTCTGGATGTTTCAGTTTCAGTTTATTTCATTTCATCAATAGACATTACAAAATTAATTTTTAAGGCATCTATTGAGAACAGGTAAAATAATATATTGGTAAAATAATAATATACTACCAGAAACGCATGAGAGATGGTTGAACATTAGGAAGACAGGATACCCTCCAGAATTAAGAGTATTTGCCTTCTGAACGTACTTTCACTGATATGAAAGACGTCGATTTCCGAGGAGACCGCGTTCAGCAGATTGATTGCTCTTCCCACCGGTGTCACCAGAGCCAGGTTGGTTCTAGCGGCGGATAGGTAAAACAATCTATGCTGGCGCTGTCGGAGATATCTGTCGGGAACAAAAAGACCTACACCCTCCAGCACGGCTGAGTTTTCAAAATATCCCCTGATAAGCCTAAAGAAATGGGTTATGAGAAACCCGTCTCTTCGAAGCTGCAGAGAATTAGACCCCAACATTCCCAAAAGAAACGCTGTGGGATAGAGCCATGGATAGCTACCATACTCCTTCATGTAGAGATACCTCAGAAATTTTTTCTGAACCCTCTCCAGCATAAGGGAATATCTCGCCTCGTGCGGACTCCATATCACAGAACCACTTTCGAGTCTGCTCTGAACCAATGAATTGTATAGTACTCTGAGCACATTGGGATCTCTGAAAACCCTTCCGTCCATCTGGTACTGTCCTGTCTGACTATATGTCCAGCCGATTGCCACTTCAATTTAGCTGTTCGATCCATGATGTCGGTATCTTTGGTTCGCTGTCTTATATTTCTTCACCGAGCATTTGCCTTTCCATGGATCGTTTGTGTGCTTGCTTAATATGCAAAATTCTTATTTCTTGTTTGTTTCATTTCAGACGCTGACAATACCTGCCTCCATATCTTCAAGTGTCGAGTCGGAAACTAAACCAAACGCTGAGATAATAGATGTGGTCGGCTCTCCTGGAACTCCAGCTAACTGAATAACATTTAAAATTTTAAAACCTTTGACAATTTGATGTATTAATTTGTTTAATTTATGTTATATACCTAGACAGCTGAAATAAAGAAGTTTGTAATAAAGACATTGGTTTTAATTAAATAATCCATTGTTTTGGCTGAAACACTTATGATACCTTAACATTTTAAACTGTTAAATTAAATAACTTTGTTTTTTGTATCACAATTGTATTTTATTTTACGCGACAGCTGTTTCATCAACCTATGTTGACATCATCAGGTGTTACAATAATATATCAAATGTCAAATTTTCGTGATTTTTCAAATCTTTATGTGTATTTGTTCCTATATAATAATTTCTTTGATATAATTTTGAAGTTCTTGCTGAAATTGAGTTAGGTACCTAAATATTTCAATTAAAAGAACGGGTTAGTTACTATTTATATGAGAAAATATTAAAGGTGGAAAATATAATAATAATAATAACAATAAAACACTAATTAGAAGGAACAATTAAGAAAAATCACGAAAATTTGACATTTGATATATTATTGTAACACCTGATGATGTCAACATAGGTTGATGAAACAGCGGTCGCGTAAAATAAAATACAAATGTGATACAAAGAACAAAGTTATTTAATTGAACAGTTTAAATTGTTTTAATTTACAAAAAAAAAATCTGACCTGAAGCTATATTCAAATCAAATCAAGTCAAATCAGTTTATTTTCTCAAAAGACATTACAAACATTTTTTATAGTTTAAGGTATCTATTGAGAACAGGTAAAACATAATAAATATATAATACCAGGAACGAATGAGAGATGGTTCGACATTAGGAATACAAGATACTCTCCAAAGTCAAGAGTATTTGTCTTCTGAATGTACTTTCACGAATATGAAAGACATTGATCTCCGAAGCGATCATGTTCAGCAGTTTGATTGCTCTCCCCACCGGCATCACCAGAGGCAGGTTGGTTCTGCATGTTGGGAGATAAAACAGTTTGTGCTGACGCTCCGGAACATAAAGATGGATAGCCTCCAAGATGACGGAATTCTCAAAGAATCCCCTGATAAGTCTGAAGAAATGGGTAAGTGTGCACCCATCCCTTCTTATCTGTAAACTATTGGTCCCCAGCATGCCCAAGAGGAATGCAAAAGGTGGTATACGCGATGCAAAAGTCTGGGGAAAGATCTGTGGGATATCCCATCGGTGATGGTTCACAAGGAATTAGCACGAGAGGTAGTGTCATTCATGGTAAAGCTAGTGCAGGATGTTGGTAAAATAAACCAAAGTAGGACACAAAATGCCGAACACTATTCTAGTGGAACGGAAGGTCTGATGACTACTGTCAACAGGTCGGCTTCTCCTGGAGAGTTTTAAGTGGTTTCCATTCCACAAGAGCAAATGCTGAGAAGTTCCCGATTGGTCCACTCTAGTATATCCTTCCAGCTCCCAACACTTTTAGATAAATTTTACAGATTAAAATTAATGCAGAAATATCCACTTGAGTAAATGAGGAGTAAACTTATGATGATCTAATCAATACTACAATAAGCACTGAATAAGTGAGAAACCACAAGTTATTTCTTAAAACAAAGTTAAGCCTCCTTTTTCTTGAATAATTTTACATAAAAAAATGTAACAAACAACATTTAGGCGACTCATTTGGAGACAAATCACTTAAAACAAAAGAAATAAAATTAACAAACAAATGTTACAACATTAATAATAATTTGGATGATTTACGAACGAGCAGCCTTACGAATTAGCCATCTCAGAGGCGCTGCAGAAGCTACATGTCACAACTGTATGAGGGCTGCACCTGATGCAATCAATCAGGAAATATTTAAATCAGGATAGGTGGGTTTTAAGTCTCTTTAGGTCTTGCAGGAAGATTGTTCCAGGCATTAGCGTTCCAGCAAGAGCTGGCTATAGTGAAGGGTCGGTCTTCAAAGGTGACAGCGTTTCAGTGCAGACTATCTGCCCTTCACAAAAGACATTATTGATCACAATATATTCGGGTTCTCTGTGATATTGAGTTCAAATACATGAGTTGGTGTTATTCAATGCAACGCCTAAATGACCGTCTAGCAGAGATATTGGTTCGCAAATATTGCAAAAACTTTGGGCACATTCCCTTCATAAATCATCCCGATATAAAACACAACTCGCTTGAAATTTGGGTTAGCACATGTGGGACAACATTGCTTGCATGACACGATGTGTGGTATGAATGTTGAGGAAGCGAGAGAGAAGTATGTCAGGAAATAACAGTGTGGCGGTACATTCTTTTGGCCTATCCCTTCGGAAGACGGTGTGATGGTTAGTTAGTTAGTTTTTTCTAGAATTGATCCTAAATATAATATGTTGACATCATTTAGATGCTACTTTTTCTAGTATAATAATATAGGTATGGTTTTCGCCGCCCACTGACATTAAAATATCCACACCAATATTTAAACTGGTCTATCTACTGGCATCACTAAATGCTGGTTGGTTTTGCGTGACGGAGTGTAGAACATTCGATGCTGGTGTTGCTGTGAGTAACAAATAGACCTATTTGTTCCAGAGAATGTAGTGGTTCTCAATTGAGCCCCCAATCAAATTGAAAAAATGTGTCACTGAACTCTTCTCTCTTCAGTTTTGTGACTTTACCTGTCCGGTAGTGAGTTCTTTTGAACTCGACAGAATAAAAAGAATTCAATGTCAAATCATAGAATATGAAATTATAATACATGTTTAAGCTCCTAAGTAGGAACTACTAAAAAAAATCAATATAAAGCAATTTAGAGGGAAAAAATAAATGCTTTTTCATAAACAGTCAACCATCGGTCTATCAGAACAGATCGTTAATTTATTTAACACAATTGGGATAACATCAAGATAAATGAGATGCAAAAAATGTTTTTTTATTTTCACATAAAGTAATCAATTTTTATTTTTATTGTTAAATTACACATAAATCGCAGCCTAACATTAAAAGGTTGACAAGCGACATGAGAGTGATGACGTCACGGAATACTTAAAATGTGACTTACTCCGTCGGTATTATAGTTACATTGCTAAAAACTTCGAATATGTTTGATAAATGGTTCACAGATGTCAGTATTTTCGAAAAAAAAGCAATAAATTATTTGTGGGCGCAACCGTAGCAGTAGGTACTGTCATACCACTGGACAGGTTAATAATAATTTGAATTAAAGTTCTGTATATAATTGGCAGTGATAATGAACATGTAACATGAATTATTGTACAGATATCTGGACTTGTCCAAACTAATTGCCGAGTTCAGAAGTTTTAGCAAATAACGGACACACGAGATTTGATTACTTCTGGGAATAGAGGATACGAAAAACTTACATAGGGTGACCTAAAAGGGTAATAACTCTACAACCTAATAAAAATTAATCGCCTATAATTAGAATTTACGGTCTGTAAAACTGTTTATACTAAATACATTTTGCTAGCCTAAGAAAATGATAATGACATCTGATAGAACTGAAAATAAATAGTTATATTAACGTGCGTTTAGTTTCAGCTTACATGTGAATAACGAACGTTTGGAAACATATTTTCTCAAAACTATGATATTTTGCACATATTTTGCACAAATGACTCCACCCCAATCTTGCCTCAATTTTTTATGTTTATGTTCATTGTTTATATTGTACCTTCTTTGTGTTTAAAAATTTTTTTTTTTGTATTCTATAGTCATAATTGTAATTATACTGTGATGTTTATGATTTAAAAAAAAAATTAAATTGAATTGAATAAAAAACAGTAATCTTTATAAGCATCAAATAGACATTCATATAAACTTTTTTTTTGTTTATTTTATATAGGTATTGCATAATAACGAATGTACCTATTACTAATTTAACTAACTAACTAACCATCACGCCGTCTCCCCAAAGGGGTAGGCAGAAAGAATGGACTGCCACACGTTTCTTTCCTGGCATATTTTTCTCGCTTCCTCAACATTCATACATCGAGTCATGCACGCGCGTCGATTTCTCTGACTCCTCACATGGCCGACATTCAATATTTGATTTATATGATCGTGCCACGTTTTCCTCGGTCTTCCTCTATTTCTGGTTCCATTTACATCATTAACATATAATTTTTTACCATTCTTTCTTCATTCATTCTTTCCATATGTCCAAACCATCTTAATGATCCTTTCATTATTTCGTTCATGACACTATCATTCGCACCGCATTCACTTATATTTTCATTCGACACTCTATCGTACACAGAATATCCACACATTCGTCTAAGAGATCTAATTTCTACTGTATTTATTCTACTTTCATCCTTCTTTTGCCAGTTTCATGCTTCGCTTCCATACATAAGGGTCGGTAGAAGAACACCATTACTAATTTATCAATAGATATGATTATATTTTACTACGAGTGCGTGTTCTTGTAGATCTATATTATATCAATGGTATACTAGTATATATGCAAGTCGTCTCCATTGAATATTTCCTTGGGAAATTTGTTCACCAAGAAAATGTCCGTGTTTTAATTTGGCGCGGGCGGCAAGATGCCTAAGGAAGGCCGATAAGTGCCAGTTTACATTGATTTCTGGGAATGCGTATAAACCGGATTCGGGTTAATATTTTATTCGATGTATACGAAGTTTGACAAAAAAGAAACGACAATTTTGGTTTACAAAAATATTTCTTCTTTTAATATAAATATTTATTAGAATTCACGTGCAAAGCGAAACAAGTAATTTCTATGTTTTCATTCACATAAATGATTTAATGTAGATTTTACACAATTGTTTAAGAAATCCTCATCATCATCATCAGCCTTTAGTCGTCCAATGCTGAATACAGGCCTCCCGTGCTGAAAACGAAAGTTACTAGAATTTATTTGTAACTTCATAATTATAAATGTCATAGTGAAAATAAGTCTTCTTCTTCTTCTTCTTCTTCTTTTGATAGATCTGACGATCTGTGACACAGAAATCATATCTCGTCGGATGATGAGATCCAGCTGTCCCTCCATCTCTTAGGCGGTCTTCCAGGTGGGCGGTGTCCGGAAGGGATTTCATAGGCGGCTGTATATGCGAGTCTGTCACCATCCATTCGGGCTACATGGTCCCTCCAGTATCTTCTTCTGGATCTACTCCACTGAACGATATCCTCTATTTCGCAGATTTTCCTTATGTCTGCGTTGCGGACATGATCTCGGAGGGTTTTTCCAGTAATTGATCTTAGGACCTTCATCTCCGATGTTCTAAGTAGTCCCTTGGTTCGCACAGTGTCAGCCCGCGTCTCTACAGCGTACGTCATGATGGGTCGCACGCATGTTTTGTAGATTCTGATCTTGCTGTCGATACGCATGTGCTTGTTTTTCCAGACCAGATTCTTCAGGCATCCTGACACGGCAGAGGCTTTACTGACTTGTTCACGTACTTCGGTATAAAGGTCACTTTGGCTGCAGATCTCCACTCCCAAATACCTGAAACTCATCACCTGCTCCACAGGTATATCATCAACAGTCAGTTTACATCTTGCAGGTTGCCTAGATATAGTGAGACTTTTTGTTTTGTTGACTGATATAGCCATATTTAGCCTTTGGGATACTGTGTGGAATTTGTACAACATTCTTTGCAGGTCATCTTCAGACTCTGCTATAAGTAAGTTAATGAAAATAAGTAAGTTAATTTTATGTTTAAAATAAAATGTTTTTTACTGACCAAAAAATGCCTTTGATTTGCATAATAACACTTGTTCTGCATTGGGTGAGTCGATTTGACTTATTATTAGTAATAAGATACCTACAATTGACATTATTTGGCATGTCATATTTGTTGACATTAAAACATGCGATATTTGTTGACGTTATTTTACATACGATAAGTATATTTTGTCATTATTTGAAATGTAATATTTATTGACATTATTTGGCATGTCATATTTGTTGTCATTAAAACATGCGATATTTGTTGACATTATTTGGCATGTAATATTTGTTGACATTAAAACATGCGATATTTGTTGACATTATTTGGCATGTCATATTTGTTGACTTTAAAACATGCGATATTTGTTGACATTTTTTGGCATGTCATATTTGTTGACTTTAAAACATGCGATATTTGTTGACATTATTTGGCATGTCATATTTGCTGACATTAAATCATGTGATATTTGTTGACATGCCATATTTGTTGTCATTAAAACATGCGAAATTTGTTGACATTATTTGGCATGTAATATTTGTTGACATTAGAACATGTGATATTTGTTGACATTATTTGACATGCCATATTTGTTGACATTAGAACATGTGATATTTGTTGACATTATTTGGCATGTCATATTTGCTGATATTAAATCATGTGATATTTGTTGACATTAAAACATGCGATATTGTTGACATTAACTGACATGTGATATTTGTAGACATTATTAGACATGCGATATATGTTTACGTTATTTGACATTATTTGAAAAGTAATTTTTATTGAAATAATTTGAAATGTTATATTTATTTATTGACATTATATAACATTGTTTTATGTTTTTTTAGTTAATTTTTAGTAATACATTACTCGTTTCTATCATATGAAACCGTTTTAAATATAATTATGTTATTCTACTTTAGACATTAGCCAGATTACTCATGTTTATTGGTCACGCGATTCTTAGTCACGTAAAATATACGTGGATTATTTTTTCCTTAATATTTGGTACCTGATTTTCTATCGGACTTTCAACAGAATTTATACGCAAGTAATTAAATTATGTTGAAAATATTTCTTTATTTCTATTATTTGACTAGAAGCGTCCACTAGCAAGGAAAATTCCACAAGTGAATATCATGGTGTAAAGACCCTGCAGCAAAAAACAAAACATTCTTCTCTCTACTACCAGCGCTCAAATCAAGAAACGTTCACTGGAAAACCAAAATCATCCTGTATAAAACAATCATCCGAACAGTAGTGACCTATGGATGTGAGGCGTGGACAATGACAGCGAAATCCGCAGAGCAACTGGATTATTTTGAGAGAAGGGTGCTGCGCAGAATTCTGGGACCTGTGAATGACGGTGAATGCTGGAGAGTGCGGCATAATGACGAGCTGCACCATATTTACAAAGCTCCCAGTCTCTCCACCTTGGTCAGACTGAATAGACTGAGATGGGCCGGTCGCGTGCAGAGGATGCCGTCATCGCGAACCCCAAAAAGATTGCTGGAGTGGCACCCAGGTGGTAGAAGACCAATTAGACCACCAAGGCTGCGATGGGAGGATGAAATTGGGGGAGATGGGACGAATTTGTTACGAGTGTCAGATTGGAGGGTCGAAGTGGAGGACAGGAGGAGTTGGAGGCGAAGAATACTGGAGGCTAAGGCTCGATATGGGCTGTAAGACTATCGAAGAAGAAAGACCCTGCAAGTAAATTTTCGCAGGTGTTACTAGCTTGCAAAACTTGCTGCGTGGAAAAACATACCTCACTGTTTCCTTCATTCGTTATTAGAATGTTTACAAAATTGTTACAGTTACATCTAAACAGATATATTTTGAAGAATTAATTTAACTAAACTAAAGCATTTGATAAAACCTTATTATTATTATTATTATTTTGTTGAATTGCTCTATACATCATTACAGCGCGAGCCAAATAGATTTAAATGGTGTAACTATCATATCGATTCTCGTAACACTTGATAGGTATGTAGTTAACCTATCGTCATTTTACTGTCACGTGAATTCTTCACCAGACCAAAGACAGTGTGACAATTACAATGCCATCGCCGGGAATCGAACCCGGGACCTTCAGCCTGGCAGTCAAAGCACTTACCACTCAGCCACGAAGGTCGTCGTATATCGTCTTCCCCGCCCATTTTTCTCAGTTATCTCATTTCTACTGCATTCTTTCTACGTTCGTCTTTCTTTTACCAGTTCCATGCTTCTCTTTCATACATAAGGATCGACACAAATACCATTGTGCATTGCCATATTAGCTTTTTAGGATAGGCTTTTGTTTGTAATGACAACTTTAAGTGCACGTGTGGGGCATATGAAGATTTAAATTTTGTTTGTAGCAATTCTTATGCACTATAAAATCTTATCATTATTATATTATTAACACTAAAGTATTCTTGTAAGCCAAGATTATCCTCTTAGCAAACTTCACCCTTAAATATTTAATTTGATTCCCATTGTTTTGTCAAGTATTATGTTAACCCAGAAATAGCTGTTAACACGAAGTTAATGTGGTTTTTACGATAAGCATAAAATTAACACGACTTTTACTACAAACAGACGAATTTCTCGTATCGTGAACATTACTTAGTGTTCATGAGTTTATAAAATATTCTTATGATCCCATTCAAAGATATCATTACGTTTTTTTATGATTTTTCACAACTGTGAGGACTTTTTGTAACGCATTTGTTCTCACAATAACACATTTAAGTTCTCACAATAACACACATTATGATCTTTCTAAGAATACATTATTTATATTATTATTTTGGGTATTTAAAATTCAGGAATACTGAAATAACAAAAATTATACAATACGTTCCCTATAGGTACAACAAGGTATATATTTTATTTATACGGCTCGAAAGCACTAAATATTTTTTTTCAATATTAATGGAATTTGAAATTCGAAATTTGAAAAAACGAATTTGTGAACAATCTAATCTCAAATTCTTTAACTGGTTATATAACGTTATCTGTACGAGTGTTAGTAGACGGAGTGAACGGTATTAGCTTCTAAAATGACGACCTTCGTGGCAGAGTGGTGAGAGCTCTGATTGTCTACCGAAGGTCCCGGGTTCGATTCCCGGCGATAGCAGTATGATTGCCACGCTGTCTGTGGTCAGGTGTATATTTCATGTAACAATAAAATGGCCATAGATTAGGTACCTATCACATGTCACTTCAATCTATATAATAGCTGAAAAAACAAATTGTATACAGTAATTGGGTTTAAACGATCTGCTTTACACAACATTTTTTTTTAATTCCAACAATAACACAAATTTGCCAAAAAAGGAATTTACATACAGTGTTAACGGGAAACCAGATATTTGAAATAATTGAATAAAAAAATAAATTCCTTTAAATGTGAACATTGTAGAGTATTATATAAAATATTATAGAGTATTGACGACCTTCGTGGCCTAGTGGTAAGTGCATTGACTGCCACCCCGAAGATTCCGGGTTCGATTCCCGGCGAGGACAGTGTGATTGTCACACTGTTTATGGTTTGGTGTAGAATTCACGTGACAATAAAATGGCGATAGATTAGTAATCTATCACATGTCACGAGAATCGCTAAGAAAGCTATAATACCCTTTACATCAATTTGGCTCATGCTGTCATGATGTAAAAAGCGATTAAACAAAATAATAATAATAATAATAATAATGAATAACGAATCCTTAATTGTTATTTTAAGAAAAATCAATAAACAACTTATTACAAATGAAAAAACACGTCTTTTAATTTTAATGTTAGAATATAACATAATATTGAAATATTTTTTTGTTTTTTCTATTCATAAAAAAAGAGCTTGTTTTTTCCCTCTTCTTAACGCGCTGTCACTCACACAATTGCAAATAACCTCCCTGAAATGAACGGAAAATACTGCCCAGTTATTTTAAATTGGTCCACAATATCCAATAGTTCATTCCATCATCGCAACTTTTTGTCATGACGGACATTATATCACCGAAATAAAATAAAACGAGCAATACATGTCATTCCTTTATTTTTAACTGTGCTTATAATTCTAAGAACCCGGGTATTTTTAGATTAAATTATCACTTACACAAAATACTCATATCGCATGTGATAATATGGCTATCCGCTATGTAAGCAGGTAAAAACTAACACAATACCAAAGCCAATATACCGGAGAAAAGTAACTATAATCATCTTTTCCACGTATCACAAGTAGGATATTTAAATACACATTTGTAAAACAATTGAATACCATCACAAACAAACAAACAAACCATCACGCCGTTTCTCCGCAGAGATAGGCAGAGAGAATGGACCGCCACACTACTCTATTCTGACGTCACATCAGTCGAAGGAGGTGGTATTTTTCTCCCTTAGCATATGACCCAAATATGAGACTTTTTAAAATTTTCACACTCGACAACAACTCCCTATTGGCTCTGGCTCTCTGTAGTACGTCTGCAGTACTGACCCTATCGTTCCACGGTGTACGGAACATTCTGCGGTATATCCACATCTCAAATGTCTCCAACCGGTTCATTACATTCGCTTCCAGAATATAACAATAATTGAAGAATGGATAGTTGAAGTAGCGACATGAAACGATAGTTAATGATACAATAATTGAAGTAAGGACAGTTTAAGTATTATAAAAATAAAACATGTATATGAAATAAAGACAGTTAAAGTAATAATAATCGAAATAACAATAATTGAACATCATTAAAAAAAAACTTATAATAATAAAGAATTTACTGCGTATTTTCTTCTGTAGACTCTCACATTGTTCAAATTGTTTTATGATGACTGTGCCATTTTTCTGAAAGAAAATACAGTTTTGGATATATAATAATTATATCACGACGAAATGATATGATGAAGGTAGAGCGGAAAAAAATAATTTGAACAAAATTATGAAAATATAAGTAAATTTGTTTGGAGCCCATAAATGAAATAGAAATATGTATAGAAGGGGGTTCTCACCACATATCCGAGGCTGTTATAGGGCGCAGCGGCGCTATTTCGTCAGCCTCGCTCATGCACTTCCTAGGCCTGTTCCCCATCCATACGGGACTTACATTTAATATATTACAATCGCAAGGGGATGCCAGGCCGCATTTAATCTAATATTTTCTCAGGAAACATTGTACATTTACGATGATAATAGAGCAGGGAGTCAATTTACTAACTAACCATCACACCGTTAATCCGGAGGGGTAGGCTGAGAGGATGCATCGCCAAACTGCTCTGTCCTGACATACCTCTCTAGATTCCTTTACATTCATACATCGTAACATGCACACTTGTCGAGTTTTCCGACTTCGGATGTGGCCACCGTTAAGTATTTGATTAATTTGATCATGCCACGTTTTCCTTGGTCTTCCACGGCTTCTCTTTCCACTCACACCGCTTGTATACAAAATTTGAACCATTTTTCTCTCGTCCATTCGTTCCATATGTCCAAACCATTTCAGGGATCCTTTATTAATTTAACTTATGATGTAATCATCTGCTTTACATTTCTTCCTTATTTCTTCGTTCGATATTCTATCATATAACGTTTTCTCGCACATTTTTTTTCTTCATAAGTTTGATTCTAGCGATTGGATTGCAGCAAGTCCTGCACTTGGGTGTCCAAGGGTCCTTAGGCTATCACTTGGGATTTTAATGTAGTGGTTTCCCGTTGCTTTTCACATTTTTTTTATAAATCAGGAGTTATTTGAACCAATTACTGTATACAACTCTTCGGCTATTGATTTTCATGACATGTGATAGGTAGCTAGTCTATCGTCATTTTTATTGTTACGTGAATCATATACCAAAGAGATATTGAGAATTTTGCCGTCATCGCCGGGAATCGAACCCGAGACCTTCGGTCTGGCAGTCATAGTTCTTGCCACTCTGCCAAGAAGTTCGTTTCTTTTTTTATTCTTCCTCTTTGTTTCTGGTGGTAGGTTGGCACCTTCGGTGTGGCAGTATTGGCTTTTACCATTCTGCCACGAAGGCTTACGTATTCATGAATGTTAACATATATTATAACTTATACCTTTTTTAATTTTTATAAACTCCAAGGATTTCAATCAATAGAATTAGAATTTATTTTACAAAACAAACAAACCATCACGCCGTTTCACCGCAGGGTTAGGTAGAGAGAATGGACCGCCACATTACTCTATCCTAGCACACCTCTCTAGATTCCTCCACATTCATACAGCGAGTCATACACGCACGTCGATTCTTCCGACTTCTAACGTGATCAACCTTTAATATTTGATTAATTTGGTCTTGCCATGTTTTCCTCGGTCTGCCTCGACTCCGTACTCCATTTAAATCATTGACGTATACTTTCTTAACCATTCTTTCTCCATCCATGCGCTCCATATTTCCGAACTAACGCAGCGATCCTTTCATAATTTTGTTCATAATTCCTTCTTCCGCTCTACATTCCTTTATTTTACGAACTAACGATTACACGATTTTAAGATAAAATTTATTTTACGATCTTCAATGTGAGCAGAAAATAGCTCATTATTATGAAGAAGGAATCTGGTCGTGTCCAGGCTTAAACTCAAACCCCCTGGATCAGAAGCCAAGCGTTCTACCCCCTTGACCACCACCCTATGGAAAAAACAAAAAGGTTTCTTATTGTTATACCTTGAGTATAAAAGTTCTAATAGCAGTATTAGTGCAGATAGCATGTAGAATCCTAGCAGCCACTCAAGGGCCGGCCACACTTCGAGGAGGCCCACGCTGACAAAGGCACTGCCCTTGGAGGAACAGGTGGGACGCTTGGCGTACACCATGCGGGCCTCCCTGGTCTGCAATCCAAGCTCTTGGATCTTTCGCAACCTGAAGCATAAACACACCCAGTAAATAATTAATACGAATGAAAACGTCTATTTTCCACCAAACTTCACATGTTAGTTTCAATCTACACACTAGCGCCATCTATGAAGATTGGATTAAGCACTAAGCAGAAGATCTTTTTATTAACGCAATGTGAAAGGCTACCGCCATTAACGTTTTGCTAGATAACGTCTGGAGATGTCACTCCAATTTATATGCTAACTTGGACCAGTTTTTGTTTTTACAACATTTTGAATGTATACAAATACTTGTAGACGAATACTGGATTTTACCCATTGCGGGTTATCAATTCAAGGGTTAATTGTATCTCAATAGAGACGAAGATGCAAATTGGAAACAGAATCCTGGCGCTAGTGTGTAGATTGAAAGTAAACTAATGTGATCTTACTACTGATAACTTCATTTTTGGCAGTGTTGTTTCTTCTTCTTCTTCTCTATTTTCACTTCTATCCTCGGAATTATGTATCAAATTCTAGTGCTAGACGTATGACGTAATTATGATGGTCGCTAAAAATAGTTTACATGCGACGACACTTGAATTTAATTAAGCATGTATAATATTAACAGGACGATTTTTTTTTACATTTGACCGGATTTTTTGTCCTTTGTATCCGAAGTTCGCTATGTAGAGGTCAAATTATATTGAGGTTTTACTGTATTGTGTATAAGTTGTAGCTTTCAAGTTAAGAAACATCCGCATAACAATAAAAATTTGGAAAAAAATGTTTTGTAAAAAAGCACACCACCACAGGCCTAACGCGAATTTTCGTTTTTCCCTAATCCAAACTGAAGTCTGTATGAGAGTAATACTTAAACATTTATGGCCTACCTTTGGTCCTTCAGAGAGTTTAACTTTTCCACCCCCGCCGCCAAAGTTTGCGCGGAAATTATTTTTCCTAAATTTGAGGGACGTTTAATATGTCAGAAGTCGGAATGAGGTAAATAATAATTTTATACCTTTTGTTCTGAATCATGGATAACCTCTGACTCGGATTTTTCTGAAGGGAGAATAACGCAGAGATGAATAATTATTTATTTAAGACTCAAAATGATTAATGTTTTCACATTCTACTGCCGACATGTTTAACAGTACGCGTCCTGTGTTCTTTACACATTTGAACACAGTCAACCAAGATGGAAACGTATGAATAGAAATATGATTTGAGCATAAACAACATTTGGATAGTTAATATAAATGAAAACGTCTATCTTCTAGGAGTTTTATTAAATTATATATAAAATTACATGTTTCGCCCTTCTAAGGCATTTGATAATGCCAAAGAAGGGCGCAACATGTCATTCCATATAAAATTTAAAAAACTCATAGAAGACAGACGTTTTCATTTATATTAATTATTTAATATGGAGTTTCACATCATTGTTAAAAAAAACAATAAATAACATTTGAATAATTGAACGATCATTTTATTAAAATATAAAAAATAAATAAATCTTTGTATTTAACCACAATATGGTTATCATAATTGATGCCAACTAGTTTTGCTTGGACCCAAGCTTCATCAGAGCAGTATAACAACGTTGATGAATCTTGGGTCCAAGCGAAACTTGTAGGCATCAAGTATAATAACCATTCGTGGTTAAATACAAAGTTTTTATTTATCTATTTTATATCATATTTTTAAAATGTCTAACTACAAAGTGAGTGCATCACATACAATTTTTAATTTTTTGAAACTTTGTAACACAATACTTTATTTAAAATAGAAATAAAATTTAACTATCACCCCGTCTCCGCGAAGGGGTAGGCGGAGAGAATCGACTGTCACACTTTTCTTTCCTGACATATCTCTTTCGATTCCTCAATATTCATACATCGTGTCATGTACGCACGTCGATTTTTCCGACTCCTCACGTGCCCGACATTCAATATTTGATTTATTTGATCGTGCCACGTTTTCCTTGGTCTTCCTATATTTCTAGTTACATTTACGTCTTTAACGTATATATTTTTTTACCTTTCTTTCTTGATTCATTCTTTCCATGTGTTTAAACCATCTTAATGATCCTTACATACACTTAATGATACAAATTCTAGAATTTATAGAAAATTATCAAGGGATTCCGAAAACAGATTTCTTAAAAAGGGTTTGAAAGTATTTAATAGCTTGCCGTAAGCCATAAAGGACTCCGGACTATAGTGCATGTCCGGTCACATTTGAAAGTTTTTATTTTATTAAAGGTTTTTTTCAGTTAAATTTCTTCTTTTTGTGTTTTGTGCGTATTTGTTTTTTTAAATTTTGTTTTAATTGATTTAACTTTAATATATTTAAAATGTCATATAGGTACTAGTTGTAAGAAGTTTGTAATTTTTTATAACTAAATAAATAAGTATAAAAAACCACAAATAAACGGTGATCTATAAATCGAAAACAAAAAAAAATGTGGTGGTTGAATAATTTTTATTTTATTCGCCACTCAGTAAAAAGTCAGTGGTGTGCCTTTATGATGGTGCAATATTTTTTATTTATAAAGCTACATGTAATCTTTTAATATATTTTTTTATTGTTTGTATTTAAAATAAAATAAAATAAAATCACTGCACTTTGTTTTTCACCACTACGCGGTTATTTTAATTGCCTACTAGTTTCGCTTGTACCCAAGCTTCCTCAGAGCTGTGTAATGACATTAAATAACAGTTGTTATTACAAAACCCTGAGGAAGCTTGGGTACAAGAGAAACTAGTTGGCAATTAAAATAACCGCGTAGTGGTGAAAAACAAAGTGCAGTGTTTTTATTTTATTTTATCTCAAATAGTGTTTATATATCATTTAAATTTAAACTATTATAACATCTTAAGCTGTGCTTTGTTCCAATTTAATTACTTTTTTTCTATGGCGACTATATAGAGTGCTAAAATTGCTTCCCTAGAGCGGGTTACCCCAGTTGGTAGGTATTTAAACCAGGTAGGTATTTGGTAAATGAGCAATAAATAAAAGAATCCAAAATTTCGATAACTACATTATAAAATTTGACGAATTAGAAGACGAAAAAGAAATTATTAAAAAAAAATAGTCGAAGAGTTTTACGCCACTGTGCAACCGGAAATTAACGTTAACGCCACGTAGGTGGCAGCCATTGCACCCTGTTCGGTAGACCGTTCGTAATACGTTAAGTTGCCATTCCCGCAGGCGCACCGCACTGCTATGTAATTCGACATACCTCAACAGCTTGGGTGGTTATTCAGCGACTGTGTTTTGCTATTGGCTATTAAAAGTTCAACTTGGCACATTATGACATTAAAACCCATAATAAAAATATAGAAGTGGTAGATGAGTATGTGTATTTTGGTCATCTCTTGGCTTTTGGAAGAGGGGGTCAAGTTAAGGAGATTGATAGGAGAATACAGCTCGGTTGGTCTGCATTCGGAAGGCTGGGAAACATCTTCAAGTCGGACATGCCATAGAATTTAAATACAAAAGTGTTGGAGCAGTGTGTGTTACCTGTGATGACCTATGGATGCGAGTCATGGATGTTATTTAAAGAAGCAATGCATAAAATTAAAGTTGCACAACGGGCCATGGAAAGATCCATATTGGGTATCTCGCCAAGACACCATATACCTAACGTGGAGATTAGAAGACGCACCAGGGTCACCGACATAGGGATTCGCATTGCAAGGATGAAGTGGCAATGGGCTTAGCATGTATGCCGACGGGATGATGGAAGATGGAGCCAGAGGGTTACTGAATGAAGGCCAAGGTTGGGCCGAAGAAATGTCAGGAGACAGCCTACCAGGTGGAGCGAAGATATTGTGAGGACAGCGGGAAGAGCCTGGAGAACACTGGCGAGACACCGAGAGGGATGGTTTGGGGGTGGAGAGGCTTAAACCTTACAATGTGGAGTCCTAGATTATGATTTCACTAATAAGTTTTGATAAAATTAAGACGTTAAGTTCTTCTATATTCGCCTTCACTTTGTGTTGTGTACAAATTTTATTTTTCGAAAATGTTGGGTTACAATCAAAACATGTCTGTAAAAAATACGAAGTGTAGTTATATTTGTTCAAAATAAGACGTTTGAAATTACATATTTACGAAGTTTTTAAGAATTAATACAACGTTTTTATAAATTTAGTTTTATTTTTCTCGATATGTTTTTACACCCTTATCATCGGAAGAACAGTATCTAAAAAATATGTTTTAAGAAGAGAAAAAAGTTTGATTCAATGTTCACAATGACACAAAAAAGGCCCCATTCATATTAAATATTTTATATGGAGTTTTACTTGAAATGGTAAAAAAATTATATGTTAATGATGTAAATGGAACCAGAAATAGAGGAAAACGTGGCACGATCAAAAAAATCAAATATTGAATGTCGGCCATATGAGGAGTCAGAGAAATCGACGCGCATGCATGACACGATGTATGCATGTTGAGGAAGCGAGAGACATATGTCAGGAAAGAAAAGTGTGGCAGTCCATTCTTTCTGCCTACCCCTTCGGGGAGACGGCGTGATGGTTAGTTAGTTAGTTAGTTACATAATTTTTCGAGAAACAATTGAAAAAATAATCTAAGTGAAATAATATTCCACCAATTTGTCGTTTAATAAAATGCAAGCCTAAGAGTTCTTACCCATTTTTGAACATCTCCCTGAAGGAAGAATTCTTCTGGATGGCATACCACGGGTCTGTCATCTGAAGATAGAAGATCTCCTTCAACCCGCACTTTTCTTCTTCTAAAAACGTATCGCTGATCAGTCTATAGCCTGATCCGGTTTCCACGTAGAAAGCAAAGAATCCCTGTAACAAAAAATATAATTACATCTAAACAAACGGACTGCGACGGAAATGATTAAAGACACTACGAACATAATGAATACTTCTTCTTCTTTTTATTCTTTGCTAGCCTTCTTCCCCCCACTGCTGGATATTGGTCTCTTCCAATTTCTTCCACTCGTCTCTATCCTGCCCCATTTGTATCCAAAATTTTCCAACCCTTTTGACAATATCATCGGTCCATCTCATCGGTGACCTTCCGACACTTCGCCTATTTATCCATGGTCTCCAACTGAGTGTTCTGGGTCCCCATCTGTTGCCACCCTGTCTAGCCAAGTGTCCAGCCCATTGCCATTTCAATTTTGCCACTCGGTCCATGACGTCAGCAACCCTGGTGCGGCGTCTGATTTCTTCATTCCTTATGCGGTCACGCAAGCTCGCACCAATTATCTGTCTTTCCATGGAGCTTTGTGTACACTTGAGCCTGTGGACACTTTTTGCTGTAAGAGTTGTCGTCTCTAGTCCGTATGTCATCATGGTTACATTGAAAAAGTTCCATCTACAATCTCTTCTCGAAGAAATATGTACTAACGGAAATTCGACAATTTGTTTACCGGGAATTTTTCAAATATCACTATGGATTAAATTCCTGTGATGACATCCAGTTTTCTCTCCGTCCTTTCGGTGGTCGTCCTGATGGTCGACGGTTCTCTAGAGTTTTAGTGCATCACGATCTTGGGAAGCCTCGCTGGGTCCATCCTCTTGATGTGGTCCCTCCAGAATCGTTTTCTCTGTCTACTCCATCTCACTGTTATTAATATTGCAGATTCTGCTAATATCTTCGTCAAGTGTCCTATCTCTAAGATTTCGTGTTTTTATTTTTGATGTTTTCAGTAAATGTTTCGTTCTGACAGTGTCTGCTCTAGTATCGATTCCACAAGTCATAATAGGTCTGATGATTGGAGGATTGAAGGCGTTTTGTTTTAGCCACGTTTTTTAACGAAGAAAGAAGGTGATAGATCGAACCTTTTCAAAGCAGTCTCACGTATTCTCGTGACATGAACACCTTTATTTGTATGATAACGTACATTCGGAAACTCAAACACTTAAAACGAAAGAAGCTTTTGTTTAATTCACCGGTTAAGTTGTCTGTAGGAGGTCCCAGGGACATAGAAGCGAATGCGGGACCCGGGCAGCCTGAACTTCGCCTCGTTAAACTTTATTGAAGCCTTTATGTGAACTTTATCTGCAATAAGCAGTGAGCGTTTCATATTTTCCGCAATAACGATGTATTTCCATACTTCACGCGATAAAAGCCCTAATGGCAACAGAAATCGACTGACATTGTACCGTACGTGTGTGACTTTGTATTGTAATGGCTCACAACACACGTGTTGGGGTAGATGTTTTGACGCGATCCCAAAATCTAACGCAAACATTTAGTTGATACATACATACATACATAAAAATATATAAATTCTATATAATTTAGCGATAATGATAGCGCTTAAATATAATATTTAAAGTTAAAGCGTTAACACTGTGATTTTCCATTGTTAATTTGGGAGGAAAATGAATTAGAACTTTAATAAATGGCTCTCATACTTCTAATAGGTTATTATAATTAAACATTTCCTTATTGTATATATTTCGTCATATTGCACATAGGTTTAGAGTTTCGACCGGCTTCGGAAGCTCGCTGCCATCTTCAGGTACCATATAATACAAATTTAGCTCCAACCACAGATAAATTATTGTTATTCGTAAACCGACTTCGCGATTTGTTGTATCGATGGCAAATACTCACTATATTTTATACGAAATATTACTACTCTTTACGTCCAAAAATTAGAAAGCATTTAAAAAAATTGATATTATGTTTACAGTAATTACAAATATTTATTTTATAAGCATATATTTGTAACATATATACAACCTCCAAAAATTTGTCTTACATGGTCATAAAGAAATAGGTGGAATGGGGAATGTTGTAATTACATAAAGCGTGTGCTTAACCCAACCAATGACAGGTCATAAGTCCTGTAAACACCTTGATCAACCATATTCAGTTTCCAGTTTGCATCTTCGTCGCTATTGAGATACAATTAAATTTACAGTAATTTGTAAATAATACAAATAAAAACGTAATACTGAAAATTACGTGTTTACGAGGTATTAACAAATATATTTATTATTAAATATGGAGAAGTTACAAAAAATAATTAGTTTTATATGGAAAAAGTAAAGTAATTAAACAAATTTTGTTATTATTTAATTTTTATGTATACATTCATATTAACGATTACGAATTGCTAGTTATTATAAAGGTTCAAAGTGGTTGAAACACAAAACAGGAAAAAGAGATAAAAAAAGATTTATGTAACATGTCTCATGGGTGACATCATCTTTAGGGTAAGTTTGAACTACACTATATTATTTAATCACTTTGCACATTTGAATAGTTATTGCCCGTTATGTTTAATACCAATTGGGATCAAAAATTGACTTTTTTAATACTCTGCACTATTGTAATGATCAGTCCTTAATTTAAAACGTACAAGCTTTTCTCATGCATAATTAAATTATGCTTTGAAAGGAAATATGTTAATTTGAATTACGTAAAAAAAATGAAAGATAATATTATACAATTTATGTTATTCTTATCCTTTTTCTTCTTTCGGTGTTGTATCAGGTCCCTCCAACTTTGGCAATCAGGTTCGGAACTCTTGTTTTTTCTGTCCACTTTTTGATGTTCTGCAGCCAGGACAGCTGCCTTCTACCAACTCCCCGACGTCCCTCCACTTTACCTATTAATATCAGTAGAAGGAGGTGGTATTTTTTTCCCCTTATCACATGACCCAAATATGAGACCTTTCTAATTTTCACACTCGACAACAGCTCTCTATTGGCTCTGGCACTCTGCAGTACGTCTGCATTAATGACCCTATTGGTCCACGGTATACGAAGCATTCTGCGGTATATCCACATCTCGAACGCTTCCAACCGGTTCATTACATTCACTTTCAAAGTCCAGGTTTCGTAGCCATATAGAAGAATAGACCATATATATAATAACATTTAATCATTATTTGTCGGTGTTTCAAGTTAATGTTCTCATTTTATTAAATGCAGCTTGTGCAACGTCAATTCTGCATTTTATTTCAATGTCCGGGTCAAGCGCTTTAGTGATAATGCTGCCAAGGTATTTAAATTGGTCGACCATTTCAACATTCGCACCATTCAGTTGGAGAATGGATGAAGAATAGTTAAGTCGCCCAAATGTCATTCATTTGGTCTTCTTAACGTTGATTTTCAAGCCCAGATCCTCTCCTGCTATACAAATTGTATTTAGGAATTCTTGAAGATCGGGTATACTATCAGCTAAAATAACTGTGTCATCTTATCCTTATAAACGTATAATTTACGCTTACCTTTCGTACGTTTTTGATCCCCTCAACAGCAGTGATAAACTTGGGGTTTGCTCCTTTGTTAGATATCTTGTGTTCCCAAACAGCTTTTAGTATTGGTTCTGTTTGCATCTGTAAAAAAACAATGATTAATAAATGTATTGTTTATATTCTCTAGGATCTTGGGTACACGTGTCTCATACAATATAATTAAACTTCCCGAAAACTGTATTATTGTTTTGTTTCAAAACAGATGTTTCTATTAATATATTATATTAGTACTAGCTAACCCGGCGAACTTCGTACCGCCTCAGAATCAATAAATGTTGTGTTTACTTATTAGCTAAATTAAATTGAGTTATTATTGTTATTTTTATATACTTTGTATAACACTCACTTTTTAAACAAATGAAAATTAAATATCAAACATGTTTCGAACTACCTAGCCCTTCCTCAGTGATATTATATAGATATTTTAAATATTATAAAATTGTTTACAAATATGATCAGTTTTGACAGATGTTATAAAGATTTATTTTGGAACGTTTATGATTTTTTTATAAAAAATATTATGAATAAATTGAAAATTTAAAATAATGATCGAAATTAAGTTATTTATTATGTCAAAATGAATACTCAAAATGAATTCACTCTCCCATCTCTGTTTACAAGAGATGGGAGAGTGGAGAGGGATATTGAAAGAAGGGTTGGGGCAGGCAACAAAGTGAATGGTGCACTTAAAGTTGTCATCGCAAACAAAAACCTATCCAAAAAAGCTAGAATGGCAATGCACAATGGTGTTCTTCTACCGACCCTTATGCATGGAAGTGAAGCATGGAACTGGCAAAAGAAGGATGAAAGTAGAATAAATGCTACTGCATTTATTCTAAGAGATCTCATTTCTACTGAAATGAGATCTCTTAGACGAATGTGTGGATACTCTGTGTATGATAGAGTGTCGAATGAAAATATAAGAAGTGAATGCGGTGCGAATGATGGTGTCATGAACAAAATAATGAAAGGATCATTAAGATGGTTTGGACATATTGAAAGAATGAATGAAGAAAGAATGGTAAAAAAATTATATGTTAATGATGTAAATGGAACCAGAAATAGAGGAAGACCGAGGAAAACGTGGCACGATCAAATAAATCAAATATTGAATGTCGGCCATGTGAGGAGTCAGAGAAATCGACGCGTGCATGACACGATGTATGAATGTTGAGGAAGCGAGAGAAATATGTCAGGAAAGAAAGGTGTGGCAGTCCATTCTTTCTGCCTACCCCTTCGGGGAGACGGCGTGATGGTTAGTTTGTTAGTTAATTAAGTTCCATAAATGTTCAAAAATCTAAATGAAAAGTATTTGAATTACATAATCAATACGAATGAAAACGTTAGTTTTCTAGAAGTTTTATTATATTTTATGGGAATGACATGTTTCGCCCTTCTAAGGCATTATCAAATGATATTTGATAATGCCTTTTCAATGTTTTAATAGTTATTCTGCTATTCGGGCGGGGACAAATCCAACAAATCAAATATCATTAAAATCGGTCCAGCCCTTCTTGGGTTATAAAACTGACATGACTTTGTTTTATATATACTCGTATATAGATTACAATAAAAAAAACTTTGATTTAACTACGGTATGTTTATTATAATTTATGCTAACTAGTTTTGCTTGCACCCAAGCTTCATCAGGGCAGTATAACAACCGTTGTTATACTACCCTGTTGAAGCTTGGGTCCAAGCGAAACTAGTTGGCATCTATTATAATAACCATATTGGTTAAAAACAAAGTTTATTTATTTACTTTTTATATTTTTAAAATGTTTAACCACAATGTGAGTGCTTCATATGAATTTTTTTATAACAATAGTTATTTATAATAATATAAAGTTTTAAATCATTATTTAATTGTATCTCAGTAGAGACGAAGATGCAAATTGGAAACTGAATATAGTTTATCAAGGTGTTTACAGGACTTATGATCTGTCATTGGTTGGAAGTCATAAGTCCTGTAAACACCTTGATCAACCATATTCAGTTTCCAATTTGCATCTTCGTCTCTATTGAGATACAATAAAATCATGAATTGATAACCCGCAATGGGTGAAATCCAGTATCCGTAAAAATATTTAAAATCATTATTCAAGAAACAATAGTTACAGTGATAACACTGTATATTCCTTAAGTTAATATGTAGATTGAATGTTTAACATAGCTATTAAGAGACAAGTCCTTGTAAAGTACCCCGCAGTAAGTGGGTATGTATCTACGTACTTCCACGTGTAAAATTGATGAAGTTATGTTACGTTATCAAAGTTTCCACCGCTTTTCTAAACTATTAGGAGCACCCTAGTATAAACCGTGCCCTCGGCAATTTTGCCCTTGTATGTGAATACGCCCGAATTTAATTTCGACCGTTTAAAAATTTCACAATTAATAACTAAATCAAATTATTAATTTGTAACTATAAATCTAATTATAATTGTATTTGTTTGAGTAAATAACTGTACGCAAATACCCTACTCAATGAAAGTAGCTTAGGATATAATATTAGACCAGAGACATTTTCAGGTATTATGAATAAAATTATGAAAGGATCGCTGCGTTGGTCCGGACATATGGAGCGAATGGATGAAGCAAGAATGGTTAAGAAAGTATACGTCAATGATGTAAATGGAATACGGAGTCAAGGCATACCAAGGAATACATGGCATGACCAAATTAATCAAATTTTAATGGTTGTTCATGTTAGAAGTTGGAAGAATCGATAAAATCCATAGTTGCACAATAAGAATTGATTTAAAGAAAACATAATATTTAAAATATAAAAAAACTTGAAGATTATGAAAAAATAAAAATTAAATATACTTATTCATACGTAATTTTGAAACAAGAAAAACTCTCATTAAACGAAATGGTAAATTTGGTTTATTTAAAATTTTCATATGAATCGCTCACTTTGTGGTTAGACAATTACAAATATAAAATTTAACCACGGTGTGATTATTATAATTGATGCCAACTAGTTTCGCTTGGACCCAAGCTTCATCAGTGCAGTATGACAACTAGGTTATACTGCCCTAGTTTACATCAATTATAATAACTGTACCGTGGTTAAATACAAAGGGTTTCATTATTTTATATTTTTAAAGTTTATTTTAATTAATTATATAATAATATAACTAGCGATTCCTAAATCATTTCCAAGTTAAGAGGTATATTTGGCCCACAACTTTTAGGGAGTGAGGGAGGCATTAGTATTTTAAGGAAAATTATAGTTAATTGAAAGAAAACATTACCAACCCCTAACATGCCCTTAAGATATAGTAATTATGTATGTTATGTAGGGGTTAAAATGGATGGTTAGGTTCGTGGGGGGACGTACCGTGGTGGAAGGTATGTGTACCAGTAAATGCCATGATACGCTATAGTTGCATAACATCAGCAACACTACCATCTAGTCTGAGTCTCTGGCTTCCACGTGCGATATTATGGTCCCGCAAACTCAGGGTGTGGCATATATAACGTACTCGTATGTTGATGTGCTACAGCTAACAGAGAGAGGGCGAATGGCGATTTTGGCGCCACAAAACCTGTCACTCAGCTAAGGGAAGGAACACCCCTACAGAAAAACCCTAGTCGTCCTAGTAAGGGGGTTGAGCGCTAGGCCGCTAGGCTTATCTCGTAAAACAACCAACGTTACTAACACCTCAAGAAATTCGTTTCTTGGTTGTGAGGCTGGAAAAGTATGTTAGCGATAGCTACAAAACTCGCTCATGTAGAGATCCTTTTGTGCCTCTCTAGTATGAGCAAGTACTTCAATATCACTGAATCACATTCGAACCGACACTGAGTTGTATAGTATTTGCAAAATAAACAAAATATGAAGATTTCTAAATTCGAATTATACCAATTCGAATACGTATTCAGTGCAAGTCCACATATTCTTGATTTGACTATTGAATGTCAGCTACTCCAAACTCATCATCATCATCATCGGCTGTCCCTCGTGTTGTTCACGGCTATGGGTCCGAATGTGGTTAAAGAGCCAAATCTTGGACTCACACACTTTGGGACATCCAGAGCAGGGGAAGGCGATGACATTGAAGATGCCACCGTCTCTCGATGATCTTTCCTTTATTCTCCTACTCATTGCGTTGTCGTGTTTGCTTTAAAGTCCTGTGTGCCTTTATGTACTGATATTCTCTATCTAAGATTGTCTCCTGCAGTCTCTTCCTAGCACTCACTATTGATGTTAGGTTAGGTTAGGTTACCTCAAACTACACCAGATACCAATATACTTTAACGTAATATGTACATTGTATGCAGTGGCGGTACTTCCATACAAGCCGAAAAGCCGGGCTTGCCTTAAAAAATCTATACTAAAACGGTGTTTTTTGCGCGTTTGAGCCGTCTACGAATAAAATAATATTTTGAATTTTCGCGCGAGTTAAAGCGATTTAATTCTGACGTTGACATGCGCAGAAATGACCTACGGTATGTTTTGTTCCACTCATGCGCGCCGTATTTTATTTCACTCATACGTACCGTAGGTGAGATGCCCGCGAAGTCGCCTACGTCCACATGTTTTGTTTCATGTTTTCGATGGGCTTCATATTGGGCTTGCAAAACGTAAATGGATCTTTGTCGCACTTACGTATTGTAATAATATAGCTTTACTCCGGCCGTTTTAAACTGAGTCTTGGGGCCATAAATGTCAATAGAGATAGGGATGGGAGGCGACCGTTATCGATTTTTTCGTCGATCGATATACGATACGATCGACTATAATGATTTTATATGATCTGTACGTTATGATATGTACGATGGGTCACTAATGATTGGTCTTTACCAATTGCAGTGCGTGTTTTTGTTGTTGTTGCTATAAATGTGTTTACAGCAATTAAATAAATACATTCGTGTGTCACCACTCGTTGCGCCCTATGGATAGTTTATTTTCGAACGTTGATTTGAAGAAATTACATGGCGATATTAGCCCTCAAACTCCAACAGTGATTCACAACGTATGCACGGCCGCGTTTATTTGTGGTGTGAGTAGAGCGACAGTGGACCGAATAAAGACTGAATTATTGCAATTAGGCAGGCCCTGTACACCAAGAACAAATTTTAAGAAACCAGAAACTGTCACCAATATTGACGATTTTGATAAAAGTGTGTTGAAGCGGACCGTTGGTTCATTTTATGATAGTGGAGAGTATCCTAAAATAGTTTTTTTTTACCTACCTGTATAGTCATAAGCGCTTTGGTTTTATACTGTAATGTTTATGATTTAAAAAAATAAATTGAAATTGAAATTGAAATTGAAATCCGTCCGTGAGAACAATTACCTGATTTTTAATGCCGAAAAAATTCGATGAGAACACTCATGAAGGAGATTGGGTTTAAGTATAAGAAAAATGCCGAAGGACGTAAATATTTAATGGAAAGAACAAATGTTGTTTGTGCCAGAATGGAATTTTTAAGGAAATTGGATTTACTTAGAAGAACAAACGATCAGCGGCCGCGTTTCTATCTGGATGAAACATGGATTAATCAAAACCATTCGGGAAAGCGTATATGGCTTGGAAGCAACGATGAAGGTGGTTTCAAGAATCAGCCTGTAGGAAAAGGTCAACGATTGATAATTTGCCATGCGGGTTCCACAAGGACTGGCCTTGTTCCAGAAGTGAAGCTAATATTTAAAGCGGTAAAATCGAAGGATGCTGATTATCACACAGAAATGGATGGCGACACATATATGGCATGGTTTTCCGCATTCCTAAATGTACTTGAACAGCCCTCAGTTAAAATCGTCGATAACGCAAGCTATCATTTAATGCAGTTGGAAAAGATACCCACAAGAAACACAAAGAAAGCCGATATTCAAGAATGGTTAACAAATAAAAACATTCCATATTCCAGCAGAGAAATTCTAGTAGAGTTAATAAGAAAAGTAAAAGCCAGTAACCCGTAGAAGGTCTACGCTTTAGACAATCTGGAAAATGAGCGAGGCCACGAAGTAATACGGCTGCCTCCACATCACTGTCAATATAACCCAATAGAATTAATTTGGGCACAAGTAAAGGGAGAAGTTGCAAATAATAATAATACATTCAAGATAGCAGATGTTGAAAATCACCTCCACCGAGCCATCGATAATGTCACACAAGAAGACTGGGCCAAATGTGTGAGACATGCCGAGGAACTTCAAAACAGTGACCTACAGAAAGCTTGCTCAGAAAGCGAGATCACGCGCCGCTTATAATAAATTTGGCAGAAGACACTGATGAAGAAGACTCCGATCGGGATTGATACATTTTTTTGTAATATAAACGGCTCTTTTAAGGGCCACAATATGATCTACTTTGTTTTTTATACTTAACTTTCTTTCTGTGTTTATAGACATACGGTATACAAATTTTAAAATTAAACAATTTTTCGGATTTTACTGGTATTTAATTTAGTATCTGGTAGTCACTAATTTCATACTAATTTAAACGCACATAAAACGCATAAATAAAGATTAATATCAAAACTTTGTTAACTCGTTAAAGTTTATGAACAAGATACAATAATAAACGTTACTTATCGATATATTTATTTTATTGTTACGCCCAACCCTAAACCGCTCCATAAGGCCCGTAAGTGCAAGCGAGATAGACATAGGGAAATGATTTATGGCCCCAAGACTCAGTTCATTCCGATTTTACTATAGGTGCATATATACCAGAAGATATCTACATTTTTTTGTATGGATTTGAAGCCGGGCTTTATCACTCTGAAGTATGTTACTATTCGATGTGTCACGAACTTCATTTCTATTGTCAGAATGTTATCTGTCATTTACGTTATGTGCAGAAATGTTATGAAAAGAAAGATTATGTAATTTATTGACAAACTTTTATTTATAATTCGTGTTTCGGTGTTAACAAATTTATTATTATTGTCTATTTACAGCTAATTTCTTCTTAATTATTGTATTATATATTTCTCGTTTATTTGTAAATACATTATTATATTATACAAGAACACGAGTTTGATGACGCAGAAAAATATTTTTTGTATAAACGCGCCTAAAATGGGATTTAAAATCAATGAATTCACGAAATAATTTTTGAAAGATAAAACTCTTTTAATCCTGAAAAATACATTATCGTGACCCTCTACTAATATTATAACACAAAAAGTCGGACGGGCTTGCCTTGCTGGTTGACCCTAGGCACGCCACTGATTGTATAATATAATAATAATAAATTTCGATAATTTATAGAGCGCCATTTTTATGAATTACTCATCTCAAGGGCGCTGAGTATTAGTTTTATTGAAATACATTTTAAAAAGCCAATGGGAGTGCTTCCTTGCCTCCTTCCTTATTCGATTTCATCATTTTCACCTCATAGGAGTCGATGTCGATGCTAGTCGATGGTTAAACATTTTTCGGTAATGCTAAATATTTTTTAGACGTATGGAAAATTGTGCTTTGCCATCTTAGTTATTTTGCTTAGTATAAATGAGATCTCTTAGAAGAACGCGAGATAAAAAGAAATGTATATGATTAAATAGGTTCAGTTCTTGTGGCTATTCCTCTTACGTCTAATGGGAACATTGTTGGAAGGTGATTTGGTGAGGGGCATGATAACTTAGATTTGGGGGTTTTGATTCAAAATTTCTTACGCAAGCCGGGCTTCTGGGGTTCTATGGGAGTACCTCCACTGATATAGAGGTAGACCAAAGAAAACATGGCACGATCAAATCATGACGCGATGAATGAATATTGAGGATGAGAGATAAGTAAGTCAGAAAAGAACAATGTGGGAGTCCATTTTTTCTGCCTACTCCTTTAGAGAGATGACGTAATGATAATTTAGTTATTTTTTAAAACTCACAGGTAGGTAGTGCCTGAAGTAAGACGTGTCATCCACGGCTAGAGGTAGTCTGGAATGAAGCAGGTCACTCAGAGAGCTGATGCTGTTGGAATCTGACTGGAGAAGAGCGACGATGTTCGCTGAGTAGGATGTGAACAGAGACATGGATGCGATGAAAATCATCAGAGTTGCAATGCGACCTAGAAAAAAATAAATATAAAAATTCGGAAGATGTCAATTATGCATAGCAATTTTTTACATTGAAACAAAGTTTTTTCAGTGATCAGAACATTTGATATTCACCATAAAACCTTCTTATTTGTATAATACAAGGTGTCTCAAAAGAAAGTTTATATTTAGTGAATCGATTAAAAATTAAGTAAGCCATTACGGACAGCCTTAATCTAAGGAAATCCACACTTCGCTCGGCGAACTCCTCTGCAATAGGAATATTGGTTGAACCGAAACGTTGCACTATGTATAGTACATATTCGAAGCATTTGCGGTAGCCGGCCGGCTTGGAACTATTTCCCTTCATACCTTAGATCCGGCAGATTTCATATCTAAGCTGAAAACCCATATTTTTCATATTTGATTTCCAATTTAAAACTTGTATATTTCGTTATATTATACTTTCTAAGCCAGAGCCAATAGCGAACTATTGTCGAGTGTGAAAATTAGAAAGGTCTCATATTTGGGTCACGTGCTACGGGGAGGAAAATACCACCTCCATCGACTGATATTAATGGGTATAAGTGGACTGTAACTGATATAAGTGGAGGGACGTCAGGGATTTGGTAAAAGGCAGCTGTCCTGGATGCGGAACACCAAAGAGTGGACAGGAATAACAAGAGTTCAGAACCTGTTCCAAGTGGCGCAGGATAGAGATGCTTTCGGTGCAGTGATCGTCAACGTTAGGGGGACCTGACACGACACCGAAAGAAGAAGAAGATACTTTCTAATCGATCGCGAGTATCAGATGCAGCGTTCATATTAAGATTTTTAGAATTAAAACACGTCGTAATGCGCTCTTGAGGTGATTATATTATAAAAACGGCGCTTTAAAAGTTAACATATTATTATTATTATTATTATTAGTTGTCTTATTTTATTATTACTATTATTATTATTATTATTATTATTATAATAATAATTATTATTATAATTATTATTATTATAATTATTATAATTATTATTATTATTATTAATATTAAATTTATTAGTTTTATTATTATTATTATTATACGAGAAATAGTTCTGTAGGTAAGTCCGATCGATTAGACTAATCATTTAACCAATAAACACCCCGAAATGCCGATGATCATGCTTCTATCTAAGCACCTCTTAAAATATTAACCGTTTCCTGCGATACACGCGTGTATAGTTGGTATCAACATGAGGAGGCTAATTCTGCACACCGGAAGGCAAGCTTTTAGTGATCCCCATACCGGGCAGCCATCTTGAATTATACAAATTTAATGGGCCGCGTTAGATATGTTCCAAAATTAATTACGACGTTTATAAATTCTGCTCACGAGTTCATACCTCAAATAATTCCTAACGAGTTTTAGAATGGAAGATATGTATAGAGTACGTTGTTGAGGTCTGATCTTATTTTCAGTACCTTTATTATATTGTATAACGATGCTGAAAATGAAATTTTCCCACAATTAAAAAAAAAAGTTTTCCTCCTCTGTCTCTCTCCTTCTTCGTTTTCTTCTTCATCTTCTTTATTATTTCCCGCCTCTATCTAAAAGCCTATACAAAAAAGCTAAGATGGCAATGCAAAATAGTATTCTTGTGTCAACCCTTATGTATGGAAGTGACCCTTTCTTAATTTTATTTATCACGCATTCATCCGCCTTAAATTTCTTTCTCACTTCATCATTAGATATTCTATCATACATTGTTTTTTCGGATATTCATCTTAGTGACCTCATTTCGAATGCATTCTCATCCTACTTTCATTCTTCTTCTGCCAAATCCAAGCTTCACTTCAGTAATAAGGTTCAAATAACCTGTTATGTACAAAAAATAAGTGGAAAGCAACGAGTAACTACCACGTTAAAGCCCCAAGGGGTATTTCAAGAAACTAGCAAAAAAATAAATAATAAGTTAGACATGCTTGGATATGAAAGCCAAACCCCTCAGAACAAATACGTTGTTAGTTATAAGTCCGTTAGTTAGAGTTCATTTTTGTAGATTTTGTGACATAGATGTATGTGATTAGCTAAGGGCTGTTATACACCATACCTATTTCTCGGGTCTAGACTGGACCTTTGAAGATCGATAATGTCTACAATGATAAAATTATACCGAGGTACAGTGAATGTGTGTGCGTGAAAAAGGATAATTCACATTTGACGTCATATTTAATAAAATTAATTAATTTTGTAATTTTAAACATACGTATAACTTTTATTGTTTATAAAATCATTTTTTTTTAAACTCGAAGTAAACTGACGTTGAAGACATTTTACAATGCTTTAGCAACGCGAAATATAGCTCTTTCATAAGATATAATAAAACAAATGATTTAACTGAAATATCTTGATGGAAGTTCATTTTAAATAATAATTAAATAAAACGATGTTTTTTCTAACTGCTTCCACATCTGTCTTTATTTCGACTGCGACCGGGTTTGCCAAGCTCGTTGGCATCGACAGATTGGCCTTAATAGACTAGACCAATCTGTCGATGCCAACGAGTCTAGTGAAACCAGTCGCTGTCGAAATAAAGACAAATGTGGAAGTAGTTATAAAAAAACGTCATTGTTTAGTGGTTTTACTTGGATTTAATTTATATAAAGTATATAAATTGTGACAAATTTGTTTTGCCTTGCGAGGGCAGTCAGTTTGAGAATGCCCTCGTAAAGCGAAACGAATTTGTCACAATTTATATAATTTATTATAAATAAATTAAATCCAAGTAAAACCACTAAACAATCGTGTTTACTATTGATTAATATGGAGTTTTACAAAACTAATACCTCAACCATCAATAAAAAACGTCGTTTTATTTCATTACTATATATTATAAAACTTCTATAAAACCTACATTTTTCTCAATGTGGTTGTTTTTTTTCTTAATTTTTCTTAATGTGATTGTTTTTTCCGTTATTTTAAATATTCAAAATACATTTTTTTTAAATTAATACGAATGAAAACATATGTTTTCAAGAAGTTGTATTTCTATTTTTTGAAAATGATTGATTAATATGGAGTTTTACACCATTGTTTGAGAAACAATAAATAAATTTTATTTATTATACGAGTGATCAGTAATTAGTAAAATTGAATAATTACGATGTCTTACAAGTAGAACACATCAGATAAGGATGTTAAATTAATGGATAACTCCTTAGAGTCCCGAGACTAGTTGCTGCTAGCATATGATATACTCTCTTCTCTACTTCTCTGAAGTATTCATATTTATCTGTAATGCATGCTTCGCTGGCAACACCAGTGGATGATCTGTTACTTTTGCATGTTTTGACAGTTGAGAGATAAAATAAAATCTGCGTATACATGATTGAATACGCCACAAGGTAGATATTGGAGTTATTGAAACATGCGATGAAATGGAGGTTGAAAACCATCGGATTCCTGTACATCAAAGAGGAAAGTATTGATAGATAGCATCCTTAACCCTTAACGTACCGTGTTCAAAACAAAACGCTTGCTCCCATGTGGTAAGTTCAGTTTACCGCTAACTTTATCTAAATATCAAGCATATGACTAGATGAATCAAAATTTAATTTATGTCATCTTGCAGGGAATTTCATTAGGAATAGATCGATATCTATAACATACATGGATTATTTGAAAAACATATCATTATTAATTTTTTTCTGGAACCATGCGATTTCTGATATGGAATGCGTCACAGCATACGATCGACTAGACATCAGGTATAAACTTGTCTGCGCGTCGCAGCCGGCGAGGCGAGACATTACGAGATTTTACGTATGATAAAGGCACCTAGGCAAAATGTATAGTACGTTCAAGACAACGAGTACGTATTAATATTTGTCCCTTTTGGTAAAGTGTTAATATTTTCACAGTTCTGATATTATTAAGTTGCGTTCTGCGTTTCCATCAACAGTCAGTATTATTACGTACCTATTGAAAAAGCCAAAGATATAATTTATAATACGTTCAAAACAGCGAGTAAGTATTTGTCACTTTTGATAAAGTTGTAAATATTAGCAAAACAAATTCTACCTTAACACGAATGAAGGTGGGGGCAGTCTTAGAAAATATTTTTTTTTGGGATGAAGGAAGTAATTTTTTGCTTTTTTTTTATTACGAAATATTGAGAACACTTCAATGGAGGATTACAATTTTTTTTATAATATTAGGGTTCATAGGTTTTAAGAAAATCAACTTTAAATTGGCAGTGGAAACTCAATTGACCACATGGCAACGCGACGGTTAAGGATAATTTAAAACCATATATTTCTACGAAAGTAAAAGATTTGTGATGTTAAATCTATTCATAGAATTTTAACCAGTTCTAATTCAAATCAAATTTTCAAACCTGACTCAAGCAGACTTTTAATTATGAAAATGAAATCCTTTAAATACGATTTCAAATTTACCCAAAAAAGCGACCTTACTAAATATTACTTCAAGCAATATTTATGATTAAAATAGTTTATTCAATTAGATTTTAAACAACAACAACAACAAACCATCACGCCGTTTCCCCGTAAGGGCAGACAGAGAGAATGGACCGCCACAATATTCTATCTTGGCATACCTCTCTAGATTCCCCTACATTCATACAGCGTCATACACGCACGTCGATTCTTCCGACATCTAACATGACCAACCTTTAAAATTTGATTAATTTGGTCATGCCATGTTTTCCTCGGTCTGCCTCGACTCCGTACTCCATTTACATCATTAACGTATACTTTCTTAACCATTCCTTCTCTATCCATGACCATCTGAACCAACGCAGCGATCCTTTTATAATTTTGTTCATAATCCGCTTTACATTCCTTTCAATTGTAAACAATCTCAAACAAATATAACTGCACTTCGTATTTTACAACACTTTATAACACTTTTCACAGACATGTTTCGGTTGTGACACAACCTTTGTCGATGTACTAATTTTTGACAATACATTAAAACAAATTGATAACATATATACTAAAAAGGTGGAGTTATGTGTAAGGTGGCGGGGGGGGGGGGGGGATATAATTAAGAATAAGGAGAGGGGAGGGATAACGGGAATATTTTAATAATGGGAATTAAATTAAAATTTATTGGGTTGTATTTTATTAGGTGTATAAATAATTTCCGCCGTTTTTTTTTAATCAAAAATGGGGTATTTATTGTGAAAAAAAACGGAACATGTACTATTTGAAGTATTGTCCATCGTTAGCCACTTTTTCGCGCATATTTCTGGCTACGTATGTATACCGTGTCGGAAGGATGCTTCATTTTGTGGGGCTATCCACGAATCGACCCAATTTTTTGTATCTTGGTGGAAGTCAGAAGGAGCAATGTCTGGTGAATACGGTGGGTGGAGTACAACTTTCCAATTTAGTGTTTTCAAATAGTTTTTGACCGGCCGCGCATCACACGGATAAGCATTATTATACAGGAGAATAACTTTGTCGTGTCCGGAGTAGTAATGAGCGCGCTTTTCTTGAGTGCTCGACTCGAAATCATCTATTGTGTTCGGTAGAGCCCTAGTAATGGTTTTGTTCGGTTTGAGCAACTCACAATACACCAAATTGATCCCACCAAATACATAACAAGATTTTTTTCCATGAATATTTTGGCTTAGCTGTAAATGTTGAAGCTTGGCCAGGTGTTCCACATGTTTTTTTCTTTTTGTATTATCATAAACAGCGTGATGGTTTGTTGTTGTTGTATGAGTTATGTGTTTGAGCCGAGGGGTGGGGACTAGCGATTGGAAATGACAAGGATGTGGAAAAATTTTCTTCACCGCGGGGCATGATTACGTCATATCAAAAGCGATTCTAAAAAACATTATGAAGGTATTTTGGGCCATCTTGTAGAAATACAAATTCAAGGTTCTTGACCTACCCGAAAATGACTTCAGCTCCTTAGAAGAGCCTTGTTGTGCCATGGCGCCTATCCCGATCATCCCGATGTCTGTCCATCGCCCTTCCAGTCGTGTTCCAGGTATCGAAGCTTCCTATCGTAACAATATAATATATTATATATAGATATTATCATAAGGCATATTTTAAAATAAAAGCTCTCACCAATTTAAACGAATAAGAAACATGTTTCAAGTTTGACCATGTCATAATTCTCGCTTTATACACTCTAGCAAGGCTATCCCTTCTTGTTTGTTGTTTAAGAGAACTTGTGTTCAATCCTGGACACTCCTCGGCTCCTTCTACTTAATGGTGAGATATTATTTCGGTCAACATTGGATATTGTGTATAAATTTAATTTCAGATGATTCAAAAGTCATGTGTAAAGAAAAAAAAAACGGATATTTATGTCATATTCAGTTTGTATGAAATTATGTGTGGACCTACCGACGAATTGCCCATGTTTCATGGAGGGACCACGGACCAAATGAGGAGGTTCTCAGCAGAGTAGAAGAGAACTGGCACATATTGAACGGCATAGCGGAGAGGCGCGCGAGCTGGATTGGTCATATGTTGCGACACGAATGTTTCCTGCATAATGTATTGAAAAGAATGGTCGAGGGATTGATTGGCAGAGGACGACCTCGCCAGGAGCACCTAGACCAGATCCAAGACCTGGTTCAACGAGGTATTGCAGACCTCTGAAAATAGAATTTATTAAGGAATGCACAGCAGTACCTTTGGAAGAGAAACGAAGGGTAGATGAAGAAATAAAAAATATTACCACAACCATAGTCAGACTAGATGGGCGCGTTATCGTAATCAAACATCATTTAATATTCGCAATGATTGATGGAAAAATATGTAATGCTATCACACATACTTCTTCTACCCAAAAATGTTACACACGTGGTGCCACATCTAAAGAATTGAATTATATAGATGCATTGCTAACAAAATAAATAAAAACAGTAAATTTAGAATTCGGCATTTCGGTCTTGCACGGATGGATACGCTTTTTTGAGTGTCTTCTCCATTTGACGTACAAACTGCCTATAAAAAAATGGCAGGCTCGAGGGACAGACAAGGAAATCGTTGAAGAAACTAAGAAAAAAATTCAAGCTCAGTTCAAAGAAAAACCAGGTTTGATCGTGGACAAACCAAAGCCGGGCTTTGGTAACACAAACGATGGAAATACCGCCAGGCGTTTTTTTTTAAATGCAGAGGTGTCTGCAGAAATAACCAATTTAGATGTAGAATTAATAAGAAAAATGCACACCATTTTGATAGTTATATCATGTGGTCATGAAATTGGTGCGGAAAAATACCGGGAGTATGCGTTACATACAGCCAGATATTTTGAAGAAAAATATCCGTGGTGTAATATGCCACCCACACTTCACTAATATTTAATACACGGACCTGAAATAATAAAAACGTCAATATTGCCGATAGGTCAATTAACCGAAGAAGCGCAGGAAGCACGTAACAAAGATTTTAAAAAGTTTAGGGAGTACCACTCGAGGAAATCCAGCAGAACGAATTCAAACACGGATATTTTAAATTTTCTTTTACTCTCATCAGATCCTTTAATAACTAGTAAGAGGAAATTACCGAAAGAGAAGCTAACTAGACTCCCCAAAGACGTTTTGGATCTGATAATACCTCCATCTACAGTGTCCTCCAGCCAAAGCGAAAATGCTGAATCCAATGACAATGATGGTGTCTCAGAAATATCTGATAACGAGTAAAAAAAAAATTGTGTGTATTTATGAAGGGTAAAATCGACGTTCTTTAAAAAAATGTATATATTATGTAAAACTAAGCTGCATTTTATGTTATTAAAAAAAAAAAAAAGACTTTAACGAGCATATAAAAATAAGACAGTATTTGACACATATTATTATTGGAAAAATAAAGTGTTAATATTCATGACATTGTCTCTTATTTTCATTAACCTACCTAATTACATTAAATCTTTTGATTTATAGCTGTATATATAGCTTCTATGAGTTAATGACACTTTTTCATATTTTGGCCCCACTGTGCGCCGGGTGTTACAGTTATAGTAACAATTCGCTTTAAGGCACCTTCTTTGCCCCTATCTAATGAATTTGTTCTAAAATGAGAACATTATTTTGCAACGATAATCTTAACTTGAAACTCCGACAAATAATGATTAAATGTTATATATGGCTGCAAAACCTGGACTCTGAAAGTGAATGTAATGAACCGGTTAGAGGCGTTCGAGATGTGGATATACCGCAGAATTCTCCGTTTACCGTGGACCCATAGGGTCAGTAATGCAGACGTACTGCAGAGAGCCAGAGCCAATAGAGAGCTATTGTCGAGTGTGAAAATTAGAAAGGTTTCATATTTGGATCATGTGCTAAGGGGAGAAAAATACCACCTCCTTCGACTGATATTAATGGGTAAAGTGGAGGGACGTCGGGGAGTTGGTAGAAGGCAGCTGTCCTGGTTGCAGAACATCAAAGAGTGGACAGGAATAACAAGAGTTTAGAACCTGTTCCAAGTGGTGCAGGATAGAGACGCCTTTGCTGTAGTGATCGCCAACGTTGGGGGGACCCGGCACGGCTCCGAAAAAAGAACAATGAGCAATAGCTTATTTTTATATATTTTTTTATTGATTTGGTTAATTCCAAAGACGAAGTGTATGACATTCGCAAGAAATCAACTGAGATGCGAAGTCTCCGTACGTCAGGAGGAAATTGAACAGGTGGACCTATTCAGATATCTCGGAAGCGAAGTAACCAGCTTTAATGACCTCCCCAGAGAAGTAAGGTCACAGGTGGATAGGGCTGCAGCAGTTGCAGGCTGCCTTTAAGATGTCATATGGAGAAACAAGGACATGAGGACTGACAGCAAGGTGCGCATCTATAGGACCTGTGTGCGACCAATCCTCACATATGGCATTGCATCGAGGGCAGACACTGTCAAGACAAAGAGCATGCTCAGGACAACCGAGATGAAAACGCTCCGCGCTATAGCTGGCAAGACCCTACGTGATCGAGTTAGGAATA
Source organism: Lepidostoma basale (assembly GCA_022606425.2). Classification (NCBI taxonomy): domain Eukaryota; kingdom Metazoa; phylum Arthropoda; class Insecta; order Trichoptera; family Lepidostomatidae; genus Lepidostoma; species Lepidostoma basale. The sequence continues at coordinate 478,656 of JAHDVF020000524.1, read as the reverse complement.
CAGCAATCCGAGAAATCTGCGAGGTCGAAGATGTGGTCAGATGGGGACGTCAAAGACGGCGATACTGGCATGAACACGTAGAAAGGATGAGCTCAAATAGAATACCACACATAGCTCTCCATGGAACGCCAAACGGACAACGCCGACCAGGAAGACCCCCGAAACGGTGGAGAGAAAGCTGGAGTTCAGCATCTCAAGAGGACCCGCCTGTAATAACAGACTTCTGAGTCTACCAAAAGGGAAGAAGAAGAAGATTTGGTTAATATTTAGAGAAAATATATTTTGAATCTGAACCTCCAAATTGTTGTATTTCAAAGAAGATCGAAGTGAGTGACTTCATTTGTAAAAGTACAGCATTTATCTTTGTCTTTTAGCTTGGTTTATTTTTTGCAAACTATTCTTTAGAATTATTCAGAGGAGCACCGGAGTGGAAAACAAGTCTCATTGCATTTTAATGAATCAAGTACCTCTCTGGTGACGTTTAAGCAAATTGTATGGAAATTTTAGTTCTTGTGTTTTATAGAAATATATCGACTGAAGCAAAGATAGCAGTGCACAATGGAGTTCTAGTGCCGACCTTTTTGTATGGAAGTGAAGCTTGGAGTTGGCAGAAGAAGGATGAAAATAGGATAAATGCCGTAGAAATGAGGTCACTAAGAAAGATTTGCGGAAAAACGATGTATGATAGAATATTTAATGATGAAGTAAGAAAGGAATGTAAAGCGGATGAATGCGTGATAAATAAAATCAAGAAAGGGTCACTAAGATGGTTTGGACATATGAAACGAATGGATGAGGGAAGAATGGTTAAAATATATATACAAGTGATGTGTGAATGGAAAAAGAAGTCGAGGAAGGCCAAGGAAGACATGGCATGATCAAGTTAATCAATTACTGAAAGGCGGCCGTGTTTGAAGTAGGAACGATTGACGAGCGTGCATGTCACGATGCGTGATGTGTGAAAATAAAAGAGGCGCGAGATTTATGTCAGGATAGAACAATGTGGCGATCCATCCTCTCTGCCTACCCTTCCGGGAAACGGCGTGATGGTTAGTTTAATTAGTTAGTGTTTTAAAATGAAATTTCTGGTTTATAAGCATCGAATAATGCAAGAGAAGAATTTTTCGTTTTGTGGGAGCGTCTTTTTTTCTTTTTTCTTGCCATGTCTGTATTCTTCTTGTATGGCGTCTCTAGGACTGTTAGTGTCTAAGATCGATTTTGATAGTCTTTTAGATGAGTCACTTCAATGGCAACTTGGGCCTACCACGTCCCCTGGGTCGCTGATCCGCTTCCAATACTATCTATACATGGTCATTTTGTGTGAACATTGGATGTGAATATTTTTTAATAATATGAATTGTTTACGACATTCGTGGCAGAGCGTTAAGAGCTCTGACTGCCATACCGATTGTCCCGAGTTTGATTCCATGCGATGACAGTGTGATTGTAACACTGTCGTTGGTCTGGTATAGAATTCACGAGACAATAAAATGGCGATAGATTAGCTACTTATCACATGTCATGAGAATCAATATAATAGCTAAAAAAATGTATACAGTAATTAGGTCAGTAAAAAAAGCCTTTTTTTTATAAAAAAATGTTATTGCAGTCACCCCGAATGTGTCAAAACGAATGAATGAAGAACAAATGGAAAAGAAAGTACATGTAAACGGCAGAAGAAATAGAGGAAGACAGAGTTAAACGCGCCACGATCAAATCAATCAAATAGTTTGATAAATGTAGACCAGATGAGGAGTTGGAGAAATCGATAACACAATGTATGAATGTCATGGAATGGAAGAAAGTTTGTCACTGTTTTTTAAATCTTTTGTTATCCATGGCACTAGCCGCTTGTGATTGGTAAATTAATTATGGTCTCACCTCTGATACTGTATTTTTTTCTTCCCATTTGGCAATTATATAAATGGCGCAGATTCCCAGGATGATCAGCAGTACTGCTGCGAGCCACACGGTCCAGTGGAATGGCAGGATGAAGATATTTGAAACGTATGATAAAGGAGGCTGTCTGAAGAAAATCGCAGTCCTAGTGGCTGTTGTGCAGGAGATGTATTCGAGGACTTCCATTCGGTCGGAAGTCAGAAAGAGTGGTGTACCTAGTAATAATAAACAGGGGTATTAACAAATTCTGAAATACAATACTAACAATTCTGAGAAAAATTGTTATAAAAAGGACTGTGAATAAAACGTCGAAAAAGTTTATTTTTCTTTCTTCTTTTTGTCCTGTCATACTTCCGTGGTGCACAGGGCCTCAAGGAATCTTCTCCACCCGACTCTATCGCAGGCCTGATGCCTAACATCATGCCATGTGAGGCCTGCTGCCTTAACCTCGTCCTGCAGGGCTTTTCTCCAGGTGGCTCTAGGTCTGCCTCGCTTTCTCTTTCCCCCCATAGAGGACCAGTGTAGTGCGCCCTGAGCGATGCAGGCTGGGTTCCATCTCAGAGTGTGACCGATCCAGTGCCATTTGCGTCTAGCGACTTGTTCTCTAATTGGATTTTTGCCTGCCATTGTCAAGATAACGGCATTTGACAGTGTTTGGGGCCAATAGATTTTGAATATTGAGGGAAGGCAAGTCTCACATCCGTACAACAGTAACGAGCTTTCTCGAAATGATACCGGAACGCCATACAGGGCGAAGCATAGCGAAAGCTCCGATTGCCTCGTTGAGTCTGCTGGCTACATCTTCCTCCGTACCTATTGAGCCTGCTATCATACTACCGAGGTAGCAGAAGCTGGTCGTGGTCATAAGGGGGACACCGTGGAGCAAGATTGGGGTGGAGTCATTTGTGGACAAAACGTCGAACAAAGGTTACAAAGCTATAATGGAAGTGGGCGTGGCACGTAGCGAGACAGTATGAGCACAGATGTTCAGCTAGAATCCTGAAGTGGAGGCCTTAGAACATCAAAAGAGGCGTAGGAAGACCACAAAAATGTGCACGGATGATATTATACAACGCTCATAGGTGGCAACAGATAGCCCAAGACAAGAAATGTTAGAAGAATTTAGAAGAGGCCCATATCCAGCAGGGGAGTTAAATTGGCTGAAATGAAGTGGGGGCATTCGGGCAATCAGAGATATAGTTTTTAGTAGTATTGAACTAAAATTAACATGGATTTTACGAGTGAATATAGAAGGATAGATCACATCTCGTATTGCAGCTATCAATATAATAATAATAAATTGGATGATTTATAGAGCGCCATTTTTATGAATAAATCATCTCAAGGGCGCTGTAGCTCCATTTTATGAACTAGTTGAAGATGAACATTTTAGTTTAAATAAACATTTTGTTAAATATATGAAAATTGTTTATAATGATCATTTTGTTAAAAATAAACATTTATGTAAAAAATAAACATTTAGTTAAAATATTTTTTTTATTAAAAACAAACATTTTGTTAAAGATAAAACATTTTAGTATGGGGGCTGCACCTGACGCAGTCGATCAACCTTTGCACCAGGATAGGACAGTTTGAACAGGTGCGTTTTGAGCCTCGATCTAAACTCTGAGGAGTTTCCAATGCAGTTTAAGTCTGCAGGGAGACCTTTCTAGGCCAAGGGATCACTTACATCAAGCGTATGTATTATTGGAATTCTAGACCCTTAATAAATAAAATAAAATATCTTATAAAGTTATTTGTTTAAGGATCCTCAGACTTTTATACAAGACAATTATTATTGTCAAAATAAGTTTTTTTCATGTCATATTAAGTTTTTTTTTTTACATATATTTAAGTACTTCTTTTTCAAGATTATCGGCATTTTGTTTTATTTTACTGTACATGCCCATGCCAGTTCATCTACTAGTATTATATTCTACCGCCAGGATTCTTATTTGCCCGCTTTTTCTATATAAAAAAAAATCTACTGCGAGTTTCTTTCTTTTCGAAAATGGGACATTTTAGCATCCCGAAACTGTTTTCGGGGACACCGGGACACGTTGCCTGAAAACGGGACTCTCCCGGTGGAAACAGGACGTCTGGTCACATTACGTATGTAGCGTCATTTTAAAAGAGAAGGGTGAGTTACGAATTCTGTGTTTACCGCCAATATCTGCTTCCTTCCTTGACAGCCACCCCACCATCCCGCTCCATCCCCCGTCCTGCGTGGGGTACCCCCAATTGTCATTCCACTCGAATTTCCTAGACGCGTTCAAGCTGTCGATCAGGTAGTTGGTCAGGACGTAGTTTACTTTGACCAGTGGGTCGATATGGTTGTTTCTAGAAATAGCGTAAACAGTCTAGTTTAGACGAGGGTAATAATTTATGTGACGTCGTATAAATCAACCCTTCAAACGTCAAATATTTTTTTACCCTTTTTGGAAGGGAAGGTTTATGTAGGAGCTAGAAATAGAGGAAGGCCGAGGAAAACGTGGCACGATCAAATCAATCAAATATTGAATGTCGGTCACGTGAGGAGTCGGAGAAATCGACGTGCGTGCATGACAAGATGTATGAATGTAGAGGAAGCGAGAGAAGTATGTCAGGATAGAACAGTATGGCGTTCCATTCTTTCTGCCTACCCCTCGGGGAGACGGCGTGATGGTTAGTTAGTTAAGTTTATGTATGTGCATTATTACAATATTAACCGTTAAATTTACAACACTGTTATAATATCACAATTTTTTTATATTATTTTATTTATTATTTATTATATTTAAAAGCTAAGAGGGCAGTGTACAATAGTATTATTGTGCCGACCCTTATGTATGGAAGTGACAAAAGAAGGATGAAAGTAGAATAAATGCAGTAGAAATGAGATATCTAAGACGAGTGTGTAGTAAATCTGTATATGATAGAGTGTCAAATGCAAATATACGAAGTGCATGCGGTGCGATAGCTGTTACGCCAACCTATGTTGGCATCATCAGGTGTTACAAACTACCAATAATATAAAAACTAACTAACTTACTAATCATCACGCCGTCACTCCGAAGAAGTAGGCAGAAAGAATGGACTGCCACACTTTTCTTTCCTGACATATTTCTTTCGCTCCCTCAACATTCATACATCGTGTCATGCACGCGCGTCGATTTCTCTGACTCCTCACATGGCCGACATTCAATATTTGATTTATTTGATCGTGCCACGTTTTTCTCGGTCTTCCTCTATTTCTGGTTCCATTTACATCATTAACATATATTTTTTTTACGATTCTTTCTTCATTCATTCTTTCCATATGTCCAAACCATCTTAATGATCCTTTCATTATTTTATTCATGACACTATCATTCGCACCGCATTCACTTCTTATATTTTCATTCGGCACTCTATCATACACAGAGTATACACACATTCGTCTAAGAGATCTCATTTCTACTACATTTATTCTACTTTCATCCTTCTTTTGCCAGTTCCATGCTTCGCTTCCATACATAAGGGTCGGTAGAAGAACACCATTGTGCACTGCCATTCTAGCTTTTTGGATAGGTTTTTGTTTGCGATGACAACTTTAAGTGCACCATTCACTTTGTTGCCTGCCCCAACCCTTCTTTCAATATCCCTCTTCACTCGCCCATCTCTTGTAAACATACTACCTAAATACACGAACTCAACTACTTGCTCCAAATTTTCACCATTCACGCTAATGATGCAGACTGTCATGGTTTCTTCCTTTTCAAAAATCATTACCTTGGACTTATTAACATTCATCATCAGATCATTTTGCATGCATACCTCATACATACAATTCACCAGGACTTGTAGTTCATGCTCATTGTCTGCAAGAAGGACAGCGTCATCCGCATACAAGAGACAGCTTACCGACTCTTCGCTCATTTTGGCACCTACATCCAACCCTTTCAGCTCTTTCATACATTTGTCCATATACAGATTAAATAACCACGGAGACATTACCCAACCTTGTTTTTACACCTTTACTGATATCAATCCAGGCTGTAAGATCTCCATTTACTCTGACACTAGCAGTGCTTTCCGTGTATAGCGACTTAATTGTACTTATTCCATATTCAGACAATATTTTCCACAACATTTCTCTATTAACGTAATCATATGCTTTTTGCAAGTCGACAAATGCACAGAAAAGTTTGCGGTTTTTGGCCAGAAACTCTCAAACATAATAATAAATTTAAAAAACAAACTAACTTACTCGGAGGGGTAAGCAGAAATAATGGACCGCCATATTTTTCTGTTCTAACAGACTTCTCGCGCTTCCTCTACATTCATACATCTTGTCGTGCACTCACGCCGATTTGTCGACTCCTCACGTGGCCGACATTCAATATTTGATTTATTTGATCTTGCTAAGTTTCCTTCCTATTCCTGTATTTCTAATTTCAATCTTCATTAATTCTTTCAATGTATCAAGACCATCTGAAAGTTCGTTTCATTATTTTGTTCATAACACTTTCATTGCCAAAATAATGGATTATATAAATTACAAATATTTTTTTTTTCTTTTTCTTTTCTATATACTTTGTATATACAACACTAACTTTAAAAACAATTTAAATTACATATCAGACATGTTTCGGACAACCGGTCCTTCCTCAGTGATATTAAAAAGATACATATTTAAAATATTGTAAAATTGTTTACAAATACTATGATCAGTTTTGAAAAATGTTATAAAGATTTATTTTGGAACGTCTATGCTTTTGTTATAACAAATATTATAAATAAGCATTAATTTAATAAAGATAATGGCATTGAAATTTTACATGTTAATAATTGAAATATAACTTTGAGCAATATCGAAATTTTAGAAATTAAAAAAGCAATTAATAATTAAGAAAATATTGTAAATAATTAAATAAACTTTAAATTTTTATTTTAAAATTTAAATTGATTCATAATATTTGTTATAAAAAAGCATAAACGTTCCAAAATAAATCTTAATAACATCCGTCAAAACTGATCATATTTGTAAACAATTTTATAATATTTTAAATATGTATCTTTATAATATCAATGAGTAAGGACCGGTTGTCCGAAACATGTCTGATATGTAATTAATTTTTTTTTATAAGTTAGTGTTTTATATACAAAGTATATATTAAAGAAAAAGACAAATAAGACTGCGTAGATTTTCACGGTTGGCAGCAATATGTTTGATGTGTTTTTGGGTAACACCGTGTGATAGCTCCTTCTCGACCGTCGTTTCGGATCTTCAGGGTAACGTTGCAGTCTACATCTTCCTTACCCTGAAGATGGAGACTGCAACGATCTCCGAAAAGTCGGTCGAGAAGGAGTTATCACACGGTGTTACCCAAAAACACATCAAACAGACAAATAAGACATCTACAGCACAAAGTATGGCGAACATAGAAGAAATAATTAATTTTATATAAAACATATTTGTCCTCACTTATAATCCGTCAGATGAAGCAGAGTGTCGTTGTTTGATAAAACAAAGGCGCTGTTTAGTGTCATCTTCATTAGATTTTTCCTTTTGATGAATAAAGGCGTAGTAAGTTTGTATCCTGACAGCCCTTTATCAATCTTCCAGGAACCGACATCCTCTTTTATTAAAGGACATTTCGGACGGCGACGATAAACTAAACAAACAATCAAATAAAAATTAATTGTATCTCAATAGAGACGAAGATGTAAATTATTTGGAAAGAGTATGGTGGTCGAGGTGTTTTTACAGGACTTATGACCTGTCATTGGTTGGGCTAAGCGATCGCTTTATGTAATACAACATTCCCCATTCCGCCCTTCTTACGAACACCACGTCTGCCAATTATTTTTGAAAGTTGTATACACGCTACCATGTTGATGAACATTTCACATATTTTAGTTCAATCTACAATAATTTACATCTTCGTCTCTATTGAGATGCAATTAATTCTTAATGATTAACCCGTAATGGGTAAAATCCAGTATTTGTTTACAATTATTTGTATACATTAAAAAAAAACAAAAAAAAATTGAATATTTTAATTGCTATGTTTGTAATTTATTTACTTATCAATGCTTAAATAAATGGGGTAGATGGGAACGTATTTCTTGGAATAATAAGGTGACTAATTATAATTAAATGAAACACTTTGTTTAAACACCATTAAAAAAATATTACCTAACGGTTTTGCTCTAAGTGGAGCTTCATCGTGTAATAAAGCAGGCTTATTTACACGAACTAGCTCAGGGATGGTGAACCTTTTTTCTTAACGAACGATTTTTGCAAGTGGGTCAAATTTATATAAAAAAAATAGAAAAAAAGCGCTGGCTAGGGTTGGGCATGGGTGAGCGAAATGAACCATCATAGGGAGATATCTGAGCTTGCTGAAAAAGTGAACCGACATTTATTTAGAAGGAAGTCGTTAACGACCTTTATTTAGCTCATCAGCGACGACCGGCCAGCTAAAAAAAAGGTCGCCAACGATTTCAACCGAAGTAATTTCTCCCGCGGGTCCGTCGTTCGCCATACCTGAACTAGCTTGTTTTGTTGTCTTGGTTTTAAAAAATAAAAAATATGTGGCGTTAAACCAAAATATTTAGTGTTTAATTTATTAAAAACACAAAAAATTTAGTGCTTAATACGAAAGTGTAAATAATTTAATTACAAAGTAATAAAAAATTCTAAATATGTTTCCATCAATGTGAAATACAATTTGGAGTTTTTTAACTGGTTTGTTTAAATGAACCAGCTTGTTTCGTTATCCCGAGAAAGTTCCGCTTGGAGCGTAATTATTATTAAAAATGTCAAACAAAAATAGTACGAAAGTTTTATTATAGTAATAAAAAGTACGAAAGTGTAAATACTTTTTACAAAGTTTTAAAAATCATTATTTTTATCTAAGACCTTTATTTATTTAAAATAAAATATTAAATATATAAAAATAAAAAAAACTTTGTACTTAACCACGGTATGATGAATATAATTTATGCCAACTAGTTTCGCTTGGACCCAATCGTTGTTGTTATACTGCCCTGATGAAGCTTGGGTCCAAGCGAAACTAGTTGGCATAAATAATAATAGCCACCATGGTTATGCAAAGTTTTGTCATTTATTTTATATTTTTAAAGAGTGCTTCATATTACATATTTAAAATTAAGACACTGTTATTACGTATCATAATTTATTTTTGAGTTTGTTGGGACAGCTGTTTCCTCAACCTAAGTAGGCATCAAAGCTGTGTGTACTTAATAATAAATGGAGTTTTTTACATCATAAAATACAATCAATAAGACTATTTTTATATGGATAGTAAAATATTATATGTTTAAATTTTTAACACTGTTTCTACAAATCTCAATTTATTAATGAGTTTGTCGCGACAGCTGTTTCTATAACCTATATTGGCATCATCATGTGTTACAAAGTTGTTTATAACACGTAAAAACAGTGCTAAAAATTAAAAGCTTAAAAAATTTATTTTCAATAAATGACATTCGGACGGCTTGACTACAGTGGGTCAGTATTGCATTTGAACAGCCGTAACGTTGAAAGGGTGAAAACATTTAAATACCTCGGCAGCATACTAAAGCAATCTCTTGACCCAGATGTAGAGATAAAATGCAGAATTGAGGCAGCAAGAGCTACGTTTAATAAAATGAAATCACTCTCCTGCAATGATAACGTAAACTTGAAACTCCGCCAGAGAATGACCAAATGCTATGTGTGGTCTGTTTTATTGTACGGTTGTGAAACGTGGACCTTGTAAGTTAACTCAATGAACAGACTGGAACCATTTGAAATGTGGCTCCATCGCCGAATGCTCAGAGTTCCCTGGACAAACATGGTTGCCAATGCCGAAGTCCTGAGGCGAGCTAGAGTTGACAGTGAACTGTTATCAAACATATTTTATATCTACACTTGAGAGGAAAAATATAACCGGGAAGACGTGACGTAAATGGAGAAAACAATTCGTCTCATACGGAATTTTTCAATCGGAACCTTTTCTTGTACATTCAGGGGTGCCACAAGGTTCAAACTTAGGGCCACTCCTCTTCACCATCTTCATAAATGATATTGCGAAGGTGATAAACTTCTCGCGATTTCTTTTATTTGCCGATGATCTGAAATTATTCCTGGAAATTAAAAATCCTGAAGACTGTCTTCGCCTCCAGTCGGACATCAATAATATTGTTAACTGGAGTCACAGTAATCAAATGCAATTCAATGTCTCTAAATGCGTTATGCTATCATTTACTAGAGCATTGAGAACTGTATATCATAGATACACAATGAACAACCAGCAACTGGCACATGTATCTACGATGAAGGATCTCGGAATCATCTATGAGAGTAGGCTGACTTTTCGTGCACATATCGAGAGGATTTGTGGCATTGCACTGAGGATGTTGGGGTTCATCGTCCGGACCGGAAGAGTTTTCAGGGATCCCAATGTGCTCAGAGTCCTATACAACGCATTGGTTCGGAGCAGGCTCGAAGAGTGGTTCTGTGATATGGAGTCCTCACGAGGCGAGATATTCCGTTATGCTGGAGAGGGTTCAGAAAAAAATTCTGAGGTATCTCTACATGAGGGAGTATGGTAGTTATCCGTGGCTCTATCCCACGGCATTTCATTCTGGGAATGCTCGGAGCCAATTCTTTACAGCTTCGAAGAGATGGACATCTAATAACCCATGTCTTCAGATTAATTAGGGGATACTTTGAGAACTCGGCCGTACTGGAGGATGTTGGTCTTTTTGTCCCCGATAGATATCTCCGACAGCGACAGCACAGATTGTTTTACCTACCGGCCGCCAGAACCAATCTGCCTCTGGTGACACCGGTGGGAAGAGCAATTAGTCTGCTGAACGCGGTCTCCTCGGAGATCGACGTCTTTCATGTTAGTGAAAGTACGTTCAGGGGGCAAATACTATTGACTTTGAGAAAGTATCTTGTCTTCCTAATGTCGAACCATCTCTAATGCGTTCCTGGTACTTTGTTGTATTATAATAATATTTTACCTGTACTTAATAGATGCCTTAAATATTTTACTGTTTGTAATGTCTATTGAGTTAATAAACTGATTTGATTTGATTTGATTTGATTTAAATAAATCATACGATGGCCCATGAAATTATACACATAACCGATTTTAAAATACACAAATATTACAAGTCATATGTAAAGTGTATGCATTGGAGGCCATTCGGTCTAGAGTTGGCGTAATAATAATTGATGGGCGTTCTTGGAATATTATTCAACACGAATGTATAGGAAATAAAATATAACATTTTGGATAAATTATGATGTCTGGTGTTTGAATGAAATTCTAATTTTATGAGAAAATTGTCATGGTTAATTGAATAATATTCAAGTGATTATACTGAAATCTCTTGATGAAAAATCATTTGAATTAATAATTAAATAAGAATTAATTGTATCTCAATAGAGACGAAGATGTAAATTATTTGGAAACATAATATGGTGGTCGAGGCGCTTACAGGACTTATGACCTGTCATTGGTTGGGTTTTATGTAATACAGCATTCCCCATTCCGCCCTTCTTACAAACACCACGTCTGACGATTAGTTTTGAAAGTTGTCTGTATGTTACCATGTTGAGAAACATTTCACATTTTTAAATTCAATCTACACTAGCGCCATCTATTGAGATTAGATGTAAGCATTAAGCAGAAAATATTTATTAATATAATGTGAAAGGATATCAACCCAATTATCACACATTACTAGACAACGCCTGGGTAAAATCCAGTATTTGTTTACAAGTATTTGTATACATTCAAAAAAACAAAATAATTAAATAAAATAATGTTTTTTTGTTGGTCTTTTTCACATATTTAACATTGCCAGAGTCTAAAAAAAGATATATTTTTAATTGATATACTGCAAAAACTACAAAATAAATTATTTTAATTTAATTATAATCTTGGTTTTATCATGAGTTAAATATATTTCTTGCCTCCCAAGAACGGGTTACCCCAGTTTTCATCCCAAAACCATGTATTTGGTAAATGATCAGTAAATAAATGTTATGTTACCTTGGACTAGTTTGATTTCACTTCCATAAATAGTACCAATCAGCACATCACTGTCTGCCAGGATAGAAACATTCTTGAACATTGTAGACAACCAAAAATTATTACTTTCGCTTTCGTTGTGTATTTCGTTAGTTATTTCATTTGGGTGCTCTCCGCAGTATAATTTCGACATATTTCTTTTTGATACGATTCTAATGTCATTTGTCTTGTTGTATGCTTTCTGTCCGTGGATAATAACCCATTGGAATGGACTTTGAAATAGATTTGCTGTTTCGAACTAGAAAAAGTAACATAATTATAACATAAAACGTCCGTGATCTATGTTTAAAAAAAAACATTTAATGGGAGTAATAAATGTTTTCTTTCTAGGGCATTATCAAATGTATTGGAGTTACAAAAATATATATAAGACACATTAAACTTTACTAAATTGAAATCAAGTGTAGAAAACGGAAGTTTTCAACAAATTTAAAAGTTTTATATCATTGCTCAAGCGACTATATACAACGTATTTATCTTTTGAATAACCTTTAAAAAACATTGTATTTTCATAATATTTTAAACTTTTTTTCACAAACATGTTTAAGATTGCAGATATATTTCGTCATTATAGAAAATTTTAATTGTGGTGTTGAAGACACAGTGAGATGGGGAAGAAGCTGAAGGCGCTTTTGGAGAGACCACGTGGACCGCATGGAGAATAAAAGAATTGCAAAAATTGTGAATGAAAACCCAAGCAGCAAAAGATTACCAGGAAGACCGCCGAAGAGATGGAGAGATGGCTGGACATCATCATCCCAGGACAGCCCACCGTCACAAACAGGTCATACGTCCTAAACTAAGAGGAAGAGAAGAAGAAGAAGAAGATATTTGAACAATAATGGGGTATCGTTCATTATGTAGTTAAAGAATAGTAATAAATTAACTAAATTTATTAAATAGTTCATTATATCTTCATCTTCTTCCTTGGTATAGGTCTATGTGGTCTCTAGCAAGCTAGACCTATGTGATTTTTCAGAGTATTTCTCCTCCAGTAAGATGGATTCCCAGCTGCCCTTGCATCATTTAGAAGGTCTTCCGCGAAGATGAGTCCCGTGAGGCTGATTATGTAGTGCAATATAAGGGAGTCTGGTGGTGTCCATTCTTAGAACATGATCGTACTGACCCTTCATTGTCTACTCCAGCTTACTACATAATATTTTCCGCCCCACATATCTCTCTTATTCTGGTGTTCCTCATGCGATCTCTAAGGGTTTTTTTCTAAGCATATGGTAATTAACGATTTTGTCGTTGTTAGTTTGTTGGTAATATTTTAACAACGCGAAAGGACGTTTGCATTCCGAAACATGTTTGTGAAAGTGAAAAGGTGATATTTCTAAGATTTGAATAACATTTTGGAAACATTGTATTATCACGTCACTTTTTTGCATTTTAACTTTTTTAAACGTGGCACGATCAAATAAATCAAATATTGAATGTCGGCCATGTGAGGAGTCAGAGAAATAGACGCGCGTGCATGATACGATGTATGAATGTTGAGGAAGCGAGAGAAATATGTCAGGAAAGAAAAGTGTGGCAGTCCATTCTTTCTGCCTACCCCTTCGGGAAGACGGCGTGATGGTTAGTTAGTAGGTTAACTGTTTTAATTCATACACTGAAGAAGGAAAGTTTGTTTCCCGAAACATGTTTGTGAAGAGAGCAAAAAAGTATTGCGGCAATACAATGTTTCCAAAAAGTTATTCAAATGTGAATCCACAACACAGTGATGGCTATAATATAGAAGTAATTTTTAAGATTATTAAACAAATAATCCACAATGCTAAGTTAAAGCGAATAAAGAAGAAAATCGTATTTATCATACTTTTTTTTAACCATTTAACTAAATAACAAAGTAATCAATTTAAACTTTATAGTAATGAATTGAAATTATATTATTCCCAATAAATGATAAAATAATCAAAATATTTGAAATACAATAAAGAAAACTTCTGAAACAAATGATTGCACTATACACTATACAAAAATGACAATATAATAATATAATGATGACAAATGTCATCGCCATTTCATTTGTTTAAGTACATAACTGAAACAGTCGAAAAGAGACGAAGAAAAAAGTTATATTGATTACCATTTTTAGACAGTCCTCAGCGAAGTGGCAATCTGCGTCAATCAAGAAGAGAACGTTCCTTTGAAAGGACAAAGCTTCCACTTCATCTCTCTTGCAGGCCGTGAAGATGCTTAAAGGAACACCCAGCTCTTTGCTCAGATCAACTAATGAACCTTAAATAAAACACCGCACCGCTGTGAATTTTCCGGAATGCACTTTGAGAATTTCCCAAGACTCGTTTCCACTTCGCAGCTTCAGGTTATTTATTTCCCTTTTCTTCTCGCGATCTCCTTTCAAGGAGACTTGAATTTTTTTTTATCACTACAAATCGAGAACAAGATTTCAACGACGGAAAATAATTTCTTAATATGAAATTTGTTTCTTACATTCGCCATTATTTTCTGCAATAATAATGAAATAAAACGATGTTTTTTTAATAAATTTTTCCACTTGTTATGTCTATTTTGACAGCGACCGGTTTCGTCAGGCTAGCTGACTACCAGTCTGTCGATGCTAGTTAGCCTGGCGAAATCGGTCGCTATCAAAATAAAGAAAAATTTCAAGTTTCTTACATTTGCATTTGTGACTTTATCACATACTGATTTGATACATATTCGTCTAAAAAACTGACTAACCATGACTCCATCTTCCCGGAGGGGTAGGCAGAAAGAATGGAACGCCACTGTTCTGTCCTGACATACTTCTCTCGCTTCCTCTACATTTATACATCTTGTCATGCACGCACGTCGATTTCTCCGACTCCTCACATGACCAACATTTAATATTTGATTGACTTGATCGTGCCACGTTTTTCTCTATTTCTAGCTCCATTCACGCCGTTTACATATACCTTCTTTACCATTCTGTCTTCACTCATTATTTCCATGTGTCCAAACCATCTTAATGACCAGTTCATTATTTTGTTCATGACACTTTAATTCGCACCACATTCACTTCTTATACTTGCATTTGACACTCTATCATATACAGATTTGCCACACATTCGTCTTAGAGATATCATTTCTGTTGCATTTTTCTACTTTCATCCTTCTTTCACCAGTTCCATGTTTCATTTTCATACATAAGGGTCGGCGCAAGAACACCATTATTCGCCTAAAATATCTTATTCATTATACTTTCATCATTTTCATGACAGTTCCATGATTTACTTCCTTACATAAGGGTCTGAACAAGAATGTTAGTAGGTATGCACTAGAATCTTAACTTTCTGGATAGACTTTTTTGTGTTATGACAACTTTAAGTGCACCATTTACTTTGTTGCCTGCCCCAACTCATCTATAAATATCCCTTCACACTTGTAAACATACTTTTTAAATATACAAACTTGTCCACTTTTCCAGATTTTCAGCATTCACTGTAAAGTTGCATACAATCATGCTTTCTTCTTTATCGAAAATCATTATTTTAGACTTATTAACTTTCATCATCAGATCATTTCACATGCATACCTCATACATATAATACTAGACACTAGAACTTGTAGTTCATGCTCGTTGTCTGTAAGTAGGACAGCTTTGTTCGCATACAATAGACAGCTGACCTGACCTGACCTGATACTGACTGACCAACAATTTATAAACGAATTTTATATTTCTATCCATTTGTTACAGAAATTATTTGTTATATTTATCGTCATAAACACTATTTTTCCTAGAAAAATATACTCTATTTAGAAAGCTAATAGAAAAGCATTGTACTTCGTAAATAATAAATGATAAATAATATGAAAGAAAAACAGTTTATTAAGAAGAATCTTTAACTTGCGTTACTTTGAAACTGTTACATAAGTCGAGTCATAGTCAATTCTTCTGGCACTCAAATCAGAACTATAATTACTTAGTTAATACGAGTACCAGAAGTTCTGTTGTTGGAGGGATAAATACACGAAGGACTTCGCTAATTGAATCTTCGACAGATTCTGAACATTAATTTAATAAAAAAACAATAATTACTACGTGTTATTTTTCATGACAATGTTATGATATTTTTGTGAATTATACCTATATCATTTATTAATTAACAGTGCTCGCTGAGAGAACACTATATGGATTTTTTTACACGATATTAAAAAAATGATAGTTTTTGATAGTATTAACGCTGTAGAATTTAAAACGAAAAAAAAGCCACATCACAGTGGCTATCTCCCTGAAAAAATTAAATTATAAATTATTGAAGACACATCTTTTATTCCATTTTATCTCTTTATTATTTCGACCATTTTCACGAGAAAAAAAATGTAATAACTCCAAATCTAGTTTACGTAGATGCTTAAAAAGCCAAGTTTAATATTGTGAAGATTGCTATTTTTTCTACCATTGAATCAGAAATATTACCGAAAAATAAGAATAAGTATGGCGAAGATGAATTCATGCGAATGCTGGTAATATATAATTATAATGAAGACCGATCGAATTATACACATATATTTGTAGCCGTTCATGTTTGATGTCTAAAAAATCTAAAGTCAGTTGGTTTGACACGTCGTGTGGATGAGATAAAGTGATGAAACGTGACAAGATAAAAAAGTCTTATTCGTTCAAATTAAAGTTTATTTTATGTGTTAAAACACCATTGTTTCCACTTTATAAATATTATTCTCCACATGTATCGAAAAATTTTCACCTTCATTACCGGGAAACTACAATTATAAAATTTATATCGTTCTCTCCTTTATTGAAGGTATAAAACCTTCGAAATATGTAAAAAAAAATAATCTCAAAAGCGGACAAACAGCGTTTTCATAAAAAATAGTGAATTTCTATAACGTTAACACCTTAAGTTGATAAAGAACTTCTTCTTCTTTTTCTTCCTCTGCCTATTCTACTCTACATATCTCGGAGTTGAATTCTTCCATCCTGTGTTAATATATGTAACAAACATATTATATATTTATAAGGATATGTGGTATGTACATAATGAGGTCACTTCAAAAACATGTTTTGTAAAATTATTAAATATCCAAAGTGGGTAAAACCCAAATAAAAAAATTTCCTCCTAAAATAGAAATTTTAGCATACAATATTATTTTAGATTTGATATTTACTTTGCGCTTCATAAATCAAAGCGAACTTTGTTATCATTATCTTTTATCTTTTAATATATATCTTCTAGTTTTAATATACGTTTATAAGCAAAGTCAACACATACTTAAAATCCACGTAAAAGGAAAAAAATATAAAAATACATTATAGTAAATTTAATATGCGTAAAACAGAAGAAAAATATGAAATTATGACAATCTGCAAGGTTAGCGTGAATGGTGAAAATTTGGAGCAAGTAGATGAATTCGTGTATTTGGGTAGTATGTTTAAAAAGATGGGCGAGTGGAGAGGAATATTGAAAGAAGGGTTGGGGCAGGCAACAAAGCGAATGGTGCACTTAAAGTTGTCATCGCAAACAAAAACCTATCCAAAACAGCTAGAATGGCAGTGCACAATGGTGTTCTTGTACCGACCCTTATGTATGGAAGCCAAGCATGGAACTGGCAAAAGAAGGGTGAAAGTAGAATAAATGCAGTAGAAATGAGATCTCTTAGACGAATGTGTGTATAATCTGTGTATGATAGAGTGTCGAATGAAAATATAAGAAGTGAATGCGATGCGAATGATGGTGTTATGAACAAAATAATGAAAGGATTATTAAGATGGTTTGGACACATGGAAAGAATGAATGAATAAAGAATGGTAAAAAAACTATATGTAAACCATGTAAATGGAATAAGAAATAGAGGAAGCCCGAGGAAAACGCGGCGCAATCAAATAAATCAAATATTGAATGTCGGCCATGTATGAATGTTGAGGAAGCGAGAGAAATATGTCAGGAAAGAAAAGTGTGGCAGTCCATTCTTTCTGCCTACCCCTTCGGAGAGACGGCGTGATGGTTAGTTAGTTAGTTTGTTAGCTTAAGTAAATTTAATATAGGTATTAATTCTAAATTTGACTAGAAGAGAACGAAGATAAAATAAGTTTAAATTTTGAATAACATGTTGCCATATTTATATTAACAAAGTTTCTGTTTGTAGGTTTACATAAGAAACATTCGTATTTTGAAAAATGATACTATTTTTTTTCTGTTGTTTAAGTACTCACTTTTGTCCCAGCAAAGGAAAGCCGTCACTTGCATGCTACGATTTTGGAAGGACAAAATGTCCTTAAAGAATTGAGACGTATCCAAAACTCTGTTTGCTGTTGAAGGATTCCATATAATTGAGAAAAGAACACAAGAAGCGCAAATAAAGCTATCGTATTTCATCTTATTAGGCATGTTTAGACTTTTGTTGAATAAACCCAACTGAATGTTTCCCTGGATTGCTGGATTCAAAGCTATATTCATTCACAGAGTGGTCGCAAATTGTCTTACTCTTAAAGTTTTTACAATTTATTATTACCGTTGATGTGTAGTTAGTACACAATGCTTCCAATCATTTTATTATCTTCTTTTTTTAGTTTTAATCCTAGTGTTGGTTTGTAGATAAGTTAAATATTTTTGCTGGTTCTTTGGATGCCACTTGGGGCTTAAATGTGATAGTTTTCCGTTGCTTTCCACATTATACATATAATAAATGGTGTTCTTCTACCGTCCCTTATGTATGGAAACGAAGCATGGAACTGGCAAGGATGAAAGTAGAACAAATGCAGTAGAAATGAGATCTCTTAGACGAATGTGTGGATACTCTGTGTATAATAGAGTGTCGAATTAAAATATTAGAAGTGAATGCGGTGCGAATGATGGTGTTATGAACAAAATAATGAAAGGATCTGAAATTAGTGGAGGACTGTTGCAGATGAGGCCCTAGAAGAAGAATATAATAATAAGAAGTTTGACGTTCTCTCTACACTTGATGGATGCCCTAGCATAGCGAAATATGTCAATCCATGTATTATAATAAAATATATAGTATATTGACAGTTTTTTTTTCCTGAAATGTATCTTAGGACCTTCTTTTCTGACATCATTAGGAGCCCTTTGGTTCGTATTATAATTTTATGCGTAATAATGTAGTCTTTTGTAAAATTCTGTTATTATTATGATTTTGGACTGTAAAATATAATATTTTTTCTTCCCTGAACTCTTCTTCGCCCGGTGACTTTGCAACATGGACATTTTAAAGAGTCATACTTCCCGACGGAGCATATCCTAACGTAGCTCTACTACCCATAAAAACGATTCATCATCATCATCATCAGCCTATTGTCGTTCAGTGCTGAACACAGGCCTCCCTTCTCGACTTCCACAACTCTATCTCACGCCGCTCTGTGCCATTGACCTCCTGCCACTCTCTTGATGTCATCAGACCATCTGGCTTGTGGTCTGCTATTTCGATATCTATGCAGCCGCTTAGTCCGCTTATCGCTTAGGGTACGGCCACACTGAAGTGCCAAAGTAGGAGTCAAGACACATGTGGCTTGTGATCACGCACTGTGGCGCGAAGCATATAGTGTGGCCGATCCCATAGTACGTCATACGTTGGTTCGCTAGGTGTTCATCTTGACTCCTACTCTGGCATTCCGGTGTGGCCGTACCCACAATCCGCCACTGGATATATAGGTACGTTGTTTTATTAAATATGAAAAATTAACTAACTAACCATCACGCCGTCTCCCCGAAGGGGTATGCAGAAATAATGGACTGCCACACTTTTCTTTCCTGAAAAATTTCTCTCGCTTCCTCAACATTCATACATCGTGTCATGGACGCGCGTCGATTTCTCTGACTCCTCACATGGCCGATATTCATTATTTGATTTATTTGATCGTGCCACGTTTTCCTCGGTCTTCCTCTATTTCATTTATATCGTTAACATACACTTTTTTTACCATTCTTTCTTCATTCATTCTTTCCATATGTCCAAACCATCTTAATGATCCTTTCATAATTTTGTTCATAACACCATCATTTGCACCCCATTCACTTCTTATATTTTCATTCGACACTATCATACACAGAGAATTCACACATTCGTCTAAGAAATCTCATTTCTACTGCATTTATTCTACTTTCATCCTTCTTTTGCCATAGATATGACAATAACATAAAACTCAATAAAGCACCAAATATAACAATAGAAAATATAACACATTCCAGTTCTTTGTTTTCGTTATTAAGTTATATTACAGAAAACATAAACTACAAACTTTGCGTAAAGTTGAAATAAATTTGGTTTCTCTGAATGTAAAAATTATGTAAATAAACAAAACATTTATGGACCGCTTTTAGAGAAGCAGTGTGATCTACTGCCAAGAGTGATTGATTTATACGAAAATATCGCGTAAATATAATATTTAACATGAAGAAAACGCTTCTGAAACTGGTAGTAGTTTGACGAAAACATGTTTGTTTCCCTTAGTATTATAATATGGAAATAACACGTTCCGACTGGGAAGAGTCGAATTAATTCGTATTTTCAGCTTTCGTAGATTTAACAAGGCAGTCATTTTATTTTAATGTGTACGTATGTCATGTACCTGATTAATGGCGCCCTCTCGCGTGCCCTTATACAATGTATAGCCATTGCGATGGGACGTTCAGTTTATTATTTATTCAGCCGATAACTCTAGTCTCGGTACCTGCTTCTGGAATCAGTTCATTTAGGACACAAGCCTACAGTCACATTCACAATTACGTAGTCACGAATTAAACGATTTAAAAAAACTAACTAACTAACTAACCATCACGCCGTCTCCCCGAAGGGGTAGGCAGAAAGAATGGACTGCCACACCTTTCTTTCCTGACATATTTCTCTCGCTTCCTCAACATTCATACATCGTGTCATGCACGCGCGTCGATTTCTCTGACTCCTCACATGGCCGACATTCAATATTTGATTTATTTGATCGTGCCACGTTTTCCTCGGTCTTCCTCTATTTCTGGTTCCATTTACATCATTAACATATAATTTTTTTACCATTCTTTCTTCATTCATTCTTTCCATACGTCCAAACCATCTTAATGATCCTTTCATTATTTTGTTCATAACACCATCATTCGCACCGCATTCACTTCTTATATTTTCATTCGACGCTCTATCATACACAGAGTATCCACACATTCGTCTAAGAGATCTCATTTCTACTGCATTTATTCTACTTTCATCCTTCCTTTGCCAGTTCCATGCTTCGCTTCCATACATAAGGGTCGGTAGAAGAACACCATTGTGCACTGCCATTCTAGCTCTTTTGGATAGGTTTTTGTTTGCGATGACAACTTTAAGTGCACCATTCACTTTGTTGCCTGCCCCAACCCTTCTTTCAATATCCCTCTCCACTCGTCCATCTCTTGTAAACATACTACCTAAATACACGAACTCAACTACTTGCTCCAAATTTTAACCATTCACGCTTATGTTGTAAAATGTCATGATTTCTTCTTTTTCAAAAACCATTTTGCATGCATACCTCATACATACATTTCACCAGTACTTGTAGTTTATGCTCGTTGTCTGCAAGTAGGAGAGCGTCATCTGCATGCAAGAGACAGCTTACTGACACTCCGCTCATTTTGGCACCTACATCCAATCCTTTTAGCTCTTTCATACACTTGTCCATATATAGATTAAATAACCATAATGATTTTATATATGCAGTATTTAAAAGGACAAACAGTAAGGACCACACAAGTTTTGAGGGCTTCCGAAATGAAGACACTGAGGACGATAGCAGGCAAGACACTGAGGGATCGCGTGAATAACACCAGAATAAGACACATATGTGAGGTTGAGGATATTATAAGATGGAGCAGACAGCGAAAAAGGGACTGGTACGGTCATGTCCAAAGAATGGACACCACCAGACTCCCCTATATTGAATTGCATAATACACCTCATGGGACTCGTCCTCATGAAAGACCTCCTAAAAAATGGAAGGACAGCTGGGAATCTACCTCACAGGAGGAGCAACACCCTGGAGAACAGACAACATAGTTCTACAATAAGGAAGAAGAAGAAGTATTTAAAAAATTCGTTTACTAGAAGTTTAAAAGTTTTACTAGAAGTTTTTAAGTATAGTATGGGAGTAAAATGTTTAACCTAATTAGGGCATTTTCAAACACTAGTTGCAACCCGTAAAATATAGTAAAGATTTTTTACCCTTACAAACATTGTTTATTGTACAATCGTAATTAGTAATTACTTTTGTTTTCTACAATTATTCTGCCATACAACAATAATCAGAACGAAATTCAAAATAAGATTCAGAATCAAAAGCAAATTCAAAGAAGTATTCCTCTCTCGTTCTTGTGAATTTAAAATATTTTCGTACTCTTGCTTGATGACATTCGGGTTTTTGCCTATTAATATAATGATACAGGCAAACACAATTGAAAACATTTGATGATTCTCTGGCTTCTAATAATATTATTAAATTTGTAAACTAACTAACTTACCATCTCTCCGAAGGGGTAGGCAGAACGAATAGACTGCCACACTTTTATTTCCTGACATATTTCTCTCGCTTGTTCAACATTCATACATCGTGTCATCATCAATTTCTCGGACTCATGGGCGACATTCAATATTTGATTTATTCGATCATGCCACGTTTTCCTCGGTCTTCCACTATTTCTGGTTCCATTTACATCGTTAATTATTCTTTCCATATGTCCAAATCATATAAATATGATCCTATCATTATTTTGTTCATAACACCATTATTCGCACTGCACTTCAATCACTTCCTCTATTTTCATTCGACACTCTATTATACACAGAGTATCACACATTCGTCTCTCAGAGATCTCATTTCTACTGCATTTATACTAGAAATAGAGGAAGACCAAGGAAAATATGGCACGATCAAATAAATCAAATATTGAATGTCGGCCACGTGAGAATAACACGTATTTGATAATTATATAAGCGAATATTTCATGTAAATAGCGTTAATTTATAAAGTTTCTGAATTGTTAAAATTTCGATAATATATTCTATATTTACTTAGATCAAATGATTAAAAAAGATAATCAAATGATTTTACTGAAATCCCTTGATGGAAGAACATTTTAAATAATAATGAAACAAAACGATGTTTTTTAACTACTTCTACCAGTCTGTCGATGACGAAATAAAGACAAAAGTGGAAGCAGTTAAAAAAAATGATTTTAAAAGATATTTTATATCAATTATCATAGAAAACTCTTTCATAGTATCATTATTTTGTAGAATTCGTATAAAGAATCTGGGATTTTTCTTCCTGCGTTATAATTATAACTGATAAGAGAATCACGAACTTGGATCAATATGGTTTGACTCTAAATAGTCTTCGTTCAACGATTATTAATACAATAGTCCCGCATGGACTTAGTGACGCATATTGTTTTGAAGTTATAATAATTAAACTCTGCGTAATAAGGGACCCATGAGACCGGAAAATTATGGAAGCATTCATGGTGAACATTAATATCTAAATATATGAACTTAAGTATTTGTGGTAAATGTACCATATTTTACCGTGCTGGGTTAAAACGAAGTTCATTTTGGGGAAACAATACGCATTTAAGTTAGTTAGTTAGATTTTAGATAAAATTAAGGCGTTAACACTGAGGAATTCCATAATAACGATTTTTTTAATTGAACACTGTTTTTTCCACTTTTGAGTTTATTTTTCTCGACATTTTTCGAAGGCTTACACCTTCATAATCGAGAGAATGATAAAAACTAACCAAAATTATTACAAACTGAGTGCAACAACATAGAATTATATATAAGATGTGTTAGATTAGTTTCCGCTCGTGATCAAGTTGGTCAGCCAATCCCTGTTAAACTAATGGGAAATAAAACATACATTTAATAACTAACTAACTAACCATCACGCCGTTTCCCCGGAGTGTCAGGTAGAGAGGATGGATCGCCATGCTGTTCTATCCTGAATTAACATAAATACGAGTTATAATAAAACTTCCAGAAAACAGGCGTTTTCATTACAATTAATATCAGAAATTCTAATTTGATTGCTTAGTCAACATCAGTTGGGCTTGACTACAATGGGTCAATATTGCATTTGAACGGCCGTAACGTTGAAAGGGTAGAAAATTTTAAATACTTCGGCAGCATACTAACACAATCTCTGAACCAGATGTAGAGATAAAATGTAGAATTGAGGCAGCAAAAGCTACGTTTAATAAAAACAAATCACTCTTCTGCAATGGTAACATAAACTTGAAACTCCGCCAGACAATGATGAAATGCTATGTGTGGTCTGTTTTATTGTATGGATGTGAAACGTGGACCTTAAAAATTAACTCAATGAACAGACTGGAAGCATTTGAAATGTAGCTATATCGCCGAATGCTTGGAATTCTCTGGACAGACATGGTTACCAATACCGAAGTCCTGAGGCGAGCTAGAGTTGACAGGGAACTGTTATCAACTATCAAGGTTCGAAAGATCTCACATCTGTGTCATATACTGCGTGGAGAAAAATACCACCTTCTCCAACTGATATTGAAGGGGAAAATTGAGGGATGCCGAGGGCCCGGTAGGAGAAAGATGTCCTGGCTGCGAACGTGTGAGAGTGGACCGGCATCCGAAGTGTGGAGGAGCTGTTCGGAGCGGCGAAGGCAGGGGCAGGTTCGCCGAGGTGATCACCAACGTTGGGGGGACCCAACAGGGCACTTGAAGAAGCAGAAGTCAACATCAAATAAAAACATACTGAAGTCAATTTCTATATAATATTTCGTTGCTTTTGTGTGCTACTTATAAATGATTTCTACTGTACACAACTCATACTATTTCGTTTCTTCAGAAAATAAATAAATTCAAAATACCGATTTATATTTTGACAACATCCCTGACATAACGGATGATTTATGTTAGACAAATTGAAAGAGATTTACATTTTTTTGAATTGTTTTTTCTGTTGTCTATGACTAGTTAGTGTAACCTCGTGTTTTTGATACTATTTGTTTGTATATGTACGAAGATTTTTATATGTGTATGCGTACGTGGAAACATGTGTGTATTGAACAGAAAATTAATATTAACTAACTAACTAACTAACTAACTAACCATCACGCCGTTTCCCCGAAAGGGTAGACAGAAAGAATGAACTGTAACACTTTAATCGATGCTGCACTCCATTCTTCTCTTTTCGCCAACGCGAGAGACGCGGTGTGATGGGTTGCGAACCTCATCGCCACCAATAGGCATCTCCCGCGCACACTTCAATCATTCAATGTCTACATAATAAATCTAAAACAAATTATACAAAATACAATGATATAAAATAAAATAACACATAAAAATAATTTAACACATAATGTTCTTTTAGATGGTGCACTTGTCGTCAGCTGGACGATCCGGACATTTGTGTTTATTTAATTTTTTATTCCACTGTTTTCATTTTAATTAGGCACTTAAAACAATCCAACACCAGCAAAAACTTGAAAATTTGATTGAAGAATTTATTCAAATTGTCATTGGAACAAATGAAAATTTTATTTTTACACCTGTCAAAAGTATTTTTATAAACGAAAAATCTTGTATTATTTTAACATCAGAAGAGTGAAATTAATATTAATGCTATTAGAAATGGCGATGTAAGTAATTACTGAAATTAACTTTCGTAAAAATATATATATGTAGAAAATTACGCTTTTCTATGATATTGTGATTAAAATTTATTTAATTCACTTTGATAATATGTTTTTTCGTGTCTCTCAAGAGAAGATTACATTTTTTCTCTCTTTAACATATTGATAAAAAGAAAAGTAAAAAATGAAATGTTGTCAGGCGTTTTAGTTTGAAGTCTATATTTACTACTCTCTGAATGTTGTATAATGACTTTGTCCCATAATGAGTATTCTACTCATAGAAATACAAGTAAAATATTGTATGTTTATAAAAAAAATGCTAAAAAAATATTTTCATAAAATTACTGGAAATTTAAAAAAATATTTGCTTCAAATAACAACTCATAACTACCATAAAAAACAACATATTTTTACTTGCTCTAAGTAATGAATTAATTGATTGAATTGTTTTATTAACCCTTATAGTGCGGTTTGCTGCATTTGCAGTCCACAAATATTGGAGAGCGGCAAACTAAATTTGCAACTAATATTGAAATGTGTGTAATGAACTTTTTAACTTTAGTTCATTAAAACTAAATTGTTAGTAATATTATAATGAACTAGGTCAACTGCGGTTGTAGTTAGCAACAGATTAAGACTTACGAAGCCAGCCGCACAATGGGGGTTTCATTTAAATTATTCTATAAATTAATAAAATTCTTGAACATTTTATTTTAAAAGCGTTTTATTATTATTATTATTATTATATGTTTAATTTCCGACTGGTTTCGCCCCAAGTGGCGCTCCACCAGTGTAATAAAGCGGACTGTTTGTAAGTCGACTATAATTATTAAAACAAAAAAGATAAGAAAATCGAATTATTAGTTACATATTAGATATACTGAGAACGATAGCAGGCAAGACACTGAGAGATCGCGTGAGGAACACCAGAATAAGAGAGATATGTGAGGTTGAGGATATTATAAGATGGAGCAGAAAGCGAAAAAGGGACTCATGTTCAAATAATGGACACCACCACATATTGCATTGCATAATCAGCGTCATGGGACTCAACTGGTCCTCGTGGAAGACCTCCTAAAAGATGGAAGGACAGCTGGGAATCTACCTCACAACAGGAGCAACACGATGGAGAACAGACCACATAGGTCTACAATAAGGAAGAAGATGAAGAAGAAGAAGAAGATATTAGAGTTGCTGACGAAACAAGTAATTTCTAAATGAATGAATGAATTTTTAAAACAATCTTTTTCGATATTTTACATGTTGCATCCTTCACCAGAGAAGGGTGTTTAACTATAAATGTTTATTATAGTTCATATTATGATTTCTCGAAGGCTTCTGATACTGTGAACCACGAAATTATTATAGTAAAGCTATCTCAAATTGGATTCTCTTCTCAGTTGATAATGTTTTTCAGTAGTTATAACTTGACCTCAAGGGGAGAAAACAATTCGTCTCATACGGAATTATTCAGTCAGAAACTTTTCTTGTAGATTCAGGAGTGCCTCAGGGTTCAAACCTAGGCCACACCTTTTCACCATGTTCATAAATGATACTGAGAAGGTGGTAAACTTTTCGCGATTTCTTTTATTTGCGAATAATCTGAAAATATTCAAAGAAATTCACAACTTTACAATCTTGACGCCTCCAGTCAGACATTATTATTATATAAAATATTTCATTATTAGAGTTTCTTGTAAACTTCCATTTATTATTTTAACAGGCTCTTAGCGGGATAGTGTTGTCTTTTTGTTTATTGTAAGACCTTGGTTGTCTGCTTCGGTAGATAGAATTTTTCTTTGAAAATACTATCTTTGACAACCACCGCATTTCCTGCATCGCTGGACCCAGGAATCTTATTACTCTCGCACTAGTTCCTTTTATAAAAGTCCTAGAAGATATTTTCCATTTTCCTGGTGTAATTACGCTATTATATACGCTTGAATGCATTTCAAAGTTATAAATAATTTGCATTACCTTTGATAAAAAACCTAAATTTTTACAATACATTTTCGTACTTTTCAGAAACATATCTCGGGTTTTACACTTCTGTTTTCAGTGCATTAATATGAAGATAATCTGATAAAATAAGAACCCGATTATAATAAAAAAGCTACATAATTCAGAAATTGAAACAGTATTAAATTAACTTAACTTAAAGTTTATTTTTTACATTTGCAAAGAAAACATTATTTAATTAACTTAACTTTAAGTTATTTTTTTTACAATTGCCTTACAATTATAACGACCGAGGAAAACATGGCATGACCAAATTAACCAATTACTAAAAGGCGGCCACATTCGAAGTCGGAATAATCGACGTGCGTGCATGGTGCGATGTATGAATGTGGAGGAACCCCGAGAGGTGTGCCAGGACAGGCCAGTGTGGCGATCCATCCTCTCTGCCTACCCCTCCGGGGAAATGGCGTGATGGTTAGTTAGTTAGTTAGTTATTATAATTAAACAAGAAATATCCCTATCTCTACAATTTATTGTTTAAACGTGTTGAAAGTAATGATTTTGAAGCTTTATTTAATTAAAATTTGATATTACGAGTCTGCAACATATTTTGTGTAAAATGCAAAAAAGTATTGTGAAATTAAACACAGTGTTTTCCAAATATGAATTCATAACACAAAGTGGTGGTGAATATAGAAGAAAATAATTTGAATTTTACAAATTTGTATAAGTAATTTCAGTATCTTACTTTAGTATACATTCCATGAGACAACAATATTAAAAGGTATGCCTTTCTCATATAATGCAACACTAATACGAATTATACACTATTCATACTTGATGTTTAGATATAGTAACTAGCTAACTAACTAACCATCACGCCGTCTCCACGCTTTTCTTTCCTGACATATTTTTCTCGACGATAAACTGCCAAGAGTGTGGATGTTTCTGATTTGGACGAGCATATCATCAAGCAAATTGTTATTACGATCTTTAGAACGATTCCAGCCGAAACCTTGAATAGTAGAATATTTATTGAAATAACGTAATTGTTTAATAGTATTTTATGCAATAAAAAATATAATTATTAAATTTAGATATGACTATTAGAACAGAGGAGTAAAAACTAGTCATGCGTGAAGGAGATATTTTTTTAAGAATATTTCGTTTTCGGTTCATTTATTAACTTTTATGATACTGTCAATAAAAATAAATCACAATATTTTATTTGAGACATTAAACAATTTTATTTTTTTTTAATTCCCAAAGTATCTGATTTTAAATAATTTTTATATAACTAACTAACTAACTAACCATCACGCCGTCTCCCCGAAGGGGTAGGCAGAAAGAATGGACTGCCACACCTTTCTTTCCTGACATATTTCTCTCGCTTCATCAACATTCATACATCGTGTCATGCACGCGCGTCGATTTCTCTGACTCCTCACATGGCCGACATTCAATATTTGATTTATTTGATCGTGCCACGTTTTCCTTGGTCTTCCTCTATTTCTGGTACCATTTACATCATTAACATATAATTTTTTTACCATTCTTTCTTCATTCATTCTTTCCATATGTCCAAACCATCTTAATGATCTTTCATTATTTTGTTCATGACACCATCATTCGCACCGCATTCACTTCTTATATTTTCATTCGACACTCTATCATACACAGAATATCACACATTCGTCTAAGAGATCTCATTTCTACTGCATTTATTCTACTTTCATCCTTCCTTTGCCAGTTCCATGCTTCGCTTCCATACATAAGGGTCGGTAGAAGAACACCATTGTGCACTGCCATTCTAGCTTTTTGGATAGGTTTTTGTTTGCGATGACAACTTTAAGTGCACCATTCACTTTGTTGCCTGCCCAACCCTTCTTTCAATATCCCTCTCCACTCGCCCATCTCTTGTAAACATACTACCTAAATACACGAACTCAACTACTTGCTCCAAATTTTCACCACTCACGCTAATGTTGCAGACTGTCATGGTTTCTTCCTTTTCAAAAATCATTACCTTGGACTTATTAACATTCATCGTCAGATCATTTCGCATGCATACCTCATACATACAATTCACCAGGACTTGTAGTTCATGCTCGTTGTCTGCAAGTAGGACAGCGTCATCCGCATACAAGAGACAGCTTACTGACACTCCGCTCATTTTGGCACCTACATCCAACCCTTTCAGCTCTCTCATACAATTGTCCATATACAGATTAAATAACCACAGGGACATTACGCAACCTTGTTTGACACCTTTATTGATATCAAACCAGGCTGTAAGATCTCCATTTACTCTGACACTAGCAGTGCTTTCCGTGTATAGCGACTTAATTGCCGTGATCAGTTTTGTACTTATTCCATATTCAGACAATATTTTCCACAACTTTTCTCTATTAACGTAATCATATGCTTTTTGTAAGTCGACAAATACACAGAAAAGTTTGGGATTTTTGGCCAGAAACTTCTCTGTCAATGTACGAAGTCCAAAAATTTGATCCATACATCCTCTGCCATTCATAAAGGCACCTTGCACATCCCAAACTTTGTCACTCGTCAATTTTCTTACTCTTTCTATTAAAATTCTGCCATAGACTTTACCAACGACACTCAAAAGACTAATAGCTCTGTGGTTTCCACATTCTATACGCGATCCTTTTCCGTTGTACAGGGGCATAATTACTGCTCTCCTCCAGTCTAGCGGCGTATATCCCTCCTCCAAGCACTGGTTAAATAACTTACATAACCATGTAGAAACCACTTCGCCACCGCTTTTAATAAAGTCTATGGCAATACAATCAAACCCATTATATTGAATCAAATTTTATATTGAATACTAATATACCATTACTACAATACCTAATATTCTTCTTCCTCCCCTATTTCCCATTTACTTCGTTTCCCCTAAGGCGGCCTTCTCAGACCTGTCTAGCCTGTGTGCCGTCTGGTGACTAACGATCTCTTTAGTTAGATAAGTTCCATCCACGTAAACTTGGACCTACTTTGTTATTTGAATCGCTGGTCTGCCCCCATCACCCTCCGTATAACATGGTCGGCTGGACGCCGCATGGCGTGGCCGTACCGTTTAAGGTGGTTCTCTTCCAGCTCCTACTCACTGTCGCGGATGTGGGTGTTCTATATGTGGTTGTTTTTTGGGCGACCAGCACTCTAAACTACAGGTCATGGCTGGACGCACCGCCGCGCCGCCTTGTACACCTTCACTCTTTACGTGGACCGGCATTCGACTATCGCAGAGTACTCCTGATTGTTCTCGCCACTTCATCCATCCGGAATTTATCCTGTAAGTACTACAATAACTTATATTGCTAAGTCAATCTAAAAGAAGCGAAACATTACTTTATGATCATTGCCATTGTGTTAATCAAAATATAATATAAAAACTCTCATTAGTTAAAATACCAAACAAAAAAGATTGAATTGACCAATCAATCATGCGGTGCAACCCGGAACAGTCGCTGACTCGCTGTCCGTCTGAACTTGAATGCTAAGTATCGGTTTTCCCATAAGGATTTATTTAATATTATAGTTCCATTATAACAACATAAGATGATTACTGTAATATAAAACAAAAAAGATTCAATCCTAGAAATTGGTTTGTAACAAAGTTTATTAACATCTTTGCTAGTTTTCGGGATGCCTCTTAGGCTTTTTTTAATGTTGTAGTTTCCCGTTGCTTTTCACATGTTTGTATACAACAGGTTATTTGACCCCTCTTACTGCATACATTTTTTAAGCTATCAATTATTGTGACATGTGATAGATAGCTAGTCTATCGCCATTTTATTTTCACGTGAATTCTGCGCCAGACCAAAGACAGAGTGACGATGACACTACCACCGCCGGGAATCGAATCCGGGACCTACGGTATGGCAGTCATAGCTCTTGCCACTCAGCAACGAAGGCCGTCAAATTTTTAGTAATAATAATATACTGTTTTTAAATCAGAACCGGTTTCCTACAATGATATATTATAAACAAAGCTTAAAAAATATATTATTAAACATACATATTAAAAAAAGAATTTTGACAGGCGTAAAAATAAAATTTTCATTTGTTCCAATGACAATTTGAATAAATTCTTCAATAATATTTTTAAGTTCTTGCTGGTGTTGGATTGTTTTAAGTGCCTAACTACAGTAAATTAAAAAAAAACAGTGGATAACGTGGAATAAAAATTAAATAAACAGAAATGTCCGGATCGTCCAGCTGACGACAAGTGCACCATCTAAAATACAATATGTGTTAAATTATATTTCTTTGTTATTTTATTTTATATCATTGTATTTCAGATAATTTGTTTTAGATTTATTATGTAGGCGTTGAACGATCGAAGTGTTCGCGGGAGATGCCTTTTGGTGGCGATGAGGTTCGCAACCCATCACACCGCGTCTCTCGCGATGGCGAAAAGAGAAAGATGGAGTGCCGCATCGATTAAAGTGTGGCAGTCCATTCTTTCTGCCTACCCTTTCGGGGAGACGGCGTGATGGTTAGTTAGTTAGTTAGTTAGTTAACAATTCAGATATTACAATAATTTGATAAGTAGAATACGCTTTTACGTTACACAAAACATGAAATTAATCACTCATACACAGAATCAAGAAAATTCTTCCCGGGAAGCAAGGTTGCGGGTTTAAGTTCGCCACATTAGAAGTGTTTTCTTCGTTTATTATTATTTAGTTAAATCGTTCATTTCACCATTACAGCGTGAGCAAAATCGATGTAAAGGATATGGGTATCAAATTGATTTTCGCGACATGTGATAGATAGCTAATCTATCGCAATTTTATTATCACGTGATTTTTTCACCAGACCAAAGGACATCGTGATAATCACACTGCCATCGCCGGGCATCGAACCTGGAATCTTCGGTGTGGTAGTCAAAGCACTTACCACTCGGCCACGAAGGTCGTCATGTAATTTTGTCGGTCGCGAAGGAGATATCCCACGTTGTTACCAAAAATCACACAAAATATATTGCTGCCAACCGTGAAAATCTACGCAATTTTTATGGTGGAAAAAAAAGTTTTAATTCATGAAAATTCGTAATTATAATTATATATAAAATTTTATTTAAGAGTGGAGCTGGCAAAATAAGGATGAAAGCAGAATAAACGCCGTAGAAATGAGATCACTAAGAAGAATGTGCGGGAAAACTTTGTATGATAGAATACCGAACGATGAAATAAGACAGAAATTGAAAGCAGATGACTGCATCATGGATAAAATTAAAAAAGGATCCCTGAGATGGTTTGGACATATGGAACGAATGGATGAGAGTAGAATGGTTAAAAAGTTATACACAAGTAGCGTGAGTGGAAAAAGAAGCCGAGAACGACCGAGGAAAACATGGCATGACCAAATTAATCAATTACTAAAAGGCGGTCACGTCCTAAGTCGGAATAATCGACGTGCGTGCATGGTACGATGTATGAACGTAGAGGAAGCCCGAGAGGTATGCCAGAACAGAGCATTGTGGCGATCCATCCTCTCTGCCTACCCCTCCGGGGAAATGGCGTGATGGTTAGTTAGTTAGTTTTTAGTTTATTTAAGAGTATAACCGGATATTGTAAAATCCTTTTTATTGACAATATTCGAGTAGATTTGACAACCATTTTGGGACATTTAATATTTCATAAATCCAAAAATAGTTTTGAAAAAGGAACGAAACAAAATTGGATCCAAGAAAGTATCTCCATGACATCAGCCGGGATTAACTTTTGAGAGTGTTATGAAGAGTTCATAAACTCTAAATTGCTTGACTCGCGAACGAATATATTCTTGAAACTTTCGACATAATTTTAGGGAAAATGTTTCCTGACATCTGAAAATGATTTCGGGTTTCAAAATGACGCACGGGCGATATATTTCCTTTTTATTTTGTTCTGAAAAAAATTTAATTCTCAGTAATATATTTTGGAGTATCGACTAGAGTAAAAACACCTTTAGGAAGGCCTAGACAGCGCCTAATGGGCAATGTTCTGGTTGATCTGACTAGGTTGGGCGAATCGGGCTACTGGGATCAAAAGGCGCAGGATTGAGGAGCTTGGAGGAAAATTACCAAGAAAGCTAAAATAATTGTATGGCCATAGTTAGTGAGTTAGTGATATATTTTGGAACAGTATAAGGGTAACACTACTAAACAAAATTGATTATATTTTCATTTTGATCATATTAACACTTTTTTGAACTTGTCACAAACATGTTTCGGTACACAAACTTCCCTTCTTCAGTGTATGAATTTTAACAGTTAATAAACGAAAGTTGTATTATATATACTAAATGACGAGTGAAAAGTGGAGGGGGGAAAAATTAAATTTAGCGGTAGGGTAAATTGTTGTTTAGTTTAAATTATGAGACAGAGGAAATAAATCAATTATGGGACTAGAAGTCGAAAAAATGTTGCCGAAAGAATGATTGGAGTTGGAAACAAAATTATTAGTGCACTCTAAGTCATTACTGCAAAAAGAAATATATCGATGAAGCAAATATGGCATTGCACATTGGAGTTTTAGTGATGATTCCTTATGTATAGAAGTGAAGCTTGGAGTTGGCGATGAAAGAACGATGAAAATAGGATAAATGCCGTAGAAATGAAGTCATTAAGAAGAATGTGCGGAAAAACAATGTATGATAGAAAATCGATTGATGAAATAAGAAAGGAATGTAAGGCGGATGAATGCCTCCTAAATAAAATTAAGAAATGGTCGCTAAGATGGTTCGACATGTGGAACGAATGGATGAGGGAAGAATAGTTAATTAGATATATACAAGTAGTGTGAATGGAAAAATAAGTCGAGGAAGGCCATGGAAGACATGGCATGACCAAATAAATCAATTACTGAAAGGCGGCCATATTCGAAGTAGGAACAATCGACGAGCGCGCATGTCACGATGTGTGAATGTAGAACATGCGCGAGAGTTATGTCAGGATAGAACAGTGTGGCAGTTCGTATTCTCTGGTTACCCCTTTGGAATAGTGGCAAGACCTCCAGAGATGTGTTTTGACAACATGGGCACAAACATCTAGGATCTTAAGAATTGTCAATCAACCGTGGTAATTACGAATTCAAAAGCATATCAAAAAATAAATAGCCCCTTTGAACAAATATGAAAACACTTTCTATTACAACACTTTTTATTTTTACTTAACACAGACATGTTTCAGTTGCAAGTAACCTTTATCAATGTGTACAATTTTAACAATCAAATAAAACAGAGTGGTCACATAAATACTAAAAGGAGTTATGTATAAAGGTTAAGGAGGAATAATTAGGATTGAGGAGAGGAGAAATGTAACGGGAACATTTCGAACATGAGAATTGAATTTAAACTAAACTGGTTTGTTAAATTTAAATTAATTTTAGGGCTTTCGAATTTCTAAAATTTCTAAATAATTTATCGTTTTCTTTATTAAATGTATGATTATTTTTCATAACGAACAAAAATGTCTTTGTTAAGTGAAAATAAAAAGTGTTGTAATAAAAAGTCTTATTATATTTATTCAAATATTAATCTACAACACAAAGTTAAGCAAATATGGAAGAAATAAATAAATTCAACAGAGGAGTCGGTACTTTGAAATGTATTTACGTCATTTGAAAAATGTAGAAAGAATATCCATAGAAATATTAAATCATCTTATAAGAGACGCAGACAAATAAAAATATCTATGCATAACTTTCCGAAATTGCCTGCCTCATATGGTTATTACATCGATGCTTCGCAGACAGAAGTCAAACATTCTTTCAGACAGCATAATAAATCAAAATCAGGTTTTCTTTAGTTGATTTGTTTAGGGCGTCGATTTAATAATACGTTTGTGATAGATATTAACTTTAAAAAATGGAAAAGACGTTTTTGAACCCTCTCTAACATGAGTAGTGTGGCGGTCCATTCTATCTGCCTACCACTTCGGCGAAACGGTATGCTGGTTAGTTAGTTGTTTTTATTTATTTCTTGAACAATGATGTAAAACTCCTTATTAAATAAATAATACTAATGCGAACGTCTGTTTTCTAGAATTTTTATTGTATTTTATGTGAATGATGTTTCGACTGTCAATGGCATAATCAAATCATTTAACGCTTGAAAATATCTTATACAAGCGAAACGTGTCATTCACGTAAAATATAATGGAACTTCTAGAAAACAGACGTTTTAATTCGTATTAATTAGTTAATTAAGTACACGTTCACGGCGTGAGTCGTAGGGAGTCAAACATGGTATGAGATTTAAAAAAAAATATTTCAAGGTCGGTCGTGTTAGAGGTCAGAAGAATCGACGTGCGGAATGACTCGCAGTATGAAAGTGGAGAAAAGATATGTATCAGGGGAGAAAAGTGTGACGGCGCAATCTATATGTCTACCGTTCTGGAGAAACGGCGTGATGATTTGTTATTGCTGTTGTAAATATAATATTCTTCTACTTCTTGTCCTGTCACACCTTCGTGGTGCATAGGACCTCAAGGTACCTTCTCCACTGACTCACAAGCATAATGCCTAACATCATACAAAGTGAGGTATGCTGCTTTAACTTCGTCCTGCAGGGTTTTTCTCCAGGTGGCCCTAGTTCTGCCTCGCTTTATCTTTTTACCCACAAGGGACCAGTCTAGTGCGCCCTGAGCCTGGCTATAACATTACAAAATATAAAAATAATACACTTTTAATATTCATATCTAAATCACTCGAAGAGACTGGCTGGCGACAGAACTGAGTGGAGGAAACGAGTGAAGCTTGTTGCAGACCAATCCTCAGGATTGTAACCTTGAAACCCTCTAAAAAATCACCCTTTATATAACAATGTGTATTAGTTTTTTTTAGCGGTATGCAAATTCAGAATAAAAAAAAAATTAAAAATATGTTAATGCCTATGATATAGACTTAATTTAATAGATAATTTTATGCCATTATTGTTTAAATATGATTTCGGGCATACGAGTATGAGCGCCACGGTTAGCTCGAATGAAGTGCAATCGTGAAATCCAAGTTTCGACAACTTTATCGAACAATTATTCAAGTCTATTGTATTATTGAAGTCAAATTAACAGTTTGTAGAAACAATGTTGCCAGATTCAAAACCAAACACTAAAAAAAAACACACTATATTTGTTATTAACATCAACCGGTTTCACTCTCACCGGAGCTTCGTCAGGGTAACAGAATATTTTGTAACCCTTACGAAGCTCCGGCGGGAGCGAAATCGGTTGGTGTTAATAACAAATGAAGTGGTTTAAATACAAATTTTACAGGTGTTATATTATTATGCTCGTTTTTAATAATGTCACACCACAAATCAAGTGCTTCATACAAAAGTTTATAACATTACTATTTGTTAAAATGAATGACATGAACATAACATTTTTTTTATTTCTTCACGCCTCCGTTTTTAAATAAATATTTCAAGCTAGTAAGAAGTTCACGGATAAAATATAATAGTTCATAAATCAAGCAGTTCTACAACCTTGATTCATCGAGAATATAGAATATATAAAATAATTATTTAAAAATAGAACACTGAGACTCATCGTCTATTTATGAATCGTTTGAGGTTAAACATATTTATTATAGGATTTGTCTGTACATCTCTTCAAGGCTTTCCAGGAATTAATATAAAATTTATTCAAATCACTTTTGATTTAAGAACACGACTGCAGATGGTATAACCACGACGACCATCTTGGCAGAGTGGCAAGATATACTCCAAAGGTCCCGGGTTCGATTTTTGGCGACCGGAGTGTGATTTTCACACTGTCTCTGGTCTAATGCAGAATTCTTGTGACAGTAAAATGACGATAGATTAGCTACCTATCATGAGAATTAATATAATAGCTATACCCTTTACATCAATTTGGCTAGCGCTGTAATTATGAACGAGTAAAGAGCGATTCAACAAAATAAATAAATAAATTATATTTAATGTATTTCTACAAAGTTTATGTATTTCTTTTTCTTCTTCCTTATTGTAGACCTATGTGGTCTGTTCTCCAGAGTGTTGCTCCTCCTGTGAGGTACATTCCCAGCTGTCCTTCCATCTTTTAGGAGGTCTTCCAAGAGGACGAGTCCCATGAGGCTGATTATGCAATTCAATATAGGGGAGTGTGGTGGTGTCCATTCTTTGGTGATGACCGTACCAGTCCCTTTTTAGCTGTCTGTTACATCTTATAATATCCTCAACCTCACATATCTCTCTTATTCTGGTGTTCCTCACGCGATCTCTCAGTGTCTTGCCAGCTGTCGTCCTCAATGTCTTTATTTTGTATTTCTATAATTTTTAATTCACGAAGGTTGAAAGAA
The DNA here is from genome assembly GCA_022606425.2 of Lepidostoma basale. NCBI lineage: Eukaryota > Metazoa > Arthropoda > Insecta > Trichoptera > Lepidostomatidae > Lepidostoma > Lepidostoma basale. The sequence continues at coordinate 440,781 of JAHDVF020000524.1, read as the reverse complement.
TTATTTATTATAATATGTGACCATTAAGTTATTGTTAATCTTATTAATTATAAATTTCTTTACAAAATGTCATGACAAATCTTTGCATCCTTCCAGGATGTCAACTGAACTATTAGTATTTAACACGTTACATAACTGTCATAAATTGTCGTACGTGACCGAAAGCAGGGTTACCATCGGTAGAATTAATAAAAATTTATCTTCGACTGGTACAGCAGTTCTCGAATATGTGAGCTATTTATGAATATTTTAGTCTCCTATTAGTTTTATCATATTATATGAAGAATACATTTTCCAAACGGTGGATACGTGGAACATAAATTAAATAGACAATATGTGCACCATCTAAAAATAACATTTTGTGTTAAATTATTTTTATTTTGTTATTTTATTTTATAAAATTGTATTTTATATTATTTGTTTTAGATTTATTTTGTGGGTGTTGGACGATCAAAGTGTGCGCGGGAGATGCCTATTGGTGGCGATGAGGTTCGCAACCCATCAAACCGCGTCTCCCGCGGGGCGAAAAGAGAAGGATGGAGTGCCGCATCAGTAAAAGTGTGACAGTCCATTCTTTCTGCCTATCCTTTCGGGGAGACGGCGTGATGGTTAGTTAGTAAGTTAGTTACATTTTCCATTTGCTGGAACATTATCAAATAAACCCTCATATTTTACATAGACTTACAGACTACCTTGACCCAGATATAGAGTTGAAATGTCGGATTGAAGCAGCAAGAACAGCATTTAATAAAATAAAGTCACTCTTTTGCAATGACAATGTCAACTTAACACATTAACAGAGGATGTTAAGGTGTTATGTGTGGTCTGTTCTGTTATATGGGTGTGAGACATGGACATTAAAAGTAAATACAATGAACCGGTTAGAGGCATTTGAAATGTGGCTTCGCCGAAGAATGTTCAGGATCCCATGGACAGACAGTGTGACGAACACAGAAGTCCTGAATCGTGCAGGAGTAAATAGAGAGCTGCTGACATTGATCAAAGTCCACAAGATTTCATATCTGGGTCACGTTCTACGAGGAGAAAAATATCGCCTGCTGCATCTAATTTTGAAGGGAATAGAGGGAGCAGGAGGGTAGGGAGAATGCAGACCTCTTGGCTGCGCAATGTGAGGGAATGGACGGGAATCGGAACTGTGGAGGAGCTTTTCCGGACAGCGCAGGATAGGGAAGAGTTTACCAGAGTGATCGCCAACGTCGGGGGGACCTGACAGGGTACTTTAAGAAGAAGAAGATTTTACATAGGTAAAGAGGTACATTTTTAGCAAGGCAAAGCCAATCACTCCCATATAATATTATATAATATAATAAAACTTATAAATGAATAGACGTATTCATCAATATTATGTTAATACTTAATGTGGAGTTTTATATTTCTACTATGAATTAAAACATCTATTTTATATTAGTTTAATATTTAATGTGAGTGACATATTTCGACTTGCGAAAGCATTATCAAATACATTTTTTTTCTAATATGGTTAATGCTTTACCAAGGTCATTCGCATAAACTACTATAAAAACATTTTGAAAATAGGTGTTCTCATTTATATTAATTATTTAAGTAAAATGAAGTTTACACCATTGTTCAAAAATCGATCTATTATTTTACATCATTTTTCAAGAAACAATAAACATAGCTTTAGATCATTGTTCAAGAAACGATAAATGAGCTTTTTTTGATTAATTTTTAAGAGCAATAAAAATGGTACTAGCTCATTATTCAAGAAACGATGAATGAGTTTTAAATAGTTTTTTTAAGAAACAATTAACATAGTTTTAGAGTTTTAAATCATTTTTCAAGAAACAATAAAAATATAATAGTATTAGATCATTGTTCTTGAAACGATAAATTAGTTTTACAAAAATTTTCAAGAAACAACAAAAATTGTTTTAGACCATTATTCAAGAAACGATAAATGAGTTTTATATCATTTTTCAAGAAACAATAAAAATATAATAGTATTAGATCATTGTTCTTGAAACGATAAATTAGTTTTACAAAAATTTTCAAGAAACAACACAAATTGTTTTAGACCATTATTCAAGAAACGATAAATGAGTTTTATATCATTTTTCCAGAAACAATAAAAATATAATAGTATTAGATCATTGTTCTTGAAACGATAAATTAGTTTTACAAAAATTTTCAAGAAACAATAAAAATATAATAGTATTAGATCATTGTTCTTGAAACGATAAATTAGTTTTACAAAAATTTTCAAGAAACAACAAAATTTGTTTTAGACCATTATTCAAGAAACGATAAATGAGTTTTATATCATTTTTCAAGAAACAATAAAAATATAATAGTATTAGATCATTGTTCAAGAAATGATAAATTAATACTTAATTTTTAACCTTTGACCATTATGATGGCGATGGGAAAATCGGACAATATGAATCAAGAAATACGAGTATATTCTAAAACAAGAAATGAGTTTGTGTATATTTTTGGAAATTGACGTTCATTTTATTTTTTGGTCATTGAAAGGATGGTTGATATATTTGGGGCATAAAATATTTCTAATTTGACTATCGCTAATCAGAATACTGTTCTTTAAAACGATATAAATGATTCTTAAGAATAAATAAAAATAAAAATAATAATTATAAAAAAAATTATGTATGTACGATGTATGAATGTTGAGGAGTTGAGAGAAGTATGTCAGGAAAGAACAGTGTGGTGGTCCTTTATTTTTTGCCTACCCCTTCGGTGCTACGGCGTGATGGTTAGTTAGTTAGAACAAAAAATGTTATGTTTTTATTTCTATAAAACGACCTTTGTGGCCAAGTGGCAAGTGCTAGGTAGCTAATCTATCGCCATTTTATTTTCACGTGAATTCTACATTATACCAAAGACAGGGGAGACAATCCCACTGCCATCGCCGGGAATCGAACCCGGGACCTTCGGGGTGGCAGTCAAAGCACTTACCACCCGGCCACGAAGGTCGTTGATTAGCTACCTATTATATGCCATGAGAACCAATATGTAAGCTATACCCTTAACATCGATTTGGCTCGCGCTGTAATGATGGTAAGAGCTATTCAACTAAATAATAAAAATTATAATAATCTATCGCTATTTTAACTAACTAACTAACTAACTAACCATCACGCCGTCTACCCGAAGGGGTAGGCAGAAATAATGGACTGTCACTTTTTTCTTTCCTGACATCCTTCTCAACATTCATACATCGTGTCATGCACGCGCGTCGATTTCTCTGACTCCTCACATGTCCGACATTCAATATTAGATTTATTTGATCGTGCCACGTTTTCCTCGGTCTTCCTCTATTTCTGGTTCCATATACATCGTTCACATATAATTTTTTGAACCATTCTTTCTTCATTCATTCTTTCCATATGTCCAAACCATCTTAATGATCCTTTCATTATTTTGTTCATAACACCATTCGCTATTTTATTGTCACATAAATTGTCACAAAAAACAAGACCAACGACAGTGTCACAATCACACTGCCATCGCCGGTAATCGAAGCCAGAACCTTCGAAGAGCTGATTCCATAAATAATGTATTATATTTCTTCCAAGTAATTTTTATAACCGAGAATAATATATACTATAATTCCTACAGTAAAAATAAATTGACATAAATTTGAGTTGTCTACGCGGAGATGAACTTATTTTTTTATAAGCATTATATAACCCTGGAATCTTTCGTACGAGAGATACATACTAATCTATAGTTTTCCTCAACGAGATTTTTGAATGATTCTTCCTCGGCAAGTGCCCAAACGAGTTGATAGAGCAACTCCGGTTATAAATATTCTAATTTCCCGACCGAAAGATCGAAAGGCCCTCATTTAGTCTCGACATTTCGCACTGCACACAGTGTTACAGTTTTTAATTTTGGATTTCACAATGAAATTCGTAAGTGAACTAATATTATATACTACATAAAAAAAATTAATTTTACTAAATTTAATTTATACATTTTCAATATTTCTAGTGCACTTCAACATTTTTTTTAAATATTTAATTTCATGGTTTCTTGAACACTGATGTAAAACTCAATATTCAATATTTTTGCTATCGAAGACATCCGTTCCCTAAAAGTTTTATTATATTTATGGAAATGACATGTTTCGTCTGTCTAGGCGTTATCGAATGTCAAATATGTGATGTGACTTTTTTATGTTTTTTTTATTTATTTTATAAAACTCGTTTTATTGGTTTTGCAGAGATTTAAATTCATATATAAATATTTGTTTCGCATTGTAAAGGTATTCTCAAACGTTTGAGAATGCGTTTTATGTGATGTGACATTTGATAATGCCCAAGGAATATAAAACATGTCATTCCCATAAATTACAATATAACTCCTAGAATACAGAAGTTTTCATTCGTATTAATTAAATTAAATTCAAATAATAATTTTCAAAATTGATTACTTAACTAGTAAGTATAAATCTTATTGAGAAATCAGTTGAGAATATTTAATATTTTAGAATTCAAACACATTTAAAAAGTAGACATACCATTTTAAAATAACTAACTAACTAACCATCACGCCTTCTCTCCGAAGAAGAAGGCTAAAATAATGGTATGCCACATTTTCTTTCCATTCATAATTCTCTCGATTCCTTAACATTCATAAATCGTGTCAATGCACGCGCGTCAATTTCTTTCGTGTCAACTCCTCACGTGGCTGACATTCAATATTTGATTTATTTGATAATGCCAAGTTTTCCTCACTATTATTCTATTTCTAGTTAATTTTAATTTTAATAGTTTATATATTCTTGATTTCGTATATTTTCAATATTTTTTTTTAAAACTAATCATCTATTGTCAGTCATAGTGTTTAATAAATTAATAAAAATTGTCAAATAGTTTTGAATGTTAAATTAATAATAAATTTTTAATGATAGTAGTCTGTCTAAATGTTTCATTTTTGATTGATGTAAATGACATGTTTCGCCTTGATAAGGCGAAACATCGAAATATCAAAGGTGACACACATATAAAAAATATTAGACGTTTTAATTCATACAAAAAGAACGCTGCGTTGGTTCGGACATATGGAGCGCATGAGTGAAGAAAGAATGGTTAAAAAAGTATATGTTAACGATGTAAATGGAGTAAGGAGTCGAGGTAGACCGAGGATAACATGGCATGACCAAATTAATCAAATATTAAAGGTTGGTCATGTCAGAAGCGGGAAGAATCGACGTGCGTGTATGACTCGCTGTATGAATGTGGAGGAAGCTAGAGAGGTGTGCCAGGATAGAGTAGTGTGGCGGTCCATTCTCTCCGCCTACCGCTGCGGGGAAACGGCGTGATGGTTTGTTGTTGTTGTTGTTATTAATTCATACAAAATGTGGAGTTTAACTTTGTTATACAAGATCCATTGGTCTCACCAATTGTCCAAGTTTAACTGTATTATTGTATAACAGTATGCAGAGTTTAATATTTCGAACATGAGAAATATATGCCAAATAATCCTGATATATCAAAAAAGTTCTTGTGATGATAATACAAAATAAACGTTGGATTCATAAAAGAAAAATGCGACACGTGTTTGTAAAAAAATAATGATTTAGCAACTTAACAAGACATATTTTCAAATAACCACGAGTTCGTGATTTTTCCCATATTAAAGGAAAATATTATGATAAAAAAAAAACGAAATAAAACTCAGATAAAAGAGATATGTATCCGATTGCAATAAAATAATCAATATTATTCATCTGGCAGAATACAAGTCTGCTGAACACGGTCTCCTCGGAGATCGACGTCTTTAATGTTAGTGAAAGTACGTTCAGAAGACAAATACTCTTGATTATAGAGAGTATTTTGTCTTCCTAATGTCAAACCATCTCTTATACGTTCCTGGTATAATATTGTATATATTATATTTTACCTATACTCAATAGATGCCTTAAACATTAATATTGTTTGTGATGTCGTTTGAGATAATAAACTGATTTGATTTGATTTGATGTCAGTTTCGCCCTTTCATTGACAGGCAAAAACAAACTAACAAAACACCGTTTCCCTTGTTAGGTAAGCAGGTATGATGTACTACCTACACACTTCTCGTACATCTTCAACATTCATACATCGTATCATACACGCACGTCGATTACTACGACTCCTCACGTGGCTAATATTAAAAATTAAAATAAATTCATTAATATCTTTGTCTACCTATAGTTCTTGCTCCATTCACATCGTCATTGTATCTTCTTTCGTTATTTATTCAAATGAACCTTTAAATATTTCCTTCATAATATTTTCGATCGCAATGGATTCACTTCTTATATCCACATTTGGTACTCTATCATATAAGGGTTATACGTAAGTTAGTCTGAGAAATCTCATATCCCTTGCATTTATTCAAATTTCATCCATATTTTGTCAGTTTTATGCTTCACCCGAAATATCAGGGTCATTACAGTTTTATACTTCACCCCAAACATCAGGGTCGTTACAGTTTTATACTTCACCCCAAACATCAGGGTCGTCACAAGTAAATCACTGTGCACTAACTTTTTCGTTTTTTTTTGTATAAATGAGCTATATTTAGATTTAACTGTTTATATAAAAAAAAACTTTTATAGATATCACAATTTATTATATTTTGTCGCGACAGCTGTCTCGCTAACCGATTACTGTTTTTTCCCAATTTTTTATTATAATTGGTTTGGATACATGGAAAGAATGGTAAAAAGTATATTTAAACGATGTTAATGGAACTAGAAATATAGGAAGACCGAGAAAAACGTGGGAGATCAAATTAATCAAACATTTAATGTCGGCCACGCTAGGAGTCAGAGAAATCGATGCGCGTGCATAACACCATGTATGAATATGGTGAGGAAGTAAGAGAAATATGTCAAAAAGAAAAGTGCGGCAGTCCATTCTTTCTGCCTATCCCTTCGGGAAGACGGCGTGATGGTTAGTTTGTTAGTAACTAACTAACTAACTAACCATCACGCCGTCTCCCCGAAAGGGTAGGCAGAAAGAATGGACTGTCACACTTTTACTGATGCGGCGCTCCATCCTTCTCTTTTCGCCTCGCGGGAGACGCGGTGTGATGGGTTGCGAACCTCATCGCCACCAATAGGCATCTCCCGCGCACACTTTGATCTTCCAACATCCACAAAATAAATCTAAAACAAATAATATAAAATACAATGATATAAAATAAAATAACAAAATAAAAATAATTTAATACAAAATGTTATTTTTAGATGGTGCACATTTGTCTATTTAATTTATGTTCCACGAATCCACCGTTTTTTAAATTTAGCACATAATGTAATAACACATAATGTTTTTCCGATGTTGCACATGTTGACATGGACGATCCGGACTTTTGTGTTTATTTAATTTATGTTACACGTATCCACCGTTTTTTTAAATTAGCTGTTATATGATTTAATTAATGTTCCACGTATCCACTTTTTTTATTTGGCAGTAATTAGGCACTTAAAACCAACCAACACCAGCAAGAACTTTGAAAGAATATTGAAGAAATTATTCAAATTGTCATTGGAACAAAGTTTACTTACTAACAAACATAGTTTGTTAGTAAGTTTATTATAATTGTTTACAATATTGTGTGTAGTTTCTTCCCCTCCTAATAATTTTGTATATAAACTAAGTCTTTCTGTTGTATCTTTTAGTTGCTTGTAAGACCTGAGGATGCTAGCATCGGTTAGCAAAACAGCTGTCGCGACAAAACATAATTAATTGTGATATTTATTTATTTAAACAGTTAATAATGTTGAAATATAAAGTGTTTCTGCCAAAACAATGAATTATCTAATCAATATTTAAATTTAAAATTTAAATTTTTATTTCATTATACGTTGTCTTAAATCGAATTTGGATAACATCAGCATATCTTAAAGTTATTATAATTGTTTAACATTTGCATATAATAAAAACGCCTTTCTATTTTTCATAGACCACACATAACATCAATGGATTTTATCAAGAAAATAATTTAATATGCACAATGACACTGAAATCTCAGCTTCAATCAATATTCAACCTTGGCAAAAACCGGTCGATGTGATAATTTCCATACAAACAAAGCGATTCTTCAAAGTAAGATTCGGCAGGACAGTTCTAACGTACACGTGTTAACTTCTGACTCACGTATACAAATGTACACGTAGGGTAATCTAAGATAATTCCGTGATAAAAAAACGACAATACTCGTATGCATAACATTACGATGGAACTATATTCATGGATGGCGAGAATTTTCTTGGAATGCAAAGTATTTTAACAAAAGAGCTCACTTTTTGATGGAAATTAAACTATTATCTTAAAAGATATGTAATGTAAGGATTTCAATGAGTATTTTATAACTGAAAAAACTATATATTTTTTAAAACCCAGGACACTGTTATCGAAGACGTTAACAGTTTTTATTATTATTTCTGTTAATTTATTGTTTTTTTTTTAAACAACATGTAAAGCTTGAATTAAAAGTTATTTTTATATAAATATATTGAAAGAACTAATAAAAGAAATTAAATAAATATATAAAAAAAACTGTCATGAACAAAATAATAAAAGGATCATTAAGATGGTTTGGACATATGAAAATAATGGTAAAATAATTATTTATTACGATGTAAATGGAACCAGAAATAGAGGAAGACCGAGGAAAACGTGACACGATCAAATAAATCAAATATTTTGAAAATCGACGCGCGTGCATGATACGATGTATGAATGTTGAGGAAGCGACAGAAATATGTCAGGAAAGAAAAGTGTGGCAGTCTATTCTTTCTGCCTACCCCTACGGGGAGATGGCGTGATGGTTAGTTAGTTAGTTAGTTTTAAAAAAACCTGAAAGAAAATGAAAATATAGCTTTTATTTTATCTTTCCTTCTACTCGTAGTTTTTAAACCTCGCTGCCATCTTCTGGTCCAGATCTAGATTTCTGAATCCAGAAGATGACAGCAAATTATGCATAAATTAAATAAATCACCATATCTGGAAAAAAATATTAACATTCACTTTGTGAATCCCACATTAACAATAAATTTCACTTATTACTTTATTTTAAACTTATTTTCACCACACAATTATTTAAAAATCACGCTATATGTTGGATAACTGAATTGGACAGTATCACGGAGTTAGACCATATCACCGAATTATAAAACATCACATAGTTAACTCAGATTATCGTACATATATGATAATTTTGTAAAAATCATCTACATTTTTATGAAAGGGAAACTAACTTCACATCAAATTTGTATGCGTGTCAATGAACCACGTATGTTTGATGGGAGTAAGCCGCAGTCGGACATTTTAAAGTAAATGTTTGTATTTTATTAAAGTTATTCGTATGATAATTAGCTACGATATAAGCTACGATATGAAGACTGGATTGACATTTAAATCACAATTAAAAAATTAACGATCGACCGCAAAATCATTAAATTATATAACAGGTGCAAAAGTTCGTCTAATTAAAACAAACTGTTTAAGATTTTTTCCCTAGCAACTAAAATTATTGGAACACATACACATACATATATATATACCTGTATATATTAACACACACGTAAGCACACAGGAAAGTGTGAAAGAGTATGTGTATCTTGGTCATAAAATCAGACTCTTCCGAGTCTACTGAGAATCGAACTGCAAAACTACCTCGAAGAGTTGGACTTGGTTGGGCCGCCTTTGGTAAACTGAGACATGTCTTTGAAAATGATGAAATACCGGTTTGTCTCAAAAGAAAGTTCTACGACATTTATACGAAAGTTCTACTGCCCATGATGATATACGGACTAGAGACGACAACTCTTACAGCAAAAAGTGTCCACAGGCTCAAGTGTACACAGAGGTCCACGGAAAGACAGATACTTGGTGTGAGCTTGCGTGACCGCATAAGGAATGAAGAAATCAGACGCCGCACCAGGGTTGCTAACGTCATGGACCGAGTGTCAAAATTGAAATGGCAATGGGCTGGACACTTGGCTAGACAGGGTGGCAACATATGGGCACTCAGGCAAATAGGCGAAGTGTCGGAAGGCCACCGATGAGATGGACCGATGATATTGTCAAAAGGGTTGGAAAATCTTGGATACAAAGGGGGCAGGATAGAGACGAGTGGAGGAAATTGGAAGAGGCCTATATCCAGCAGTGAAGGGAAGAATGCTTGCAAAGAAGAATGAGATATACACACATATCCTTATACGCAGTGTTGTAAAACTACAATATTTTAATTATGGGAAAATATTATGTTTTCTAAAAGTCAAAATTGCATGACTTGTTCTTCCTTGCTTAAGAATTAATCACTTAATAGTAGGGTTTAACCTGGACTCTAAAAGTGAATGTAATGAACCGGTTGGAGGCGTTTAAGATGTGGATATACCGCAGAATACTCCGTATACCGTGGACCGATATGGTCAGTAATGCAGACCTACTACAGAGAGTCGAATGTGAAAATTAGAAAGGTCTCGTATTGAGGTCATGCGCTAAGGGGAGAAAAATAAAACCTCCTTCGACTGATATTTATTACTATTGAATTCCACAGTGTTACTGCTTTAGCTTTCAATAAATATAATATTATTAATCTAGTAGACAGATACTATTTATCAGGTATAATCAAAGTAATTCTTCTATCATTCATTTTCATATTATTGTATTATATATTGTAGAATAAAAAGGTTTTTTAAACATTATAACACTCTTCAGATACATCTTTCATATGGTTCTTATACTTCATCGATTTTAAAATGTTATCAATCAAATGGCCAAAATCACTACTTACATTATAATAATGCACATATTTATTGATTTATGAACGGTCACAAGTCAAAAGTATACGCAGTTAAAATAATATCGTATAATTTAAATAGGATTGTGCGGTATTGAGAACATATTTAAAATAGGACTTGAACTTAAATAAATAATAATTACAAGTACCTATTGACTTTACTTCAACCCCTTACGTTTAGTTCACGTGAATCGACGTGACACCATTTTATCGTTAAAATTTGCACCGTAAAAATAAAAGTAAACTAACTAACTAACCATCACGCCGTCTCCCCGAAGGGGTAGGCAGAAAGAATGGACATATTTCTCTCGCTTCCTCAACATTCATACATCGTGTCATTCACGCGCGTCGATTTCTCTCGACATTCTCGATATTTGATTTATTTGATCGTGTCACGTTTTCCTCGGTCTTCCTCTATTTCTGGTTCTATTTATATCATTAACATATAATTTTTTTACCATTCTTTCTTCATTCATTCTTTCCATATGTCCAAACCATCTTAATGATCCTTTCATTATTTTGTTCATGACACCATCATTCGCACCGCATTCACTTCTTATATTTTCATTCGACACTCTATCATACACAGAGTATCCACACATTCGTCTAAGAGATCTCATTTCTACTGCATTTATTCTACTTTCATCCTTCGTTTGCCAGTTCCATGCTTCGCTTCCATACATAAAATAAAAGTATCATGATAATAAATGGTTTTTAAAAAAAATTATAATCTTTAAACGACAGATCTAATTATCCTTTAGATTAATATTGTTTTTAAACGTTGAACTTTAAGAAACACAGTTTGTAAACAAAAATATGTATAGATACTGATTTCATACGGAGTAGAGTACTCTATAAATCGTCTATTCTTAACACAATTCCGTTCAGTAAAGACTAGAAATGTTAATACGTAGATACATTTTACGACATCAGGTTCATACAAATGTTATAATGGCTTCTATATGTGCCTTGTTCATTGATAGCTTCATAAAGTCTGTTCATTGTCCTAGATAAAGCTTCCATTTGACAGAAATATCACACGGGTCACTTCCAGTATTCAGAAGTCACAAATATTTTAGCACACCATTGTTAGATAAAAGTTATGTTTTATTTTGACATTATATTTACCCAATGAGAACATTTTTGAATTTGCTGTCTGTCTATATCTCGAAATCATATAAAAATAAAATAAAACTTTAAAATTTTATACATACTTTGGAAATTGAAAATAACTTTGTTTATAATCTACACAATATAAAAAAAACACGACATGTTTCGGAGGATACAAATCCTCAAATCGGTGAAATTGGGTGAAAACATAATTAATAATCAGATTCCTCATTTTACTCCTTTCTCCTTAAATACTACTACTTTTAATCTCCCTAGCTCCTATTCCGAATCATATGCAAATTAATCATCTATACAAAATATGTCTTCGAAATTCCAATTTTATATTAGCATTTAATTATTATGTATGATTATTGTTTAATATTATTTATTATTATAATTATTACTGATAAAAATAATTATTAGTACTTAGAGCAATAAGTTCAGGTTAATTTTTTGAAATTAAAATGAATAGTTCATTTGTATTGAATCGATTTTTAAAAAGATATTTGTGTGATTCTCACATTGTCTTTTGTCTGGTGTAGATTTCACGTGACAATAAAATGGCAATAGATTAGCTACCTATCACACATCACGAGAATCAGTATAATAGCTCTACCCTTTACATCGATTTGGCTCGCGTTCTTAAAGAGTTATTCAACTAAATAAATAAAATAATACTGAACAAAATATAAATTTCGTTATTTGAAATTTCTTGATAAAATTAATTTAAAATAATGAAATAAATAAAATAATGAAAATTTATTTATAATGTACAGTACAAATATATTTAGTTTAATTCCTCTTAGGTTATGGCTTCCACTGGTTTTGACAGCTAGTCACCATCTTCCGGGAAGATGAAAGTGAACTGCAGAAACCTGTTTTAGCCATAAAGCTTATTGGAATTAAATGAAATAAATATTTTAATGAATTTCGTATGACGCACTTAATTTGTGGTTTGACATTATTAAATAAAATAATAATCACTTTCAGTATTTGTATTTAGATGGCGAGTACGGCCATTAAAGTAAAACTAATGGTGGGATGCCAACTAGCCCCCTTACTGCTGACTCTCTCACCCTGAAGAAGCTCCGGAGGAGCGAAACCGGTTGATGTTACCAAATAAAGTAGTTTAGATATAAATACAAAAAGCGTTTATGATTTTATTTATATTTTAATGTATTTTTTCCGTTTTCATTATTTTAAATAATAAACCTCTTTACTAAAATGTCACAAATTTTACAGCCTGTTTTATAGACAATTGCATGGATAGAATGGTAATTCGTTGAGTTCTTATAATGATTCAATTTTACTACAAATAAAATTACACTCAATGTTACGGTAGTAAAATAGGAAGGTTTTGATGCGCCTCTTTGTTTCTACTTCGCAAAAATGATTTAAGATGTTTTCCACTGTTGATGGAACAAACACAGTTCAAGTTTATTACGGTCTCGTCATATATTTAATAAGAGTATACTTAAAGAGATTCCGCTCCATTGATTTATATATTTATAGCGGTGCGTCAGGGGAAATGTCAGAGTTCATAGCAGCCCGCCCTGGGCGCACTCTTCCATCCTTTTATAACCTTTCTACTAATGACTTCATTTGAAACATTCTTCCAGCCGATAAACTCTTTTACGGCGTTCCGGTATATGCCACAGTGTCCGCCGTCAAATAGTGGAACACTGTTATAACTTAACCCCTATAGTGCAACTGACTACATTTGCAGTGCAAAAATCAAAGTGTCTAATTAATACGAATGAAAACATATTCGAATAGACGAACATCGTAGCCGAGTAGGAAGAGTGCGCTCTGTAGCCTGGCGAAATCAATATGTTTTTTACACTGTCTTTTGTCTGGTGTAGAATTAACGTGACAATAAAATGGCGATAGGTTAGCTACATATCAAATGTCAAGAGAATCAATATGATAGCTTTTCCCTTTATATCGATTTGGCTCGCGCTGTAATGACGTAAAGAGCGATTCAACAAAATAATAATAATAATAAAAATAAAAATATTTTGTAATTCTTGAACAATGGTGTAAAATAAGAACTTAAATTTCCACGGTTAACATATATAGGAATATTTTTCGGGGTGAAACCGTGTTCCCTCCACCAACGTTTCGGAGGCCCTTGCGGCCTCCATCATCAGGGTGTTAAATTTTTATTGTATCTCAATAGAGACGAAGAAACAAACTGGAAACTGAACATGGATGATCAAGGTGTTTACAGGACTTATGACCTGTCATTGGTTGGGTTAAGCGCACGCTTTATGTAATTACAACATTCCCCATTCCACCATTGTTATTATGATCATGCAAGATACATTTTTGGAAGTTGTATATATACTCCAAATCCATACTTATTTTCACGTGTCAGTTCCAGCTAGCCATCTATGTAGATTTGATTGTACTAATTAATTGTTTTTAAGATTAATCTATACAATCCACCTACCAGCGGCATCTGTGAAGAATGATTGTTTAGCATTTAGCAAACTACTTTATTAACACAATGCGAAGAGGCTACCGCCTCCTAGCGCACTGTTTAGAAGTCGCCTGGAGTAAACACTCCTATTTTATACGCCAAAGAATTGAAGATATCCTCCCCATAGAGGCTCGTCAAGTAAGAACTTAAATTTCCAAAAATGTATCTTGCATGATCATAATAACAATGGTGGAATGGGGAATGTTGTAATTACATAAAGCGTGCGCTTAACCCAACCAATGACAGGTCATAAGTCCTGTAAACACCTTGATCATCCATGTTCAGTTTCCAGTTTGTTTCTTCGTCTCTATTGAGATACAATAAAAATTTAACACCCTGATGATGGAGGCCGCAAGGGCCTCCGAAACGTTGGTGGAGGGAACACGGTTTCACCCCGAAAAATATTCCTATAATGGTGTAAAACTCCATATCAAATAATTAATACGTTTGAAAACGTCTGTTTTCTAGAAGTTTTCTTATATTTTATGTGGATAATATGTGTCGCCCGTCGAAGACATTATCAAATGAAGCGAAAAATCAAATGCGTTGCTATTTATATAAATGAGTTAAATGAGCAAAATACGGATATTAACGTGTCTCTGAAAACAATAAAGCGTAATTAATTAATTGATGATGCGCAAAATATTCGAAATTGCCCCACATAAATGTGACAGTTCGTTGATACCATTTTACACTTTTTACGACGAATTTGATTAATGTCTCGTTTTTGTTCTTCATGAGTTGGCGATCGTGAAATGTCCATCATTGATGGCTAACTTCATCAAGTCGCACTACCGTAACAGGGTGCGCGCGTAGCTCTCAATTTTACCTTCTACTAAACGCGTCAAAACAATTGCATTTGCAGCTTGCATACTACATTTGCAGCTCATATTAGAATGTCTTACAAACCATTTTACTTTAGGTCATTACTGATAAATTGTACGTAATATTATGATGAACTGTCTGAACAGTATGGTAAATGTAAACAACTGCAGTTTAAGGCTATTTTTTTTACTGCATATGAAAATATTTATTTATTTATTTATTTATTTATTTATACATTTACAAATGAGACATAACAAACAATAAAATATTCAGGCGACTCATTTGGACAAAAAACGGTATTATAAAGATAAAAAAACAAAACAACATGAGACCAAAAAATCATACATATCAGAAGGAATCCAAATATGTCAACGTCAGTGAGGCAGTACTCTTTCCAGAATTTGCAATATTTTTATTTTGAATACTGCCTCACTGACACTGAAAATGTCCAAATCCGAGATGATTAGATTCAGCGTCCGAATTGCTCTTCCTACTGGCATCACCAAAGGCAGGTTGGTTCTGCGTGACGGAGTAAAGAACAATTGATGTCGGCGCTGTCGCAGGTAGTTATCAGGAACAAAAAGACCTATTTGCTCCAGAACATAGGGGTTCTCAATAGAGCCCCGAATCAGTTTGTAAAAATGTGATGTTAATAATCCTTCCCTCCTTAGTTCGAGGGAGTTATACCCCAGCATACCCAAGAGAAATGCCGTTGGATAGAGCCAAGGATATACCCCGTACTCTCTCATGTAGAGGGCTCTCAAGAATTTCTTTTGAACCCTCTCCAACATGAGAGAATACTGAGCCTCATGAGGACTCCATATCACGGCACCTCCCTCGAGTCTGCTTCTGACTAAGGAGTTATACAGAGTTCTAAGTACCCGGGTATCTCTGAAAACCCTAACAGTTCGAAGAACAAAACCCAGCATCTTTAACGAAACGTCACATACCTTCTCGATCTGAGCACGAAATGTCAATTGACTTTCGTAAATTATCCCAAGATCTCTGACAGTAGATACACGTTTGAGGCTCTCATTACTCATGGAATATCGATGATATGTAATGTAGTGCGCCCTAGAGAATGACATTATAACACATTTGGATATGTTGAAGTAAATCTGGTTGCGCTTGCTCCAGTCAACAATCCTGTCAATATCGGATTGCAAACGCAAACAGTCCTCCAATGTTGTTATTTTTAAGAAAAGTTTTAAGTCATCTGCAAATAAAAGAAATCGCGAGAAGTGTAGAAGTGTGTGAATATTCGCACACTGGGGGTTAAAGCGGCAGTATGCCACCCGTGAATGGGTTTGCGTAATAGAAAACCGTAAGATTATAACGCTAGAAGTTACAATCTAATATAAGAGTGAAGCCGAAAGTGAAATGAAAATATTGCTTTCTAAAGAAGCCAAAATCTGTGTACAAGTGGGGCCGAACTTACATAATGGGAATAAACCTTAGAGTTGATACTGAATTGTTCATATGTTACTCACTAAGAGAACTTCTTTTATCCTAATGTTTTGTATGTTGTCCTCAGCAAACCATTTCAGAAATCTCTGTCCAGCATTGCTCGTTTATTCCCTGGGGAAACACAAATCAAATCAAATCAGTTTATTTTCTTAAAAGGCATAACAAATACAAATAAGGTTTAGGGCATCTACTGAGCAAACAAAAACAAAACTGTCACGCCGTTTCCCCGCAGGGGTAGGCAGAGAGAATGAACCGCAATACTACTCTATCCTGACTCACTTTTCAAGCTTCCTCCACGTTCATACAACGAGTCATACACGCCCGTCGATTCTTCCGACTTCTAACAAGAACAACCTTTAAAAATTGATGAATTTGGTCATGTTATGTTTTCGTTGGTCTACCTCGACTCCGTACTCCATTTACATCATTAACGCATACTTTCTTAACCATTATTTCTCCACCCATGCGCTCCATATGTCCAAACTAACGAAGCGATCCTTTCATAATTTTGTTCATAATACCTTCTTCCGCTCTACATTTCTTTCTTATATCAGCATTTGCAATTCTGTCGTACATCGTTCTACCATACAAACATCCTAGGCACCTCATTTCTATCTCATATATTCTGCTCTTATTCTTCTTCTGCCAGTTTCATGTTTCGCTTCCATTTATAAGGGTTGCGACCAGAACTTCATTGTGAACGGCCATTTTTGCTTGATAAATTCTTATTACCAATAACTATTTTTTTTAAGTTCCATTCATTTTATAACCCGTGCCAACCTTCCATTCGACGTCACATTCCGTTCGGCCATCAGCTGTGAATATGCTACCTAAATACATAAATTCGCTCACCTGCTCCAAGTTCTCTTCGTTCACACATATGTTATAAAGTGTCATTTACTCTTCCCTTTCAAAAACTAACACGTTAAATTTCCGACATTCATCATTAAATCATTTTCAATACATTCTCGATACCAAGACATGTAATTCTATTATCATCTACTGAGAATAGGTAAAATATAATTTATAATACCAGGAACGCATGAGAGATGGTTCGACTTTGGGAATACAAGATACTCTCTAAAGTGAGGAGTATTTGTCTTCTGAACGTACTTTCACCAATATGAAAGACGTCGATCTCCGAAGAGACTGCGTTTACCAGACCGATTGCTTTTCCCACCGGTGTCACTAGAGGCAGCTTGGTTCTGGTGGCTGGTAGGTAAAACAATATATGCTCTCGCTGTCGGAAATATCTATCAGGAACAAAAATACCGATATTTTCTAGAATGGCCGAGATCTCGAAATATCCCTTGATTAATATAAAGAAATGGGTTATAGAATGAAATTCTCTTTAAAGCTGCAGAAAATTGGTTTCCAACATTCCTTAAAGAAATACTGTGGAATAGAACCACAGAGAGCTCTATACTCCCTCATGTAGAGATACCTCAGAATTTTTTTCTGAACCCTCTCTAGTATAACGGAATATCTCGCCTAGGTAATACGTATCAAAAATATTATACAATATTTAACACGATCGAAGTATCTCCTACCACAACTCCATCCACGTACTGCTCCTTTTCTTTGATCTCACCATACTCGTGCTACAATGCCAATCCTGCCATACTACAATGCCAATCCTAAGTGGTCTTCTATTCCCTGACCATAAATAATATAGGACTTTAGAATAAACCCTAAATAAATCCTTGCTCTTTTCGGAATAGTACTCCGAGCCACCCATTTAACCCTCGCATAAAATAACAAATTAAAAATTAAGTATTAATTAATAATTATTATTAATTGTATGTTTGTTTTAAGTGCCTTATTACTGCTAAACTAAAAAAACGGCGAATGCGTGGAACAAAAATTAAATAGACAATATGTGCACCATCTAAAAATAACATTTTGTGTTAATTTTTTTTATTTTGTTATTTTATTTTATATCATTGTATTTTATATTATTTGTTTTAGATTAATTAAGTGGCTGTCAGACGATGGTAGTGTGCGCGGGAGATGCCCATTGGTGGCAATGAGGTTCGCAACCCATCACACCGCGTCTCCCGCGGGGCGAAAAGCGAAGATGGAGTGCCGCATTGGTTAAATTGTGACAGTCCATTTTTTCTGTCTATCCTTTCGGGGAGACAGTGTGATGGTTAGTTAGTTAGTTATAAAACAACTACCAAATCACATTTCCAAAAATGTTTTCTACAGACGTAAGAGGATTAGCCATTAGAGCTGAACCTCTGTAAGCCAGAAAATCCAAGTCCAAGTCTATTGCAAGGTGAATTCATAAGGAGGACCAAAAGTGAGAGTGCGTTGTGAATGTCAGCGGAAATTAAATAAATCATATAAAGAAAATATATTCGAGTGATTCAGTGTATCTCGTTTGAACGAAATTTGTGTAAAATATTATGAATGACAATATTTAAAATGACGTTAAAAAGCCGGTTTCACAGGTGTCCGCGGTCGTCGTGGTCATTAAGTTTTTTGAATTGATGCGGATATAATGAGTTTTAACCTTACAGGCGTCAAGATTCAAATATGAACCAACCGAAGCTTTTCTCAATTGTTTGTATCGAGTGGTATAAACAAGAACTTACAGTTAATACATTTCATCCAACTCCGTATTGCGATAACCATGTGGGTTTAATAGAAAACTGTTTTACCGACCAATTTTAAAATATAATAATGTATAATTATTGATCAAGATAAGAAGATCTTAATTTAATTTGTTTTAATTCTTTTGTATTAATAAAAAGCGTGAATGGCGAAAATTTGGAGCAAATACTCGTTGGTGAGTTCGTGTATTTGGGTAGAATGTTTACAAGTAGAAGTGGAGAAGGATGTTGAAAGAAGGGTTGGGGCAGGCAACAAAGTGAATGGTGCACTTAAAGCTGTCATCGCAAACAAAAACCTCTCAAAAAAGGTAAAGTGGCAGTGCACAATGGTGTTCTTGTACCGACCCTTATGTATAGAAGCGAAGCAAGGAACTGGCAAAAGAAGGATGAAAGTAGAATAAATGCAGTAGAAATGAGATCTATTGTGAGGATCCTCCATGTATGATAGAGTGTCGAATGAAAATATAAGAAGTGAATGCGGTGCGAATGTTGGTGTTATGAACAAAAAAATGAAAGGATCGTTAAGATTGTTTGGAAACATGGAAGGAATGAATGAAGAAAGAATGGTAAAAATATATATGTAAACAATGTAAATGGGACTAGAAAAGAGGAAGACCGAGGAAAATGTGGCACGATCAAATAAATCAAATATTGAATGTCGGCCACGTGAGAAGTCAGAGAAATCGACGCGCGACACGATGTAGGAATGTTGAGGAACCGAAAGAAATATGTTAGGAAAGAAAAGTGTAGAAGTCCATTCTTTCTGCCTACCCCTTCGGGGAGACGGAGTGATGGTTAGTTAGTAAGTTTTTCTTTTGTACATATCATTTTATCACTTGAGTACCATTTGCTGTCATTTATGACATAATATGATTTAATTATTATTATAAATGCGCACTGATTCATATTAAAACTTTGCTTTTTATAAACATAAATACCGTATATAAAGCAAAAATAATTAATACGAATGAAAACGTCTGTTTTTTAGTAGTTTTATTATATTTTACGTCATGTTATTTATTGTTTCGGCATTCACTTTGTGGTAGGACATGATTAAATTGTAAATGAAACACTTGTTTTTCACCACTTGAGTTTTATATTTTATACGACTAGTTTCGGAAGCGACAGATGCTTCCATCTACAGGTTTAAATATAAACTATGGAAGCATCTGTTGCTTCCGAAACTAGTCGTATAAAATATAAAACTCAAGTGGTGAAAAACAAGTGTTTCATTTATATTTAACGTCAATGACATGTTTCGCCTGTCTAAGGCATCAAATGTATATAATAAAATAAAATATAATTAAACTTCTAGAAAACATACGTTTGTTGTGTTTTTGGGTAACACCGTGTGATACCTCCTTCTCGACCGACGTTTCGGAGATCGTTGCAGTCTCCATCTTCATTACCCTGAAGATGGAGACTGCAACGATCTCCGAAACGTCGGTCGAGAAGGAGCTATCACACGGTGTTACCCAAAAACACAACAAACATATTGCTGCCAACCGTGAAAATCTACGCAATTACTAGAAAACATACGTTTTTATTCGAATTAAATATTTAATAAGGAGTTTTACACAATCGTCCGAGAAAAAACAAATAAAGCAAAAATATAATGTTATTTTTAAAATAAAAATAATCGCTCACTCTAGGGTTAAATATCAAAGAATACCATTTTAAAATTGTCGGATTTGAATAAAAATATTAATACATAATGAAACTCATATAAAATGTTTTCATGGCCGTTAAATTTTAAACAAAATTCAAAATTTTAAATAACAGAAATTTATTTTTCTTGTTCTATTAGCCTATCAACTTCCGAGAAAAATCTATTTATAACAGCTGAATTTAAAAGTTTAAGCAAAATTATTAAGGTAACTAACTAACTATAACGCCGCCTCTCCGAAGGTAGGCAGAAATAATGGACTGCCACATACTTCGTTTACTTCCCCAATATTCTTACATCGTGTTGTGCATGCACGTCGATTTCTTTAACTTCTCACTTGGCTGACATTTAATATTTGATTAATTTGATCGTACCACGTTTTCACCAGTCTTCATCTTTATCTTTTTCAGTTTATATCGTTTACATATACTTTTATTTTATCATTATTTATTCATTCATTCTTTCCATGTGTCCAAACCATTTTAAATACGCTTTCATTCTATTTTATCATTTCATCATCGTTCTTATTCGTTCCTACCATTTTCTCGATGATGAGCAACTCCCGAACATGTAGGACATTTTACATAAAAAAATATGAATAGGTTAATTAAGGGTAACAATCAGCGATTGAAAAACCACATGTAAACACTAAGGATTTTCCTAATTCTCTTGATGGAAGTTTATTTAAATTTAAATAAAACTATATTTATTATTAATGACTATTTCCACTTTTTGTTTTTATTTTTTTGAAGGCAAAAGGTTTCGCCAGACTAGCTGGCATCCATCAACAGACATACCGGTCGGTCAATACCAGCTAGCCTGTCTAAACTGGCTCCTGTCGAAATAAAAACAAAAAGTGGAAGTTGTTATTAAAAAACGTATTTTTGTTGAATTACTATATATGAAAACGCATAGAAACACATCATTAAAGCCGATAATATGCTACTACTAATGAAAATGATTAGAAGTGTGAATAATACATACATAGAATCCAATAATTATACCAATAAAAACGTCTGTTATTTTGGAGTTTTCTTAAGTTTTATGGGAATGATATGTTTCGCTTTGTTAAGGAATTATTAAGTGTCTTAGTAAGGCAAAACATGTCATTCTCATAAAATCTTTTAGACTAATGTGTGGATACTCTGCGTATGATAGAGAGTCGAATGAAAATATCAGAAGTGAATAGTGAAATGATAGTGTTATGAACAAAATAATATAAGGATCATTAATATGGTTTTGACACATGGAAAGAATAAATAAAGAAAGAATGGTAAAACGTGTATGATAATGATGTAAATTGAACTAGAAATAGAGGGAGACCGAGAAAAACGTGGCACGATAAAATTAATCAAACATTGAATGTTGGCCACGTGAGGAGTCAGAGACGCGCGTGCATGACAAGATGTATGAATGTTGAGGAACGAGAGAAATATGTCAGGAAAGAAAAGTGTGGCAGTCCATTCTTTCTACCTACCCCTTCGGGGAAACGGCGTGATGGTTAGTTAGTTAGTTATTTGAATCCATTTTTTTAGCTCTTGATTCTTATGACGTGTGGTAGTTAGCTCATCTATCGCCATTTTTATTGTCACGTGAATTCTTCTAAACTAAAGAAAATGTTAAAATAATGTAATAAAGTTATCCAAGTATATAATAAAATATGTTTACCTTTTCAGTCAAGTGCAGTTTTCTTCGTGGTGATGATGGCTGTATTCAACTTCGAGTCTACAGACAGCAGGCCGTTCTTGTTCCCGTTCAACTACCGTTTTAACTTCAGCCTCCCACGATTTCCACTGATTCGCTTTACGCCCATCCGCTTCGAGCCTGTACGCATACCCCTCGTGTTCCACCCCTGGAAGATCATCTACATCCCCCCTTCGGTGGTGTACATCCCACCGTCTCACACATCCAACGTCACGTCTGCAGCCACTGTAACGACACATGCGGAAACTGAGACCAAAGTCACAACAACAACTTTGACACCAATCATAACCATAGATAAAGAAATCTCTATATCAGGAGGCCACCAGGTCTATGGATTGCCGAAAGAAACAGACGCTCAATTTGCTCCCACGGGATATCCATAGATTATAAACAATCATCAAAATGTAAAGAATCACAATACTGATTTTATTTAATAAAAAAACCGTTTGACAAAAATCAACAAATTTTATTTATTGCATGATTAAAAAAAAATGTATCTCAAAGTATAGTGAAGCTACAATATGTAACAACTAAAAATTTAATAAAAAATAAATTAAAATACATTTTCACTTAGTAAAACCATTTCATTCTGTGGCTAGCTTCCTCAGAGCTATACACAAACTGTTTTAATATATCGTATACCTTCTTCTTCTTCTTTCGGTGCCGTGTTAGGTCCTCCCAACGTTTGCGATCATTACAGCAAAAGCATCTCTATCCTGCGCCACTTGGGACAGGTTCTGAACTCTAGTTATTCCTGTCCACTCCTTGATTTTCTGCAGCCAGGACAGCTGCCTTCATCCAACTCCCCGACGTCCCTCCACTTTACCCATTAATATCAGTCAAATATGAGACCTTTCTAATTTTCACACTTGACAACTCTCTATTGTCTCTGGCTCTCTGCAGTACATTTGCATTACTGACCCTATCGGTCCACGGTATACAGAGCATTCTGCGGTATATCCATATCTCGAACGCTTCCAACCAACGTATACTTTTTATATTATATACTATATAGACAGGTTTAGCATTAAAACCATGACCGATGATTGATGAACTTGTTTCAATTTCACATAGACGATTGTATAATTTCACAAAATCTATTCATCATGTCATTTGTCAAAGTGTAATAAATAATTTTACGCGCTATTTAATAAAACAAATTACATCTATCCCAGAATAATATTAATATTCTATTGTTTTGTGTTTAAAATTTAAAAATATTATAAATTAATAGTCCATTGTTTTGCCCGAAACACTATGATACCTTAACATTTTAAACGGTTAAATTAAATAACTTTGTTTTATGTATCACAATCGTATTTTTATTTTACGCGACAGCTGTTTCGTAAACCTATGTTGACATCATCAGGTGTTACAATAATTATTGTAACACCTGATGATATCAACATAGGTTGACGAAACAGCTATCGCGTAAAATAAAATAAATTGTGAAACATAAAACATAGTTATTTAATATATCAGTTAAAAAATATTATATATTTTTGTTTACATTTTAAACATATTTTATACTCTGCATTTATTTTTTGGTCATAAGTTTTGAGAAAGTGCAATCATGTAATAGCAAAATATTTCAAATTTAATAACTAGAGAATTATTTATTGTTTCTTGAACAAACATGTAAAACTCCATATAATAATGTCTGTTTTCAAAAATATCGTGTTTTCTTCATGGGAATGGTATGTATTGTTTGTTTTGAACCTTAAATACGATTACTCGTAAATAATGAAACACGCAAAATTTTATATTTAGGGTTCTTTAAGTCTTCATACGTCACCACAAGTGTGCCCAAAATTATTTTTGGTTATGCCGAAGTTTTTCAAGGCGTAATAGCGTTAGCAAGTTATGTATGGGTTTTCAAAGTTATTGGGAAACTTTTGGGACCTAAAAAAGTTACTCGACAAAAATTTGTTGACAAAAAGAAGGGACTATGTTTACAACAATAATGAAAGATGTTACAAGACTACAAAATTGTTTTGGGCATTACACGTGTTAAATAAGATAAAGTTCTAACAAAAACTTGTATTTTTTTACTGTGTTAAGCATTTTTATCTCAGATTTGAAAAGAACAAACAAATGATTTTTGAAAAATAATTAATATGACTGAAAACGTATATTTTCTTATTTGAGATAAACTTGAGGCGTTAAGACTGTGGAATTCCATAATGACGAATTTATTATGAACACCGTTTTTATCACTATAATAGTTTATATCGTTCTCCCGATGATGAAGGTGTCAGCCTTTGAAACATGTCGAGAAAAATCAACCCAAAAGTGGAAAAAAAGAGTGTTTTAATTCATAAAAAAAATCGTATATTTTCTAGAAGACTTATTATATTATTTGGGAATGACATATTACGCCTTGTTGAGGCATCATCAAATAACAATTCAATCAGGCAATATAATTGACTATATAGTTTTGACGAGATTTGTGTCAGAGTGGCAAAAGCTTTGACTGCCACATCGAAGGCCCCGGGTTCGATTCCCGGCGAAGGGAGTGTGATTGTCACAATGTCTTTTATCTGGTTTTACTCACATGAAAGTAAAGTGGCAGATTTATTAGTATTAATTGCAGATGTTTTTATTAAGACTATATACCTATGTATAATATAATTAAGTTTTATTTAATTGTTCAAGAAACAGAACCAACCTAATTCTATACGGTAAGAATATATTTATAGATAATAATAAATATCTTCCAAGTAATCATTTTAAAACAATAATGTAATTTTTTTAAATATTGTTCTTTTATGTATGGAAGCGAAGCATGGAACTGGCGGAAGAAGGATGAGATCAAATTAAATATTGTAGACATGAGGTCCCTAAGACATATGTGTGGTAGAACGATATACGACAGAATCTCAAATGCTGATATAAGAAAGGAATGTAGAGCGGAAGAGGGTATTATTAATAAAATTATGAAAGGATCGCTGCGTTGGTTCGGACATATGGAGCACATGAATGGAGAAAGAATGGTTAAGAAAGTATACGTTATTGATGTAAATGGAGTACGGAGTCGAGGCAGACCGAGGAAAACATGGCACGGCAATTCGTCAAATTTTAAAGGTTGGTCATGTTAGAAGTCGGAAGAATCAACGTGCGTGTATGACTCGCTGTATGAATGTGGAGGTGTGCCAGGATAGAGTAGTATGGCGGTCCATTCTGTCTGCCTACCCCTACGGGGAAACGCCGTGATGGTTTGTTGTTGTTTTTTTTTTTTAAGTTTTAAAAAATGTTCTTCCGACCCTTATGTATGGAAGCGAAGCATGGAACTGGCAAAAGAAGGATGAAAGTAGAATAAAAGCAGTTGAAATGAGATCTCTTAGAAGAATGTGTGGATACTCTGTGTATGATAGAGTGCCGAATGAAAATATAAGAAGTGAATGCGGTGCGAATGATGGTGTCATGAACAAAATAATGAAAGGATCATTAAGATGGTTTGGACATATTGAAAGAATGAATGAAGAAAGAATGGTAAAAAAATTATATGTTGATGATGTAAATGGAACCAGAAATAGAGGAAGACCGAGGAAAACGTGGCACGATCAAATAAATCAAATATTGAATGTCGGCCATGTGAGGAGTCAGAGAAATCGACGCGCGTGCATGACACGATGTACTCGTATGAATGTTGAGGAAGCGAGAGAAATATGTCAGGAAAAAAAAAGTGTGGCAGTCCACTCTTTCTGCCTACCCCTTCGGGGAGACGGCGTGATGGTTAGTTAGTTAGTTAAAAAATGTCGGGTTGGGACGTAAGAATAAACCTATATTTAAAAAAAATATATATGAAAATTAAAATATTTAATATTTTGCAGCAAAATCAAATAGAATTCTTTACCTTTAAGTATAGTGACATATTTGTAAAGACATTACTAACAATTGTAAAAGTTAAGTTAAATGCGAGAAGGTTGAATATAAAGATACAGGTGCTCTGTCGCGTTAAATATACCTGAGTGATGCTGCCATGGACAGGTTGGAGTGGACAGTACATCTAAGAGAACGGTTAAGATCTATGGTATATTAACTAAAAGGCAAAAAGGTAAAATATTTTATATCAAATTCAAATTTATTTTTCTTTGTCCAATACGACGACGACCTTCGTGGCTGAGTGGTAAGAGCTCTGACTTCCATTCCGAAGGTTCCAGGTTCGACCCCGGCGATGGCAGTGTGATTGTCACACTGTCTTTGGTCTGGTGTAGAATTCTCGTGACAATAAAATGGCAATAGATACCTATCACATGTCATAAATAGCTAAAAAATAAATGTATACAGTAATTGGGTTCAAATGGCCTGTTGTATGCAAAAAAAAAATAAACGATTTGCAGAGACTTTCACAGTACATTAATAAAGGTTTTCTGCTTAATGCTTTTCCAATCTTAATAGATGACGCTAGTGTAGAGTGAACTTAAAAATGTAAAGATAGGCGTGGAATCATACCATATATGCAAGTTCCAAAAAAAAAATTGTCAGACGTGGTGGTCATAAGGAAAAAAAAAAGTGAAATGGGGAATGTTGTTAAACATAAAGCGATCGCTCAACCCAACCAATGACAGGTCATAAGTCCTGTAAGCGCCCCGGCCACCACCTTCTGTTCCCAGGAAATAATCATCTTCGTCTCTATTGAGATACAATTAATCCTTATAAAATAAACCGCAATGGGTGAAATCCAGTATTTCTCTACAAGAATTTGTATACATTCAAAATGTTGTTGTAAATAAATAAATAAAAATACAAAGAAATTGAAATAGAGTAGAATGTCGTTTATCCGAACTAATTGGGACCGGAGATTCCGGATAATAATGATAATGTACACACGTAGAACACTGTCTTAACTTAAAAAAAGCAAGTTTTGCTTAATCTGACATGAGTCGGTGTTTTAACAAAAACAGTCGAAAACACGTACGAATGGATAGCATTAACATTGTGAACGATTATCGTACGTACGAATGGTAGCTTTAACATTGTGAAAAATGGATGGATAGCGTTAACACAAGCCTCTGTCTAATGTTAATTCAATTATGACCTAAATCATAATCGGTCAGTTTACTATTAAGCGTGCGACGTAATCTCGAATAAATAATGACAGGCTGAAACTAACGAGATGACGCGTTGAAACTCAAACACAGCGGGAGACTGACTGTCCGTAGGGTGCGGGGGAGAACGAGAGGAGGAGGGAAGAGAAGGATGATGCAACCGACACCCAACGTTATGTAGGTGCGGTGGGGTAAACTTAGTCATGCGTAGGTCACGGTAAAGTACGCTTCATCATCTCGGCTTGTCCGTATAATTGACGTTCCGGTTAACTGACGTCCGGATAAACGACGTTCTACTGTAATAATATTTATAATGGAGTGTTATAAACAAAAAAATGAAAGGATCGTTAAGATGATTTAGACACATGGAAGTAATGAATAAAAAAATAGTGTGAAGTGTGGTGTTACATTGTAGCATACATACATCTTCCAAAAATTTGTCGGACATGGTGGTCGTAAGAAGGGCGTAATGGGGAATGTTGTATTACATAAAGCGTGGGCTTAACCCAACCA
The DNA here is from genome assembly GCA_022606425.2 of Lepidostoma basale. Classification (NCBI taxonomy): domain Eukaryota; kingdom Metazoa; phylum Arthropoda; class Insecta; order Trichoptera; family Lepidostomatidae; genus Lepidostoma; species Lepidostoma basale. The sequence goes on along the minus strand of JAHDVF020000524.1, from coordinate 412,545 downwards.
ATGACAGGTCATAAGTCCTGTAAACGCCTCGACCACCATATTCTGTTTCAAATTTTCATCTTCGTCTCTATTGAGATACAATTAATCCTTAAAATGATAACCCGCAAGGGGTAAAATCCAGTATTCGTCTACAAGTATTTGTGCACATTCAAAATGTTGTTAAAAAAATAATGGTAAAGAAAGTTTACATTAACGATGTAAACTAGTAAGTCTGTTTTCTAGAAATTCTATTAATTTATGGAGTGACATCTTTCGCCTTGATAAGGCATTATCAAATTTGGCTTGAATTAACAGCGTAGCTGTTTATATAAGTATATACGAGCTAATAGAGTAGTATAGGGTATTGAATTTCATTCTAATACACTTTTGAATAAAAAAATAACGTTGTTTATTTTCCATTTATATGTTAAATAACATAACATGTTTCGGAGGAGTGAATCTTCAGGTGTAAATATATAAAAAAAAACAACACAAAGAAAGACTTATTAAAACGCATTTTAAAATCGATACAATACATTTGAATTAAAAAAAATTACCTGGACTAATTGCTTAAGAACTAAAAATTAATTTATAAAGTATAATTAAAAGCGATAATATTAAATATAATTAAATTGCCTTGAAAATATTATTAGGAATGGGATTTTGGAAGATTGAAAGTAGAAAGGGCATTCGGGCTACATGGTCCCTTCAGTATCTTCTTCTGGATCTACTCCATTGAACGATATCCTCTATTTCGCAAGTTTTTCTTATGTCTACGTTGCGGACATTATCTCGGAGGGTTTTTCCAGTAATTGATCTTAGGACCTTCATCTCCGATGTTCTTAGTAGTCCTTTGGTTCGCACAGTGTCAGCCCGCGTCTCTACAGCGGACGTCATGATAGGTCGCACGCATGTTTTATAAATTCTGATCTTGCTTTTATTTGAATTTCCGGATAATAATGATAATTATACATTGTTTTTAAAATAATCAAATAAATAAGACCCTAAAAAATTAAAAAGTATTTCTTGGAATTTCTTTTAGTCTTTTGAGAATACAAATGTGACGCTGATGTTGTAAACTTATTTTTAAGTAAAATGTTGAATAAAATTATTATTCAATGTTCTTTGTTTTAATCACATTTGCTTTAAGTACCTTATTCTGCTCCATTACCATGAGTATATGAACAGCTATGCGTTTGATTCTTGTCCCATTTGATAATGCAAAAAATAAAGATTTTACACGATTTTGTAAGAAATAATAATTATTAATTAATATCACGTGACGTAAATAATATTCACGTGATTAAAAATAAGTTTCTAACGTAGGTTTGTGGTGAAACCAGTTTTGATTCAATTCAAAGTGGGATTGATCAAGGTTCATTTTTTAAATGGCAGCATTTCCATAATTATTAATACAGTTCGCGTATACCAAGTTTGAGCTGTTTAATCTATACTGTATTTATGATTTTAGCCTTTTCTAACTCCCATAATCAAATTTCAATTAATTTATTTTAATAAAAATCACAAACATTATAGACATATGATTCCAGATCGTTTGCAATTACAATCTTACAATTTGTATGAAAGCATAAAAAAAAATTATAGCCATAAAAAAATAAGATTAAGAATTAGAAAGAATTATAATATTGATATTGGATCCCTGAGGCAACTCACACTATAACGAAATATATCAGCCTCCGAGGCGACCCGATTAAACAATAAGATTACCCAACCCACAGGCATAACCATTGGCAGGTTGGTTCTGCAGCGCGGCAAAAAAAATCAATTCGTGCTGTATTTGACGAAGATCAGGGACAAATAGACCGACATCACTCAGGACATCCGAGTTTTGTATACGGCCGCCAATCAGCTGAAAGAAGTGAACTCCAAAGTGGATATTCCTCCTTCTCTCCAATGATTGGTAGCTTAGCATACCTAGCAAGAATTCAGGTGGAAAGGGCTGAGGTAAAGAAAGGGCGGAGATTTTTTCTATACTCGTTCCACCATCAGAGAATATCGGATCCCAGGCGATGAAAAAAAAATGGAACTATATTCTAGCCGACTTCTTACCAGGGAATTATACAACACCCGAAGTACCTGAGTGTTCGAAAATATCTTGGCATTCCTAAAAATAAATCAAAGCATTTAAATGGAACTATTACATAGAGCAACTATGTGAAGATTGAACGATAACTGAGCATAGAAGAGAACACCGAGATCTCTGGATGTAGAAGATCTTTCAAGCTGTACCCCATCCATAAGATAGCGAAAGTATAATGTTTTCGATGCTCGTACTCACGAGCATCGAAATGACATAACAAAACATTTGGAGACGTTGAACAAATCATATAATCGTCTTAAATCCTAAATATCCCATAATCAAATCAGTAGATTCTTGTTAATCATTTGAAAGTTATTGTCATTGATTCTCGTGATAGAGAAAAATGGAGAATATTTGAAGAGGCCTACATCCAGCAGTGAAAAGATGGCTAGGAAGAAGAAGAAGTCATTGACACCGAGTCATATCTAACTACTTGAATGATGATGATTATACATTTGCATACACAAACCCTTGTTTTTAAATACTTAAAACGTCTGTCGCACCAAATATTAAATTATCTAGTTTCATGAAACATTAAATTTCAAAAAATATTTTTTATATTACCCCAAATTTTGTCGCCGACGTAGGGGAATTAATAAGTATTAGGGATAACCTCTCTTTTTTAATATTACAGTAGCCATTTATTTGGGGATTTACTTTCGTTCTAAATTGAAATTTTAAACTCGAAATGAAAAATTTCTCTCTTTTTCATTTTAATATCAAAGTAAGTTGTTGAGGCGTATCTAACTCAACTACATGTGATTAATTAATAAATCTAAGAAACTAACTAACTATCACGCCGTTTCCCCGGAGGTTTTTATTTAAGATTTTATTTTTTAGATTATTTATTTAGATTTTATTTAAAATAACTACGTAATAACTAATCTCCTTGAGATAATCACCAGCAAGGTTCACTATATTTTAAAAACAATAAAGAAAATAAAAACTTATAAAACAAACGTTTTGATTAGTATTAATTATTTTATATGCAGTATTAAATTATTATTTAAGAAACAATAAATAGTATAAAATTGTATTAAAATAATACTTCTTACAAACAGTGGCGAGCCTAGGGTCAACCAGTAAGGCAAGCCCGTCCGATTTCTTTGTGGTATAATATTAGTAGAGGGTCACGATAATGCATTTTTCCGGATTAAAAGAGTTTTATCTTCCTAAATTAATTTCGTAAATTATTTTAGTTTTTAAATCCTATTTTAGGCGCATTTTAAACCTATACAAAAAATATTTTTCTACATCATCAAACTCAAGTTCTTGTATAATATAAATAATGTATTTCCAAATACAAGAAGAAATATAATTAATAAGATAAGCTGTAAATAGACAATAAAAATAATTTTGTTTACACCGAAACACGAATTATAAATAAATGTTAGTAAAGAAATAACATAATCTTTCTGCACATAACGTAAATGACAGATGACATTCTGACTATAGAAATAAAGTTCTTGACACATCGAATAGTAACATACTTCAGAGTGATAAAGCCCGGCTTTAAATCCATACAAAAAAATTATGGATATCTTCTGGTATACTCGTATATGCACCTAGCTAAATAATTTAAAGCCAAAAATACATAAGTGCGACAAAGACCCTTATACATTTTGCAAGCCCAATATGAAGCCCATCGAAAACGTGAAACAAAAGTGGACGTAGGAGATTTCGCGGGCATCTCAACTACGGTACGTATGAATGAAATAAAACAAACAAAACGCGCAAAAAACATCGTTTTATTACAGATTTTTTAAGGCAAGCCCGGCTTTTCGGCTTGAATGGAAGTACATACCGCCACTGCTTACAAACCTATCGAAATTAGATGACAGAAAATATTTGAGCATATCAATAATATAAAATATGTTATATGTTCTCCAATATATCAGGTTAAGGGTCATACATTTTTCAACTTGTATCACCTGCTGGTCCTTTTAAATTACCTACTCAAGAAAATGATAGTTTATGGAAGTGGCTACCGCCCGCTCGAAATTCAAGGGAAAACATTTTTTATCTGACAGAGTTGAAGATTCACTTTAGCCTGCCAGGATTCGGCCCATAAGACGTTTCGCTCGTCACGGCTGTCACACGCCGTCATATGCCAACCATTAATCATAAAATCGTTTCGTAACGTAGTGAGGTACTACATACTCTTAGGTATCATATGTGCTTTTTTATTATTAGAAAAAGAGTATGTGAAATGTTTCTTAACATGTAGCATATATACAACTTTTAAAAATAATTATCGGACGTGGTGTTCGTAAGAAGGGCGGATTGGAGTGAGTTTACCTGTGACACGTGACGGATCGTTTTTTGACGTCCGAGTAAATTAATTCTTTTTTTGTATTATTTGTTCGCGAAACATCGTTTGCAATGGATTCGCCAACGTACATGAGTCTTCTGCAACAAGTTCTCGATCTGCATGTTAAGTTTGATAAAATATCAGCATTTGTCGAATCATTGAAGAAATGTAATTGCCACCATGGCAGTGTTTCTACCGCCGCCGACACAAGTACATACGCATGTACTGCGGGACTTGCGCCGGCTCTGCCGGTGTCGCCCCCCCCGGCCCCTCTGACGCCGCGGCCGAGTGATGCCGATACTTCCCGAGTGGGCCATTCGGCACCCGCACCGGCTCTGTGCAACACAGGACCAACAGAGCCGGCAAATGTTACAAGTGATACTAGCGCCGCGTCACATGCTGATGTAGCGGCTAGCGCACACGATGTGGGTGCGCGTACTTTGCCTCGCCCGGCTACACGGGCCTCGACACGTGCCGCTGCGCGTGTGGCATCATCCAATTCGCTCGCAGTACCCTCCACTTCCTACGCTGCTCAGGCATCACGGGTGGTTGTAGGGAGTGTCACCAAGGGAAAACGTCCTGTATCTGGTGTATCGGCTGCCAAGAAATCGAAGGACCCGACAACCGACGCATCAGGAGCTGCAGCAGTCAACACCCGTCCTCAGAATGATGGAGGGAATGGGAATATTGTCTCGCAGCCCAGTGTTCCGGGAGGGTGGAGTGTTGTTTCGGAAAGGCGTCGGCTCGCTGTCCGTGGTTCCCGCAAGGAGCAAACACCCACAACGTCCCAGAAAAACTTCCACTTTTATCCCTTCCATCCGGAAACCTCGGCGGAGGAGATGAAAACCTACTTAAATTCTCTGTGTAAGGCTTCGTATACGGTCCATAGAATGAAGCCCAGAGATGGTTCCTATGCGTCGTTCAAAATTGGCGTTCCTACGTCGGCCGTGTCGGAGGTCTTAAAGCCGAAACACTGGCCGCGACAGTCTTTATTAAGGAGTGGCGGTCAAGTGTGGCGGCTCCTCGACTTCCGATGCTCAGCTGACGTGATAATTTTGGTATTCTGTATCAGAATGTTCGAGGATTGAAGACAAAATGCTCGACGTTTTACACCAGTGTTTTGGCGAGTGACGCAAATATAATTGCACTCTCCGAAACATGGCTTAATCCGAGTGTCTTCTCCTCTGAGCTTTTTGATACGGATTCATTCCTTGTTTTTAGGAGAGACAGAGACAACGGCAGTGGCCATAGGCAGGGTGGCGGTTGTCTTCTGGCTATCAGGAAAGAGGACGCGCTTATGGCCGAGCGCGTCCTCGGCCTTGAATCCGAAAATGAGGACTTATGGGTAAAACTGACTTACAACTCAAATGTCAATATTTTTTTATGCGTGGTATACATTCCACCGGGATCTTCTTGGGATGTCTACAAACGCTTTTTTGATTGAATGCATATGAACCACGGTCTGATAGGAGATCGGAATGTCATTGTGATGGGGGACTTCAATCTTCACTCCGCGCGTGGGAGCGACAGTGTTCAGCAGGACCTGGAGTTCTTGTGCGCGGTGTTTGGGCTCACCCAGTGCAATGGTATTCTGAACTCTGATCTCAGAGTTCTTGACTTGATTCTGAGCAACATGAAGTTGCAAGTTTTTCGGTCATTGTTTCCTCTGGTACCTGAAGATAGTTACCATCCATCGCTGGAGTTTGTGTGTGACGGTAAGATGGTCTCGGGGGTCACTAGAGTACCCAAACACGATGCCAGCACCTTCCGCGGTTGGAATTTTGGGCGAGGAAACTTTGACAAACTTTATCATTTAATGACTCAGATTGATTGGAGTAGCTTATACAACTTGAATACCGTAAATGAAGCCTTACAATACTTTTACCGTATTTTATATAACATTTTTGATTTGTGCTTCCCCAGGAAACACATGAGCAATGGTGGACGGAGATATCCTAAGTGGTTTACTGAGGATATCATACGAAATATAAGGATGAAGCATGCTCATCATAAGAAGTGGAAAGCTACTGGCTCTCGTGGTGAGTATGAACAATTTAGTCACTACCGCTCGATGGTGGTTCGCAGTGTCCGATTGGCCTTTCGAACATATGTGGGCACCATTGAGGGTAATCTCATGGACGATCCCAAATCTTTTTGGAACTACGTCAAAAGCTTACGCAAAGATGGTGGCATGATAAACACCATGATGCATGGGGATAGAGAGGTTCGAGGTGCCGATATAGCGAATGCATTCGCTAAGCACTTCCTATCTGTCTATAGCAATATTCCCCCGCGGCTAAATCATAACGATGTGACCAATTCGAGTGCCGATACTACTCATAGCTTCAATGGTGTCAGTCAAATTGACATCTCAGACATAAAAATTTCAATTCAAGCCATGAAAAATTCGCATTCAATTGGCCCTGATTTTCTTCCTATCTTCTTTTTAAAAGGATGCTCTGAATTTTTGGTACCTCCTCTCCACTTCATTTTCAACCTCTCAGTAAATACTGATACCTTTCCTGATTTGTGGAAAATCTCCAAGATCAGTCCCATCTTCAAGAGCGGCCCGAGAGAATCAGTTGAAAACTACAGACCTGTAGCAATACTGTCTGCTCCGGCCAAACTCTTCGAATCTATTATTTATAAAATGATTCTCCCTAGAGTTGAACCCTTCATAATTCCAGAACAACACGGATTCAGGAAGGGGCGCTCTACTGAAACCAATCTTATGATTTTCACAGAATATGTGACAAGGGCTTTGGACAATGGTCACCAGGTTGACTGCTCTTATAATGACTTTTCTAAAGCCTTTGATACCGTCAACCATGATGTACTTCTGCGAAAGCTGTCGGAAATTGGTTTCTCTTCTAAGTTGGTTTTATTTTTTATTAGCTACCTGAGGGAAAGGAAACAGTTTGCCTCATACGGTATATTTCAATCTGCACTTTTTCCCGTATATTCCGGAGTGCCACAGGGCTCAAACCTTGGTCCACTCCTCTTCACCATCTTCATTAATGATGTCGCGAGGGTTATACAATTTTCGCAATTTCTTTTATTTGCAGATGATCTTAAATTATTCCTTGAGATAAAAAGCCCCGAAGATTGCCTCCATCTCCAGTCAGATATAAATAATATCGTCCGCTGGAGTAAAACCAATCAAATTTATTTCAATATCTCTAAATGCGTAATTTTATCTTTTACGAGAGCATTGCGTACTGTTTATTACAGATACACAATGGATAACCAGCAACTTAAGCGTGTTTCAACGATAAAGGATCTTGGTATCGTTTATGAAAGTAGGCTGACTTTCCATGCTCACATCGAGAGAATATGTGGAGTTGCACTGAAAATGTTGGGATTTATTCTCCGAACTGGTAGAGTTTTCAAGAATCCCTATGTTTTGCGAATTTTGTACAACTCATTGGTCCGGAGCCGGCTCGAGTGTGGCTCGGTGATATGGAGTCCCCACGAGGCGAGATACTCGCTCATGTTAGAGAGGGTTCAGAAAAGATTTCTGAGATATCTCTACATGAGGGAGTTTGGTAGCTATCCGTGGCTTTATCCCACTGCATTCCTCTTGGGCATGCTGGGGACCAATAGTTTACAGATAAGAAGGGATGGGTGCACACTTACCCATTTCTTCAGACTTATCAGGGGATTCTTTGAGAACTCCGTCATCTTGGAGGCTATCCATCTTTATGTTCCGGATGGCTATCTTCGACAGCGTCAGCACAGACTGTTTTATCTCCCAGCATGCAGAACCAACCTGCCTCTGGTGATGCCGGTGGGGAGAGCAATCAAACTGCTGAACATGATCGCTTCGGAGATCGATGTCTTTCATATTCGTGAAAGTACATTCAGAAGACAAATACTCTTGACTTTGGAGAATATTTTGTATTCCTAATGTCGAACCATCTCTCATGCGTTCCTGGTATTATATATTCCTTATGTTTTACCTGTTCTCAATAGATGCCTTAAACTATAAAAAATGTTTGTAATGTCTTTTGAGAAAATAAACTGATTTGATTTGATTTGATATTTGGGGAATGTTTTATTACATAAAGCGATCGCTTAACCCAACCAATGACAGGTCATAAGTCCTGTAAACGCCTCGACCACCATATTCTGTTTCCAAATAATTTACATCTTCGTCTCTATTGAGATACAATTTATTCAATAGAAAAGTGTTTGTGATTTATTGTTCCATGAACAATTATGCGAAACTTCACATTAAATGGTTAATACGAATCAAAACGCCTGTTTTCTAGAAGTTTTATAATATTTTATGTGAATGACATGTTATCAAATGCGCATCAAAAACATTTGATAATGCCTTAGACATGCAAAATATGTCATGCACATTAATTACAATAAAACTTCTAGAAAACAGACGTTTTCATTCGTATTAATTATTTAATATGGATAATAATTAAACAAAACGATGGTTTTTAATTACTTTCCACTTTTGTCTTTATTTCGAAAACGACCTGTTTCCCCAGGCTCGCTAGCATCGACAGACTGGTCTGTCTGTCTCACCAGTCTGTCGATGCCAGCGAACCTGGTGAAACGTGTCACTATAGAAATAAAGACAAAAGTGGAAGTTATAAAAAAAACATCGTTTTATTTAATTATTATTTTAAATGAACTTTCATAAATAGATTTCAGTAAAATTATTTGATTATGGAGATATTTTTATTTTATTATGACCAATAGTTTTTTTTTTACTAATTTTTTAAATACCTGACCTCGGTAAAATATAACAAAACTTATTGAACGCTTAGGCATTAACATTGTGGAATTCCATAGTATTAAAATTAGTGTGTTTTCATATTTTTTTATTAAATAGTGGATTTTAAACAAAGTTTTTCAATTTCCTAAGTATAATTTTTTTAAATTCATTTTAACTTAAATTCATTGGATAATGGCTTACATGACATAATTCATCCGAAATAATCTCCCCTACAACCTGCTAGAAGGAATGTATTCAAAAACCAATAACCCTGTATAGTTCCTTTTTATATCTCCAGGATCAACCATCTCAAATGTGTCCAGCTTCTCTGTAGATTTTGACGTCATCGTTCACGCTTCGCATATATGTTACTACTGTTCTGCTACCTAGCTATACTACCCTAAACATCATTTACATTTATTCCACAAAATAACAATAAATAACAAATTGTTCACAAGCCACAAAGGAAACTAGAAAATACGAGATGCAAACTGACAATGGTTTCAGTGGACAATTTTACTAACGTATCTGCGTGTATAATTTCGCCACAAACATTCGGAAACAGAGCTATTGTGTTCCGCAGGATTTTAGAATTCTCTGCTGAGTTTTGTACGTGTATTTTCATTTGATTAAGTTTTCTGTTTACTTCAACAAAATTAGTTAGAACAAAGTTAATTCGTATTATGTGTACTTAGGATAAATTCTAGACTAGGCATTATAATGTTACAATTTAGTTATAACGCTGAAACATTATTCCATTCCGAGTCGCTATTAATATGTTATTTTATTTTCCTACAGGCATCCTAGAGGATCCTAGAGGCACAATAAGGAGCTTAGATCTTCTGCTTAATGCTTAAATCTAATCTTAATAGATGGCACTGGTCTGTAAATTGAAACTTACATGTGAATTGTGTTGTTGGGTATTAACATATATACAACTTCCAAAAATTTGTCAGACATGGTGGTCATAAGAAAGGTGGAATGGGAAATGTTGTAGTTACATAAAGCGTGCGCTTAACCCAACCAAAGACAGGTCATTAGTCCTGTTAATACCATGATCACCATATTCAGTTTCCAGTTTGCATCTTCGTCTCTATTGAGATAAAATTAATCCTTATTTTTATTTGTTTCGTTTCAGTCGTTACTTCTGTTTTGTGATAAAAATTTGAATATATTTACAAGTTTGCAGTGAAACTAAATTACTTTACTATTATATAAATATTGCTGTTTCATTAACATACTTGAACAATTTTGTGAATCTCTATATTAAATAATTAATACGAAAAAAATAAATAATAACATTAATTAGAAGGAACCATTACACAACATATCGTTTTAACTCTATATTATGTGTAATTGTTCCTTCTAATTACTGTTTTTATTGTTATTATTTATTATTATTATATTTTTCACCTTTAACATTTTATCCTATTTAAAATAATTGTAATAATTAGGTACCTAAATCAAAGAAATTATTCAAATTGACAAAGGAACAAATACACATCAAGGTTAAACAAATCACTAAAAATTCTTCTTCTTCTTCTTCTTCACTTTTGGTAGATTCAGGAGTCTGTTATTTTAGGCGGGTTCTCTTGAGACGCTGAACTCCAGCTTTCTCTCCACCGTTTCGGGGGTCTTCCTGGTCGGCGTTGTCCGTTTGGCGTTCCATGGAGAGCTATGTGTGGTATCCTATTTGAGCTCACCCTTTCTACGTGTTGATGCCAGTATCGCCGTCTTTGACGTCCCCATCTGACCACATCTTCGACCTCGCAGATTTCTCGGATTGCTGTATTCCTAACTCGATCTCGTAGGGTATTGCTAGCTATAGCGCGGAGCGTTTTCATCTTGGTTGTCCTGAGCATGCTCTTTGTCTTGACAGTGTCTGCCCTCGATTCAATACCATATGTGAGGATTGGTCGCACACAGGTCTTATAGATGCGTACCTTGCTGTCGGTCTTCATGTCCTTGTTTCTCCATATGACATCTTTCAGGCAGCCTGCAACCGCTACAGCCCTATCCACCTGTGACCATACTTATCTGCGGAGGACATTAGAGCTAGTTACTTTCGATATATTATTGTAACACCTGATGATGTCAACATAGGTTGACGAAACAGCTGTCGCGTATAATAAAATACAATTGTGATACATCAAACAAAGTATTTTGAAAAATTTAACAGTTTAAAATGTATTGTAAATTTTGAAATAGGATACGCAAGGTAGACTGTTACATTATTCCCAAGCAACTTTTGTATTTATACAGGGTATCATACACTGTTCCCGCTTCTAACAAGTGGCAGGAAGAGACGTTGGAACACCACCCTTTTCCACCCTAACATACTTCTCTAGCCTTTCAATTAATAAAGCAGTCAATGTACTATCACCGCTTCAAATAAGGACCAAAGAAATACGATGCACCGCCATGCATTACCATTTTGCCACGCATCTATATCCTCTACACTTATACAGGGTGTTATGCTTGATTATTTTCACCTTTTACCTCTTAAAATGAATTCAAAATCAACTTACTATTTCATTACTGTTCTTCAATATTAACGTTCTTTTTCATTGAATGAACACGTAAAATAATAAGTTCTAAATGCTTTTACGTGTCATTTTTATTATTAAGATAGCTGGGGTGGAATTTAAAATTTCGTATTGAAATATGCATATTTGTATTCGCACCGATAAGCCAGTTTGGCGAAAATTTATGAATAGTTTGCTGCAAGAATCAAATTATAAATTCAACAAGTTCCAAATTCAATAAATACTTGCACAATATTCTGCACGTCATTTACATTATAAACGAAATACATAAATATTAGGTCCTTACATATGAAATGGCGTTTTGTATGGGAGGAACATAAAGTTGATTTTTTTTAAATATAATATATTTATTTAATCAAAGTATGTACCATTGCTATCTATGCACTTTTGCCATCTTTTAGGTAGTTCATCGATCCCTTTACTAAAAAAACCATTCGGACGGGAATCAATAAAATCTTTGAAGTCGGTTTGGACTGCCCCATCGGAGTTGAATTTTTTCCCTTGCAAGAATTTAGCTAGCGTTATCATGAAGCAGCAGTGGCCTAGAGCGATTAACCAGCCTCGGTTGTTTAGCAGCTAGCTTTTCCATCATGGTTTGCAGTTGCTGACAATAGACATCTGCCGTAATCGTCTGGCCAGATTTAAGAAAACTGTAGTGGACGACACCAGCACTAGTCCACCAAACGCTCACAAGTAACTTTTTTGGAGTCAATTTTCGCTTGGGGCATGGTTTGGCTGGTTCGGCAGGGTTCAGGCATTGCGATGAGCGCTTCCGATTATCATACAGGATCCACTTTTCATCACAGGTAATGATTCGATTCAAAATCCCTTCATTATTGTGCCGGTTGAATAATGCAACGCAGCAGTCAACGCGCGTTTGTTGATTTGCTTCACTCAATTCGTGAGGTACCCACCTTTCAAGTTTTTCCACCTTCTTAATTTGCCTCAAGTGAATTAAAACAGTTTTATCACTAACACCGCAGCCTGCAGCTAACTCGGAGGTGGATTGCGATGGATCCGCTTCCACAATAGCCTTCAATTCTTCATTATCAAGTTTGGTCTCCGGCCGTCCACGGGGCTTGTTCTGCAGGTCGAAATTTCCAGAACGAAAACGTTGGAACCAAAAACGCACTGTGTTTTCTTTTGCGGCACCGTCGCCATACACATCATTAATCCTTCGAGCCGTTTCTGCAGCACTGGTGCCACGGTGGAACTCGTACTCGTAAATAACGCGATATTTCAAGTTTTCCATTTCGTAAACTGAGTGACGCAAAGAAAAAAAAACAATTGAGGAAAAAACAAATGAATTATAATTTTCGGAACACAAATACTTGAGTAAATAGCTGTATAAATTTGAATTTGGAATTCTTAACCAAAGAGAAGATATTTGAGATCAAAGTTGCCAGTACGGCAAAACGCCAATTTCATATGTAAAGAACCTAATATGATAAATCAAACTATGTTGGAAATAATTAAGATTTTTCATTATTCAATTTGAAGTTTCATGAATACTGCAAAATAAATCCCCTTTTTGAAGAGTATTGGAAATGGTGAAATATGTAAAGAAAATAATATTTTTATAATATCAATAAAACGACAAGCCTACACTAAGATAAAGAAGAAAAATAAAAATACAGTTTTCAAGAATTATTTATAAAAAAAAGAATGTGGGACTGACATGTTTCATCTCGCTAGGACAATATCAAATGATTTTACTAGAGCAATATAATTTTTTTTTATATTGCTACATTCAAAATTAGCCTTCGCTCAATATTCAAGATCTATTGGCCCCAAACAGTGTCAAATGTCGTTAGACGCAAATGGCAGTGGATTGGTCACACTCTGAGATGAAACCCAGCCTGCATCGCTCAGGGCGCACTAGACTGGTCCCCTGTGGGGGGAAAGAAGAAGCGAGGCAGATCTAGAGCCACCTGGAGCCCTGCAGGACGAGGTTAAGGCAGCAAGCCTCACTTGGGATGTTGTTAGGCATCAGACATGCGATAGAGTCGGGTGGAGACGGTTCCTTGAGGCCCTATGCACCATGGAGGTGTGACAGGACAAAAAGAAGAAGACATAAAAAATGATGTATATACATTTTGTTATTCGTAAAATACGGAGTGGAGAAATGTGGCTCCATTGCAGATTGTTGCGGATCTCATGGACTGATATGGTCACCAACAATGAGGTGCTACATAGAGCCAGACTTGGAAGAGAATTGTTGTCTGATGTGAATTCTAGAAAGATGGCATATTTTGGACACATTCTCCGCAACGAGAAATACGATCTGTTGCACCTCAACATAAAAGGGAAGATTGAGGGTCGGCGCGATGTGGGAAGACCCTAGATTACTGGCTGGAGAATATCAAGGAATGGACCGAAATTCGGGGAGTGGGGGAGTTGTTCCGCCTGGCACAGGACAGAGAGGCCTTCTTCTTCTTCTTCTTCGTCAGCCTTCATCGGTCCACTGCGGGACATAGGCCTCCTCCCTTCCTTTCCACTCGTCTCTATTTCCTGTCGTCGGCCCACCTTTTTTTTGCGGCCTGCCGACGCTTCTCCTATTTTTCCATGGTCTCCACCTTATTATTTTCTGGGTCCATCTATCCTCACTTTGTCTCGCCACATGACCCGCCCAGAGAGACAGAGAGGCCTACGCTAGGGTAATAGCCGACGTCGGGGGGACATGGCACTCGAAGAAGAAGAAGAAAATTCGTTAAATGGTAAGAATTTATTATTATGTACATCTGATTTAGCTCACATTCTAGCGAAATTCTAGATGTTTTCAATTGCAAAGGTTAATTTGTTTAGATTAAGTTGACTTTGAAGCAAAAAAATTCTGTGTAGTTCTGTTATTGTGCAATGAATATTACTTGATAAAATTCAATGTAATACATATTTTCTAAATATTGTGTTTGGTTTTAACTAAAAGTAAATTATGAAATGTTTCAGTAAAAGTATTTTTGTTTTCCATAATATTTTTCTCTCTGCACAAAGAGAAAAGTAAAAATTATCTGACATTTTGCACAAAGCTCCCCGAGCTAGTTATCATAAAAAATGATGAGTTAAGCCAGAAGGTAAAAGCAGCAAAGTTATGAAAATACTTCTAGCTAAAGGAATCTAATCAGCATGGTAGTCATAAACAATACTATGTCACTATAAAAAATATTAACAATTTTATTAGATATACTTAGGAAATTGAAAATAACTTTGTTTAATCCACAAAATGTTAAAAATATTAAAAAACACGACATGTTTCAGAGGATGCTGGAGGACCTGTTGGTGGACGTGCGCTGCTCATCATATGCAGATTTTAAAAGAGCCGCACAAGACAGGGAATAATGGAAGAGAAGAATAGAAGAAGTTGCTGCAAACCAATCCCAGGATTGAAACTTTCTGAACGCTTTCTCGAAATAATACTGATAAGCCATACAGAATAAAGCATTGCGAAGGCTCATCCTCGGTTGTACCTTCCGAGCCTGTAATCATATAACAGAAGTAGCAGAGTTGGCTGTGAACAAAATAAGGTTGGAATCATTTGTGGATTTTTCTTACTTTCAAAAGAAATTGTTTTAGTTAACACAGAACAGAGAAGCCTACGCCAGGGTGATAGTCGACGCGTCGGGAGACCTGACATGGCACTCGAAGAAGAAGATTAAATTTTCTTCTAAATTCGGCTTCACTTTGTGATGTGGATTCATATTTGAATAAATATAGTAATACTTTGTATACAACACTTTTTATTTTTACTGAACTCAGACATGTTTCGGTTACAAGTAACCTTTATCAATGTATACAATTTTAACAGTCAAATTAAACAGAGCAGTCACTTATATACTAAATGGCGATCGAATTATGTATAAAAGTGGAAGGGGTATAATTAGGATTGAGGAGAGGGAAGATGTAACGGGAACATATCGAGTGGAAGGGGTATAATTAGGATTGAGAAGAAGGGAGATGTAACGGGAACATATCGAGCATGGGAATTGAATTTAAATTGAATTGGTTATTTATTATATTTTCATAATAATCGATGGCCTTTTTTATTTCTAAAATTTCTAAAGAGTTTATTTCTTTTAATTAATTATTTATAAATTTCTAAAGCTTCTAAATTGCTTGTTAAAAAATTCTAAATGTTCTAAATTGGAAAAGTTTAATTATTTGACTTTATTAAATGACGATTTTTTATGATTAAAACACCGTTTTCACCACTTTCATAAGTGGAATAAACAGTGTTTTAATTCATTACAAATTCATCATTATCGAATTCCACAGTAATAACGCCTTAAGTTTATCGAAAATTTTCTTTATTTATCCCCGTAATCTTCAAAGATATTGTGTATCTACGTCACGGATAAATGGATTGTATCGTTCGCCAAATTTTAAAGCTGAAAAAACTATTGAAACGTTAAAAACGGACAGAAATAAAGTTTCGAAATAAGAGCTATTTTAAATTTATATAAATTCGCTTTTTAAATCAACAAATAAAATGGTTAACATAGAAATGTCTTAAAGTAAAATATTCTGCCTTTTACAAACACGGTCCGGAAATTGGAAAGCAAAACTCGCAAAAAAACGTAAATCCACTTGAATATTTAGAAGCAATCTTCTCACCCCTTCGAAACTTGATGAATAAGACTCATCGCACAGAAAGTATTATCTTCTCATCGTCGTACGTGGATATTCAAACATTCAATATTACCGATGTTGGGGCATGTATTGTTTATTCGAAATCCTAGGTCTGGAGGTGCTTAACTAGGAGATATTTAAGTCTGGGATTAACACGAAGTGAGCCGCAGATTACATCAGATCTAAGAAACGGGAATCTTTGTATTATTATATTCACATTGTTATACCAGCCTTCAAATCTCATGAAAATATATACACGTTTACGAAACCTTATCACTCCTGAAATTACTCGTATTCGAAAATTAATTTAACCTGCTTGAAAAGTATCATTTCATATATAATAATAAGTACGCGTTTAATTTACAAAATATGGATGTTATGGAACTGAAGCTTGAAGTTGGCAGAAGAAGGATAAAATTAGGATAAATGACTTAGAAATGAGGTCACTAAGAATAATGTGCGGAAAAACAATGTATGATATCTTTATATTATCGGAAGAAGGGTTGGAGCTGGAAACAAAATAAATGGTGCACTCAGTAATTACAGCAAATAGAAATATATCGACTGAAACAAATATGGCAGTGCACAATGGACTTCTAGTGTCGTCCCTTATGTATGGAAGTGTAGCTTGTAGTTGGCAGATGAAGGATGAAAGTAGGATAAATGCCGTAGAAATGAGATCACAAAGAATAATGTGCGGAAAAACAATTTATGAAAAAAGTGAAAAAACAATGTGATAATGAAATGAAAAAGGGTCACTTAGATGGTTTGGACATACGGAACGCATGGATGAGGGAAGAATGGATAAAAAGATATATAAAAGTATTGTGAATGGAAAAATAAGACGAGGAAGGCCAAGGAAGACGTGGAAAGACCAAATGAATCAATTACTAAAAGGCGGCAATGTTCGAAGTAGGAACAATCGACGCTCGTTGATTGTTCCTACTTGTCACGATCTGTGAATGTAGAATAAGCGCGAGAGTTATTTTAGGATAGAACAGTGTGGCGGTCCATTCTCTCTGTCTACCCCTCCGGGGAAACGACGTGATGGTTAGTATGTAAGTTCTCTATTATGGAGAAACATGTCACTTTTGAATGTGCTATACAGATTGACATCATAATGGAATTTCTCTGGACTTCTTCCGCAAAGCGCTAACATCTTATCGATCATTCCTCAATTTCAACAGCTGACAATGATATCGTGCCCAAAAACTCCACAAAGCTTCTTGGTGTTTATCTTGACGCAAATCTGTCTCTAAAATCCCAAATTAATAACACGGTCAGCGCTAGTTTCTTCCACCTAAGACGATTAAAATCCGTCAAAAGGAGTATTCCCCACGACACTTTCAAAACTCTTGTAAATTCCTTCGTTGTGTCACGACTTGATTATTGTAATGGAATTTATGCAAACATTCCAAAACAACAAATAAACAAACTTCAATCTGCGTTCAATGCAGCAGCAAGGCTCATTAAAGGCATTCCAAAAAAGTCTCATATAACACAACATCTCAAAGAACTTCACTGGCTTAAAAGTCCAGAAAGAATCCAGTATAAACTCTGCTGGACAGTCTTCAAAGCGCTACATGGAATGGCACCAAGTTATATATCTGAACTCTGTATAACGGACAGCCTAAATTCACGGAAATCCACACTTCGCTCGGCGAACTCCTCAGCAATAGGAAGATTAGTTGAGCCGAAGCGTTGCCCCAGTACAAATTTCGGGGATCGAGCGTTCGCGGTAGCCGGTCCATCAGCTTGGAACAATCTCCCTTCACACCTTAGATGCATAAATGATCCGACAGATTTCAGATCTAAATTGAAAACCCATCTTTTTCATATTTCATACCCAATTTAAACATTTATACTTTGTTCTACTATACTTTCAAACCGATCGTTTTTTAAGCGGTCACATTTAGATTTTTAAGATTTAAAACACGTCTTAATGCGCCCTTGAGGTGATTACATCACAAAAACGGCGCTTTAAAAGTTAGCATATTATTATTATTATTATTATTATAAAATTCTGAAAATGAAACATTTTGTAAATAAGATGTTGTTCATACAATTTATTTTTATACTCCATTCGTCGTTTGCATTCCTTTATCCTGAAAAACCAACTCTTGTAGTAATATAGTGGATGGGGGTATTCTCAAAAATGTGCGACATATATACTGCGGTGCGATACACCCCCGGCTGGTAGCATGGTCCGAAAGGCCTACTCGTGGTTAAAATGGAACGAATATGCTCTTCGGCGCTCATATTGAAAAGCTTGCGGGGTGTTTTTGTTCCCTTGACAAAGCTTTCCCGGTTTTTTTGGTATATTTTTGTGTGAGTTCACGCACGCCATAACTAGAACAGCCAGTAAAACAAATAATAAATGTCAAAGGATATGGTTTTAAATTAGGAACTCATACAAAAAATCGCATTATTCAAAACTGTTCATTTTAACTGAAAGCAAAACTCGAAATTTTGAATCTGAAAAATAAGATTTTATTGAGAAAATGCAAAACAATTTGTTTACTAAAACTCGTTCACACAAACATTGTAAAAAAAATACACTGAGAAAACTAACTAACTTACTAACCATCACGCCATTTCCCCGGAGGGGTAGGCAGAGAGGATGGATCGCCACAATGCTCTGTCCTGGCATACCTCTCGGGCTTCCTCTACATTCATACATCGTACCATGCACGCACGTCCATTATTCCGACTTCGAATGTGGCCACCTTTTAGTATTTGATTAATTTGGTCATGCCATGTTTTCCTCGGTCGTTCACGGCTTCTTTTTCCAATCACGCTGCTTGTGTACAACTTTTAACCATTCTTCTCCCATCCATTCGTTCCATATGTCCAAACCATCTTTACATCTTACACGAACCATCTTACACTGAGAAAGCATATCTGCAATCCGAAACATGTATGTGAAAAGTAATTTTTTTTGCTAATTAATAAAATATACTGAAAAAGTTCAACAATATACATTTTATAGAATAAGTAATAATTTATAACGGAATGAAATATTCTGAAGGATTTAAAATATTGTGAATTATTTGATGACAATTTTTTAACTCATAAAACACTTTGTTTTTACTCAAAAATAAAAAAATAAAGTGCCGAGTACTAGATGTGTTAGATTAATTTATTTACCTAATATGTAACTATTATATAAAGCTATTTCATTGCAAACGAATTGTTAACCCTTAACGTACCGTGTTCAAAACAAAACGCTTGCTCCCATGTGGTAAGTTCAGTTTACCGCTAACTTTATCTAAATATCAAGCATATGACTAGATGAATCCAAATTTAATTTATGTCATCTTGTAGGGAATTTCATTAGGAATAGATCGATATCTATAACATACATGGATTATTTGAAAAACATATCATTATTAATTTTTTTTTGGAACCATGCGATTTCTGATATGTAATGCGTCATAGCATACGGTCGACTAAACATCGTCTGCCGGTCGGGTCGAAACTTGTATGCACGCCGGGCCGGCGGGGCGAAGATAAAGGCACCTAGGCAAAATGTATAGTACGTTCAAGACAACGAGTACGTATTAATATTTGTCCCTTTTGGTAAAGTGTTAATATTTTCACAGTTCTGATATTATTAAGTTACGTGGTGCGTTTTCATCCAGTCGGTATTATTACGTACCTATTGAAAAGGTCAAAGATATAATTTATAATATGTTCAAAACAGCGAGTAAGTATTTGTCACTTTTGATAAAGTTGTAAATATTAGCAAAACAAATTCTACCTTAACACGAATGAAGGTGAGGGCAGTCTTAGAAAATATTTTTTTTTGGGATGAAGGAAGTAATTTTTTGCTTTTTTTTTTTATTACGAAATATTGAGAACACTTCAATGGAGGATTACAATTTTTTTTATAATATATGGGTCCATAGGTTTTAAGAAAATCAACTTTAAATTGGCAGTGGAAACTCAATTGACCACATGGCAACGCGACGGTTAATAGGTTTACTACTGTAAATCATTAATTAAAACAACATTTTGAATGTATGCAAGTTCTTATATTGGATTTTACCAATTGCGGATAATTTTTTTTTTATAAGGATCAATTGTTTTATCTCCCAATCTTAATAGATGAACTTAAAATAATGAATAGTGTAGAGTGAACTAAAAAATGTGAAGAGCAGTGTAGCATTCTAGCATATATACATCTTCCAAAATTTTGTTAGACGTGGTGGTCGTAGGAAGGGCGGAATGGGGAATGTTGTTAAAACATAAAGCGATCGCTCAACCCAAACAATGACAGGTCATAAGTCCTGTAAGCGCCTTGGCCACCATATTCTGTTCCCAGAAAACAATTTACATCTTCGTCTCTATTGAGATACAATTAATCCTTATAAAAAAATAATACCTCTGAAAAGATGGGTCAAGTAGAAAAAAGTTTTACAATTAAAACAAAAAATAGGATTTCCCATTGAATATAACTCGAACCTCTAATAATTATATAAACAATCGAAAACCCAAGGTTGTCGCCAAAGAGAGGGTTAGAGAAATAAATTTTGAATACAAGAGAACGAGAAAGGAATATTTCAATTATTCACTAAGTAATTCAAAATGCGCACGATGCGCATGCCCGAGAGCTTTCCTGTATTATTTTGAAATTTCTTCTGAATATTGTTGTATGATATAAAACAAACAAACAAACCATGAATCTTAATGTAAAATTTGGTTTACTTCCGTGAATGTTTCACGGGTTGCAACAAGTTATTTATAAAATAACTATTTATAAAATAAATAGTTGCAACCGGTGAAATATTGACGTGGACCGAAGACAGCGTACATCTGGGTTAGCATACACGTGTGTGTAACGGCGTGTGTTTGTGAACAAAATATTTTCATAGAGTAATGTTTCCTGCGCCTAGTTGACGGCAATTTTATAACATAACGTCAGCAGCATTTGCAGGAAAATTTTCAGCAGGGGCACTTTCAGTCAGCACAAAGTTGGAAACAAATATTAATAAAATACATACATACATGCTCCAAGAAATATTTATACAGGATATCGTACTTTTTTATAATATTACAAAATAAATATGTAATATTCAAAGGAAAAAAATATTACAGTAGACACTCGATGGATAGACTGTATGGAAGCGAAGCATGGAACTGCCAGAAGAAAGATGAGAGCAAAATAAATGCTGTAGAGATGAGGTCCCTAAGACGTATGTGTGGTAGAACGATGTACGACAGAATCTCAAATGCTGATATTAGAAAGGAATGTAGAGCGAAAGAAGGTATTATGAACAAAATTATGAAAGGATCGCTGCGTTGGTTCGGACATATGGAGCGCATGGGTGAAGAAAGAATGGTTAAAAAAGCATACGTTAACGATGTAAATGGAGTACGGAATCGAGGTAGACCGAGGAAAACATGGCATGACCAAATTAATGAAATTTTAAAAGTTGGTATGTTAGAAGTTGAAGGAATCGACGTGAGTGTATGACTCGCTATATGTATGTGGAGGAAGCTAGAGAAGTGTGTCAGGATTGAGTAGTATGGCGGTCCAATCTCTCTGCCTGCCTCTATGGGTGAACGGCGTGATGGTTTGTATTGTATTTGTTAATTCTATTTATTGTTTCTAGAACAGTGATCTAATATTCCTTATTTAATAATTAATATGAATGAATGGCAATAGGCAATGTAGCCAGAAGCTAGGACGTAAAATGGACAATAAGACTGATGATTTGGAGACCGTGGACGGCAAAGGGTGACCTGAACTGACATGTCGGAATAACCTGGATGCAGTCTGTACAGGACAGAGTGACGTGGAAGCAAACGGAGGAGGCTTTTGTCCAGGAGTGGACAGGAATAGGCTGAAGAAGACGATGAATGAACGTCAGTTTCCTAGAAGTTTTATTTTACTTTATGGAAATAAAACGTTTCGCTTTTCTAAGGCATTAAACAACGTTGATCGTCTTCTTTTGCCTGAACATTTTCCGTAAATGGGGTGGGTTGCGGAGAACATAGAGGATTAGAGGCGTTTTGTTTTAGCCACAGGCAGTTCCATAGATCAAGAAACCCAGTAATGAGAAAACGAAGAAAAAAGAAGAAAACTAAATATAGTCAATGTGTTTTTTAATTATATTATATGAACTAACTAATTTACTAACCATCACGCCGTCTGACTGAAGTGGAAGTCAGAAAAAATGAACTGCAACACTTTTCTTACTGACATATTTCTCTCACTTCCTCAACATTCATTCATCGTGTCATGTACGCGTCTCGATGTCTTTGACTTCTTACGTGGCTGACATTCAATATTTCAAGTGCAAATATACAGTTTGGAGATATGGGATTTTGAAGACTTCATATTGCTTGGAAAAACTGTTTTTTTTTTAATAAACCAATGATTTTCAGTTTAAAGTAATATACTTATAAACCGAAAATCATTGGTTTATTAAAAAAAAAGTTTTTCCAAGAAATATGAAGTCTTTAAACTCTCATATCTCCAAATTGTTTTTTTGCACTTGTTTCGGTTTTACACTCACGGTGCGATTTGATTTATTTGATCGTGCCACGTTTTTAGTCTTCCTCTATTTTTAGTTCCATTTACATCGTTAACATATACTTTTTTACCATTCTTTCTTCATTAATTTTTTTCAAACTATCTAAAGCATCCTTTCGGTATTTTGTCCATAGCACCATCATTCGCACCGCATTCACTTCTTATATTTTTATTTATATGATAAATACATAATAGGAATACGGTTATATTTTAAATAAAGTTATGAGTAAAACTACGCAGCGTTATATGGCTTACTATTATTTGGACGGGAAAAGGTGGGTTATGTATTTAGGTTGCCGGAGCTATAAATAAAGCTATTAAAGTGTGAATGTAGATACATTGTGTAATATTTAACGGGATGATATCAAATATTATTATCTCCATCGTTAAATCAAAACCCATAATAAATCCAATATATCCGTAATGAATATAATACAATTATAGCTACTTATAGCATCTTCTTCTTTCGGTGTGTCAGGTCTCCTCAACGTTGGCGATCACTGCAGCAAAAGTATATCAGTCCTGTGCCACCTGGAAAAGGTTCTGTATTCTTGTCATTCCTGTCCATTCTTTTATGTTCCACAGCCAGGACAACTGCCTTCTACCAACTCCTCGACACCCCTCCACTTTACCCATTAATATCAGTCGAAGGAGGTGGTATTTTTCTCCTCTTAGCACGTGACCTAAATATTAGACCTTTCTAACTTTTACACTCGACAACACCTCTCTCCTGGCTCTGGCTCTTTGTAGTACGTCTGCATTACTGACCCTATCGGTCCACGGTATTAGTAATCATTCTGCGGTATATCCACATCTCAAACACCTCCAACCGGTTTATTACATTCACTTTCAGAGTTCAGGTTTCGCAGCCATATAGTAGAACAGATCAAAGATAACATTTAATCATTCTTTGTCGGAGTTTCAAGTTAAGATATCGTTGCAAAAGAAGGTTCTTATTTTATTAAATACAGCTCGTGCAACTTCAATTCTGCATTTTATTTCATGGTCCGGGTCAAGCGCCTTAGTGATAATGCTGCCAAGGTATTTTAATTCAGACTGAATGATAGCATAGATTTTAGGTAAACAATTTTTTTTAAATATTTTATGTTCCTTATGCGGTAACATATAATAGTAATAATTGACCACATAATGAACTTAAAATGAAGCACGGTCGTTTCTCACTTAGCAATCTGTTGTATGAGCAGACGTTTTCATTTGTATTAATCATCACACTAGTAAAATCTTGGTAAAAGGGACAAATATTTTTTAAGCAAGAGTGTTCTAAATTAACGGAAAAATTAAAACCAGAATAAACATTAATTGTATTAAGATTGTTACACACCAATTTGTTTTATGAACAGACGCTTTCATTCGTATTAATTATCAAATTAGTAAAATATTACTAAAATAAAAATACAACATTTTGGATGTATACAAATTCTTGTAGACAAATACGTATTTGTCTACAAGAATTTGTATAGGTATTTGTCTACAATAATTTGTATACATCCAAAATGTTGTTGTATAAATATAACTGGTACATGCAGGCAAAAAATTGAAGAGACATCTCCAGGCGAAATCTAGTTCTGTATGATTTGCATAGACTTTCACAGTACATTAATAAAGGTTTTCTGCTTAATGCTTTCTAATCTTAATAGATGACGCTAGTGTAGAGTGAACATAAAAAATGTAAAAATAGGTGTAGAAACCTACCATATATACAAGTTCCAAACAAAAAAGTTTGTCAGACGTGGTGGTCATAACGGCGGAATGGGGAATGTTGTTAAACGTGAAGCGATCGCTCAACCCAACCAATGACAGGTCATAAGTCCTGTAAGCGCCTCGACCACCACCTTCTGTTCCCAGAAAACAATTTGCATCTTCGTCTCTATTGAGATACAATTAATCCTTGTAAAATAAAAATAAAAATATTTCAGGAAGAGTGTTTCTAAATTAAAGGAATAATTGACAGCAGAATAAACATTGATTGTAGTGTGATAGTTGCTCAAACAGCGATTTGTTGTATGAACAGACGCTTTCATTCGTATTAATTATCAAATTAGTAAAATATTACCAAAATAAAAATATTTCAGCAAGAGTGTTCTAAATTAAAGGAATAATTGACAGCAGAATAAACAGTAATTGTAGTTTGATAGTTGCTCACATAGCGATTTGTTGTATGAACAGACGTTTTCCTTAGTATTGATTATTTAATTAGTAAAATATTATTAAAAGAAAATATGCTTTTAGATTGTTCTAAATTAAAGGAAAACAGCAGAAAAACATTAATTGTAGTGCGATAGTTGGTTACACAACGATTTGTTGTAGAAACAAACGTTTTCATTAGTATTGATTATCAAATTAGTAAAATATTGGTAAAAGAGACAAAACGTATTTTAAACAAAAGAGTACTAAATTAAGGGAATAATTGGGCACAGAATGAAAGTTAATTGTAGTACAATAGTTGCTCACACAGCGATTTGTCGTCTCACCACGAAATTAATTCGGTTCCCCCAGGGGGTGGAGCACGGATTAGAGCCCCGTTGCCCGAAGGGGGTGATAACTCAAAAGAATTGGTTTGTAATTCATTTCAAGAACAAGGTCTGGGTTTATCAAAATTTCCCGGTTAATTAACGAGACCTAAGAATTGGACTTTCGAAATTCAAATTGTAATTCTAAAGTCAAAACTTTTCGAAAATAATCTTATTTATAATATTTCACGTTTAAAACTTTCGAGTTTGAATTCAATTCGAATTAATTAAGGACTTCCAATATTTTATGAATTATCGTATAAAATTGAATTGTTTTTACTACAATCTAGCACAACCATACTCAACCTGCGGCCCGCCAAATTTTTTTGTGCGGCCCTAAACACATTTATTATCAGGGACATGATTTAAAATATCTGGCATTCTATACTTCGTATATCTTGATACATGAACAATACTAATCTGAAAACTATTTTTGAAGAAAAAAGAGAGGGAAGGAAGTACATCCATTTTTGGAAATTAGTTCCTGAAAAATACAAGACTGTAAAAAAAATGTGCTTTCCTGCTCCTTACATTGTTTGTATCAACATATCTTTGTGAATCATCATATTCCAAAATGAAATATGCAAAAAAACGTATACAGGAATCGACTTACTGATTCTCACCTTGATGACGTATTGAGGGTAGCATGCAGCAATTATAAACCCGATTTGTCTAAAATTGTTGAAAATTTATCTCAATGTCAAAAATCACACTAATTTTGAAACATGTTACTTTTGAGTTTTACTTTTTTCGCTATTGTAATTTTTAAGGAACCGTATGCTGATAATGATAAGTGATCTATACTATTATTATTCTGTTTTAGTTTATAATTTTTAAAATCTCAAATTGTTTTCCAAAAAATGGGGGGTGGGGGATTTCATGATTTTTTTCTTCATACCAGTATAGTGTTGCGGCCCGCGTAGCTTTACAAATATATGTACTCGTATGTGGCCCGAAGTCAAAAAAGGTTGAGTATCATTGATCTAGCAGATTAAAATCATAGTTGTTAATTAAAAAAAAAAACTGAAACATTATTATTATATTATATTAATGTCTGATTGAGACAAAGCCTGTTTTGAATTACGTGGTGTTATCATCCTGCTTTTTTTATAATATACCATGTTCCTGTGAATATTGACATGTACCATATATTTATTAAATTCATACAATTTTAATCTTCGGAAAGTAGCTATTACTACTTGGTGGTTTGACATATTTAAAATTAGAATTAAACACTTTTAAAACGTTGTTAAAACGCTGTTTGTGTATAGCCCTGACGAAGCTCGTTACAGAGTGAAACCGGTTGGCGCTCCTGACTCAAAATAAAGTGGTTTTATACAACGTTTTAAAAGTGTTCAATTCTAATTTTGCATAATATTTTTCGTAAACGGATTAGATTTTTTTAAAATTATCATTTAAACAATAAGTTTTATATAATGATGAGTTTGAATTTTATAATTTAATAAATTTATTTTTAAATTTTTTATTTATTTAATCTCGTTATGAAACAATTTAAATGAAATTAAATTTTACCTGTGCACTTTTTCTATTTATAAAATAAGACTAAGGTAACTGTTATACATTAATTGAAATATTATTTTATATTAAGTATTATGGAAACTTGCGTTAAAAACAATTAAAGTTAGAGATAGTGACAAGATTCACATTGATAGGGGATAAAATACGAGTATAATAAAATTATATAAAATTTAAGTTGTCATCAATATCAAGTATTGAATATGGAATTTTATATCATTGTTATATAAAAAGAATGAGAGAAATGAAAGCTTTGATAGCTTTGAAATAAAAAACAGCCTTGAAATAAAAAAGGATTCAAGTATTGTAAGGAGAATACTGTGGAAAGGAGATCACTTAGAATAATGTTCGAAAAAACAATCTATGATGGAATATTGAAAGATAATATAAGAAATAAATTGAAAGTTGTTAAATGCACCTTAAATGAAATTATGGAAGTGTCACGATCATGGTTTGGACGTATTGAAAGAAAGGATAAGAAAATAATGTTTCAAAAATGTACGCAAACAGTCTGAATGGAAAAAGTCGAATAAGGTTGAGGAAAACACGGTTTGATGAAATAAATCAATTATTCAAACGCGATCATAATCAAGAACGCATAAGACGACGAGGGTGTATATCACGGTGTATAAATTGATAAAGCTAGAGAATTTGCCTGTCACGGTTTTTAAATATTGAGAAAGCTGAAGAAGTTGCCTGTCGCGGTGTATAAATACTGAGAAAGTTGGAGAAATTTTCTGTCATAGTGTATAAATATTGAAAAAGCTCGAAAAGTTGCCTGTCACAGTGTATAAATATTAGGAAAGCTGGAGAAGTTTGTAAGGATAGAACAATGTGGTGGTTTTTCTCTCTGTCTGCAACAGTGTAAAAAACAATGTTTGTATTCATGATAAAAAACGATGATTATGGAATTTAATAATGTTAATGCCTGAGTCAGGATAAATGTCTCTAACTTCATCAAGGTGGCCGCAACTTTTAGGATGGGCGGGACAGATGAAAAGCGGACGGAGCAGCAGAGCGTGAAGCTGGGCGCCCATAATTAAGTTGGCGCGACGATATCCGGAAGAGTGTGGGAATTGCCTGGATGCAAATCGCTCAAGATAGAACAGAGTGGAAAATACAAGAGGAACTCTACATCCACGGAGTGGACCGCTACAACAAACTGAATTTTTAAGGATTAATTGTATCTCAATAGAGACGTAGATGTTGATTGTTTTTTGGAAACAGAATATTATATGATGGTCGAGGCGCTTACAGGACTTATGACCTGTCATTGGTTGGGTTAAGCGATCGCTTTATGTTAACAACATTCCCCATTCCGCCCTTCTTACGACTACCACGTCTGACAAATTTTTGGAAGATGTATATATGTCACCATGTTGAGAAACACAATTTACATCTTGGTCTCTATTGAGATACAATTAATCCTTAAAAATGACTAACCCGCAATGGCTAAATCCAAATTTTGTCTACAAGTATTTGAATACATTCAAAATGTTGAACAAACTGAATAATATGATATGATAAAACGCCTTATGCCTCTGTTTCATGGAGTTCCCTGT
Organism: Lepidostoma basale; assembly: GCA_022606425.2. Classification (NCBI taxonomy): domain Eukaryota; kingdom Metazoa; phylum Arthropoda; class Insecta; order Trichoptera; family Lepidostomatidae; genus Lepidostoma; species Lepidostoma basale. The sequence goes on along the minus strand of JAHDVF020000524.1, from coordinate 384,086 downwards.
ACGATTTAAGGGGCTAAAAGTGAACAAATAGGATGAAGGTTTTTTAAATCTGTAACGCAGAAAGAAAGCTCACAAATGCTAAATATGACTATATCTGTCAGCAAAACACAAAGTCTCACTATATCTAGGCAACCTTCAAGATGTAAGCGACAGTTGATGATATACCTGTGGAGCAAGTAATGAGTTTAAGATATTTGGGAGTAGAGATCTGCAGCCATAATGACCTTTATACCGAAGTACGAGAACAAGTAAGTAGAGCCTCTGCCGTGTCAGGATGTCTGAAGAATCTGGTCTGGAAGAACAAGCACATGCGTATCGATAGCAAGATAAGAATTAATAAAACATGTGTGCGACCTATCATGACGTACGCTGTAGAGACGCGGGCCGACACTGTGCGAACCAAAGGACTACTAAGAGCATCGGAGATGAAGATCCTAAGATCATTTACTTGAAAAAATCTCCGAGATCGTGTCCGGAACGTGGACATAATAAAAGCTTGCGAAATAGAGAATAATCCCTTCTGAAAGAAAAATACCTAAAATATGGAGTTACAGTTGGAATTCATGATATTCTTAGAAAAAGTGATTTTTGGGTCACAAATTGTCTAACTAACTAACTAACCATCACGCCGTCTCCCCGAAGGGGTAGGCAGAAAGAATGGACTGCCACACTTTTTTTCCTGACACATTTCTCTCGCTTTCTCAACATTCATACATCGTGTCATGCACGCGCGTCGATTTCTCTGACTCCTCACGTGGCCCACATTCAATATTTGATTTATTTGATCGTGCCACGTTTTTCCCGCTCTTCCTCAATTTCAAGTTACATTTACATCGTTAACATATAATTTTTTTATCATTCTTTCTTCATTCATTCTTTTCATACGTTCAAACGATCTTAATGATCCTTTCATTATTTTGTTCATCACACCATCATTTGCACTTCATTAACTTCTTATATTTTCATTCGACACAGAGTATCCACACATTCGTCTAAGAGATCTCATTTCTACTGCATTTATTCATATTGCATTTATATTTAAATGTAATTTTTTGTTCTAACTATCTTAATGATCCTTTCATTATTTTGTTCATAACACCATCATTCGCACCGCATTCACTTTTTATATTTTCATTCGACACTCTTATCATACGTAGAGCATCAAACATTTGTCTAGGAGATATCATTTCAACTGCATTAATTCTACTTTTATCCTTCTTTTCTCACAGATTGTCAGATCTATTAAAAGAAAAATAAGAAGATTTTCACTGTGAAACGCATTAGTCTTTATGTTTTTTCCTGAAAGAAACGCAACGGACTAGGAAAATGTTGATTTTCACCGTGATACGGGGAGATATTGATGTTTTATGTGATTTTTATTACAGACGGGGCCAGGAGAGTAATTCTTGGTACACTGGTGGGCGTGTTTACCCGAGGCAACTTGCTTATTGCGCAATCCCACGAGAGGATGATGAATTAATCATCTGAGCAACTGATGTGTGAAATTCTCTTTAAGGTCAAGACACAGATTTAGCGAACAGCTTCAGCGATAATAATTAATGCGTAATTTGCGAAACAAGATCAAATTGGTAACTCTATATTTGTATATAATTGGTAACTCTATAGAATATATTTTGAATGACAAGAATTTACTTAAATAACTTCTTCTTCTTCTTCAAGTGCCCTGTCGAGTCCCCCCAATGTTGGCGATCACCTCGGCGAACCTGTCCCTGTCCTGCGCCGCTCGGAACAGCTCCTCCACACTTGCTTCCAGTCTGTTCATTGAGTTAACTTTCAGGGTTCAAGTTTCACACCCGTACAATAAAACAGACCACACATAGCATTTGATCATTCTCTGGTGGAGTTTCAAGTTTACGTTATCATTGCAGAAGAGTGATTTCATTTTATTAAACGTAGCTCTTGCTGCCTCAATTCTGCATTTTATCTCTACATCTGGGTCAAGAGATTGCGTTAGTATGCTGCCGAGTGCCAATACTGACCCACTGTAGTCAAGCCGTCCGAATGTCATCCATTTGGTTTTGCTGACATTTATTGTTAGCCCCAATCTTTCACCGGACTCGTCAACAAGATTAAGGAGGTCCTGAAGATTGGTGACACTTTCAGCTAATAAAACAGATTAAATAACAATTAAATAAAACGAAGCTTTTTAACTACTTCCACTTGTGTCTTTATTTCAACCGCGATCGGTTTCGCCAGGCTCGCTGGCATTGAAAGACTGGTGACACTATTACAAACCGAGTCCTTTTTATACATACAGATCAAGGTTGTAAACATGATTCTATACAAAAATAATCCTCAAATATTTACGTAAAATTTACTGAATTCAAATATTGGTATTACAGGTATTTAAGTAGATTCATATTCAATACAATGGATTTAAAATTTTATAATAGCGTACACATAAGTAACGTTGGAAAAAATGGTACTTTTGTTTTTATTATTACTAAAACCTCAAGAATTTTTTTATACCTATCTATTATCAATAGAATTTAAAAAAATATTTTTTTCTAAATATGTCTCGGTTATTGGGATAATCCCACCATAATTCAGAAAAACAACAAGAACAAACTATCACGCCGTTTCTCCGCAGGAGTAGGCAGAGAGAATGGATCGCCACACTATTCTATCCTGACACACCTCTCTAGCATCCGTCACATTAATTCAACGAGTCATACACGCTCATATTCTTCACGCTTCATCTTTAAAATTTGATTAATTTGGTCATGCCATGTTTTCCTCGGTCTGCCTTGACTCCGTACCCCATTTACATCATTAACGTTTACTTTCTTAAACATTCTTTCTCCTTCCATGGGTTCCATATGTTCGAATCAACGCAGCGATCTTTTCATAATTTTGTTCATACTAACTTCTTCCATTCTTCATATCAGCATTTGTATGAATTTTAAAATTCATACACTGAAGAAGGGAAGTTTATATCCCGAAACATGTTTGTAAAAAGTGCAAAAAATACCACGTTGTCAAAAAGTTATTCAAATGTGAATTCACAACAAAAAGTGATGGCGAATATAAACGAAAATCATTCCTTTAAATTTTTAATTGTATCTCAATAGAGACGAAGAAACAAACTGGAAACTGAATATGGATGATCAAGGTGTTTACAGGACTTATGACCTGTCATTGGTTGGGTTAAGCGCACGCTTTATGTAATTACAACATTCCCCATTCCACCATTGTTATTATGATCATGCATGATACATTTTTGGAAGTTGTATATATACTCCAAATCCATACCTATCTTCACGTGTCAGTTCCAGTTAGCCATCTATGTAGATTTGATTGTACTAATTAATTTTTTAAGATTAATCTATACAATCCACCCACTAACGCCATCTATGAAAAATGATTGTTTAGCATTTAGCAAACTACTTTATTAACACAATGCGAAGAGGCTACCGCCTCCTAGCGCACTGTTTTAGAAGTCGCCTGGAGTATCACTCCTATTTTATACGCCAAAGAATTGACCAGAATATTTACAAATATTTGTGAAATGTATACTTCCAGTTTGTTTCTTCGTCTCTATTGAGATACAATTAAAAATTTAAATTAACCACCCACAGGTGAAAATCCAGGATTCGTATACAGATATAAGTATACATTTCACAAATATTTGAAAATCATTCCCATTAAAAATAATAAAAACTTCTAGGAAACAAACGTTTTCATTAATTTTCGTTAAAGATGTTATTATTATTGAATTTTCTTTTATAGGTTTATAAAAATATGGTTTATATAAAAAAAAAGTTTTTTCTTATTAAAGTATATGAAAAAATTTCCTACTCTTATTATGACAGTATTTGAAGAAATTACTTAGAACGCATTTCAGTGGATTGGGAAATATTTGCATTGTCTTGAGCATTTTCCTGCATTTTCCGTCGTCATAAAAGAAAGTTCATTTTTATGCGACCAGCAATGGCATTTTCGTACGAGAATTAAGGCATAATCTTCTATAGGACAAATAGCATTACCGAGATTTGATACAATAGCATTGTTGTTGAGATGATTTGCAGCTACGGAGACATTTATTATAATTAAGTAAGTGGATGTGTCTTCTTCATCTACTTAGTTTAGTCTCTACGCGTCTTGGGATGATGATGTCTAGCTTACCCTCCACCTCTTCAGATGTCTTCCTGGTAATCGCTTGCTCACTAACTTTCTCACCATTTTTCTTTCACACTTTTATTCCCTGACATGTTTCTCTCGATTCCTTTACGCCTGGCGCCATGCACGCCATGCACGCGTGGCGATTTCTCCGACTCCTCATTCAATATTTGATTTATTTGATCGTGTCACGTTTTCGTCGGTCTTCCTCTATTTCTAGTTCCATTTAAAGCATTCACGATAAACAAACTATAATATAATATTTTGACATTCAACAAAACTGAATCAAAATTAAAGTATGACATAAGTTTTCCGGTTATTTATTGCACTAGTTACTCGTTGTTAATATAAAAATAACATATTAATTAAAAAATAAGAAATGTCTGTCGATGTCAAAGAGCCTGGCGAAACCGGTTGCTATTGAAATATAGATGAAAGTGGCAGTTGTATTTGAAAAACCATATTTTTTTTAGATATTTATTTAAAAAAAGAATTCCATTAAAAAATTATGAATTATTTGTATTTAAAATAAAATAAAATAAAAACACTGCACTTAGTATTTCACCACTATACGGTTATTTTAATTGCCGACTAGTTTCGCTTGTACCCTAGCTTCCTCTGGGCTTCGTAATAACAGGACCTAACATGTTGTTATGAAGCCCTGAGGAAGCTTGGCAAATTCCTTCATCTGTTCCAAGTTCTCTTCGTTCACACTTATATTACAAACTGTCATTTGCTCTTCCCTTTCAAAAACCATTACCTTTACTTTCCGACATTCATCATTAAATCATTTGACTTGCATACCTCATACATTCTCGACACCAAGACTTGTAATTCGTCCGCACTATCCGCAACGAGAACGGCATCGTCTGCGTAAAGCAGACAATTTACAGACAGATCACTCATCTTAGCACCAGCATTAATACCTTTAAGTTCTTTCATACACTTGTCCATATACAGATTGAACAACCATGGAGACATCACGCAGCCCTGCTTATGGTGATATCAAACCATAAATACGATTATCGCTTCTGTATTTATCTCAAATTAATCTTCTCTGTTAAAAAAGAATAATATCATTAAAAGCAAAGCGTACAATATTATACTTACTTAATATACAAAAAGCCTAAATATAATGTTGGGATCCCTGACGTTTTAATCGTTTTTCCAGATATTTAATTTAACTTTTCTTTAAAACCCACGTTCAGCGTATCTCCTTTACCCATAACCTCACGTGATTAGGCATCCATACACAGCCCGGCTATTTTGAATGTATACAAATACTTAGAGACGAATACTGGATTTTACCCATTGCGAGTTATCAATTCTAGGATTGAAACTAACATGTGAAGTTTGGTGTTACATATTAACATATACTTCCAAAAAAATGTCAGACATGGTGGGCGTAAGAAGGGTGGAATGGGGAATGTTGCATTACATAAAGCGTGCGCTTAACCCAACCAATGACAGGTCATAAGTCCTGTAAACACCTCGATCACCATATTATGTTTCCAATTTGCATCTTCGTCTCTATTGAGATACAATTAATCCGGTTATTTGTGTTAAATATTTAATATTAGTGAAATATTCGCATGAGAGGATTTATCGCGACGTATTTATGCTAATGTCATGGGTACATTGATTCATGCTCCGTCACGCAGAACCAACCTGCCTTTGGTGATGCCAGTTGGAAGAGAAATTCGGACGTTGAATCTAATCGTCTCGGATTTGGACATTTTCAGTGTCAGTGAGGCAGTTTTCATAAAAAAAATATTACAAATTCTGAAAAGACCTGGCTCACTGACGTCGACATATTTGGTTTCCTTCTGATATGTATGATTTTTTTGGTTTCATGTTGTTTTATCTTATCTTTGTAACACCGTTTGTGTCCAAATGAGTCACCTAAATGTTTTTCGTTTGTTATGTCTCATTTATGTATTCAGTGGCGGTACTCCCATAGAAGCCCAGAAGCCCGGCTTGCGTAAGAAATTTTGAATCAAAACCCTCGAATCTAAGTAATCATGCCCCCGCACAAACCAACAACCCACCAAATCACCTTCCAACAATGTTCCCATCAGACCTAAGAGGAATAGCCACAAGAGCTGAACCTCCGTAAGCCAGAAGAGGTTTTGATTCAAAATTTCTTAGGCAAGCCGGGCTTCTGGGGTTCTATGGGAGTATCACCACTGTAGGTATTATGTATAAATAAACAAATAAGTAAATAAATAAATAAATAAATACGAGAAAAATGTAACAGTTTTTTTGTATACTCGTACATTATTGTAACTTATAGGATCATATGATATGTCAAAATAAAATGACATAAATGTCAGAATAAAGCGTCGAGAAACTATGAGTGACTCAAACAGGCATGGAAGACCCATGTTTAGAATAAGCCTATGATCCATTTACACTGGACAGTGACCGTAACGGCACTGTGACGTCACCGATGTGGCCTTGAATCTCACTGACTATTATAAAATTGCCGATACATATAACATATAAAATAAAAGTTGATAAATGTCAGTTTTACGTCTGCGTGTCTCTTTTCAACTTTCTCGATAGCGATTTTATCATAGCATTTGAGATTTGAGATCAGTGAGATACGATGCTACGTCGGTGACGTTACGGTGCCTTTACTGTCACTGTCCAGTGTAAATGGACCTTGAGACAGTAAAACGATACAGTGAGAGAAAAAGCAAAGGTCACTTACGTTATCCAACGTGTAGAGACTTCAGGTCACGTTAAGATTCTCGAAAGAAAAATGGACAAGAAGACTGTTGAATTTAGAGACCATGATGACAGAGTGGCGTGGAAGCGAATGGACGAGACCTTTGTCCAAGAGTGGATCGGAATTACCTAAAGACAAAGAAAAATAATTATAAATATTTGGAAAACGTACGTTTTCTGGATGTTATATGATAAAATCAAATCAAATCAAATCAGTTTTTTTACAAACAGCATAAATGTTGAATCTATTGAGTGCAGGTAAAATATTTCGAAGACGAGAGTATTTGTCTTCTTAATGTAACTTCACTAAAATGAAAGACGTCGATCTCCGAGGAGACCGCGTTCAGCAGATTAATTGCTCTTTTCACTGGTGTCGCTAGAGGCAGATTGGTTCTGGTGGCCGGTAGGTAAAACAATATGTGCTGTCGCTGTCAGAGAAATCTATCAGAGACATAAAGCCCAACACCCTCTAGCACGGCCGAGTTCTTGAAATATCTTTTGATTAATTTAAAGAAATGGGTAATGAGATGTCTATCTCTTCGAAGCTGTAAAGAATTTGTTTGGAGCATTCCCAAAAGAAATGTCTTGGTATAGACCCACGGATAACTACCACACTCCCTCATGTAGAGATACCTCAGAATTTTTTTCCTAACCTTCTCCAGCATAACGGAATATCTCCAATAACTCCATATCACAGAACCACTTTCAAGTCTGCTCCGAACCAACGCGTTTTATAGGACTCTGAGCACACTGGGATCTCTGAAAACTCTTCCGGTCCGAATGATGAAGCCCAACATCCTCAGTGCAATGTCACAAATCCTCTCGATATGTTACCATACACTTTCAATAAACGTACCTTCACCTGAATTTAAAAATTAAAAACGAAGCTTAAAATTATTGTTTAAGCATTCAAATAATCTGTAATACACTTTTCTGATAATGTCAAAATCAGTTGGTGAAACAGCTATAGCGACAATTCATTTGATAAATGAATTGTAATAAGTCAGCAGTATTTCAAATTAAACAATAAATACTAGTACACTATTTAAAAGAGACCATACAGATTTGAAATTGGAAGTCCGTCTGTGGGCCACTTAGTTTTCTATGTAAAGCGACGCCAGCGCCACGCTGCAAGCTCGGCGGCCTTGTCTGTGGGTGAGCCGCTGTCTACTTAGGCGGAGCCTAATGAAATTACTCGACATCCGAGGGCGCCTCCAGCGGGGCGCGGGACAACTAATGAAATCACGCCGTAAATTTTACATCGCTTCCACTCGCTGTTCGCTATCGGCTAGGCTCCACTGACCAGAATTTGAAAATCGAACGTTACTTCAAAGACCTCGAAACTTCTATAAAAAAAAGTGGGGTTTCCTATCTACCTATACCTTGAACATAGGAAGAAATTTAGATATGCAATCTTAGAAAAAAGAAACGTGTATCTACTGTCAGAGATCTTGGGATAATTTACGAAAGTCGATTGACATTTCGTGCTCAGATCGAGTAGGTATGTGACGTTTCATTGAAGATGCTGGGTTTTGTTCTTCGAACTGTTAGGGTTTTCAAAGATACCTGGGTCCTAAGAACTCTATATAACTCCTTAGTCAGAAGCAGGCTCGAGGGAGGTGCCCATGATATGAAGTCCTCGTGAGGCTCAGTATTCTCTCATGTTGGAGAGGGTTTTTTTTATGTACACAACAGGTCGTTTGGACCCAATTACTGTATAATTTTTTTATTTCTTAGCCATTTTATTGATTCTCGTGACATGTGATAGGTAGCCAATCTATCGCCATTTTATTGTCACGTGAATTCTACACCAGACCAAAGACAGTGTGACGACAATCACACTGCCGTCGCCGGGAATCGAACCCAGGATCTTCGGCATGGAAGTCAGAGCTCGTAACCACCGCATTTCTCTTGGGTATGAAGGCCACACATTTGTCTTTTTGCTAGTAAGTTGTCATGTTCTATTTCAATGAAAGCAAAAATGGCCGTTCACAACGGAGTTCTAGTACCAACACCTATGTATGGAAGCGATGTTAGGAGCTGGCAAAAAATGATAAATGCGGTAGAGTAAAACGATGTACGACATAGTTTTAAATGCCGATATTATGAAGGAATGTAAAGCGGAAGAAAGTATTACGAGTATGAACAAAATTATGAGATGATCATTGCGCTGGTTTGGTCACATGTAACGTATGGCTGAAGGAAGAATGGTTAATAAAGTATACATAAACGATGTGAACGGAGAACGGAGTTGTTGCAGACCGAGGATAACATGGCATGACCAAATCAATCAAAATTTAAAAATCGACGTACTTGTATGAGTGGTTGCATGAATGCAGAGGAAGCTAAATCGTGTCAGGATTGAGTAGTATGGTGTTACATTCTCTCTACCTACTCCTTCGGGGAAACGGTGGGATGTTTTTTTGTTGCTGTTACATATTTTTATATGTAACAGGATGCATGGATTGGTCATGTGTTGAGACACGTATGTTTCCTGCATGATGTATTGGAGGGAATGGTCGAGGGATCGATTGGCAGAAGACGACCTCGCCAGGAGTATCTAGACCAGATTTTCTGAGATATGGGCTGCCTCCATATGCGGAGTTGAAGAGAGTTGCCGAGGACCGAGCATAGTGGAAGAGGAGATGCGTCGCTTTGCTGCAGACCAATCATTAGATTGAGACCGGAGAAGAAGACATATTTTTGAATGTCGTTATTTGTATTTACAAAATTTCACTGACCGCTGCTCTCCTTTACCCCTAGTATGGAATTAAATCGGGTCAAACATCCACTTGTGAATATATTAAGGAATCTGAATACGAAATGCGGCTCCGTGTTGGCTAATAATTCATTATTCAGGTGAATTTAGGTAAGACTAAACAGATTAATTGCTTTGTTAAGCGAGCCAATAAAACGCGTATCCTATTCATAGATCCAGGGCGGGGTGGGGGCTGGGGAGGAAGGAAGCCCGATATTTCTGTTTACTCCGCTACAATTTGATACCGAATCACCTGAATGTGAATAAATTAATTATAAAGTGTAATTCCACACCTCTGTTTTGCAAACACTGGAATATTCGTAATTATTTAATTACAAATTAATTGGCTACTTCTTCAGAAATCGTATAAAAGCAATAACTAAATTATGCATGGTCTTGCTTAATTCCATGCTCCTTTCTAAACTCACATTTGGAGAGTTTGCACTGAAAACGTTGGGATTTATTCTCCGAACTGGTAGAGTTTTCAGGAATCCCTATGTTTTGCGAATTTTGTATAACTCATTGGTCCGGAGCCGGCTCAAGTCAGTGGCGGTACTTCCATAGAAGGCCAGAAGCCCGGCTTGCGTAAGAAATTTTTAATCAAAATCTCTTCTGGCTTACAAAGGTTTAGCCTCTTGTGGCTATTTCTCTTACGTCTGATGGGAACATTGTTGGAAGGTGATTTGGTGGGTTGTTGGTTTATGCGGGGGCATGATTGCTTAGATTTGGGGCTTTTGATTCAAAATTTCTTACGCAAGCCAGGCTTCTGGGCTTCTATGGAAGTATAGAAGTTCACTGGGTTCGAGTGTGGTTCGGTGATATGGAGTCCCCACGAGGAGAGATAGTCGCTCATGTTAGAGAGGGTTCAGAAAAGATTTCTGGGATATCTCTACATGAGGGAGTTTGGTAGCTATCCGTGGCTTAATTTCACTGAATTCCTCTTGGGCATGCTGGGGACCAATAGTTTGAAGATAAGAAGAGATGGGCGCACACTTACGTATTTCTTCAGACTTATCAGGGGATTATTTGAGAGTTCCGTTATCTTGGAGGCTATCCTTCTTTATGTTCCAGATGGTTATCTTCGACAGCGTCAGCACATACTGTTTTATCTCCCAACATGCAGAACCAACCTGCCTCTGGTGATGCTGGTAGGGAGAGCAATCAAACTGCTGAACATGATCGCTTCGGAGATCGACGTCTTTCGTATTCGTGAAATTACGTTCAGAAGACAAATACTCTTGACTTTGGAGAGTATTATGTATTCCTTATGTCGAACCATCTCTCATGCGTTCCTGGTATTATATATTTTTTATGTTTTACCTATTCTCAATAGATGCCTTAAACTTTAATTTTTGTTTGTAATATCTTGTGATAAAATTAACTGATTTGATTTGATTTGATTAAGATCTTAACAACAATTCAGGCAGAAACCAGATGTCATCAAGAAATATTACGAGAATATTTTGAATACAAGCGAGAGAGGAATACTTCAATTCTCTCCGAAAGTATGCGCATTTCTAAAAACGTTTTGGATTATTTTGATAACTAACTAACTAACTAACTTACCATCACGCCGTCTCCCCGGAGGGGTAGGCAGAAAGAATGGAACGCCACACTGTTCTGTCCTGACATACGTCTCTCGCTTCCTCTACATTCATACATCTTGTCATGCACGCACGTCGATTTTTCCGACTCCTCACGTGACCGACATTCAATATTTGATTGATTCTAATTATTGTTGTAGGAATAGGAATAGGAAATAAATGAAGAACAATTTGGTGTCTTAAGATGATAATGCCTTAGACAGTTCGAAACGTTTCATTCACATAAAATATAATAAAACTTTAAGAAAATAGAAGCTTTCAGTCGTATTCATTATTTAATATGTTTGATTAGGGCTACCAATAAATGTCAGTAAAATCAAATAGGTGACATTCGGACGGCTTGACTACAGTGGGTCAGAATTGCATTTGAACGGCCGTAACGTTGAAAGGGTGGAAAAAATTAAATAACTCGGCAGCATACTAACACAATCTCTTGACCCAGATGTAGAGATAAAATGTAAAAATGAGGCAGCAAGAGCTACGTTTAATAACATGAAATCACTCTTCTGCAATGATGACATAAACTTGAAAATCCGCCAAATGCTATGTGTGGTATGTTTTATTGTATGAATGTGAAACGTGGACCTTGAAAGCCAACTGAATGAACAGTCTGTAAGCATTTGAAATGTGGCTCAATCGCCGAATGCTTAGAATTCCCTAGACAGACATGGTTACCAATACCGAAGTCCTGAGGCGAGCTAGAGTTGACAGGGAACTGTTATCAACTATCAAGGTTCGAAAGATCTCACATCCGGGTCATTTACTGCGTGGGGAAAAGAACCAACTTCTCTAACTGATATTGGAGGGGAAATTGAGGGACGCCAAGGGCTCGGTAGGAGACAGATGTCCTGGCTGCGGAACGTGAGGGAGTGGCCCGGCATCCGAAGTGTGGAGGAGCTGTTCCGAGCGGCGCAGGACAGGGACAGGTTCGCCGAGGTGATCGCCAACGTTGGAGGGACCCGACAGGGCACTTGAAGAAGAAGAAGATTTAATATGGAGTTGTACATCATTGTTCTAGAAAAAAATAAATCAAATCTACTTACGTCGTGTCAAATGCGCCAAATGTTTTGTTGGGATGGTCCTAAAATGACAATATCTCTTCTCTTGTCGTATCAGTGTAGCGGACTTTGAATCGTTTTCAGGGGCACTGGGTGTTAACATTTCAGTAACACCAGACGTGGAGGCACCTTCCTGGAATTTTAAATAAATTATGCTTTTTTAAATTTTAATACAAAGGATGGGAGGGTAGAGAAGGATATTGAAAAAAGGGTTGGGGCAGGCAACAGAATAAATGGTGCACTTAAAGTTGTCATCGCAAACAAAAGCCTATCCAAAAAAGCTAAGATGGCAGTGAACAATGGTGTTCTTGTGCCAACCCTTATGTATGGAAGTGAAGCATGGAGCTGGCAAAATAAGGATGAAAGTAGAATAAATGCAGTAGAAATGAGATCTCTAAGACAAATGTGTGGCAAATCTGTATATAATAGAGTGACAATTGCAAGTATAAGAAGTGAATGTGGTGCGAATGAAAGTGTTATGAACAAACTAAGGAAAGGGTAATTAAGATGGTTTGGACACATGGAAAGAATGAGTGAAGACAGAATGGTAAAGATGGTATATGTAAACGGCGTGAATGGAGCTAGAAATAGAGGAAGGCCGAGGAAAACGTGGCACGATCAAGTCAATCAGATATTGAATGTCGGTCACGTGAGGAGTCGGAGAAATCGACGTGCGTGCATGACAAAATGTATGAATGTAGAGGAATCGAGAGAAGTATGTCTGGACAGAACAGGGTGACGTTCCATTCTTTCTGCCTACCCCTCCGGGGAGACGGCGTGATGGTAAGTAAGTTAGTTAGTTATGATCAAATAGTCCATTGTTTTGACCGAAACACTATGATTCTTCAACATTATTACTGTTAACATTTATAACACTGTTATAATATCAAAATTTCTTTTTATTCACTGTGAGTGTCGCGACAGCTGTTTCGCCTACCGATGTTGGCATCATCAGGTGTAACTACTACTGTTGAGTATATTTTTGTAGACATTCTACAAAGGTATTAAAGCTTTATTGTCGGAGCATCAAAATAAACTGTGTTTACGATGAAGTTTTAATGCCATCGGAAAATATCGAAAAATATATACGAGTATTATAACAGTGGTAAAATAGCATTAAAATAGTAATAATAATAAATAAGTTCACAGAATTCAATTTGATAATGGTTACAATTGTATAAAAAATGAATGACGTAAATTCAAATTGATACGTTCCACAATCAATATTCGTAATTCGAATTATATTTCTGTGAACAAATTGGAATGAACCGAGAGAATTCAAATATTTCATTTTGTCATTTCCAATATTTGATCACTTGATCACTTGTTGCTCACAGCGGGCTAACAGACACGGTCAAAGTAGATTTCAATTGGCAAACTGAAAATTTCCAGACGAAAAGAAATAAAAAAGACACAAAATATAAATTCTCCGGAGACGAATTTCTTTTCCATTGTCAGAGGCATTATCACAAGCCTTCAACCATTGTAAAAAATTCAATGGGCTTCTTTTTTATTGTTTTCTCTTAATTCTTTTATTGGTCCTGAAAAACTTCTCTGGAGAAAAAAATTACAATTATTTCGGCGATACTTCATTACATCGGGTTGTTTACTATTAATTTTGTAGGAACCTCGTTAAAAAGTGGATGTTTTGTTTATGGGAATCGGACGGTGAGTTGGTATAATTGATTTTCTTTTTTTATGTAGTGGTTTCTGAAATATATCTGCTAAGAGCTTTCCAAGGATACGAATCAGGTTGATTTGTAAAGAGAATCCTAAATCAACAGAAGAGCTAGTAAACGAAGTTAAGATCAGTGAAGGCTCGTCATACACTATACTCGAATGAAATTAAAATAACAATATTCGATATTTTTATATAATAATATTCAATACTTTTTCGATGCACTTAAAGTTGTCATCGCAAACAAAAACCTATCCATATAATGGGTTCCAAAATCCAGGTAAAATGGCAATGCACCATGGTGTTCTTGTACCGACCCTTATATATGGAAGCGAAGCATGGAACTGGCAAAATAAGGATGAAAGAAGAATAAATGCAGCATAAATGAGATCTCTTAGATGAAATGTGTCAATGCTCTGTGTATGATAGAGTGTCGAACGAAAATATAAGAAGTGAATAGTAACTTTTTTCTAAGGATCATTAAGATGGTTTGGACACATAGAAAGAATGAATGAAGAAAGAATGGTAAAAAAAAGTTTACGTAAACGATGTAAATGGAACTAGAAATAGAAGAAGACCGAGGAAAACGTGGCACGATCAAATAAATCAAATATTAAATGTCGGCCACGTGAGGAGTCAGAGAAATCGACGCGCGTGCATGACACGATGAATGAATGTTGAGGAAGCGAGAGAAATATGTCAAGAAAGAAAAGTGTGGCAGTCCATTTTTTCTGCCTTTCCCTTCGGAGAGACGGCGTGATGATTAGTTAGTTTAGTTATATAACAAGAAAAAGCAAAAAACTCAGAAAAACGCTTCTTCTTCTTCTTCTTCACTTTTGGTAGACTCAGGAGTCTGTTATTTTAGGCGGGTCCTCATAAAACGCTGAACTCCATCTTTCTCTCCACCGTTTCGGGGGTCTTCCTGGTCGGCGTTGTCCGTTTGGCGTTCCATGGAGAGCTATGTATGGTATCCTATTTGAGCTCATTCTATCTACATGTTGATGCCAGTATCGCCGTCTTTGACGTCCCCATTTGACCACATCTTCGACCTCGCAGATTTCTCGGATTGCTGTATTCCTATCTCGAACACGTAGGTTTTTGCCAGCTATAGCGCGGAGTGTATTCATCTCGGTTGTCCTGAGCCTGCTCTTTGTCTTGACAGTGTCTGCCTTCGATTCAATGCCATATGTGAGGATTGGTCGCACACAGGTTTTATAAATGCGTACCTTGCTGTCAGTCCTCACGTCCTTGTTTCTGCATATGACATCTTTCAGGCAGCCTGCAACCGTTGCAGCCTTATCTACTTGTGGCCTTACTTCTCTGGGGAGGTCATTAGAGCTGGTTGAGAAAAACGTTGAGAAAAACGCGACCATATCAAATCCTTCATATATTAAATATCAGCCATGTGAGTGGGAGAAATCGACGTGAGCGCATGACACGTTATATAAATGTTTCGGAATCTAATTAATAATAATCAAATGATTTTACTGAAATCTCTTGATGGAAATTCATTTTAAATAATAATTAAATAAAACGATGCTTTTTAACTACTTCCACTTTTGTCTTTATTTAGACAGCGATCGGTTTCGCCAGGCTCGCTGGCATCGACAGACTGGAGTCTCAGCACCAGTCTGTCGATGCCAGCGAGCCTGGCGAAACCGGTCGCTGTCTAAATAAAGACAAAAGTGGAAGTAGTTAAAAAACATCGTTTTATTTAATTGTTAACTAATTAATAATGTTTGGAACGAACCCCCCTATCAGGAAGATGGCGTGATGGTTGTTTAGTTAGTAAATAAATATAAAAAAAAAAATGTAATAAAATTAACATTTAATATGTACGAACATCCACTGGCTAGAATCCTCATTGGGAACCCTTTTAAAGACTTTAAGTGCTTGTCAACACCATAAGGCATAAGAGAATAAAAATCTCTACGTGGAAAAACCGGCATCGCTAAATGCTGAAATAAATCGAGATTTATTTTCGATACCGGCGCGTATAATAATGGAAATCTCTCGAATTCAAATTCCTTTTTTAAAAAAGTCGTTGTGTACAAAAGAGATTGCGTCTACCCTAGGGCCCCAAAACAAACATGTTCGAAAAGGCACATTAAATCATTTATTGGGTATTATTTTTGCATATTATTAAAATTTAACAATGGCACAAGATCGGGGGAGATTAAATCGATTCGTGAAGGAATTAGATTGAAATGAAGAAATGAATTGGTAATGAGCCAGAGAATGTAATTTCAACTTAGTTCATAATTAAAATTTTATGAATATTAGAAAAATATTCAAATTTAATTGCATCTCAATAGAGACGAAGACGCAAACTGGAAACTGAATATGGATGATCAAGGTGTTTACAGGACTCATGACCTGTCATTGGTTGGGTTAAGCGCACGCTTTATGTAATTACAACATTCCCCATTCCATCTTTGTTATTATGATCATGCATGATCATAATAACAAAGATGGAATGGGGAATAAATTTTGGAAGCTGTATATATACTTCAAATCCATATCTATCTTCACGTGTCAGTTTTAATTGGCCATCTATGTAGATTTGATTACACTTGTGAATCTTTTCAAGATTAACCTATATAATCCACCCACCAACGCCATCTATGGAGAATGATTTTCGGCATTTAGCACACTACCTTATTCATAGAAAAATATTCATTCATATTAATTAAAAGTCCAGATCGTCCAGTTAACAACATTTGCGCCATCTAAAAGAACATTATTTGTTATATTATTTTTATTTTGTTATTTTATTTTATTGACAGAGTGTCCTACTTGGGCCATGTTCTAAGAGGCGAAAAGTACGCACTATTACATATGAACTTGGAGGGTAAGATTGAGGGTAGACGAGGTGTTGGGAGAAGGCGGGTTTCCTGGCTGAGGAACATCCGAGAGTGGACGGGGTTGAGGACCGTGGGGGAGCTGTTCCGAGCTGCCGAGGACGGGGAGGCCTACTCAAGGGTGATAGTCAACGTTGAGGAAACCTGACAGGACACGGAAATAAGAAGAAGAAGAATTTTATTTTATATCTATGTATTTTATATATGATAGAATTACAAATACAGAAATCAGACGCCGAACAAAAGTCACCGATATCATGGATCGGATCGCAAAATTGAAATGGCAATGGGCAGGTCACGTAGCCAGACAGCCAAGTTCAAGATGGGCTCCCAAAGTCTTAAAGTGGAGGCCATGGGGTGTCGGTCGGCCACAGAAGAGATGGGCCGACGATATTGTTGTGGTCGCCGGGAAAAAATGGATTGAAGCGGCACAGAATCGAAAAAAATGGAGACAGATGGAAGAGGCTTACATTCAGCAGTGGAGGGAAGGCTAGGAAGAAGAAGAAGAAGAATTTTATATTAATTTGTTTTACATTTATTTTGTGGACGTTGGACGATCGAAGTGCGGGAGATGGCCTATTGGTGGTGATGAGGCTCGCAACCCTTCACACCGCGTCTCTTGCGGGGGCGAAAAGAAAAGGATGGAGTGCTGCATCGGTTAAAGTGTGGCAGTCCATCCTTTCTGCCTACCCCTTCGGGGAGATGGCGTGATGGTTAGTTAATTAGTTGGTTAGTTAGTTAGAAAAATATAAATTATGAGGGGTTGGCAGAGAGGATGGATCGCCACACTGTTCTATCCTGACACAACTCTCACGCCTTTTCTTCATTCACACATCACGAAATGCACGCTCGTCGATTGTTCCTACTTCGAACATGGCCGCCTTGCAGTAATTGATTAATTTGGCCACGCCATGTCTTGCTTGGCCTTACTCGACATCTTTTTCTATTCACACTACTTGTATATATCTTTTTAACCATTCTTCCCTCATCCATTCGTTCCATATGTCCAAACCATCTTAGTGACCCTTACTTAATTTTATTTATCACGCATTTATCCGCCTTACACTCCTTTTTTACTTCATCATTAGATATTCTATCATACATTGTTTTTCCGCACATTGTTCTTATTGACCTCTTTTTACGGCATTCAACCTATTCTCTTCTGCCAACTCCAAGCTTCACTTCCATACATAAAGGTCGGCACTAGAATAACATTGTGCACTGCCATCTTTGCTTCAGTCGATATATTTATATTTGCGGTAATGACTTCGAGTGAACTATTTATTTGGTTTCCAGCTATAACCCTTCTTCCGATATCGTTCTCCATTCTCCAAAAATTGTGATATTGTTTTATGATACGACAATTTTTAAAATACGCTTTTTTAGTTCTTTGTAACACCTGATGATGCCAACATCGGTTGGCGAAACAGGTGTCACGACATTCAAAAAGTGAATAATAAAAATTGTGATATCATAACATTGTTAAAAATTTTAACAGTTAATAATGTCCAGGACGTCCTCAACTTTGATAGAGGGACGACATTAAAGAAACCTCTGATACGACGTGGATGCATGTTGGTCAGAATCGACAGAAATGGAAGCAGATGGAGGAGGCCTACGTCCAGGAGTGGACGGATATGGGCTGATTATGATGATGTCGATGATGATGATGTCAACCTTCGTGGCAGAGCGGTAAGAGCCTTGAATTCCATACCGAAGGTCCCGGGTTCGATACCCGGCGATGGCAGTGTGATTGTCACAGTATGTGTAGAATTCTCGTGACAATAAAATGGCGATAGATTGGGCTACCTATCACATGTCGTAAGAATCAATATAATAGCTTAAATAAATTGTATACAGTAAAATTGGGTCCAAACGACCTGTTTGTTGTATATAAAAAAAAAATGAATGTTGAAATATCATATTGTTTCGGCCAAAATAATGGATTAAAAATATAATATAAGAGTCTGCAAATTCGACGTGCGTGCATGACACGATGCATGAATATTAAGAGTTCAAAATAAGTATGTCATGAAAGTAGATTGTTTTGGTCAATTCTTTCTGCCTTCCCTTTCGGGGAGTTAGTTAGTAAGTCAATAATAAAATAAAAGACGATGTGTTTATTACTTTCACTTTAGTCTGTTTTTATCAAACATCGTCTTATTTAATTATTAAGAATTAATTGTATCCTAATAGAGAGACGACCATGTAAATTATTTGGGAACAGAATATGGTGGTCGAGGCGTTTACAGGACTTTTGCGAGGCGTTTACAGGACTTTTGACCTGTCATTGGTGGGTTAAGAGAGACGACGATGTAAATTATTTGGGAACAGAATATGGTGGTCGAGGCGTTTACAGGACTTTTGACCTGTCATTGGTGGGTTAAGCGATCGATTTATGTAATACAACATTCCCCATTCCACCCTTCTTACGAAAACCACGTCTGACAATTATTTTTGGAAGTTGTATATATGATACCATGTTGAATGGGGGCGGAATGGGGAATGTTGTAACACATAAAGCGATCGCTTCACCTAACCAATGACAGGTCATAAGTCTTGTAAACGCCTCCACCACCAGATTCTGTTTCCAAATAATATACACCTTCGTCTCTATTGAGATACAATTAATTCTTAATGATTAACCCGTAATGAGTAAAATCCAGTATTTATCTACACGTATTTGTATACATTAAAAAAAATATATTAAATTATTATTTAAAATGAACTTCCATCAAAAGATTTCAGTAAATATATAGATTACAATAAAACAATTTGTAATAAACTTTCATTTCACTTCTTTAATATCTTCTTCTTAAAGCCTGTGTCAGGTTGCCCCAACGTTAACGATCATTGTGGCGAATGCTTTTTTGTTACAGTGATTTCCTGGGAAGTGTTACTGGAGTAGTTTCCCGTTGCCCAGGGTACCTTATTCTTAGCTGGTGGGTTTAGATTTGATGGTGCTGAAGTTACACCATATGCCCTTGCCTTGTCCCTTATGAACATTTAACATAAATATAATAAAGATTGTTTTTCTTTTTGAAAAGTTTCTCCGAGAAATATAGTTGTTAAGGGCAACACATGATAGGTTTCAAAGGTAATACGAACTCTTTCAAAACTTCACAGGGATATTTGGCAAATTTCGATTGATTCTAGCAAAAAAGCCCTGGGAAATCTACTTCAAACGGAATGCAGAGTTAAATAGAACCGAGGAGTATACAAACGAAAGCGGCAGAAGTTATCGGTTTGAGGCTGACAAAAGAAAATTACCAAGAAAATCTTTTCGCCCGAACGAAACCACATAAAGAAATTATACCACGCTCTCGCATGCTCGTAATATAATTTGTACACCACATAATGGAATACATTACGATTTATGCTCCTCTCTGTTCATATTCCATAGACGGATCACATTTAAGGAGGGTTCTGATGTCATTATTCAGATTCCAGAACCAGAAAATATTGTAAATTAAAACCATTCCAAACAAAACAACTTATAAATATAATATACCCGTAATAAATAGTTCAGAAAATAAAAATATAATTTAATTGTATCTCAATAGAGACGAAGATGTAAATTGGAAACTGAATATGGTTGATCAAGGTGTTTACAGGACTTATGACCTGTCATTGGCTGGGTTAAGCGCACGCTTTATGTAAATACAACATTCCCCATTCCACCTTTCTTTATGACCATGTATGACAAATTTTTGGAAGTTGTATATATCTTAAAGTCCTATGCCAGATTTCACATGTCAGTTTCAATGTGCCATCTATGAAGATTTTGATTACATATGTTAATCTTTTAAAGATTACTCTATATAATAATCTACATACTAACGCCATCTATGGAGATTTTATGTTTATCATGAATTGATAACCCACGGGGGGTGAAATCCAGTATTCGTATACAAGTAACAATAACAAAAAATAAAAATGTAATCTTCATATTTTTCTTTTTTTATATAAACTTTGGGGTTCAAAAGGATAGTAGGGCTACGATGGGGTATGTTTTGCTGGAAAGTATGCCTCTACAAAATGTCGTAAGGCGCCATGTTGCATTTACAACAGAAACACTACTATCAAGTCCAACTCTCTAGCGTCCACGAGAGGTCTTTTTAAAGACCCCGCGAACCCCGGGCAATGTGGCACATATTACTTAGTGCCATAGCAGATAGAGAGAGGACGAATGGCGAGCTTCCAGCGCCATACAACAGGATACACCCAGCTAAGGAAAGGTAACCCCGATAGAAAATCCTCCAGAGAAGGCAAGGGGATACCACTCTGGATATTTTTCCCCAGATCATCACTATGAAACAAGGGTGATAGTCAACATCAGGGAGACCTGACAAGACACAGAAAGAAGAAGAAGATATAAACTTTGAATATAATACTCACTTTTTAAACAAATTAAAATTAAATATCACAACATATAACTACTCTTTACAACGCTGCTTACAATAAAGAAAAAAATAATATAATATACACAGTTATATCGATGGGAATACTTTGAGTAAAGGTGTGAAACCACGGAGTAGACATCTATCACTTATATTGGACGGATCAATGCGGAACAAAGAGCGAACGGAAGCTCAGTTTAGATCAGAGAGGTCAGAAAATATATAAGATAGAATGTAGGCGAAACACTATTAGCTATCAACGTATTGCTTTGAAAGTGCCGGGACCAAAGAAAATAGGCAGTTGCATGCTTTATTGACTACGAAAAGGCATTTGACAGGGTAAAACATAGTGACTAAATAAAAATGATTGTCAGGTGCAATATTGATTCTAAAGATTAAAATTTTATTAAAAACCTGTACTGGTTCCAAACAGTCGAAATAAGACATGGATACGAGAAGTCAAACGCAATTACCATCCAGCGAGGTGTGAGACAAGGTTGTATCCTTTCTTCATTATTATTTAATCTCTACTCCGACTATGTCTTTAAACGAGCCCTCATCAGCACCGAGAAAGGAATGAAAATTAATGGCGTTGTGATAAACAATATAAGATTTGCCGAAGACACTGTTTTATTAGCTGAAAGTGACAAAAGTCTTCAGGACCTCCTTAATCTTGTTGACGAGTCCGGTGAAAGATTGGGGCTAACAATAAATGTCAGTAAAACCAAATGGATGATATTCGGACGACTTGACTACAGTGGGTCAGTATTGCATTTGAACGGCCGTAACGTTGAAAGGGTGGAAAAAATTAAATACCTCGGCAGCATACTAACGCAATCTCTTGACCCAGATGTAAAAATAAAATGCAGAATTGTGGCAGCAAGAGCTACGTTTAATAAAATGAAATCACTTGCAATGATAACGTAAACTTGAAACTCCGTTAGATAATGATCAAATGCTATGTGTGGTCTGTTTTATTGTATGGATGTAAAACGTGGACATTGAAAATTAATTCAATGAACAGACTGGAAGCATTTGAAATGTGGCTCCATCGCCGAATGCTCAGAGTTCCCTGGAAAGACATGGTTACCAATACCGAAGTCCTGAGGCGAGCTAAAGTTGACAGGGAACTGTTATCAACTATCAAGGTTCGAAAGATTTCACATCTGAGTCATATACTGCGTGGGGAAAAGTACCACCTTTTCCAACTGATATTGGAGGGGAAAATTGAGGGACGCCGAGGGTCCGGTAGGAGACAGATGTCCTGGCTGCGAAACGCGAGGGAGTGGACCGGCATCCGAAGTGTGGAGGAGCTGTTCCGAGCGGCGCAGGACAGGGACAGGTTCGCCGAGGTGATCGTCAACGTTGGGGGGATCCGACAGGGCATTTGAAGAAGAAGAAGAAGTAGGTGAATATTGGGTATAGGTCATAATAGATTATCCAAAAGGCAATAGTGTTCAGATGACGTAAATAGTGCAACAACAGCGTCTTTAATTAGATGATTGCAGTGATGAAAACTCTATGTAATTAGACAGATCTAATCAATATCTCCCTTGACTCGTGGTTCAATAATATAATGACATGTAGGGATAATTCTCGAAAATGCAAATGATTAAGATTGCTGTACAGTACAGTACAATAATTTAAAACTTATATCAAGAAACGATTACAGATTTAAAAAAAACGTTATTTCGCGATGTAAACTGATCATCGATAACAAACCTATTGAGCAAGTCATGCGATTCACTTACCTAGGCATAGAGATCGGTTGCTACAGTGACCATGACGAGGTGAGAGCACAAGCCAACAAAGCGACAGCCGTGGCTGGCTTCTTGCGCGACACCATATGGAGGAATTAATACATGCTAACCGAAAGTAAAGTCTAGATATATGTACAAGGAATGCATTCGCCCCATCACGACGAATGGAATAGAGGTCAGAGCCAATACTAATAGAACTAAGAACCTTCTTAGAGTAGCAGAAATGCGAACCCAACGCTCCATCGCAGGCAAAACCCTCAGAGATCGGATCACAAATGAAACGATAAGGTCTGTATGTGGTGTAGAGGACATAGTGAGATGGGGAAGAAGGCGCTTTTGGAGAGAGCACTGGGATCGCATGAAGAATATAAGAATTACAAAAAATTTATAAAGATGACCCAAAGCAGCAATATATTACCAGGAAGGCCGCCAAAGAAATTAAGAGATAGCTGGACATCATCACCCAGGACAGTCCACCGCCACAAACAGGTCATACGACCTATACTAAGAGGAAAAAGAAGAATAAGTTATGTGACGTTAAACCAAAAACGAAATCAAAAAACTGGTTTCACAAAACTATAATAAATTGGGAAAATAAAGGCAACTATCTTCATTTTGTCAATGATATTATTCTCATGAGCAGTAGTCCGGAGGAACCAGCTGAAATGCTCTAAGAACTGAACGAGGTATCCAACACTATATCGGAATATGAACCTGCATGTCATCATCATCATTCCTCGTGTCCGATGAAGACTGTCCTTGACGGTAGTGGGTCCGCATGTGACTTCTTTTTCTCTTCTTCCTGGCGCTATCTCAACTAATTGCCTGTGTTGACTCTTGGGGTCGGCTCTTCTCAATCTCAGGCTGTACTTTTTACAGTTATGAGTATCGCCATCACTAAGCCATTTTTCTGCAAGACGCTAGTGCATTGAATCATTCACGTGTTCCTAGCTCTTACTCTAGATGGTTGACGAGGAAGATTTACAGACTATCACAAAATACGTCATACTCCGAGGTGATACGATTAAGCAAAGATATTGCTCTAACTACCGGCATAACCATTGGCAGGTTGGTTCTGCATCGTGGGACCATCACATTACCATCTCCAGGAATCGAACCCGGTGTGGCAGTCAAATCACTTACCACTCAGTCACAAAGGTCGTCACACACTATAATGGTCAAACAATCATATTTATATAGTTTACTTGTTAACATAGCCGATTGTACTTCAAAAGACAACCTCGCCTGACCTTCTGGTCGAGTTGAGTCCGTACAATTAGTTCCAATTATGTGCAGCGCCGATGTATAATTCATTTCCTCGCCGAGCCTACACTGAGATCTCGAACGTGTCGAACGTCACGGGCTGGAGGGGTGGGGGGTCATTTATATTTCAGAATGGTTTAGTCTCGACATGTTCAGTCAAACGAAATTTCAAATTAAGGCTCAGGAATGTAATACTAGCCTGGTGTTTCGGCGCAGGTATTTGCCTGGAGAGATTTATGAATTTTTCACAAGTTCATACGTATTTTGTAGGCCGGTACAGGTGTGCCCATTTAATCATAACTATTTCAGGTTGACGAATGAAAATCACGATCTTCACTAACGACACAGCTGAAACAACCTCAATTTTGATGACTAATGTACCTTAATTAATTACGACGGTATTCTTCTTGATAATTATACTAAAAGGTATTCATACAACAATATACTATTCTACTATTATATAACGATATTTCTATTGTTAATTAACTATGGTTGACAAAGTATTCACATCTGTAGTAACCTTTCTCTAGTTGGCTAACATTCCTATTTATAAGGATTAATTTTATCTCAATAGAGACGAAGATGTAAATTGTAATTTTTTTTGGAAACAGAATATGGTGATCGAGGCGTTTACAGGACTTATGACCTGTCATTGGTTGGGTTAATTTATGTTAACAACATACCCCATTCCGCCCTTCTTACGACCACCACGTCTGACAAATTTTTGAAAGATGTATAATATATATGCAACTATGTTAAGAACACTTCACATTTTTTAGGTCAATCTACACTAGCGCCATCTATTAAGTTTAGATGTAAGCATTAAGCAGAAAATCTTTATCAAAAATTTGTCAGACGTGCTGGTCGTAAGAAGGGCAGATTGGGGAATGTTGTTAACATAAAGTGATCGCTTAACCCAACCAATGACAGGTCGTAAGTCCTGTAAACGCCTATTTCTATTTATTAAACAACTTATTGAACGCTAAGGCATTCCATGAATTCCATAGAAATATACTTAGGAAATTGAAAATAACTTTGTTTAATCCACTAATTATTAAAAAAATATATTAAAAAACACGATAGAATACCTCCATCTTCAGGTGTAAAAATATAATATAATTAAAACTAAACAAAGAAAGACTTATATAAAAATGCATTTAAAATTCGATACAATAATTCAAATTTTAAAATTAACCTGGGCTATTTGTTATAAGTACTAATATATTTTTTTTCAGTAAGAACTTATAAATAATATTAATACATGATGATAATATAATTTTTTTTTTTAAAATAATTAGTGGATTAAACAAAGTTATTTTCAATTTTCTAAGTATATTTCTATTGATTGTTTCTAGAACAATGGTATACAACTTTTTTTTCTATATTCGCATTCATTTTGTGTGGTGGATTCACATTTGAATAGTTTATAGTTTATATCAAAATAAAATGAAATATTTTTTACTTAGTATAATATCTTCAATGGGGACGATCCATTTTTAATCGCTCGTGCATAAAGTCCATCGTGGCGTGTACTACGTTGCGCCGTCTTTTTGAAGCTATATATAGAAGAAATCCATTTCATCTAGTTTAAGCCTCAAGAATCTCAAAATTATGCATTGAAAGACGCTTTGTTGACTCTGCAGGACGGCCATGAATGCCATAAATCGGCAAACAGAGCACTGATCTTGATAATAAATTTTAACAATTTCAACGCGTTGTTTAAGCCTGTAGCATTTTACAGTAAAATGTCAAAACTAAATAAGTATTCTTGTTTAATGTGATAGCTATCGCTTAACCAAAATGGCCGTGATACGCTGTCAAAGATTGAGCGTCCCTATTGAAAAACCCTTTGACTACCAGGATACACCACTTGCAGCGAAGCCATGGCGGCCATTTGGCCGAAATTATATTCCATACATAGTGTCATTAAATGCCCTTTAATATAAAAATTAAATGTGGCTATATCGTTTAAATAGGTTGTTTTATTTCATTTTAAAGTTTGAGGGCTCTTAATCAAAAATTCTACCACTTCACAACCACCACAAACAGTTTGCGTATAGCCCTGATGATGCTCGAGACAGAGTTAAACTTGTTTGCGCTACTAACCCAACAGAGTGGTTTATATTAAGTGAAATGTGTTTAATTTTATTCTTAAATATGTCAAACCACTAAGTAATGGCTTCTTATCAGAATTTAATTATACCATAATTATACTTCAACACTTCGCATTTTCACAATTATTTGCATACACGTTTCTTTCTTTACAAGTCCCTTCTTGGATGCCAAAATTTAAACCGTAAATTAACACAATTCCTTACTTATAAAAAGAGTGGGAGTGGAGTTATGCTTAAGGGCAGGGGTAAATTTTAACTAATTAGGAATTAGAAGAAGGAAGGAGATAACGGGAACATTTCGTACATGGGAAATTTAGTTGGTTGTTAAAATTTTTATTGTTATTTTTAATGGCCTTTTTTATTTAAAAAATTTCAAGATTACTTAACGCATTGTATCCCGGAGCCGTGTAAACCCGTGATTGTATCCCGGTTCCGTGTTTTCAAGTAGTTAACCAGCGTCTAAATATGTACACTTTATTGACGTCCTTTAATAACTTTTTCCTAACTAACTACTTAATTAACCATCTCGCCGTCTCCCCGGAGGGGTAGGCAGAAAGAATACAACGCCACACTGTTCTGTCCTGACATACTTCACTTCTTCTACATTCATACATCTTGTCATGCACGCACGTCGATTTCTCCGACTCCTCACGTGACCGATATTTAATATTTGATTGATTTGATCGTGCCGCCTTTTCCTCGGTCTTCCTCTATTTCAAGCTCCGTTCACGTCGTTTACATATACCTTCTTCACCATTCTGTTTTCACTCATTCTTTCCATGTGTCCAAACCATCTTAACTACCCTTTTACAATTTTGTTCATAACACTTTCATTTGCATCGCATTCACTTCTTATACTTCCATTTGACACTCTATCACATACGGATTTACCACACATTCGTCAAAAAAATCTCATTTCTACTGCATTTATTTTACTTTCATCCTTCTTTTGCCAGTTCCATGCTTCACTTCCATACACAAGGTTCGGCACAAGAACACCATTATGCTATCTTTTCCTAGTTCTATAAATAGCAACTACTCGAACCAT
The DNA here is from genome assembly GCA_022606425.2 of Lepidostoma basale. Lineage (NCBI taxonomy): Eukaryota > Metazoa > Arthropoda > Insecta > Trichoptera > Lepidostomatidae > Lepidostoma > Lepidostoma basale. Next base: position 356,672 of record JAHDVF020000524.1, on the reverse strand, counting down.
TCTAAAGCCAGATATTTTACATTTTCTGATAAAAAATAACAGCGGTTCTTTCTTTAGTTTTAAATAATAATTTTTCACCTTCTTTTTGCAGTCACCGGGTCCACTCCGACTGCAAAACTTACAGGATCCACCAAGCAAGTTGCCAAGGGCGATGTCCAAGCATATTTTAAAAGCTATACCTCCCACAGAAAAAAAAGAAACCCTGTCGAACATACAAGGTGTGTGCAAAGCAAAAAAGTAGTGATACCCGGTATATGTGCAAACATTGCAACGTAGCTCTCTATAAAGGCCAACTTTGGCAAAACTTTCATATAAAAATGATGTGTTAAAGTGTTTTAAATTAATTTGGGAAGTTTCAATTGATTTGATTCAGTATTTTCATTTTAAGAAACCCTTCACAAAACATAAAAATTCACAAAAATGGGCTGGGCACAGGGTAAGTTTTATGTGTATTTGGCCGGGGCTCATAGTGGTAATGTAGGATTTTTATATACTTAGGAAATTGAAAATAGCTTTGTTTCATCCACTAATTATTAAAAAATACGACATGTTTCGGAGGATAAAAATATAATCTTCAAGTGTAAGAATATAATAAAAACTGAACAAAGAAAGACAAATATAAAAAATGCATTTAAAATTCGATACAATAATTTTGTTTTAAATTTAAATTATTATTTTTTTAAAATTAAAATTATTGTATCGAATTTTAAATGGGTTTATTATATTAGTCATTGTTTTTTAATATTTTTTTAGTATTTTAAGTATGGAATTCCACATTATTAATGTCTAAGCGTTTAATAATTTAAGATTTTTTTTGTTTAAACTTGCAAAATATCAACACCGTTATCTACGAGTATATTAAATGAATGATCGTTTTCAATTAGATGATAAGAGAATTCTGAAAATGTATTTTTGTAGAGATATCTTATGTGTTACTTTATTTGTATATTCAAATTACGCGATGCTTATCCTTTTTTTTTAAATTTGTGCATCGAAGAAAGACCGAAACACGTCTGCTAATAAAAAAATGAGGTGTTGTGAAAATACAAAAAGTTATTAAATTTATTTCAATTGGAACTTTTTTGTGTGAATATACGACTGATAGAGCCACAATATTTGTCTTCAACCTAATTCTAATTTTAAGGTATCTGACCTCACGAGTATCAACCGTTTATTCCACGAGATATGATCAAAATATTGATTCGATAATTATGCTTATTTAGCACTTTTGAAACTTCTGTATATAAATGAAAATCAAATAACGTATTTCTAAATCGGTTTGTTGAATTAGAAATTTAAGATGCTGGTTGAATAGCAAGAGCCCAGGTTCCCGTTGTTATAATATTCTGTTATTATGTAAATAAGATGAGGGTGAGTGAAGCAGGACAATATGCGAGAATTAATAGGTATGATGTATATTACCCGAAGATAGCATGTGGATACAAACGTGGGACGTGTGTCTAAGATAATTTGAGATGTTTCATACTTTGGAATACAGTTGAAATGAAATGTTCTAAGTTATTAAGTTTGAAATTATGATCTGAATCTTATGATCACTACATGACTATGGACTTAATATGTTAAGGAGTAAATTAATTTTGGAATTACAAACACGCGGTCTTCGTGGCAGAGTAGCTATATCAATGATTAGCACACTGAAGATCCAGGGTTCGATTCAACCGTGTGAAAAAATCTACGATTTTTGGTCCGGTAGAATTCACGTGACAATAAAAATGGCGATAGACTAACTATCCATCACATATTATGAGAACTAACTAAACTAACTAACTAACCATTACGCCATTTTCCCGGAGGGGTAGGCAGAGAGGATGGATCGCCACAATGCTCTGTCCTGGCATACCTCTCGGGCTTTCTCTACATTCATACATCGCACGCACGTCGATTATTCCGATTTCAAATGTGACTGCCTTTAGTAATTGATTAATTTGGTCATGCCATGTTTTCCTCGGTCGTATTTGGCTTCTTTTTCCACTCGCGCTGCTTGTGTACAACTTTTTAACCATTCTACTCTGATCCATTCGCTCCATATGTCCAAACCAACTCAGGGATTCTTTTTTATTTTATCCATGATGCAGTCATCTGCCTTACATTTTTTTCTTATTTCATCGTTCGATATTCGTTTTCCCGCACATTCTTCTTAGTGATCTCATTTCTACGGCATTTATCCTGCTTTCATTGTTCGCTGTTCATTGGACCCGACCCTCAATTATGAGGAATACGACTGAGAAGAAGAAGAGATATGAACAGACCGGAGGTCTTTGAGATTTGGTGCTACAAAAGAATATTAAGAGTTTCTTGATGAGGTTTCCAGTAGAATCGAAGGAGGGAGGCATTTAATCAAAACCATCGCAAGAAGAAGTGCCCAACCGGTTCCCTGTGTTCCATGACTGTTTTCTCTATTTACTTAGAATTTTTTTTCCACCATTCAAGTTTTCTCTCTTATTTCACACTCTGTCCCACCCTCACCAATGTCTGTCTGAAGTGATTTTGTGATGGGCCATAGAATCATGTGTCGTATTTTGCTTTGTTTTGTGAGATTGGTACATAGAAGTGGATTGTAATTAAACTAGATTGAATGTGGCCTGGTTACCTTAACCAGTGATGTGGATGAAGTATTGAGGTAATATGTGAGAATTTTCTTCTTCTTCTTCTCCTCATAGACCTTTGGTCTGTTCCTGAAATCAGGCTAGCCTCTCTTGGGAGGTTGACTCCCAACTATCTCTCCATCTCTCCGGCGGTCTTCCGGGGGGACGGCAGCCGGCAGGAATCTGATGCGCCACAGCGTGTGGGATTCTGGTGGGATCCATCCTCTGCACGTGCGCATTCCAGTATCTTCTGCGTTGTCTGCCCCATCTCACGACATCCTCCACCTTGCAGTTAGAATTTTGATGCACCAAAAATTAATCGGGCTGCAGCATTCATTATGGATTGCAGTCTATCCAGTTGGTTCTTGGGTTCCCGCTGCAACACCGAGTCTGGGTCCCAGGATCGTTTTTAGGATCCGGTTCTCAAACCAGTAGATTCTTTGTTGTTTGCTGATTAAGTAACAAGTTAAATAACATATTGTGGTTTCAGCTGTTAAATGTTTACGATTTGCGAAGGGTTTTGTCATATAGAGTAATTGTTTACATACTTAGAATATATTTGTTTGTAAAAGCTGACCAAACGATAAAAGTTCAAAAACTCATAAATGGAAGTTTATAACCGCACAGAATAGCAGGACTAAGAATGTTTTGTTGTTTAAAAATAGAAATATATATTTATTTAGGACATAGGTTCCCAACCTTTTCTGGACTTAACATAACAATGGACTTACAATATTAGAATATTGTCACACATTTCATCTTTAAATAGTCCATTGTTTCTGCCGAAACACTATGATACTTCAATATTATTGATTGTTTTATTTTAAACGCTGTTAATGGTATCTATTTATTTTTCATGACAGCTGGTTCGCCAACCAATGTTGGCATCATCAGGTGTTATATTAATTTTTATTTTCATTTCACCTTTATGGAAATATGCTTGATTGCGTGATTCGCATTTTTGCTTACCATCTTGTAAAGATTTGTCACAGACATGTCGGTGACAAATGGTGTCGCAACAGGCAATACTTAAAAAAAGTTACGTATACAAATGATTCGAAAATTTCTTTTCATGGACCTGTAATCGATTTGCTTAACCGCCCTACGTTCAGGTAATTTTCCGAGAAACGTGCAAAAAAAGCAGGTTTTTTATTAATGAAATTTAATTATATAAATTTAATTTTTTTAAATTACGAAACGTCAAATACTCGGCCGCACACTTCGCTCGTATCCCTAAAAGTTTTTACATTTTAGGTACATTACTTTTTCTCAAGCGCGTACGTGATACGGGATAGCCCAGAATGGTACAGTCAAAGTGAACGTATCACGTACGTTCAAATACGTAGGGTGGTTAGTAACCAAAGTAATGAAAATAAAGTGTTATATTCCGCAAAAAAAAAAATTGCTGATTCGGTGAGCAGGGGAGATTGGGATTAAAAAACTCATTTTTTAACTTTGGATTTTTCCAAATGTCGTTTTGAGTAATAAAGCCATTCTGATTATCTTAATGTGTATTTAAATATGATTGTCACTAATAAAAAAAGGTCTATTTAACATGTATCCTTCCTGAGATAATAGCTCTTCTCTTGAATTGATAATCAATATGGATTGAAAACAATTGTTCTTACAGCCAGCCTTTTCTTTCTGCCAACAATAATTTCAATATATATATTTTTTATCTATATCATTTTTTGCTGGTGCGAAAATGAACGATATCTCCATCAGCTGTTCACTACATGCAGATGGCGCTGTTTTAATCGTCGACAGCATGGATGATCTACGAGTCCTAGTGTCAATAATGTACGAAGCATGCATAACTTTGTGATGAATGTGTCAAAGTCTAAAGTTATGGTATTTGAAAAGTAAGAATGTATGACGGATTGTTTCATAAGTGCGAACGGTGGGAAATCAGAGCAACTTACCGAATTCATTCATCTGGGAAGCATGTTTACGAGAGACGAAAAAAATGGAGAAAGACATCGAAAGAAGGGTTGGTGCTGGGAATAAAATAAATGGCGCAATCAAAGTCATCACTGCAAATAGAAATATATCCACAGAAGCAAATATGGCAGTACACAATGGAGTTCTAGTGCCAGCCCTCATGTATGGAAGTGAAGCTTGAAGCTGGCAAAAGAAGGATGAAAGCAGGATAAACGCCGTAGAAATGAGACCACTAAGAGGAATGTGCGGGAAAACGTTGTATGGTAGAATACCGAACGATGAAATAAGAAAGAAGTGTAAGGCAGATAACTGCATCATGGATAAAATTAAAAAAGGATCCCTGAAATGGTTTGGACATAAGGAACGAATGGATGAGAGTAGAATGGTTAAAAAGTTGTACGATGAGAAGCCGAGGACGACCGAGGAAAACATGGCATGACCAAACGTCATGTACGATGTATGAATGTAGAGGAATCCCGAGAGGTATGCCAGGACAGAGCATTGTGGCGATCCATCCTCTCTGCCTACCCCTCCGGAGAAATGGTGTGATGGTTAGTTAGTTAGTTATGTTGTTTGAACAATTATGTACAGCATAAAAATTATAAATAAATAAAAATTTAAAAATGTTCCAACAAGGCAAAATATTTCATTTCTATAATGACTAATAATTTACGTAAACTAACTCTTGTAAACATGCTTCCCAGATACGTAAATTCGGTGACTTGCTCCAATTTCTCGCCCATCGCACTTATATCACAAATCGTCATACTTTCTGCTTTCTCGAAAACCATCACTTTAGATTTAGACATATTCATCACCAAGTCACTCTTTTTGCTTGCCTCATACATCCTTGACTTGCAAATTTTCTCTACTGTCAGCGATTAACATTAAAATATTATTTTATGATATTTCATAATTAATATAAATGAAAACGTCTTTCTTCTAGGAGTTTTATGTAATTTGATATGGAATAACATATTTCGCCCTTCTAAGACATTTTCAAATGTTATAGACCGACACAAATGCTAGAACACAGACATTTAATTTATATTAATTATTTAAAATGAAGTTTTACATGATTGTACAAGAAATGTTAAATAATATGATATTTCATGTTATTAAAAGTGTTGATACTTCAAATCTTTATATTTCTTTTCAAGAATCTTTTCATGAAGCGAACATCTCGAATGTACTTGAATTTATCATTCCTTCAAAACCATTTTCACAAGAATGTGAAAAATTGTAACATAAAGATAAACGCGAGAAGCGCTGGCGATGACAGTTGATTCGTTTAAAGTTGCCATGCGATTTAACAAAATGTCAAACGCAAAACTAAAACTTTACTTAGTTAAGATTTTTCTCATTTCAACGCCTTGCAACATCGATTTCCACTATAGAACGGCCTATGATGATTATTCCGATCAGAAAAATAACTTAAACAGAAAACAGTCACCGAATAAAAGAGTGATAATATTTTGAACGGTACATTTGGTTTGTGTGGCGTTATTGGTGATGTGTGCGAATTGTAGCCGCCGATTTTCCGATCGCGTTGATCGTTGGAGACCGGCTTATAGGGGCAGTTGGAATATTGCACTCCAGATATTTAGTATTTCGCCAACCGCCACGCGATTCGGACGTGTCGTTTATGTAGATTTTTCGGAAGGGTTCGAAGTTTGAATTCTGAGCAATCGTAAACCGTTGAGTTTATTCGTATTTAAAAGTGATTTACGCAAGTTGTTTGTAAACTCTTGTCGTATTTTTGTGTTAAAAAGTTTAGTTTTCAGTTTATCCGTTGGATTCTTTTGTAAACTTCGGAGTGGTTTAGACAATCTGTTGCGGTTTATTTATGTGAGTATTTTATTTATTACGGTTTTCATGAAACGTGGAAAAGAAATACAAACAGATATTAGTTTTCTTTAATATGTTTATGCACTCCAAGTTAAGAAAAATTATGTTTTATATAAATTTTTTCATACTTGGCTGGTAATATTAAAAAATAAGCATAATCACCGGCTGCTGAATAATTAAACAATGTTTTAATGAAGTTAAAAGGATTAAAATATCTTTAACACCTATGTTTTGTGTTTTTGTTTACAAAAAAAAAATATTTTTTAAATTTTTCTTCATTAAATAAACAACATAGAATTATTATCGTTATTATTTGAAATTATATGAATGAATACATATATTCTTAAAGAATATTCTCTGTAAAATTAAATATGCAATATTTAATTTTATATTATCTTTATTTATTATGATACATAATTCTCAGAACCTCTCAGAACTCTCAGAAACATAACTCTTTTATAATTTTATAAATAACAATTTTTTACCAAAAGTTTCTGGTGACAATAGAGAGTATTTTCTGAATACATATTTAAAAAAAAAGTTAAATGATCTACGTATACTCGTATGTTTAAAACTGAAGCTTGAATCTTTAATAAATGCGAGCTGCAATCATAATATCAATTTAAGCAAAAAAAAAATTTTTCAATCAATAAAAAAATGTTGATGAATAATAGTGTTATTACATATACTGTACGTTGCGTCACTCAAAAAGTGAATAATAAAAATTGTGATATCATATCAGTGTTATAAATTTTAATAGTTAATAATTAGATATATACTTATATGTATGAGATCAATCTACTATCTTATAGATTATTTAGTTTCATTCAATAATCATTATTTAGCCAACAGGTTTCGATACCATTGTACAGTGGTAAGGAAGATGATGCCATGTGTGATGTTACTATAACTATAAAAAACCAGCGCCCCGCCTAATATATCCAAGTCGTTCAAATTTTCCATTACAATGGCAAGAAAAAAATGATAGAAACTGTTTTTATAGAGTCATCCCTACAAAATAACAAAAAAAGAGTAGTAGGGCATTCTTATGACTGAATTTCGAAACCGCCAGAAAGGTAAATGGTAGCCAAAAAAGAAGAATTATTTGTGACCATGAAATTTGTATTCATATCTAAAGGAACGGTAAACAAAGTATTTAAATAAATATAATACGCAATATCTAATATTAGCCGACCTAGTTCTTATTATATCTGGCAAAAGAAGGATGAAAGTAGAATAAATGCAGTAGAAATGAGATCTCTTAGACGAATGTATGGATACTCGGTGTATGATAGAGTGTCGAATGAAAATATAAGAAGTGAATGCGGTGCGAATGATGGTGTTATGAACAAAATATTGAAAGGATAATTAAAATGGTTTGGACATATGGTAAGAATGAATGAAGAAAGAATGGTAAAAAATTATATTTTAACGATGTAAATGGAATCAGAAATAGAGAAAGACTGAGGAAAACGTGGCACGATCAAATAAATCAAATATCGAATGTCGGTCACGTGAGACTCCAGAGAAATCGACGCGCGTGCACGACACGATGTATGAATGTTGAGGAATCGAGAAAAATATGTCAGGAAAGAAAAGTGTGGCAGTCCATTCTTTCTGCCACCCCTTCAGGGAGATGGTTAGTTAGTTAGTTAGTTAGTTAGTTATTATTATAAAGGACTCGGATCGTGCCCAAACTTGAACCCAAGTCCTCTGGATCAGGAACCAATCGTTCTGCAGCATCCTATTATCTACAGTTATTATTGTTTTCTTCTTCTTCTCTCGCTGCATATTTATTGCTGTATGTTTCCGACCACATTTTACTCCTGTCCCTCGAAACGTGTATGAGGCTGGTAATGATCAGCAATCCACTACACTTTTTGATGTTTCATAAACATGATTCATGTCCCACGTCTCTTTTTCCCTCAATTATCAGCTGCAGTAAATGTGACTTTGGGTTACGGATTTTTCTTTTTCTTCAAGTGTCCTGTCGGGTCCCCCCAACGTTGGTGATCACCTCGGCGAACCTGTCCCTGTCCTACGCCGCTCGAAACAGCTCCTTCACACTTCGGATGCCGGTCCACTCTCTCACGTTTCGCAGCCAGAACATTTGTCTCTTACCGGGCCCTCGGCGTCCCTCAATTTTCCCTTCCAATATCAGTTGGAGAAGGTGGTACTTTTCCCCACGCAGTGTATGACCCAGATGTGAAATCTTCCGAACCTTGATAATTAATAACAGTTCCATGTCAACTCTAGTTTGTCTCAGGACTTCGGTATTGGTAACCATGTCTGTCCAGGGAATTCTGAGCATTCGGCGATGGAGCCACATTTGAAATGCTTCCAGTCTGTTCATTAAGTTGATTGCGGATTAAATTTTCCATTTTTCTTCTTTTTATTGAAGTTAGCAGCTGATGCGTTCTCATGCGTTTCAGCCCTTTTCCATTTGTCGCACTTGCCGTCCGTTGTATCTTGAGAATCCTTATAAACGTTTAGATTTCAAAAGCTTCTAGTCTTCTCATTGTGACCATATTCAGAGTCCAGCTCTCCATGCCATATAGCAGTGCCGATCAGCCATAACAATTCACAAGTCTGGTTTTGAGACCACGATCGATGAAGCATTGTTAGCTAATACTTTATTAAATTTGTTGAAGATACCTCAATACTTCATTTTTGAATCGCTACTCCTTTTTTATCATATGTAGAAATATGTGAGAAGATCAGAGATTCCCAAACTTTTTCTGATACAAACAATTCATACATATTAAATTTTAGTTTAGAGTCGATCAAATTTGAAGGTAAAAAAATTAAAGCATTCCTAAATAATAAGTAAATAACACGATGTTTTTTTTAACTACTTCAATATTTTTTTCTTCATATATTGTAATTTAAAAAAGAGAGCATTCTTCTTATCAGTGCACATTTATTATAATAATTATTTGATATAAGAATAAAAAGAACAATATAGAAACTCCAAGTGACCCATCGGGCAATGGGCAGGAGGATTTTAAACATCAGTCTGCGAGACAGGAAGCGAAATGAATGGATCAGAGAAACGCCCAAATTTGCGGACGTATCTTACAAATAGCCTCAATGAAGTGGAATTGGGCCGGCTATATAGCGAGGACAACGTGTTCAAGGTGTTTACAGGACTTATGACCTGTCATTGATTGGGTTAAGCGCACGCTTTATGTAATACAACATTCCCAATTCCACCTTATTTTTTCTTATGACCACCATGTCTGACAAATTTTTGGAAGTTGTATATATGTTAATCTCCAACACCATCCTTTACATGGTAGTATATTAAATCTACACACTAACGCCATCTATGAACATTGTATTTTAAGCATTAAGCAGAAGATCTTTTTATCTTTTTGTAATTCAAATCAAATTTCATATAGATTTCTTTGATCAACAAAAGGAGTTATTTATATGTCTAACTGGAGCAAATCATAAAAGTCACCTACGCGCAAAAGTTTCTATTAAACTTACGTGGTTTCCAAGATATGAAGATGGTTGGGACGTATTAATACCAGCGCACGAGTTATTGTTTATACCACTTAACACATTGTTTTCGGGTATTGTTTTATGCTGATTGCAGCCTGGCGCGGGCGATATTTGGGTTCGCGCGCGAGTTTTTTCAACATTATTTTAAAAGTCTATAACTTTTGAAATATCCGTGATAATTGACTGAAACTTTAAATGCATCTTACCTTATTGTGTCTCAATGATGAAATGATGGAAAACAAATACAAAAAAAAATTGGGCTTCAAAGTAGCACTTTGGAAGTTTTAGCCTCACTTAGTTCGCTTTCAATACTGCTAGTTATCCAATGACGTGCTGTCTCCAATAAAAAAAATTTGTACCTTACTGAGTCTGGATATTTTGCTTTATAAATCACTTGTTTCACTGTCTGCCATCAATAGTCTTTCTGTATCACTAGCACAGGAACAATTAGATAAATTGTCTACACACAATTCATCGTCTGATTTATTCTCATCCGGAAAAAACATTGTGGGTTTTAGGTATAAAAATAATTATATGAACTCAATGACAACGACCGAACGACCGAACATGTATACGTTTACATAAACACTAATGTTTTGTAGAAATATGAACAAAACATTCCTACCATTCATCCCTTCTTCAAGTAGAAAGAACCCTAAAAATTCTCCGTACAAGTTGAAAAGAATTATTGCGCATTGAAGGTCAAAAAAAACAAGCCAGCCGGATCTGCGTCAAGGTTTCTTCGAGCACACAAAAAATGTATATTTTTAGACTTTTTTTTTTCATTTTATAATTGAATAATAAATCAAAAGTAAAGCCTAATAAATATAAATTTGTGAGTGAAATTATATTGTGAAGTCAGATATACGATTTAGCAACAAAATCCATTTATTACACAACACGTTTTATTACGTTACCCGACGACAACCACCAGAGAGTAAAAAACGTATTTTTACGTTTCCCGCATTTGAGCACCAAACTGAAAAAAACGTAGTTTTACGTTTCCCGACAACATTGTGTTAATATTAAAATACTTTTAAAAAATCGGTTGATTCATATTTGCATTATGACATACTGAAGGATAAAAAGCGTTGCAGTGTATAAAACCATACCAAATGTTCGCGGAACACCTGTTCAGGTTCAGCGGAATACTGGAGTTCTGCGAAACATAGTTTGGGAAACCCTGGGGTAGAGTTTGCAAACCCTACCGTATCACGCGAAATTGATATAAATGGTTAACATGAGATGAACGTGAATAATAATATCACGTGTAAGCCCTTGAGGGAGAATGTAATCTCATATGAAAATATCAAATTCAAAACTGTCTGGAAAATATATGGTGGCATTTTTTTTGAGTGATAATTGTGGACATTTGTCACCCATGACAACTTTAAAAATATTTCAAAGCATTTTGTATTACACGTAATAAAAAAAACTAACTAACTAACAATCATGCCGTCTCCCCGAAGGGGTAGGCAGAAATAATGGACTGCCACACTTTTCTTTCCTGACATATTTCTCACGCTTCCTCAACATTCATACTTCGTGTTATGCAAGCGCGTCGATTTCTCTAACTCTTCACATGGCCGACATTCAATATTTGATTTATTTGATCGTGCCATGTTTTCCTCGGTCTTCCTCTATTTATGGTTCCATGTACATTATTTTGTTCATCACACCATCATTCGCACCGCATTCACTTCTTATATTTTCATTCGACACTTTTTCATACACAGTTGTTTCCACACATTCGTCTAAGAGATCTCATTTCTACTGCATTTATTCTACTTTCATTCTCCTTTTGCCAGTTCCATGCTACGCTTCCATACATAAGGGTCGGTAGAAGAACACCACTGTGCACTGCCACGTAATAATTAAATGTTATATAAGGTGTCTCAAAAAAAGAGTTTATATTTAGTGGATGGGTTGAAAAAAACTGAGTCATTTATCGATTTTTTTACTAATTTTTAAAGTACACAATTTGGGTTTTTATTTCTTAAAAATAATATCGGCAGTGGAGACGTCACTGTTTCCCGATGGTCTCTCCTATCTCCTCCTCTCTGCGTCGTCATTCCTGCGCTGTGCTTTAAAGTCCTGTGTGCCTTTATTATTATTATTATTATTATTTTTATTTTTATTATTTTGTTAAATCGCTCTTTACATCATGACAGCAAGAGCCAAATCGATGTAAAGGGTATTATAGCTATCATAGTGATTCTTGTGACATGTGATAGGTAGCTGATCTATCGCCATTTTACTGTCACGTCAATTCTACACCAGACCAAAGACAGTGTGACAATCACGCTGCCCTCATCAGGAATCGAACCCGGAACATACGGGGTGGCAGTAAATGCACTTACCACTCGGCCACAAAGGTATTCTGAAATTCTGATATTCTCCACCCAAGTCTATCTTCTGCAGTCTCTTCGGTTACTCAAAACTACACCAGATACCAATATCATTTAACATGATATGTACCTACGCTGTATATAGAAGTTTTATTAAAATACATTTTAAGAAGGCGATGTGAGTGCTTTCTTGCCTCCTTCCTTAGTCGATTTCATCATTTTCACCTCATTAGAGTCGATGTCGATGCTATGGTTGATAACTTTTCGGTTTTGCTAAATATTTTTTAGACGTATGGAAAATTGTGCATTGCCATCTTAGTTATTTTAGTATAAATTAGATCTCTTACATATGTTCATGATTGAGTGTCAAGTGATTGAAGTGCGAATGAAATATTGATTACATTCGATAATGCATTAGACGGCAAAACATGTCTTGCACATAAATTATAATTAAACTTCTAGAACACAGAATTTTTGATTCGTTTTAATAATTTAATATGGAGTTTTATAGCATTGTTTTAGAAACAATAAATATATAATAGAACAAAATAATGATAGGGCCAGTAAGATGGTTTTAACACATGGAAACATGGAAGAATGGTAAAGAAGGTATATGTTAACGATGAAGCGGAATAAGATGTAGAGGTAATCCGAGGATGAATGAATATTGAGGATGAGAGATATGTATGTCAGGAAAGAACAAGTGTGGCGGTCCATTATTTCTACCAACTCCTTCGGGAAGACGACGTGATGATAGGTTTGTATTATTTTAAAACTCACAGGTAGGTAGTGCCTGAAGTAAGACGTGTAATCCACGGTTAGAGGTAGTCTGGAATGAAGCAGGTCATTCAGAGAGCTGATGCTGTTGGAATCCGACTGGAGAAGAGCGAAGAGGTTCGCCGAGTAGGATGTGAACAGGGACATGGATGCGATGAAGATCATCAGAAATGTAATGCAACCTAGAAAAAAATAAAAATAAAAATTAGGAAGATGTCAATTATACACAGGTTTTTTTTTTACAAGAATACATAAGAACATTTGATATTCACCATAAAACCTTCTTATTTGATTTAATGTTAATTTATTATTTAAGAGAACAATTTGAAATTTTATTTTCGTAAAATAATATTATCCAAATGTTAACCCTCGCGATCGTGGCACTTATTTTGTCGAACAGTAAAATTTCTTACGACGGCTCGGCAGGGAGACTCCGGGATGGCTGCCATTTCGTGACGAATATTTTCTTTCAAATGCGCCAGAGAAGTCGGTCTATTAGTTAAGCTTTAGATTTGATATAACCTTACAGGAAAAAGTCCATAGGGGTCAAATAAGGACTGCGTAGAGGCCAATTTATGTCACCTCTCCTGGAAATAAATTTTGGAAAAATTTCACGAACTCGTGGCAGAGAAGTATTGGACGTGTGTGACGTTGCTTGGTCCTGCTGGAACGATATTCTTTTGTTAAAGCCACGAAAATTTGGCAATTCAGGCACCTAGCAATCGTCTTACGTACATAACATCGATCCATTAAATATAAACTTTCTTTTGAAACACCTTATATTACAAATGCTTGACATCACCTGAATGGTGAAATTCCTTTTGATGGTTTTCCTAAATTTTGATAGAAAATATTCAATATTGAATATGTTGTGGTTTCGCCATAGACTATGAAATTTGTAACCGATTTAATATTTGGGAAATATAATATTTAACCTTTGATTATTTGAATATATATAATGCTGATAAAATACAGGAATGTAGAGCGGAAGAAGGTATTATGAACAAAATTATGAAAGTATCGCTGCGTTCGCGTTGGTTCGAACATATGGAGCGCATGGATGGAGAAATAATGTTTATGAAAGTATACGTTAATTATGTAAATGGAGTACGGAGTCGAAATTAATCAAAATTTAAAGGTTGGTCATGTTAGAAGTCGGAAGAGTCGACGTGCGTGTATGACTCGCTGTATATATGTGGAGGAAGCTAGAGAGGTGTGCCAGGATAGAGTAGTATGGCGGTCCATTACCCCTACGGGGAAATGGCGTGATGATTTGTTGTTGTTGTTGTTGTTGTTGATTATTAAAGCTCATGTTGGAGAGGGTTCAGAAAAGATTTTTGAGATATCTCTACATGAAAGAGTTTGGTAGCTATCCGTGGATTTATCCCACTGCATTCCTCTTGGGCATGCTGGGAACCAATAGTTTACAAATAAGAAGGGATGGGTGCACACTAGGGTGTCCCTTATTTTTCGAAGTTTTAATTTTACAATGCATAGGCTATTGTTTTATTCATTTGGGCCTAAAACATCTGAATACAATTTTTTTCCTTATTCGGAACAGTGTAACCCGTGCCGACTTGCGCGCAAAGATGTCCCATACAAATTGCGTCACAGGAGCGGCGCGTTGTCGTTGTTTTTATCATTTAGTCTCGGCTTGTCGAGTAGGATCGCGAATTGTTTCATATTTCGAAGATGTCAGTGGAACTAAGAAGCAATTAAAAAAGTATTTTCTTGGTTAGTGAAGTAAATCACCAAATAACAGGTGTAAACTACCATCTAATCGTCAAGTTCTCGAAGTTCTATTTTTCAACATACGTGAAGTTAATTTGACTGTTAATGAAAGCGCAAATCTTGTCATTCTGGAGTGCAATATATTCTGAAAAAATGCTAGAATACCTACCAGAGCTGTTCTTAATTATGTTAAGAAGTTTGTGGATCTTTATTAGGTCTGACGAGAACTGCAAAAAATAGCAAGAAGATTCAGGACTTACATAGGCGCCGCGAAGGGAACTTTTAACTTGAATTAGATAATTTATTCGATATCGCACACGCCGATGCTCTTGAATTTGTTGTGATACAACAGCATCTTATACAGGATGCTTGAACGGAGATTGTGTGCAAAAACTAGAAAGAGATTTGTTACTCTTTGCTTGCCGCCATCATATATACGAACTGATGCTCAAAAGTGCGTTTGAATCGCAAAATCGATTGTACGAGATGATTTTAGCGAACTCATTGAGCTTGCTATTGTTATTCTGGGTGGAGGCAATGAAAATAAATGAATAAAAATCAGACCTGCTGGCCCAATGCATCAAGCACGATGGATGGCAAGAGCTATTTACTCCTTAAAATACGTTTGCTGCAGTCCTAGTTCAAAATGTACACTAAGCACAAACAAGCTTTACAAGATGTTTGTTTATTTATTGTGGCAGTTTATGTGAAGCCCTGTCTTGAATATAGTTAGGCGATAAAAGCTCCGAATCCAGATTTTTGTTTTTTAAAGACCTTAAAAATTACGAAGAAGTTGACAATTTCCAAAACGGCATTAAACAAGTTTAGTCAACATTTGTGGTATTTGTCAGAGGAAATAACCGTCTTTTTAATTTTTGATGACAACGTTGATGAGCAGACCAAAGCAAACATTGTAGAAAACTTACA
Source organism: Lepidostoma basale (assembly GCA_022606425.2). Taxonomy (NCBI): domain Eukaryota; kingdom Metazoa; phylum Arthropoda; class Insecta; order Trichoptera; family Lepidostomatidae; genus Lepidostoma; species Lepidostoma basale. Next base: position 340,987 of record JAHDVF020000524.1, on the reverse strand, counting down.
AAAAATAATTTTTGGTGATTCGGGAAAGAGATATGTTACATCGAAGGAACAGATATCTGGCTCTATATATGGTACGTAAGTAGTGTTGAATATGGTATTTAATTTAGAACTTATTTGTTTTATTTATAGGTGCTATAAGTATTTGTGATCTAGTTTAATGGAAATCTTTGAGTGACTTGGTATCTGTCAAGAGTAAAGATTTAGTTTCACGACTGAAACTTGATAGAAGTTTCCTTCAAGAAATTGTATCTTCATAGAAAGACAGCGCGGCGTTTGTGGAAGCTAAAAAGAAGGTTACTAGCTTAAAACCAGTTAATAACACAGCTGAAAGAGCTGTTAATCTAATTGCAGACTTTCATGGTTTTACTACCGCAGATGAAGAACATAAGCAGTTCATATTATATTGTGTACAAGAACATAGAAAAATTTACCCAGACTGTAAAAAATGAGACTTTGAAGAGGAAATATCCAAATAACTAAATATAAATTTGTATCGTTTTTGATAATTACAAGAAGAGTATTATATAAATATATGTTTTCATCAATATTTATCTAACATAATGGTTTTAAGTGATCATCTACAACTACATTTAAGAGACACTTAAAACAGTTATTTTCTAAAACTTTGAGGCCAAGTCGGCACGGGTTAGAATAAGCGTAGGAAGTTGAAATTCTGTATTTGGGTAACTAGTAGACTACTAAACACAATTAGGGGGTATGCGTTTCAATAATTAAAAAAAAAAATTTTTGCCCATATAAGGGACACCCTAGTGCACACTAACCGATTTCTTCAGACTTATCAGGGGATTCTTTGAGAATTCCGTCATCTTGGAGGCTATCCATCTTTATGTTCCGGATGGTTATCTTCGACAGCGTCAGCACAGGCTGTTTTATCTCCCGGCATGCCGAATCAACCTGCCTTTGGTGATGCCGATGGGGAGGGCAATCAAACTGCTGAACTTGATCGCTTCGGAGATTTATGTCTTTCATATTCGTGAAAGTACGTTCAGAAGACCCATACTCTTGACTTTGGAGAGTATCTTGTATTCCTAATGTCAAACCATCTCTCATGCGTTCCTGGTATTATATTTGTTTTATGTTTTACCTGTTCTCAATAGATGCCTTAAACTATAATTGTTGTTTGTAATATCTTTTGAGAAAATAAACTGAATTGATTTGATTTGATTTGATTAAAATAATACGGATACACTTACGTATTTATTGTAGTGTGTAATAATAATGCGGTCGGATATCTACCAAACTCCCTCGTGTCAACTCCTTAAAATCAATTATATGATTGCTACTTTTTTATGTCACTATATCATAAATCTCGCCTTAAATATGAACATTTCAGTACATTCAAGAACGTAATTGACCTTATATTTGAAGGGAAAGGAACTGTCACGTCATTATTAACGTTTGGAGCTCAAAGTCATTATCATTTGCTCATAAATTACGAATTTTGGTTTGGCCTCACATAAATTGCGACACTTGATAGCGAATCAATATTTACATAACCATTTCTGTACCTATTTTGTTTCTCGTGTCTAAAAGGGTTTAATTATGAAGAAAATAAAACACAAAAATGTTTTACAGTTGACTTTAAAGCATTATAAATTACACAATGAGTTGTCGGTGACAAGTCAAAGAAATTAACTTCTTTGGAAGACGAAACTTAATTTCAAGTTCCATAATTAATTTGTTCCCTCTGTCCCATAATAACAATTAACCCTACCCCTTAACTTTTTTCCCCTCTTCCCTTTTAAATTTTGTCTTAATTATGTAAGTATATCTTGAAGATATAAATGGAGTATGGAATCGAGGTAGACCGAGGAAAACATGGCATGATCAAAAAAATCTAATTTTAAAGGTTGGTCATGTTGAAAGTCGAAAGAATAGACGTGCGTATATGACTCGCTGTATGAATGTGGAGGAAGCTAGAGAGGTGTGCCAGGATAGATTAGTGTGGCGGTCCATTCTCTTTGCCTATCTCTGCGGGAAACAGCGTGATGGTTTGTTGTTGTTGTTGTTTATGTCAGTAACGATATTGTCTGCCGTTTCTGAAAAGTGCAAAATTTTTTTGTGAAAATACAATATTTTCAAGAATTATTCTTATTCTATCTGAAACTCCGACAAATAATACTCTTCGGCTGTGTTGTAATGATTCGGTTGGAGGCGTTTGAGTTGTGGATATAACGCAGAATGCTCCGTACACTGTGGACAGATAAAGTCAGTAATGCAGACGAACTACTACAGAGAAACGTACCCAAAAGTTGTCGAGTATGAATGTTCGAAAGGACTCATATTTGGGTCATGTGCTAAGGGGAGTAAAATACCACCTTCTACGGCTAATAATCATGGGTAAGATAGAAGGACGAAGGGGAGTTGGCAGAAGGCTGTTGTCCTGGTTGCGGAATATTAAACCAAATCAGTTAATTTACTCAAAAGATATTACAAACAGCATAAATGTTTAAGCCGTCTTTTGAGTACAGGTTAAATATTATGTACATACAATATAATTCCAGGAAATCATTAGAGATGGTTCGACATTAAGAATTCAAGATACTTTCTAAAGTCAAGAGTATTTGTCTTCTGAACGTACTTTCACTGTTATGAAAGACGTCGATCTCCGAGGAGACCGCGTTCAGCAGAGTAATTGTTCTTCCCACCGGTGTCACGAGAGGCAGATTGGATCTGCGGCCGGTAGGTAAAACAATATTTTCTGTCGCTGTCGATAATATATATTATAATTATTATTATTTTGTTGAGTCGCTCTTTACATCATTACAGCGCGAGCCAAATCGATGTTAAGGGTAAAGCTATCATATTGATTCTCATGACATGTGTAAGGCACCTAATCTATCGCCATTTTATTGTCACGTGAGTTCTGCACCAGACCAATGACAGTGTGACAATCACACTGCGATCACCGGGAATCGAACTCGAGACCTTCGGGGTTGTAGTCAAAGCATTTACCACTCGGCTACGAAGGTCGTATTGAGAAATACGTCGTATTGAGGGATTGGATAGGAATGAAGAGAGTTGGGAACCTGTTCTAAGTAGTACAGAACGGAGATGATTTCGCTGCAGCGATTGCCAGCGTTTGGAGGACCTGAAACGGCACCAGAAGAAGAAGATAATTAATTTTATATTTTACCATACTGTAAGTAGGGGTTAAATGGTTGGTAGGGTTTCGGTTATACTTGTGGCGCTGAAAGGGTGGATATTATCAAACGCCTAGAAACACCATTTTACATAACATCAACAACAAGTCTTTTTAACTTTATAAATTTAAAATCATAACGCAATGATAATTAAAAAAGAATTGAAAAAGTTTTTTTTTTTGTGATAAAAGAAAAGCTTTTTTTACCATTATGTGAGTTTATTTTGTATAACATGTTTTGAAGGTTTGTAGGTTTTATTTTTTGCCTCTGATATTTGAAAAACAAAAATATACTGAGGCTATTTATAAATTCAATACACAAATTCAAGTACGATTTCTGTAGTTAACAAATTTGTAACTCCGACCAAATTTCGGCAATGCCTAGCAGGTGAAACACGTTAACCACTTAAAAAATGTTATTTACTTAAAATAATTATTGTGTTATTTAATATTTATTTGCACTTTTTAGGACCGTACCGATACAAAAAGAAATGAAGTGGATTATATTCAATCTTCTTCTTATTCATTTCCAAACTCACATCTGTGGTCAATTGTGCCTAAAGGATCCTTTTCTACTCTATTCTATCGGATGTCTGAGGCTTAACACCAATCCAAGTGAGCCCTGCGGCTCGTCTTGCAGGGTTTTTCTCCAGGTTGTTGTGCTGCAACCAAACCATTCTCGAAAGTTTTTCTAGACAGGATTTTCCTACTTTTCCTGACACTTCGTTTTCCATTAATTTTACTTTGGACAATAAGTTGCAGCACTTCGTATTTATCGTTGCTCATACATAGGGGTGTTAGTTGAAGTTTGCCGGTTTTACTCATAGATGTCGCTAGAGATATGTATACATTTCTATGATTTGGCATCTATGTCATATTTTTTTAAGAACATTAACCTTCAAAAATAAACAAGTTACATTCTGCCAAAATAATAGTGTCATAGTTGTTTACCTCAGTGAATATGCCGAGTTTCGTTCCAAGTAAATCGCATTTGCGTCATTTGTTGCTTTTCTTATTTCATCAAAAGAAAAAAGCATTTGAAGCTCATCGGTTGCTGGTAGAAACTTATGGTGAACATGCTCCAGTGATTAGAACATGTGAGACATGGTTTCGTCAATTTAAAAGTGGAGATTTCGATTTAACAGACAATGAACATCCTGGTGCAACGAAAAAGTTCGAAGACGAGAAATTGCAGGCGTTATTGGATGAAGACCCAACCCAATCGCAACAACAATTAGCCCAAACACTTAATGTGACCCGAAGAACAATTTGTCAATATTTAAAAGCCATGGGAAAGATCCAAAAGTATGGAAAATGGGTACCACACCAAATGAACGAGAGACAAATCGAAAATCGAAAAACCATTTGTGAAATGCACTCATACAAGAACACTCTCAAAGCATTGAATTGGGAAATATGATCGCACCCGCCGTACTCTCCAGACATTGCCCCGTCCGACTATCACCTTTTCGCATCGATGGGTTACTCACTCGCAGAGCAGCGCTTCGCCAATTTTGAAAAAGTCGAAAAATGGCTCGTCGAATGGTTTGCCTCGAAAGAGAATTTTTTTTTTGGAATGGTATCCATGATTTGCCTCAAGATGGGCAAAATGTATAAAATCCGATGGTCAATACTTTGAATAAAAAAAATTTGAGATTCCTTTGAGAATAAAGCGTTTTCTTTATTAAAAAAACCGGCAAACTTCAACTAACACCCCTGGTAATATGCCTGGATTATTTCAGTTTCCTACGCTTTATGGTCTTGACAACTTATATTTCTTTCTTCATTTGGTGCTGTACTTCCTCCTTTGTGACTCTCTCTGTCCACGATATATTAAATATTCTAAGATATATCCTCATTTCAAAGACATCCAGCTTTTTGGTGATTCCATATCTTAGAACAAGACGGATAGTACGTAATCTCGTTCGCAATTCGATGGGTAGATCTCTGTTGCAAGCACCGGTTTCATTTTGAAGAACTTGTTGATAAATTATGAATTGATAAATTATGATAATCTTAATTATTTATTATTATTTAGAACTTACATTATCATGAGAATAAAACCAGCACTTATATATTATATACAGTGATCTCACGTGAATGGTGAAAATTTGGAGCAAGTGGATGAGTTCGTGTATTTAGGTAGTATATTTACAAAAAGTTGTCATCGCAAACAAAAACCTATCCAAAAAAGCTAGAATGGCAGTGCACAATGGTGTTCTTCTACCGACCCTTATGTATGGAAGCGAAGCATGGAACTGGCAATAGAACGATGAAAGTAGAATAAATGAAGTAGAAATGAGATCTCTTGGACGAATTTGTGGATACTCTGTGCGTGAAAAGGTGTCGCATGAAAATATAAGAAGTGAATGCGGTGCGAATGATGGTGTGATGAACAAAATAATGAAAGGATCATTAAGATGGTTTGGACATATGAAAAAGAATGAATTAAGAAAGAATGGTAAAAAAATTATATGTTAACGATGTAAATGGAACCAAAAATAGAGGAAGACCGAGGAAAACGTGGCACGATCAAATAAATCAAATATTGAATGTCGGCCATGTGAGGAGTCAGAAAAATCAAAATGTTGAGGAAGCGAGCGAAATATGTCAGGAAAGAAAAGTGTGGCAGTCCATTATTTCTGCCTACCCCTTCGGGGAGACGGCGTGATGGTTAGTCAGTTAGTGATCTCACTTTTTATAATATTGCACAAATACATCGCATTTATGGAAAAAATATTGTCAATTTTTGTTCCATTATTTTAGAGTGACTAGCTATAGAAATGAACTTACCTTTTCTCTAAGATTACCAAGAAAAACGCCACAGAAATAAATTAGTCTGGTAACAGTCAGCCGGTCCAATATTTATCTCAATCGGAAATGAAATGTCTATTCGTGGGGCACTCTGTTATCCTATCGTAAAGCGTACCTTTTCGGAATTAAGTGCACATTTAATATTTTTACAGTTCTCCCATTAAAAATATAGAGTTGATTATCGTAGGCTACAAAAAAAATTATACTAAAATAAATTTTATTAATATTATATTTCCAATCAATACAAATTGATTATTACTTGAATAATATGACATGACAAATATTGATGAAAACGTTAGTTTTTTAGAATCCTAATTATACTCGTATAACAGTGATTTTTTATTTATATTAAAATGAATTATTTGTGACAATTTTTTTTCTCCTTGTAAGGGAATTCTCAAATATAACAAAAATATTCCATACATATTTCGGAGCTGACCCCCATCCTTAGATGTGAATATAACCTAAAAAATAAAACAAACAAATATAGAGTAAACAACATATCATGATTTATTTATTTATTTATTTTGTGTACTATTAAAAGTTATGTGTTTATTACTTTATAAGTCTTTTCATAATTTAAGTAAAGTAATATAATACTTACATTTGAGGATGGAGGATATCACCTCCAAAACTTTGAGGATTTAATATATAAATTGGATATAAGAATTATTTACTAATGAAAACGTCTGTTTTCTAGACGTATTTTTATAATTGATAATGACACGCTTCGCCGTACTAAGGCACTATAATATACTTTTCTAAGACATTTGATAATGCCTTGGAAAGGTGAAACATTTAATTCCCTTTAATTGTAATATAAAATTCATTCCTATTAATTAAGGTATTTGTCTTCTGAACGTAATTTCACTTATTTAATATGGAGTTTTACACCATTGTTCAAGAAATCATAAATATCGATATAAAAGTATTACAAATCTTCATACAAGTGTGTATGAAAGAATTATGAACAAAATAATGAAAGAATTGTAAAGAAAATAATGAAAGAATCATTAAGATGGTTTGGACTCATGGAAATAAAGAATGTTAAAAAATGATATATTAACAATGTTAGTGGAACTAGAAATATACGAAAACCGAGGAAAACGTGACATGATCAAATAAATCAAACATTGAGTCTCGATTGCGTGAGGAGTCGGAGAAATTGATGTGCGTTCATGACACGATGTACGAATGTTGAAGCGAGAGAAATATGCTAGGAAAGATAAGTGTGGAAGTTCATTATTTCTGCCTACCCCTTCGGATAGACGCCGTGATGGTTAGTTAGTGAAGTGTTACAAGTTCTTCTTCGTAATTTCATAATGGTCACCGCAAAGCACCACTTATGGAATAGGGTCAAACAAATATGGCTTCATATTTATTTATTTTTTCACAAACTTCATATTTATATATTTTTTTCAATTTTGGATCAAATCAAGTTAAACATAATGTAATAATTTGATACTGTTGGTTTTATAAAATAAATTGAATTACTGACAAAAAAAAAGTATTTAAAATACTTGTTTTTTTTTTATACTTCTTCTTTCGGTGCCGTGTCAGGTCCCCCCAATGTGATGGTGATCACTACAGCAAAGGCATCTCTATCCTGTGCCACTTGGAACAGGTGCTGAACTCTTGTTATTCCTGTCCACTATTTGATGTTCTGCAGCCAGGACAGCTGCCTTCTACCGACTCCCCGACGTCCCTCCACTTTACCCATTTATATCAGTCGAAGGAGGTAGTATTTTTCTTCCCTTAGCCCAAATATGAGACCTTTCTAATTTTCACACTTGACAACAGCTCTCTATTGGCTCTGTCTCTCTGCAGTACGTCTGCATTACTGATACTATCGGTCCACGGTATACGAAGCATTTTGCGGTACATCTACATCTCGTACGCTTCCAACCGGTTCATTAATAATAGTAATAATAATAATAATACGCTAACTTTTAAAGCGCCGTTTTTGTGATGTAATCATCTCAAGGGCGCATTAAGACGTGTTTTAAATCTAAAAAATCTATATGTGACCGCTTAAAAAGCGATCGGTTTAAAAGTATAGTAGAACAAAGTATTAATGTTTAAATTAGGTATGAAATATGAAAAAGATGGGTTTTCAATTTAGATCTGTCGGATCATTTATGCATCTAAGGTGTGAAAGGAGATTGTTCCAAGCTGATGGACCGGCTACCGCGAACGCTCGATCCCCGAAATTTTTACTGGGGCAACGCTTCGGCTCAACTAATCTTCCTATTGCTGAGGAGTTCGCCGAGCGAAGTGTAGATTTCCTTGAGATATATAACTTGGTGCCATTCCATGTAGCGCTTTCAAGACGGTCCAGCAGAGTTTATACTCGATTCTTTCTGGACTTTTAAGCCAGTGAAGTTCTTTGAGTCATTAGTCAGTCATTACATTCACTTTCAGAGTCCAGTCCATATTGTAGAATAGACCATATAACATTTAATCATTCTGTGTCGGAGTTTCAAGTTAAGATTATCGTTGCAAAATAATATTCTCCTGACTGTCCCTAAACCCTTAATCTTCGATAAAATGTTCTCGCAAAGTTATCCAAATGTGGATTCACAACACGTGCGATGTGATTAAGGAGAAATACTACGTGTTTGATTTCCACGTGTATCGGCACATTTATGAGATTTCTCCTCTGGAATTAATAATTCTTGTCGCGTATTGGAATAGTCTAGAGTCTCGCTGCAGCGTCCTTGGGTGACGGCGTGTGAGTGCTGTAGTTAGTGGCACTCTCCCATTGTGCCCCGCACCTCTCCTCTCCCCGGCGGCTTCTCCCAGCGCTTACATCTCAAGCACTTCCGCTTTGTGTTAAATTGTGTGTAATTGAAAAAATGTGTCACGTCATAGGGTTACCAGAGATCTCAATTTCGTTTAAACTGTTTTTTTACAAATATATTAATCAAGCAAAATCAAATCGTCTTGACCAGAAGTTTTCATTGACATTAAGTTAAATATTGCTTGTTGGTTAAGTGCCTAATTACAGCTAATTTAAAAAACGGTGGATACGTGTAACATAAATTGAATAAACACAAAAGTCCGGATCGTCCAAGTCAACATGTACAACATCGAAAAAAACATTGTGTTATTACATTATGTGCTAAATTAAAAAAACGGTGGATTCGTGAAATTAAATAGACAATATGTGCACCATCTAAAAATAACATTTTGTGTTAAATTATTTTGATTTTGCTATTTTATTTTATATAATTGTATTTTATATTATTTGTTTTAGATTTATTTTGTGGGTGTTGGACGATCGAAGTGTGCGCGGGAGATGCCTATTGGTGGCGATGAGGTTCGCAACCCATCACACCGCGTCTCCCGCGGGGCGAAAAGAGAAGGATGGAGTGCCGCATCAGTGAAGGTGTGACGGTCCATTCTTTCTGCCTACCCTTTCGGGGAGACGGCGTGATGGTTAGTTAGTTAGTTAGTTAAGTTAAATATTTTTTTTACAATAAATTAAAATACATTTTTTCCACTTGAAGATTTATTTTTCTTAACATGTTCAGATGGTTTTACCCTTTCATCATCGGGATCTATTGAGTACAGGTAAAATAATATAAAAATTCAACATAATACCAGGAACGCATTAGAAATGTTTCGACATTAGGAAGACTAGATACTTTCTAAAGTCAAGAGTATTTGTATTCTGAACGTACCTTCACTTATATGAAAGACACCGATCTCCGAGAAGACCGCGTTCAGTAGACTAATTGCTCTTCCCGCCGGTGTCACCAGAGGCAGATTGGTTCTGGTGATCGATTGGTAAAACAATCTGTGCTGTCGCTGTCGGAGAAATCTATCAAAAAGACCACGTGGAAGATTATATGTCACGACAATCAACAGATTAAAAGTAATAGGGCTTAAATTTTCTGTTATATAATAAAATGTGGAAAGCAACGGTAAACTACTATATTAAAAGCCCACATTGCATCCCATGAATCATCAAATATGTTAATAGATTTTGCTACAAACCAATGATAAGGATTAAAGATTAAGAAAAATATATATACGAGTGTCAAGACTTAACTCAAACTCTCAAATGAGATGAACCAACCTTACAAAATAACTACAGGTTAACAAGGATTAATTGTATCTCAATAGAGACGAAGATGCAAATTGTTTTCTGGGAACAGAAGGTGGTGGCCGAGGCGCTTACAGGACTTATGACCTGTCATCGGTTGGGTTGAGCGATCGCTTCACGTTTAACAACATTCTCCATTCCGCCGTTAAGACCACCACGTCATTTTTATGTTCACTCTACACTAGCGTCATCATTCAAAATGTTGTTGTATAAATATAACTGGTACATGCAGGCATAAAAATTGGAGAGACATTTCCAGGCGAAATCTAGTACTGTATGATTTGCATAGACTTTCACAGTACATTAATAAAGGTTTTCTGCTTAATGCTTTCCAATCTTAATAGATGACGTTAGTGTAGAGTGAACATAAAAATGTGAAAATAGGTGTAGAAACCTACCATATATACAAGTTCCAAAAAAAGTTTGTCAGACGTGGTGGTCATAACGGCGGAATGGGGAATGTTGTTAAACGTGAAGCGATCGCTCAACCCAACCAATGACAGGTCATAAGTCCTGTAAGCGCCTCGGCCACCACCTTCTGTTCCCAGAAAACAATTTGCATCTTCGTCTCTATTGAGATACAATTAATCCTTGTAAAATAAAAATAATTTATCCGCAATGCGTGAAATCCAGTATTTGTCTACAAGAATTTGTATACATTCAAAATGTTTTTGTACAGGTTAACAACTTTCCAAGGTCATAATCTCAATTTACATCATCTTCAATTTAGATGAAAATGAATTTTTTACACAATTTTCGAAATTTCCCGGTGTTTTTTCGTTTCTAGTTATAAAAGAAAGCTTAATTACAAAAGTGATTTAACTAAAAAATTCGCCGAAAACAGTTCATGTCTCGCTCTGAAGCAAAGCTGAATATTTATGTATACAGAACGGATAGTACTTGAAATAACGATTTTATAATTCTGGGCTACCAGTCTCGGGAGAAGACGAAACATTCACTTAAATGTTCCCTTCTTTCGACTGATAGGCAGTTGAACACACAACTCAGAAATCCTGAGTGATGTGGGTCTTTTCGTCATCTTCAACGATGGGGCCATATATTTTTTTATGTCCCAAGATGCAAGACCAACCAGCCAATGATTATGCCGGTTAGTACAGCAATATCTTTGCTTTCGCTTTGACGTATTTTGTGATAGTGTAGTTGAACTAAGGGAGGCGCTGTCTCTGTCTTTGTTATAATTGTGAGTTCATCATAATATTTTAACTAATTAACTAACTAGCATCACGCTGTCTCCCCAAAGGGGTAGGCAGAAAGAGTGGATTGCCACACTTTTCTTTCCTGACATATTTCTCTCGCTTCCTCAACATTCATACATTGTGTCATGCACGCGAGTCGATTTCTCCGACTCCTCACGTGGCCGACATCAATATTTGATTTATTTTATCTTGCCACGCTTTCCTCGGGGTTTCTCTATTTCTATTTCCATTAACACCATTAACATACACCTTTTTTACCATTCTTTCTTCATTTATTCTTTCCATGTGTCTAAACCATCTTAATGATCCATTCATTATTTTGTTCATAGCACCATCATTCGCACCGCATTCACTTCTTATGTTTTCATTCGACACTCTATCATACACAGAGTATCCACACATTCGTCTAAGAGATCTTATTTCTACTGCATTTATCTACTTTCATACTTCTTTTGCCAGTTCCATACATAAGGGTCGGTACATTATTGTATTATGAATATTATTATGTGTGTCTCAAACTTTTTATTAATAATATTATGTATCATTGGTGAATTGGCATGCAGTTCTGTGATGCTTTTGATATGTTTAAAAAATAATTGAAAAATGTCTGTATCGCAAAGCCATAAAGCCTTCAGTGAATTTTTGGCCGAAATGAATTATGATGGTCATGTCAGATTTTCCAAAATATTTTGAGGGCGTCCAGGGAAATTGACAGTCTCAAGGGTTACTTCTTTTAATAATTTTTACTGTGTACTGTATATATACTATACTATACATAGGATATTGTGTCGGTGATAATATGTTCATAACTCATTTCTGTCAAAAAATCATTTAAGACATTATGGTTCTTATGTACTGACATGTAGAGCGATGATATATAATACCATACGACGAAAAATATATGATGAATTCATCTCATTAAATTGAGGTAGGCACTACATGGGAATGCATAGACATATACTATGTAGCCTGTGTTCTGCCAGTTGGTACTTATGGTATTGAAACTGTAACATTGTCCATACAAAGTGCCGAGAAACTACGAGTGACCCAAAGAGCCATGGAAAAAGCCATGTTAGGAATAAGCTTAAGAGACAGAGTCAGAAACGATACGGTGAGAGAAAAACCAAAGGACACTGACATCATCCATCGGGTGGCGACTCTAAAATGGCAATGAGCAGGTCACGTAGCCAGAAGCTCAGATGAAAAATGGACAAAAATACTGTTGATTTGGAGACCGTGGACTCCAAAGAGAAGTACGGGGCAACCGCAACTGCGGTGGAGGGATGATCTGAATAGACACGTCGGAATAAACTGGATGCAGTCTGCACAAGATAGAGTGACATGGAAGCGAGATGGGAGGATGGAGGAGGCTTTTGTCGTGGAGTGGACTGGAGTAGGCTGAGGAAGAAGAATAACGACGACGACGACCTTCGTGGCAGAGTGGTAAGAGCTCTGACTTCCAAACCAAAGGTGCCTGGTTCGATTCCCGGGGATGGCAGTGTGATTGTCACACTGTCTTTGGTCTGGTGTAGAATTCACGTGACAATAAAATGGCGATAGATTGGCTACCTATCACATATCACAAGCATCAATATAATAGCTAAAAAAATCAATTGTATACAGTAATGGGTTCAAACGACCTGCTGTATATATTAAAAAAAGAAGATACTACGTATATAATACGTCAAAAGGTTTCTTAGAAGCAGCACTTCTTCTTCTTCTGATTATTCTCCAGCCTTTTCCCCTCCACTGCTGGATATACCCCTCTCCATTTTCTTCCATTCGTTTCTGTCTTCTTCCTTTCGCATTCAGGTCGTTACAGCTATTCGGGAAATATCGTTCTGTCTATCATTTAGGTGGCCTCCCAACACTCCTTTTCTTTGTCCAAGGTCCATCGGTTATTGCCCTGTATTGCTATATGTCCAGCCTATTGCCACTTGAGACGGAACCCAGTCTGCATCGCTCAGGGTGCACTAGACTGGTCCCCTATGGGGAGAAAGAGAAAGCGAGTGTAGAAGTGTGTAGTTTTCCTAGAGCCACATGGATAAAAATCCTGCAGGACGAGGTTAAGGCGGCAGGCCTCACTTGGGATTATGTTAGGCATCAGGCATACGATAGAGTCGAGTGGAGAAGGTTCCTTGAGGCCCTTTTTGGAAAAAGTCGTATTTATCTTATTAAATGTTATAATCCTCCAGTACCATTCACCCTGTACAAAAAAAAACGTGTAGCTGTTTCGTCAAAGTTTTCTAAAAATGTTATGTTTCACAAAAGAAAATACTCTGAGTACCCTCAGAAACATGAATTTGAAAAAGGATCCATTTTGAGTTGAGTAAATACATAATGAGGGCTGTTTTCAGAAATGGTTCGGAATACTAATTACCTCGCCTTTCAGATTAGCGATTCTTAGACGATAATATCTCACCTCGCTTGAGTTTACATTGCGAAAAAAATAGGTTAACATCGTCCGACACAGAATAACGGAAAACAAGATGTCAGAGGTCGTGACACGCATGTTTTACGCGTGTACATCTTGATAATGTCTTAATTATTATTATAACAGTATTCATTAATTTGTATTTCTATTTCGGGTCAACATTGTTTGTTTATTGTTTCCTGAACAATGATGTAAAACTCCATTTCAATAATTAATGTTTTTAATTGAAATTTCTTGGGAGAGGTTCTCTTTAATGTTAACGTCGCGCGTCGTATATATGTTTCCATGTTGAAAAACATTTCCCATATTTTAGTTCAATCTACACTAGCGCCATCTATTGAGATTAGATGTAAAATTGAACTTAAATATGTGAAATGTTTCTCAACATAATAACATACGAGTATATACAACTTTCAAAAATAATTGTTAGACGTGATGTTCGTAAGAAGGTTGGAATGGGGAATTTTGTATTACATAAACCGATCGCTTAACCCAACCAATGACAGGTCATAAGTCCTATAAACGCCTCGACCACCATATTCTGTTTCCAAATAATTTACATCTTCGTCTCTATTGAGATATAATTAATTCCTTATGTTTAACCCGTAATGGGTAAAATCCAGTATTTGTGTATGAGTATTTGTATACATTAAAAAAAAATGAATAATTTCAGAATTCAAAAATTGATAACATTTTGAAGTTCTTGCTTGAGTTGTGTTGTTTAAAGTGCCTAATTACAGTCATTAAAAAGAACGGTGGATACATGGAATATAAATTAAATAAACACAAAAGTCCGGATCGTCCAGCTGACAACTAAACGAATAAAGACTCATATAAAAACGCATTTAAAAATCGATACAATAATTTAAATTCAAAAATTAACCTGGGCTTATTATTATAAGTACTAATCATTATTTTTTATCAGTAAGAAGTAAAAAATAATATTAAACAATAATAAAACATAATAAAATATAAAAATATAAGTGCATTGTATTTTATATTATTTGTTTTAGTTTTATTTTGTGGACGTTGGACGATCGAAGTGTGCGCGAGAGATGCCTATGGGTGGCGATGAGGTTCGCAACCCATCACACTGCGTCTCTCGTCGGGGCCAAAAATGAATGATGGAGTGCCCCATCGGTCAAAATGTGGCATTCCATTCTTTCTGCCTACCCCTTCGGGGAGACGGCGTGATGGTTTGTGAGTTAGTTTAAATGACGATAGATTGGCTACGAGTAGTACGAGTCGTACCTATCATATATCATGTGAATCAATATAATACCTAAAAAAGAATTGTGTACAGTAATTGGGGTCCAATGACCTGTTGTATTAAAAAAAAACCATTAAACGATGTATCCATATTTTGGATGCGTCTGTTTATAGTGCTGATATTGAGAGTCCATGACTCAACTCCGTTCGAATTAAAAAATAAACGTGGAATGTTAAAATATTACATACTCGTACATGCCCAAAAAATTTGATGAATTAAATTTTTTAGAAATCATTAGGCTTAAATGGCCAAGGCTGTCGAAATAAAGACTAAGGTGGAAGATTTTCTTTTTTCTTTTTTATATACTTTGAATATACAACACTAACTTATTTTAAAAAAAGAAATTAAATATCAGACATGTTTTGGACAACCCAGTCCTTCCTCAGTGATATTAAAAGGATATTTAAAATAGTATAAAATTGTTAACAAATATGATCAGCTTTGACAGATGTTATTATAACATCTGTCAAAACTGATAATATTTGTAAACAATTTTATAATATTTTAAATATCTTTATAATATCCCTGAGGAAGGACCGGGTTGTCCGAAACATGTCTGATATTTAATTTTAATTTTATTTAAAAGTTAGTTTTGTATATACAGCGTATATAAAAAAGAAAAAGACAAATGAAATATCTACAACACAAAGTATGGCGAACATAGAAGAAAAAGTAAAAGTAGTTAAAAAACGTCGTTTTATTTATTTAATATTTAAAATGAACTTTCATCAAGAGATATCAGTAAAATCATTTGATTATCTTATAAACGTGGAAATTTCGAATAACCCGTTCGCTTGATTGATATAAAAATTCCAGTAGGCCACATAATTAAAAGTTAATCCAGCTAACAGCATCGTATATAGGTAATAAATGCCGGTATTTTGTGATCCAACTGATCCGCTTAATTAGAAATGACTTACGTGGAGTTAAGTGGTTTTTGCATCAAAGCGAAATAATTGACATTATCACTCCAGGATACTATTTTCCGCATGTACCATAGATAACTTATAATTTAGTGGCGAGACTCAATTTCATGTGTTTATATAATATTAGCGGCGTGCAGTTTGGTATCGTGAATTATTTCAACTAACTTACTAACTAACCGGGTTCAAAGGGGTAGTAAGGCTACGACGGAGTATGTTTTGCTGTAAAGTATGCCTCTACAAAATGTCGTAAGGCGCCATGTTGCATTTACAACAGCAACACTACTATCAAGTCCAACTCTCTAGCGTCCATGAGAGGTCTTTTTAAATACCCTGCGAACCCCGGGCAATGTGGCACATATTACTTAGTGCCATAGCAGATAGAGAGGACGAATGGCGAGCTTCCAACGCCATAAAACTGGATACACCCAGCTAAAGGAAGGTAACCCCGACAGAAAATCCTCCAGAGAAGGTAAGGGAATACTACTCTGGATATTTTTCCCCAGGTCATTACTATGAGGCCTACTCAAGTTACGTTAGGGAGACTTGACAGGACACAGAAAGAAGAAGACTAACTATCACGCCGTTTCCCCGGTTTGGTGGCTAGGGAGGATGGACCGCCATATGGCTCTATCCCGACATACATCCCTAGATTCCTCTACATTTAAACGCTCGTTGATTTTCCCGACTTGGAATATAGCCGCCTTTTAATATATGATTAATTTGGTCATGCCCTGCTTTACTTGATCTTTCACGGCTTCTATTTCTACTCACACTGCTTGTATACATCAATTTTAATATTATTCTCTCATCCATTCGTTATATATGTCAAAATCATATCAAGGATCCTTTTTTTAATTTAACTTATGAAATAAATAAAAGGACATTATTAATACGAATGAAAACATTGTTTTCTAACAGATTTATCATATTTTATATGAATGACATTTGATGGTGCCTTAGAAAGGCGAAACATGCCATTAACATAAAATAAAAAAAATCTCGAAGATAGATAATTTTCGTATGTAATTATTTTTCTTTCATTTATCCACATTTGACAAACCCTTAAAATGGTTAAACCTGAAAGACCTTCAAAAGGTCCCAGTTGCTCGATAAAGTTGTCGAAAACTGGACTTCACGATTGCGCTTCATTCGAGCTAGCCGTGGCGCTCATATGGCCTGAAATCATTTTTAAACAATAATGGCATAAAATTATTATTATTTTGTTGAAAATCTCCTTACATCATTACAGCGCAAGCCAAATCATACAGATTGGGGAACATACAGATTTAGCTCTCTCAGTATTCCTGGATTGAAAGTACCTCCGGATAACAGTTTAAAAAAATGCTTTTACAGAAAGATCATTCGACGAGCTTCAAGAGTGTTGAAACCGAACACTCCTGAGAGAAACAGTGAGTGGTACATAAAAGGAAATATCTATTAAATAAAGCCAATATCATAGACATTAACATTATTTTAATGTTTTTATTTATTTATTTTGAATTTGTATACCTCTTCAAATCCATACATAAGGGTCGGCATTACAACCCCATTATGCAATGCCATCTTTGATTCAGTTGATTTATTTCTATTTGCAGTGATAAATTAGTTAGTTAAAATAATAATTCACAATTTTGTTCGATGAGTGCGTGTGTATTCATACAAGCAGAGCCAACCAAAAATCTATGAACAAACAATATGATACTAACATATATTTTTTTACATCGTTTTGTTTGTGATTATTGATAAATATTGCTCTTTGTAGGGAGAAAGCGCAAAAGGCTTAGAGAAAATGGGGAACACAACACGATATTGAAAACATTTTCAGTTTAATCAGGAAATTGTACCCTCAGGCTTCGGCTGGATATTTTCAATTTCGCCAACCTGCTCACAATTCTACAATTACCAACGTGGCGGAACGTATCTTTATAATAACAGAAATATAACATAACAATATTTACGTAGGCGCGCGAAAATGTAAAAATTTGATTAGAAGAATGCTAAAAATTAAAACTATGAACATTTTATCATCGCACATGTCTGTCGATCCTGGGCTACAAGCATCCATGTCGTACTGGAGGTCTCTTTAATGTTGTTCCTCCATCGAAGTTGAGGACGTCCTGGGTTTTCGGGTCACAGTTCTAGGTCACCAGTATGTGCCATTTTATCGCTGCCACTCTTCCAATGATGTCCAACACTCCTGGTCTGGCTCTAATAGTAGTGTTTCTCACTCTGTCGACTATATTGATTCTCAACATTGTTTTTTCCATAGTTCTTTGGACAATTCTAAATATGGGCTTTTCTGAGGTAATGACATTATCTCAGAAAAGCCCATTGTAATGGTTTTAAACCCACAAAATAACATCAGTAGGACGCAGCAGTCAAACACCTTCTGTTAAAGGTTGATGGGGGTTGGTGGATTCTTCAAAAAAATTGCTGAATATTTAACTAACCAACTAACTAACTAACCATCACGCCGTTTCTTTGGAGGGGTAGGCAGAGAGGATAGATCACCACATTGTCCTATCCTGACATAACTCTCGCGCATCTTCTACATTCACATATCGTGCCATGCAGTTCGTCGATTGTTCCTACTTCGAACATGACCATCAGTAATTGATTAATGTGGTCATGCCATGTCGTCCTTGGCCTTCCTCGACATCTTTTTCCATTCACACTACTTGTATATATCTTTTTAACCATTCTTTTCAATATTTATAACGGTTTAAATAAAAAAAACTTTTTTATAAATATCACAATTGATTATATTTTGTCGCGACGGCTGTTTCGCTAACCGATGTTAGCATCGTCAGGTATTACAATCAACTAACAAGAATGTTTATATACATTTTAATATTTCTTTAAAAACATTTTAAATATAATTCATGTTTCTTGAACAATAATGTAAAAACTCCATATTAAATCATTTATACGAATGAAAACGCTTGTTTTTTTTAAAATTAATCAAATGACACTTGATAATGCCTTAGACAGGCGAAACATGTCATTCACATAAATTATAATAAAACTTCTAGAAAACAGACGTTTTCATTAGTATACAAAAATAATTTTTAAACTTTTTTGGAATTTTTTATAATCATTTTCCGGTTAATAAACGCCTTCCCTCGGTGTAGACATTTAAAAAAGTTAAAATACGATGTTTTAAAAAAAATGCAAATGTGAATCCACAACCCAAAGTGATAGCAAATATAGAAGACATTAATTTCCATTACAGTATCTTTGTACATCTCAAACACGAGGTGGACAAAAAACATCCTAAAGAATACAAAAAAATATGAATTGAGACATTGAAATATAACAACGGAAAAGGCCTGATAATGACTTGCATGGAGTGTGCGCCACTGGATAGCTTAAAAAGAAAAAGGTTTTTCTTTATTACTGAGAAAAATGCACGTTTTCCGAAAGCTTAAAAACATATTTATGACATTAAATAATGCCAAAGAGAGATATGTCATTATCAAAAAGTACTGTAGACAAGATACTCTCCATCAAATTGAAATGATTTATTTTTGATTAAGATATTGTAGAACTTTGTATATTTATATAACATATAATTGTTCTGTACGGGCGTATGTAGTCTAAACGGCTAGACCGATTTTGATGATTTTTTTGTTTGTGTTTGAGTGAATCTCTGAATGGTTTGAATTCACAATTAGACCCGGTTAGAGACCGTTAAAACATTCTAGAAAGTTCATGAATAATTTACATTATGATAATAATTCATAGTTATGTTTGTTTACCATAGATGACACTGATGACGAATTCTGTGTTTAAGCATAAGCCAATCACTTGCATTATAGCGCGGCGTAGATTTAAAATTCTATTCGCTGTGTTTCGAAATTCCATGTTTGGCATACGAGGTCTGTTCAAAAAGTATCACGAATTTTATATTTTTTCAAAAAGTATTTATTTATTCATGAATATCTATTTTGTCCCCTTCAAAGTAATTCCCCTCGGATATAATACATTTATGCCAACGTTTTTTCCAATCCTCGAAGCACTTAAAAAAATCATTTTTTGTGATCTTGTTCAGCTCCTCGAATGGCACGAGCCAATCGATATGTTTAGGTCCTCAGCAACTTCTCTAACGGTGATTCGACGATTGGCTAATACTATTTTCTTCACTTTATCAATGTTTTCGTCTGTTGTTGACGTGCTCGGGCGTCCGGCACGCTCTTCGTCGTTCATATCTTCTCGGCCCTCTGAGAGCATTTTGTACCACCGATAAACGTTGCTTTGGTCCAAGGTAGCTTCACCATATGCCACAGTCAACATTCGAAATGCGTCCGCGCACTTTATTTTGTTTTTCACACAAAATTTGATACAGATTCTTTGATCCATTTTTTGGAATAGGCAAAAATCGAAGACGAGCCAAAACACATCCAAGCAAAACAGGTGTCAAAATTTAACTACACATTCAAAATGGCCGACCTTGTCAGCATAAGTAAGGGACATTAGTACCAACATAACGCTACAAAAAAATCAAAAATCAAATATACGTAGCCAGCGGAAATTCAAAATTCGCGATACTTTTTGAACAGACCTCGTATATGTATATGTATATATATGTATGATATATATGTATATGTATATGTATATGTATATGTATATGTATATATATATATATATATATATATATATATATATATATATATATATATATATATATATATATATATATATATATATATATATATATATATATATATATATATATACATATATATATATATATATATATATATATATATATATATATATATATATATATATATATATATAGCATATATATATATATATATATATATATATATATATATATATATATATATATATACATATATATATATATATATATATATATAAATATATATATATATATATATATATACATCACTGAGTATATCACAAATGCGTGTGTATTGAGTGTATTATTCATGAACAAAACATATTGAAATAATGTTTTTTATCAGAAATGAGTTGAAGTGAATATCTTATATGATATTCCATGAATTTCAATTATATATGATACATGTTCATCAACCCACATTAAGATAAAAAAAAACTTATTTGAAATCTCAAACTCAATGTCAAATATTATTTAGTATACTGAATATAGTTAATCGAAAATACGAATATAGTTTAAATAGTTAATCGAGATCGAGCACTATGTATAATTTATCAAAAATACGAATATCGAAAAAACATTCGGTCAGGACAACGTCTGTCGGGTTTGCTAGTTGTCTTTACAAATGTATTGTTAAATGTCAAACATGTAACGATGCCCTAGCAAGGTGATACAAAACAACCCATTTTAATATCGTAAAATGCAAATGGGCGAGTGGAGAATGATATTAAAAGAAAGGTTGGGGCAAGCAACAAAGTGAATGGTGCGCATAAAGTTGTCATCGCAAACAAAAACCTATCCAAAAAGCTATAATAGCAGTGCACAAAGGTGTTCTTGTACCGACCCTTACGTATGGAAGCGAAGCATGGAACTGGCAAAATAAGGATGAAAGTAGAAAAAATGCAGTAGAAATGAGATCTCTTAGACGAATATGCGGATACTCTGTGTATGAAAGAGTGTCGAATGAAAATATAAGAAGGGAATGCGGTGCGAATGATGGTGTTATAAACAAAATAATGAAAGGATCATTAGATGGTTTGGACATATGGAAAGAATGAATGAAGTAAGAATGGTAAAAAATATATATGTAAACGATGTAAATGGAACCAGAAAAAGAGGAAGACCGAGGAAAACGTGGCACGATCAAATAGATAAAATATTGAATGTCGGCCACATAAGGAGTCAGAGAAATCGAGGTGTATGCATGACACGAAGTAAGAATGTTGAGGAAGCGAGACAAATATGTCAGGAAAGAAAAGTATGGCTGTCCATTCTTTCTGCATACCCCTTCAGAGAGATAGCGTGATGGTTAGTTAGTAAGTTAGTTAAAATGCGAGTTTTTCTCAAATTTACCAATTTATAATGAAAGACAGGCGTTTGAGTGTCTGCCACGTAAGAAGTCGGAGAAATCGACGTGCTTGCATGACACGTTGTATGAATATTGAAGAAGCAAGATAAGTATGTCAGGAAAGAACAATGTGGCACTTCATTCTTTCTGTCTTCCCCTTCGGGAAGACAGCGTGATAATTAGTTAGTTAGTTAGTTAATATAAAGGACAATTCATGGTATTTCATGTAAGAAGACAGTCTAGCAGAGTTTATACTGAATTATTTCAGAACTTTTTAGTCAAGTCAAGTTCTAAGAAACGTGAGTCATACACGCACGTCGATTCTTCTGACTTCTAATATGACAAACCTTTAAAATTGATTAATCTGGTCATGCCAAGATTTCTTCGGTCTCCCACGCTTACGTATTTCATTTACACCGTTAACGTATACTTTCTTTACTAATCGTTTTTCATCCTTGCGTTCCATTTGTCTAAACCATGCAACTTTCTTTCGTTCTACATTTCTTCCTTAAATCAGCATTTGAAATTCTGTCGGACATCGAAATTCTTATATTTTTATAATTTTTTTTTTTAACACAAATAAAAACCATAATTAAAATTCGTTTTATTCTCGATTTTTTAATTCAACACTGTCAACCTCAGTAATTTGATTAAAACTTGTTGAAGTCTTATAAGAAATAAAGCGATTCATTTCCCATGGCGTTACCATCTCCACACGTAATGTATTACAAAATGTCTGGAATACTGTATCCTACAGAATACTAATATTTTTATAACAGGCTGCACATTATACTTTCATAAAAATTGCATACGAAATGTTGTTTAATAACGAGCTTGACGGGTCGCTAGATGGGTACATTACGAGTATATTCGATCCAACTGATAG
This sequence comes from Lepidostoma basale, assembly GCA_022606425.2. Lineage (NCBI taxonomy): Eukaryota > Metazoa > Arthropoda > Insecta > Trichoptera > Lepidostomatidae > Lepidostoma > Lepidostoma basale. The sequence continues at coordinate 318,176 of JAHDVF020000524.1, read as the reverse complement.
AATGATTATTTATATAGAAGACTAAATCGAATATCTGAGCAGTATGATTTCTACAATAAATTGGTTTACTCAGATGTGGAGGTGAAATGCAGGATCGAAATGGCCCGTGGTACAAAAAAATGAGTACATTCTGCAATACACTAAATCTGAAACTTAGACAGAGAATGTTTAAGTGTTATGTTTGGTCTGTTCTGTTGTATGGTCAAATTTTCTTTTTGGGTCACATCTTGCGTGGAGACAAATACGAGACCTTCCAACTTATGTTAATGGACAAAATTGAGCTTTTTCGAGCGGCGCAGGACAGAGATAGGTTCGCCGAGGTGATCGCCAACGTTGGGGGACCCGACAGGGTACTTGAAGAAGAATAATAAGTCTCTCAAGACTTTTAAAATGCCTAAGCAAGCCAAAACACGTCATTCATATAAAATGTAATAAAGCTTATAGAAAACGTATATTTCCTTTCTTATTAATTACTTAATACTGAGTTTTACGTCAATGTTCACCAAACAAAGCGTATTTCAATGAGATAACGATTGTTTTATTATATCCATAGTTTGTGTGTGTGTGGAATGGATAAATAATGAAAAAAATGGTTACATAATCAAATTTCATAATGACAAAAATCGTAATAACATGACGGAAACATCAAATATATAACAACAGCAATCACAAACCATCACGCCGTTTCCCCGCAGGGGCCGAGAATAGACCGCCACACTACTCTATCCTGACATACCTCTCTAGCTTCCTCCACATTCATACATCGAGTCATACACGTACGTCGATTCTTCCGGCTTCTGACATGACCAACCTTTAATATTTGATTAATTTGGTCATGTCATGTTTTCCTCGGTCTACCTCAACTCCGTATTCCATTTACATCGTTAAAGTATACTTTTTTAACCATTATTTCTTCACCCATGCGCTCCATATGTCCGAACCAACGTAGCGATCCTTTCATAATTTTGTTCATAATACCTTCTTTCGCTCTGCATTCCTTCCTAATATCAGCATTTGAGATTCTGTCGTACATCGTTCTACCACACATACGTCTTAGGGACCTAATCTCTACCACATTTATTCTGCTTTCATCTTTCTTCTGCCATCAAATATATATGTAGATAGAAAGTTTGCATCGTTAGAAGTATTGTATTGTATAATATACAGTTTTTACCTGATTAAGCTCTAAAATAATAGAAAATAACTTTAAAAAGTTATGCCTCGATAGAAAAGCGCGTTGGTTTCTGGAAACAGTGTAAGTTATCATAGAGTTGAGATGACGTAGATAATAATGTATGTATAAAGCTGTACGTTTCATCAAATTGGCTTAGGAAACTATGGGTTTATTACGCCACCGAGGAGAAGTTGAGAGTGATAGCGCAATAATGTCTTCCACGTCAGTTGGTCCAGGATAAACTCCAGAACTTTACCAAGATAAGAATATGGAGAGGGTTATTGCACCAAAGGAGTGCCGTATACGAGGACTTAATGATAAATTCAATTAGCCAACTTTTAACAGCACGGCAGCTTGGTTCTCTGCGCGAGCTCTATAATGAATTATTTATCTTAAACTTTTGCATTTAGATTATGAAAACTATATGGCACAAAGTTAACTAGTTAAGAACGATGTGCGGAAAGATTGTATACTCGAATGATCGTGTCCAAAGAAATGTAATGTAAAGTATTAACTGTTTAAATTTGAAAAAAAGTGTTATTCATATCACACTTGATTATATTTTGTCGCGACAGCTGTTTCGAAACAACTGTTAGCGGAACAGCTGTCGCGGAAAAATATAATTAATTGTGATATTTATTGTTTCTTGAACAATGATGTAAAACTCCGTAGTAAATTATTAATATGTATGAAAAAACGATAGTTTTCAAGGAGTTTGTTATAATATTTATGTACCAATGAAATGTTTCGCCATTCTAAGGCATTACCAAATGTCGATTTGAGAATGTCTTAGAAGGGCGAAACATGTCATACATCGAATAAAACTTCTTGAAAACTATCGTTTTTTCATACATATTAACAATCAATTGTGATATTTATAAAAGAGTTTTTATTATTTAAACATTTAATATGGTTGAAATATCAAAGTCTTTCCGCCAAAACAACGGATTTTCTAAATTTAAGGTAGAAAACACGTATTTATTGTTTGTTGAAAAACTAGTTAGTTAGGGTTGAAAAATTATGTAAATCTCTATATTAATTATGCAAAATAAAAAAAATATTTAAAAATTTCTTTTGAATAAACATAACTGCACTTAGTATTTTGAGTAATTAGTGCCAACCGTTTTCAGTCTTCCTCAGGGCTATATACGAACTGTTTGGGAAGTTCGATACTCTTGCTCGAATAAAGTTGTGTTTACAGTGTGAAAAAGTGTTTAATTTTATTTTGAACAGTTTTCAATGTTGTTTAATAAAAAAATATATAATACATTGAAAAATATTATGTCGTAACCGAAACGTGTTTATGAAAAGTGTAATAAAATGTTGTAAAAATACTTAGTGCAGTTATATTTATTCAAATTGGAATTCCTAACTCAAAGTGAAGGCGAATATAGAATTAAATTCCTTTATTTAATTTATAATATTTTTTTTTCGGTTTCGCAGCTCGCTGCCATCTTCTTGTCAAAGATACTAGAAGAATGCTGACTTATTTATAATAACAACATTCATAATCCGTATAAATGTGTATGAAAACGTGTTTTCTTTAACAGGTTTGAATATTTTATTAGGGTGCACATTTCGCCTTGTATTATTAAATGACAAATACATTATTAAACATTTGATTATACCATAGCAAGGTGCAAGAAGCACCCTTGAGATAATTAATTCATATTATCGATGTTGTATATAATAATTCATCGAATTTATTATTATATTACATGATTTACGTAAATTGTTATTATATAAAACTTTTGACGTTTTCATTTCCATTAAAAAGATAAAACGTCCCTAAAATTGAGAAAGGGTCACTAAGAAGGAATGATTGTATGAATAAATAATGGAAAGAAAATGTATTTAAGCAGTGAGGAAAAAGAAAAAAAAAACTCCATGAAGGCTGACCTAAGGCGAGTACATATGGTACATGTCACTCACTGACTTATTAACTCTCTTCTCGTATATACTTAATTTTATTTCACTTCATAATTTGAAATAAAATTTTTTGTTTGTTTTTTGAACAATGAAGTAAAACTCCGTATAAAAAAATGGAATGAAATGAATGATTTCAGAAGTTTCATTATATTTTATGTGAGCGACATGTTTCGCCTGTCGAAGACATTATCAAATGTTCGATATTTGATAATGCCTTCGAGGGGCAAAACATGTCATTTACATAAAATATAATAAAACATCTTGAAAACAGACGTTTTCATTCGTATTATTTATTTAATTTTTATTTCAAATCTAAACATTTAGCATAATTTCATTATTATTAATTTCATTGTTTAAAATGAACAACTATTTATATCAAAATTTCTATTTAAATTATTAATGATTTTATATGCGAAAAAAATCGTTTATACCATAATAAACCGCCACTGTTCAGTCCTTTAAATATTATATTATTAAACTTCTCGAAAACAGATTTTATTCAAAATAAAGTTTTACATAAATTTTCAATAAACACATAAATAGAACGTTTGATAATGCCTTAGAAAATTAAATATGTCATTTTCATAAAATATAATAAAATTTCAAATAACATACGTTTTTTATGCAAATTTTTTGTTTTGAATGTATACAAATACTTTATAAGTATTTTTATACATTCAAAACAAAAATATTGTATAAAAAACTGGTCCAAGTTAAAGCATAAATATTGGAGAGTTTTCTCCAGGCGTTGTCTAGCAATGTATGATAATTGCGTAACCTTTCACATTGCATTAATAAAGATTTTCTGTTTAATGCTTACATTTAATCTTAATAGATGGCGCTATTGTAGATAACATGTGAAGTGTTTCTCAACATAGTAGCATATATACATCTTTCAAAAATTTGTCAGACGTGGTGGTCGTAATAAAGGCGGAATGGGGAATATGGTATTACATAAAGCGATCGCTAAACCCAACCAATGACAGATCATAAGTCCTGTAAATGCCTCGACCACCATATTCTGTTTCCAAAAACAATTTACATCTTCGTCTCTGTTGAGATACAATTAATCCTTAATATGCGTTTTAATTAATTATTAATTTAATATAAACTTTTGATTTCTGTAGATGATTCATAAAAACAAGTTGACACCATCGTTAAGATCCTTTCGTTATTAAAACAATAAAATAAAATATACAGAACTACAATTTCATTTTTCTTTGTAACAGAAAATTATACACACTCAGAAATTCTTTCAAAGAAATCTCATATTTCTGATACAAATATTGTTTATTATTTTCGTCTATTATGTATCAGAAACCCGACCCAAGAAAGAAAATGTAGCAGTTCTGCGGAGTCTTAAAAGAAAACTGTATTTGTTTGCCCTGGGGAGGATTTTTAATATTTCGCTTAGCATCCGTTACACGGCCAAGTATTTTAAAGGGGTAATTGTATTAGGGTAGTAGTCGGCAAACGGTGGCTCGCGAGCCAAATGCGCGTCTTTGGCTATTCGAGTGCGACTTTGCACTGAGAGACATGTTGAAAACACAATTATTTTTTATTTTTGCTAGTTGAAAATATACAACCTCGATCTTCTTAGTTAATTGACACTTAATACTCCAAATAATTTTACTGAAATCTTTTGATGGAAATTCATTTGAAATAATAATGAAATAAAATGATGTTTTTTAACTACTTCCACTTTTGTCTTTATTTCGTCAGCAATCGGTTTCACCAGGCTCCTGGCATCGACAGACTGTCTAGTCTGTAGATGCCAGCAAGCCTGGCGAAATTTCGAACTTCTTAGTAAATTGACACTAAATAATACAAATGATTTTACTGAAATCCAATGATCCAAATAATTATGAAATAAAACGATGTTTTTAACTACTTCCAATTTTGTCTTTATTTCGACAGCGATCAGTTTCGTCAGGTTTTGTCAGCCTGGAGAGTCTGTCGATATTAGCGTGCCTGGCAAAACCGGTCGCTCTCAAATTAAAGACAAAAGTGGAATTTAAAAAAAAACATCGTTTTATGTTATTATTACTCACAAGACACACAGGGAGCTAAGTGTTTCACCTTCTTGCTTATCGCACTAACTGTGCTCAGAGCTTATAAAAATAAATTGTGATACGTATAAAACGATCAAAGATAGGACCAAAGTTTCCGACGAAGTGTGCAAAATAGCCTCGTTGAAGTGGAATTGGGCCGGCCATATAGCGAGGACAACTGATGATCGGTGGACCAGACGCACCCTGGGTCGAGAACCCGCCACAGAAATTCTGGCAGACCACGAGCAAGATGGTTTGATGACATCAAGAGAGTGGCAGGAGATCAATGGCATGATAATGATGATAATAACCGTGTTTCAAAATTGTAACTAACTAACTAACTAACTAACCATCACGCCGTCTCCCCGAAAGGGTAGGCAGAAAGAATGGACTGTCACACTTTTACTGTTGCGGCACTCCATCCTTCTCTTTTCGCTCCGCGGGAGACGCGGTGTGATGGGTTGCGAACCTCATCGCCACCAATAGGCATCTCCCGCGCACACATCGATCGTCCAACACCCACCAAATAAATCTAAAACAAATAATATAAAATACAATGATATAAAATAAAATAACAAAATAAAAATAATTTAACACAAAATGTTCTTTTTAGATGGTGCACATATTGTCTATTTAATTTATGTTCCACGAATCCACCGTTTTTTTAATTTAGCACATAATGTAATGTACTTTTTAGATGGTGCACATATTGACAGTTCTAGTTTTTGTATTGATAAAAAAAAATCTTAAAAAATATTCACATTAAAAGTTAAAACTTATTACGATCGTACAATGAACTTAGTTTATAAGGGGTAAAAAATCTTTACTTCCTTAAATATTGCACGGGTTGCTACTAATAAAAACAATTAATACAAAAAAAACGTCTGTTATCTAGAAATTCTATTGTGTTTTATGGGAACGACATGTTTCACCTGTCTAAGGCATTGTCAAATATTTTATGAGAATGACACGTTTCATTGACAGATGAAACGTGTCATTCTCATAAAATATTTTTTAAAAATCTAGAAAACAGACGTTTTTCTTTTTTTAGCACATAATGTAATAACACATAATGTTTTTTTCGATGTTGCACATGTTGACATGGACGATCCGGACTTTTGTGTTTATTTAATTTATGTTACAGGTATCCACCGTTTTTTAAATTAGCTGTAATTAGGCACTTAACCAGCAAGAACTTTAAAATAATACTGAAGAAATTATTCAAATTGTCATTGGAACAAATGAAAAATATATTTTTACACCTGTCAAAATTCTTTATAAAAACGAAAAAAACTAATATAATTTAACAGAAAAACAGTACAAACGTATTGCGTGTCACAATTAACTATTATAAAGTGCGGCAACAGTTAAATTGCTCAAAACAATTCACTTGTACGCGAAATATCTCCAAATTTACAGGAGCACCAAATGAACCAAACCGAATTTTCAAAATCAGAAACAAGTATTCCAAATTATAACAAATAATAATAAGTAACTTTTAAAAGAAAATTAAATGGTTGTACTACTGGTGATTGGCTAGAGGAGAACACACTGTACAGAGCAGAAATGAGGACGCTGCGGTCGGCGGCGAAGTAACGTTGTTTGACCACATCAGGAACATACACATCCGCGGTAATTTCAGAGCATGGTTGGCCAACCTATACAGCCAGGCCAGATTAAAAAATGAGATTTCCTACCTTGCGGTACAACAATATTTATTTTATTAATCAAAGCAAACAATAAATATCTTGTTTTTTTAAGAAGATATAACAAAAATGGTAATCAAACATATTTATTAGACAAGAGTTAGGCTGTACAAAAAATGACAATAAAAATAAAACAAAATATTAAAATTTTTAGTGAGACGTCTGATTTTGTTTGTCAGAACTAAGTGCATCAATGTTGATAACGATTGATGTTGTTGCTACACGCAAATAGTTTTCCAAATGCTCATCGGTGATTAGTGTTCTCATTTGAGATTTAATATGCTTCATTCGACTAAAAAGCTGTTCACACGTGTAAGATTTTCCAAAAAGTGAAACCATCGATAGAGCATTTTTGTAAAATGCAGGATATTTGTCATTGTCCAAATATGTTTTGTAAAGCTCTTCCAAACCAACCTGATTAAATTTCTCTTTTAACTGTGCATCACAACTTATTTCACAATGTTCCATTTGTAAAATTCCTGGCAATTCACACATCTACGGAGAATAGCGTTGCAAATGCAGAAAAAAACACACGATGCTTTTTAAAATCTTACCGCCCGCATTCACGCTCACGGCTATCCATGAGAGATCGGCGTATGCGCCTTTTAGAATCCGTTACTTGTTTTAGAGTGAAGTAAATCTCGGATAAACTTGAGAAGAACCGTCTGAGATGGTATAACCACGTCATGTGGGAACGGACCAGCTGACCATACGGAAGGGGACATGTGACCCAGAGCATTTGGGTGGAACATGTTGACACGGATGGGACTCATAAAAAAGAGTCTCAATAAGTAACGGATCCTACCAGATACCTTCAAGGACTGACAGTCTTGGTGATGATATACAAAAAGAGCTGACCCTATGTTAATAGGAGAAGACCAGGAAGAAACAGTTACAAGAAGACTATCTGTAATATGCAGTGGGAAAGTATTGGCTTTTTTTGGTCATATTTCCAGGAGAGATCTTGGTAACCTGGAAAAGAAGTATCGTCACAGGAAGCGTTTCAGGCAAAAGAAGTAGAGGTAGATCTCCTGTGAGGTGGTGTGACCTGATTAAGGAAATGATCGGGGAAACCTGTACTCGGCGATGCGGACTGCGGAAAACAGAGGGGATTGGAGGCGTTTTGTTTTAGCCACGGGCAGTTCCATAGATCACGTCTCTCAGCAATGAGGAAACGAAGGAAGGAAGAATAAGAAATCTGCTGATATTTTTAAACTTTAAACTAAAGAGTTTGCGACCACTGTATTAGGGGATGTCAGATAAATGTTTTAGGCCACTAGGTCCCGGGAATACGATCAAAAGAGATTCTACTTATTACATTTATTATATATTGCGAAGATAGGAGGGTTAAAGGTTATTCTTATACATAATTAGGAATAATTCATTATTAATGAAAGCTTTGACTTAACCGTTTAAGATATATTAACGTTTTACTAATAAAACAATCGTTAATAATAAAACGTGATTGGTAGCAGTCTGCAATATATTAAAATTATAATAACATTTGAATAATCGTGACGTTTTATTGCCAAACAAATGAAGAATTTAAATAGGATACGTAAAACTATCGAAATAATATTATAACTTAACTTCGATCGCGTAAATAATACGTAATTTATTAAATATCATTTAACACCGGTGGGAAGAGTCATCATTCTGCTGAACTCACAGTCTGTGGATTTTTGAGGAGTTCAGAGGATAAATACTCTTAAATTTAGAGTGTATCTTGTCTTCCTTAAGTCGAAACATCTCTCATGTGATACTGATATTATATATTATATTTTACCTATTATCAATTGATTGCTTAAAGCGCCCTTGAGATGATTAATTCATAAAAATGGCGCTCTATAAATCATCCAATTTATTTTATTATTATTATTAAACCTTAGTTTGTACTATGTTTTGAGAATAATGACTGATACAATAAACAGTTTTATATTGAAGCCTGGGACATAAAATATTGGACAGGAATGACCAGGTCCAGGATTTGTTCCAAGTAGTGCAGGATAGAGATGCCTTTGCTGCAGTGTTCGATAACGTTGAGGGAGCCTGACACGTCACCGGAAGAAGAATTTGTTTAGGCTACTAAGCACCTTTGTAATAACCAGCCATCTTATTCTATTGATTGATTTGTATGAATTTTGTAATTTATCGCGTGAACAAACGTTATATCATAAATTATAAATAATCATAAAACACACTTTGAAATTCAGCTGTTTACATAAATATCTATTGACTATACATGATAGTATAAAACTATTGACAATAAACCAAAAACAATACGTTCAATTCACGCCTGTTTGCGTTAGAAACACCCAGGATTAAATTATAACAACTGGTTTTTATTTACGCTCGAATATAAATCCGTGGATTTGAAGAAAAAATAATTTAATTAAAATATGGTCGTATCGCAGAACGAGAAACAAAAACGAGTGGCCATTGTTTCGAATGGAATTACGTTTCGAAATATCAGTTGATGCTCTTCCTAACATTATTTAAATCCGTTGTTAAGGTCGACACGGTATCGGAGATTTTAATTAATAAAAACGCTGGGAAAAGCAAAACCGAATACACCATTTATAATGTTATTCCGAACCGAGAGGGTAGATTTAGTATTTTTTATCTAATACTTCAGAGATCAGCAAATTTTGAAGGTCGTATAATTTTAAAATAACTCACGGATAAAGTAGATTACTTATGGATAATAATAACTCTTATGGATAAAGGATAAAAAGATGGTCTGGTGTAGAATTCACGTGACAGTAAAATGGCGATAGATTGGCTACCTATCACATGTCATGTGAATCATCAATATTATAGCTAAAAATAAAAAAAAAGTGAATACAGTAATTGGGTTTAGACGACCTGTTGTATACAATAAAAAAAAAAGTAAAACCGTTTTAAGCGAATTTTTATTTGAATTTCTTTGTTAAATTGGCTAATTGATTAATTAATTAATACGAATGAAAACGCCAGTTTTCTAGAAGTTTTATTATATTTTATGGGAATGACATTTTTCACCCTTATAAGACATTATCAAATGTCTGACATTAGATAATGCCCAAGAAGGGCGAAAAATGTTTTTCCCATAAAATATAATTAAACTTCTAGAAAACTGAAGTTTTCATTTCGTATTAATTAATTAACATTAAAGACATTTTCGAATGCGATTATGATAACAGTATAGTAAAAAAAAACATAAGACAAATAAATAAAAAATTGTAAAATTAAAAAAAGAAAGAATGCGGTACAATTAGAAAAACGAGAAAAACAAATACCATTTTTAATATTGAAGAGATAGATGCTTCCTGAGGGTAGCCTCACTATCGTGAAAAATGTCCACATCCGAAGGGATGCGGTTTAGAATGGTCATTGCCCTGCCCACGGGCATTATCTTAAGGATATTGGTTCTACACAGAGGCAGGTGAAATAATCTATGTTACCGTTGTCGCAGGTAATTGTCAGAGACAAATAAAGTCAAGTCATTGAAAATATTTATGTTATGTATTAGACCACGAATCAGTTTAAACAAATAAACACTCATATATACGAGTATAAATATATTGTGTTTTTTCTACACTCGGTTTGGGATACTGCATAGGGAAGGATGTAGTGAGCGTCATATGTTACGTGGACGATGCTACACTGATAGCAGAGTCGGAAGACGAACTGCAAAGACTTTTAAACAGATTTCAGACATCGGCCGCCAACTTCAATATGATGATCTCAGTTAAAAAAACAAAAACCATGACATTCTCAAAATACCCCTTAGGATGCAGGTTATCCTTAAATTACAGAATGCTGGAACAGGTTGCAAAGTTTAGATATCTGGGAGTGGATCTGCTCAGTCAAAATGATCTTATCAGTGAAACAATAGGACAAGTCAACAAGGCTTCGGCAGTATCAGATTGTCTCAAGGATATAATATGGAAAAACAAGTATATGAGAACTGACAGTAAGGTCAGAATAAATAAAACCTGCGTAAGGCCTATACTGACATATAGCATTGAGACCAGAGCGGATACCACAAGAACGAAGGCTACAGTACGGGTGGCAGAGATGAGGACGCTGAGGATGATAGCAGGAATGACTATTCGCGATAGGGTGAGGAACACGGCCATCCGCGAGATCTGCAAGGTGGAGGATGTCGTGAGATGGGGCAGACAGCGCAGAAGGTACTCTAATAACGCACGTGCAGAGGATGGATCCCAGCAGAATCCTACACGCTGTGGCGCATCAGATTCCTACCGGCTGACGTCCCCCCGGAAGACCGCCGAAGAGATGGAGAGATAGTTGGGAGTCAACCTCCCAAGAAAGGCCAGCCTGATTTCAGGAACAGACCAAAGGTCTATAAGGAGAAGAAGAAGAAGAAGAAGAAGTGTTGTTTCTGTTATTAATTTACTTTGTTTTGTAACCCTGACCAAGGTCTGGCAAGATCGAAACCTGTTGGTTTGATAAAACAAAAATAAAGTGGTGAAAAGTTAAGGGCAAAAGTGTTTTTAAATTATTTTTCTTTTCTTTATAAATACAAGCCACTCAAGTTTGTATTATTATAATGTATTTTAAATCTATTTCTAAAACCTCTAGTAATTTGTTATTTTCAAATGGCTTTTGAGCGAACAGTTGATTTTTAATTAAATTTTAATAGCCACAACCTTTTATAAATACCAGTTCGAAGATTTTTCATTTACCAAAATTATCTAAAAATTTCTGCGTTAAAATCTACTTAAATAAACTTGCTACGCTTTGATCATTTACAGTTTTTGGTGTTGACAGGGTTAAATGACACTTAATTAAAATATTAATTATTTTTTCAATTAAGCATTTTAATAACATTAATTAAATTGAAAATAAGACATAACTGCGACTTTGAAATGGATATTTAGAAACTGTGTATATATACAAATTTAGAAACTAAACTAACTAACAAACTAACCATCACTTCGTTTCTCCGAAGGGGTAGGCAGAAAGAAAGGACTTCCATGCTTTTAACCATGCGGCACTCTATTCTTTTTTTTGTATACGTCAGGTCTTTAGAACCCAATTACTGTTTACATTTTACATTAAAATAATTGTGGTTTGTACAAAATATTAGCAATTGTGGTATGTACCTATATGATCCTTAAAGGACGTATAGGTCATTTGGAGAATGTCCACATCGACTGACACCTCATTCAAGAGCACCATACCCCGGGTCATTGTATGCTGCGCCAAGACATTTGTCCTGCTGTGTGGTATGCACAACATATCGTGTCTTCTAGCGCGAGCATACCTGTCCGGTGCATTGAGGCCATAACACTCTAAGAGGTATGGGCTATCAATGAGGTTACGGAGTATTTTAAATCCTAAGATCATCAATGTGCCTTTTCTTCTTGATTCGAGACTGCGGTACTCTGTGTTAATCGAACTATCATTGTGGTGCATTAACCTCGGATATACCCCATTCATCTGCATGTAGAGGTATCTCAGAATTTTTTTCTGGATTTGTTCTAATACCTCCACATACTTGTGCTGATATGGAGACCATACACCACTCGCGTATTCTAATTTTGATCTAACGATGCCGTTAAACATTGATGTCATCGCTTCGGGATTTCGGAACTGTTTGCAAGTTCTTAAGACAAAACCCAGAAGTTTATAGCCAGTCGATGCCAACATTAACATGTGATCAGAAAAAGTCAGCCTGGGATCAAATACGCCTTCTCTTTTCGCCCCCGCGGGAGACGCGGTGTGATGGGGTGCGAACTTCATCGCCACCAATAGGCATCTCCCGCACACACTTGGATCGTCCAATGTCCACAAAATAAATCTAAAACAAATAGTATAAAATACAATCTTTCATTTCAGATATTCTTAGCAGATCCTTGGTTCGTACAGTGGCGGTCCGCGTCTCTATATGTCATAATGTTTTATAAATTGCATACTTCACGATGACTTATAATTGCAAGCATGTCTTATAAATTGTGACCTTGTTTTCAATACGCATGTGCTTGTTTATCCAGACCAGATTCTTCAGACACCCTGACACGGCAGAGGCTTAATTGAGTTGTTATCGTTCATTGGTATAAAAATCCTTATGGCTGCAGATCTCTACTCCTAAATATCAGCAGCTCATTACTTGCTCCAAAGGCATATCATCAATGGTCAGCTTACACCTTGTAAGTTGACTGGATACAGATAGGGAAGAAAGGGTCCACATTTACCCATTTCTTCAGATTTATCAGGGGATTCTTTGAGTATATTGAAAGAAGGGTTGGGGCAGACAACAAAGTGAATGGTGCCTTAAAGTTGTCATCGCAAACAAAAATCTATCCAAAAAAGCTAGAATGGCAGTGCACAATGGTGTTCTTCTACCGACCCTTATGTATGGAAGCGAGGCATGGCACTGGCAAAAGAATGATCAAAGTAAAGTAAATGCAGTAGAAATGAGATATCTAAGACGAATGTGTGGATACTCTGTGTATGATAGAGTGTCGAATAAAAATATAAGAAGTGAATGCGGTGCGAATGATGGTGTTATGAACAAAATAATGAAAGGATCATAAAGATGGCTTTGACACATGGAAAGAATGAATGAAGAAAGAATGGTAAAAAAGTATATGTTAACGACGTAAATGGAACCAGAAATAGAGGAAGGCCGAGGGAAACGTGGCACGATCAAATAAATCAAATATTGAATGTCGGCCACGTGAGGAGTCAGAGAAATCGACGCGCGTGCATGACACGATGTATGAATGTTGAGGAAGCGAGAGAAATATGTCAGGAAAGAAAAGTGTGGCAGTCCATTATTTCTGCCTACCCCTTCGGGGACACGGCGTGATGGTTAGTTAGTTAGTTAGATACAATTGTGAAATTTAAAAAATACGGTATAAACAGTAAACATAAACACAAAAAAACACAAGATAATAAAAAAAAAATAGAACAATAAAGTAAAAATAAACAATAAGAAGAACAAGAGAAGCAAATATCAATTTTATACATTATATAAGAGATAGATGCTATTTGAGGGTAGCCTCACTATTGTGGAAAATGTCCAAATCCGAAGAGATGCGGTTTAGAAGGATTATTGCCCTGTCTACGGGTATTACCTTTGGTAGATTGGTTCTACACAGTGGCAGGTGAAATAATCTATATTGCCTTTTGTCGCAGATAATTGTCGGGGACAAACAAAGTCAAGTCATTCAAAATATCAGACTTATGTATTCGACCACAAATCAGTTGGAAAAAATGAACACCCAAATGGATAGTTCGTCTAATTACCAATGATTGGTAGTCCAGCATACCCAGCAAGAAATCAGTTGGGTTCAGTCAGGGGTAATAACCGTTTTCTTCGAGGTACAAAAAACGTTAAGAACTTTTCGGTACCTTTTCAATCGACAGGCAATTTTAAGTTTGTTATATTTATCCTCTGTGATACTGTGTAATGTGATCTATGATACTCTATAATGAAGTTCGCGAGCAAACCACCAAAGCGGTTGCAATATCTGGATGCTTGAAAGATTTTGTGTGGAAAAACAAGCATATGCGAGTGGAAAGCAAAGTGCGAATATATAAGACATGTGTCAGACCCATAATGACTTATGATATAGAATCGAGGGCTGACACAAAGAGAACCAAAGCACTATTACGAACCGCCGAAATGAAGGCACTCCGCACTATTCTGGGAAAAACACTGAGGGGCAGAATCAGAAACAGAGTAATACGTGAGACCTGGGATACCGAAGATATTGTCATATGGGTCACGAAAAGAAGACGCTTCTAGCGCGTCCACGTAGAACGAATGAGCGACGATAGACTCCCCCAAGCAGCCGCTAACAACGTGTCAATGGGAACTCGCCAACCCGGAAGACCTGGGAAGTGATGGGGAGACAGTTAGAGTTCTGTGTCTCAGGAGATCTCGACGCCATAAAAACTGATCCGCAGATCTATTAAAAGAGGAAGAAGAAGAAGCTACTGTGTGGAAATTGTAAAAAGTTCTTTGAAAGTCATCTAAAAAAATCGATTGTTTTGAAACAATTTGAGACTGGCAAAGTATATCGCTTCAAATTCAGGACACTATCGAGGCGTTGCGTTGTTACGTGTCCGCTTAGGGGTATTTTTGAGCGTTACTAAGGCGGGGATCAGTAGGATAATTAATTAGGGTGTGTAAGTTGGTGAGATCGGAATTAACGCTATCCGAAGACCGGGGCGTGAGCCACCCTTATTAAGGCAGACTGCCGAAATATCATGCAAAATTAAAACGAAACTGGACACGGTAAGAAGACGGAGAAGAGAGAGGATTGCAGCTAGTAGATGTACACTCTTTACACGCATAAAGTGAATTCTGCCCGAATAATAACCATAAACCCAAAAGGGTTGTCATTTTCCGTCATTTGTAAACAAATCATCATCTTTTTTTGTGAATGTATACTTATACTTGTATTCGAAGTATTGTTAAAAAGATGTTCTGCTTAATGCTTAATGAATATAAATCTCCATAGATGGCGTTAGTATGTAGATTATATATAGAGTAATCTTAAAAATATTAACATATGTAATCAAAATCTTCATAGATGGCGCATTGAAACTGACATGTGAAATCTGGTGTAGGTCTTTAACATATATACAACTTCCAAAAATTGTCAGACATGGTCATAACAAAGGTGGAATGGGGAATGTTGTCATTACATAAAGTATGCGCTTAACCGAACCAATGACAGGTCATAAGTCCTGTAAACACCTTGATCAACTATATTCAGTTTCTAATTTGCATCTTCGTCTCTATTGAGATACAATTAAATCATCATCAGCCGTCTGTCATCCACTGCTGATTGTAGGTCTCTCCCAAAGGGAAATGTCATCCACTGCTGATTGTAGGTCTCTCCCAAAGAGAAATGTCATCCACTGTTGATTGTAGGTTTCTCCCAAAGAGAAATGTCATCCACTGCTGATTGTAGGTCTCTCCCAAAGAAAAATGTCATTCACTGCTGATTGTAGGTCTCTCCCAAAGAGAAATGTCATCCACTGCTGATTGTAGGTCTCTCCCAAAGAGAAATGTCATCCACTGCTGATTGTAGGTCTCTCTCAAAGAGAAATGTCATCCACTGCTGATTGTAGGTCTCTCCCAAAGAGAAATGTCATCCACTGCTGATTGTAGGTCTCTCCCAAAGAGAAATGTCATCCACTGCTGATTGTAGGTCTCTCCCAAAGAGAAATGTCATCCACTGCTGATTGTAGGTCTCTCCCAAAGAGAAATGTCATCCACTGCTGATTGTAGGTCTCTCCCAAAGAGAAATGTCATCCACTGCTGATTGTAGGTCTCTCCCAAAGAGAAATGTCATCCACTGCTGATTGTAGGTCTCTCCCAAAGAGAAATGTCATCCACTGCTGATTGTAGGTCTCTCCCAAAGAGAAATGTCATCCACTGCTGATTGTAGGTCTCTCCCAAAGAGAAATGTCATCCACTGCTGATTGTAGGTCTCTCCCAAAGAGAAATGTCATCCACTGCTGATTGTAGGTCTCTCCCAAAGAGAAATGTCATTCACTGCTGATTGTAGGTCTCTCCCAAAGAGAAATGTCATCCACTGCTGATTGTAGGTCTCTCCCAAAGAGAAATGTCATCCACTGCTGATTGTAGGTCTCTCCCAAAGAGAAATGTCATCCACTGCTGATTGTAGGTCTCTCCCAAAGAGAAATGTCATCCACTGCTGATTGTAGGTCTCTTCCAAAGAGAAATGTCATCCACTGCTGATTGTAGGTCTCTCCCAAAGCACGCCACAATGTAAACAAATAGTGTTTAAATATTCAATACCAGTCTTTTGTAAATAAATAGTGGTTTAATATGAGGTTGATCCGTATATTATGGTGTCTTCCCATTTGCGGTCGGAACAATTTTGTTCCTTTTGCGGTCAGTCAATATGATGCGCTTCACTTACGGTCACGAAATAAACTTTATAAATCGGCCATTCCAAATTGCGGATCAAATCATCAGGAAGATAAAAATAATGATCAAATAACCCTCCGTGCTAGTTTTATTTATTGCGTAGGTTGGGAAGTTTTTTCCTGCAGAAATAATAAGTCATTAAGATTATTATTTTATCATTATCACACCCCAGATACAATTTTTGGGTTCTTTTTGGTTCATTCAGTTTTCAACGCGTGTGTTGAATAGTCTATGACTGTGAAAACAAAGAAGTGTGTGATTTAAGTTTATTTTTCCAATTTACGATAATTATACCAACCCTCATGTATGGAAGTGAAGCTTGGAGCTGGCAAAAGAAGGATGAAAGCAGGATAAACGCCGTAGAAATGAGATCACTAAGAAGAATGTGCGGGAAAACGTTGTATGATAGAATACCGAACGATGAAATAAGAAAGAAATGTTAGACAGATGACTGCATCATGAATAAAATTAAAAAAGGATCCCTGAGATGGTTCGGACATATGGAACGAATGGATGAGAGTAGAATGGTTAAAAAGTTGTACACAAGCAGCGTGAGTGGGAAAAGAAGCCGAGGACGACCGAGGAAAACATGGCATGACCAAATTAATCAATTACTAAAAGGTGGCCACATTCGAAGTCGGAATAATCGACGTGCGTGCATGGTGCGATGTATGAATGTGGAGGAAGCCCGAGAGGTGTGCCAGGACAGGCCAGTGTGGGGATCAATCCTCTCTGCCTACCCCTCCGGGGAAATGGCGTGATGGTTAGTTAGTTAGTTAGATATAAATATGGAAAATGACCGCAAGTGCCACTTTTTCGTATTTTATCTGTATTTTACAGAATCCATCTTGTTAGACCAAAAACTAAATTAATTTAAATTCAATTCCAACTAACTTACGATCTGATTATTCTGAGACTGAACAAACTACGAGGATAACTAACTAAATAATGAAAACAAAAAAAAAATTTAACAAAATTTCTTTTTAACTATTTATTTTTTTAGTGTGCTTCCATTTGTGTTTAACGTCGACCGGTTTCGCAGCTTGCTGCCATCTTCTGGTACCTACATCAAATAAAGAAAATTTGCATCAATTTTGTTTTGTTTTTATTATTAAAAATGAAGTTCTACCAAGAAATTTCCATTAAATTTTTTTTAACTAACTAACTATCACGCCGTTTCCCCAAGGGGAAGGGGGGTAGGTAGAGAAGATGGACCGCCATACCGTTCTGTCCTGACATACCTCTTTTGATTCCTCCACATTCATACATCGCAACTGAACAAACTATATGTATTTCAAAACTTAGATATGTGTATTTTAAATCGTAGACAAATTTCAATTATTGTATAAAAATGTACGAAAGAAGTCTTCTCAATAATTATAAAAAATGTACAAAAGAAATCTTCTAAATAATTGTGTAAAAATTGTACGAAACAAATCTTCTAAATAATTGCATAAAAAATATACGAAAGAAATCTACTAAATGATTGTATAAAAATGTACGAAAGAAATCTTCTAAATAATTGTATAAAAAATGGACGAAAGAAATCTTCTCTAAAAGCATCTGTATATTTTTGTTAAGTTTTCTTTGTGAGCCTTTCTTATGCGTTCGAAGCCCATGTACGGTCTGACTATCTGTATCTTGGGAGCAATTTCGGATGCTTCTTCTTTGTATGATTTATATAGATACTTTTACGGTCTTTAAGGGAGAAATTCCCACCAAATACGAGGTAATGGGGTAGAAATTAAATTGATGAAAAGATAACCAATTCTGACCTAACAAAGTAAGGCCTGATTTACATTTCGATATTAGTACAAACTTTTTACAATTCGACTCTGATGAAACTCGAAAAAATCGTAATTTTTTCATCTTCTAAATAATATTTTCTTTTGGTCAAATAGAAAGTAAACTTCGTTTGGGTTTCATTGGAAAAAGGGAGGTTAGGTCCGTTAGGTTAGGGGATCTAGTAATAAAATTCGATTGACAGGGGTCAACGAAAAGGCGAGAGGTTCAGGATGGGAATACATACTCTGCATATAAAACAGAAGGTATCCCATGCATATATCGCGTATATTATCGCGCGATAGAGACACTTATTACATGCTATTTTTTTGTTGTCGCCTCCATCTTACCATAACTTGAACCTCACATATTAGGATGTTCCATACCTGATCACACTTCTTTCCAGCAATGGTACATCCTCATTTTCGTTGTGCTCTGGATACTTTTGCTCTTCACAGAGTCAATTAATTTAATTTATTTAAGTAGTAGAAATGAGATCTTTTAGACGAATGTGTAGCTTAGACGAATGTGAAAAGAAAACGGTTACTACCCCTGGCTGTACCCAACTGATTTCTTGCTTCAATGTAACACTTTGCTACAAACCAATCCTTAGGATTGAAACTAGGGAGATAGAGATACTGATTATATCGCAGGAATTGCACTAACAATCTTCTATACTAAAAGATTAACGGAATGATGGAGGAGAATCTATAATCGTATCTATATATATCTTCTTCGTTCGTACAAAGTAAATTATAGTAGAGTTTGGGCGGTTGAAAAGTGAACGGCAAAGTTTATATGCTTTTTTCATTGTCTATTTAAATAACCTTTCAAACTCAACCAAATTATTTATATTATTGTTATTTAAATTATGTTAATTTTTATTTGTTATTTTATTTTTTATGTACTTAGTATACAACACTAACGTTAAAAAAATACATTTCAGACATGTATCGAATAACCACTCCTACTTCAATGATACGTATTATAAAGATATATAGTTGCATTTCTTTTTATATATATTTAAACATGTATCTTTATAATATGCACCACTGAAGAAGGACTGGTTGTCCGAAACATGTCTGATATGTAATTTAATTTTTTTAATGTTATTGTTATATATACAAAGTATATAAAAAAGAAAAAGACAAATAAAACATCTACAACACAAAGTATGGCGAAAATAGAAGAAAAATATATTAATTTTAAATGTTTTTAATCGTATTCGAAAACTTATTCAATTTTATACACGAACAATCGCATAATCTAATCTAGATTAACTCGACAAATACTGAACCGATTGATATAATTTTGTTACTGTTTAAAACTAACTAACTAACTAACCATCATGCCGTCTCCCCGAAGGGATAAGCAGAAATAATGGACTGCCACAATTTTCTTTCCTGACATATTTCTCTCGCTTCCCCAACATTCATACATCGTGTCATGCACGTGCGTCGATTTCTCTGACTCCTCACGTGGCCGACATTCAATATTTGATTTATTTAATCGTGCCACGTTTTCCTCGACCTTTCTCTTTTTCTAGTTCCATTTACATCGTTAACATATAATTTTTTTAGCATTCTTTTTTCATTCATTCTTTCCATGTGTTCAAACCATCTTAATGATCCTTTCATTGTTTTGTTCATAACACCATCATTCGCACGCATTCACTGTTTATTAATATTATTACTTCGGCAATGGTTTAAAAAATAAATTTATTACGAACAAAGTTATAATTCACCTTTAAAATGCATATAAATGAATTCTTAGAGTGACAGATTTTTTGGATATGTAATGTATTTTATGTGGATATCTTGGATAAACAGTGTGGCGATCCATCCTCTACCTACAACTCCGAGAAAACGGTGTTATTTTTAGATAGTTAGTAATAAAATTATATTAAAAAAAATGATGTATGACTCGTTGTATGAATGTGGAGGAAGCTAGAGAGGTTTGCCAGGATAGAGTAGTAGTGTGGCGATCCATTCTCTCTGCCTACCCCTGCGGGGAAACGGCGTGATGATTTGTTTGTTAAAAATAAATGGTGTCCAAATTTAAATTAGATACTTAATTTTGTTTTTTGAATATCATGGTAAAAATTCATGTACTCGTATATGATGAAAACATTTTTTTTGTATAAAATATTTTTGAATTGAAGGCTGAAAATTACAAAGGTGCCAAGTGGTTTAAACACAAAGCAGATAAAATAAAAATAAAAACAGTTTTTTTCTCTCTCCATATTTCATGTACCACGGGTGGCATATTTAGGGTGACGTTTGAACTACACTTTATAATTTTTATGTTTTATGTTTATTATCATGTTTATAATTAAGTTGGTTTTTAATAAACACAGTTATGTTTAAGACCAATTGGCATCCAAAATTCGGTTTTGCATTTTTGTACACTTGGCACCTTTGTAATGTCCGGATATCATGCGCCCTTGAGGTGATTACATCACAAAAAAGGCGCTTTAAAAGTAAGCATATTATTATTATTACCAATATTATATTTAGTTAAAATCCACTAATGTTTATGTCTCCGACCGGTTTCAGCTGCCATCTTCTGGTGAATTTTGAAACAAAAAATATTTTTATTATCGCATCGAATTTGTTTAAACCATTCGTTCAAGTTTATTTCACCCCACCTGTACACGTACGCCTTTTCGGAAATAATGTTTTTGTTCGTCAACGTTCAGTCAGGTTGCTTTTCGTATGGATTATGTTCTTAGCACGAAAAACACACCCAGATCTACGAGTTCATAGGGTTTCTCATACATTTGAATCTTTTATAAATGTATATAAAAAGAAGTTTATCGCTATAAGCCGCTTTGTCGAATAGACTATTTTAAATCAAATTCTTAAATGATAAATGAGTGTACATCTATTGAGGACGGGATTCCGAATTAATATTATTTTGTTAAATCTTTCTTTACATCATTACAGCGCGAGCCAAATCGGTATATAAGGTATAGCTATTATATTGATTCTTATGACATGTGATAAATAGTTCGCTATTTATTGTCACGCGTATACACCAGATCAAAGACATCGTGACAAATACGAGTATACTGACATCGCTGTGACTGGGAACTTTGGTGTGGCAGTCTTAGCAAATGTCATGAAGGTCATTATTACATATTTGAATGGTTGAAGTAAATAGGCACAAAGTTAAAAAAACAACTAAATATGCAGGTTCGTTGTCATATAGAATTTAACTCCATAACTAGTTGTTTATTATTATATTGATTATTTTATACCATATATTTAATAATCTTTTATTTAAAATATTTAGAGCTAACTAACTATCACACCGTCTTCCCGAAAGGGTAGGTAGAAAGAATGGACAGTCACACTTTAATGCGGCACTCCATCCTTCTCCTTTCGCCCAGCGGGAGACACGGTGTGATGAAAAACAATTTAATAGATAACATACCAGGGGTGTTAGTTGAAGTTTGCCGGTTTTTTCAATAAAGAAAACGCTTAATTCTCAAGGGAATCTCAAATTTTTTTTATTCAAAATATTGACTATCGGATTTCATACATTTTGCCAATCTTTGAGGCAAATCATGGATACCATTCCAAAAAAAATAATTCTCTTTCGAGGCAAACCATTCGACGAGCCATTTTTCGACTTTTTCAAAATTGGCGAAGCGCTGCTCTGCGAGTGAGTGTCCCATCGATGCGAAAAGGTGATAGTCGGACGGGACAAGGTCTGGAGAGTACGGCGGGTACAATAATATTTCCCAATTCAATGCTTTGAGAGTGTTCTTCACCACTTTAGCTGTATGTATGGTTTTTCGATTTTCGATTTGTCTCTCGTTCATTTGGTGTGGTACCCATTTTCCATACTTTTGGATCTTTCCCATGGCTTTTCAACGTTGAAAAATTGCTTTTCGGGTTACATTAAGTGTTTGGGCCAATTGTTGTTGCGATTGGGTTGGGTCTTCATCCAATAACGCCTGCAATTCCTCGTCTTCGAACTTTTTCGTTGCACCAGGATGTTCATTGTCTGTTAAATCGAAATCTCCACTTTTAAATTGACGAAACCATGTCTCACATGTTTTAATCACTGGAGCATGTTCACCATAAGTTTCTACCAGCAACCGATGAGCTTCAACTGTTTTTTTCTTTTGATGAAATAAGAAAAGCAACGAATGCCGCAAATGCGATTTACTTGGAACAAAACTCGACATATTCACTGAGGTAAACAACCATGACACTATTATTTTGGCAGAATGTAACTTATGTATTTTTGAAGGTTAATGTCCATAGAAAAATACGACATAGATGCCAAATCATAGAAATGTATACATATCTCTAGCGACATCTATGAGTAAAACCGGCAAACTTCAACTAACACCCCTATGTATTTAAAAACATATTGAGTAATGCATTTGTTGCTAAAAATTCATTCTCACTTCAACTATTTTTTAGGAAGAAAAGATTACCTATTCAAACGTGCATACTAGTTTTATCACTATCCACAACCTATAAATTTAGATTATGTTTTTGTATTATTTTAATTTTAATTTGTAAGACCCTGAATGCTGTTTCAGTAGTATTAAAATTTTTAGAGTATATAGAAATATATCAATATATAAAAAAACAGAACACGGAATAGCAAATAAAAGTATTAGAATATAGTATAATGTTCAGAATAGAAGGAAAATGAAGAAATATATCGAAAGAAGGGTTGGAAAGGGTAAAAAGGCATCACTGTAAATAGAAATATATCGACTGAAGCAAATATGGCAGTGCATAATGGAGTTCTAGTGTAGGTACAATCGACGAGTGTGTGTATCACGTTGTGTGAATGAAGAAGAGTCGCAAGAGTTATGTCAGGATAGAGCATTATGCCGTGTGTTAGTTATTTAGTTGATCGGATGGCTGACTAGTCAGACTTAGTCTGTCGATGCCAGCGAGCTTGGCAAAACTGGTCGCTGTCGAAATAAAGACAAAGTTATTAAAACAACTGAGTTTTATTTTATTATTATGTAAGAAAATATTCATTGTTTTGTTTTGTCTATCGTTTGTTTTGCATTTTATTTTAATATATTTTTATTTTTATTATTACATAAGCGTGAATGGTGAAAATTTGGAGCAAGTAGATGAGTTCGTGTATTTAGGTAGTATGTTTAAAATATATAGGCGAGTGGAGAGGGATATCGAAAGAAGGGTTGGGGCAGGCAACAAAGTGAATGGTGCACTGAAAATTGTCATCGCAAACAAAAACCTTTCCAAAAAAGCTAGAATGGCAGTGCACAATTGTATTCTTCTACCGACCCTTATGTATGGTAGCGAAGCATAGAACTGGCAAAAGAGGGATGAAAGTAGAAGAAATGCAGCAGAAATGAGATCTCTTAGACGAATGTGTGAATATTCTGTGTATGATAGAGTGTCGAATGAAAATATAAGAAGTGAATGCGGTGCAAATAATGGTGTAATGAACAAAATAATGAAAGGATCATTAAGATGGTTAGGACATATGGAAAGAATAAATAAAGAAAGAATGGAATAAAAATTATATGTTCACGATGTAAATGGAACCAGAAATAGAGGAAGACCGAGGAAACGTGGCACGATAAAAAAATCAAAAATTGAATGTTGGCCATGTGAGGAGTCAAGAGAAATCGACGCGCGTGTATGACACGATGTATGAATGTTGAAGAATCGAGAGAAATATGTCTGGAAAGAAAAGTGTGGCAGGCCATTCTTTCTACCTACCTCTTCGGGGAGACGGCGTGATGGTTATTTAGTTTTTTTTTTAGTTTTATTTGAATCGCATAACATTAGAACGAATATTCTTATTCCAATCGTTAAAGAAATATCTTTTTATTTAAATTATTATTATAATGATGATTTGTATTTTAAGTGCGCCGTTTTGTAAAATCAATTACTCCAAGGGCGCACTAGGAAATGACTGACCGAACAGTGCAGTCTTCAGAAGTTTCTTAAATTTAACGTCTCTATCCTCATACTTAATACTAACATGGAGGCTATTCCACGCCAACGGACCCGCAACGCTGAAAGCACGATCATAGAAACATGTTTGTTGTTTACACTTGTTTCTACTGATCGGAGTGAACGTTGCCTTTCCGTTGGCATGGGTGTCACGCAGAGGTCCGATATATACGCTGGCGCTCTCTGGTGTCGATAAATATATAAATATTATATTTCATGATTGTATTCTGCAATATACTAGCGAGAACGGTTGAAACATTTATATTGGAAGCTCAAACATATCCACAAAACAAAGAAAGAAAAATGAATTGTAATTTTTTTGTTTCGAAGTGCTTTTCATCGACGGTTGAAATATCCGGCGCGCTCGACAAGTGGCGACTCCACAAATGTGACGTCATTGAAAACTCCCACCATCAGATAAATACATATGAGTGACGTCACTTACTGTCAGCAACATGTAAATGCACTACTAACTGTGACGCTTTGAGAGCCATCCTGAATTGCAAATGTTGGCGACTATTTTGGCAGGTAGGAAATAAATATGCATGCATATCCAAGATGTATGACGCGTGTGAATGAAGTATATTTCCAAAATATACGGAAGGAAATTTGTACGAGAATATACTCGTATAATTTTATATATTATTTTAATGTTGTACCGGTCTCTTCAAACTTTTTGACCCATTTTCGAATGAGAGTTAGTCCAACCTGCCTTTGGTGATGCCAGTA
Organism: Lepidostoma basale; assembly: GCA_022606425.2. Lineage (NCBI taxonomy): Eukaryota > Metazoa > Arthropoda > Insecta > Trichoptera > Lepidostomatidae > Lepidostoma > Lepidostoma basale. The sequence continues at coordinate 292,920 of JAHDVF020000524.1, read as the reverse complement.
GGAAGAGCGATTCGGACGCTGAATCTAATCATCTCGGATTTGGACATTTTCAGTGTCAGTGAGGCAGTATTCATAAAAGAAATATTACAAATTCTGGAAAGAGTACTGCCTCACTGACGTCGATATATTTGGATTCCTTCTGATATGTGTGATTTTTTGGTCTCATGTTGTTTTGTTTTATTTTATCTTTGTAATACCGTTTTGTGTCCAAATGAGTCGCCTAAATGTTTTATCGTTGGTAATGTTTCATTTGTGAATAAAGTATAAATAAATAAATAAATAAATTTAACGGCCGTTCACAATGGAGTTTTGGTCCCATCCCTAATGTATGGAAGCGAAGCATTGAACTAGAAGAAGAAGGATAAAAGAAGAATAAATGCCGTAGAGATGAGGTCCCTAAGACGTATGTGTGATAGAACTATATACGACAGAATCTCAAATGCTGATATAACAATGGAATGTAGAGCGGAAGAAGGTATTATGAAAGGATCGCTGGGATGGTTCGCACATATGGAACGCATGGATGGAGAAATAATGGTAAAGAAAGTATAATTTAATGATGTAAATGGATTACGGAGTCGAGGCAGACCGAGGAAAACATGGCATGACCAAATTAATCAAATTTTATAGGCTGGTCATGTTAGAAGTCGGAGGAATTGACGTGCGTGTATGACTCGTTGTATGAATGTGGAGGAAGCTAGAGTCAGTGTCAACACGGATGCATCGGTGTTGCAAGTGAGAAATTGGAGAATGGGGGCATCAAACAGACAAGGAGGAAGCTCCTGGATTCAGCCAAGGCCCACCCAGGGCTGTCGAGCTTAGGATGATGATGGATGATGATGGAGGAAGCTAGAGAGGTCTGCCAGGATAGAGTATTGTGGCGGTCTATTCTCTTTGCCTACTCCTGCGGTGAAATGGCGTGATGTTTTGTTTGTTTGTCATTTAAGTGTCGAAAACTTCGAAAATTGCAGAATACACAATACAGTCGCAGAATCACCGTTTTTGTAAAACTTTCGCACACACAACTTGCGGTCCGCTCCCGAGAAACGCTCTATAGCGACTGAATTCCCAAGAGCCAGGCTACCGATTGACACCCCCCACGTTTCTCGGATTTGTTGCGTTTACGCAGTAAGAAAAACAAACATTAACATTCTTTTGAGACATCCTGTCGATATAGAGTTGTAGAATATATTAAAAAGGATATAAAAATATAATTAAACTTTATATTTTTAGGTGGTTGTATTGAGTGCCTACAATGGAGTAATCTCATAAAATAAAACAATATAATTGGCAAAGTTATTTCATTAAATACACTTTGTATTCTGCGCTAATAATGTTTGCGAACTAACCGTCAGTACATTATTTTTAAGTACCTTTGTAATTCTACTATAATACCAATGTAACATCGCCGTTCATATTTGTTTTTTTTTAATAGTTTTTTAAACCCAGAACAATCTTATAAAGTGCCGTTGAGAGGAGTTGCATATGAAAAGGGCACTTTACAAAATAACCTAATTAATATTGTTCTTTCTTCTGATTTTGAAAATTTGGTTTGGTTCATGTGGTGCTCCTCTAAATTTGGAGATATTTCGCGTATAAGTGAATTGTTTTGGTCAATTTAACTGTTCCCGCACTTTATAATAGTTAATTGTGATACGTAATACATTTGTACTGTTTTGCTGTTAAAATTATATTAGTTTTATCGTTTTTATAAAGAATTTTGACAGGTGTAAAAATAAATTTTTCATTTGTTCCAATGACAATTTGAATAATTTCTTCAATATTATTTTAAAGTTTTTGCTGTTTAAGTGCCTAATTACAGCTAATTTAAAAAACGGTGGATATGTGTAACACAAATTAAATAGACAATATGTGCACCATCTAAAAAGAACATTTTGTGTTAAATTATTTTTATTTTGTTATTTCATTTTATATCATTGCATTTTATATTATTTGTTTTAGATTTATTTTGTGGGTGTTAGACAATCGAAGTGTGCGCGAGAGATGCCTATTGGTGGCGATGAGGTTCGCAACCCATCACACCGCGTCTCCCGCGGAGCGAAAAGAGAAGGATGGAGTGCCGCATCAGTAAAAGTGTGACAGTCCATTCTTTCTGCCTACCCTTTCGGGGAGACGGCGTGATAGTTAGTTAGTTAGTTAGTTATATTAATATTCTGATGTGCCTGTGATGATATAAGGGACCATTAAATTTATATATGACCAACTCTGCTTTAATTCAATTTATTTTTCTAGTAAACAATATATTTTATAACTGTTAATGAAAAAAACTTTGTTTTTGTATCACAATTGTATTTTATTTTACGACAGCTGTTTCATCAACCAATGTTGACATTTCGTGATTTTTCGAATCTTTATGTGTATTTAATATATTTAAGTACCTTACTCAATTTCAGCAAGAACTTCAAAATTATATCAAAGAAATTATTCGAATTGACATAGGAACAAATACACATAAAGATTAAAAAAATCACGAAAATTTGACATTTGATATATTATTATAACAAATGATGATGTCAACATAGGTTAATGAAACAGCTGTCATAAAATAAAATAAAATACAATTGAGATACAAAAACAAAGTTTTTTCATTAACAGTTATGAAATGTTAAAGTATCATAAATGTTTCGGCCAAAACAATGGACTATTTAAAAATATATATTTTAAGGACATTTGATACCAATAAAAAAACTGTCAATCCCATTAAAAAATATAAATCTTTTCTTAACGTTGATTTTTAAAAATAATAAAAACCGTTCTTTGAAAAAACGTTCTGTTTTAATGGAATGATAACAAGGACCAAATGAGTTGAAATTTCGATTAGACGCCCAAAGGAAGGACAATGTCCTTTGTATCGTAAAACGAGACTTGTAATTTGATTCTTCCGTTACTTGATTGCTTTGTTGTATTAATAAAGCAGAGCCCAGAAAACAAACGCGGCATTGATTCTAGAGCTAGCTTCAAAATATCAAAAAGAAACAATGAATCAAATTTCGAACGATTTCGGCAAAATTGTGACATTTAACCTTCTCTTGTCGGTGCTAGGAAGCGAGAACACACTACTTTAATACCTTTAATATTTATTGTTTCTTGAACAACGATGAAAAGCTCCATATTAAATAGTTAATATAAATAATTAATACGAATGAAAACGTCAGTTTTCTAGAAGTGTTATTATATTTTATGGGAATGGCATGTTTCGTCCTTCTAAGGCATTGTCAAATGTGACGAAACTTCAACTCGTTTCATTTTATATACACTAGTAAATGTAGCAGAATATATTGGGTGTATAACTTTGCTTTCGCCGTTTTGCAATAGATGGCAGTAGCGGTAAGTGGTAGTTAGAATAAATAGATCATAGATGTCATACAATAAGCTTAAGTATTTGCAAACATAACGCCATCGAAATATTAGTCGATTTGTGTCTGCATCATAAAGTTATTCCCGATTAAACATGTCAGCTTACGAGCCAAATTCTCGTCATTTGCGGGAGGTTTTAATTTGATTCTTTAATATGAAGAAATCTGCGGTCTAGCTGACCAGCACTTCCCGTCTTATGAAGATGTAAAAATTTGGGTCGATTCGTGGATCGCTTCAAAAGATGACCAGTTTTTTCAACGCGGGATTCGTATGCTGCCCGAAAGATAAAGATAAATGTATAACAGTTTTTTACGATAAAGCCTCGAATTTCGGGAAAAACGGCGGACGCAAAGTTATACACCTAATAGTAACTAACGAAAATTGATGTGACTTTATACATTTTTAACGAATAATTATTTGGGTAGGTCCAGAAATATTGGAAACATTTCTTGGAACTCGTAGGGAAATTTTATGACAATGATTACATAGTTAGGGGATACTAAATGATATTATATAAATCAAAAATAAGGTATTTGAGGTAGGATAAAATAAAGTGTTTCTAAGAAAAAACATCTTTTTACAAATTGTTTACAAATGACTTTACATATTTCTAGGTGATTCATGATTCTAAGTATTAAATATAGAATAAAATCACCATCCTGTTTTCATATTTTACGTAACTCAATTGATGTATTGTTCTCAATTTACTAGTGTATATAAACTGCAACGAGTTGATGTTTCGTCACATTTGATAATGCCTAAGAAGGGCGAAACATGTCATTCATATTAATTATTAAATATGGAGTTTTATATCATTGTTCAAGAAACAATAAATAAGTTAATATAAATGAAAACGTTTGTCTTCTAGGAGTTTTATTAAGTTTTTCATGGAATGAAATGTTTTGCCCTTCTAAGGCTTGATAAAATTTCATTTTATAATGCCTTTGAAAGGTGAAACATGTCATTCCATATTTTTTTAAATAAAACTCGTAGAAGACTTATATTAACCTTTAATATCTTTATAAATATATTAAAAACTTACATAAGAGCACAGAATTTTCTTTATACTTTTGTAAAAGACTAGCGTATGATTTTTCACACGTGGTAAGCATTTAGTTGGATAGTTTTTTTAAGTTGTTATTTTATATTCTTGTTAGGCATTATCAAATGTTAACAATTATTGTTACCTAAGAATGGCCAGCTTATTCTCATAAAACATAATTAAACTTCTAGAATGGTATTCTTGTACCAACCCTTATGTATGGAAGCGAAGCGTGGAACTGGCAATGAAAGTAGAATAAATACAAAAGAAATGAGATCTCTCAGTCGAATGTGTAAATAACTGTATGTCGAACGAAAATATAAGAAGTGAATGCGGTGCGAATGAAAGTGTTATGAAGAAAATAATGAAAAGAACACTAAGACGGTTTGAATGGCGGCCACGTGAGAAGTAGGAGAAATAGATGTGCGTGCATGACAGGAATATATGAATTAAAATTTGTCAGAAAAAAATATGGCTATTGAGCAATCGAGAGAAGTATACCAGAAAACCGACGGCGTGGAACAAGCTGCCCTACAATATCCGCAATCAAGACGACGAAGGAGTGTTCAGAAGCTCTCTTAAAACTTTTCTTCTTAAGTGAAGCTTTCCGGACGTTGATCGCCCTTGAAGTGAATCTCTCACAAAAATGGCGCTATACAAATCATCATCATCATCATTAGTAACTTCTAGAAAACAGACGTTTTCATTCGTATTAATGAATATGTTGTCATTTATTTGGTTTAATAAACATTTTAACATTGTTGATCGAGTGAAATGTTATCGCTTCTGCAATAGGCCATTTAAGAGGGGACATGTTTTCATTTTAGATTGTTGAATTAATCTGATTCGTGGTATGTGGAGAGAGAATTTTTCATCACGCTTATACGAGTCGAATTCCGGAACAGTTTTATCAAACGGCGCTCATCATCCATCATAAAAGTGCTCTAAAAATATGTGCAGAGTGTCTGATGAAGCAACTGGCTCCGAGATGATCGCCGTGCATATTCGGGGCACGTTTCTCCATACCGTGGATAGGTCACGTCCCGACGATCAGAACTTGTACTGTTATAGCCTTATGTGAACTTACATTAAATTTAACAAAGTTTTTGCCCTTTCGGCGTCTGACGACTTGAGTTTAATTTCATTTTATTACTGTGCGAATTCCCCGAATATCTGCATTCCAATTGCCACTTTTTGGTTCGTTTTTGTATCGAATGGGTTTAACTGCGTCATTGTGATACGTGTAAAATAACCATTCATTCTTCTTCTTCTTCTTCAAGTGCCCTGTCGGGTCCCCCCAATGTTGGTAATCACCTCGGCGAACCAGTCCATTCATTCTAATGTTGACTTTAATAAACTTACGATTTGGATCATTCACTAACTAACTTAGTAACTAATTAACTTACCATCGCGCTGTTTCTCCGGAGGAGTAGACAGAGAGGATATATCGCCATACTGCTATGTCCTGACATACTTTTCCAGCTTCCTCTACAAACATGCACGCTCGTCGATTTTTCCGACTTTACATTTGGCCGCCGTCAGCGAAGCATGGAACTGGAAGAAGAAGGATGAGAGTAAAATATATGCAGTAGAGTTGAGATCACTTAAACGTATACTTAAACGATAGCCCTAAGTTGAGGCAATCTACGCCTTGATCAGCAAACACCTCGGCTATAGGCAGATTAGTTGAGCCAAAGCGCCACCCCCGGACATATTTCGGAGATCGGGTTTTCGCAGTGGCAAGTCCTTCCGCCTGGAATATGCTTCCGCACGCCTCAGATGCATTGACAGTTCGGCTGATTTTAAATCTCACCTAAAAACCTTAATTTTCAAAACATCGCATAAAATATAAACAATGGTTATCTGATTGCTGGTGTCACATGCAGCTCTCATGACTAAAAACATTGTGAAAGCGCCCTTGAGGTGAGCTATTTACGAAAACGGCGATATACAAATTAGCCTAATAATTATTATTATAATTAGATGTGTGATAAAACTGAATTTAATGAATGACATGTTTCGCCCTTCTAAGGCTTCATCAAATGTTTGATAATGCCTTAGAAGGGCGAAACATGTCATTCCATAAAAAAAAACATAATGAAAGTCCTAGAAGATAGAAGTTTTCATTTATATTAATTATTTAATATGGAGTTTTACATCATTGTTCAAGAAAAAATAAATTGTACCAAATTGTTTCGATTCAGTAGATTTATAGATTGGCCTAATCATTATGCTTAGCTAGTCCAATCCATTTGAAAACCAATAAACTTTTCTTTTTGTATTTCTTTTTTCCTATTCTTTTCTTTTCTCTCTGTCCACTTTCAATTAGTAGGATTTATAAACAGAACAATAATGAATGGTGTCTGAATTCACACTCGTATCAAGTGGCTTACAGAGACTCAATTCTATACAGTATTGTTAGAACAAGTCGTGTTAAAACGTGTGTTTGAAACAAAACCAATTCTCCTAAGAAGTCATAAGAAGATGTTTTATAGCTTTTATATCCTGCGACACGTTTAAATGATAAATACGTATAAAAAGCTGAATATCCTAATAAAATCATTATCAGAACGAAATATAAACAAAGTGCTTGACAATATCAAAAGACCCTCTCAGATGTAAGCTGATCATCGATAACACACCTATTGAGCAAGTCATGCGATTCACTTTCAAAGGCATAGAGATCGGTTGCTACAGTGGCTTATATGACGAGGTGCGAGCACAAACCAACAAAGCAACAGCCTTGGCTGGCTACTTTCGCGACCCCATATGGAGGAACAAACACATGCCAAATGAAAGTAAAGTCAAGATATACAAGGCATGCGTTCGCCCTATCATGACGTCTGAAATAGAGGTCAGGGCCGATACCAATAGAACTAAGAACCTTCTTAGAGTAGCAGAAATGCGAACCCTACGCTCCATCGCATTCAAATCCCTCAGAGATCGGATCAGAAATGAAACGATAAGGTCTGTCTATGGTGTTGAGGACACAGTAAGATGGGGAAGAAGCAGAAGGCACTTTTGGAGAGACCACGTGGACCGTATGGAGAATACAAGAAATACAAAAATTGTTAAAGATGAAAACCCAAGCAGCAAGAGATTACCAGAAAGGTCGCCGAACAGATGGAGAGATGGCTGGACATCATCATCCTAGGACAGCCCACCGTCCCAAACAGGCCATACGACCTAAACTAAGAGGAAGAAGAAGAAGAAGAAGAAGAAGAAGAAGAAGAAGAATTATTATCATTATCAGTCAATATCCGTCTACTTCTGAACGTAGGCCTCTTCCATCTGCTTCTATGTCAGTCGATCCTGGGCAACACGTATCCAAATCGTTTTGACGGTCTCTTTAATGTCGTCTCTCCATCGAAGTTGGACACGTTCTGGGTTTCAGGGCGCAGTTCTAGGACACTAGCAAAAGAGGAGTTTTGTCCATGTCAGAGCTACGAGCGACATGGCCTGCCCAGCACCATTTTAGCACTGCCACTCTTCGGGTGATATCTGATACTTCAGTTCTGGCTCTAATAGTGGTGTTTTTCACCCTGTCCGCTATACTGATTCTTAATATTGCTCTTTGGACAATTCTAAATTTATTTGCGCTTTTCTTAGACAATGTTATAGTTTCAAGCCCATAAGATAACACCGGTAGTACGCAGCAGTAAATACATTCCTATTAAGGTTAATGGGGTTCGTGAGTTTTTAACACATGGTCTAATTTACAGAAAGCAGCCCAACCCAAACCAGTTCTTCGGTGCATTTCCAAGGTTTGATTTTCTTTACTCAGTACTCTTTTACTACAAAATATCGTAATTTAATTGATCTTTGATAAACTTAAAGCGTTAACACTGTGGAATTACATAACGATGAATTTGTTTTAATGAATTACAACACTGTTTTTTCACATTTGTTTTTATCTGTCTCTCACAGTTAGTATCGCTCTCCCGATTATGAAGGTATATTATATGTATAGTATACTCAGTACAGAAAGTAAGTGTACTGAGGTTCTCACGACCGGATGGATTTTATTTTCGACATGTTGGCTACACTTCCGTGTAGCTTGACCCTTCTCCTCTGCAACGAGACTGGTTCAAGGTCAGTAAGTTGAGAAGTGTCGACGCGACAACACGTTTCGTGAAAAATGCCAAACCAATCTCCCGCCAAGTGCGAAATACGCGGCGGTATAATAAATTATTTAAAATAATCGTTTTGATGGTATTCCTTTGTGTAAATGACTAAGTTTATCGATTCTCATTTGCCGAGGCGCCAGGCGTTATATATTATATTATAAAATACCATACACGGAGGCGATTCCTTTACCCCCAAATTTACAATTATGAGAAACAACAAGGATACATATTTTTTAACCTTATACTCGTATACTAGCTTCGAATATATCGAGATAGATAAAGTTGATACATGGAAAAACCAGTGCTATAATAAATAATATTTTTTTTGTAAGGGTGATTTGACATTTCAGTTTAGATTATATGAAATGTATTTGTTCAAACGCCGTTCACTCCCGCCTAGATCTGTCTTAGAGAAGGATATGCCTGTTTATATGCTCATTAGAAGGAGCAAACAGCATAGGCGTAAACAGGGAAGTCTCGTGTTACTGGGACCTTGATTTAATACAAGTAAATAAACTTAATGGGTACATAGGATGTGAGTACGCAATTTCTACGCACATTCGAAGCAATAGGATCATACCAATTGTTTTAACCAAAATAAAATATAATAAAATTTAAGTATGCAACTCGACATCACAGTATGTGCGAATTATTTATTGTGACGAAACATCAAATCAAATCAGTTTATTTACTCAAAAGACATTACTAACAGCAAAAATGTTTAAGGCATCTACGGAGTACAGGTAAAATAAAATATACATTCAACATAATATCAGGAACGCATTAGAGATGGTTCGACATTAGGAAGACAAGATGGTTTCTAAAGTGGAGAGTATTTGTCCCCTGAACGTACTTTCACTAATATGAAAGACGTCGATCTTTGAGGAGACCGTGTTCAGCAGACTAATTGTTCTTCCCGCCGGTGTCACCAGAGGCAGATTGGTTCTGGCGGCCGGTAGGTAAAACAATCTGTCCTGTCGCTGTCGGAGATATCTATCGGGCTCAAAAAGACCAACAGCCTCCAGCAAGGCCGAGATCTCGAAATGATTAATCCTGATTAATAAAAAAAGGGTTATTAGATGCCCATCTCTTCTAAGCTGTAGAGAATTGGTTCCGAGCATTCCCAAAACAAATGCCGTGGAATAGAGAAACGGATAACTACCATACTTCCTTATGTAGATATACCTCAGAATTTTTTTCTGAACCCTCTCTAGCATACCCTCTCTAGGGTAATGATACCGTTTATTGGATTCATTTGGTCATGCCATGTTTTTCTCAGTCTACTTCGACTCCGCACTCCATTTACATCATGAACGTATACTTTTTTAACCATTCTTTCTCCATCCATGCGCTCCATATGTCCGAACCAACGCAGCGATCCTTTCACAATTTGATAAAAGCCTTATTATATACGGAAGTAAAGTATGAATCTGTCAGAAGATAGATGAGAACTGAATTAATGCGGTAGAAATAAGATTCTTCAAAATAATTTATGATTAAACGATATATGATAGAATTTTAAATACAAATAAGGAAGGAATTTAGAGTGGAACAAAGTATTATAAATAACACGATGCATGGATAAAGAAAGAATGGTTAAGAAAGTATAAGTTAACGATGTGAATGGAGTACGGAGTCGAGAAAGACTGAGAAAAACATGGCATGAGCAAGTTGATCAAATTTACAGGTCGGCCATGTTAGAAGTGGGAAGAATCGACGTGCGTGTATCAGTAAATTTACTGCTGTATAAATTTAGAGAAATCTAAAGAGGTGTGACAGGATAGTATATTGTGGCGTCCATTCTCTCTGCATTTTCTTTAAGTTAAAGGTTTTCTTTGTACTTACTTAGATCTCAATTATAGATATAAATGTATTTTGATTGATAAAATCCTATAATATTTGGAAGTCTTTCGTTCGCAGAAGTCTTCTACCGAATTAGTTGTTTTGAATCAATAGATTACGTGATTAAATTACTAAACTCCCAGTAATCCCTACCTGTATGAGGGTAATACCTAGCAGATTACTTCAGCTCTAGGAACTGAATGAATTCTTTTCCATAAATGTCCCCAGTACAATTTTGCTATTGGTTTTTTTCATACATCCTGTATAATATGGATAAAAAAATCTCCAAATGCACAACACAAATCTATATAAATATAAAAATTGAGTTTTATTTCTTCTCTCCTTTGAACTAAATGGATATCTATGGAAATATTTGAAGGTTTGCCATTTCGAACCAAAACCTTGGTTCACCGAGGAAGGGAAAACGTTTGCTTAAGAGATTACTTTTAGAAAAAATATTTTTAGAACAGAAAATATTGTATACTCACAATTATTGTGAAATTTATTATATTATAAACGTGAATTGTAATAATATAAATTTAACAAGATGGGCCATAGCAACGTGTGGCCGGGTACATCTTGTATATTATATTTTCTTTTATTTACGTATGAAAGTAAATCTCGGAATTGGCAGAAGTGCTCTAGAAATGAGATCATTCAGAGAAATGTGCGAAAAACAATGTATGAAAGAATAGCCAATAAAGAAGTTAAATTGGAATGTAAGGCGGATGAATGCGTCCTAAATCAAATTAAAAAAAGGTCACTAAGATGGTTTGTACATATGGAACGAATGTATGAGGGAAGAATGGTTAAAAATATATATATTAGTTGTGTGAATGAAAGAAAGAAGAAGATGGCCAAATAAAATATTGTATGATCAAAGTACTGAAAGGCGGCCATGTTCGAAGTAGGAAAAATCGACGAGCGTGCATGTTACAATGTATGAATGTGGAGGAAGTTTGATTGGAAGGTATGTCAGGACAGGACGGTATGGCGGTCTATCCATTTTGCCTACCCTTCCGGGGAAACGGCGTGATGATTAGTTAGTTAGTTATGTTGGTCAACACAATTTTAGTATAAAAATCAAGTTTGAATCAATAATGACCGAATATTGTGTAAGTCTCTATTTTTAAGTCTAAACATGTCATTTCCATAAATTATAATAAACGTTTTTATATGTATTAATTATACATTTGTTAGTTTTTGCATAAAAAGTAAAAATTTTATATCTTAAATTTCTTATACTGGTTCTGATTTTGAATATTTGGTTTGGTTCATGTGGTTCTCCCATAAATTTGGAGAAATTTCGTGTATAAGCGAATTGTTTTGGTCAATTTGATTGTTGCCGTACTTTATAATAGTCAATTGTGACACGTAATACGTTTGTACTATTTTGATGTTAAATTATACAAGTTTTTAGTTAATATAAATAATTTTGAAAGGTGTAAAAATGAAATTTTTATTTGTTACAATGACAATTTGAATAATTTCTTCAATATTATTTTAAAGTTCTAACTGGTGTTGGTTTGTTTGTGCTTAGTTACAGCTTATTTAAAAAAAAGCAGTGGATACGTGGAACATAAATTAAATAGACAATATGTGCACCATCTAAAAAGAAAACTATGCGTTAAATTATTTTTATTTTGTTATTATATTTTATTTTATATCATTGTATTTTATAATATTTGTTTTAGATTTATTTTGTGGATGTTGGACGATAGAAGTGAGCGCGGGAGATTCCTATTGGTAGCGATGATGTTCGCAACCCATCACACTGCGTCTACCGCGGGGCGAAAAACGAAGGTTGGAGTGCCGCATCGGTTAAAGTGTGACAGTCCATTCTTTCTCCCTACACTTTCGGGGAGACGGCGTGATGTTTAAATTTCTTGTCATAATTAATTATTGTGAGACTACTAGGAAGGTCGCCGAAGAGATGAAGGGATGGCTGGTAGTCATCATCATAGGACAATCAACTGTCGCAACTAGGCCATACGACTTAAACCAAAAGGATGGAGAATAAGAATTTTTTACAAAAAATCGATCTACCCCTAGAAATTTGTTCAGTAATTGACATAATTTGTGCTTCTCTCCGATTGATTCTTGCATACTTTTTTGTTACAAGCGCTCGCCGTCTTTAGGGAAAGTTTAAAGGAAAAACTTGTTTAAAGGAAATAGAAGTTGTCGCGCTAACAAGTCAAATTAATGCAGATTCAGTTTCAAGTTAAGTAATTTTATATATTATAAGTTGGATCGGCGAGAGAAGTTGTTTCGTCAAAAGGCTTTTCGCGAGTTGGTTTTAATTTTAAACGCTCTGCTTTCTTCAAAGTTTTCGCATTGTTAAAAGAGCTTTCGAAGCGCTTTATGCAGCTTTTGTAATATGTGTATTGATTCATTTATTAATTTTTTTGTTTTATGTTTAAAAATAATTAAATAAAACTTGTTTTATTAAGTTGTCATCGCAAACAAAAACCTATCCAAAAAGCTAAAATGGCAGTGCACAATGGTGTTCTTGTACCGACCCGTATGGAAGCGAAGCGTGTAAATGGCAAGAGAAGGATGTTAGTAGAATAAATGCAGTAGAAATTAGATCTATTCGACGAATGTGTAAATAAAATACAGGTATGTTAAAGATGTAAATGGAACTAGAAAAAGAAGAAGACCAAGGAAAACGTGGCACAATCAAATAAATCAAATATTGAATTTCGGCCACATGAGGAGTCAGAGAAATCGACGCGCGTGCATGACACGATGTATGAATGTTGAGGAAGTGAAATATAAGCGAGAAATATGTCAGGAAAGAAAAGTGTGATAGTCCATTATCCCTGCCTACCCCTTCGGGGAGACGGCGTGATGGTTAGTTAGTGAGTTGTTATTAATAACTACTTTCACTTTTTGTCTTTGTTTCGACAGCGACCGGCTTCGCCAGGGTAGCTAACATCGACTGACGGGGTATAATATAACATATAACTTTTGGAAAACATACGTTTGAATTCTTCTTTTTCTTCTGGTTGCAGATCTTGCGATCTGTTTATGCAGGATATCAACTTTCTTTCGGTGATGAAGACGACCAGCCTTCTCTCCATCTCTTTGGTGGTCGTTCTGGTGGTCGACGGCTCTCTGGAATCTCGTGCATTACGATCTTATAAATTCTTGCTGGGTCCATTTTCTCCATGTGGTCCCTCCAGAATTGTTATTCTGCCTACTCCATCTCACTATGTATTTAATTTTGCAGGATTTGCGAATTTCTTCATTGGGTATCCTATCTCTAAGGATTCTCCCTACAATAGGTCGCAATGTTCTTATTTCTGCTACTCTTAAGAGAAGTTTGGTTCTGACAGTGTCTGATCTTGCTTTGATTCCGTAAGTCATTATGGGCCTGATGCATGTTTCATAAATTCTAACTTTGTATTCCACTAGCATATGCTTATTGTCCCATACAGTGCCCCTTAGGCATCCGGAGATAACTGCCGCTTTATCAGCCTGTTTTTTTTATTTCACTATATAGAACGTTTACGATCGATATTTAATATGGAATTTTACATCATTGTTTAAGAAACAAAACATTAAATTTAGGTATGGAAAATTATAAATAATTGTGATACAACATAAATTTCTAAAAATTATGATCCACACAAATGTGTTTTGCTTATTAATTTTATTTAAATATTTTTCTATTGTTCGCGATATTTTTATACGAAAAGGAAATGTTTTATTGAATATGTCTGACAATAGGTTAGACAGCTGATCGGATTTGGATTTCTCCCATCTTTCAATTTGTGACGTCATCCATTTGAAATCGTTTGATCCCCTAAGCCACCATGAGTGATATATTAAGATTCCCTGGGGGAAGAGACTTGTCAGGAATGATGTGGCCACCTACACGTGGCCGGGAGGGAACACGTGTAAAATTATCATTTTTAAACATCCTTAAACTTATTGAAAGTGAATGAATGCAGTAGAAATAAGATCTCTTAGACGATTGTGTATTATATCTGTATATGACTGTGCTTTTCGGAACTTATCAGAAGATTCGTAAGGGAGAGTGAGCTGGTGGGCTCGAAGATTAACAGATCAAAGACAAAGATAATGATGATAAGCAGAGCTAACCATTTCACAAACACGGGCGGTCTCTCGGATTTGGAAGTTGTGAATGAATTTGTCTACCTTGGATCGCTGATAACTGACCAGGGGGGATGCAAAAGGGAGATTCAACGCAGAACCCAAATGACTAAAATTGCCATGACAAAGCTCACCAAGATATGGCAATACAAAAATATGACCAAGATGTGACTGGTTCAAACCTTTGTTTTCTCCATATTCCTTTATGGTGTCGAGACTTGGACTATGCGAACATCAAACAGGTGCGAAATTGATGCATTCGAGATGTGGTGCTGGCGACGAATGCTGCGTATACCCTGGACGGCAAGAAGAACAAACCAGTCAATCATTGACAAGCTGGGTATCAAGGCAAAACTCTCGCTGAGTGTGTACTGTGTGCTCTCAGAGGGTGCTTAAATATTTTGGACACATAGCCCGGAGAGATCAGGACAACTTTGAAAAGCTGGAGGGAAGGCGACCACAAAGACGACCACCGAACTTCTGGTCCGATCAAATCAGCGATCTGACTGGTGTCTCATTAGCTGCAGCCTAGAGACTGGCGGGTGACAGGAGCGCAGGGCGTGCCATGGTCAATAGTATACAGGATAGACACGAACCTCAATCATGAGGAATACGAATGAGAAGAAGAAGATATTACAGAGTGTCTAATGCAAATCCAAGAAGTAAATTCAGTGAGAATGAAAGTGCTATGAACAACATAATTAAAGGGTTGTTCAGATGGTTTGAATACATGGACCTAATGAATGATAAAATAATAGCAAAGAAAGCTTAAATATACGATGTATATCTAGAAAGGTGTCTCAGAATTGAATAGTGCGGTGGTCTATGTTTTCTGTCTAGCTTCCTGGGAAATGGCGTGATGGTTAATTGTCGTCGTTGTTAATTAATGTTTCTTCATGGAGAAACTAATTTCGTTTACATATTTCGAAATAATAAGCATGAAAAATGATACATTCATAAAAATATTATAATAAATATCAATAAAACAATGAAAGTTATTATTTATAATTTATGTTTTTAAATTTCGATCTGTTTCAGCAGTTCGCAACCATCTTCTGGTATTTACGAGTATATCGAAGATTATCCCATGGAATGCTAATGGTGGTTGTTGAAATTAAATGATACCATTTTTAGATGTTTTATTATCAAAATATTTTGTAAGATTGTAAGATTTTTTCAAGGTTTAAGAAAAAAAAAAAAAAAAAACCTGTACGTAAAGTTTTTGTAACCTTAATGAAGCTTCGGCGGAAGTAAAACTTGTTCCTATAAAACAAAATAAAGCGGTATAAAAACAAAACGAAAGCGAGAATTTTTTTCTTAAAACTAGTAATCTAGAAGAGAAATCCACATCACAAATTAAGTTATTCACACTAAAGTGCAATGATTTTTATTTTATTTTCAATAACTACAACAACAATGAACCATCACGCCGTTTCCCCGTAGGGGTAGGCAGAGAAAATGGACCGCCACACTTCTCTATCCTTACACACCTCTCTAGCTTCCTCCACATTCATACAGCGAGTCATACACGCACGTCGATCCTTCTGACTTCTAACATGACCAACCTTTAAAATTTGATTAATTTGGTCATGCAATGATTTCCTCGGTCTGCCTCGAATCCGTACTCCATTTTCATCATTAACGTATACTTTCTTAACCACTCTTTCTCCATCCATGCGTTTCATTTTCAAAATTTGTAATTAATTTTTGCCAAGAAATTCAAACCGACAATATAATGTTCATGAAACATCAGCTTTTAATAATAATTTGTTTCCTTAAAATAGAAGACAAATAGAGGTCTGTTCAAAAAGTATCGCGAATTTTGAATTTCCGCTGGCTACGTATATTTGATTTTTTATTTTTTTGTAGCGTTATGTTGGTACTCATGTCCCTTACTTATGCTGACAAGGTCGGCCATTTTGAATGTTTAGTTAATTTTTGACAGCTGTTTTGCTTGGATGTGTTTTGGCTCGTCTTCGATTTTTGCCTATTCCAAAAAATGGATCAAAGAATCTGTATCAAATTTTGTGTGAAAAACAAAATAAAGTGCGCGGACGCATTTCGAATGTTGACTGTGGCATATGGTGAAGCTACCTTGGACCAAAGCAACGTTTATCGGTGGTACAAAATGTTCTCAGAGGGCCGAGAAGATATGAACGACGAAGAGCGTGCCGGACGCCCGAGCACGTCAACAACAGACGAAAACATTGATAAAGTGAAGAAAATAGTATTAGCCAATCGTCGAATCACCGTTAGAGAAGTTGCTGAGGACCTAAACATATCGATTGGCTCGTGCCATTCGATTTTAACCAATGATTTGGGCATGAGTCGGGTCGCCGCGAAATTCGTGCCAAAATTGCTCAATTTCGACCAAAAACAGCATCGCGTTAACATTGCTCAGGAGATGTTGGACTCGGTCCGTGACGACCCAAATGTGCTCCAGAGGGTCATAACTGGTGACGAATCATGGGTTTATGGTTATGACGTGGAAACCAAAGCTCAATCATCCCAATGGAAGCTGCCGCATGAGCCAAGACCAAAAAAAGCGCGCCAAGTTCGGTCGAACGTGAAGGTTTTGCTCACAGTTTTCTTCGATTGCAGGGGCGTGGTGCATCATGAGTTCTTGCCACAGGGTAGTACGGTCAATAAGGAATATTACCTGCAAGTTATGCGCAATTTGCGCGAAGCAATCCGCCAGAAACGCCCGGATTTGTGGAAGAACAAAAACTGGCTTTTGCACCATGATAACGCCCCTGCTCACACATCGTTGCTTGTGCGCGAATATTTGGCCAAAAACAACACAGTAATGGTGCCGCAGCCACCGTATTCCCCAGACCTGGCCCCTGTGACTTTTTCCTGTTTCCAAAACTGAAGAGGCCCATGAAAGGACGACGCTACGCCACGATTGAGGAGATAAAGACGGCATCGAAGGAGGAGCTGAACAAGATCACAAAAAATGATTTTTTAAGTGCTTCGAGGATTGGAAAAAACGTTGGCATAAATGTATTATATCCGAAGGGAATTACTTTGAAGGGGACAAAATAGATATTCATGAATAAATAAATACTTTTTGAAAAAATATAAAATTCGCGATACTTTTTGAACAGACATATAAAAAAAAATTAACATAATTTTTTTCTATAAGATCTTGTTACTATTTTTTGAAATGCATGAAAATCTGATGAAACGAAACACAATTACTTACAGATTCAAAAGAAAACTATTTCACTCGAAGCTTTATTTACAATAGCAACGAGAATCAAAGCCTACCAAGTCTGTTTACCCACCGCAGGGTTGTTTTGTCTTGCTGGCCTGAAATAATAAAGGACAATTCAAGCCAGAGGGATCTAAATGGCCGAGGAAGCCGGCTGAAGTAGGATATATGAATTTATGGTCAAACGTTCGCCTGCAGAATTTGTAGGGCAAACTTCTTTGTGCGACTCTAGTGGCATAAAACAAGAAATAGTCAACATCTTCTATGCAACGAGAATGTAAAGGGTGACGTAAATAACTTTTGCGAATAACATTCGTTATAACTCTTTCTGCAATTTTATTTAAATACCTTTTCTAATTATCATCAAAAAATAATAATAGTAACTCACTAACTAACTAACTAACTAACCATCACGCCATTTCTTTGGAGGGGTAGGCAGAGAGGATGGATAGGCACAATGCTCTGTCTTGGCATACCTCTCGGGATTCCTCTACATTCATACATCGTACCATGCACGCACGTCGATTATTACGACTTCGAATGTGACCGCCTTTTAGTAATTGATTAATTTGGCCATGCCATGTTTTCCTCGGTCGACCTCGGCTTCTTTTTCCACTCACGCTGCTTGTGTACCAATTTTTAACCATCCATTCGTTCCATTCGTTCCATTTGTCCAAACCATCTAAGGGATCCTTTTTTAATTTTATCCATAATTCAGTCATCTGCCTTACATTTTTTTCTCATTTCATCGTTTGGTATTCTATCATACAACGTTTTCCCGCAAATTCTTCTTAGTGATCTCATTTCTACGGCGTTTATCCTGCTTTCATCCTTCTTTTGACAGCTCCAAGGTTCACTTCCATACATGAGGGTTCATGAATGCTACGTTTTCTGTCTGTTAAATTTTTATTTTTAAAATGTTTGTGTTTTCTAGAAAGTCTTAACATATGGTATATTTTTCGAAATGTTGGAATGCGTGAATATAGTAGCAAATTTAGGAAGAATATTTCCAAAGTATGGCTGAGATGAGAAGGAATATTGAATGAAGGGTTGAGACAGGCATCAAAGGAATATTGCCTAACCAATAGTCTATCCAAAAAGGTTAAAATTACAACACACAGTGTGCTCCTGCTGACTATAAACATTTACTAAATTTAAAGTATTTATTTATTTATTTGTGTAATTAGAATATTTTACTCAATAACAATTTGTGTAATCAGCATATTTAACTCAACTCAAAAGTCGGAGGAATCGACGTGCGTGTATGACTCGTTGTATGAATGTGGAGGAATTTAGAGGGGTTTGCCAGTAGTGTGATGGTCTATTCTCTCTGCGTACCCCTGCGGGGAAACGGCGTGATGTTTTTTTTGTTTGTTTTGTTTGTAAACTCAATTTTAAATGAATAGATATATATTCAATTTGAAAATAAATGAAGTTGAAAGAGTTTTAACAATTAACTTGTAATCACAAATCATAAGTGCTATTTGCTTTAATTGAAAAAAAAAACAACAACTTACCATCACGCCGTCTCCCCGAAGGGGTAAGCAGAAAGAAAGTTTTTCCGCTTAATGCTTCCCAATCTTAATAGATGACGCTAGTGTAGAGTGAACTAAAAACATATATACAACTTCCAAAAATTTGCCAGACGTGGTGGTCGTAAGAAGGGCAGAATGGGGAATGTTGTTAACATAAAGCGATTGCTTAACCCAACCAATGACAGGTCATAAGTCCTGTAAGCGCCTCGACCACCATATTCTATTCCAAGAAAACAATTTATATCTTCGCCTCTATTGATATATAATTATTCCTTATAAATATACATTCGATTTGAAAATAAGTAAAGTTGAACAAGTGTTAACCATTAACTTTGTGATCACGAATCATGAGTGATATTTGCTTCAATTCTTCTTCCGAAGGGGTAGGAAGAAAGAATGGACTTTCACAACCGATGCGCCACTCCATCCTTCTCTTTTCGCCCCCGCGGGAGACGCATTGTGATCGGTTGCGAACCTCATCGCCACCAACAGGCATCTCCCACGCACACTTCAATCATTCAACGTCCACAAAATAAATCTAAAACAAAAAATATTGTATAAAATACAATGATATAAAATGAAATAACAAAATAAAAATGTCAGCTAAACGATGCGGAATTTTGAGTTTATTTAATATATATTCCATGTATTATTATTATTATTGTTATTTTTATTTTGTCGAATCGCTATTTACATCATGACAGTAAGACCCAAATCCATGTTAAGGGTATTATAGCTATCATAGTGGTTCTCGTGACATGTGATAGGTAGCTAATCTATCGCCATTTTATTGTCACGTAAATTCTACACCAGAACAAGGACAGTATGACAATCACGCTGTCCTCACCGGGAATCGATCCTGAAACCTTCGGGGTGGTAGTCAATGCACTTACCACTCGGCCACGAAGGTCGTCGATACATGCACCGTTGTTTTAAATATTGTAATTAGTCATTAAAATTACTTGCATAATTGATAAAAATGTAAATTAAAGTAAATATAAAAGTTTTATAGTTTGAAAATTTAAGTTTTTCGAGACTGATTTTGGAGACAGATTTTTCAAAAAATCAGTCTCTGTCATTTTCGGACAGACAGCAAGCGACTCGCCAACTGAAACACTTCGGTGTGGCCGTACCCTTACTGACACGATTTACGCAAAAATATTCAGAAGTAAAACTCTCTATTATTTCTCTTCGGCAAAAAATTGTCAAGATGGTCAAATGAGTGCTTCTAAATTGCCGAAAGATGGAAATATTGAAGATTATTAGAAACGCTGTGAAAAGTTTGACTAAAAAATCGCGGTAATATGGAAATTATTTGTCTCCCTACAAAAAATAGATATAATACTTAGAAGTAATTATATATATGTTAGGTATGCTAATCAGTTTTTAATTACGTTTCCAAGAATTAATGTTTAATTATAAATGAAACGAAAATTTATTCAATGGCCGAACATTTCGTCATCCCTACAATTTTAAATTGAGATTAGCATTTCAGGAATAAGAAGCCGATTAAATTAACAGTTTCGCGGAGTGCTTATGAAATTAAACGCATTAAAAAATTTCCTCGGCTTTCAGCGCTTGTCCTCTCCATTAGCGAGTACCTGTTATGGTATTACTTTATGCCTAATGCCCAGGAAAAATGCCATATCATTTCGGTACTAATGAGCACTTTTATTTTATTTTCTTGAAGCACTTTCTTTGATTAAATTCAATTTTATTCTTCACAGCATAATAAAAAAATTACAAGATTTTTAAAAACCATTACAACATAGACAGCCTCCAGTCGGACATTGATAATATTGTTAACTGGAGTCACAGTAATAAAATGCAATTCAATGTCTCTAAGTGCGTTATACTATCAATTAATAAAGAATGAACAATGAACAATGACATACACAATGAACAACCAGCAACTAGCATATATATCTACGATGACAGATCTCGGGATCATCGATGAGAGTAGGATAACTTTTCGTGCACATATCGAGAGGATTTATGACATTGCACTGAGGATGTTGGGCTTCATCGTTCGAACCGGAAGAGTTTTCAGAGATCCCAATGATTCCTATACAACGCGTTGGTTTGGAGCAAACTCGAAAGTGGTTCTATGCTATGGAGTCGTCACGAGGCGAGATATTCCGTTATCCTGGAGAGGGTTCAGACAAAAAATCTGAGGTATCTCTACATGAGGGAGTATAGTTCTTATCCGTGGCTCAATCCCACGGCATTTCTTTTAGGATTGATCGGAATCAATTCTCGGAAGAGATGGGCATCTCATAAATCATTTCTATAGATTATCAGGGGATATTTCAAGAACTTGGCCGTGCTGGAGGGTGTTGGTCTGACCTGTTGGACCCTGATAGATATCTCCGACAGCGACAGCACAGATTGTTTTACCTTCCGGCCGCCAGAACCAATCTGGCTCTGGTGACACCAGTGGGAAGAGTAATTAGTCTGCTGAATGCAGTCTCATTAGAGATCGACGTCTTTCATTTTAGTGAATTACGTTCAAGATACAAATACTCGACAGGATATCGTGGTTGTCAACTGTTTCTCAACCAACGATCAAAACTCAGTGTTCAATATTTAACATTGTAGAAAATGACATACTCGTAGATGACAGCAGGCAAGACAATTAAGATGATAGCCGGCAAAACACTTAGAGATCGCGCGAGAAACCTCAAATTTCAAATTAAGACAGATATGTGAGGTTGAGGATATTATAAGATGGAGTAGACAGCGAAGGAGAGACTGGTACGATCATAAAGAACGGACACTACCAGACTCCCCTATTTTGCACTTCTTAATTAGTTTCACACGACTCGTCCTCGTGTAAGACCTTCTATAAAATGGAAGCTGGGAACCTACTTCACAGGAGGAGCAATTCTCTGGAGAACAGACCACATATTTCTATGGAAAGGGCTCCCACCACATACCCGAGACTGTTATACGGCGCATTGCCGCATGCCCACAATGTCTCAAAATTGATAATGCATTTGTAAGGCAATGCATGCATAAAATAATTTCTTCTATTATGTATTCGCCTTAACTTTTTGTTGTGGATTCATATTTGAATAAATATAATTACACTAAGCATTACAACACTAAATTTCACCTTACACAGACATGTTTCGGTTATACTTCTTCTTCTTCAAGTGCCCTGTCGGGTCCCCCCAACGTTGGCGATCACCTCGGCGAACCTGTCCTTGTCTGCGCCACTCCGAACAGCTCCTCCACACTTCGGATGCCAGTCCACTCTCTGCATTCTCTGGCGGAGTTTCAAGTTCATGTTATCATTGCAGAAGAGTGATTTTATTTTATTAAACGTTGCTCTTGCTGCCTTAATTCTGCATTTTATATCTACATCTGGGTCTAGAGATTGCGTTAGTATACTGCCGAGTATTTAAAATTTCCACCGTTTCAACGTTACGGCCGTTCAAATGCAAAACTGACCCGCTGTAGTCAAGCCGTCCGAATGTCATCCATTCGGTTATACAATAACATTTAAATTGTGTAAATTGATAAAGGTTATGTTACAACCGAAACAAGTCTGTGTTGAGTGAAATAAAGTATTGTATTTATATCATCATCCTAAGCTCGACAGCCCTGGGTGGGCCTTGGCTGAATCCAGGAGCTTCCTCCATTCTTGTCTGTTTGATGCCCTTATTCTCCAATTTCTCACTTGCAACACCGATGCATCCGTGTTGACACTGTCCATCCATCGCATTTTGGGCCTTCCTGGTCTTCTATGTCCCTGTGGTACTGAGAGCGTGAGGCGTTTTGTAGGGTTGTCGTCGTCCATTCTGATTATGTGACCAGCCCATCTCAAGCGCCCTACTTTGATGGATCTGATCACATCGGGCTCTTTATAGATATCATATAGCTCTCGGTTATATCGACGACGCCAACCATTGTGGTCTCTCACTGGGCCATATATTGTCCTAAGAACCCTTCTTTCAAATGCTGCGATGGACCTTTCAGTGTGTTTTGTCATCACCCAGGTTTCAGAGGCATATGTGAGGACTGGTTTGATCAGGGTCTTGTACAATAGTGTTTTTGTGGTTCTTCGCAGTAATTTGGATCTTAACTGTTTTTGGAGAGCGTAGTAACATCGGTTTGCTGCCATTATCCTTCTTGTATTTATATGTATGAAATAAACTAAAATATAAATTCGAGAAAATAAGTTTTTTACCCAATCAAATGTTTACATCAAATTCGTTCATGTTCCGTATTTTTCATTTTGTGAGGCCATTACTAAATATTTCGTTTCGTTCTTGAATTCTTTGACTGTTTAAATGTGTTGCTCACACATTCTAAGTCTCAAATCAATATCTGTTTCGTTCGTATATACATATTAACGAAAATGGTAAATACGCTAAGTCGATTATAAGGTTTGTGCCAGATAACGTAGCATGTTTTGACCGAAAATGTGTTGATAAATAATTATGGTGTAAAAATAAATGCGCGCACTACGTGTCGGTTCGAGTTCAGTGTTATTATACGTTTTTGCTTTGGAAATATTTACAGCGTATCTTTCGTCATTCGAATAAAATTTGGATACACTTTGGCCTCACGAGCTTTGCAGTGATAAAAATAAAAATATAAAAAAACTTTTATATAATTATGATAAAACTATTTGAAAACTGTTTCAAACCAGAAGATTCTTTGTTGTTCGTTGAGAGAAATTGTCCAAACTCTTTGTAGCACAAAGGAAACAAGAAAGAGCAATGCTTCTTGCACGGCACAGGAAATTGATTGAGGTTAAGGATTTTGCAGGATTGTAGTATCCTCTCGTCCGAAGTTAAAGTAAGAAAGCGCAATAGGCAGCCAATTTCTCGAAAAGAGCCTTCAAATTTTTTGCCGTTGTTTATATAATATATTATTGTATATTAGAAATTTCGCCACCGACTTCAACATTTAAGTGGCTGAGCGGACAGATTACCTTCCTTTACTATTCCGCTGATCCACTGGGTCCCTTTTCAAGTCCCGCGGAATAATCTTGTTTTTTTTTTAAATATATATTATATAAGTAACGGTGAAAACTTGTAGAAATTGTTTTGCAATTGCATTTTGAGATACAATTAATTCTTGAATTGATAACCCGCAATGGGTGAAATCCAGTATTCGTGTACAAGTATTTGTATTTTTTAATTTAATGTTTTATTTAATTTATTTAAAAAAAAAAACAATTGGGTTATATGGTTACATTTTTAGATCTTACTATTAATTATGTAATGTTTTCAGATATTTTTTATATTGAGTTGTAGTGAGATTCCTTGTGTCTTTTGGTAGTTCATTGTAAAGTTTCAGTCCATTGTTCAATATCCTTGACTGTCCTGTCTTAGTTCGTGCAATCGGTAAGTGATATCTGTCACAATTCCTGGTCCAGTGTCTGTGTATGTCTGAATTTTTAGTTAATTTGTGGGTGCTGTCTGTTGTATTTTCCATCACTCTGTGTACAATTTTTAAGGTCTCATATTTGGTCAGGTCTGATATGTCCATTTGTTTTGTTAGTTTGTAAACTTGTATGGTTGGGGTAAGGTAGTCAATGTTATATGCTAATTTTATTATTTTATTTTGTTGTCTTTGGAGTCTGGAGATGTTCTTTTGGTTTCCTGTCCCCCAGAAGGGAATCATGTATGTCAGTCGGCTTTTTACATACGCTTCATACATCATAATTTTTTCCCTTCTTGGTATGTAATTCAGTATTTTGTAGAAGAGGGAGTATAGCGATGCTAACTTGTCTGTTAGGTTGTCTATGTGTTTTGTCTATTTTAGTTGTCTGTCCATTGTTAGTCCTAGGTATCTTTACATAGTCGAGTTCGGTTAAAAATATATATTTACATATATCTTCGGTTCCCAGTCTTTCATGCTGTCTATGGCAAAAACGTGGAGTAGCCCTGAAGAAATACGTATTTCCTCACACAGAAAGTATTTCCAGACTAATATACAAATCGTCAGAGCAATATAAGCAAACGCGGCATTAAAGTATCCGCGCAAGTCGCTCATATAACGGTACTTAAATAAATATTCGCTGATGAATGGAGGAACAAATGTCGGCAATCAGGGAATCTGCCTCGTGAAAGAAAATTCGAGAATTAAATTCGTGTTTAGGTATTATTTATGCGAAAATAAATAACCGAACTTAACGACTTGAATGCCAGTCGATTAAGCTCGGCAAAGACATGTGAATTTTTCCGTTTTTTTTTAAATTCAACTAACTAACCAACCATCACGCCGTTTCCCCGGAGGAGTAGGCAGAGATGATGGATCACCACATTGTTCTATCCTGACATAACTCTCGCGCATCTTTTACATTCACACATCATGACATGCACGCTCGTCGATTTTTCTTACTTCAAACATGGCCACCATTCAGTAATTGATTAATTTGGTCATGCCATGTCTTCTTTGGCCTTCCTCGAATTCTTTTTCCATTCACACTACTTGTATATATCTTTATAACCATTCTTACCTCATACATACTTTTCATATGTCCAAACCATCTTAGTGACCCTTTTTTGATTTTATTTATCACGCATTAATCCGCCTTACATTCCTTTCTTACTTCATCATTAGATATTCTATCATACATATTTATTCCGCACATTCTTCTTAGTGACCTCATTTCTACGGCATTTATCCTACTTTCATCCTTCTTCTGCCAACTCCATGCTTCACTTCCATACATAAGCGTCGGCACTAGAACTCTATTGTGCACTGCCATCTTTGCTTTAGTCGATATATTTCTATTTGGGGTAATTTTGTTTCCAGCTCTAACCCTTCCTTCGATGTTTTTCTCCATTCTTCCATCTCTGGTAAACATGCTTCCCAGGTAGACATATTCGGTAACTTGCTCTAATTTCTTACCGTTCGCACTTATGTCACAATCCGTCATACATTCTTCCTTTTCAAATACTATAACTTTAGACTTTTGACACAATCATCACAAAGTCATACTTATTGCATACTTCGTACATTCTTGACACAAGGACTTGTAGATTGTCAAAATACTTCTGATTCTATGTAAACAGAATAAACCCTGGCTAACATAGAAATCGCCTGCAATCATATCATCATAATTAATTTAACAGAAACTTCTTCTCTATGCCCAAGCCCTAGTGACTAGTATGTATGAGGTATGCGAGCGATACGATTTAATGATGAATGTGAATAAGTCCAAGGTAATGATTTTCGAAAAAGAATGAAACATTAGTGTGATCGGTGAAATCTGGAACAAGTGGATGAATTTGTTTATTTAGGAAGTTTACAAAGCATGGGAGAGTGGATAAGGATATTGAAAGAACCATTTAATGGTGCACTTAAAGTTGTCATCCCAAAGCCTATCCAAAAAGGTAAGATGGCAAACAGAAGGATGAAAATAGAATAAATGCAGTAGAAATAAGATCTCTAAGACGAATGTGTGATAAATCTGTATATAATAGAGTGTCATATGCAAGTATAATAAGTGAATGCGGTGCGAATGAAAGTGTTTTGAACAAAAAATGTAAGAGTCATTAAGATGGTTTGAACACACGCAAAGAATGAATGAAGACAAATTGGTGAGAAGATATATGTAAACGACGTGAACGGAGCTAGAAATAGAGGAAGGAAACTTAGCACGATCAAATCAATCAAATATTAAATGTGGCGGTCCATTCTTTCTGCCTACCCCTCCGGAGAGACAACGTGTGGTTAATCAGTTCTTCTTTGTCAACGTGTCAATGAAAAGTGTTTGTATGGACAACCGTAAACTGAAGGTGTCCGCTAGTTATTAATATAATTAATGTAATGTGTATTCACTGTAAAATTAAAAACACTGTTTTAATATAAAAAAATTGAGTTTATTTTTTATAAAATCGTTGCGACAGCTGTTTCGGTAACCGATGTTACCATCATCAGGTGTTACAATAAACTAAAGATAAATACAGAAAGATTTCTTTTATATAGTAAACACGATTATTAATAGGGGAATAAACTGCATACAATAATATAAGCAATTAAGATGGAAAAACACAATTATTAAGTAACTGTAGAAATTCGAAGTAAAAGAAATTCAACATCAATGAGTCAGACAAATTAGTAATATTGTAAATAATTTTATAATCCTTAATTATAAGGTGGGAAAACCGGTAATGAGGTAGCAACAATTATACATGATTTTTTTTAATATGGAAGATTCATACAAAATTACGAAAATAAATAAACAAACAAATTATATAATCTAAATATATAATTTATATTTATATGATATAATTTGTTTTTATAAATAACGTTTATATAAATATAAATATATATTATATATATAGCATAAAGGGTCATCGTTAGACGTAGAAAACACTTCTTTCTTTTAGATTTAGAAATTTTAATTATATCTTCATATTATGATTACCAATGTGAGCATAAGATTACTAACAAGCCATTTTACTAACAATGCTACTAACATCATATTTTATGTAGTGGTCACGATACAATCCATAAACTTTTTTGGCAAATTAATGTTATAACATGTAAAATAAATAAATAAATAAAAATAAGAGAATACCAATAATAATGGACATAAAAAGGTGACATAAAAACATGATATTAATATATATTTTTTTATAATATGAAAATGTTTTTAATGTACTGTACACTAAAGGATAATACGCAGGAATTTGATTGTTAATGATTTTCTTTTCAGATTTTTTGCCTTTAATATTTTTAGGTTCTCAAGTTTATCTAGATATTAAAACAGTGTTTTTAATTTAACAGTGAATAATATTGATATTCATATAACAAAGTGTTTCCGCCAAAACAATGGATTACCTAATGTAATGTTGTTTTTAATTATTTTTTTATTTCCAAATGAAGCAATTTGATTGTCGATGTTCCAAGTTAAACTCGCATTTAATATCCTTCTTCCAAGATCAAACAGGCCTATCACTCGTGTATTCTCTTTTTAATTACATTTGTTGATGATCAAATTAATGAGAGGTTGAGATACGCTTCAAGATTGCGCGTGCAAAGGTGTTAGATCACTCCTCTAATGTTAATTGATATTAATTAACTCGGATGGATGCTGGGAGACGATGTCAAAGACGGTGTCAAATTTTGAGATAAATTCAATGAAAGGAATCCAATTTTGCTGTAAATTTGATGAAAGGCTTCGAAAGTTCGTTTAAATCAATGCGAGGAGAATGAAAAATCCATTCAACAGAGATCAGATAATCAGAACCCATTTTCCACTTTTAAAACCCACATTATGAGTTGTTTAAACAGAACAGGATTGCGGTTAAATTTAAACACAAGATTCCGGAGATTAAATAATTTATTATTTAATTGAAACCAGAATTCAGTGAAGTAAGCAGATACTTCGTTAAAAAGTATTGATTCAAGAAACAAAAGAATCTAATTTATACGCTCCAAAATCAAAATGTAAACAATGGAAAGAGATGAATCAGACATTTTAGTTGAATGATTAAAAAAGTATACGTTAACGATGTGAATGATGTAGGTAGTCGTAGGAAACGGAGAAAAACTTTACATAACCAAATAAATCCAATTTTTAAGGTCGGCCATGTTAGGAAAACGTTGTATGATAGAATACCGAATGATGAAATAAGAGAGAAATGTAAAGCAGTTGACTGCATCATGGATAAAATTAAAAAATGATCCCTGAGATGGTTTGGACATATGGAACGAATGGATGAGAGTAGAATGGTTAAAAAGTTGTACACGACCGAAAGAGGACGACCGAGAAAAATATGGCATGACCAAATTAATTAATTACTAAAAGGCGGCCACATTCAAAGTCGGATTAATCAACGTGCGTGCATGGAACGATGTATGAATGTAGAGGAAGTCCGAAAGGTATTCCAGGACAGAGCATTATGGCGATCCACCCTCTCTGCCTACCCCTCCGGGGAAATGGCGTGATGGTTAGTTAGTTAGTTAGTTAGCCATGTAAGAAGTCGGAAGAATCGACGTGCGTGTACTTACTGTATAATATTTTCTGTTGACACCATCGGATAGATATACAGTTTCTCCAAAACGACATAATTCTCAGAAGACTTTCAAATCAAGTTACAAAATTAGGTCACGATATGCTCTGCTTACATTTCAGCCCAATATAGAACCGTACCAAAGAAATCTCAAGGGTAGGGTCACTAAGGGAAACCAACCCCCTCTGGTACGTAAATTATAACAGTTTTTATTTGAACAAGAATTCGAATATGGAATATTCGAATTTCGTTCACGGTTTCGCAGATAGACGCGTAAAATAGATTGTAGTCTGGCACAAAAAGTTGACAGACGCAAGTTCGAAGTTTAAAATGTCAAAATAAATTTATCATTTGTTATACGCGTTGTCAGTGAAATGAGAAACGGGCTGTCAAAATTTGATACCGTAAATAAGCCGTGGTAATAAGGTTGTATTTAATTTAAAATACGAACGGAAAATTCTAAATTTGAAAATTGAGATTGATATTTGTAAACCCCAAATAACCCATTTCAAACAATGTTATTTTATGTACACTGATACTTATTGTTACGTAATAATATTGTTTTTTATTCTTTGCTAAATAATTCCACCTAAATTGGCCGAATCATATTTATAGCAATTTCAAAAATATCTTAATCTCATTGAAAATTGCATGAAAAGCACAAATTATATGTAATATATTATTGACTTACTAACTATAACGCCGTCCTACACTTTTCTTTCCTGACATATTTCTCTCGCTTCTTCAACATTCATATATCGTGTCATGCACGCGCGTTGATTTTTCTGACTACTCACATGGCCGACATTCAATATTTGATTTATTTGATCGTGCACGTTTTCCTCGGTCTTCCTCTATTTCTGGTTCCTTTACATCTGTTATGTACCCACTAGAAAGCAGGCCCAAAAAATGTAATTAAGCATCTCTTTATCTGGTGTGGACTTCCTGTTCCCCCTAATCTATCTGTAAACATGCTGTGAATATGGACTTTGAAAGCTCAACAGAACTTATGCACTTTGAATGCAGCAAGGTCCAGGATATTATCTTAATGTTTCTTGATAACTCCTGCTTATAAATAGGGAATTTGCTGTATTTGTCACACACATTAATTTTGGAAACAAAGCTTGTAACACACATATTGTATATTTATATAATAAATCATCGAGATCCAGTCGATCGTGCATTTTCATTTTGGAAGACCGTAACATTAAAAATTTGGTGTCAGAAGTGCGATATCGGTTTCATCTCAACTAGCTGGTTAAGCCGCAATTATTAAGTTGACCGATTAAAAAGAATCTCGATCTTCGAAATCACGAATCAAGGAAGAGTTGCAGTTAAATAATAACTCCAAGAGTATCCATCTATACCGGTTCAGGACCGAAAACAGAAGGAAGCTACCCCTGGAAATCTACAACTTGTCAACTCACTGGACCCTGTGGACCTGCAGAAGAAGACGGAAGACCCTTTCGAGGATATCTCCATTGGACCTGCAGAAGAGGACTTGAGGCTGCAGATTCCCATCCATCTGGCTGGACCTGCATGCAGATTCAAGTAGAAGGAAGAACTCTCGTAGACGTTCCCCCTCCACCACAGATGATGAACTTCATTATTTTATACTATATGTAAGTTATATTGTTTTAAATCCATTATTAATTGTCATCCATTTTTTTTTTAAATCGTTTATCTATATTTTTATTTGCAATTTTTGTAAACATGGCAGTCGAAAATGAAATTTCGTTACAATTTTTAAGTAAATTCATAAGTACATTTAACGGTGATCCTTGTGATCTTAGCTCATTTATAAAAAAATGTGATTATGCAATGAATTTAGCTTCAAAATTACAAAAAGATATAATTTTTAAATTTATTCAATCACAAGTGACTGGTAAAGCTGATTTAATTACTTCTTGTAGAAGTTTACCCACATGGGACGATTATAAACAATTCCTAGAAGAAAATTTTAATGAATCTAAAAGTTTTGCACAGTACCTTTTAGAATTACAATCTTGTAAACAATTAAATAGTGAATCTGTTATTAACTTCACGCAACGGATAGAAAAATGTTATTCAAATTTGTTGAGAACTACGCGATCTGAAACATCGAACAGTACAGAAATAATCGGAAAAATAGCTATGATTAAAGATATGGCATTGCAAGCGTTTTTATTGGGTATTTTACCGCAATACAGTATAATTCTAAGGGCTAGAAACCCTAAGAATTTTGAAGAAGCATCTGCATTCGCAGTAAGCGAAGAAAACATTTTTAATTTATCGTCACAGCAACGTAATAATAATAATAATAATAGTAATAATAAGCTCTGTTTTACGTGTAATAAAAAAGGACATGTTTCTGCTAACTGTTATCATAATAAGGATAAACGTATTAATCAAGTGAATTCACAAAATAATAAAAAATCTAACCAATTTAATAATTCGGGGAATCATAATAATAAAGCGTATCAAAGTAATCAAGTTGATAATAATAAAAATAATTATTTTAAAAATAATGATATATTAACATGTTTTTTTTGTAAAAAACCGGGACATTTTAAAAAGGATTGTATAAAATATAAAAAATCAATTGAAATTAAGAACACGGGAAATTTAAACTGTCAAAATTCTTCGTTGTTTGCCGAAACGAAGAATTTGAACTCCCTTCAGGCAAAGTATTGAATAATTCTAATGGCGTGACCCCATACGTAAAAATTTATTTAAAAGAAAGTAAAAATAAAATTGTTAAACTATTAATCGACACTGGCGCGGATATATCTGTGATAAATCCTATGGTGTTAGATGGAAATATGAAGTATAATGAAAACGAAACGTGCAACATTCAAGGAATAAATTCGGAAAAATCAGTACAGACTTTAGGAACGGTTATATTAAATATGAAATTTAATGAAAAATGTTTACCACATAAGATGCATTTGTTGCCTCGTGCGACAAATATCCATCACGATGGACTTATTGGTAGCGATTTTTTGAGACTCGTGAATGCGAAAATAAATTACGGTAATAATACGTTATGTATTGGAAATATTTCTGTACCGATTTATTTTGATATGAAGTATTCAAAGGAAGAAAAAGGAAATTGTAAATTAGTTGCTATTGCTAACGCTCGTACAGAGACATTAGTGGAATTTAAAGTTCTAAATCCGGAGATTGGAGAAGGACTTGTGCCTGAGATAGAAATATTTGAAGGTGTTTATTTATGTAAAAGCATAACAAAAGTTAATGCAAATAATAAAGCGATTACGTCTATTTTAAATACGACGGAAAGACCAGTAAAAATTACGGAAATGAATTTATATTTAGAAGAATTTAATGAATCAGAAAGTAAAATGTTAGGAAATATTAACGAGACAAAAGATAAGTTAAAAAATAAAAATGTGTATTTGACGAATACGAGTAAAACAAATGATAGAAATGATTTGTTACGGAAATCTATAAGAACCGAACATTTGAATGAAGAAGAAGCACATTCTCTCATTTCAATATGCGAGGATTTTAATGGTATATTCTATTTAGAAGGAGATAAACTTACTCACACGGAGTCAGTTAGTCACGAGATAAGGACTACGAGTAAAAATCCAGTTCATGTCAAATCTTATAGATACCCGGAGGTACATAAAAAAGAGGTCAAAGAGCAAATAGATAAAATGTTAGACCAAGGGATAATAAAACACTCTAGCTCACCATGGTCTTCGCCCTTATGGGTAGTTCCTAAAAAGAAGGATGCTTCTGGAAAGGTCAAGTTCAGAATAGTCATTGATTATAGGAAGTTAAACGATATAACGGTTGGCGATGCGTACAACTTACCTAATATTACAGAAATTTTAGACCAATTATGACATTCAAAGTATTTTACAACTTTAGATTTGGCTTCAGGTTTTCATCAGATACCTATGAAACCAGAAGATGCGGATAAAACGGCATTTTCTACACCGACGGGACACTATCAATTTTCAAGGTTGCCATTCGGGTTAAAAAATTCACCTAGTACGTTCCAACGGTTAATGAACAATGTTTTATCAGGAATTCAAGGACTAAGATGTTTTGCGTATCTAGACGATATTGTTATATATGCCGACACGATAGAAACTCATGAAATAAGACTTAAAGAAATTTTCAATAAATTAAAAATGCATAACTTGAAATTGCAACCAGACAAATGTGAATTTATGCGTCGCGAAGTAGCATATTTAGGACATGTTATTTCAGAACAAGGAGTTAAAGCTAATCCGGAAAAAATTAAAGTTATTGAAAATTACCCAGTTCCAAAAACAACCAAAGACATTAAAAGTTTCTTAGGGCTTGTAGGATTTTATAGACGTTTTATTAAAAATTTTAGTAAACATTCACAACCCTTAACGCTGTTGTTAAAAAAGGATATTCCCTTTATTTGGACTGAGAAACAACAAGAATCATTTGATATATTAAGAAATCACTTAACGTGTGAACCAATTTTACAGTACCCTGATTTTAGCAAACGGTTTAACGTAACGACTGATGCAAGTAATTTTGCTATTGGAGCAGTATTGTCTCAAGGTCCAATTTCAAAGGATTTACCTATAGCATTTGCATCAAGAACATTGAATAAAGCTGAATCAAATTATTCAACTACAGAACGCGAACTTTTAGCTATCATTTATGCAGTCAAACATTTCAGACCTTATCTTTACGGAGTGAAATTTAATATAATCACTGACCACAGACCATTAACTTGGCTGTTTAATTGTAAAGATCCAGGATCACGACTAATTCGTTGGAGATTAAAATTAGAAGAGTATGATTATGATATTATATATAAACCAGGTAGATTAAATTCTAATGCAGACGCATTATCAAGAATCGATCATAATCAAATATTACAATTTAAAATTAGTCCACAAAGCAACTCGTATGAAGAATTTATTAAATACCATTATACTAATAAGGACGTTATCGATAATGAAAATATATTCGAAACAGATGAAAGTTTATTAAAAAGAAAAGATAATTTATGTAATGTTATTTCTAACGATAAGGAAATGTCTGAGCGAATAGCCTCAGAAGTAAGAAATAGAATCAATAATTACGATGAAATAAATAAAAGCAAAACGTGTATAGAAGATATTCTATCTTCGGAATTAGACAACGGATTCAAAGTTTATCACTTAATTATAAAAGAACACTTTTGGGATAAACCTACGTATATAAACATATTCTATTCTTTCATGAAACTAAAAAATGTATTAACTTCACAAAAAGTAGAATCAATGTCCATTCCAAAGTTTGATAACGGAATGAATAATATAAATTGGAATAAGGTAAAGTCAATACTACACTTTGTTGCACTTACTATTTGTAATAATAAGATAATTAATCCAGATTCCGAACTTATACCGGAATTAATTAAAGAAAATCATGATTCTCCTCATGCAGGACATTCAGGTTTTCATAGAACTTATAATAGATTGAAAGAAAGATTTTATTGGAAAAATATGAAGAATGATATAAAAAATATATAAAGCAATGTGAATCGTGTCAAAGAAACAAAATTTCTCGTAAACGTAATATTATGCCCATGGAAATAACTAGTACCGCAGAAAAACCCTTTTCGAAAATTGCGATGGATATAGTCGGTCCACTAACGTTATCCGAAAATGGAAACAAATACATTTTAACATTACAGGACGACTTAACGAAATTTTCCCAAGCATTCGCAATACCGAATCATGAAGCAATAACTATTGCTAATCAATTAGTCAACAATTTTATATGCAATTTTGGAATACCTAGTCAGGTTCTCACAGATCAAGGAAAGGATTTTACATCTAAAATTTTAAAGGAAGTAGCAAAATTATTTAAGTTTAAGCAGATCACGACGACAGCTTTTCACCCTGAATCAAATGGAGGGTTGGAGAGGAGTCATGCGACTCTGGCTGACTATTTAAAACACTATATTTCAGAAAAACAAACAGACTGGGATGAATGGATAAAATTAGCTATGTTCTCATATAATACAACGCCACACAGTAGTACTAAATACACCCCATATGAACTAGTATTCGGAGTAAAACCAGAACTTCCAACGTCGCTAACACAGAAACCAGAATTGAAGTACACTTATGATAACTACTTTGATAATCTTAAATTAAAGTTAAATAAATCACATGAAATTGCGCGTGAACATATAATTAAAAATAAAATTAAATCGAAAGAAAATTTTGATAAAAAGGTACGAAGAAACGAAAAATTCCAAGTAAACGATTTAGTTTATTTAAAAAACGAATCAATAAAAAGAAATCATTCAAAGAAACTCTCACCTAATTATCAAGGACCGTATAAAATAATTAAAGTAAATTCGAATGTAAACTGTACATTAATGATAAAAAATAAAAAGGTTAAAGTACATTGTAACAGATTAAAAAAGGCGAATTTTGCAGATTGATGTAGATCGAATTTTGTTAAGGATTCAACCGATTACGTCATCAGCAGGAATTTACTAAGAACAGATGAATAAAGTTAAATGCACAGAGAATTATTGAAATTTAATTAAGTACATAGATATAGAAGTTATTAATAATAGGTTAAAATTAAACATTTGTAAAAGTAAACACGATTGTTTAATGGTTTTATTTGATGAAGTTAGAATTAATAAAATTATATGCGAATACTAATAATTTGTGTAATAACTCCAAGATAATTATAATAATATTAAAAATTATGAACCAACTCTGAATATTTTGTCAAAGTAAATTGCAGTATCTAATCAATGAAATAAAATGTTTAAAGAAACTCTAGGCGAACAGTAAACTAGAAGAACATGAGGTTATAAATGATGCGTTCAAAGGTCTTTTTGGAAATTTAGATGATAACGAAGGACATGTGTACCATGACGCTACTAATAAATTAAATTCTTAGGATAAAGAATTGTGAACTGTTAAAATAACGAATTCAAGTTTTAAAGATAACAACGACTAATGTTAAGGATATCTTAATTAGTTTAGATAAGAATAAACAAATATTCGACAAAAATTTGAAAAGTTGAAATTATATTATTTGAAAGTAAATAAAATTATGTTTAATTTAGAATTATAACAAGATATTAAAAGGAACTGATGGATTTTATGTTTTTGTAAACGACTTATACATAATTAGATAATTTGAATAATTTGTAACATTTGATGATAAAGTAATTGTCAAGACTGATAATAAAGTGTATAACTTATACGAGTACAGTAGACCAATTTGTGAAATATATTTGTTAATTGAACTTAATAATTTCCCTTGTAATTGTGAAATTAAAAATATAAATAACTTCAATGAAATTAGATGTTTAGCTAGAAAATTAAAAATTGTAATAGCTAATAATCAGACAAAATAAATGAAAAGATTCAATCAAATAATCAAAAATATTATAAACAATTGTAAGCAACCATTACTTTACTTATATTGTATAATGTTGTCAATTCTGATATTTGTTAATTATAAGTAACATAATGTAAGAAATATTGAACAAAAGTTTAAGAAATGATGATTTAAGCCAATGTATGTGTATACCAGCCATAATGAATTGTTTAATATGTAAACCGAATGTAACTAGACAAAACGGTATAGAAATAAATGATGACCAATCTCTTGAAGAGACATCACCAAGGAGAAGTGCAAGACTCTGAAACGATATGAGATAAAAGCAAAAGGCCATTATCTCATCTTGTTGAGGGAGGTGTTATGTACCCACTAGAAAGCAGGCCCAAAAAATGTAATTAAGCATCTCTTTATCTGGTGTGGACTTCCTGTTCCCCCTAATCTATCTGTAAACATGCTGTGAATATGGACTTTGAAAGCTCAACAGAACTTATGC
Source organism: Lepidostoma basale (assembly GCA_022606425.2). Taxonomy (NCBI): domain Eukaryota; kingdom Metazoa; phylum Arthropoda; class Insecta; order Trichoptera; family Lepidostomatidae; genus Lepidostoma; species Lepidostoma basale. The sequence goes on along the minus strand of JAHDVF020000524.1, from coordinate 255,831 downwards.
ACTTTGAATGCAGCAAGGTCCAGGATATTATCTTAATGTCTCTTGATAACTCCTGCTTATAAATAGGGAATTTGCTGTATTTGTCACACACATTAATTTTGGAAACAAAGCTTGTAACACGCATATTGTATATTTATATAATAAATCATCGAGATCCAGTCGATCGTGCATTTTCATTTTGGAAGACCGTAACACATCGTTAAAATATAATTTTTTTACCATTCATTCCTTCTATATGTCCAAACAATCTTAATGATCCTTTCTTTATTTTGTTCATAACACCATCATTCGCACCGCATTCACTTCTCATATTTTCATTCGACACTCTTTCATATACAGAGTATTTAGACATTCTCATTTGTACTGCATTTATTCTACTTAAATGCCAAAATCACAGACATTAACATTATTTCAATGTGTTTTTTTTTTCATTTTGAATATGTGTTGTACGAGTATACCTCTAAAAAGAAACACACTTTATTAGAAGAATTGCTGGCGATTGGATGTTAAAGGCACAAGACAGGAATACGTGGAGAAGTATGGGGTAGGCCTATGTCCAGCAGTGGACGACAACGGCTGTTTAAGAAAGTAAGTAAGTAAGTGTCTCGTCAGGTTTTACTACGATTGTGAGTACGAAATTGATATGTGGCGACATCTGGTTGTTTAAACTGTGGCTGCATCGCAATCTTTGCGGTTTATTATGTATCTCATACGATTAGCGTCGGCGAGTTCTTTACATGATCTCAGACTTCTAACAAAGATAAAGCTTATCGTTAATCCGAGTCTATTATCAGTCTCCTTGACACGCATCAGGCGAGGAGTTTAATACGTAAAGGATGTTTGTCAGTGCATTCTTATTGGAAGACCCCAGATATACAACTATATCATGCCGTAAAACAATACGAAATCACAACAAGCGATTAAGTTTTTTTTTTCTTGGAATATAAGGTTACTGACTCTGTATATGATTGTAACATAAAGTGAATGACATTTATAGATAAATAATACTAATAAAAACGTCAGTTTTCTAGAAGTTTTATTACATTTTATGTGAATGACATAAAATGTAATAAAACCGCTAAAAACAAAGGTTTACATTGGTACAAACAAACAAACAAACAAACCATCACGCCGTTTTCCCCGCAGGGGTAGGCAGAGAGAATGGACCGCCACACTACTCTATCCTGGCAAACCTCTCTAGCTTCCTCCACATTCATACAACGAGTCATACACGCACGTCGATTCCTCCGACTTCTAACACGACCAACCTTTAAAATTTGATTAATTTGGTCATGCCATGTTTTCCTTGGTCTGCCTCGACTTCGTACCCCATTTACATCATTAACGTATACTTTCTTAACCATTCTTTCTCCATCCATGAGTTCTATATGTCCGAACCAATGCAGCGATCCTTTCATAATTTTGTCTATAATACCTTCTTCCGCTCTACATTCCTTTCTTATATCAGCATTTGAGATTCTGTCGTATATCGTTCTACCACACATACGTCTTAGGGACCTTATCTCTACCGAATTTATTCTACTCTCATCCTTCTTCTGCCAGTTCCATGCTTCGCTTCCATACATTGGTACTTAAAAATTCAGTAAATTTTACATAAGAATTTAATTTTGTATTTTTGTATACAATCATGTTTACTACCCCTGATCTGTATGTACATAAAGGACTTAGTTTACTATAGAGTCACCAGTCTGTTGATGCCAGCGAGCCTGGCGAAACCGGTCGATGTCGAAATAAAGACAAAAGTGGAAGTAGTTAAAAAACATCGTTTTATTTAATTATTTGTATATAATAAATAACTTTTATAATATTATATAATATGTAATATATTTTAACACGATACGTAGGGCAAACGCTTCTCATTTTGAAGTTAACATTTTTATCACTCTCAGTTTTTATTCCTTTCATTCCGCTCTATACAGAAGTCCTGAAACTCCTACTCATGTTCTAGCACTCCTCGTACAAAGAAAATGGCTTGTAGCCGACCTAACTAAAGGAAATGGCTCGGATTGTGAGAATGAAAGGTGTCGTTAAAATTTTCCATTTGAGATAGGAACAATTTCAACAAGCAGAATTGTAAATTTGATATTAAGAGTTCGCGGAAAAGCTCCAAGTCCGAGGGGTTCGCTCAATAATTAATGTATAAAGCTAATCAGAAGCATCATTTTAATTTAAATCATTTCAAGTACTCATGGATGTAATGTAAAAGTAACTAACTAACTAATTAACCACCACGCCATCTCTCCGAAGGGGTAGGCAGAAAGAATAGACTGCCACACTTTCCTTTCCTGACATATTTCTCTCGCTTCCTCAACATTCATACATCGTGTCATGCACGCGCGTCGATTTCTCTGACTCCTCACATGGCTGACATTCAATATTTGATTTATTTGATCGTGCCACGTTTTCCTCGGTCTTCCTCTATTTCTGGTTCCCATTGTAAACATATATTTTTGTTATCATTCTTTCTTCATTCATTCTGTCCATATGCCCAAACCATCTTAATGATCCTTTCATTATTTTGTTCATAGCACCATCATTTGCACAGCATTCACTTCTTATACTTTCATTCGACACTCTACAATACACAGAGTATCCACACATTCGTCTTCGAGTATCCAGTAAGTCGCATATTTTCTATAAAAGTTTCCAATATTCCGAATTATTGTTTACCTTGAATAAACACCATGAAAACTTTATTATAACAGATTTTTTAAACATACTTGTTTCTTAACGTCTCCATCCTTCATTGGTGTTTTAACAATACCATTACATTTATAAATTATTATGCGCTAAGAGGGGTGGAGATAAGTCTAGGGGAATGGGTAATTGTTATTTAGTTAAGAAAATGTTAATTTTTCGAAAATGGTCCTTGAAGTTAAATAACAATATTTTTATCGCTTTTTCAATGTATTTATCTATTTATATATCTATATATATTAGCGAATATATTATGTTAGCAAAGCATGGAACTGGCAGAAGAAGGATGAGACCAGAATAAATGTGGTAGAGATGAGGTCCCTAAGACGTATGTGTGGTAAAACGACATACGACAGAATCTCAAATGCTGATATAAAAATGGAATGAAGAGAAGAAGAAGGTATTATGAACAAAATTATGAAAGGATCGCTGCGTTGGTTCGTTAAGAAAGTAAACGTTAATGATGTTAATCGAGTACGGAGTCGAGGCAGACCGAGGAAAACATGGCATTACCAAATTAATCAAATTTTAAAGGTTGGTCCGTAGAAGTCGGAAGAATCGACGTGCGTGTATGACTCGCTTTATGATTGTGGAGGAAGCTAGAGACGTGTGCCAGGATAGAGTATTGTGGCGGTCGACTCTCTCTGCCTACCCCTACGGAAAAACGAAAGCGAAGGAAACGTGATGGTTTGTTGTTGTTGTTATATATCTATCTATTATCTCATATATTATGTACTTGGCGACCTTCGTGGCAGAGTGGCAATAGTTCTTCTTCGTTGCGGGTAGATTCCCGGCAATGACATTGTGATTCTCACATTATCTATAGTCTGGCGTAGAATTGACGTGACAATAAAATGACAATAGATTAACTATCTATCACATGTCATGAGAATCAATATAAAGAGCTCAAAACAAATTGTATACAGTAATAAAGTTTAAACGACTTGTTGCATAAATAATAAAAACTTAATTTATGTTTGAGATTGCGGAAGAGATGAAAATCGCTCGTTGCAAAGTCGGAGCTGTGAAGGGGTGGTCTAAAACTTCCCAGCCAAAGAGTCCAATAAAGTTTAAGTCTGAGCTGCGATTTGAGAACTTGCATTATTGAGTTCTTGCTGTCACCATGTTGCGTATTTTGTTTTAAATTGCTTTGCGTAGCTTCACAGGGTTTGGCCGTAGGCTACTGCATTTAGGGGTGGTTCCGCGTTGCATTGATTCGACCAAAAATACACCATGCCTATCCCAATGATCTTACGCTAGGACAGAATCCGTTAGCCTTGACCCTTACAGGAGAGTGTGTGTGACTTCACTCCATGCTCTGTTGCTTCGATTCGAGCGTGACATGTAAAACCCATGTTTCGTCTCCGTTACGATCCGACTGAACATGTCGTCACGTTCTTTGTTATAACGAGTCACAAAATTCAGTCTATAATCAAATATTTTGTTTTTGTGGTCCTCTGTTAGTTTAGAGACACAACAAAGCTATAGTTTCTTAAATTTTAACTTTTCAGAAAAAATCTTGAAGAGCAATGAGCTCGACACTTCAGGAAAGTCGTTTGAAAGAATGCTTATAGTAAGTGTCTGTTCTCAAGAATTTTCGCCTCAACTGCAGCCACTATATCGTCTGTAATCACAGATGGGCGACCGGAGCGGGACTCTTCATGGACGTTGTCGCAACCAGCTTTGAAGTCTGACCCACTTACTTTGCCTTCACCCATGGCAGTAAATCCTTAAACTTCACAAATCTGCCGGTGAATGTCTGTAGCAGACAGGTTTCTTGACGACAAAATACGTATTACAGACCATAACTCGAACCGGGTGGGCAATTAGATAATCTTAAACATTTAAAAGACACAGAACAGACCGTACAGGATACATACAGAGCTGCAACTGAGTACAGTTGTTCCCAAGGAATGGCGGGATACGACACAAGCACTAGTTGCGGCGCGCGCGCCACCTATTGGTATATATAACAAAACAGCTCTTTCTTAAAAAAACAGTCCTCGTATTACGACGGTACCAACATTGTAAGATGATTCTTTAGAGGTATGTCAGTACAGAGCAGCGTGGTGGTCCAACCTCTCTATCTACCCCTTCAGGGAAATAGCGCGATGGTTAGTTAGTTGACTGGTCTAATGATTTAACATTTGAAAATATCTTCATAGCATTGGATTAAATATAAAAGTTTCGACAGTTTGACGAGAGTTAACGACACATCCCTTTCAAGAGATTAAATATGAATACATCAAAGTATTAACGGAGTGTTCCCTAATTGTCCATTCTAGTTTAATGTCTGTTCTCAGATTGCACGACAGAGAGGCGGTGTTATTCTATTGTGCGTGAAGATAACTGATTATCTATTTATGTATTATGTACGCATAGCATGTGTATATTATCAGTGGTAGGATGTAAAGTTATACATTTTCAGAAAATACAATAAGCTAAGTTTGAAATTTAAATCAAATAAAAAAATATTCCAAACTGTTAAATTATAATAAATAACTTTGTTTTATGTATCAAAATTGTATTTTATTTTACAAAAATATATCAAATGTCAAATTTTCGTGATTTTTTACCTGTATGTGTATTTGTTCCCATGTCAAATTGAATAGCTTTTTTAATATAATTTTAAAGTTCTTGCTGGAGTTGAGTTAGGGCAACAAATACACATAAAGGTTCGAAAAATCACGAAAATTTGACATTTGATATATTATTGTAACACCTTATGATGTCAACATAGGTTGACGAAACAGCTGTCGCGTAAAATAAAATACAATTATGATACAAAACATTGTCTATTAGGCGCTGCCTAGGCCTTCCTAAAGGTCTTATTCCAGTCGGTCTAGATCTTGACGCTTACATGGTCTTGATTGCTCTGGTCTCTTCGGCTCGGCATACGTGCCCAATCCATGCAATGTAAAATTAATTGAATTATAATATAATATAATATAATATTGGTATTAGAGGTATTCAAGAAGATTCATATTCAATACAATGGATTTCAAGTTTTTTAAAGCTTATATATTTTTATATAACCTTTGACCATTTTTTCAAACGTTATATATATAAATTTGTAAACTATAATAAAATTTAAAATCCATTGTATTGATTATGAATCCAAGCACAATTGTGCACTGCCATCTTAGCTCTTTTAGATAGGCTTTTGTTTGCGATGACAACATTAAGTGCACTAATCACTTTATTGCCTGCCCTTACCCTTCGTTCAATATTCAACTCTACTCGCCTATCTTTTGTACACATACAAACTCATCTTCTTTTTCCAGATATTCACCATTCACGCTAATGTTGCATGACTGTCATGATTTGTCACAAATAAATAAATAAAAATATAGATAATAATTAAATAAAACGATGTTTTTTTTAACTACTTCCACTTTTGTCTTAATGCCAGCGAGCCTGGCGAAACCGGTCGCTGTCTAAATAAAGACAAAAGTAGAAGTAGTTATAATAAAAAACATTGTACTATTTAATTATTATTTAAAATGAACTTCAACAAGATATTTGAGGAGTGGCCCTAGGTTTGAACCTTGTGGTACCCCTGAATTGACAAGAAAAGGTTCCGATTGAAAAATTTCGTGTGAGACGAATTGTTTTCTCCCCTCAAGGTAACTATTAAAAAACATAATTAACTGAGAAGAGAATCTAATTTGAGGTAGTTTTGCTATCAGAATGTCGTGGTTCACAGTATCAAAGGCCTTTGAGAAATCAATATATGAACAGTCAACTTGGTGACCATTATCCAAGGCCCTTGTTATGTATTCTGTGAATACCATGAGATTAGTTTCAGGAGAGCGCCCCTTCCTGAATCCATGTTGTTCTGTTATAATATGGGGGTCGATTTTGGGAGATATAAATTTGTGCAAAATAGATTCAAATAGCTTGGCTGGAGCCGACAGAATCGCTATAGGTCTGTAGTTTTCGACTGACTCTTTTGCGCCGCTCTTGAAAATAGGACTGATCCTGGAAATTTTCCAGAGATCAGGAAAAATATTCGTACTTAACGACAGGTTAAATAGAAAATACAGCGGAGATAATAAGAGATCAGAGCAACCTTTTAAGAAGTAGATGGGAAGAAAATCAGGACCAACCGAGTGCGAATTTTTCATAGCTTTGATGGAGGATTTAATATCATTCGCATCTATGTGTGATATTGCAAAGCTATGACCACAGCAATTGGAACTAAAATTAGTCGCTGAATTGAAATTAAGCCGCAGGGGAACATTACTATAGACAGATTGAAAGTGCTTAGCGAATGCGTTCGCTAAATCTACACCCTCAACCTCTCTATCCCCATGCATCATAGTGTTAAGGATGCCACCATCCTTTCGTAAACTTTTTACATAGTTCCAGAAGGATCCGGGGTCATCCATAAGATTTCCCTCAATGGTGCTCACATATGTTCGAAAGGCTGATCGAACATTGCGTTTCACCACCGAGCGGTACAGACTGAAAAACTCGTACTCACTCCAAGAGCCAGTAGCCTTCCACTTCACATGATGTGCATGTTTGGTCTATGACCTGTTATTGGTTGGGTTAAGCGCACGCTTTATGAATTACAACATTCCCCATTCCACCTTTCTTATGACCACCATGTCGACAATTTTTTGGAAATTGTATATATGTTAATATCCAACACCACAATTCATGTGTCAGTTTCAATGCGCCATCTTTCTGACATATGAATTGTGGTGTTGGATATTAACATATATACAACTTCCAAAAATTTGTCAGACATGGTGGTCATAGGAAATGTGGAATGGGGAATGGGGAATGTTGTAATTACATAAAGCGTGCGCTTAACCCAACCAATGACAGGTCATAAGTCCTGTAAACACCTAGATCACCATATTCAGTTTCCAGTTTGCATCTTCGTCTCTATTGAGATAAAAATAATCCTTGAATTGATAGCCCGCAATGGGTGAATAAAATCCAGTATTCGTCTACAAGTATTTGTATACATTCAAAATGTTGTATAAAACAAAAACTGGTCCAAGTTAGCATATAAATTGGAGTGATATATAAAACAGTTTATAAAATGCTCTGAATATTTTGATTTTGGAATATTGTTAGATTTTAGAGACAGCTCACAGGTAGGCACTTATTCTTTTATTGGTTGCCAAAAAAGAATAAGATTGTCAATACTACAAAGAGTACCTACATTGTACACACATTAAATGTAGTTTGAACGCGAGACAATGGAGATTTAGCCATTGTGCTAACTATTGAATCCTCCTATATAATTTGTAAGGTAAGTTTTCTATATATGGAGCAAACACTAGAGTGAGCGTACCAGGTAATGCAATGTATACTTACATCGAACTCACACAAGCACGTTGTTGATAAACAATACGTTTCTCGCATGCCGTTGTAGAGTGTGGAATTTTAAATGAAAATGCATTGCCGCTTCGGCTAATTGGACAATTTGTGTGTGCAAACTCGTTCAATTAGTGAGTTTTGTACACCAAGTACTTGTTGGTATCAAAATTTCTCGATTTAAACGATTTTCATGTCGCGTTTTCAAACATATTTATTGTTAGAAAAGATAAAAACAAAGAGGGAAGAATTGACTTTACTATTTCTTAGCCTTCTTCTTCTTTTCCTTTTAGATCTTTGGTCTGATAGTGGCGATAAATTTAAATTTAAATTTAATTTATTTTGATAAAAATCACAAACATTACAGACGTATAATTCCAGATAATTGGGAATTATATTATAAGAATTTATAAGAATTAGAAAGAATCAAAACATTGATATTGCATCCCTGAGGCAACTCACACTATCACGAAATATGTTGACCTCCGAGGCGACCTGATTAATCAATAAGATTGCCCTACCCACAGGCATAACCATTGGCAGGTAGGTTCTGCAGCGCGGCAAATAAAAGAATCTGTGCTGTCTTTGACGAAGGTAATTATCAGGGACAAATAGATCTACATCACTCAGGACATCCGAGTTTTGTATAAGGCCGCCAATCAGCTGAAAGAAGTGAACTCCCAAGTGGATATTCCTTCTTCTCTCCGATGATTGGTAGCTTAGCATACCTAGCAAGAATTCAGTCGGAAAGAGCCACGGGAAATAACCACGCTCCCTGAGATAAAGAAAGCGCAGAATTTTTTTCTACACTCGCTCCACCATCAGAGAATATAGGATCCCAGGCGGTGACCAAATATTATAAATATATTCCAGCCGACTTCTTACCAAGGAATTATACAACTCCCATAGAAGCCCAGAAGCCCGGCTTGCGTAAGAAATTTTGAATCAAAACCCCCAAATCTAAGAAATCGTGCCCCCGCATAAACCAACAACCCACCAAATCACCTTCGAACAATGTTCCCAAGAAAGAAGAATAGCTACAAGAGCTGAACCTCTGTAAGCCAGAAGAGGTTTTGATTCAAAATTTCTTAAGCAAGCCGGGCTTCTGGGCTTCTGGGTTTCTATGGGAGTAACGCCGCTGCTCCTAGCTATCCCTCCATATCTTTGGTGATCTTCCAGGGGGACGGTATCTAACAAGATTCTGATACGCCACAAATGGATTGTGGAGGGCGCGCATACTCCTCCCACTGTATGCGCGCATGCAAGTATTTTCTGTGTTGTCCGCCCCATCTTACGAAATCTTCCACCTTGCAGATTTCACGGATAGTCGTGTTCCTCACATTATCTTGAAGAGTCTTTCCTGCTATTGTCCTAAGCGTCCGTATCTCTGTTACCCGCACTTTAGCCTTCGTTCTTGTGGTATTCGCTCTGGTTTCAATGCTATACGTCAGTATAGGCTATCGTTCTTATGACCTTGTTGTCAGTTCTCGTTTATCCATATGGTCTCATAATTGAATTATTTTTTTAATTCCTATGCGAAGTATTGCGCTTAAATCGAGGGAGAATGGTGTTTACGATAGGCGGCATATAATAATGTTTACGCTGACCCAAAATAAGCTCCTTTCCAAACTGCTAGCCGAGAGTTCCGCTAGCCCAAGCTAAATACATAAGAAGCCGCCGTCGCTAGAGATTTAAACTTGCCCAAGTTTTGCCTTACTTCAGGCACTGGTTCTCAAACTTTTGGATAAAAGTTGCCTTTTACTTTCGCGACTCGCGTGGGAACATATTTATTGAATGACTATATTATGCTTCATCTAATTTTTTTTACGATTTTTTATTATACATATAATGAGTATCTTATTTAACCTGGTGATATATTAACATGACGCTTAGCGTTTGATACTTGTGACATTTGTTTGATTCACATTCAAAGAAAATGTTTTTTCTTGTTGGATTTTAGATTGAATTATAGTGAAATTTGTTTTCCTTTATTTAAGTTTATTTTGTAACAGTTCGTTGGAAATAATAATTATAAAAAAATAGTTCTAATTTAACATACAGTATATATTTTTTAGATAAACTTAAGGCGTTGTTAAAACTGTTTTTTCCACTTTTGAGTTTATTTTTCTCGACATGTTTGTAATGTCTATTGAGTTAATAAACTGATTCGATTTGATTCGATTCGATAAATGGCCTATATTCGAGTTCGGAAAATCAATGGTGCAAATTACGATGCATAAATGTAGAGAAAGTTCTAGAGGTATATAAGGACAGAGGAGTTCGACGGTGCATCCTGCCTACTCATCCGGGGGGACGGCGTGATGGTTAGTTAGTTAGTTAGTTTTCAAACATTGATAGCCATTCCTCTAAAGCACTATATATATCTAGTTGTTCTCGACAATGTCTGATAGTGTATTTCAGAGCTTGATTTCGATTCACCGAGCTTGTCAAAGTGTTCCTGTTTCTATGGACACTTTGAGGAAACCAGTACTGAAGATTTGATTGGATGCTGAATTGCTATTTGCGTAGTTGCTGCGAGATATAATTATGCATTCCGTGACTCGCGCCACAGTTTCCAATCCACGTACCTTGTTTGACAACAGATTGTTAAAGATTAATGTAAGCCTGCTAAATTGAAGTAATTAATGCAAAGTGGAGATATATGGGCCGCTCTGATGGGCCCTTAATGTATGGGGAAAACACTTATTAGAGTTGTTAAGTGGTTACCGGATCGTCGGTATGGTACTTCGCTCACATCCAAAGTACCAATGCGATTATAACAATGTTTAAATTTCATTTTGAGTGTACGTTTGGGAATACGTAACTCTTAAATAAATATTTAATGGAACTTGTAAAATTTCTTCTATATCTGCCTTCACTTTGTGTTGTAGATTCATATTTAAACCATTACAAGTTTTAAACAGTTAATGAATAAACTTTGTTTTTTGTATCACAATTTTATTTTATTTTACGCGACAGCTGTTTCATCAAACAATGTTGACATCATCAGATGTTACAATATAATGATGTCAACATTGGTTAAAAATCACAGTGTTTCGGCCAAAACAATGGACTATTTAATTACAAGTTTGAATAAATATCTTCTATGTTCGCCATACTTTGTGTTGTATATTTTTTTTTGTCATTTTCTTTTTTATGCAATTTGTTTACTTGAAAAAGAAAAAAAAAATCAGACATATTTCGGACAACCCGGTCCTTCCTCAGTGATATTATGATATTTTAAATATCTCCCTGAGATGGTGTGGACATATGGAACGAATCGATGAGAGTAGTATGGTTAAAAAGTTGTACGCAAGCAGCGTGAGTGGGAAAAGAAGTCGAGGACGACCGAGGAAAACATTGCTTGACCAAATTAATCAATTACTAAAAGGCGCCCACATTCGAAGTCGGAATAATCGACGTGCGTGCACGGTACGATGTATGAATGTAGAGGAAGCCCGAGAGGTATGCTAGGACAGAGCATTGTGTCGATCCTTCTTCTCTGCCTACCTCTCCGGGGAAATGGCGTGATGGTTAGTTAGTTAGTTTTTATCACCGAGGAAGGACCGGGTTGTCCGAAACATGTCTGATTTTTTTTTAAAGTTAGTGTTGTAAACAAAGTATATAAAAAAGAAAATAACAAATTGAATAAATATAACTGCACTTAGTATTTTTAAAACACTTAGACATGTGGGGTGTGTGGTGAGAGTTGAACACACGTGGACGTCGGAGTAACTTCACGAGGTGTCGATAGATCAGAAGGTTGCGTTGCGTGTGTTCGTCGGGTGTCACCACTGTGGGGCGTTGTGGTGGTGGTTGAACACACGTGGATGTTTCGACGTTTATGGTGGATCACAGGTAACACTACGTTAACGTTATGAAGTACTCGAGCGGGAGCGTGGCTGGATGTCGATGGTGGTGAGTCGTAGAGGATGAGGGCTCGCTGGGCGGTATCGTCGAGTGGCTGGAGCGAGGAGTCGTCAGAGGTTTCTCGTACGTAGATTGGGTAGTGGAGACTCGTGTCTCTTCGAGATCGCGATACTGGCTGGCGTAGCTTCGTAGCTCGGCGTCGGAGGGAGTCCGATATCCCTCGTGGCGTAGACTTATTAACGGAGACTCGCGTCTGTTAGAAGTCGTAAGAGTAACTGATCCTATATGGTGCTCGGAAGTACTGCTTTTATATGCTTTGCTTTCGTCATCTACGATGCCCGACCTAATGACCAAACCTGAACGAATCTAGGCCTCCGTGTCATCAAATTTGATAAGTAGGTCTTGGGTCAGCGTTTTTGTGTTTATTCGTGTCATGTATTTCTTCATGAAATATGTTTATCTGGGTTATGCATTTAACCCCGACAGACATGTTTCGGTTGTACGTCTAAAAAGGTTGGGTCAAATGTCTGTGAAAAGTGTAATACTGTGCTGTAAAAATACTATGTGCAGTTTTATTTATTCAAACTTGTAAAAGTTATCGATTCAACGTAATTTAACGTTCAATTGGCTAAATAAAAATTAAATTAAACAATATGATTTGCTCTATGTACAATGATGTAATACTACAATTTATTAAATAATTAATGTGAATGATTTTTTTTTCTTTTTTGTACACTTGGTATATACAACAGTTTTATAAAAGGATTGTATATACGTGAATAAAGAAGAAAAATAAAAATAAACCACCACAACAACACAAAGTATGGCGTATATAAAAGAAAGTGAATGAAAAGGTTTGTTTTCTAGAAGTTTGGTTATAATTTATGGGAACGACGTTTTCAAATGTTTGACCATTTGATAATACTCGTATCTTTGTAAAGTGGAACATTTTATTCTCATTTAATATATTACAACTTCTAGAAAACAGACGTTTTTATTCGTATTAATTAAAGATCACATTTTTTAAAAATAACTTATTACAATTTTCTCTTTATTTCTACAGTTACCGGCTTTGACAGGCTCAATAGCTTCGACAGACTGATCTGGTTGATTGGTAAGTTAAATAAATTGATTATCTTAAATCGTTTTTTTTTTGTAATCTACTTAATTAATTTATAATTTTGTGCATTGAAAAATGTTGTGTTATAACCGAAACATGTCTGTGAAAAATGTAATTATGTTAATAAAATGATTTTACGGAAATCTCTTGATGGAAGTTCATTTTAAATGAAAATGGAATAAAACAATGTTTTTTGTAACTACTTCCACTATCTTCTTTATTTCGACAGCAACCGGTTTCGCCAGGCTAACTGGCATAGACAGACTGGTGACACTATTGCAAACTTTTCCTTTATATACATTCATATCAGGAGTGACAGCTGATTTACAGCTAAATAAATATATCAGCTATAATAAAATTTTAAATCCATTATATTCAATATGAATCCTGTTGAATAACTGTTATACCAATTTTAAATTCTGTTAATTTTACATAATTTACATCATGTTTACCACCTCTGATCTGTATGAATATAAAATACTCAGTTTGCAATATTGAAGCAAGTCTGTTGATGCCAGTGAGCCTGGCAAAACCGGTCGCTGCCGAAATAAAGACAAAAGTGGAAGTGGTTAAGAAACATCGTTTTATTTAATTATTATGTAATTAAGTGCTGTGAAAATGATTCAATACATCTGCAATAATAATAAACCATCACGTTGTTTCCCCAGAAGGCTAGGCAGAGAGAAGGGATAGCCACACTACTCTATCCTGAGACTCTTGCGTTCCTGGTATTTTATTGTATACATAACAACAACAAAAACAAACAACAAACCATCACGCCGTTTCCCCGTAAGGGTAGGCAGAGAGAATAGGCAGCCACACTTCTCTATCCTGGCACACCTCTCTAGATTTCTCAACTTTCATACAGCGAGTCATACACGCACGTCGATTCTTTCGATTTCTAACATGACCAACCTTTAAAATTTGATTAATTAGGTCATGCCATGTTTTCCTCGGTCTGCCTCGACTCCGTACTCCATTTACATCATTAATATATACTTTTTTAACCATTTTTTATCCATCCATGCCCTCCATATGACCGAATCAACGCAGCGATCCTTTCATAATTTTGTTCATAATACCTTCTGCTCTTCTACATTCCTTTCTTATATCAGCATTTGAGATTCTGTCGTATATCGTTCTACAAACATACTTCTTAGAGACCTCATCTCTACGGCATTTATTCTGTTCTCATCCTTCTTCTGCAAGTTCCATGCTTCGGTTCCATACATTAGGGTTGGGACCAGAACTCTATTGTGTTCGGCCGTGTACGCTTTCATTGATAAATTCTTGTTTCCAATAACTATTTTTAAAGCTTCATTCACTTTGTTATATTATATTTTACCTGTATTCAAAAGATACCTTAAACATTAGTTTGGTTTGTAATGTTTGTTGAGACAGTAAACTGATTTGATTTGATATTAAAGTGTACGTAAGCAGTCTTCCGTAACCAATACGTAAATAGAAGCCCGTAACAAGAGGATTTACGGTACAGTTTTCCTTATCCAATAAAGTAGATGTCACTGATAAAATAGCGGCGCGGAGTTCCAATATAATGCAGGAAGCCCGTGCAGCTACAAGACTGACATTCTTATTACACTTTTATAAGTTTTCAACGTAAGAAAAGAAACGGAGTTACAAAAATCCATGTAAGAAAAAACACATGAACATCGGCAACGTAAAATAATCTATAAAAATAATAAAATAATAATTGAAAATTCCTTTATAATACATATTTAGTTTAATTTCACTTATTTTTCTTCTATATTCGCCATAATTTTGTTTTTGTAGATGCTTAATGTTTTTTTTATATACTTAGTATACAAAACTCACTTCATTAAAAAATAAAAATTAAATAGCAAAAATTAACTAGAAAAAATTAAATAGACACACAAGTCCTTCAACAGTGATATTATACGCGGCGGTCAGAGGAAAAGCTTTAAGGACTTCCTTAAAGGAAACCTACAAAAGACTAACATCGACTGTGATTGCTGGGAAAAGACAGCAGGTGAAGAACAGCAGTTCATAAAGGTACGTAAGATTTTGAAGAGACGACGTCGCAGAGAGGAGGAGGAAGAGAAATGAGAGTCCACTGGGAGACGGTGACGGCTCCATAACAGGCGCCTTCCCCTGCCCCAGATGCCCCAGAATTTGTGGGTCCAGGATCGGGCTTTTCAGTCACATACGAACCCACAACCGTGAATAACAATCTTCTTCGGACACGAGTGATGAATAAAACTTCTAGAAAACAGACGTTTTCTTTCGTATTAATTATGAAAAGTCTTTTAAATTAAGTACTTATTCGTTCATTCGTTCATACATTTCATTCATTGACTCATTTCTATTATAATTATTTTAGCTAGAATGGCAGTGCACAATGGTGTTCTTCTACCGACCCTTATGTATGGAAGCGAAGCATGGAACTGGCAAAAGAAGGATGAAAGTATAATAAATGCAGTAGAAATGAGATCTCTTAGACGAATGTGTGAATACTCTGTGTATGATAGAGTGTCGAATGAAAATATAAGAAGTGAATGCGGTGCAAATGATGGTGTCATGAACAAAATAATGTAAGGATCATTAAGATGGTTTGGACATATGGAAATAATGAATGACGAAAGAATGGTAAAAAAATCATATGTTAATGATGTAAATGGAACCAGAAATAGAGGAAGACCAAGGAAAACGTGGCACGATAAAATAAATCAAATATTGAATGTCGGCCATGTGAGGAGTCAGAGAAATCGACGCGCATGCATGACACGATGTATGAATGTTGAGGAACCGAGAGAAATATGTCAGGAAAGAAAAGTGTGGCAGTCCATTCTTTCTGCCTACCCCTTCGGGGAGACGGCGTGATGGTTAGTTAGTTTAGTTAGTTAGTTACATATTCGTTTATAAAGATTTTGGCTAACCGTATCGATAAAACGGCTGTTTTTACTATTAGCTCAACGTATTATTTTTACTAAACATTTCTATTATAATTATGACTCTAGTCCCGCGTCTGACTGGCAGTACTTGTTCAATTTTTAAAGCGAGATATATATCTATAATGGCACCTGCGCGACCAACGAGCGTTTTATTTGATGTTGTCGCCCTGTAAACGGCTGTAAATTCAATAAATGTGACACTTGAAATAGGTGTGACACAATAAACGAAACCAATTCATTACCTACTAAATTATATTCAGTTTATTAGGACAGCACAAGGACCATGCGGTGACATTGTTAGACAGCACGACAATGAAGTCGGTTTAAAAAACGAATTTACTATTTAAATAAAACAAATGAATGTTGACAGCAAGGTACGCATCTACAAGACTGACAGCAAGGTACGCATCTACAAGACCTGTGTGCGACCAATCCTCACATATGGCATTGAATCGAGGGCAGATACTGTCAAGACAAAGAGCATGCTCAGGACAACCGAGATGAAAACGCTCCGCGCTATAGCTGGCAAGACCCTACGTGATCGAGTTAGGAATACAGCAATCCGAGAAATCTGCGAGGTCGAAGATGTGGTCAGATGGGGACGTCAAAGACGGCGATACTGGCATGAACACGTAGAAAGGATGAGCTCAAATAGAATACCACACATAGCTCTCCATGGAACGCCAAACGGACAACGCCGACCAGGAAGACCCCCGAAACGGTGGAGAGAAAGCTGGAGTTCAGCATCTCAAGAGGACCCGCCTGAAATAACAGACTCCTGAGTCTACAAAAAGGGAAGAAGAAGAAGAAGAAAATGAATGTTGTTGAATATTAACTGAGACTAAAGGCAGAAACATACTATTAACACGCCACGCCACCCGATGCCACGTGATGTGTGTTGAGTCGAATCAAATTGTATTGTTTTATATGGACAGAATCACACTATGAACACCCGACGCGAAGCCATGCGCGCACACGCCACCCGATCCAGACGATGGTGGGAGTAAACACGCCACGACGCGTGTTAATAGTATGTTTCAGCCTTTAGATCGACGTGTTGCTGATGGTGGGAGTAAACACGCCACGTCGCGTGTTAATAGTATGTTTCTGCCTTAACACGCGGCGTGTTTACTCCCACCACCGGCAACACGTCGATCTACCTCGTCTGGATCGGGTAGCGTGTGCGCGCATGGCGTCGCGTCGGGTGTTCATAGTGTGATTCTGTCCATAGAAAACAATACAATTTGATTCGACTCAACACGCATCACGTGGCATCGGGTGGCGTGGCGTGTTAATAGTATGTTTCTGCCTTTATAAAACTGTGAAATTTACCCATAGTTACGAGAACAGATGACATAAATTAAATACTTGTATGAACGAATTATATTGCATACCTAATACAAACTAAGTGGCCGAGTGGTAAGTGCTTTGATTGTTGATGGTTGAGGTATTAGTTTTTAAAACTCCAATATTAATTTATAATAGTAAACACGATTGTTTGGTGGCTTTATTTGGATATAATTTATATAAATTATATAAATTGCGACAAATTTGTTTTGCCTTACGAGGGCATTCTCAAACGGTCAGTTTGACACTTAACAATCGTATTTTATTGTTAATGAAACTCCATATGAAATAATTAATAAAACGTCAGTTTTCAGTCAAAAATGAAAACGTCAGTTTTCTAGAAGTTTTATTATATTTTATGGGAATGATATGTTTCATTCATTCATTCATTTGATAATACCTTAGAAGGGCGAAACATGTCATTCCCATAAAACATAATAAAACTTCTAGAAAACTGACGTTTTAATTACTAAACTATCGTGTTAAATATTAATAATTAATTTGCTTTGATTGTCACACGAAAGGTTCCGGGTTGTCGCGAAAAAAAAAAAAGTAAAATGAAAATCGTGATATCAAAACAGCGATTAAAATTTTAAGAGTAAATTCAATGACATAGATGTAACTAACTAACCATCACGCCGTCTCCCCGAAGGGGTAGGCAGAAAGAATGGACTGCCACACTTTTCTTTCCTGACATATTTCTCTCGATTCCTCAACGTTCATACATCGTGTCATGCACGCGCATCGATTTCTCTGACTCCTCACATGGCCGACATTCAATATTTGATTTATTTGATCGTGCCACTTTTCCTCGGTCTTTCTCTTTTTCTGGTTCCATTTACATCATTAACATATAATAAAACATAATATATGTAAACATATAATAAAACATGAAGTCCATTGTAATCCAAAATGGTGGGTTCATTAGATTATATTTGTTTTGATTGGGCAAGTACTGCGTGATGACTGTGTGTAGGTACCAATTATAATCTTTCCTGGTGCACTCGGGCAGCCAGGGTCAGCGGTCAGGCCACAATTGACACTGATTTGAATCACGGACATCCAAATTGCACAATCATAACAGCCGGCCTGTCAATGGGCAGTGACTAACTAACGGAGACAGCCGTGCAGGACTCGTTACGTCACAATTGTTTGAATATTTTACCGCGTTTTCATTTTATTTTAACACATTTGATTCACTTTACTCAGGCATTTTTAGCTCGATTTGAATTAATATAAGATTTTTACGAATTAAAATACTTTTTTAAATTTTTGATTCTATTTCTTTGGACATGTTTCGAAGGTTTAATAACTTCATTATCAGAAGAACGATATAAACAAATCAAAAATAAGATTTTTTTTTATCATAAAAATAAAGAACCTAAGCATGTAGGAAATATGTCCAAAAATAAAATTAGTCACAGTAACAGGGACAGCTAAAAATAAAAAATATAACCAAATGATTTTACTGAAATCTCTTGGAGGAAGTTCATTTTCGCCATTCTTTTTTCGCCAGGCTCGCTGTTGAAATAAAGACAAAAGTGGAAGTATTATAGTTAAAAAACATCGTTGTCTTTAATTATTATAAAAAAAGTAATGATTTTATTGAAAGTTAAGGCGTTTACACCGTGGAATTCTATTATTTATTGGAATTTGAAACTCAATACTATATATTTTCCACTATAAAATAAAAAATATATATATTTATACACGATAATGTTTAGGAGGTGATTTTAATAATAATTAGCATGGAACTGACAAAAGAAGGTTGAAAGCAAAATAAATGCAGTAAAAATGAGATCTCTTAGACGAATGTGTGGAAAAAACTGTGTATGGTAGAGTTTTCAATAAAAATATAAGAAGTGAATGCGGTGCAAATAAAAGTGTTATGAACAAAATAATGAAAGAATCATAAAGATGGTTCGGACACATGAAAATAATGAATGGAGAAAGAATTGTAAAATAGTATATGTTAAGGATATTAATGGAACTAGAAATGGAGGAAGACCGAGAAAAATGTGATACGATCAAATAAATCAAATATCGAATGTCGGAGAAATTGACGGAGTTTATGACACGATGTATGAATGTTGAGGAACGAAATAAGTATTTCAGGAAAGAACATTTCAAATGTCGAATTTCGAATGTTTCCCATCCCTCCGGGATTTACATTTAATATACTCGTATATCAATCGCAAGGGGATGCCAGACCGCATTTAATCGAATATTTTCCCCCCCTTCTATGTCTCGCTCACTTACACATATAAACTTACACTATATTTCTTATAGATAACATTTAGTGAATTTAACCTAGGTATCACAGTAAAGACAAACTTTAAAAAAAAATATATACCAACTAGTTTCGCTCGGACCCAATTTCATCAGGGCAGTATAAAAACTGGCATGTCAATGTTACTTAATATTGAGTTGTTAGGTATACTGCCCTGATGAAGCTTAAGTCCAAGCGAAAAGAGAGAGAGAGAGAGAGAGAGAGAGAGAGAGAGAGAATGTGGAGGGGTGGATTGAAGCGAGGTAAAGGGAAGGCAAAGGGAGCACATGACATGAGAGCATATTATGATGGTTAATACAACCACGAAAACACTTTCTTTGGAAATGTTATTACTAAATATCAAAAAAACGTCGTATCGGGACCAGCGTCTTCTTTACCGGCCAAATATTGACATGCCATAAGTTCACCGCAAATAGATCGGTAAATAAACCAGCCCATACGTCTTTGTCTTCGTATCAGTAATAGTCCCGGTATCATTTATCTTCTAACAAGCATTGTTTTCTTTGTATTTCAACTAATTGTCTGCGAAAAATCGCTCATAGACTTCACTCTTATAAAAATAAAGAAAGGTTTATATATCGTTAAAAGAAAATACAAAAAATCTAATAAAATGTCGTGTAAATACCATAAATAAACACATGTTTCTTCTAATACTGGCAGAAGAAGGATGAGAGTAGAATAAATGCGGTAGAGATGATGTCCCTAAGACGTATGTGTGGTAGAACGATATACGACAGAATCTCAAATGCTGATATAAGAAAGGAATGTAGAGCGGAAGAAGGTGTTATGAACAAAATTATGAAAGGATCGCTGCGTTGGTTCGGACATATGGAACGCATGGATGGAGAAAGAATGCTTAAGAAAGTATACGTTAATGATGTAAATGGGGTACGAAGTCGAGGCAGACCGAGGAAAACATGGCATGACTAAATAAATCAAATTTTAAAGGTTGGTTATGTTAGAAGTCGGAGGAATCGACGTGCGTGTATGACTCGTTGTATGAATGTGGAGGAAGCTAGAGAGGTTTGCCAGGATAGAGTGGTGTGGCGGTCCATTCTCTCTGCCTACCCCTGCGGGAGAAACGGTTTGTTTGTTTGTTTGTTTTGTTTCTTCTAGATATGTTTTGTTTTTACGGAACAAGTGCTGTCTTGAATAACATTAAACTTGACAGCGTTTCCCTAGAAAAACAAGCCTCAAAAACATAACAAAGATATACTTATTGACTTTTAAAATATAAAACTCTGTTAATGGTATCACAATTTTTGTATATTTTTTATTTTTCGCGACAGCTGTTTCGCCGAACGATGTTGCCATCATCAGGTGTCACAATAATTTTTCCAACGGCTTAAATTACGTAAATGAGAACCTTTTTTTGCAACCATAATCTTAACCTGAAACTCCGACAAAGAATGATTAAATGTTTTATATGGTCTGTTGAAGAAGGACTAGTTGTCCAAAACATGTCTACGTATTTTTTTTTATTATATAAGTGATGTATATACAAAGTATATAAAAAAGATAAAGATAAATTTATATTCTTTTCATTTGTTTGTAATAAATAGATAAAATAAATATGTATTTGGTTTATTCTCAGTAGTTAAATAAAAAATATTTAAATTCAATCATGGTCATACAGAAAATCCCTTTTCGGTTAAAGTTTTTTAAGGTTACACTCGATACATAATAATATAACAAAAGGTATTCTTATGGAAATGTAAGATATTACAGAGGGACAAAAATCTGTCCGAAATTTAAATAAAGTCTTTACAACGAAAAAGTTTTGGTTTGTAAAATAATCAGATTGAAAAGTTTATCCGAACCCTCTCCAGTGTTAAGGCTGGGAGAAAAATTTGTGAGACCCGAAAGCGGGTTTTCAATTTTCTTGACAGACTTTTACATCGTAATACGTAATGATTTAACAAGTTTAGAATTTAGCCTTATGGTGGTGTTCTTGTGCCGGCCCTTATGTATGGAAGTGAAGCATTGATATGGCAAAATAAGGGTGAAAGTGGAATAAATGCAGTTGAAATTGGATCTCTAAGATTAATGTGTGGTAAATCTGTATATAATAGAATATCAAATGCAAATTAATTCGGTGCGAATGAAAGTGTTGAACAAAATAATAAAAAGAACATTAAGATGGTTTGGACACACGAAAGGAATAAATGGACAAATAATGGTATTAAATATAAATACATATGTTAACGATGTAAACGGAGTCAGAAATATAAAAAGGCAGAGGAAAACGTGGCACGATAAAATTAATGAAATAATTTTTTTCGGTCACGTGAGGAGTCGGAGAATTTGACGTGCGTGCATAACATGATGTATGAGAATCGAATGTCAGGAAAGAACAGTAGAGCGGTTTATTTTTTCTGCCTACCCTCTGGATAGATGGCGTGATTGTTAGTTACTTAGATAATAGACGCTTAAAAATACTGCCTATGTTTCGTTCACCGTATTATTATCATTATTTTGTTGAAAAAACTCTAAACATCATTACAGCGCGAGCCAAATAGATGAAAAGGGTAAAAAAAAATATCAAAGGAAATATAGTACATAAAACCATATGAATTAGAATACTAGTTATTTCCTTGCTGCCCTTACCGTAAGGGTATTCACGAATTCGTCATAATTGCATCCAAAGAGGTCTATCTCTTTTGCAACCTCATTTAAAAAACAAATCGCTTTCAATATAGAAGAACTTCGAAGGGCCTCTGTGCGGTAATTTGGGGCATAAAATAGCGGATCCGTTGGCGTGGAATAGCCTCCATGTTAATATTAAGTATGAGGATAGTGACGTTAAATTTAAGAAACTTCTGAAGACTGCACTGTTCGGTCAGTCATTTCCTAGTGCGCCCTTGGAGTAATTGATTTTACAAAACGGCGCACTTAACATACAAATCATCAAAATAATAAATAAATATATAAATGCCCCCTTGCTATAAAAAATTCATGAGGAAAACAGGAGAAAAGTATGAATTATAACAAAAGTCTTTCTTACTTGTGATAGTCATGGTTACAGTAAATAATACTTCTTCATTCCTCTTTATCTCCTTCCAGAGTACTGGTTTTAATCTTACATATTAATTTTAGAGGATGTAGTCAGTTTATTTCCGCATTTTTTGTGGACACTCCTGTAGCTCGAAAGTAGGGTTGATGCTGAAAACAAAATAAATGATTACATTATAAAGCATCACTGCAAATATAAATACTCGTATAACCACTGAAGCAAATATTCCAGTACACAATGCAGTTATATCCCAAACACATTATGGCATTGAATCGAGGGCAGACACTGTCAAGACAAAGAGCATGTTTAGGACAACCGAGATGAAAACACTCCGCGCTCTAGCTGGCAAGACCCTACGTGATCGAGTTAGGAATACAGCAATCCGAGAAATCTGCGAGGTCGAAGATGTTGTCAGATGGGGATGTTAAAGACGGCGATACTGGCATCAACACGTAGAAAGGATGAGCTCAAATAGGATACCACACATAGCTCTCCATGGAACGCCCAACGGACAACGCCGACCAGGAAGACCCCCGAAACGGCGGAGAGAAAACTGGAGTTCAGCGTTTCAAGAGAACCCGCCTAAATAACAGACTCCTGAGTCTACCAAAAGTGAAGAAGAAGAAGAAGAAGAAGATAATGGAGTTCTAGAGCCAACCCTTATGTATAAAGGCGAAGCTTAGATTTGTTAAAAGAAGGATGGAATGGAAATGAGATCATTGAAAATAACGAACTAAATAACCATCACGCCTTTTCTCCGAAGGGGTAGGTAGAAATAATGGACCGCCACACTCTTCTTTCCTCACATACTTCTCTCGATTCCTTAAAATTCACGCACCGTGTCATGCAAGCACGTCGATTTTTCCGACTCCTTACATGCCCGACATTCTATATTTGTTTTATTTGATAGTGCCATGTTTTTATCGGTCTGAAAACAATATACGGAAAAACAATATATGACGTAATACTGAACGAAGAAGTAAGAAAGGAATGTAATGTGGATGAATGCGTCTTAAATAAAGATGAATGCGTCTTAACAATGGTTCACAAATATGGTAATTGGTTCAATAATATAGAACGAATAAATGAGGGAGGAATGGTGAAAAAGATATATACAAGTGTAGACTTAAAAAAAAAGAGAAATGAAAGTATAATAAATGCAGTAGAAATGAGATCTCTTAGACGAATGTGTAGATACTCCGTGTATGATAGTGTCGAATGAAAATATAAGAAGTGAATGCGGTGCGAATGATGGTGTTATGAACAAAATAATGAAAGAATCATTAAGATGGTTTGGAAACATGAATGAAGAAAGAATGATAAAAAAATATGTTAACGATGTTAATGGAACTAGAAATAGAGGAAGACCGAGGAAAACGTAGCACGATCAAATAAATCAATGTCGGCCACGTGAATAGTCAGAGAAATCGACGCGCGTGCTAGTTAGTTAGTTTATAATTGAAAAAAAAAATCGAGGAGGGCCAAGGAAGACATGACGTGATAATTACTTAAAGTGCCAAGAAGATGCCAAAGATAGCTCGAGACATTCCCCCAGTTCCCGATTACGTGGCCAACAACAACCGAAAATATGGCGACATAGTTAGCGGTCTACTTCTCAGGAGGACGGATTTGTAACCAACAGCAGGCCATAAGTCCTACAAGAAGAATAAGAAGAAGATAAAATAGTCAAGAGAAGTTCTAGTCTTGCTTTCATTTACAGTAGTTTTAATAACAAAACCCATTGTGTATGTATTCTTTCCATGTTGACACTCTTAGACGCTTGCCTTTTCACCGAATTCGGTTTTTATTTGACAGCAAAATACTGAGAAGAAAGCGTTACTCGAGGGTAAATAAATACAATTTACTATTGGGGTCAACTTCTCCTCTCTTAGGTGAACCTCTATGTGGTGGCTTCCCAAAATCTTAACCCGCTATCTCGTACTTTCGGAAACAAAACGTTCTGGTTGAAAATTATATAGATCAATAATTTGCAGATATTGAAAATTTTTTTTATAAAATTTCGAATATAATGAATTATAAAGTATCTTATTTATTGTTTCGGCATTCACTTTGTGGTAGGACATGATTAAATTGTAAATGAAACACTTGTTTTTCACCACTTGAGTTTTATATTTTATACGACTAGTTTCGGAAGCGACAGATGCTTCCATGTACAGGTTTAAATATAAATGTTTATATTTAAACCTGTAGATGGAAGCATCTGTCGCTTCCGAAACTAGTCGTATAAAATATAAAACTCAAGTGGTGAAAAACAAGTGTTTCATTTACAATTTAATTATAAAGTACATGTAAACGGAACTAGAAATAAGTAAAAACCGAGGTAAACGTGGCATGGTCAAATCAATCAAATATTAAATGTCCGTGCATGACGATGCCGACGATGTAAGAATATAAAGAAAACAAGAGTCTATTATTTCGTGCATTTTATATGCGGGAAAACGATATATTATATGGATAGAATGGGACTAGAAATAAAGAAAGACCGATGAAAACGTGGCACGCAAAAAAATGGCAGTACACAATGGTGTTCTTCTACCTACCCTTATGTATGGAAGCGAAGCATGGAACTGGCAAAGTAAGGATGAAGGTAGAATAAATGCAGTAGAAATGAGATCTCTTAGACGAATGTGTGGATACTCTGTGTATGATAGAGTGTCGAATGAAAAAATAAGAGGTGAATGCGGTGCGGTGATGGTGTTATGAACAAAATAATGAAAGGATCATTAAGATGGTTTGGATATATGTTAAAAATTTATTACTATGTTATCGATATAAATGAAACTAGAAATAGAGGAATACCGATGAAATCGTGGCACGATCAAATAAATCAAATATTGAATGTCGGCCACATGAGGAGCCAGAGAAACCGACGCGTATGCATGACACGATGTATGAATGTTCTGGAAGCGAGAGATATATGTCAGAAAAGAAAAGTGTGGCAGCACATTCTTTCTGCCTACTCCTCTGGAGAGACGGAGTGATGGTAGGTAAGTTAGAATATCGAATAACGAAATAAGGAAGAAATGAAAGGTATATATAATTAATAAGGTTCCCTTTGATGGTTTCTATATACGTACTTAATAAATGGACGAGAAAATAATGGTTTAAATGTTATATACTAGCACTGTGAGTAGAAAGAGAGGCTGTGAAAGACCAAGGGAAGCATAGCATGAACAAATTAACGAAGTCGGAAAAACGCACGTGACGCGATGTTTGAATATAGAGGAAGCGGGAGAAGTATGTTAGGACTGAAGGATGTGGCATTCCATTCTTTCTGTCTACCCCTCCAGAAGGCGTGATGGTTAGTTTGTAATTTAGTTTTTCGGACCCCTCGAGGGTTAAATATCTTGCTGTCTCGTTTGCGGCAGATGAACAATCTAGATGTTTGATCTCATCCCTACGAGATAAATGCTAGAAAACGATCTTCCATTCGCACGAAATATAGGAGATGGTGAAATTGTGTGTTTTAGAGAAAAACAGTTCAATTTATAGCTCAAAAACAAACTAATAAACATCGTGGTTACCGTGAGCGAAATCCAGTACAAACTCTTTACTAATGTATACAATATAATATAATATGAACATTTACGATATATTAAATGATGGGGCGAAAAGAGAAGGATGGAGTGCCGCATCTGTAAAAGTGTGACAGTCCATTCTTTCTGCCTACCCTTTCGGGGAAATGGCGTGATGGTTAGTTAGTTAGTTAGAAAACCTATGAAAACGTCAGATTTCTAGAAGTTTTATCATATTTTATGTGAATGACATGTTTCGCCCTTCTAAGGCATTATCAAATGTATATTTGTATATAACATTTTAACTATTATTTTCTCGTCCATTCGTTACATATATCCAAACCATCAAAGATAGAATCATCTGCCTTACATTTCTTCCTTATTTCGTCATTCTGTGTCTTATATTATAGCATATAAAATGGACGAAACGATAGACTCTCTTTTTCTTTACATTCAGACATCGTGTCATGCACGGACATTTAATATTTGATTGATTTGACCATGCCACGTTTACCTCGGTTTTCCCTTATTTCTAGTTTGATAATGCCTAAGAAGGGCGAAACATTCCCATAAAATATAATAAAACTTCTAGAAAACTTACGTTTTCTTTCGTATTTATTATTAAATATGGATTTTACATCAATGTTCAAGAAACAATACATTTAGGATATATATTTAAGAAATTTAATTTCTTATTCAGAATGCAAAGATTTCAGAAGAAAAAGATGGATACATTAATAGGACACGCTATTTTTACTGAATCAATGTTAATCATAAAATCAAAAAAACAAATTAAAAATCAGAAACAGCTTGTGCGAAAAAAAAATGTATAGCATAAAAACACGTTGTATAAAAGTTTATACAAAAAAACCGTTTGATTACACAATCAATTGACATATTTCTCTTGATTCCTTAACATTCATAGATCGTGTCATGCACGCACGTCATTTCTCCAACTCACGCACGACATTCAATATTTGATTTTTTTTATCCCACCACGTTTTCCTAGGTTTTCCTCTTTTTATAGTTCCATTTACATCGTTAACATATTCACAATAATGAAAATTTGTGGCCCAACATCATTAAAATGGTAAAAAATTAATGAAGAAGAAATAATTATAAATGAACGTATATCGGACACATGAGGAATCAAAGAAATCAACGTGGTTGCACACGTTGTATGAATGTTGAGAAAGCGAGAGAAATATGTCAGGAAATAACAATATTTTTTGTGAATGTATACTTATACTTTTATACGAATACTGGATTTCCCTTCATGCTTAACTTATACTTGTATACGAATACTTATACTTGTATACGAATACTGGATTTAACTTAATGCTTAATAAAAACATAAATCTCCATAGATGGCGTTAGTATGTTAATTATATATAGAGTAATCTTAAAAATAATAATATATGTTATCAAAATCTTCATAGATGGCACATTGAAACTGACATGTGAAACCTGGCATAGATTTGTAACATATATACAACTTCCAAAAATTTGTCATACATGGTCATAAAGAAAAGGTGGAATGGGGAATGTTGTAATTACATAAAGCGTGCGCTTAATCCAACCAATGACAGGTCATAAGTCCTGTAAACACCTTGATCAACCATATTCAGTTTCCAATTGGCATCTTCGTCTCTATTGAGATACAATTAAATCATGAGGAAATAACAGTCATTACATTATTTCTGCCTACCCCTTTGGAGAAAAGGCGCGAGGGGTAGTTAGTTAGTTAGTCAGTTATTTGTATATGTTTATCGTTTCTGCGGTATTTAACTAAACGTAGGCAGATAGTAATGAAAGCTTAGCTATATAGAATATGACGATCTTAATAGATCGCGGAACAACGGTGTAATCAATCATAGCTCCGAGCATTTGTTGTCTTAAATTAAGACGCGGTTTACGATTATTCAACAGAATTTAAGGCAACTCGTGGATCTCATGGATGGAGATGTGAGATGTTACTGGAATAATTACACTCGGTACATTCGAATCTACGTATGAAATAATTACAATATATCGTATTCTATTACATGGTGTTCCTAAATGTTAAGCTTTATATATTAAAATTTTTGGTTTTAGCAAATGCTAAATAGCAGTTCTTCTTCTTCTTCAAGTTATTTGTATCACCCGATGATGCCAACACATGCTGGCAAAACAGCTGTAGTGACAAACCTACATATATTTTTTTTTCTTTTTTTTTCTTTTCTTGTCTTTTTCTTTTTATTACATTTTAAAATTACATTTCATTTTTAATTATTCATTATTACTAATACTAATAGTTTTCTCTTTAACTTATCAAGGTGTTACTTTTATATTCTTATATATTTAACCTTATGTCAGTTGTTATATAATACTTGTGGAAGCATGTAATCGGCCATGTTTTGTTGTCTCTGTATATTTATATTCATATACTATAATTGCTGTTTGTTACCCTCAATAATAAGAAATAAAATAAAATAAAATAAATAAATTGTGATACGTAATAACAGTGTTTCAAATTTAAATATAATAAAATAAACCATTGTTTTGGCCGAAACACTATGATACCTTAACATTTGAAACTGTTAAATTCAATATCTTTGTTTGATGTATCACAATTGTTTGTTAGTTGTATCACAATTTCACCAACCTATGTTGACATCATCAGGTATTACAATAATATATCAAATGTCAAATTTTCGTGATTTTTTGAATCTTAATGTGTATTTGTTCCTATGTCAATTTGAATAATCTTTGATATAATTTGTTGCGTGAAATAAAATACAATTGTGATACAAAAACAAAGTTATTTAATTTAATAGTTTTAGTTATTTTTATCTTAATTAAAAAAGAAAAAATCACTCACCATTATATTGTGACAAATAAACTAAAGATTTTTAAAATAAACTCTGCTAAAACTGCTAGTACATTAAAGCCGGAGACATGGCTTGGCATCGTCTTTCAAAATTGACATTCATAATAGTTTTATAAATATCAAACGTATCACAGGACAAAAACACACATTTAAACCATCAGAAACGCGTATGTTATGTACGTATGCACAATACTGCATTTTCAAAGCTTTTTATTCGTATTATTCGAGATTTGATGATCTGTTTTGGTTTCATTTCTGTTCTCGTTGAATGTGGATTGCAAACTATTTCGCCATCTTTACAGTGGTCTGCCACGTGATCGTAAACTCTGAATCCGGTCATTTTGAATGCACCCATTATAATGTTGCCATTCCACTAATCGCGAGTAACGAATTTATTATTACCTACTTAATGTGTTTCTGACTCGAATATAAGACGACCTTCCATTTTTCTATATTATTTAATTTATTTGAATAAAAATCACAATCATAAAAGTCATATAATTCCAGATCGTTTGCAATTACATTATAATTATTTATAAGAGAAGCATAAAAAAAACCCATTCAGATTAATAATTAGAAAGAATCATAACTTGATATTGCATCCCTGAAGTAACTCACACTATTACGCAATATCAAATCAAATCAGTTTATTTTCTCAAAAGATATTACAAACAACAATTATATTATAGTTTAAGGCATCTATTGAGAACAGGTAAAACATAAAAAATATATAATACCAGGAACGCATGAGAGATAGTTCGACGTTAGAAATACAAGATACTCTCCAAAGTCAAGAGTATTTGTCTTCTGAACGTACTTTCACGAATATGAAAGACATCGATCTCCGAAGCGATCATGTTCAGCAGTTTGATTGCTCTCCCCACCGGCATCACCAGAGGCAGGTTGGTTCTGCATGCTGGGAGATAAAAGAGTCTGTGCTGACGCTGTCGAAGATAAACATCCGGAACATAAAGATAGATAGCCTCCAAGATGACGGAATTCTCAAAGAATCCCCTGATAAGTCTGAAGAAATGGGTAAGTGTGCACCCAACCCTTCTTATTTGTAAACTATTGGTGCCCAGCATGCCCAAGAGGAATGCAGTGGATAATGTCAATATACAATGCAAATATGTCAACCTCCGAGGCGACCTGATTTAGTAATAAGATTTCCCTTTCCACAGGCATAACCATTGGCAGGTTGGTTCTGCAGCGCGCCAAATAAAACAATCTGAGCTGTCTTTGACGAAAGAAATTATCAGGGACAAATAGACCTACATCACTCAGGACATCCGAGTTTTGTATATGGCCGCCAATCAGCTGAAAGAAGTGAACTCCCAAGTAGATATTCCTCCTTCTCTCCAATGATTGGTAGCTTAGCATACCTAGCAAGAATTCAGTCGGAAAGAGCCACCGGTAATAACCGCGCTCCCCGAGGTAAAGAAAGCGCCGAATTGTTCCTGCACTCGCTCCACCACCAAAGAATATCGGATCCCAGGCGGTGACCAAATAATGGAACTAACCGGGATAATACGATATGAGCATTAATTTATTTACCTTATTGTTACGCTTGATTGCACATTTTAACTCTATTGCTACGACTTGATTACTTTTATCTTTTGACAACCTATTTATAATGAAATAAAATAAATTTAACTTCAACCCAATTTTTGATATGTTCCTCTCTTTTTTTAATGTGATTTTGAATTTTGATATCTTTGATATGTCCGTCTTTGATGTCCCCATCTGACCAAATCTTCGATCTCGCAGATTTCTCGGATTGCTGTATTCCTAACTCGATCACGTATAGTTTTGCCAGCGCGGAGTGTTTTCATCTCGGTTGTCCTGAGCATTATCTTTGTCTTGACAGAGTCTGTCCTCGATTCAATGCCATATGTGAGGATTGGTCGCACACAGGTCTTATAAATGCGTACCTTGCTGTCAGTCCTCATGTCCTTGTTTCTCCATATGACATCTTTCAGGCAGCCTGCAACCGCTGCAGCCTTATCTACCCGTGACCTTACTTCTCTGGGGAGGTCATTAGAGCTGGTAACTTCGCTTCCGAGATATCTGAATTGGTCTACCTGTTAATTTTTTTCTTGGCGTACAGAGATTTCGCATTCAATTGTTTAAATTGATACAGTATGATTTCACATTCATGAGCGAAATTTTTACGTGTTACCCCACATAATCATTTAAATTATTTTTTTTAGAACACCATGTAATATTTGAATACTTATTACAGGGAATTCAGATGTAATATTTACACACAGAGAATGGTTATATTGAAATAGATAGCGACACAGAGTAAAATATAATATATAGTTTCATGATGATTTATATTATTTGAGATTGACGTTCTCTTAAATAATTTTGCTTTCAAGGAACATACTCGTATTTAGATAATATAAACGTATACACTCGCATAATATAATAACTCTTTCAGCTATTTACAGATACACGCGCCATCATATAACCCATTGTTAAATGACTTTATCTTTGAATATATTGACTGCCAAATCAAAAAGTAAGATGAAAACGTCTGTTTTCTAAAAGTTAAATTATATATTAGTTTTGTCCGTCTAAGGCATTATCAAATGTCATTTGAGACTCATTACCAAAATACAATTGAAATGCCTTAGACATGTGAAATATGTCATTCACATAAAATTTAATAAAACTTTTATAAAACAGACGTTTTCATTCGTATTAATATAGAATTTTACATTATCGTTCAAGATATAATTAATACTCTTTCTGTTTCATGAACAAAAATATAATAAAAATCTTTATATAAAATAATTAGCATGTATGAAAACGTACGATACAATATCGACGAAATAAGGAAGAAATGTTATATAGATAATTACATCATAGGTAAAATTAAAAAAGGATCACATCGATGGTTTGGACATATGGAACAATTGATAAGAAAAGTTGTATACAACAATATACATGGAAAATTAGCCGAGGATGGCCGAAAAAAATGGCATTACCAAATTATTCAATTACTAAAAGGCGGCCACATTCGAAGTCGGAAAAATCTACGAGAGTGCCTGTGACGATTAATGAATAAATAGGGAGCTCTAGAGGTTGTCACAATAGAGCAGTGTGGCGGTCCATCTCTGTCCATTCCTCTAGCGAAAGGGCATGATGGTTAGTTTATTTATATTATATATGGTTAGATTATTTTCTTGGTAGAATGTTATGTGAATGTTAATAATGTTAATAATAAAATAATGTTAGAAATAAATAAAAAGTTCTCCATTTTTTATGACGCACTAATTTTTCCATTTTTCAGATTATTTTTCTCGACATGTTTTGAAAGATTTATACCTTCATCATCGGGAAAATGATATAAACTGACCTTTTGAGCCTGACCTGAGCCTTTAATTTATCTAAAATTTAAATTTTCTTTATAATATGTTACCGTATGGTAAAGCTAGTTTTAATTAGACTTAGGTTTGCGGCTTCGACCGATTTTAGCAGTTTGCTGCCATCTTAGATAGGCTATTATTATAAATGTTTATTATTTGTACCACACAGAATTAAAAAAAAATTCATTACTTAAAATTATGCTGATGGCAGAAAGTTGCTTAAACCGGTAGAAGCCCTGCACTTTTGTGGAAAAATAATTAAATATGTAATAAATCATAAAGAAAATTTTGAATAATTTATTTATTTTCATTATTTAAAATTACAACAATTTTCATTAGAATATAGAATTTGACGTGACTAATTAGAGAGAAAATTAGTTAAACAAATATACCAACAAAAAAAAACAGGAAAAACCATATAGAATTTTCACGGAAATCTCTGTTTGTTACTACAAATCCAATTACAAAATGGAAACGCAAGGTTACACACCCTTAGGGTAATAAATTACTCACGAATGCCAACCGCGTTTTACTTAGAAGCGTTTAATTAAATACAAAAAATACTTCCAGGAACATAAAATAGTTCCGCACATGTTTTTATGTTCGTATCATGTATCAATTTAAATAAAATTTTGATTCTTTATATAATTTTCTGTATATAGAAGGTGTTTTAACCTTTCCAGGAAAGTGCGATAGCTTTATAATATTTATAATATTATATTTTTATTTGTATACAACACTTACTTTTAATTTTTTTAAAAATTAAATATCAAACATGTTTCGGATAACCCAGTCCTTCCTCAGTGATATTATATAGATATTTAAAGTATTATAAAATTGTATATAAATATGATCAGTTTTGACAGATGACAAATAAATCTATATAACATCTGTCAAAACAGACCATATTTGTTAACAATATTATAATATTTTAAATATCTTTATAATATCACATAGGAAGGGCTGGGTAGTCCGAAACATATTGATATTTAATTTTAATTTGTTGAAAAATTGAGTGTTGTATACAAAGTATATAAAAAAAGAACATTTTTAATTTATTAATTTATTGTTTCTTGAACGATGATGTAAAACTCCATATGAAATAATCAAAACGATTTAAAACGTAAGGATTCTAGAAGTTTCTTTCATAGGAAATATGTCATTCCCATAAAATATTATTTAACTTCTTGAAAACATACGTTTTCTTTCGTATTAATGATTCAATTGAATAAATAAAAACTTTGACGTTTTCATCAGTATTAAAAATGAAGTTAAACATAATTTATTTTAACTGTCAAATTATAAAACTCTGTTTATGTATGACAATTTTTTTTCGCGCCAGCTGTTTCATCAACCTATGTTGACATCATCAGAATGTTTCACCTGATGATGTCAACATAGGTTGACAAAACAGCTGTCTGGAAAAATAAGAATATAAAAATTCTGATACATAAACATAGTTTTATAATTAAATAATGTTATAATTCAATAATGTTGCAGTATCATAACACCAAAACGATGGACCATATAATTTATAAATTTTGTCGTTTCTTGAACATTTATCATTTGATAATGCGTAAGTAAGGAATAACATGACACTTCAATAAAATATAATAAAACTTCTACAAATACGGAAGTTTATTATCAAAAAATTATAAACTCATTAAATAAACAGCTTTCTTTAATCAATTTTTAAAGCACATTGTCACGGAATATCATTACGTTAATCACATACATGTATAAAAACTCTGATAGATTAAAACCCCGATACAAAGAAAGCAAACCCAACATTATACTGACATACGAGTTCTAAATTGTGTATGTTTGTGAGCAAAAAATAACTAAGTTCCGCGCCTAGTGAGGGAGTCAATTTTCTGGAATTACTTCGTACATTCTACGAAAACAGGGAAAGCATACAACACACTTTTTTTTAAAAGGTTTACTACCAACTGTCAATATGTTTTCTCTCCCCAGACAGCCCTTCAAGGCTTTGGGGTCACGGGTACATCAGGGGCGGGTTTTATAAACTATAGGATAATATTTTAATGTGACGTTATCATATAAGAACACAATTATAATAATTTTATGTTTATTTTTAATTCAACTGGAGACAGGTTCTAATTAATACGAATTTAACGTCTGTTTTCTAGAAGTTTAATTATACAAATAACAACATTTGTTTTCTAGAAGTTTTATATTACGCGAATGAAAACGTCTGTTTTTTAGAAGTTTTATTATATGAATAAAAACGTTATATTGTAGAAATTTTATTATACAAACTAAAACCTCGTTTTTCTAGACGTTTTTTTTATACGAATGAAAACGTTTGTTTTCTAAAAGTTTTTTTATTATGATTAAGATGAAAAACATGTTTTGAATGACTACCTAAGGCATGTAAAACATGTTATTTAACTTAATGCTAATTCATCATAACAGATGTGCCTTATGTATTTTTAAATGCTTTAGCTTAACGGTATAAATAATTTACCAAGATTATAATAAAACTTCTAGAAAACAGGCGTTCATTCGTTTTAATTATTTAATATGGAGCTTAACATTATTCAAGAAACAACAGATGTTATTAGTTTATTGGAATGAAATGTTTCACACATTTGAATATGCCTTAGTAAGGCGAAATATGTCTTTCCCATGAATTAAATTATACGATAATTAAAACTTCCAAAACATGGACGTTTTCATTCGTATACATTATTTAATATTGAGTTTAACATCATTGTTCAAGAAACAATAAAAAATGGTCATCGATTTCCCAATGATTTCAGTGCCATTTATATCACTAATATAATAGTTAGACAAGTGAGGCTGTTTAAAACATAACTTAGAAATTTGTTAAAAAACTTTTAATATGAATGAAATGTTTTGGTCTTAAATAATATTTCATTTTAGTTTATATAATATTTAATAAGTTCACGATTCTCCACTGAATTAGATTTCAAGGTTTTCTTGAGTTTTTTTCATATTATCTAACACCTTCACGTTTATTCTACAAGTTTTATAGTCATCGTACTCGGGAGGACCTCTAGTAAAGAAATAAGTTTATTACAAATGATATTTCCACTCCGCGTTTTCGCAGCTTTTCAGTGCCTTGTACATTAGTGAGTTTTGTGATTTCTTTGTATGTCTGAATGGAAGCCTCAATTTGTCTTTATTTCTTGTCCCATAAGAATGTTCATGCTGGTTACTCTTAATCTTCCTCGTGAATTCTAGGGAGGTGTGTCCATTAACAATCTTATGCACAAGAAACAACACATTAAAGATTTTTTTAAACGGCACCATTTTCAGTTCTTTCAGCATCACTCTTATCTTGGTGTATCTGCTTCTTCGTAGGATTATTTATAGTGATTTATTTTGGAGAACAGTTAATTTTTTCATATCTTCTTCGTTAGCCAGAAACAGAATGCTGCTACAATAATTGATATGGGGTAGAATTATTGCGTTGTGGTCTTGCATGTTTCTGCACCAATATATCTTCTAATCCTGCCCAAAAGAGATATCTTTTTGGCCATCTTCTTAGTCACATATTTTGTGTTTTGGGAAAATGTTAGCCTGTTATCTATTATGATACCCAAATACTTAAACTCGTAGGTTTCTTCTACAGTTTCATCATCTATCATCACTGTTATTATATGAAATTTTACAGTAAACGATTTTTGAATATTTATCATAAACTAACTAACTAACCATCACACCGTCTCCCCGAAGGGTTAGGCAGAAAAAGTGGACTGCCACAATTTTCTTTCCTGACATATTTCTCTCTTCTCTTACAAGCCCAAGTATACAAAGACATGGCCATTAAGAGTAAGATGAGAATCTATAAAGCATGCGTAAGACCAATAATAACATATGGCGTCGAAGCAAGGGCAGACACAGTAAAGACCAAACAAGTTTTGAGGACTTCCGAAATAAAGACACTGAGGACGATTGCAGGCAAGATACTGAGGGATTACGTGAGGAACACCAGAATACGAGAGATATATGAGGTTGAGGATATTATAAGATAGAACAGACAGCGGAAAAGGGACTGGTACGGTCATGTTCAAAGAATGGACTCCACCAGACTCCATTCTATATTGCATTGCATAATCAGCCTCATGGGACTCGTCTTTGTGGAAGACCTCCTAAAAGATGGAAGGACAGCTGGGAATCTACCTCACAGGAGGAGCAACTCTCTGGAGAACAGACCACACAGGTCTACAATAAGGAAGAAGAAGAAGAATAACATATTTCTCTTGCTTCCTCAACATTCCTACATCGTGTCATGCACGCGTGTCGATTTCTCTGACTCCTCACACGGCCGACATTCAATATTTGATATTGCCACGTTTTCGTCGGTCTTCCTCTATTTCTGATTCCACTTACATCGTTAACATATAATTTTTTTACCATTCTTTCTTCATTCATTCTTTATATATGTCCAAACCATCTTAATGATCCTTTCATTATATTTATCATAACTTATTATTTATAAGCCCGATTTTAGGAATGTACGTATAACAAGTGTTCAATAATTGTATTTTTTCTGATGATTCGAAACATGGTGAGTACAATTTATTTTTATAATAAATAAAAAAACTTTGTTTTTAACCATGGTATGATTATTGATGCCAACTAGTTTCGCTTGGACCTAAGCTTCATCAGGGCAGTATAACAACTAAACGAAAACACAAAACTTTACAAGTATAAATAATAATAAACGGGGGTGAAATCAGAGGAAGGGGTGCGAAAGAGAGAGGGACAATCAAAAAAATGTTAACCTTTGAAATAGTAAAGCAATTTTCTAGGAAGTGCAAATAAAATTTCTATTCATTTAGTGGGTGCTTCATATGAAAATTCAATTAATTTATGTTAAAAACACAGTGTATTTTATGGGAGAGATTTTATTTCAGGACGAACTTGTATCACAAATTATTAGTTAAACATTAAGTTTAATGCAACAGAAACATGTTTTATGACAAAGAAAAATCAAATTAATAAAATTATACGAAAAAGAGAGAACATACCACAAAATTACCATTAAAAAAAAATACGTTGTTATTTTAGGAAAGATTTGAATCAAAATTCACGGACGAATAACCTTTAAAGTAGAGATTCTCATAATTTTAATTTGTGTATGTTTACTCGTATTTGACATATATTGATAAAACTGTCATTGAGAACGTTATTCTACCAAATATTTATTTTGAGAATAACGGGAGAATGTTTTCCAATGAAAATAAAATGAGCGTAACCAATAACAATTTCGCTGATTTAATAGAGCGAGTTTGATGAATTGGATAATATATTCCTTGGAAAAATTATTTAATGCAAATAGTCACAATATTTCAAATAATAATCAAGTTTATCTTTTGAATATTTAGTATGATGGAGTTCGAGGCAGAGTGGTAACAGCTATGACTACCACACCAAAGGTCCCGGGTTTGATTCCTACCTTGAAAAAAATCTCACGCTGTCTTTGGTATGTTAGAATTCACGTGACAATAAAAATGGTGATAGATTAGCTACCTATCACATTTCATGATAATCAACTAAATAATTTTATTGTGTAATTGTGTACAAATAAATTGCATACAAAAATATGGAAAGCTATGGGAAACCAGCACATTGAAATGACCCACGTGGCACTCCAAGAACTAGCAAAGATGTTAATAGACGTTTCTTAAAAATAACAT
The DNA here is from genome assembly GCA_022606425.2 of Lepidostoma basale. Classification (NCBI taxonomy): domain Eukaryota; kingdom Metazoa; phylum Arthropoda; class Insecta; order Trichoptera; family Lepidostomatidae; genus Lepidostoma; species Lepidostoma basale. The sequence continues at coordinate 217,740 of JAHDVF020000524.1, read as the reverse complement.
TTACTATTTCGACAGCGAACGGCTTCGTCAGGCTCCATGGCATCTACAGACAGAGGCTTGTCGCTCGCGCTGTCGAAATAATGACTAAAGTAATTTTATTATTATTATTTTTATTTATTGCACACAATTTTTTTTTGCGCGGGCAGACACTGTGCGAACCAAGAGACTACTAAGAACATCGGAGATGAAGGTCCTAAGATCAATTACTGGAAAAACCCTCCGAGATCGTGTCCGCAACGCAGACATAAGAAAAACCCGCGAAATAGAGGATATCGTTCAGTGGAGTAGATCCAGAAGAAGATACTGGAGGGACCATGTAGCCCGAATGGATGGTGACAGACTCGCATATACAGCCGCTTATGAAATCCCTTCCGGACACCGCCCACCTGGAAGACCGCCTAAGAGATGAAGGGACAGCTGGATCTCATCATTCGACGAGATATGATTTCTGTGTCACAGATCGTCAGATCTATCAAAAGAAGAAGAAGAAGAAGATTTTTTTTTATATAGTCTGTATACAACACTCACTTTTTAAACCAATTAAAATTAAATATCAAACATGTTTCAGACTACCCAGCCCTTCCTCAGTGATATTATATAGATATTTAAAATATTATAAAATTAAATTTTTAATTGTATCTCAATAGAGACGAAGAAACAAACTGGAAACTGAATATGGATGATCAAGGTGTTTACAGGACTTATGACCTGTCATTGGTTGGGTTAAGCGCACGCTTTATGTAATTACAACATTCCCCATTCCACCATTGTTATTATGATCATGTATGATACATTTTTTGGAAGTTGTATATATACTCCAAATCCATACATATCTTCACGTGGCAGTTCCAGTTAGCCATCTATGTAGATTTGATTGTACTAATTAATTTTTTAAGATTAATCTATACAATCCATCCACTAACGCCATCTATGAAGAATGATTGTTTAGCATTTAGCAAACTACTTTATTAACACAATGCGAAGAGGCTACCGCCTCCTCTTCGTCTCTATTGAGATACAATTAAAAATTTAAATTAACCACCCACAGGTGAAAATCCAGGATTCGTATACAGATATAAGTATACATTTCACAAATATTATTATAAAATTCTTTACAAATATGATCAGTTTTGACAGATGTTATTAATTATGTATAAATTATAATTACATTTATTAATTATAACATCTCTCAAAACTGACCATATTTGTAAATAATTTTACAATATTTTAAATATCTACGAGTAAATAATATGACTGAGGAAGGGCCGGGTAGTCCGAAACATGTTTGATATTTAATTTTAATTTGTTTAATAAGTGAGTGTTGTATACAAAGTATATAAAAAAAATTATAAATATAAAATATCTACAATATATGGGGAATATAGGAGAAATTTTTATTTTTAATTATTCTTCTTAATAATGCACAGAACAGTATTTTAATTTATAGAAAACTGAATGTTTACGCTTAATACAGTATATACGGTGTACTCGTATACAGTAATTGGGTTCAGACCTGTTGTATACAAGAAAAAAAAAATTAAAAATCTTTAGTTATCATTAATTGGTCGGAACTCAGAAAATGTCATACAGTTATTCTTTACTGTTTTTGATTAACACTGTTAAAATTATTTCTGCTTAATTTATTGAAGTTAAACTATAAGTTGCTTATTGAAGAAAAGGCTATTCTAGTTGATTTCATTTTCGTGGAGCCATTGTTTTTATTAATGATTCAATGAGAATACATTTGGCAAAATGCCGAACGAAATATGATTTCAAATCATTTCTAAAAGAATTGCTTTTGTTCTCACAGTCATTAATTTAATCTTCTGTGTGTGATTGATTACCCCGTTGCGCTCTATACGAATAAGCTAATCTCTAGTTTATTGCCGAAAGTTGATATCTTAAAATCAATTGATACATAAGTTATCGATAAAAGCCGGGTAAAGTAAGAAAAAAATAAGTATGATGGATTTGATACCTAAACAACAAACTAAAAGGATTATTTTGTAATCTACAGTCAGCATCAAAAAGCTTTATGGAGGCGTTTCAGGTATAAGATTCATAAAGTTGTAAAAAATATAATATAAATATACAACAAAGTGAATGGTGCACTTACAAGTTGTCATCGCAAACAAAAACCTATCCAAAAATGTTAGAATGGCAGTGCACAATGGTGTTCTTCTACCGACCCTTGAAAGTAGAATAAAATGCATTAGAAAAGAGATCTCTTAGACGAATGTGTGGATACTCTGTGTATGATAGAGTGTCGAATGAAAATATAAGAACTGAATACGTGCAAACGATGGTTTTATGAACAAAATAATGAAAGGATCGTTATGATGGTTTGGACATATGAAAATAATGAATGAAGAAATAATGGTAAAAAAGTATATGTTAACGATGTAAATGGAACCAGAAATAGAGGAAGACCGAGGAAAACGTGGTACGATCAAATAAATCAAATATTCAATATTTGATTTATATGATCGTGCTACGTTTTCCTCGGTCTTCCTCTATTTCTGGTTCCATTTACATCGTTAACAAATACTTTTTTACCATTATTTCTTTATTCATTCTTTCCATATGTCCAAACCATCTTAATGATCCCTTCATTATTTTAATGTCTAATGTTTATTAAGGCAAAACTGCGAAAGCGTACGTTATAAGATAACAAGCGAAACCTTTTTTTTTAAGCCGACAAAATAACAACAACAAAAAAACAAATAAACCGAATGCATCCCACGTCATTCAAGCGTATATGAAAAACATTTTTCTTCCGAATCTTCTCGAATAAAAGAAAGATCCAACTAAGAAAACTCAATTTCTTCAATCCGATAGTAAAAGAAGAGAGGTGTTTAATATAAAGGATTTATCCCGAAGGGTTTGACCTCATCACATAGGGTTCACGGGGTTCACACCGAACCGCTGAATGCTGAGCGAGAGTTCGACACAAGCATCCATACTGGGTGGTTAGGAAAGGATTTGATTCGTTAAGCGAAATAGAAGTCTTTTAGTATTTGGAAAACGTAAATATAATACATCATTAAATCAAATCTAAATTAAATCAGTTTATTATCTCAACAGACGCTACAAACAATTTTTATGTTTAAGGCATCTATTGAGTACAAGGAAAATATAATATTATATAATATATACAATATAATACAAAAAACGCATGAGATGGTTCGACATTAGGAAGACAAGATACCCTCTTCAAATGATTTTACTGAAATCTCTTGATGGAAGTTCATTTGAAAAAAGCGATGTTTTTTTAAATACTTCCAATTTGTCTTTATTTAGACAGCGACCGGTTTCACCAGACTGGCTGGCATCAACAGACCGGTCACACGTCTCATGGTTAAAAATGTCAAAACTTAATTAAAAACAGATTTATATAATTTCTCCTATGTTCACAAAATTATATAAATCTCTGTTTTTCTTTTATATATACTTTTTATATAGTACAACACTAACATTAAAAAAAATTTACATAGACATGTTTCGGACAACCAGTCCTTCTTCAGTGACACATATTATAAAGATACATATTTAAAATATTATAAAATTGTTTAATGAACTGGACAGATGTTATAAATCTTTATATAGACATTTAAGAAGGATTGGTTGTCCGAAACATGTCTATGTAATTTAATTTTTTTTTAATGTTAGTGTTGTATATACAAAGTATATATAAAAGAAAAAGAGACATTTATATAATTTTGTGAATACCAGGCAAAATATCATAATTCGAAAATGATATTTTAATATCTTCAAATAAATTGAAGAAAAAAATCGCATGCAAAACTCTATTTATTTTTAAATTATTTATTTTTACCCTGTTACCCTGTACAAGATACGTAAATTGTTATTCCACCATTCGCAATGAAAAGACCATATAAATTCGTCGGTTAAAATAATGATAATATTCTCCTTTCATCAACATTGAATACCAAATGATACACAAACGAGATTTTATACCAAGTATAAAAACAAATTGAGAATAATACGTAGAGATATTTTTTAATAACGTCGTTTGTAAAACCATTGATGTTATATGAAACCATAATGTAAAAACCTTGGAATTGAAAAAACACTGTTTATGTTCCACTTTAGTTTTTTAAATATCTTTATAAAATAAACATAATAACCACGACACGTTTTGGAGGTGAACTCCACCTTCAGGTGTATGTAAATATATAGCTTTATTGTTATAATATCTGTAAGTTTTGGAATTGAAAAATAACACTGTTTATTTTTCACTTAAATATTAAATATCACAACATGTTCTTCAGGTGTAAATATATAACTAAAACTAAACAAAGAAAGCCTTATTAAAACGCATTTAAAAATCGATACAATACAAATAACAATACATTTGACTTTTTTATTTTCCGGACTAATTGCTTAAGAATTACTAGAAACTAATTGCTTATTTTGCGAAGAACTTGTTAAAGCTTATAATTAATTTATTTACGTTGAAAATATTATTGGGAATGGGAGCTTGAAAGACTAAAAGCAGAAAGGGTATTTAAGGAGAAACGGGTAAATGGCAGAATCTCATTATTAAGGATGTTTTCTCCCAATTTCACCAACTTGAGGATTTTTAAAGATTCTAGTTTACTGCTGTTATTATTAACAATACGCATTTTGAGATCCAGAGAAAGATCTTTTTGGTTGACATATTGGTTTAAAATGACTATTTTGAATTATACACATACAAAAAAAAACATTTTGTGTTAAATTATTTTTATTTTGTTATTTTATTTGATATCATTGTATTTTATATTATTTGTTTTAGATTTATTTTGTGGGTGTTGGACGATCGAAGTGTGCGCGGGAGATGCCTATTGGTGGCGATGAGGTTCGCAACCCATCACGAAAAGAGAAGGATGTGGAAAAGTGTGACAGTTCATTCTTTCTGCCTACCCTTTCGGGGAGACGGCGTGATGGTTAGTGAGTTAGTCACATACAAAAATATATATTCTTTACCAATGTTAGATTCGTGTCTTTCTCTACATACACAATATACTATCCATTTTGTTTCCGCATCGCTGGATCTATCATGACTCAACTTTAGCGAAGTTATACTTCATGGCTCTAGAGAGGGATATCTAAGCTCACTAAATTAAATAAATGTCCATCTTATGTTCATCTCCCCAAGGTATGTGAATACAGTGTAAAAGCGAAATAGGGCTGAGCCAGATGTTGGTCTGCGATATAATCCAATTGTAGAATGAAATCTATTGAAATATATACAAAAAACTATGATTATATTTGGTAATATATAATACAATGAAATTTTTTAAAACGGTAATTATTCCTCTAGAAAACGGATATTTTCTCCTTTTTTGTTTTGTTTTGAAAATAAAATTCAACGCTGTGTCAAATCATCGATTATATAGTTTTATAAGTTAAAAATAGAATATAATAAAAATAAACAACATGCTTTGGATGCATTCTCCGTCTTCATGTGTTATACAATAAATAAAACAATAAAGTAACATCTGAAGATGGAGTATATCTCTGAAACATGTTGTAATAATTTATTTTTATTTTTAACACATGTAAATTGATTAATTAACAACAACAACAACAAACCATCACACCGTTTCCCGTTCGCCAGGGGTAGGTCGAGAGAATGGACTGCCACACTACTCTATCCTGACATACCTCTCTAGCTTTCTCCACATTCATACAGCAAGTCATACACGCACGTCGATTCTTCCGGCTTCGGACATGACCAACTTTTAAAATTTGATTGATTTGGTCATGCCATGTTTTCCTCGGTCTACCTCCACTCCGTACTCTATTTACATCGTTAACGTATATACGTACGAACGAAAACGTCAGTTTTCTAGAAATTTTATTATATTTTATGGGAATGACATGTTTCGCCCTTCTAAGGCATTATCAAAAGACATTTGGTAGCCTTATAAGGGCGAAACATTAATTATTAAATATGGAGTTTTACATCATTGTTAAAGAAATTATAAATAAATTTATTAGTTGAAAATTGTGTTTTTTTTTAATTAAATTAACTGTGGAATTTCGCAGTGCTAACGGGCGTTCTCCGTCTGGTAAACTCTTTTTTAAAACGAATATTTTTATATGCTTCCAAAAACTACTTCATTGCCTTGATTTCAAATGCGATAAGGCTGTCTATTCCATGCCGCTGGGACTAAGATGTCAAAAGCACGATCTGCGAATTTTTAAGTTCCCGGGAGGCGTGGAAGAAGAAGTTTATTTCCATTTCCAGATCGTAATGTTGAATGTCGAGAGTTAAAGGCAATGATCATACAAAAATCTTGGTGATCATCCATGACAGGCTTTGTGAACCAATTGAGCATTTTATATACTCAATTTGCTTATTTTTCTTCTTTTTGAAGAGGAGTTACGTAAGTGAATTTTGATGAACCAAAAACTAGTTGCGTCGCAGTATTCATAAGAATATCATAATTGATTGTAGTCTATCTTGCTTTGATAGTTGCTTTTTGTGTTCTCCAGTATACAGTGAGTTGCAGTAGTCAAGTCAATACATTAGTTATAAATGGCATAATATAGTAAACTTTTTTCAATTAACAAAAATCTTAATGTTTCAACACTGTGGAAATTCAAAACGAAATTTATAAAGAAATTAAAAAGACTCTACATTTTTAAATTTTGAGTTTATTTTTCTCGACGTGTTTAGAAAGTTTTACAAAGAAGAATGATACATGAATAACTTTTTAGTAACATTGTATTATCACAACATTTTTTATACGTTTTGACATTTGGTGCAAAACTTACAATAAATTTCTTCTATATTCGCCATCACTTTATTAAAAAGTTGAAAAAAAAACACAAAGAGATGGCAAATATAAAAGAAATTCTTAGTGCGAGTGGTGCATCAAACGCCAAAATGTATAAAAAGTGCAAAAAATTGTTGTAATAATACAATGTTGCCAAAATAATATTCAAATGTGAATCCACAACACAAAGTGATAGCGAATACAGAAGAAAAATTGATATATACTATTTAAATAAATATAATATTTAAATAAACCTTTTTCAACGTACAAGTTTTATAATTTTGTATAATACATTGTGTCATAACCGAAACATGTCTAGGAAAAATGTAATAAAATACTAACTGCAGTTATATTTATTCAAATATGAATCCACAGCACCAAGTAAAGGCGAATATTTAAAATATAGACTATTTTCATAAAAATCGACAAAAATTTGTTTTATTTGTCTTAAAACAAAGAAGCTGGATTTAATTATATGATTGATCTGTTGAGAGAAAAAAAATTCTGTTGAGAGAGATATACGAGTATTGACATAAATGATAAATTTCAATAAACTAATTACATCAATCTGTTGTTTCTTGAACAATATTAAACTCCATATTAAATAATGGATACGAATGAACGCTTGTTTTCTAGAAGTGACTATCTAATGACTATCTAACTAACTAACCATCACGCCGTCTCTCCGTAGGGGTAGGCAGAAAGAATGGAACGCCACACTGTTCTGTCTTGACATACTTCTGTCGATTCCTCTAAATTCATACATCTTGTCATGCACGCACGTCAATTTCTCCGACTCCTCGCGTGACCGACGGTCTCCATCGGTCTTCCTCTCTTTCTAGCTCCGTCCACGTCGTTTACCTTACCTTCTTCACCATGCTGTCTTCACTCATTACTTACATGTGTCCAAACCATCTTAACGACCCTTTCATAATTTTGCTCATAACATTTTCATTCGCACCGCATTCACTTCTTATACTTGCATTTGACAGTCTATAATATACAGATTTGCCACACATTCGTCTTAGAGATCTCATTTCTACTGCATTTATTCTACTTTAATCTTTCTTTTGCCAGTTATATGCTTCACTTCCATACATAAGATTCGGCACAAGAACACCATTATGCACTGCCATCTTAGCTTTTTGGATAGGTTTTTGTTTGCGATGTTAACTTTATGTGCACCATTTACTCTGTTGCCTGCCCCAAAGATGTTGTAATATCCTACATCTTAATCATAATGCAATAAAAAATCACGTATGATCAAAAACATTTCATAGCTTTAAAATTACAGAGTGTATAAATTACAAAAAAAAAACTTACAAAATGACGACCTTCGTGGCAGAGTGGTAAGAGCTCTGACTTGCATACCGAAGGTCCCGGGTACGATTCCCGGCGATGGCAGTGTAATTGTCACACTGTCTTTGGTCTGGTGTAGAATTCACGTGACAATAAAATGGCGATAGATTGGCTACCTATCACATGTCATGTAAATCATCAGTATAATAGCTTAAAATAATGTGTATACAGTAATTGGGTTCAAGCGACCTGTTGTATACAAAAAAAAAAAAAAACAATGGCTATGTAGCGAGAAGCAGCAGAAGTGATATGGTCCTGAGCTTGTTGAATGAGATCCAAAATAGCCAAAATGGCCAGGTATTGATAAAACAATTCTTGCAGGCAACCCACGCTGATCGTCACCCGAGATGATGATGAGCATGGGTTCGCGTGTTTGTGACACTTAATTTGTAAGCAAAATTCAATCGATACTGTCACAGTACACGTCTGTGATTCCCAAACTGTGTTCCGCCTGTTCCTTTTAAAATCTGAAAATAAAATAGATGATTGTGAGGTATTTGCGTAATTGTGCTTTAAGATTTAACGTTCATGAAAAAATATATATCAATTCTAAGTTATAAATTCAACATTTTGACGACCTTCGTGGCAGAGTGGTAAGAGCTCTGATTCCCATTCCGAAGGTTCTGGGTTCGATTACCGGCGATGGCAGTGTGATTGTCACACTGTCTTTGGTCTGGCGTAGTATTCTCGTGACAATAAAATGGCAATAGATTGGCTACCTGTCACATGTCACGATAATCAATATATCAGCTTAAACAAATTGTATACTGTAATTGGGTTCAAGCGACCTGTTGTATACGAAAAAAAATAATAATTGAAATTGAATTCGATTTTTTATGAATTCAAACACTGTTTTTTTCTACTTTTGACTTTATTTTTCTCGACATGTTTCGAAGGCTTACACCTTCATCATTGGGAGAACGATATAAACTACCAAAATTATAACAAACTGAGTGCAAGAACCTAGAATTGTGTAGAACAAGTGTTAGTTAACTTGACTAGTACTAGGGAGATAACAATAGACTTATCAATGGGTTAAATTTTGAAAGGATTTTTAGATGGAAGTATTGAGTTGTGGTTATTTTATTGCTCTAAGGCTATTGAAAAATATCTCGAGAGAAATAAACTAAAAAGTGGAAAAAACAGTGTTTTAATTTATAAAAATTCGTCATTATGGAATTCCACAGTGTTAATGCCTTAAGTTTATGTGAAATTGAATAGTTTTTCTTCTATATTCCCCATCACTTTGTGTTGTGGATTCACATTTGATTAACTTTTTGGAAACATTGTATCATCACAACACTTTTTTGCGCTTTTCACAAACATGTTTCGGGTGAAATAGTGGACCTCTTCGTACGAATTAAAAAAATATATAAAATCATAATTTAATGTGTATAAAAAAAATATATAAATACATTATTGATATCGAGCGCAATTTGAAAATTATATGAGAATGATGTAAATGGAACCAGAAATAGAGGAAGACTGAGGAAAACGTGGCACGATCAAATAAATCAAATATTGAATGTCGGCCATGTGAGGAGTCAGAGAAACTGACGCGCGTGCATGACACGATGTATGAATGTTGAGGAATCGAGAGAAATATGTCAGGAAAGAAAAGTGTGGCAGTCCATTCTTTCTGCCTACCCCTTCGGGGAGACGGCGTAATGTTTAGTTAGTTAGTTAGTTACAATAAAACTTGTAGAAAACAGACGTTTCCATTTGCAATAATTTAAACAAACATAAATGACCTAAAGATTATTTAAAAGGAAGAAGAGGAGGGGAATATGATGGAGGGGGTGGCTTTCGTTTGAGTAACCGTGGTGTGAACAAATAATTCATTTCTCACCTCTTCGAGTACGGGGCTGTTGATGGCCATATTTTCCAAGCCTCTCAAGATTTTTCAATCTATTTTCCGTGAAGAACGTTTTATTGACTTTGAAATTTAAATTTGCCTCCCTTGAACGAAATCGCTGTCGATAAGAACGGGGACAAAGAGCCTTTAAAGTACTGGAGTGGCCCTTCAGTAGAGAAATTAGAAAATCTTGAATATTAAAAATTTAATACGTCCAGTAACCTACTTAAAGACTTAAAAATATTATCATTTTAGAAACTCACCCCCTTCCTTTGCCCTCATTCTTCCTCATAACTCTTGCCATTTACCATTATTTGCAGTCAACCCTCGTCGTACGTAAATGCCACACTTCGATCCCAGGTCAATTCCAAGATTAAATCGTACAACCATAATTTTCCATTCCCAAAATATGACTGTCGTAAATTTTCCTAAATCAAAGATAAATTATATGTAAAATAATTAAATAAAATGATGATATTTAATAACTACTTCCACTAATGGTTATTATTAAAACGGCTATTACCCCTGGTTGTACCCAACTGATTTCTTGCTGGATATGCTGGACTACCATTCATTGGAAATTAGATGAACTATTAATTTGGGTGTTCATTTTTTTCAACTGATTCGTGGTCGAATACATAACTCGGATATTTTGAATGACTTGACTTTGTTTTTCCTTGACAAAATATCTGCGACAAACAATTATTTCACCTGCCACTGTGTTGAACCAATTTACCTAAGGTTATCCCCGTGGGCAGGGCAATAATCCTTCTAAACCGCATCTCTTTGGATGTGGACATTTTCCACAATAGTGAGGCTACCCTCAGAAAATTTCTATCTCTTAAATAATGTGTTGTTCTTCTTATTGTTTCTAATTACTTAAATGGTCTTAATTTTTTAATTATCTCGTGTTTTTTTTTGTGTTTTTGTCTATTGTTTATATTGTAATTTTTTCATAATTGTATATTCTGTTTAAAATAGTTTTTATTTCTTGTTTTTGAATCCTACCTGTATAGTCATAAGCGCTTTGGTTATATACTGTAATGTTTATGATTAAAAAAAAAAAAATGAAATAATGTCTGTATTTCGACAGCGACTGGTTTCGCCAGGTTGGCTAGCATCGACAGACTGATTTGGACCAGTCGATGCCAGCCATGAGACATGAGACCAGTACGTTGTTTGTGGAAATAGTTATTAAAAAGCAAAGTTTTATATAAAATGAACTTCCAGCATACGTTATATAAACTTAAATGTGTGATTCTATTATAAAATTATTGCGTCTTTTAATGTAGGAAAGGCATTTTTTCAATGGCTTTAGAGTTATTGTCTGTATAATTCCAAATTTAATTTATTAACCACAAATTGAAACGAACGAAAATATACCTCTGTGGACAATGATTAATATTACTCATAAAATATTACAATAATTAAATAGTCCATTGTTTTGGCCGAAATACTATGATACTTTAACATTAAAAACTGAAACTAACTATCCACCACACCGTCTCCCCGAAGGGGCGGCAGAAAGAATGGATTGCCACACTTTTCTTTCCTGACATATTTCTCTCGCTTCCTCAACATTCATACATCGTGTCATGCACGCGCGTCGATTTCTCTGACTCCTCACATGGTCGATATTCAATATTTGATTTATTTGATCGTGCCACGTTTTCCTCGGTCTTCCTCTTTTTCTGGTTTCATTAACATCATTAAACATATAATTTTTTTACCATTCTTTCTTCATTCATTCTTTCCATATGTCTAAACCATCTTAATGATCCTTTCATTATTTTGTTCATGACACCATCATTTCACTTCTTATATTTTCATTCGACACTCAATCATACACAGAGTATCCACACATTCGTCTAAGAGATCTCATTTCTACTACATTTATTCTACTTTCATCCTTCTTTTGCCAGTTCCATGCTTCGCTTCCATACATAAGGGTCGGTAGAAGAACACCATTGTGCACTGCGATTCTAGCTTTTTTACATTATAAACTGTTAAATCAAAAAACATTGTTTTATGTATCACAATTGCATTTTTATTTTCCGCGACAGCTGTTTCATCAACCTATGTTGACATCATCAGGTGTTACAATAAATATATCAAATGTCAATTTTTTGTGATTTTTCGAACCTTTATGCTTATTTGTTCCTATGTCAATTTGAATAATTTCTTTGAAACATATAATTTTGAATTTCTTGCTGGAGTTGAGTTAGGTACCTTATTATTTTAATTAAAAGAACGCGTAGTTAGGTTGCCCAATGGTAGCCCAATGGCAACATGGTGGGCCAACATGGAAAAGGAGCTCCAACGCAAGAATCTGACAGTGGAGATGAGTCAAAATAGAAAAGTTTGGCGTTTTCGTAGAAGGAGGGCCGACTCCAGATGATGGGAAATGGCAAAGGTAAAGAAGAAGAAAAAACGGTTAGTTACTATTTTTAGAAGAAAATATAAAAGGCGAATTAGTGCGAATGATGGTGTCATGAACAAAATAATGAAAGGATCATTAAGATGGTTTGGACATATGGAAAGAATGAATGAAGAAAGAATAGTAAAAAAATTAAATGTTAATGATGTAAATGGAACCAGAAATAGAGGAAGACCGAGGAAAACGTGGCACGATCAAATAAATCAAATATTGAATGTCGGCCATGTGAGGAGTCAGAGAAATTGACGCGCGTGCATGACACGATGTATGAATGTTGAGGAAGCGAGAGAAATATGTCAGGAAAGAAAAGTTTGGCAGTCCATTTTTTCTGCCTACCCCTTCGGAGAGACGGCTTGATGGTTAGTTAGTTAGTTTATAAAAGGTGGAAAATATAATAATAAAAAAAAATATATCATTGTGATAATATAAAACAAAGTTTTTTTAATTAAACAGTTTATATTTCTATCATTGACTAAAATTCACGTTTCGTTCGAAATATATAGGAACTAAGTATCGAAAAAGCATAAGGGTAGATCGGAGAGATTGGAAAATAAGATCAGAACGAGGATGGCGTATCCGAAGTGGTCACGTTTAGCCATGTATTAAAGAAGCAGATAAAATGCAAAGGAAGCAAAATTTTCAAAAACGTCCCGAGCAACTTCGGTTAACTGATTATATCTAATCATAAGGATAGGTTAGGTAGGGTTTGGTAGCATCTTGTCTTTTGCTTAAGTACATTTTTTTACTCAGCTTCAAACTAATTTTGTTAAATCACGTAACCATTGTAAATTTTAACAACTTTATCTCACTAATTAACTAACCATCACGCCGTCTCCTATAAATACTGGACTGCCACACTTTTTTTCCTGACATACTTCTCTCCCTTCTTCAACATCCATACACCGTGTCATGCACACACGTCAATTTCTCTGACTGTATACGTGGTGGATATTCAATATTTGATTTACTTGATCGTGCCACGTTTCCTCGGTCTACCTCTATTTCTAGTTTCATTTTTAAAAGTTAACAAAGTCCTTTTATACCATTCTTTCTTCATTCATTCTTTCCATGTATCTAAACCATCTAAATGATCCTTTCATTGTTTTGTATATAACACTTTCATTTGCACCGCATTCACTCCTTATATTTTCATTCGACGCCATACACAGAATATACACACATTTGTCTTAGAGATCTCACTGTATTTTTTTTACTTTCATCCTACATACATAAGGGCTGGTACAAAAACACCATTGTGCACTGCCATTTTAGCGTTTTTGATAGGTTTTTGTTTGCGATTACAACTTTGAGTGCACCATTCACTTTGTTGCCTACCTCAACCTTTCTTTCAATATCCCTTTCCACTCGTCCATATTTTGTAAACATAAAACCCAAATACACAAACTCATCTACTTGCTCTAAATTTTCACCATTCACGATAATGTTGCAGACTGTCATGATTTCTTCTTTTTCAAAAATCATTACCTTGGACTTATTAACATTCATCATCAGATAATTTCGCATGCATACCTCATACATACGATTCACCAGGACTTGTAGTTCATGCTCGTTTTCTCCAAGTAGGGCAGCGCCATCCGCATACAAGAGACAGCTTACTGACACTCCGCTTATTTTGGCACCCACATCCAACCCTTTCACCTTTTTTTTAATTTTTTTATTTTCTGTATACAACAGGTTGTTTTGAACCCAATTTCTGCATACACATTAATTTTAGCTATTATATTGATGATTCTCATGACATGTGATAGGTAGCCAATCTATCGCCATTTTATTGTCACGTGAATTCTACACCAGACCAACGACAGTATGACACACTGCTATCGCCGGGAATCGAACCCGGGACCTTCGGTATGGAAGTCAGAGATCTTACCACTCTGCCACGAAGGTCGACAATTTACTTTTAATGTGTTATGTATAATAATTTGTTTAAAACACATTTGTTTAACCCCATCAACCAATGATAGCATCTAATTTTAGTTAGGGTAATTTTACATGCAAATATTGCTACGGTGATAATATAATAACATTTTCATTAAATCCGATGACCCGTTTGCGTGTTTAGTATACCGCTAAAAATGTCTCGTTTTACCACTGTCAATATTCGAAGATCAACTCGATAATGTTACAGAACTCTGGTCCCCGGCTAATGGTATATTAAAGTTTGTTTTTCATTTCAGTTGAGCGCTTTTTCTGCCGGAAGAGGCGACCGCCGTTTTCAGCTCATTGGATACCGGAAACGCTCATCAATTTTTGTTTTATTTCAGAGAATAACGTAAAATTTTGCGTAAATATTTCAGCAGCATCAAAGAAATTTCACAAATCAATTGAGATGAAAATTTTTCCATGGAAATTATTAATCAATTTTCTATTTTTAAACGCAAACAAAAGTACGAATTTTGTGAAGTAAGCAGTATAATGAAAAACAAATGACAATATCTAAAGATGAGACGAATCGTTAATTGTAATAACAAATGGAATAATTTACTTTGACAGCTGTGGGTGCTTGTTTGACTTGCGTAGTGCTGAGGAGACGGAAAAAGCAAACGTTGCTTTTGATTGGAACATGGAACAAAACATTGGATGGTAATGGATTCAACCGTATCACCAATCATGTCGCTAAGAGCACTTTCGTGAAACTCGTGGAATTGTTATATTAGCATTTCATGTTTCTTGCTTTATCTAATACAGACTTGATTCCAGGAAATAGTTACCAGCATGATTATTAAATGAAAGACATTAAATAAATGAAATATTCCAGAATATAGTGAATAACCAAACTATTATGTTTCATTTAGTGTACACAATTGTTTTTATATAATAATCATTTTTAACTTTTCTTTTATTCTACCCATAGTCATACCCTTAATTCTAGTTGAGGTTTTCCATGGTTTCCTCAGCTGTAAGGCGAATGTCGGAACATATATCATCAGCTGTCCCTCGTGTCCGAAGAAGACTGTCCTTCACGGTTGTGGGTCCGCATGTGACTAAAGAGCCCGATCCTGGACCCACATATTTTGGGGCATCTGGGGCAGGGAAAGGTGCTTGTAATGGAGCCGCCACCGTCTCCCAGTGGTCTCTGCTTTCTCCTCCTACTCCTCTCAGCGGCGTCGTCTCTGCGCTGTGCTTCAGAGTCTTGTGTGCCTCTATGTATTGCTGTTCTCCACCGAGGTCTGTCCTCTGCAGTATTTTCCCATCAATCACAGTCGATGCCAGTCTTTTGTAGGTTTCCTTTAAGGGAGTCCCTAAAGCGCTTCCTCTGGCCACCGTGTGAGCGTTTTCCTTGGGTAAACTGAGAGTACATAATCTTCCTTGGGAGTTTTGCCTCAGGCATTCTGACGACGTGTCCAGCCCAGCGGAACATATTTAGATAGTCCGTGGACCACAGAGCTTGACTGAGTCAGCTCTGTAGGATTGAGAGAAAAATCATACTACAGAAATATTTTTTTAAAATATCTTCTCAGTAATTAATTTTAAATGTAATATTTAATATAAAAAAAAATGTAAGGATTGTAATGCTTTTTACATAAGCAAAACAGGACGAACATTTAAATTACTTATCAACGAACACATACAAGCTTTCATCAAACATACTATTATATTTTTTTCTGAGATGACTAACCATTGTATTGAATTTGACCATAGTTTCGATAAAAGTGACACAATATTTCTACACACAGTTAACAATAGCAATAAATTAAAGCAACTTGAAAATTTAGAAATCCTCAAGTTGTTGAAATTGGGTGAACACATAATTAATAATCAGATTCCTCCTTTTACTCCTTTCTCCTTAAATACACTGTCTACATTTAATCTCCTGAGCTCCCATTCCCAATCAAATGCAAATTAATCATTTATTATTATTTATATAAATTATGTCTTTTCAAATGTATGTTTTTTCTAAATTACAATTTTATATTACAATTTTATATTACTGATAAACAATAATAATTAGTACTTATAACAAATATCCCAGTTTAATTTTTAAATTTAAATTATTGTATCGAATTTAAAATGCGTTTTTTATATTAGTCTTTCATTGTTTACTTTTTATTATATTTTTACACTTGAAGATGGAGATATCCTCCGAAATCCTCGTGTTTTTTTATTATTTTTTAAAATATTTTGTGGATTAAACAAAGTTATTTTCAATTTTCTAAGTATATTACTATGGAATTCCATAGTGTTAATGCCTTAGCGTTCAATTAGTAATTAATATCGTTGATATAATCACCAACAAGGATCATTATATTTTGAAATAAAAAAAGTAAAAAATAATACAGGCTGGAATGTTGAAATATGATACTGTCATAAAAAATAAAAAATAACAATCTTTGATATGAAGCCATTACTTTGGTGGTTTGACATATTTAAAAATAAAATTAAAAACTTTATTAACTTAGGATAAACCACTTATTTTGAGTAAGCAGTGTATAGCCCTGAGGAAGCTCGCTACAGAGTAAAATCGGTTGGCCCTACTTACTCAAATAAAGTTTAAAATGGTCGATGTTTGGCCTCTCAGTTGATGATTCTCTTGCCCTCTATTTGTTTCGTCAGTGGCTCGATTTCCTGTGTAAAAACAGGTCATTTTCTTTTACAACATATCGTGCAAACAATATGTTTCTGCTATTATATTGAATCTTATGACATGTAATTGGTAGCTAATCTATCGCTATTTTATGGTCACGTGAACTAACCAGACCTAAGACAATGTGTCCATCATCGGGAATCAAACTCGGGACTTTTGGTGTGGCAGTCATAGCTTTTGCTACTCTGTAATGAAGGTCGTCTATTGAGGTATAGGCTCTCAAAATCATTGCAAAGTTAGATTCTGTCTCTCTTAACTATTTATGGCAGTACATAATGCCGTTCTAATGCCAACCCTTATGTATGAAGTGAAGCTTGATGTTCTCAAAAGAAAGAAGGACAGTAGGATAAATGCATTAGAAATAAAAACACTCCTAGGAAAGGGTCGAATTTGAAAAGAAGAATTTGCGGAAAACGATATATGTATAATAGAATACCGAACGACGAAATTAGAAAGAAATGTAAGGCAGATGATTGCATCATAAGTAAAATTAAAAAATAATCCTAGAGATGGTTTGGAAGAATGGTTAAAGTTGTTTACAAGCAGTGTGAGAGGAAAGAGAAGCCATGGAAGACCAAAGAAAGCTTGGCATTACGAAATAGTAAAAAGCGGCTGCATTCAAAGTCGAAAAATCGACGAGCGTGCATGTTACGATGTATAAATGTAGAGGTCTTAGAGAGATATGTCAGGACAGAGCATTATGACGATACATCTTCTCTGCCTACCCCTCTAGAGAAACGGGGTCAAGTTTAGTTAGTATTAATTGAACAACTCATCAGTTACCTCTTCAGTCAAAATGTTCATTAAATATTATGTTTGGATTTCTCGGCGAATATTGCTAATTGAACTTTATACGAGTACTTAACTATTCGGAAAAGCTGATGGGTTTTAGTACATCAATAATGGTACTAAAGAGCAAAGTACACGCATAAGTTAAGTTAATTAAAAAGTTGGACATTGTAATGTAAGCATCAGGAGTTTGCATAGAGGACCGAAAATAAGTTTATACCGGAGTAAATATTTAAGTACAATCTGTATGCGTGGGTAAAGGAAAGTTTCCTTCTTGTATCATCCCTATCGTCAACAGTAATTTGAATCAAAGGCAATAATTATCAACGTGTGTCAAATATCGTTTCCTCTTTTACTTGACTTTGAAATAATTATTTTCGTATATGCCAAATCAAATATTGAAAGGGATTATAGCATCTGATACGTTTTAAACAGATCAATAGACTAATTCATATTTTTAATTGAAATTTCTTTAATGGTAACAAAAAAATATATATCCAAAATTTCTTTATTATTATATATTTCGTGTGCTTCCACTTGTGGTTATCGACGACCGGTTTCGGCAGCTTGCCGCCATCTTCTAGTATCTACATCAAAATTTATTTGTTTAATATAATAAAGTTGTTAATAGAGTAAAATTGTGGAATATACTGTCTGAATATGGAATAAGTACAAAACTGATCACGACAATTATGTCGCTATACACGGAAAGCACTGCTAGTGTCAGAGTAAAAGGCGGGCCACACTGTGATAAACAAGCAATCCACAGTTTACAAACACGACCAACACGCATTCAACCGATGTAAAAACGCATTCCACAGATGTAAACATGCATTGAACATGCATTCCACAGTTTTCGTTTGCACGATGCACGGTGTTTCAGGGTGCGATATTACGAGCTACTTTTGGTAAAAACCCCATGACATGGAAATGGCTAATTATAAGTGTTTAGGGAAGAGTATTAGTCATCCAGTTCACACAATAAATTTGAGGCCGATTTGTTGAAATTTCAACCCCTAAATTACCTACCTAATTGCATGCGACAAAAAAAGGTTCAGTCGTATTGTTTCGCCGCTAACCGATTGATATATACCTATGAATTTAATATTCAAAATTAAAAAAAATACTTCTATTTCTATCTTTATACTCAAGGTCGAGCTGCAAAGGGCCTTTTATGGTCTCATATTAAAAAAAATCTTACGAAATACGCTATTCAAATACCTACTTTATGTAAAGACAGAGAGATAGACAGATATATGTGTTTCTATCGTAGAAGTCAACAGACATATACATTTTATAAGAATAAAATTTTCAAAATAATAATTTTACAGAATAATGAAAAGTAGCTCGTAATATTAAATTTTAAACACCGTGCGACGGCCGCCACGCAACTGACCTTGACTGGTTTATTGTTTGACTACACTGTTTGATCCACAAGCCGTCAAACGAATTTTGGTTTTCAAACTGTTTGAATAAACATGAATCCACAGAGGCGCGTGTTTCTTGTTTTAAAACCGTTGGTGGAGACCGATGTTTATCACAGTGTGGCCCGCCTTTTAATGAAAATCTTACAGCCTGGTTTGATATCTATAAAGGTGTCAAACAGGGTTGCGTAATATCCCCGTGGTTTTTTAATCTGTATATGGACAAGTGTATGAAAGAGCTGAAAGGGTTGGATGTAGGTGCCAAAATGAGCGGAGTGTCAGTAAGCTGTTTCTTGTATGCGGATGACGCTGTCCTACTTGCAAACAACGAGCATGAACTAAAAGTCCTGGTGACTAGTATTTTTATACACATGGAAATAATGAATAAAGAAAGAACGGTGAAAAAATTATATGTTAAAGTTAAGTAAATGGAACCAGAAATAGAGGAAGACCGAGGAAAACGTGGCACGATCGAATAAATCAAACGACGCGCGTGCATGACACGATGTATGAATGTTGAGAAAGTGAGAGAAATATGCCAAGAAAGAAAAGTGTGGCTGTCCATTCGTTCTGCCTACCCTTTCGGGGACACGGCATGATGGTTAGTTAGTTAGTTAGTAAGTTTTAATAAATGATAGTGGTGAGGGTTAACATTTTTTTCTTTCTGATTCTAAATAATGTATTACTGTTATTAAGTTGTGTTGTTGTTTTCTATATAATTAAAAAGCACTTTTTTTATTCTTGAAATGATTCTATATAATGTAAATTTTTTATGTTTTGGGTTAGTTTGTTTACTATATAATTAAAAAAAGCAATTACTAGGGTGGCTTATTCTCGGAATGCTTCTATATAATGAATTTGTGTTTGAATTAGTTAAGTTTAAATATATCAAATATCTTGTGGCCCGGTTTCTGCTATCTGGATAAATGATAAACACAAAGTGGTAGCACACTAAATATATAATAATAAAGAAATTTTGCATAATATTTTTTGTTTTCATTATAATTTGATCAATAGAGTGCCGCAAAATTGACTCCTCACACGGCTGTTATATATAATTTTGAAAAAAGACTTAAACAGTGGCAAAAAGTTGTTGGATATTTAAAAAAAAAAATTAAACAAAATTATCGCGGTAAAAAACTCTCAACAAATAAATAACTACATTATAAATTTTCTCGAAAAGAAAATTTGGCAGCGTAACAAGCGTGTGATGAAAAGCGAATTGAAAAATCTGTTACAATATTCGATCTATCATTCCTGAATGAAGTTTCTTAAGTTCAATACGCAAACTATCCTTTGAGTATTCTAGAAAAAAAAAATCATACAATTTTCCGCGTATTGTCCGAGAGGCAGTCGAGGCATCCATATTACTGGATAATACAACTCTTCGGTCTCTGGTACGTTCTCCATTCGCCTTTTCAAGCCCAACGATCCGGAAAATATTTGAAATATGGCGAAAACAAGAATTTATACATTTCCACATTGAATTGACGAATATATGATCAAATATTTCCTAACTTTCTCAACTCTACTGAGGGATGAAAATTACATTCGGGGTTTGTCGAATTCCAGTAAATCCCAAAACATTCCGTAGCCCACACCTTCGAGGCGTGTATAAATAATTATTTGTGTATTCTTTCTTCTTAATACACTAAAACGGTGTTTTATTTAAAATAAGTTTACATAATTTTAGTAACACAATTAAATTAAAATTCATGTCGTACTATAAAGATTTCAACAAATTGGCAGTTTTGCTTCAAATATAACATATGTCACGATTTATATTGTAAAACTAAGTAACTTATTTTCTTTGGAAAATTACGTCATGTTCTCACTTCCAAAATACCACAATGCCTCATGACTAAAGTCTTCAACCAGCCAGTCATGATGTACGGAGCCGAGACGTGGACACTGAAAAAAGGATCTACAGATTAAAGGTCGCCCAATGCAAGGTCGCAGAATTTCGGGGATCGAGACGTTGCAGTTGCCCGTCCATCCACTTGGAACAATCTCTCTTCATACTTTAGATTCATTAATGATTCAACAGACTTTAGTTCTAAGCTGAAAAGCCTTGTTTTTCATATTTCATACCTAATTTAAAACTTGTATAATATTTGTTGTTCTTTTATACTTTCTAACCGATCGCGAACATCAGATGCAGCGTTCACACATGTTTATATTTTTAGATTTAAAACGCGTCTTAATGCACACTTGAGGTGATGACATCACAAAAACGGCGCTTTATAAGGCAGCATATTGTTGTATTTGATTGGTTTGATAGTAACACGTTTTTATCTGCTTTCCTATATTTCTTGTTCCATTAATGTCGTCAAAATATATTTTCTCTATCACTCTTTCTTCATATATTTATTCCATGTGTCCAAACCATCTCTATTGCCCTTTATTTATTTTGTTCATAAAATTTTCATTCGCTCAAGGCTTTATGTTAGGCATTAGGCATGCGATAGAGTCGGGTGGAGAAGGTTCCTTGAGGCCCTATGCACCACGGAGGTGTGACAGGACAGAAAGAAAAAAAGAAGAAAGAGATGACAACCAGAATATGTATGTTATTGTATAATAATTTTGACAGGTGTCAAAATAAATTTTTCATTTGTTCCAATGACAATTTGAATAAATTCTTCAATCAAATTTTCAAGTTTTTTGCTGGTGTTGGATTTTTTTAAGTGCCTAATTAAAATGAAAACAGTGGAATAAAAAATTAAATAAACACAAATGTCCGGATCGTCCAGCTGACGACAAGTGCACCATCTAAAAGAACATTATATGTTAAATTATTTTTATGTGTTATTTTATTTTATATCATTGTATTTTGTATAATTTGTTTTAGATTTATTATGTAGACGTTGAATGATTGAAGTGTGCGCGGAGATGCCTATTGGTGGCGATGAGGTTCGCAACCCATCACACCGCGTCTCTCGCGTTGGCGAAAAGAGAAGAATGGAGTGCAGCATCGATTAAAGTGTTGCAGTTCATTCTTTCTGTCTACCCTTTCGGGGAAACGGCGTGATGGTTAGTTAGTTAGTTAGTTTTTGTATAATAGTTTACTTATCTTTTTACAAAATTTTCTTACAATCTTGAAACTTATTTGAGAAGTATTCTTAGTAAGCTAAGTCGATTTCACTTGAATTAATTAGAATGTTTTCATTGACTTAACACGCGCTGTAGCGCCCTAAGGTGCGCCGGTGATATACCGTGCCGCCGTCAGTACGTGATGGCGGCGTGCGGACGCCTCCCGCCACAGCAAGAAGCGTGTTTGCGGCTTGCGTCGCAAACAAGGTTGACATTATGTTTTCATCGGCATTAATCCCACAAAATGTCACGGGCCACTGGTCCGGTAAAATGTTTCTGACAACGCGGCGAACTTTCAACCCCAGAAGGCCAATTTACAGCCGTCTTGTGATGAATCAACATTCAATTTGACACATTTTATAATATTTTCTTTTAGACAACATATTGCTTATTTAAACAATATTGATGTAAATATTTGTGAAATGTATACGTATGTCTGTATACGAATCCTGGATTTTCACCTGTGGGTGGTTAATTTAAATTTTTAATTGTATCTCAATAGAGACGAAGAAACAAACTGGAAACTGAATATGGATGATCAAGGTGTTTACAGGACTTATGACCTGTCATTGGTTGGGTTAAGCGCACGCTTTATGTAATTACAACATTCCCCATTCCACCATTGTTATGATCATGTATGATACATTTTTGGAAGTTGTATATATACTCCAAATCCAAACATATCTTCACGTGGCAGTTCCAGTTAGCCATCTATGTAGATTTGATTGTACTAATTAATTTTTTAAGGAGGCGGTAGCCTCTTCGCATTGTGTTAATAAAGTAGTTTGCTAAATGCTAAACAATCATTCTTCATAGATGGCGTTAGTGGATGGATTGTATAGATTAATCTTAAAAAATTAATTAGTACAATCAAATCTACATAGATGGCTAACTGGAACTGCCACGTGAAGATATGTATGGATTTGGAGTATATATACAACTTCCAAAAATGTATCATACATGATCATAACAATGGTGGAATGGGGAATGTTGTAATTACATAAAGCGTGCGCTTAACCCAACCAATGACAGGTCATAAGTCCTGTAAACACCTTGATCATCCATATTCAGTTTCCAGTTTGTTTCTTCGTCTCTATTGAGATACAATTAAAAATTTAATATTGATGTATATTAATTAGGGTCAAAGCACCAATGAATGACCGTTTAAGGTTCAGCTTGTACTGAAATCCACATTAAAGGCATTAATTTCATTATTTCAGTGTACAAAATAAAAGAAAACAATAAAAAACACATTGACTTCTCTAAATTCTCTAACTTTTTTTATTGAAATATGAGTATTACTATTAAAATTAATATTTCTCTAAAAAAATAGGACAATCACCAGTAATTGACCACTTCAGGTTATATTGATACAATACATAGATTTTGTTACATTGTCACATTATGAAACACCCTAACATATAAAAATATGTAAATATTCAAAGAATTGCATAAGAAATAACATTTAAAAAAACACTTACCACACATTTCCTTTTAAAAAACTACTAACAATCTCAGAACAACAACGGGAAGACGCACTTTTACGGTTTGACAAGGCACAGTTCAAAACTGATAGTTTTGTTTCTTACCAACAGTTGTCTCTGCCTACCTCTTTTGTCATAGTTTCTTGGGATTAATGTTTTTTGACTGGACACATACAGCAATTCTTATTATATTTTGTTCTATTAACCAACGGTCATTTACTGGGGGGCGGTCAAATACTGGTGCTTCGACCCTATACCATATAGATTGGAATGACATCTCCAGGCGGTTTCTAGCAATGCGGTAAATGGCGGTACCCTTTCACATAGCGTTAAAAAGATCTTCTGCTTAATGCTTAAAAAAATACAATCTTCATAGATGGCGTTAGTGTGAAGATTGCATAAACTATCATGTAAATGGTGGTCTTACAGATTAACATGTATACAACTTCCAAAAAATTGTCAGACATGGTGGTCATAAGATATAAAAAGGTGAAATGGGGAATGTTGCATTACATAAAGCGTACGCTTAACCCAACCAATGACAGGTCATAAGTCCTGTAAACACCTCGATCAACCATATTCTATTTCCAATTTGCATCTTCGTCTCTATTGAGATACAATTGATTCTGGAATTGATGAATATTAACTGTTTAAATTTGAAACATTGTTATTATAATTACGTATCACAGTAATGAAATAAAACGACGTATTTTTAACTACTTTCATTTTTGTCTTTATTTCGACAGGGACCGATTTTGCCAAGCTCGCTGGCATCGACAGACTGGTGACACTGTAAAAATCTTACTCCTTTATATTAATCAAATCAGGGGTAGTCATCCGATCTGCCTCATCCTTCGGAGAAACGCTGTGATGATAAGTTAGTGAGTTTGTAAATGTTATTAATTAAAATAAAACAAGCATTTACCTAACTAACTCACCAACACGCTGTTTCTCCTTAAGGGTAGGCAAAGAGGATGGATTGCCACATTGTTCTATCCTGGCATAATTCTCGCGCCTCTTCTACATTCACACATCGTGACATGCATGCTCGTCGATGACGCTCGTCTCTTTTTTAATTTTATTTATCATCCGCCTTACTTTCCTATCTTACTTCATCATTAGATATTCTATCATACATTGTTTTCCCGCACATTCTTCTTAGTGAACTCATTTCTACGGCATTTATCCTACTTTCATTCTTCTTATGCCAACTCCAAGCTTCACTTCCATACAAAAGTATCGGGACTAGGACTCCATTGTGCACTGTCATTTTTGCTTCAGACGATATATTTTTATTTGCGGTTATGACTTTAAATGCACAATTTAATTTGTTTCCAGCTCCAACCCTTCTTCCGATATCTTTCTCCATTCTTCCATGTCTTGTAAACATGCTTCCCAGATAAACCAATTCGGTAACTTGCTCTAATTTCTCAACGTTCGCACTTATGTCACAATCCGTCATACATTATTCCTTTTCAAATACCATAACTTTAGACTTTGACACGTTTATCACAAGGTCATATTTATTGCATATTTCGTATATTCTTGACACTATGACTTTGTTCGTCAATGCTGTCAGCGATTTCTTAAATACATTTTCAACAACAACCATTTTCTTAAATAAAATTAAAAAAACAATAATGTGAAATATGTTTGATGTGTTTTTGGGTAACACCGTGTGATAACTCCTTCTCGACCGACGTTTCGGAGATCGTTGCAGTCTCCATATTCAGGGTAGTGAAGAATCTCCGAAACGTCTGTCGAGAAGGAGTTATAACACGGTGTTACCCAAAAACACATCAAATATATTGCTGCCAACCGTGAAAATCTACGCAATAATATGAAACGTTTGAGAAAAAAATATATAAATTCAATTAACAGGTTCTTTGTATGGGGTGATAGTAAGTACTAGTGTTTGTGTGTCTAAGGTGACCTCGGTAACAAACAAACAAAATAATATTTAGGTTTTTTCCACAGAAATTCCATGGGTATCTTACATTGTACTAGGCCGGTCTGTTTTCTCAAAAGTGATATATGTAAAATCTCTTCCTGTTTTTTTCAGAAACTTTTTTGGTGCGATTTATTCTGTGTCTAAAACATTTGAGACAACACCCTACAAACACAATTGTAATACATTTGTAAACAACGCAGTACAAGGCTTGTCAAAAAACATGCTTAAAATAATGGTTCGCAGTCAAGTGAAACGAAAATATGAACAATTAAAAACATTCTTTTAAAAATAATTATGGCTTTCGGTTATGTCATAAGTTCCCAAACATTTTTGTCCCGTAATACCACTTTTTCTGTTTTGTGTAGACCCCTGTTTTCTTATTCCTTGAATTAAACAAGTCTGTGCCAACACAATAGGTTCAAGCCTGCTTCATCCAGAAAAGCTTTGGTACAAGTCTGGGCAAGCGTTGCTATTGCGCTTATACAAGCAATACGGCTGGGGCGTGAAGCCGGAAAAATCGACGACCATGCATGTTACGATGTATGAATGTAGAGGAATCTAGCAAGGTATGTCAGGTTAGAGCATTGCGGCGGTTCATCCTCTCTGTCTACCCCTGTGGGGAAATGACGTGATGGCTAGTTAGTTAGCTAGTTTTATTATTCTTCTTCTTCAAGTGCCCTGTCGGATCGTCCCAACGTTGGCGATCACCTCGGCGAACCTGTCCCTGTCCTGCGCCGCTCGGAACAGCTCCTCCACACTTCGGATGTCGGTCCACTCCTTCACGTTTCACAGCCAGGACATTTGTCTCCTACCTGGCCCTCGCCGTCCCTCAGTTTTCCCCTCCAATATCAGTTGGAGAAATTGGTACTTTTCCCCACGCAGTATATCATCCAGATGTGAAATCTTTCGAACCTTGATTGATGATAACAGTTTCCCGTTAACTCTAGCTCGCCTCAGGACTTTCGATATTGGCAACCATGTCTAACCAGGGAACTCTGAGCATTCCGCGATGGAGTCACATTTCAAATGCTTCCAGTCTGCTCATTGAGTTAACTTTCAAGGTCCACGTTTCACATCCATACAATAAAACAGACCATACATAGCATTTGATCATTCTCTGGCGGAGTTTCAAGTTAACGTTAGTTTTATTATATAAAAATGACTTGCCGCCACTGGGCTTCATAAAACTTACTAAACTAGTGGAGAGGTGTTTTAAGTGAAAGATTTATGGTGTAAACAAGTTATTACTGTGAATACGGCGAGTAAGTGTACAGAAAAGTATTTTTAGAAGTAACTTTGGTAACATAAATGGAAATATCTGCCGTGTCTTAGGTATTCGAGATATTCAATACTCGGAAAAACGTCTGTCAGCATTTTCTTCAACGCATATTCTCTCATTATTTCTTTTGGATGGTAAACTTGATATTTTTATCTAAAGATATACGAATCATAATACATATATTTTCATTGTACGAATCTAAAATCTTTTCTTTGTTGATTTTTCATGAATATTGATTCTATAGGAATATTTTTCGGGGTGAAACCGTGTTCCCTCCACCAACGTTTCGGAGGCCCTTGCGGCCTCCATCATCAGGGTGTTAAATTTTTATTGTATCTCAATAGAGACGAAGAAACAAACTGGAAACTGAACATGGATGATCAAGGTGTTTACAGGACTTATGACCTGTCAGTGGTTGGGTTAAGCGCACGCTTTATGTAATTACAACATTCCCCATTCCACCATTGTTATTATGATCATGCAAGATACATTTTTGGAAGTTGTATATATACTCCAAATTGACACTTATTTTCACGTGTCAGTTCCAGCTAGCCATCTATGTAGATTTGATTGTACTAATTAATTGTTAAGATTAATCTTATACAATCCACCTACCAGCGGCATCTGTGAAGAATGATTGTTTAGCATTTAGCCAACTACTTGATTAACACAATGCGAAGAGGCTACCGCCTCCTAGCGCACTGTATAGAAGTCGCCTGGAGTAAACACTCCTATTTTATACGCCAAAGAATTGAAGATATCCTCCCCATAGAGGCTCGTCAAGTAATAACTTAAATTTCCACGGTTAACATATATAGGAATATTTTTCGGGGTGAAACCGTGTTCCCTCCACCAACGTTTCGGAGGCCCTTGCGGCCTCCATCATCAGGGTGTTAAATTTTTTTTTTTTTTATTGTATCTCAATAGAGACGAAGAAACAAACTGGAAACTGAACATGGATGATCAAGGTGTTTACAGGACTTATGACCTGTCATTGGTTGGGTTAAGCGCACGCTTTATGTAATTACAACATTCCCCATTCCACCATTGTTATTATGATCATGCAAGATACATTTTTGGAAGTTGTATATATACTCCAAATTCACACTTATTTTCACGTGTCAGTTCCAGCTAGCCATCTATGTGTACGCATTGTGTTAATAAAGTAGTTGGCTAAATGCTAAACAATCATTCTTCACAGATGCCGCTGGTAGGTGGATTGTATAAGATTAATCTTAACAATTAATTAGTACAATCAAATCTACATAGATGGCTAGCTGGAACTGACACGTGAAAGTAAGTGTGAATTTGGAGTATATATACAACTTCCAAAAATATATCTTGCATGATCATAATAACAATGGTGGAATGGGGAATGTTGTAATTACATAAAGCGTGCGCTTAACCCAACCAATGACAGGTCATAAGTCCTGTAAACACCTTGATCATCCATGTTCAGTTTCCAGTTTGTTTCTTCGTCTCTATTGAGATACAATAAAAATTTAACACCCTGATGATGGAGGCCGCAAGGGCCTCCGAAACGTTGGTGGAGGGAACACGGTTTCACCCCGAAAAATATTCCTATATATGACCGTGGAAATTTAAGTTCTTACTTGACGAGCCTCTATGGGAGGATATCTTCAATTCTTTGGCGTATAAAATAGGAGTGTTTACTCCAGGCGACTTCTATACAGTGCGCTAGGAGGCGGTAGCCTCTTCGCATTGTGTTAATAAAGTAGTTGGCTAAATGCTAAACAATCATTCTTCACAGATGCCGCTGGTAGGTGGATTGTATAAGATTAATCTTAACAATTAATTAGTACAATCAAATCTACATAGATGGCTAGCTGGAACTGACACGTGAAAATAAGTGTGAATTTGGAGTATATATACAACTTCCAAAAATGTATCTTGCATGATCATAATAACAATGGTGGAATGGGAATGTTGTAATTACATAAAGCGTGCGCTTAACCCAACCAATGACAGGTCATAAGTCCTGTAAACACCTTGATCATCCATGTTCAGTTTCCAGTTTGTTTCTTCGTCTCTATTGAGATACAAATAAAAATTTAACACCCTGATGATGGAGGCCGCAAGGGCCTCCGAAACGTTGGTGGAGGGAACACGGTTTCACCCCGAAAAATATTCCTATATATGTTAACCGTGGAAATTTAAGTTCTTACTTGACGAGCCTCTATGGGGAGGATATCTTCAATTCTTTGGCGTATAAAATAGGAGTGTTTACTCCAGGCGACTTCTATACAGTGCGCTAGGAGGCGGTAGCCTCTTCGCATTGTGTTAATAAAGTAGTTGGCTAAATGCTAAACAATCATTCTTCACAGATGCCGCTGGTAGGTGGATTGTATAAGATTAATCTTAACAATTAATTAGTACAATCAAATCTACATAGATGGCTAGCTGGAACTGACACGTGAAAATAAGTGTGAATTTGGAGTATATATACAACTTCCAAAAATGTATCTTGCATGATCATAATAACAATGGTGGAATGGGGAATGTTGTAATTACATAAAGCGTGCGCTTAACCCAACCAATGACAGGTCATAAGTCCTGTAAACACCTTGATCATCCATGTTCAGTTTCCAGTTTGTTTCTTCGTCTCTATTGAGATACAATAAAAATAATTACCCTGATGATGGAGGCCGCAAGGGCCTCCGAAACGTTGGTGGAGGGAACACGGTTTCACCCCGAAAAATATTCTATATATGTTAACCGTGGAAATTTAAGTTCTTACTTGACGAGCCTCTATGGGGAGGATATCTTCACTCTTTTGGCGTATAAAATAGGAGTGTTTACTCCAGGCGACTTCTATACAGTGCGCTAGGAGGCGGTAGCCTCTTCGCATTGTGTTAATAAAGTAGTTGGCTAAATGCTAAACAATCATTCTTCACAGATGCCGCTGGTAGGTGGATTGTATAAGATTAATCTTAACAATTAATTAGTACAATCAAATCTACATAGATGGCTAGCTGGAACTGACACGTGAAAATAAGTGTGAATTTGGAGTATATATACAACTTCCAAAAATGTATCTTGCATGATCATAATAACAATGGTGGAATGGGGAATGTTGTAATTACATAAAGCGTGCGCTTAACCCAACCAATGACAGGTCATAAGTCCTGTAAACACCTTGATCATCCATGTTCAGTTTCCAGTTTGTTTCTTCGTCTCTATTGAGATACAATAAAAATTTAACACCCTGATGATGGAGGCCGCAAGGGCCTCCGAAACGTTGGTGGAGGGAACACGGTTTCACCCCGAAAAATATTCCTATATATGTTAACCGTGGAAATTTAAGTTCTTACTTGACGAGCCTCTATGGGGAGGATATCTTCAATTCTTTGGCGTATAAAATAGGAGTGTTTACTCCAGGCGACTTCTATACAGTGCGCTAGGAGGCGGTAGCCTCTTCGCATTGTGTTAATAAAGTAGTTGGCTAAATGCTAAACAATCATTCTTCACAGATGCCGCTGGTAGGTGGATTGTATAAGATTAATTTTAACAATTAATTAGTACAATCAAATCTACATAGATGGCTAGCTGGAACTGACACGTGAAAATAAGTGTGAATTTGGAGTATATATACAACTTCCAAAAATGTATCTTGCATGATCATAATAACAATGGTGGAATGGGGAATGTTGTAATTACATAAAGCGTGCGCTTAACCCAACCAATGACAGGTCATAAGTCCTGTAAACACCTTGATCATCCATGTTCAGTTTCCAGTTTGTTTCTTCGTCTCTATTGAGATACAATAAAAATTTAACACCCTGATGATGGAGGCCGCAAGGGCCTCCGAAACGTTGGTGGAGGGAACACGGTTTCACCCCGAAAAATATTCCTATATATGTTAACCGTGGAAATTTAAGTTCAATATTGATTCTTTTGATTCATTTCCATCATTTGTATTTTTTACTTTGAATCTTTTGTCCTCCGGAGCTAGAGCTGAAAACAAACTTCTTCATGTTCCCACACCATAATTCAAATTATTATACTTAATACAGTTAATATCATACTTGATATAAAATTTCTTTATTATTATATATTTAG
This sequence comes from Lepidostoma basale, assembly GCA_022606425.2. Lineage (NCBI taxonomy): Eukaryota > Metazoa > Arthropoda > Insecta > Trichoptera > Lepidostomatidae > Lepidostoma > Lepidostoma basale. The sequence continues at coordinate 186,598 of JAHDVF020000524.1, read as the reverse complement.
TTGGCTTCCACTTGCGTTATGTCGACCGGTTTCGGCAGCTTGATACCACCATGGTGATTAAGAAGATGGCAGCAAGCAGCTGAAACCGATTGACGTTAAACGCAAGTGGAAGAATAATAATAAATATAAACAATACATATATAATAATAAATAAATAAAATATCATATTTTTTATTATTATTCATTATTTAAAATGAACTTCTACCAAGACATTTCAATAAAAACAATATTAAAAAACACGACACGTTTCGGAGGATACCTCCATCTTCAAGATAAAATTGTGGATTAAACAAAGCTATTTTCAATTTCCTAAGTATATTACTATATAATTCCACCGTGTTAATGCCTAAGCGTCCAATAAGTTGGTTTTCCTTTGCCTTCTCAGGAGGATTTTCTGTCGGGGTTACCTTCCCTTAGATGGAGGTATCCTATTTTATGGCGCTGTAAACTCGCCATTCGCCCTCTCTATCTGCTATGTCAGTGGTCACATTGCTCGGGGTTCGCGGTGCCTGAGAGACCACCCAAGGACGCTAGAGAGTTGAACTTGGTAGTAGTGTTGCTGGTGTTATTGCAACAAGACGCATTACGATATTTTTTAGGGGCATATTATCCAGCAAAGCATACTCCATCGTAGCCCTACTATCCATTCGAATAGTAGGGCTCCCTTCCCTATTTTATTTATACCCTATAATAGTTGTTACCCTATAATAGTTAAATGCGACCGCGCCGACATCAATTGTTCTTTGCTCCGTCACGCAGAACCAACCTGTCTTTGGTGATGCCAGTAGGAAGAGCAATTCGGAAGTTGAATCTAATCGTCTTGGATTTAGACATTTTCAGTGGCAGTGAGGCAGTATTCATTAAAATATATTACAAATTCTGGAAAGAGTATTGCCTCACTGACGTCGACATATTTGAATTCCTTCTAATATGTATGATTTTTTAGTTTCATGTTGTTTTATCTTATCTTTGTAACACCGTTTTGTGTCCAAATGAGTAGCCTAAATTTTTTTCGTTTGTTACGTCTCATTTGTGTTTATGTACAAATAAATAAATAAATATATATGTATAACATCAAATTCACCATAGCTTGTTTTCTTACTCAGGGCCAAATGTCATACGCAGAAAAACAAATGTAAAAAAATATTCAGTAAAATACTGAGTTTTTAAAATCGTTTTAAAATACATGTATTCATTAGTATTCTAGGAAACGTTCCAGGCTTAATGGTTTATTTTTTGTCTTCGTAGGCCAGGACCCATATTGTATTATGCAAATTTCTTTTGTTAGTAGAAAGAAAAGCAAACAAAAATCTGACGATGTTTCGGAAACAGGCCTCACCGCATTTTTCTAAAGAACGTTATGTATTATTTGCAAAATGTTGGGCTTATTTTTTTAATATTTATGTTTTATTTAAGTATTCCCGTGAAACATTTGTTATGCTTTCGCCAACTGCTAAAAATCTTAAAGTCTTTATCAAATCTCCCTGCGATAGGTCAAGTTATTGGAAAATCATCCGAGTTGAAATATTGTTTGGATAATTAGCATAGTGATTCTTGAAAACTTCCATTTATTTCGGTCGAGCAATTATTTCCAGGTTTGTAAGGTTGGCATGGTTTTTGGGATTTTTGTATTAAAACGGAAATAAACGAGTATTGAGAATTGTAATGAGAATTTCGGAGGCTCGGTAAAAAAACTTTGCAAAATAGCAATGTTCAAAAGCTTACGGTAATTAATGTTTCAATGAAGAGGTTTGTCTTTAAGATAAAAAATGTATATTTTGGTCCACCGAATTTATATACGAGTATTGTATAACAGTATTTTAATAATAAATACGAATGGAAATGTGTGTTTTCTAGAAGTTTTATCATAATTTATGTGAATAACTAACTTCGCACGTATAAGCCATTATCAAACGTGATACAATAACAACAACAAAAACAAACCATTTCTCCGCAAGGGTAGGCAGAGAGAATGGACCGCCGCACTACTCTATCCTGGCACACCTCTCTAGCTTCCTCCACATTCATAGAGCGAGTCATACACGCACGTTGATTCTTCCGACTTCTAACATGACCAACCTTTAACACTTGAATAATTTGGTGATTCCATGTTTTACTCGGTTTGCCTCAACTACGTACTCCATTTACATCATTATAGTTACTATTATATATTTTCTTAACCATTCTTTCTCTATCCATGCGCTCAATATGTCCGAACCAACTCAGCGATCCTTTCATGATTTTGGTCATAATACCTTCTTCCGCTCTACATTCCTTTCTTATATCAGCAATTGAGATTTTGTCGTATATCGTTCTACCACACATAACGTCTTAGGGACGTCATCTCTACCGCATTTATTCTTCTTTCATTTTTCGTTACCATACATTAGGGTTGGGATCAGAACTCCATCAAATGTGGTATTTGTTTTAAATCTTAGACAAGCGAAACTAGAGCTTCTATGGTAGTACGACGTTTTCATTCGTATTAATTATTTTTATTGAGTTTTACATCATTAGTCAAAAAACAATAAAAATACGATTTTATTTTATTTTGTTATTTTGCATAACTATTTTTTTTATTTTGCATAATTACATTTAAATAAAACGTATTTTTATAATATTATAATTTTAAGTGTTTTTAATATTTATAATATCTAAGTATTTTTTATATTTTTAATGTTTGCTATTTATATTAAATGTTTTTAGCTGGTCAATTCAGGGGGTCGTATGAAAATAAATAGAATAAATAAATTTTAAAAAGCAAAAGAAAAATACTATATTAACTTTTTATTCATTTACCAAAATTTTACGTAATATTTCTATGCTACGTGAAGCCTCTGTATTACATAATTCTCGGGAATCCCGTAAATACAATTGTTGAAGGTTTCAATATAATTATAATAAAATGCAATTAAGGGTGTGACTCATTTTTATAAAGGTGCCATACAATGTTTAAATTCAAAGGGGTAAGTTGAAATTTAAAAAAAAAATCAAAATTGAGTTTAATAATTTGTCATCACGCCATTTCACACAAAGGGTAGGCAGAGAGGATGGACCACTACACTGTTCTGTCTTGAGGTACTTCTCGAGTTTCCTCTTTATTCATACATACATCGTAACATGCATGCTCGTTGGTTTTTCCAACTTCGAATGTGGCCACCTTGAAGTATTTCGATAACCTTTATACAGGTGCAAATTTCATTTTAATATTTTTTTCTATTGAAATAGTCAACGCTATTGGCATAGTATTGTTTAAACATATATTTATCTAATTGGCAATAAAAAAATTAAATTGTACAGAGGTGATAAAAGGTGTAATGAATACTATAAATGTTAAATAATTCCGAAAATAATCAATATTTCTAGATACATTCATTCATACGAATGAAAACGTCCGTTTTCAGATGTTTAATGTTATTTTATGGGAATGTCATGTTTCAATTTGCCAGCCATTATTAAATATTTATATTGATTTAAATTTTTAGCGAAGCATGGAACTGGCAGAAGAAGGATGAGAGTAGAATAAATGCAGTAGAGATGAGGTCCCTAAGACGTATGTGTGGTAGAACGATATAGGTACGACAGAATCTCAAATGCTAATATAAGAAAGGAATGTAGAGCGGAAGAAGGTATTATGAACAAAATTATGAAAGGATCGCTGCGTTGGTTCGGACATATGGAACGCATGGATGGAAAAAGAATGGTTAAGAAAGTATACGTTAATGATGTAAATGGGGTACGAAGTCGAGGCAGACCGAGGAAAACATGGCATGACCAAATTAATCAAATTTTAAAGGTTGGTCATGTTAGTCAAGTCGGAGGATCGATGTGCGTTTATGACTCGTTGTATGAATGTGGAGGAAGCTAGAGAGGTTTGCCAGGATAGAGTAGTGTGGCGGTCCATTCTCTCTGCCTAATGGCGTAATTCACTATTATTCTGAAATTTTTCCTTACGTACGACCAAATCAATCAGAAATTGAATGTCCGTCACGTGAGGAGTTGGAGAAATCGACGTGCGTGCATGACAAGATGTATGAATGTAGAGGAAGCGAGAGAAGTATGTCAGGACAGAACAGTGTGGCGTTCCATTCTTTCTGCCTACCCCTCCGGGGAGACGGCGTGATGGTAAGTTAGTTAGTTAGTTAGCAAATGAAACACATTTAAAAAAAATCAAAATAGAGCAACATTACCAAACAACATTAATCGTTAATAACTTCATCGTTTTCAAAACCTCACTTTGGTCATGGTCACTTGGTTCCGACTTACCGGGTTTCATTTGCCACCGAATTTAGACTTGTTTTCTTCAAACACCTGTATAAACGCCCAACACTACTTTGTAAAGTCTCATGCACTGGACGAACTAAAGTCTTCACCTGAACTCATTTTTAGCAATCAACAGTCAACATAATATACCTCTGATGGTGAACGAGCTGTTTAATTGGCCATGATTCACTAATATTCTGAAAGGTTTCAAATTTTGTCATTTATAGAGAAAATTGAAAAGCTACTCTTCTGTTCTTAACACACAACATCTGTTTTATCTACCTGTAGAAACATCAAACTCCAAATTTATAAAATTTGGATTTGATCCATTAATATTCTGACCCACCCATATATAACAAAAGAGATAACTTATTTTACTATTGTGTGACGCGAAGAAAATAAGTACTTTTTGAAACCACGACAAGAATAAAAACGTGACAGCTGTCTTTTATAGTGTCTATTAAATTGTGACAGTTGAATGTTACACGAAAAAATATGTAAGGAATCTTTTTAGACCTTTAAACGAATCACACAATAAAAATCTTTTTGTTAGAAAATAAGTCAAACATTAAAGTGAAAAATTGGCTTTGAAATAATCTATCAATTTTATTACAATACGCTGTTTATTAATGTAGTTTTTCCTGTAATAAGTCATTTTGGATTCGAAGTTTTCTAGGATTGAAACAGTAATAATTTAATTCGATAAGTCTTAATATTTATGTTTTATTGAAAAGATTTTTAAAATATTTTATCTTTTGTTATGTCTGTTTGTTATTTCAATGTATCGTTTGTTTAATTTTTTGCATCGTTTTATTTTTATGAAATTTAAATTACGCACACGAAAAATAAAACATTGAAAATTAATACCAGTAATGTTAAAACGATAAACGTCAATAACGTATATTTTACCTTTAGTTAATTTGATTTTATTCGGAAAACTAAAATACTGGAAAACTTGGAACGATCAAATCAATCAAATATTAATTGTCGGCCACGGAGTCTGAGAAATTGACGTGCACATATGAAACAATGTATGAATATTAATGAAGCAAGAGAGTAACCGTCCTACCTGTTATATCCTTTAGTCTAAAAGATTCGCGAACCACTTGAAAAAATATATTTTGCATGTATCCGTTCTCCCAGTACTGACATACGGTCTGGAATTAGTTACGTTCACAAAAAGAACAATACAGAAACACCAAGTGACCCAGGGGGCAATGGAGAGACGGATGTTAAACATCGGTCTGCGAGACAGGAAGCAAAATGTCCTGATACGAGCAGAGCGCTGCTATTCTGACTGGACCGTTTGCCGCATAAGGGATTTCCTTGGAATTACACGCTGCAACAAGTGCTGCGACTTCGGCCATCCTGAACGTTTTTGTAAGGAAAAGGAGCCCACCTGCTCACACTGCGCGCAGTCTGGACATTCGGTCAATACTTGCCCAAACAATTCAGGACCAAAGAAATGTGCTAGTTGCATTAAAAATAAAATCATCCCATCGCTAGTACATGAAACAGGAGACAGAAAAAATTGCCCCTCATACATGAAATACCTTAACTTGGCCCTTAATGCTACTAACTATGGATGATAAGAGTGATGCAATAACATTATCACACATGTATGAACAAAAACTTGCATCACTTGACAGCTATCAGCCAATTGAACCAAGTCTCCGTATAATGTACCTTAATGCTAGAAGCATAAAAAATAAACTTGATGAACTGGAAAACATTACTAAAAAATTCAAATTCTCAATCCACATTCTCGCAATTACAGAGACTTGGCTCAATGAAGGTGATGAAGAATATTATAACATACCAGGCTACAAATGTTGTTTCACATCTAGAAAATCAAAAAAAGGTGGTGGAGTGGGTGTATACATTAAGAACTCTTTAAATTTTACAATAATAAACAGCACGTGCATCAGTGATAAAGACTGCTTTCTAGGTATTAAGATCGAGTGTAATGGTATGAATCCATTTAAATTGTTTGTAATATATAGAACACCAAATAATGATGTTAACACCTTTCTTAACTCTCTTGAAAAAATTCTTAAAAGGTGCCGCAGTGAAACGTTAATTATAGGAGATATGAATATAGACATTTCAAAACAAAGCGACTCCCTAAAAAAATACGAATCTACGCTCAGTTCATACCATTTCAATATCTGTAACAAAAAATATACAACCCGTGACTCACCTAACAGTCGATCCTTAATAGACCATATTATTACTAATAATGTAGATATAGCTGGTCGAATATCAAATATCGACGAGGAATTAAGCGATCACAACTTACTTATCCTCGACGTTTTAAAAAATATTCAAAAACTTAAAAATAACAGAATCCTTTTACCAGCACTGAGTAAAAGAACAGACATAACTGGAATTAAAGCTGATCTAAGTTGTAATAAATTTACTCACGGAAGTGACATTAACAAAAACTATAATGATTTCCAGAACTACATAAAAAATATCATAGATAATAATACGCACGAATTCATACCAAGAAGAAAAGATAAAAATAAATTTGGTAATACACCGTGGTTCGATACTAAACTCAATGAATAAATCAAAATTAGACAATTCTGGGTACAAAAATGGAAAAACAACCCCAACGCTACAAATCTCCAACTAAAAAATAAATCTCGTAACACCGTCACTAACTACAGAAGAAGCCTAAAAAAAAAATATCTATCAAATATTTTTGAAGAAAGCCTACATGACTCTAGAAAAACTTGGATTAACATTAACTCTGTTCTTAAAAATAATGTAAATAATAAACGTGAAAAAATTGAATCTATAATATCTAACGATATTGAAATTAATGATAAAACACAAATTGCACATACCTTCAATACATACTTTACCTCAGTTGGACATAATCTTGCCTCTAAAATTCCGTCGAAAATAACAGATACAAATTCTATATCTAACTCTAAAAATAATCAGCAATCACTCTACATGTCCCGCACTAATAAAAAAGAAATAAAATACATAATATCAAAAATAAAGACAAAAGCCGCACCTGGTGTTGATAAACTATCAGCTCGGATACTAAAGACATGCAGTGATGAAGTAACTAATGACCTCGTCATATTAATTAATAATACTTTACTCTCTGGAATTTTTCCAGACCAATTAAAAATAGCTAAAGTTACTCCAATTCACAAAGCAGACTCAAAAAAAAATATACAAAACTACCGACCCATTTCTGTTCTCCCTGTCATCTCAAAAATATTCGAAAATGTTATGAAAATTAGACTAACAAAATACTTAGACAAAATAAACTTTCTTTCGACAACCCAATACGGATTCACGAAAAAATCCACGACAAAAAGTGCAACCTTCGATATAATAGCTTCACTACAACGACAAATAGACAATAAGGAATTCACATCTGCAATTTTTATTGACTTGCAAAAAGCTTTTGACACAGTTGACCATAAAATACTACTCGTAAAACTTGAATACATTGGAATAACCGACAAATACCTAAATCTTTTTAGAAGCTACTTAACCAATAGACAACAATTAGTCGACATAGACCAATACCAAAGCACAACTCAAACAATTACATGTGGTGTTCCACAAGGATCCGTTCTAGGTCCACTACTCTTTTTGATATATATAAATGACATAACCGATCTTAAGTTACATGGTACCATACAGCTTTATGCCGATGACACGGTTATCTTCTATCACAACAAAAGTTTACAACAACTGAAAACGGAAATGCAGAATGACCTGACTAAACTTACAGAGTGGCTTAGACTAAACAAACTAACAGTAAACGAAAAAAAAACTCATTTCTTAATTTTTAATAATAAGTCAAATTGTAATATTGAAATTAAAATGAATGGACATATTCTTCACAAGCAAAACTTTACGAAATACCTTGGTCTTATAATCGATGACAAATTATCCTGGAATCTACACATAGAAAAGATAATTTCAAAGATTTCACCCGTAATTGGAATTCTGTATAGATTCCAAGGAATATTAAATATAAATACATTATTGGCAATCTATTATGCATTTGTTCACTCTCACATATCGTATCTCTCGTGTATCTGGGTATTTGCTACAAAAGAATACATTAATCAATTACAAGTTTTACAAAATAGAGCAATCAGAAATTTACTTAAACTACCACTTGATACCCATACTAAAGATATATATAAAAGGACAAATATTTTACCAATAAATATACTTCCTTTATACGAAATAACCTGTACAATAAAACAAATCGTTGATAAATCTTACCATTATAATACAACCTTTAAACTTAATAATGATATTCATAACCACAACACAAGACAAGCAAAAAATATAAATATCCCTAAAGTTAACACCACTAAATACGGAATCAAATCCTTACAATATATAGCCTTCAATGCTTTAAATAACTTACCAGAACATTTAAAACTAGCTCCCAATATGAAAATAAAAAAATATTACTCTCAACTATATTCCAATAATCCCTCCTAAGTTTCGTTTCACTAACAATAATTTATGTAATTATTTTACTTCAGTGTCCTCATTTTCCTATTGTATATTATTATTATTATTGTTTATTTACCTTTATGATGTGTTTTTCTTTTTTCCCTTAAGTTCCAATGTGTTAGTTTTTTCTTTTTTCTTTTATTTTATACTATGTGTCTACTATGTTACTTAAGATATAATATGTTTGTTATTCTCTCATACTGCTTTTATTTACATGTATGATGTGTTTTTCCCTTAGGTGATAATGTGTTTGTCTCTCTTTTATACTACTGTTTATATACCTTTATAATGTGCTCTTTCCCTTAAGCTATAATATGTTTTTATTATTTTTATAAATCCAATGTAACAATTTTTGGGATCTCAAAAATGAGTGTTCACAACACTCACGAGACTCCTTAACAAAATAAAGAGAAAAAAAAAAAAAAAAAAAAAAAAATGAATGGACCAGAGAAAGGACCAGAGTTGCGGACGTAGCGTGCAAAATAGCCTAGTTGAAGTGGAATTGGGCCGGCCATATAGCTAGGACAACGGATGATCGGTGGACAAAACGCACCCTGGAGTGGCGACCGAGAACCGGCCATAGAAATCCTGGCAGACCACAAGCTAGATGGTCTGATATCATCAAGCGAATGGCATGAGGTCAATGCCACAGAGCGGCGAGAGATAGAGAGTTGTGGAAGTCGGGGTGAGAGGTCTATGTTCAGCTGGGAGACTAAAGGCTTATGATGAAGAGAGAAGTACGAGTATGTCAGGAAAGAGCCATGTGGCGGTCCAATCATTCCGGCTACGGCGTGACGTTAGTTTGTTCAGTTAGAATAATGGAATTGAAAAAATATAGAAACATGAGAGTTATCTATTGAAAAGTAAATAATAACTCACATAAAAATTAACAATACCGTATTTTGAGAACCTTTGTTACTGATGAATACGAACATGTTTATTGTACTTTCGCATTTACCATGGAAAGGCCTCCTGTTACTTAAACAACAAAATCAGACAACGTTTACTTACGTGTGTACGGGTACTTTTGTGTGTAAAATTTTTCGGGTGTAAAATTCTAAATTTACGTTTCGTTTGTTGTATGATCTACGGGACTATTACTCCTAAATATATTTCATTCATAGAAGAGTCGGACTAAGCTGGGCAGCATTCAAAAATCTTGGTCACATTTTGAAAAATCCAAAAATACCCATCAACTTAAAAAGGAGAGTGTTCAATGCCTGTGTCCTGCCAGTGTTCACTTATGGTATTGAGACAGTCACAATGTCACAAAAAAGTGCCAACAAGCTAAGAGTCACTCAGAGAGCAATGGAGAGAGCCATTTTGGGTATCAGTTTACGGGACAGACTCAGAAATGAGAACATAAGAGTCAGGACAAAGGTTTCCGATGTTATCAAGATGGCCGCAACCCTCAAGTGGTGATGGGCGGGACATGTCGCTCGCGATCCAGATGAAAAGTGGACAAGGCGACTGCTGTGTTGGTGGCCAAGGACGGCAAAGCGTGGAGTTGGGCGCCCACAGTTGCGTTGGTGCGACGATATCCGGAGAAGTGCGGGAAGTGGCTAAATGCAGATCGCTCAGAATAGGAGAGAATGGAAAATGCGAGAAGAGGCCTACGTCCAGTAATGGACGGTCAATACAGGCTGAAGAAGAAGAAGAAGAAGCGTATTTCACTGTAAAGAATATATTCTTATATATGTATCACCATAAATGTCAAAGTATTGAAAATTGGAAGATTACTACAATATTATAAGACAATTTGCCACTTAAGGCTGTCAAACATGGTCCCTTACGCAGAGAGAAGAGAGCAAGCTAGAATTTTTTGAAACAACAATACAACAACAAACCATCACGCCGTTTCCCCGTAGGGGTAGGCAGAGAGAATGGACCGCCACACTTCTCTATCCTGACATACCTCTCTAGTTTCCTACACATTCATACAGCGAGTCATACGCGCACGTCGATTTCTCCGACTTCTAACATGACCAACCCTTAAAATTTGATTAATTTGGTCATGCCATGTTTTCCTCGGTCTACCTCGACTTTTTCCTCCGTTTACATCGTTAACGTATACTTTTTTAACCATTCTTTCTTCATCCATGCGCTTCATATGTCCGAACCAACGTGATCCTTTCATAATTTTGTTCATAATACCTTCTTTCGCTTTACATTCCTTTCTAATATCAGCATTAGAGATTCTGTCATACATCGTTCTATCACACATACGTCTTAGGGACCTCATCTCTACCGCATTTATTCTGATCTCATATTTTTTCTACTTGTTCCATGTTTCGCTTTCATACATAGGGGTTGGGACCAGAACTCCACTGTGAACGGCCATTTTCGCTTTCATTGATAATTTTTTTGAAAAAAAAAATATAAGGACCCTCGCTGGAGTATGGGACTTACAGAATCAAAAGAAATATTGAGCTTTGAGTACTGATTAACCAGTAAACGCCTAAAGTGAACTAGCCATAAAGAATGAATGGCAGAAGGCAGGACACTTAAGAATATGCCCATATGCGTGTTGCTAGAAAATTGCCCAAGGTACAGACCAAGAAAAAGATAGGTTGGCTGCGTAGAAGAGGACTGAAAGAAACTAGAAAGACCTGAAAAGAATGTACAATGTGTCCCTGGGCAACCTGACTAGGGACAGGAGACAGTGGAGGACTGTTGTAGAAGAGGTCAAGTCCCACACCAGGATGTAGCGCCGAGAATAAGAACGTTTAAAGAATATTTACCAAATACACGTTTTATTATTGTTATTTGAAATTTAACAAAAACACGTATAACGGACTGTACAAATTCCATTTAAACTTAGTCCATATAAAGTGTTTGAGATTTTGCCGTATTTGATATCACAATAAGCTGCACTCGGGCGAGAGCTTTTAAAGTTTTAATTAAGAACTTTTATTTGTTTAACATTTGTAAAGTTGGAGCTCGGTTAAGTCTCCCCTAGAACTGATAAGGCGCTTATTTGAGTTACAGATCAGAGTAAATATCACGAATTCGATGGGTAAATATAATAAAACTCGTATCCTGTTGAAAGGACCGCTTTCAATGGCGCAAGGATTCCTCTTGGCAAATAACATATCTTCTGCCTCCTAGTGCTGATTAAATCTGTATATTTTGATTGTACTTACACAAAAATTGTAAAATTTACTTCAAATATTTGGTTTATCGTTTACACATTATATCACTCAAAAATGATCCCTGAGATGGTTTAGACATATGGTGTGAATGGACGAGAGAAGAATGGTTAAAATGCTGTATATAAGCAGTGTGAGTGGAAAGAGAAGCCGTGGAAGACCAAGGAAAGCATGGCATGACCTGATTAATCAAATACTGAAAGGCGACCATGTTCGAAGTAGGAACAATCGACGAGCGTGCATGTCACGATGTGTGAATGAAGAAGATGTGCGAGAATATGCCAGGATAGAATAATGTGGCGATCCATTCTCTCTGCCTACCCCTTTCGGGGAATTGGCGTGATGGTTAGTTAGTTAGAGTTTCAATAAAATATAGATACTATTATTATAGTGACCGAAAAACCATTCTTTAATTCCATTTTTAAATAATATTTCGACAATAATATTTAATATTTTTCCTTTTCAGTTTTTTGTGCTTTTCTTTCTGTTTAGATTAGTATCACGTTCGTTTTCCGGGAAAATACACATTCGTAAACCGATAATCTAAACTAAACGATGCCTTACATCGGTAGTGTCTCGTAATACCGTAATAACGACCTCACCATACGCACAGCGTCAACCCGATACAACACTATAGTATTGCTTTGGAGAATCTTTGTTTATTTAGGAAAACTTAAAAGGGTTGGATGCTGGCGCCAAAATGAGCGTTGTGTCAATTAGTTGTCTGTGTTACTTGCAGACAGCGAGCAATAATTACAAATCCTGGAGTCTAGAATGTATGCATGCGATACGATCTGATGATGACGTGAATAACTCGATTTTTTTATACACACTGCTCGTATAAAACTTTTTGTCCTTCCCTCCCTCCCTCATCAAGCAAAGTGAAACATGTCATTATAATAAAAAATAGTGAACCTTCTAGAAAACATACTTTTTCAATCTTCTTCGCTAGTTTCATACCAAGGTATTGGTTTGCAGCAGAGTTCAACATTTTTGCTGATTTTTGAGATGTCATTTGGGCCTTTATAGTGGCAATCACACAAAGATTCGAAAAATCACGAAAAGTTGACATTTGATATATTATTGTAATACGTGATGATGTCAAAATTTGGTTGATGAAACAGCTGTCGCGTAAAATAAAATACAATTGTGATACAAAAAACAAAGTTTATTCAGTAACAGTTTAAAACTATTAAAGAAGAAATAAATAATAGTAATGTTACTTTTTTTTCATTAAACACCCCGACATTTTTTCCTACAGCACTTTGTTTTAAAACCATTTCTAGTATAAGATGACATAGTAAAAAAAGATTTTGGACGATCTTCGTAGTACTGCAGTACCTCGACTGGTACGTGATAAACTCTGATTGCCAATCCGAAGTCCCGTGTTCGATTCCTGGCGATGGTAGTATGATTGTCAGATTGACACACTGTCTTTGGTCTGATGTAAAATTTACGTGACAGTCAAATGGCTACAGATTAGCTTCCAAAAAAAATCCGATTTGTGTCCATGATCGAACAAACATCCCAAATATTAATTCCATTCACATGAGCTCCACATCAAGGCTCGATTGGTTGTTATTTTACTTTAAATAATATATGTCATAAAACTATTTCAAATTTATTGATGGAATATTTGTAGATTTCATAAAAGAGACAGCAGGCTCTTTGAGTTTTCACCTATTGTTATTTACATCAAATTTCCAATCATTCGCAAATCATGTGTACCAATTTAGACATAACAAAGAACATGAAAATTCACGCTTATGGCACTCCTTATATCTGTGAAGATGACAGCCACATTATATTCGTAAATTCTCTCCGAATTTCGTTCTCAATTGTAAGAACAAAAATCTAATTTTTACCTTTTAGAACGTTTTTATTATTCAGCAAGGGGGAAACAACATTATTACTCCATAAACAGGTTATTTCAGGGGGCAAAGTGGATACACTTCTGAATGGATGTGAATGGACAGAGTTTGACTCGATTATTTTGGTAATAATTTCTAATTTCCTCCTTTTTATGGACTTTATCGCCATGGCTATTGCTGTTTAAGGCAAGCAACTTTCCGCACCTTGCGTTTGAATTTAAAAAGAATTTAAAGAAAGGTTTGAAGAACAACAACAGCAAACTATCACGCAGTTTCTCAGAAGGGGTAGGTAGAAAGAATGGATTACCACACTACTCGACCTGACACACTTCTCTAATTTCCTCCATATCCATTCAGCCAGTCATACATGCACGTCGACTCTTCCGACTTCTAACATGGCCGACTTTTAAAAATGGATTAATTTGGCAATGACTAATATTCCTCGGTCACCCACGATTCCGTACTCTATTCACATCGTTAACGTATACTTTTTTAACGTTAACGTATATATTCTTATTAAAAAATGTGTATTTTCGAGACTTGATCAAACGAAATGTTCGAATATTAGACAAAATATTATCGATAAAAATGCAATTTTTTCTATAAGTTACCTACTTAAGAAATAGGGGTGCTTTATTTTTTTTTAAATTGAAAAACTGAACTTTCTGAAACTAATGTAATAAATCCGTATCTACTTTGGCGGTGAATATCATGACAACGAAAAGAGATAGACCCATAATTATTTTTGAGAAATTATAGATTAAATCATGAAATTTAATAAAACATAAAAATATACCTCAATGACCCAGTTTTAAAGTTACAGATCTAAAACTTATAATTATTTTATTTTACAATTAAATTTTTTTTTTAAAACAAGTTTCGGTCGATATTGTTAGTTTTATTTATTTTTTTAGCAAGGCATATTTTCTAGTTTTCAAATGAGACTACTTTGAAAAAAAATGAACTTCCCAGAAGGTTTTAACGGTCACCTGCTGGGTTCAATTATAAATCTAAACCATTCAGGGACCCACTCAAACAGACACAAAAAAAATCATCAAAATTCTCGAATTTCTTGAATTCACCACTCATCAGTTGGTATAACCGATTTTAAATATGAAATAAAAACTACAATAATATATTGTTTGAAATGTAACTATTTTATGTTAATTTAAAAAAAAAATATTATTGTAACACCTGATGATGTCAACATAGGTTGACGAAACAGCTGTCGCATAAAATAAAATACAATTGTAATACATAAAACAAAGTTTTTTTTAATTTAACAGTTTATGATGTAAAAGTATCATAGTGTTTCGGCCAAAACAATGGACTATTTTGATTTAGTAAAAAAATATTCATGTCGAATTTATCGCTAGATTTAGTTCAATAATTTGAATGGTACATAAGTTTAAAAATAATTATACTCCTTTCAAAGCTTGGGCGTCATTTTGGATTGTAAGTGCTATGCCGCCTTAACCGATTTCCGCCCTTCCAAATAAACACCTCCCGCCCTTAACAATTCATCAACCCTCCGGGCTTCCACGATTTCCTCGATAAAGGATGCCAAACAGCCGAGGCTACAAACCGTTAGAATTTTTTGTTAAGTGTTACATCGGAAAATTCGCAATTTAACTTCACAATTGGGAAATTTTTATAATTGAAATTTAATAATACGTTTTTGATGGACAGCATAAAAAATATGAATTTATTTAATATTTTATTTCTTGAAACCATTATTTTTACGCTAAATACATTTTTTGAGCATTGCAATTATGATTTTAGAAAATAAAAACATTTAAATACTGTTAGTATCTAAAATATAATAAATCTTCAAAATATCAATATCAATATTAAATACATCTTATGCTGTTTTGCATAATTGTTCAAAAAAAAGTAATTACGATACTTAGGCCTTGCAAAGGCATTATTAAATGTGATGCCAAGATTATCCCTTAGCTAGGCGAAACACGTCATTCTCATAAACTATAAAAAAATTCTAAAAAAGAGACATTTTCATACGTATTAATTATTCACATTTTAAATGTTGGCCTTGTAAGAATTCCGAGTATGCGTGGTACGATATATGAATAAAGGAATAGAAAGAAGTATGTGATGAAATAATAATGTAATAGTTTATCTCTGTTTCCTACCCTTAAGGAGAAACAAAGTGAAGGATAGTAAGTTTTTATATATAAATAAATCGACGAACTTAGTAAACTTGACCATTAAAAGGACCATAGGAAAATAATTGAGTAGATTTTAATGGTTAGTTGCAATATGTGTTTTGGTACAAAATTTGGCATAATAGGTTATGATATAATAACCACCCTGAAGATGGAGCCTGCAACGATCTCCGAAACGTTGGTTCAGAAAGACGAGTTACACGGATTTTCCCAAGATCCCAAAGTACATAAAGGAAAATATTTGCATTTTTTGTATGCAACATATCATTTGAATGGAATTACATTTTTTTTTTTCGGGAATATTTTTTGCAATAGTAGAGTGCGTTTACAAAAAAAACTAGGCGCGGTTTTTATTTTATTTTTTATAAATAGAAAAATCTCAATATGTAAATAATATTTTATATTCAAATATTGAAATAAACAAACGTAATCATCACAAAATAAATTTTCAATGTTATTGAATGTTTTTTCTTGAAAATAAAAAAAATAAAAGGATGTGGACTAATATTCATAATGATACTGTACAATGCTAAAATTTAAAGAAATTTGATTTTTTATTTAATTATTTCAAATATCTGAGGTCCCGGCTAATGGTGTCTGGACGTTGCTATTCTCCTGCAAATTTGTATTATTATTGGAAACAAGAACTTATCAATGAAAACGAAAACGGGCGTTCACAATAAAGTTCTGGTCCCAACAGTAATGTATGGTAGCGGAGCATGGAACTGGCAGAAGAAGTATGAGAGAAGAATAGTAACGGTAGAGATGAGGTCTCTAAGACGTATGTGTAATTTACGACAAAATCGAACGATTTACAACAAAATCTTGTACGGCATAATCAAATGTAACTAACTAACTAACTAACCATCACGCCGTCTCCCCGAAGGGGTAGGCAGAAAGAATGGACTGCCACACCTTTCTTTCCTGACATATTTCTCTCGATTCCTCAACATTCATACATCGTGTCATGCACGCGCGTCGATTTCTGACTCCTCACATGGCCGACATTCAATATTTGATTTATTTGATCGTGCCACGTTTTCCTTGGTCTTCCTCTATTTCTGGTACCATTTACATCATTAACATATAATTTTTTTACCATTCTTTCTTCATTCATTCTTTCCATATGTCCAGACCATCTTAATGATCCTTTCATTATTTTGTTCATGACACCATCATTCGCACCGCATTCACTTCTTATATTTTCATTCGACACTCTATCATACACAGAATATCCACACATTCGTCTAAGAGATCTCATTTCTACTGCATTTATTCTACTTTCATCCTTCCTTTGCCAGTTCCATGCTTCGCTTCCATAAATCCTTACCTTATTCATTCATTCATTTATCCTACTTGCATCCTACTTAACAGAAGGAGGATAAATCTTGTATAAATGAGGTCACTAAGAAGAATGTTCGGAAAAACAATGTGTGATAGAATATTTAATAATGAAGTAAAAAAAAGAATTTAAGGCGGATGAATGCGTTCCAAAAAAAAATTAAGAAAGGGTCACAAAGATGGTTGGGACATACGGAAAAAAAACTATTTTTTAAAATTAACAGTTTTGTAGCGATCAATTAAGAGTTAATGAACATAATGCCAAAATACGATTGTGGAAATAAATGCACCTCACATCTGAAGATCCTGTGAGGGGATTACGTATCTCGAACATTTTCTCGGAATATACAGTACGTGGGATCCGTTCGCAAGGCCTCATTTACAATTTTACGTTGTATTGTAAAGTTCCACATTTCTGACAATGGCATTCTGCCAGTAAATTTTGGACGTGCAATGTTGGATATCAACATTCTCCAAGCATTTTCTCAATATACCATGCAAAGGACGTCCTTAGCTGTCACCTCAATATTATCATTACTCTATACATATCGTAGATTTAAGAAATTACTGAATCATTGATTTGTTTATAAAAAAAACTACATTTTTCTTCTATATTCACTATTATTTTGCCTTACGGATTCCTCATTTTTTTTTCTTTCTTCGTAACAACACTTTACAGCACGCAACAATTCATTACACTTATTAATCTTTAATATTTACTATAAGTTATGAATGAATCAATTAAAGTAAATGACACTTATGATTTGTGAACACAAAGCTGGTCAAAATTTAATGAATTAAAGTTTGAATTTTAATTTATAAATTTTTTTTTGCGTGAGAAATTAGCAAATTTTGCTTAGTGAATAATAAATAAATATTAGATTTGAAAATAAATGCGAGTTAATAAATTTATGACTATTAACTTTGTGATCAGAAATCATAAGTGCCCCTTACTTTAATGGATTGATTCATAATTTTAAGTAAATATAAACGTTAAATATAAAAATAAAAAAGTAGAAGCTTTATATTTAAGTAAATATAAAAGCTTCATTGGGGTTTGAAAGCATGGTTAGGGCCATGGGGGGACATACCGTGCTGGAAGGTATGTATACCAGTAAATTTATGAATCCACCATAGATGTATAACATCAGCAACACTACCATCTAGTCCGACTCTCTGGCATCCACGTGTGATATTTATGATCCCGCAAACCCTGGGTGTGGTATGTTGGACGTACTCTTATGTTGATGTGCCACAGCTAACAGAAAGATGGCGAATGGCGATTTTCACAAAACCGGTTACCCCCAGCTAAGGGAAGAAATATCCTTACAGAAAAACCCTGGTCTTCCTAGTAAGGGGGTTGGGCATTCGGCCAAGAACATACCTCGTAAAACAACCAACGTTACAAACTCTTCAAGAAAATCGTTTTTGGGGGAGGCTGAGTTGTAACCCATCAAGGGTTGTAGCGCCGGAGAAAAAAAAATCTTAATCAATAGTATGTCATGTTCAAATAAAACAATTTGATATCGCTGTCAAATCAGTCTATGCCATTTTCGGACAGACAGTAAACGAGTCACAAACCCAAACACTTTGTTGTGGACGTAGCCTTAGGGTTGATATTATCTATTTTTATTTTATGAAATAAATTTATTACATAATGTGGCTTCAGGAATAGTACCTATTACCCTAATGTTTCAGATCTATTATGAAAACGACGAAAATACACTCAACAAGTTTCACCTTTTTATTCTGATATGGTAACGAAAATATCTGAGTTAAATCAGTGCCATCGTAATACTACCCAAAATAGACGTGTGGTTAAATATATTTACTCAAACCACCAAACCGGAGAAATATTTTTACCTTTCAATGCTATCAATGCCAAACCCTTTTATGAAAAACATATATTTTTTAACTTTCGTTTGAAGAACGAGTATTTAATGTATGTAGCATAATTAAAAAAAAAATGATAATGATAATGTTTAAGACAGGTAAAACTTGTAATTTACATAAGTTATTCACTGTTACATTTACAGCGTTATAATAATATCACAATATATTATCATACACTTTTTGAGAATGTCGCGACAGCTGTTTCGCCAAACTGTGTCGGCATAATCAGCAACTATTTTATTGCAACACCTGAGGATGCCAACATCGGTTGGCGAAATAGCTAACGCGACATTCTCAGTGTTTAATATAATAATGTGATATTATAATAGTGTTTTTAACCCAAATACTGTATACAATTTATTTTTTTAGCTATTTATTTTGATTCTCGTGACATGTGATTGGTAGTTAATCTATCGCCATTTAATTGTTACGTGAAATCTACACCAGACTAAAGACAGTGTGACAATCACACTGCCATCGCGGGGAATCGAACCCGGGACCTTCGGTATGGCAGTCTGCCGCCAAGATTGTCAAAAAAAAAAATTCCCACAAAATATACGTGTTGTAAATTTCCAGTTAATGATGTTGAAGTATCATAGTGTTTCGGCCAAAACAATGGACTATTCACATAAATTAGAATACATTTTAAGAAAACAGACGTCTTCATTCGTATAACTAACTTACTAACTAACCATCACGCCGTCTCTTCGAAGGGGTAGGCAAAGAGAATGGACTGCCACACTTTTCTTTCCTGACATATTTTTCTCGCTTCCTCAACATTTTTACATCGTGTCATCAGTGGGGTATTCCCATAGAATCCCAGAAACCTGGCTTGCGTAAGAAAATTTGAATCAAAACCTCCAAACTTAAGTAATCGTGCCCCCGCATAAACCATCAACCCACCAAATTACCTTCCAACAATGTTCTCATCAGACGTAAGAGGAATAGCCACAAGAGCTGAACCTCTGTTAGCCAGAAGAGGTTTCGATTCAAAATTACTTACGCAAGCCGGGCTTCTGGGATTCTATGAGAGTATCGCAACAGCGTGTCATGCACGCGCGTCGATTTTTTTGACTCCACACGTGACCTCTACCCCTCCGGGGAGATGGCGTGATGGTTGGTTAGTTAGTAAGTTAAACACGTTTATTTCTGTTGTGGAGTTCAAGTTTAGATATCTATTATATTCGTAATAATAAAAACAAATAATACTTGTAAATATATGTACAATAGTTAAGCAAACTTGAATTCATTCCATCTACGTTATGTTTCTAACGGATATTTCTTGGAAACTATTAGTACGAAGCAGTTAATTCAAATACGTTTAACTGTTTATTCAATATAATGTATGTACATAATAATATTTAGCAATATGTTTTAATGGTAATTTTCCTTCTAAAATTCAAGCCTTATAATAAAAGGCTCGTATAAACGTCTTTTTTGTAAATTCGTCTATTAAACCGAATTCAAGTTCCAGGCGTTCTAAAAAAAACAACATGAAATAATACGGTAAACATTCAACTTTTCCTGTGGGTGGTTAATTTAAATTTTTAATTGTATCTCAATAGAGACGAAGAAACAAACTGGAAACTGAATATGGATGATCAAGGTGTTTACAGGACTTATGACCTGTCATTGGTTGGGTTAAGCGCACGCTTTATGTAATTACAACATTCCCCATTCCACCATTGTTATTATGATCATGTATGATACATTTTTGGAAGTTGTATATATACTCCAAATTCATACTTATCTTCACGTGGCAGTTCCAGTTAGCCATCTATGTAGATTTGATTGTACTAATTAATTTTTTAAGATCAATCTATACAATCCATCCACTAACGCCATCTATGAAGAATGATTGTTTAGCATTTAGCAAACTACTTTATTAACACAATGCGAAGAGGCTACCGCCTCCTATCGCACTGTTAGAAGTCGCCTGGAGTATCCACTCCTATTTTATACGCCAAATAATTGACCAGAATATTTACAAATATTTGTGAAATGTATACTTACATCTGTATACGAATCCTGGATTTTCACCTGTGGGTGGTTAATTTAAATTTTTAATTGTATCTCAATAGAGACGAAGAAACAAACTGGAAACTGAATATGAATGATCAAGGTGTTTACAGGACTTATGACCTGTCATTGGTTGGGTTAAGCGCACGCTTTATGTAATTACAACATTCCCCATTCCACCATTGTTATTATGATCATGTATGATACATTTTTGGAAGTTGTATATATACTCCAAATTCATACTTATCTTCACGTGGCAGTTCCAGTTAGCCATCTATGTAGATTTGATTGTACTAATTAATTTTTAAGATCAATCTATACAATCCATCCACTAACGCCATCTATGAAGAATGATTGAAAGGATTCGTATACAGATATAAGTATACATTTCACAAATATTTGTAAATATTCTGGTCAATTATTTGGCGTCTAAAATAGGAGTGGATACTCCAGGCGACTTGCTGAGTGCGATAAACCAATATTAATAAGCCAGTTTGAAAATAAAAATCGTCTTCATAGCTGGCGTTGAATGAATGGATAGCTGCTGGGGAACTGGGGCTGCCGCGATAATTTGGTATGCTGACTTCAAAAAAATATCGTATGGCCAGCAATGGTGGATGATGTATTATAAAGCCGCAACAACCAATGCGTCATCCTGTAAGCGATCATCCATATTCTCCAGTTTGCCTTCGTCTTCAATTTAAATTAGCTCCCTGAAAATCAAGTTCGTATACAGATATAAGTATACATTTCACAAATATTTGTAAATATTCTGGTCAATTATTTGGCGTATAAAATAGGAGTGGATACTCCAGGCGACTTCTAACAGTGCGATAGGAGGCGGTAGCCTCTTCGCATTGTGTTAATAAAGTAGTTTGCTAAATGCTAAACAATCATTCTTCATAGATGGCGTTAGTGGATGGATTGTATAGATTAATCTTAAAAAATTAATTAGTACAATCAAATCTACATAGATGGCTAACTGGAACTGCCACGTGAAGATAAGTATGAATTTGGAGTATATATACAACTTCCAAAAATGTATCATACATGATCATAATAACAATGGTGGAATGGGGAATGTTGTAATTACATAAAGCGTGCGCTTAACCCAACCAATGACAGGTCATAAGTCCTGTAAACACCTTGATCATCCATATTCAGTTTCCAGTTTGTTTCTTCGTCTCTATTGAGATACAATTAAAAATTTAATTCAACTTTTCATTCAATTTACATCAAAGAGTCTGTTTACACAAAGTTATTCTGACGTCATTCTTTGCATAATCGAGTGATGACGTCAACATTTATTTATCAATGAAATTCAAAAATGGAAAATTAATTTTGGTTCTTTTTTAATTAGAAATTTTGAACATGGCTTTAATATTTTTAATCTAATATATGATAATATTTGGTTTGAGCTTTCGAAAGCGTAAGCTTTGAGGCTATTTATTCTTTATGTTTTGGAAAACATTGATGGATTACGAGTTTTTTTAAATTTATTAGTTTAACAATCACACGACCTACGTGGCAGCAAGGCAAGAGTCCTGACTGCCATATCGAAGGTCTCGGGTTCGATTCTCGGAGATAGCAATGTGATTATCACGCTGTCTTTGGTCTGATGTGAAATTCACGTGACAATAAAATATATGCGTGAAGATAGTATGAATTTTCACAGTTAAATAATATTGAGTTAAACTTGTACACAAAATGACGAGTGAAAAAAAGGAGGGGGGAAAAGTAAAATTCAGTGGCAGTAATTAGGTTCATATAATCTGTTGTATGTATGGAAGCGAAGCATGGAACTGGCAAAGGAAGGATGAAAGTAGAAAGTGGATATTCTGTGTATGATAGAGTGTCGAATGAAAATATAAGAAGTGAATGCGGTGCGAATGATGGTGTCATGAACAAAATAATGAAAGGATCATTAAGATGGTTTGGACATATGGAAAGAATGAATGAAGAAAGAATGGTAAAAAAATTATATGTTAATGATGTAAATGGTACCAGAAATAGAGGAAGACCAAGGAAAACGTGGCACGATCAAATAAATCAAATATTGAATGTCGGCCATGTGAGGAGTCAGAGAAATCGACGCGCGTGCATGACACGATGTATGAATGTTGAGGAAGCGAGAGAAATATGTCAGGAAAGAAAGGTGTGGCAGTCCATTCTTTCTGCCAACCCCTTCGGGGAGACGGCGTGATGGTTAGTTAGTTAGTTAGTTAGTTAATCTGTTGTAACATATACAAACAATGTTCTCAACAAACAGGTTCTCGGGAGATATACCGAGTGAGTGTCGGAATTTAACATTCCTTTTATACAAGGGTTGAGATGTGTAGTGAACCCCTAAAGGAAAAATTTAAATAAGTTAAAACAAGACGTTACTTTGAGTAAAGCTTAAACGACGCCATGTTGTTGTGAGCTTGTGATTAAATATGCCTCCTAGAAACCTTTTTAAACATGGAAGTTATTGGCTGATCGCCAGGTTTGGATATGCTTAGTTAGCCGGATACTTCGGATTTTATAAACCCTTTTTTGCATTTAGGCTTTCTAGAGCTTATACGTTAGTTGATCTTAATAATCTAGACACAAAGTATAAAAAATCACAAAGGAAGAAAAAACTGTACCAGAGTTAGGTGACCCTCAAAAGGATGTATGATATAAAATTATTATTATTATTTTGTTGAATAAATCTTAACATCATTACTATGCTAGCCAAATCGCTCTAAAGAATACAAATAAAAACAAAGGAAATGTTTAAAATTAATTAATGAATTTATCGTGATTTGTTACTAGGTACATCCTTCAATCTAAATTACTTAATAATGTTACTGTTTATCGTAATGTATTGTACCTCGAAAATTCCTAGAAATTCATTTGTAAATTAACTTCTTATTCTTCTTTTTCCTTAGCCTATTCTAGTCCACTTCTGGACAAAGGCCTCGTCCATTTGCTTCCATGTCACTCTGTCCTGTGCAGACTGCATCCAAATTATTCCGACGTGTCTGTTCAGATCATCCTTCCACCGTAGTTGCGGTCGCCTTGCACTTCTGTTTGCCGTCCACGGTCTCGATGTCAGCAGTCTTATTGTCCATTTGTCATCTGAGCTTCTGGCTACGTGAGCCCATTGTTATTTTAGAGTCGCCACCCGGTGGATGATGTCAGCGACCTTTGTTTTTTCTCTCACCGTATCGTTTCTGACTCTGTCTCTTAGGCTTATTCCTAACATTGCTCTTTGGGTCACTCGTAGTTTCTCGGCACTTTGTTTGGACAAGGTTACAGTTACAAGACCATAAGTACCAACTGGCAGAACGCAGGCTTCATAGACTTTTCGTTTCAGGTTCTCAACTCCCTCTTAACAAAGTTTACTTACAGTTTTACTAATCACAAAATTCTCATAATTAGTTCTTAGAAAAACCATTAAATTGTTTTGTTTAACGACAATAAAATAAGATATTTCTCCTCGCTCTGCTACAGATATAACGAAAGTGATATTTGATACATCGTGTATTGTATTTAATACTACAAAAAGATTATACCAGTTAACCTCTATTTTTTTTTATGAATATTTGCTTTATTGAACAAAGAACACATGATATACAATAGTTCACTTATTTTACATAGCTTAATTCCGCGCTTTGCCTGCGGGCGACCTGCGATGGGTCGGACCCTCTCGTGGGTTAGCCTTTTGTCAGTACACCTAGAAATAATAAAAAGAACCTAACAATTATCATATATTATAAAACATTTCTGCGACCAGTACTGATGTAGAATGCTAGTTGCTGAGCAAGAGGGGTGAAAATGGGATACTGGTCTTTGAAAAAGGGTCTTATTTTTTCTCCTATCCATTTCCCATTATTTTGGGTCGGGTTTCCTAATATGATAATATGACTCCGCCAAACAACGTGATCCTGGGTAACTAGGCTGTCCAGTCGCAGCGGTTTCGTGCAATTCGGGTCTTTCAAAAGGAAGGTGTTGAGGAAATTTTTGTGTGAAAGATAAGGTACAACCATGAGTTGGAAGATCTACACAGTGAACTTAACATTGCATTTTTTTATTAACAAATATGCTATCGGCTTAATTGTAATAATTATCAAAATTAAGTTCATTAAAATTATAAGTTGCTTATTATTTTTTTTCTTGGAAAAGTGAATTAGGGTACTAATAATAATAATAATGATACTTTTTTTCTTTTATTGGTTTTTATTATTACAATATTTGATCCTTGCAGGTCTGCATCTCTAGTATATTATAAAATTTCTTTCTGGATTATGAATTTAAACTGTACAGAACTGACTCAGTCAATATGGGATTAATCAATAATACAAATAATATTTCAAAAATACTCCTACAAAACGAGTATTTTTCAAATCACCGAGTATACGAGATGCCAAAGAATGCAAAATACGTGCGGTTCCCTCCATGTATCGGAACGTACTGACGCCGCGCGGCTTATTTGACTCGGCAACCAATCAAATTGCAAAAACTATCACCGCACTCATACATCGATACGAGATCTTCAATTTGTGAATGAACTCTACCTTCCAGAATATCACTTTCCATAAGTGTTTTGTCGAGACTTTCAAGCCTCATAAGTGTTTTGCTACTACAAATTTTAATTTTTGTATAAGGTATACGAAATTGTATCATTATATTTTAGGTCTTTATATCATATTTGACTCCATTCAAAATTGCTCCTGTTCTTTTTCGATGAGAAATACTTCCCTGCAAATCGCATTTCTCGTTTTCTCCGAGTGAAAGATAAAAAAAACATTACAGCTCCTTTCTACCCGACAAAAACGTTTGTTTTACTGTCAGAATCCTTGTGCTTGGCGTTATTCGCATATCCAGGTGAGAAAATCCTTGCAAAAAACCCCCGTTTGATGGCCAGGGTAGAAGAAATATTCAATTACATTTGCAAAGGGTATATTTCCTCTGTTTTATTACTAATGAAATTTGAATCTAATTTGTTGTAGGTATAGATGTGAAAATATTTTTTTTCTAAGCAAGAACATGAATTAATAAGATAATCTATTGCTTCCGCGGAAATATTATGAAAAATCAATATTATTAACTGTTTAAGATTCATCAATATCCCAATTTTTTTATTTAAAAAAATAATAAGAATACAATATTATTTTTCTTTTTTATGAAATTGTCAAGAAGATAGCTGTTTCGTCAACGCTTTTTTATGTTTTTGTTTTATTTTTATGAACATACAATATTATTATTATTATTATTTTGTTGAATTTTTCTTTACATCATGACAGCATGAGCCAAATCGATGTAAAGGGTATTATAGCTGTCATAGTGATTCTCGTGACATGTGATATATAGCTAATCTATCGCCATTTTATTGTCACGTGAATTCTACACGAGACCAAAGAAAGTGTGACAATCACACTGCCCTCGCCAGGAATCGAACCCGGAACCTTCGGAGTGGCAGTCAATGCACTTACCACTCGGCCACGAAGGTAATCGTATATTTTAAGATAATCAAATGATTTTACTGAAGTCTCTTGATGGAGGGTTCTGTTTAAATAATAATCAAATAAAACGATGTTTTTAATTACTTCCATTTTTGTCTTTATTTCGACAGCGACCGATTTCGTAAGGCTCGCAAGACAAGAGTGGAAGTACTTAAAAACATCGTTTTATTTCATTATTATACTCATTATGTATAAATACTATGTTGTAATAGTGTATTACTCATTATGGGACAAAGTAATAATATACAATACATACATACCTATACAACATCATCAATTGATACAATGTTTATGGTATATTCAACTTCCACCAATAAATCTTAGCAACGAAAATAAATAGTTCGTTTTAACAATGTATCTCTGTTGAAGCGTGGTCAAAACAAAACAGTTGATCGAAACCTTTTGGTTGTATGAAAAACAAAATAATATGTAGTGTTTTAATTTCTTAAATAAATCTTTATAGACACATCTTCTTCTTCTTCTTTTAATAGAACTGACTATCTGTGACACAGAAATCATGTCACGTCGGATGATGAGGTCCAGCTGTCCCTCCATCTCTTAGGCGGTCTTCCAGGTGGGCGCTGTTCGCAGGGGATTTCATAAGTATATGCAAGTCTGTCACCATCGATTCAGGCTACACGGTTTCTCCAGTATCTTCTTCTGGATCTACTCCACTGAACGATATCCTCTATTTCGCAAAATTTTCTTATGTTTGCGTTGCGAACACGATCTCGGAGAGTTTTTCCAGTAATTGATCGTACGTCATGCGTACATTTTTACAGCGTACGTCATGATAGGTCGCACGCATGTCTTATAAATTTTGATCTTGCTGTCGATACGCATGTGCTTGTTCTTCCACACCAGATTTTTCAGACACACTGACACGGCAGAGGCTTAACTGACTTGTTCTCGTACTTCGGTATAAAGGTATGGTTGTAGATCTCTACTGGGTTAGGCTAGCCACCTTCCCGGGATAAAACAAATTCGCGCTCATAGTACGGAAAACAAAGCCTCGGAACACGGATAGACACATATACCGAATAATTAATACGAATGATAACGTCTGTTTTCCAGATCTTTTTTTTATATTTTATGTTATTTAACAAATGTTTATGGAAATTTGAATGCCTTAGACAGGTGAAACATGTCATTATCATTATCATGAAACACATAAAATATAATAAAACTTCTAGAAAACAGACGTTTTCGTTTGTATTACTTATTTTATATGGAGTTTAATATCATTATCCAAGAAAACAAAAATAGAATATATCGAATATTACATAGTAGCTTTTTCTAGACATGAAATTACATTATTTCACAATGTATAGGCAATAAAAATAAAACGACAACATGATTAAAGTGTTGTTGTTTTGTACGAAAAACTCGAATGGAAAAATCCTTAATTAATCTAATTATCTCATTAAATATTTACTAAGATTTGATACACATACATAATCACTAACTTCCTGTATAGATATACAGACATAGAATAAACAGGGGCGATATGTGATAAAAAGAAACTGAACATGGATGATCAAGGCGTTTACAGGACCCATGACCCGTCATTGGTTGGGTCAAGCGCACGCCTTATGTAATTACAACATTCCCCGTTCCACCTTTTGTTATTTGTGATCATGCATGACAAATTTTTGGAAGATGTATATATACTTCAAAATCCATATTTATCTTCACGTGGCAGTTTCAGTCAGCCATCTATGTAGATTTGGTTGCACTAGTGAATTTTTTCAAGAATTAACCTATACAACCGACCCACTAACGCCATCTATGGAGAATGATTTTTCGGCATTTAGCAAACTACCTTATTAACACAATGCGAAGGCTGTCGCCTAACATATTGTTAGAAGCCGCTAGGAGTATTATTCCATTCTATATGCCAAAGAATTTGACCAGAATATTTGAAGAACAAATATTTGTGAATGTATACTTATACCTGTATACAAATCCTGGATTTACACCAAAGGGTGGTTAATTCAAATTCAAGGAAACAGGTCCTGTAAACACCTTGATCATCCATGTTCAGTTTCCAGTTTACGTCTTCGTCTCTATTGAGATACAATTAAAAATTTGAATTAACCACCCTTTGGTGTAAATCCAGGATTTGTATACAGGTATAAGTATACATTCACAAATATTTGGTCTTCAAATATTCTGGTCAAAAATTCTTTGGCATATAGAATGGAATAATACTCCTAGCGGCTTCTAACAATATGTTGGTCAACAGCCTTCACATTGTGTTAATAAGGTAGTTTGCTAAATGCCGAAAATCATTCTCCATAGATGGCGTTAGTGGGTCGGTTGTATAGGTTAATTCTTGAAAAAAATTCACTAGTGCAACCAAATCTCCATAGATGGCTGACTGAAACTGCCACGTGAAGATAAATATGGATTTTGAAGTATATATACATCTTCCAAAAATTTGTCATGCATGATCACAAATAACAAAAGGTGGAACGGGGAATGTTGTAATTACATAAGGCGTGCGCTTGACCCAACCAATGACGGGTCATGGGTCCTGTAAACGCCTTGATCATCCATGTTCAGTTTCCAGTTTACGTCTTCGTCTCTATTGAGATACAATTAAAAATTTGATAAAAAGAACATTGTATAGTAAGAAATCATGTTATTTTACAATGTATGTTTCAAGGAAGCTATCAAATAAACTATCAAGTAAACTATCAATTAGCTTTCAAGTAAGCTATCAAGTAAACGATCAAGTTAGCTATCAAGTAAACTATCAAGTAAGCTATCAAGTAAGTTTTCAAGTAAGTTATCATATGCCCCCATTTTAAATAATCAAACCAATTTAACTTATAGCCTCATTTTAAATATAATTATACTTTCCCTTAATTACCCAGTAGATATAATTAGGCATACCCCTCCCCCCCCAATTACAATTAATATTTAATTATGTATATCCATCTCTTTCTTTACTCTTTCTATTTTAGTCACCTCCCCCTAACTCCACCTTAACTTGCAACTATGTAATAATGTTTAGTTTGTGTTTAGCCCTAATGAAGCTCGTTACAGAGTGAAACCGGTTGACGCTTCTTACTCAAAATAAAGTTGTTTATACAAAGTGTTTAATATGATCAGATGATTTTACTGAAATCTCTTGATGGAAGTTCATTTTAAATGGTAATTAAATAAAACGATGTTTTTTAACTACTTCCACTTTTGTCTTTATTTCGACAGCGACAGCGACATCTTTCTGATGGTCGCGTTTTTAATTATGTCGCATAGAGTCCCGCCTGCATTATGTACATAAATATCTTCTTCTTCTTCATGTGTCATGTCGAGTCGACAATCACTTGAGAGTACATATTCTTGTCTTGCGCAGTTCTAAATAGTTCCTCGATCGTTTCAATCCCAGTACTATCACGAAGGTTCCGGAGATATTAATAATATATATTGGCAAGTGTATGAAAGAGTCGAAAGGGTATCCGATAGGTGCCAAAAGCATGGAACTGGCATAAGAAGAATGAAAGTAGAATAAATGCAGTAGAAATGAGATCTCTTAGACGAATGTGTGTATACTCTGTGAATGATAGAGTGTCGAATGTTAATATAAGAAGTGAATGCGGTGCGAATGATGGTGTTATGAACAAAATAATGAAAGGATCATTAAGATGGTTTGTTCATATGGAAAGAATGGTAAAGTTTTTTTATGTTAACGATGTAAATGGAACCAGAAATACAGGAAGACCGAGGAATATGTGGCACGATCAAATAAATCAAATATTGAATGTCGGCTACGTGAGGTGTCAGAGAAATCGACGCGCGTGCATGACACGGTGTATGAATGTT
This sequence comes from Lepidostoma basale, assembly GCA_022606425.2. Taxonomy (NCBI): domain Eukaryota; kingdom Metazoa; phylum Arthropoda; class Insecta; order Trichoptera; family Lepidostomatidae; genus Lepidostoma; species Lepidostoma basale. The sequence goes on along the minus strand of JAHDVF020000524.1, from coordinate 156,056 downwards.
GAGGAAGCGAGAGAAATATGTCAGGAAAGTGTGGTATATATAAGGACCCCACCACCACCCGAGACTGTTATAGGACGCAGCGACGCCCTTTCGTCAGTCTCGCTGCACTATCTAGGCCTGTTCCTTGTCCATTCCGGACTTACGTTAATTTAAGAATGGACTGCCACACTTTCCTTAAATTAAGGAAAGTGTGGCAGTCCATTCTTTTTGCCGACCCCTTAGGGAAGACGGCGTGATGGTTAGTTAGTTAATAAAAAAGAAACAAACAAAACAAACCATCACGAAGTTTCCCCGCAGGGGTAGGCAGAGAGAATGGACCGCCACACTACTCTATCCTGGCAAACCTCTCTAGCTTCCTCCACATTCATACAACGAGTCATACACGCACGTCGATTCCTCCGACTTCTAACATGACCAACCTTTAAAATTTGATTAATTTGGTCATGCCATGTTTTCCTCGGTCTGCCTCGACTTCGTACCCATTTACATCATTAACGTATACTTTCTTAACCATTCTTTCTCCATCCATGCGTTCCATATGTCCGAACCAACGCAGCGATCCTTTCATAATTTTGTTCATAATACCTTCTTCCGCTCTACATTCCTTTCTTATATCAGCATTTGAGATTCTGTCGTATTTCGTTCTACCACACATACGTCTTAGGGACCTCATCTCTACCGCATTTATTCTACTCTCATCCTTCTTCTGCCAGTTCCATGCTTCGCTTCCATACATTAGGGTTGGGACCAGAACTCCATTGTGAACGGCCGTTTTCGCTTTCATTGATAAATTTTTGTTTCCAATAACTATTTTTTTAAGCTCCATTCACTTTGTTACCCGCACCAACCCTTCATTCGACGTCACTATCCGTTCGGGCATCTGCTGTGAACATGCTACCTAAATACACAAAAACAGTTAATAATAACAAAATAAATAACATAAACCGCCACTGAAACATGTCTTTATAATTGAGAACAATGTACTTTGAAAATAAACCCAGCGAAACGTGCCTGCCTAATTTGGTTAGTGTGTGTGGGTACGCCAGCATAGAAAATGTGATAAGTAATATAATTTTTATCTTAGTTAAATATGGCCGCGAATTTCTTAACAGAGAAAGTGCCACCTACATTTGTGTAGACTGTAAATATGTGTTTAAAGAATATCATTGTTTAACGTTACCTGATGGTTTGGTACTCAGCGTTCGCTAATTGGAACACGATCATTTATTATAATATCGCTATCTCATGAGTGCAGCAATCTGGGGCCTCTTTATCTCAGATATAAGGTCCCCAGATTTGTTTGTATTTGAATCGGTAGGTCCTTAAAAACAGTGGCCGCAAATTACGGCCCGTGAGCCAAATGCGGCACGTCTACGGTGACGCAAATAATACATTATTTTAATTTAATATTGTTTTCTTATTGATGAGTTCCTAAAAGTGTGTCTAAAACTAAAAAAAAAAATAGTGCGTGTCAGCTCTGACGCGCGACCGAATTTTATTTAAGAAAATCAAATGATTTAACTGAAATCTCTTGAAGGAAGTTATTTTTCTTCTTCTTCTTCTCCTTATAGAACTTTGGTCTGTTCCTAAAATCAGGCTGGCCTCTGTTGGGAGGTTGACTCCCAACTATCTCTTCATCTCTTCGGCGGTCTTCCTGGGGGACGGCAGCCGGCAGGAATCTGATGCGCTACACCATGTGGGATTCTGGTGGGATCCATCTTCTGCACGTGCACATTTCAGCATCTTCTGCGTTGTCTGCCCCATATCACAACATCTTCCACCTTGCAGATCTCGCGGATGGCCGTGTTTCTCACCCTATCTCGGATAGTTCTTCTTCCTATCATCCTTAGCGTCCTCATCTCTGCCACCCGTACTTTAGCCTTCGTTCTTATAGTAACCGCTCTGGGCTCAATGCTATATGTCAGTATAGGCCTTACGCAGGTATATATATGATGGAAGTTCATTAAAAAAAATAATGAAATAAAACGGTGTATTTTATAACTGCTTCCACATTTGTATTTATTTCGACAGCGAACGGTTTCGCCAGGCGAAATAAAGACAAATGTGAAAGTAGTTATAGAATTTTATTTAGTTTAGTTTGACTTCTTGGTTTAACTTCTCTTCAAACGGTCTCAATAATTCTTCGTGTTGAAATCATCTGATTTTGGAATGTCTCTCTTGTCTCTACATGTAATAAGTTTATCATATTTTATAGTTCCATGAATACTTTTGTAAAACTCCATTGGTTATATTATAAAACTTCTAGAAAATTTTCGTAAATTTCTGGTATCTTCCATTATTTTTATGGGTTTCGAAAATCTGTAGAAGTAAAGACTGTTTTTTTTAGTAGTTTGGTTTTTAAACTAGCAACACTGTTTCTACCAACTGTCAATTTAACAGTTGACTGTTGATTTGTAGTCAATACGTTTTGCCATTTTACCATAAATAGACTGACGTCAGAACAGCGCTTGCAAATTGTGAAATATTATTTTGAAAATCATTGTTCTGTTCGCCATACTTTTCGTGCACTACGTCCATTTTATGGTTGACATAATCATCCATCCGAGCAAGTTATTCGGAAGACCATGGATCATTTTCGCACCACTTACTCTCTAGTGGATAATACGCATCCACAAAGACGACAATTGTCGAAAATTGGACTTCACGATTGCGCTTCATTCGAGCTAGGCGTGGCACTCATATGCCCGAAATCATATTCAAACAAGAATGGCATAAAATTATCTATTAAATAAAGCCAATATCATAGACATTAACATTATTTCAATGTGTTTTTTTATTCATTTTGAATATTAGGTCTAGTAAAAAGAAATCCATTATTTTTGTATGAAATTGAAGTCTTTATTTACTATAGTTAGAATAATCCAATTTAGGTCAAATATGCACCGTTTTGTTCAATAACTTGTTGCCATTTTGAAGGTAATTTTATTATGCCTCTCTCGTAGAAACTTTTGTCCCTATTGGCAAAAAACTGAGACAGTCGATTTTCACAAGCTTCTCTTGATGTCAATTTTTCACCAGCCAAATCATTCGCCATAGACAGGAACATGTGGTAATCACTTTGTGCAAGGCTCGGACTATATGGTGGATGCATAAAAACCTCCAAACCAAGCTCTCGGAGCTTCTGTCGAGTCACTATCGATGTGTGAGGCCTGGCGTTGTCCTGATGAAACACAATTCCTCTCCTGTTGGCCAAAGCTGGGCCCTTCTGGTCGATTGCTTCCTTCAGACGGTCCAATTGCTGACAGTACAGGTCCGAATTAAGAATTTGGCCGTAGGGGAGCAGCTCATGGTGGATGATTCCCTGCCAATCCCACCAAACACACAGCAAAACCTTCCTGGCCGTCAATCCTGGCTTGGCCACCGTTTGTGCCGGCTCACTGCCCTTCGACCACGACTGTTTTCGCTTGACGTTGTCGTAAGTGACCCACTTTTCATCACCAGTTATCACCCGCATCAGAAATGGGTCGATTTTGTTGCGATTCAGCAGTGATTCGCAGATGGAAACTCGGTCCATGAGTTTTTTTTTCGTTAACTCGTGCGGCACCCATGCATCGGGCTTCTTTGTGTATCCGGCCTTTTTCAAGTGGTTCCAAACGGTTTTTTTGCAATGTTTAGCTCCTGGGCAATCGAAATGGTGCTTACATGACGGTCAGACTCGACGATTTCCATTATTTCATCGACATTTTCGACAATTGGCCTTCCGCAACGTGGTGCATCTTTGACATTAAAATTACCAGAACGAAATCGACGAAACCAAAAATGTGCGTGATTGGCTGTTACAGTATCAGGACCATAAACACTATTTACATTTTCAGCTGCCTGACTTGAGTTTTCACCTTTATCGAAGAGAAATTGTAGAATATAGCGTATTTTCTCTTTGCTGGTGTCCATCTTCGACACGAGCTCAAACACTACTGAGTCAAGCAATCACAAATCTGTTTCAGAAGATTTTTTAGTACAAAATCTCATCTTTCTAACGCCATCTAGCGTAATCCAATCGCACTTATATAACGCGAGATACAGATTACTACAGCCATCTATTGCAAAAATAATGGATTTCTTTTTACTAGACCTATTATGTATTATAAACCATGAAATTTGGTATATCTGAACCAACGTACTCGCATAATTGTTATCTAGCGATGCTTATAAGTATATCTTTTTTACAGGTGGAGATTCAGCGCAATTTTCCAGCCACTGTGTCGACATATGAGCACCTGGGGATCGGAAAGGTTGCACAGCCTCCGTATCTCCCGAGAGCTCTTATCTCCGAGGAAACGAACTAAGTTTACTTAGATGACGCAACAGAAACACTAGCAGAAGACGAGCCCCGTCTTAGGATACAGTCCTCGAATACAGCGTTGGTAGATGCACGTTTGACATCTCGCAATACTTCATATCCTCGAGTACTTCGTTACACTTTAGAAAAATACTTTAAACTTATAGAATAAACTTTGTGAAATGTGTAAATTATAGTGAACTCTGATTTTAAATAACTGTGTAAACTCTGTGCTTTAAATACTACAGAACTTTTTTTAAAAATTTTAATAAACATAAAATTTCACGTAGTTTGATCGTTGACTTCTTAAATAATATTTAAATATGTAATAGTTTAATTGAACATGATAACAGAGAAATATGTTCTACCCTTCCAAGGACTCATTTTAAAGTTGTGTAAATTTGATGTGCAAATATATTTTGTATAGTAACAAATTTTATAAATTGTGAGCAAAAATGAGTGTATTCTTTGATAAAATTTTAAAGTCCGGTGAATCAGGAAGTTTCGGAAGAAAGCTTTTGGACACTGTAACGGAAGTCCCGAAGCACTTGGAAGCTGTGTTAAAACACGGTCTCGATAGTGGCGAGAAGCTTAATACGGATCATGATACTATACTGGATCCTGACCTCGTAAAGCAACTGGAAGGAGGATTAGGATTCAGTCACGAATTCGGAGAACTAGATTTGGATCTTTTGAAAGCTGTCAACAAGAGTCAAGAACTGGCGTGCAGCGTGAGAGCGGCTACCTCGCAGTCTGAAGGGAGCTGCCCCGTGTTTTGGGATGGAATTCTATGCTGGCCACAGACTTCACCGGGAACCGCAGCCATACTGAAATGCTTCGAGGAATTTGGAGGGATCCACTATGACTCATCGCGTGAGTATTGCTTTCTTTTATCTCTTAAGCCATTACTCATGTCCTAAAACGTAGGTAATGTACATACGAAAAAAAAACTGACAGAATGATTTATTTCATACTGATTAAGCCATTTGCTAAATTGATATTTATTTTTCGATCTAAAAAGTAAACACAAAATGTGCTCCCCGATACATTTTTTAAATGGTGATCGAACTTTATACTTCCTCTTCTTCTGATGCCGTATTATCATCATTATGAGATCACTGCAGCAAAAGCATTTTTGTCCTGCTTTACATGGAACAGGTTTTCCACTCTACTCATTCCTGTCCTTCTTAAAGTGCCATATAAACTTCCCCGACGTTGTAGGTCTCTCCGTCCTGTGCCAGCCAAAACAACTCCCTCACCCTAGGAATTCTGGTCAACTCTTTAATGTTTTCCAGCTAGGACATCTGAGGTCTTCACACACCGCGCCTACCCTCAATTTTCCTTTTCATGATGAGGTGCAGCAGACCGCATATACCGTTGCTGAGAATGTGTCCCAAATATGCCATCTTTCTAGACTTTACATACGACAACAATTCTCTTTCAACTATGGCACTTTGTAATACTTCATTTGTTGGTGACCATTTTAGTCCAGTGTCAGTTTGGGAAGGGCCTGGAGAACACTGGCGAGAGACCGAGAGAGATGGCGTGCTACGTCCAGGAGTGGATGGATACAAACGAACGTCACTCCATGGGATCCGAAATATTATGCGATAGAGCCACATTTAAAAATTCCATTATATTCCGCAGCCAGAACAACTTCTCGGCGTCCCTCTATTTTGCCCGTGAGATGACCCAAATATGAGACCTTTCTAGCCTTCACACTGGACAACAGCTCTCTATTCACTCTTTTTTCTTTGAAGTACGTCTGCATTACTGACCTTATCAGTACACGATATACGGAGCATACTGAGGTATATCCACATCTTAAACGCTTTCAACCGGATCATTTAAGTACAGCGGAGCATAGAAGTAAGATAGGGTACATTAAATGTGGTCTGGCACCCCCTTGTTGTTGCCGTCTTTAAATATAAGTCGCGGATGGACCGAGGACAGGCCCAGGGAATGTACGGGCGGGGCTGACAAAAGGCCGCCGCTACGCCCTATAACAGCCTCGGGTATGTGGCGGGAACTTCTATGTTCCTTAAAAAAAACGGTTCATTACATTTCTTTTGCCATTTACCGTTATTTGTGGTTGACTCTCCTTATATATTATGGCTCCACTAATTTCGTTATCCTAGGTCATCTGTCAGTCTTTTCTCAGGTCGTTCTTAACTGTGGACATCCACGTTACAGGAGTCCGACCAGGTCCTTGCACCTAGTTCTCACACCGACCCAGCGTAGACCATGTTTCCCAGCCTTTTCCGCTATAGGCGCGACTTTTAGGCTTCTTCTGATATGTTCATTCAAAGCTTTATCCAGCATTATCATGTTTGCACCAATTAATTACCAAAATCACCTTAATTAAGACGTATCACACTAATGAGTTTTTTGCCCTATAAACAGCAAGTTTTTCAGTTGGTATTTTTATAATAAAAAAATTCGATATTATCACAGTGTTGTAAATTTAACATTTAATAAAATCACCCTGTTTAATAAAATTTTACATAAAATTAGAACATGTACTAATGAACACGTGAAAGAAAATTTAAATATTTCTTTATCTGCGTGGGAAAGACCGCTGAAAATCCTTGTTTTGAAAGGAAAACATTTTTTTGTTAAAAATAACGATATTTTCCAAACAATACACAGAAACTTTTAGAAGGAAGATAATACGACATGATCCTCAATTTATGTCTGCTTACATGATATTGATAAGCTTTTATATTTTAGTATAACAAAATACAATCAACCTTGTTTGAAAAACGTTAAAAAATAAATGGCTTCGGTTTGCGAATTTCGTTTTACGAAAAATCGGAAGGAATTTACAAAACACGATTATTTTTTTTTATACAAATTAAAACGTTTGTTTTATGAGAATGACATGTTTCGCCTTCGTCTTCTTTTCCACCCGACTTTCCTTCACTGTTGGATACAGGCCTCTTACATTTTCCTCCACTTGTTCCTGTCTTTTCCCTTCCGCATCCAGGTTGTTCTAGCTATTCGGCAATGAAGTCAGTTCATCTTTTATTTATATTTGCCCAAGTGCTTCATTGAAGTATTCTAGATGTCCATAGGGTACTACCCTTCTGAAAAGTACGGTATCTAGATGCCAAAATCCTTCAATGAAGGAAAATTCATGTTTCGCCATGCCAAGGCATTCAATTGTTAAGAAGGGTTCATTTGATAATGACTTAGCAAATTGAAAAATGTCAATTTCATAAAGTATAATAAATCTTCTAGAAAACAGACGAATTCATTTTAAGTATACGTAGTAAACGATGTAGATTACACGAGAAAAAGAGGGAAACCGAAAAAATCGTGGCACGATCAAATCAACCAAATATCATATTAAATGTCGACCTCATGAGTAGGTAAAGAAAATCGATGTGGGTACATGACATGATGTATGAATGAAAAAGAATTAAGATAAGGGTGTCAGGAAAGAACAGTGTGATGGTGATGGTGATGGTTAGTAAGTGAAAAGTCAACTGTTTTATGTGAGAAAGATATATTTATTGTATCTTGAACAAATGATTTAAATAATTAATTAACTTAACATGACGCCGTTTCCCCGGAAGGGTAGCTAGAGAGGATGAACCGCCATTACGTTATGTCCTGACATACCTCTCTAACTTCCTCCACATTCATACATCGTAACACGCACGCTCGTCAATTTTTCCAACTTCGAATGTGGCGGCCTTTCAGTATTTGATTAATTTGGTCATGCCATGCTTTCCTTGGTCTTCCGCGGTCTCTTTTTCCACTTACACTGTTTGTATACATCATTTTAACCATTCTTCTCCATATGTCATTTGTTCCATATGTCCAATATCAGGGATCCGTTTTTAATATTACCTATGATACAATCATCTGCCTTACATTTCTTCTTTATTTCGTCGTTTGGTATTCTATCATATATCGTTTTCTCGCACATTCTTCTAAGTGATCTCATTTCTACGGCATTTATCAAACTTTCATCATTTTTTGCCAGCTCCAAGCTTCACTTCTATACATAATAATCCATAAATCTCCACATGAAATCATTAATACGAATTAAAACGTCTGCTTTCTAGAAGTTTTATTATAATTAATGTGGATGATATATTTTGCCTATCTTACGCATAAAAATTTCTTTATAGAAGCTTACTCTGTTTGATATTGAAGGGTACAGGTTTTTGATTGCTCTGGTCTATCCAGCTCGGAATACGATTGATACCAATCTATGTATGTGTCTTGCGATGTAGCTAATTACAGTTGACTGAGTCACTGTACGAATCCCTAATATTGCAATAATACCTCCAAGATCCTGCTCCAACATAAGGTCATGATCTGAGATCATCTATGAGTATATAATAAAATCCTGTCGTCAAAATAGAAGATTATTTGTTTATCTTCGAGTGTCATTGTTCTTGACTACGAGCCATATGTTACTACTGGTTTATGTTTTGTGCAGACCTCAAGTTTTGGTTAAAAAATCGTGACAACGAATAAAAATATCCTATAACACCTGATAAATCATTGTGAATTATGTTTATTTTCTTCATATAACTAATTTATAACAATATGCTTTGTTTTGAAACATTTTTTTTTTATATTAAACCGTTTTTGTATAGCTCTAGGAAGCTCGCTACAGAGTGAAACCGGTAGGTGCTAGTAACTCAATAAATTGGTTAATACTAAATAAATAAAAATTTCAATTTAACTAACTAATTAACCACCATGCCGTTTCCCTGAAGGAGTGGGCAGAAATGATGGATTACCATACCGTTCTGTCCTGACATACCTCTCTAGTCTCTTCAACATTCATACATCGTAACATGGACATCGTCGATTTTTCCGACTTCGACGGTGGCCGCCTTTCAGTATTTGATTAATTTGATCATGTCATACTTTCCTTGGTCTTTCACGGCTTCTTTTTCCACTCACACTGCTTGTATACAATATTTTAACCATTCTTCTCTCGTCCGTTCGCTCTATATGTCCAAACAATCTTAGGGATTTTTATTAAATTTTACTTAAGATACAATCATCTGTCATTATCAATTTGTTTATTATCCACCAGAGCTTCATCAGGATTTCAAAAAAAAAAAGTTTTTTTTTATTGTTACCCTGATAAAATCTTGACAAAGGGGTGAATCCAGTTGGTTAAATAAAACAAAATAAAGTGGTGTATAAACAAAGCATATTCAAGATCTATTGGCTCCAAACAGTGTCAAATGCTGTTCTCTGGACCATGGCAGGTGAAAAACCAATCAGAGGACAAGTCGCTAGACGCAAATGGCTGTTGATCGGTTACACTCTGAGGCGGAACCCAGCCTGCATCGCTCAGGGCGCACTAGACTGGTCCCCTATGGGGGGAAAGAGGAAGCGAGGCAAACCTAGAGCCACCAGGAGAAGAGCCCTGCAGGACGAGGTTAAAGCAGCAGGCCTCATATGGGATGATGTTAGGCATCAGGGATGCGATAGAGTCGGGTGGAGAAGGCTTCTTGAAGCCCTTTGTACCAAAAAGATAAACAGGGTATACTTAGGTACTTACTTCCTATGGCCATACAAAGAGTCTTGAAGAGTTTTAGCCTCCTTGATGATTTTTCGCCAAACTCCTCGATCCTGCGCCTTTTGCTCCCAGCAGTCCGATTCGCCCAACCTAGCCAGGTCAGATAGAACATTGTCCACTAGGCGCTGTCTAGGCCTTCCTAGAGGTCTTACTCCAGTCGGTCTAGACGCGTACAGGGTCTTGATTGCTCTGGTCTCTTCGGCTCGGCATACGCGCCCAATCCATGTTAGGCGACTGAAAACAGAAAATACAAGTGTTATAAATTATTTTCAATAATGCTACTCTATATTAAGTGCTCCATACAAAATAATGTGTTTTTATAGCTTACAATATAAGTTTAATAATCAACTTCATAAAACGAATAGGTTTGTAAGTTGAGGTTGTGTATTTTGATGTCGCTCTAAAAAATAGAATTTCCATAACGTAGGTAGTATCTTTCAGTAACTACTGAAGCGTGGTATTTGAAAAGGTATAATATGTTATTTACTGAGACCCATAAATACGAATTTAGGTGGATGCTCGATGATAGTAGGCAAAAAATAATAAGAGCTTGAAATACGATTTCACAAACCACGATTTATAAACTTAATTTTATGGAAATATTCTCCAAAAGTATGCTTTTACGCATTTCGAAAAATAAACAATGAAGTCTTATTTTGTTGTGAATAATGTATAAAAATAGGCCAAATATTTTACATTTAAATATCTTTAAAAAACCGTTGTAATTTATGAACACTTTTTTCATTTTTTATAAACCGTTTTAAGGTTGCGTAATGTCCCCGTGGTTATTTAATCTGTATATGGACAATTGTATTAGAGAGCTGAAAGGGTTGGATGTAGGTGCCAAAATGAGCGGAGTGTCAGTAAGCTGTCTCTTGTATGCGGATGACGCTGTCCTACTTGCTGACAACGAGCATGAACTACAAATCCTGGTGAATTGTATGTATGAGGTATGCATGCGAAATGATCTGATGATGAATGTTAATAAGTCCAAGGTAATGATTTTTGAAAAGGAAGAAACCACGACAGTCTGCAACATTAGCGTGAATGGTGAAAATTTGGAAAGTAGTTGAGTGTGTATTTAGGTAGTATGTTTACAAGAGATGGGAGAGTGGAGAGGGATATTGAAAGTAGAATAAATGCAGTAGAAATGAGATCTTTAGACGAATGTGTGGATATTCTGTGTATGATAGAGTGTCGAATGAAAATATAAGAAGCGAATGCGGTGCGAATGATGGTGTCATGAACAAAATAATGAAAGGATCATTAAGATGGTTTGGACATATGGAAAGAATGAATGAAGAAAGAATGGTAAAAAAATTATATCTTAATGATGTAAATGGTACCAGAAATAGAGGAAGACCAAGGAAAACGTGGCACGATCAAATAAATCAAATATTGAATGTCGGCCATGTGAGGAGTCAGAGAAATCGACGCGCGTGCATGACACGATGTATGAATGTTGAGGAAGCGAGAGAAATATGTCAGGAAAGAAAGGTGTGGCAGTCCATTCTTTCTGTCTACCCCTTCGGGGAGACGGCGTGATGGTTAGTTAGTTAGTTAGTTTATGAAAAATGTAAAAAGTGTTCATAACGACGCCCTTCCTTGGTGTAACACTTAAAACACTGTGCAAGGACGTCTACCGTCCGAAACGTGTTTTCCAAAAGTGATTAAAATATGACATGTTTTGCTCGCGTAGCCGACACGTAGCCGACATTAATTTGATTTATTTGATACTGACACATTTTCTCCATCTTCCTCTGTTTCTAGTTGCATGTACATCGTTAACATACCATATACCTACTTTTTATCACTCTTTCTTAATTTATTCTTTCAATGTGTCCAAACCATCTTAATGTTCCTAACATTATTTTATTAATACGACAACGAAAAATATATTGTAATAACAATACGAAATTGTAAATATTACATATTTGGGTCATGTGGTAAGGGGAGAAAAATATCACCTCCTTCGACTGATATTAATGGGTAAAATAGAAGGACGTCGGGGAGTTCATGGAAAGCAGCTGTTCTAACTGCGGAACATAAAAGAGTGGACAGGAATTATAAGAGCTCAGAACCTGTTCCAAGTGGCGCAGGACAGAAATGCCTTTGTTGCAGTGATCGCCAACGTTGGGGAGGACCTGACACGGCACCGAAAGAAGAAGATCCAATATTTCATGTTTTTTGTAACTGTTATGGAAGATTGGGCGTTGAAATTTCCTTTTCTTGTAAAGTTTTGGCAGTAGTACAATAATGTTTCGGAATCTTTGGTTTCTTCTTTTTCTTAAAGTGCCCTGTCAGATCCCCCCGACATTGGCGATCACTCTGGTAAACCCTATTCTGCGCTGTCCGGAATAGCTCCTTTACAGTTCTGATTCCCGTCCATTCCCTCACATTGCGCAGCCAAGAGATCTGCCTTCTCCCTGCCCCCTTGCGGCCCTCTATTTCCCCTTCAAAATTAGATGCAGCAGGCGATATTTTTCTTCTCGTAGAAAGTGACCCAGATATGAAATCTTGCGGACTTTGATCAATGTCAGCATCTCTCTATTTACTCCTGCACGATTCAGGACTTCTGTGTTCGTCACTCTGTCTGTCCATGGGATCCTGAACATTCTTCGGTGAAGCCACATTTCAAATGCCTCTAACCGGTTCATTGTATTTACTTTTAATGTCCATGTCTCACACCCATATAACAGAACAGACCACACATAGCACCTTAACATCCTCTGTTTTAGTTTTAAGTTGACATTGTCATTGCAAAAGAGTGACTTCATTTTATGAAATGCTGTTCTTGCTGCTTCAATCCGACATTTAGATTATCTATTTGAGATTTTTCCTTTAATATATTTTGCCCTTGCAAGGGCACATCGAATTGGCGCATAGAATGACATTTTTATAGTGCTTATGTGGTGGATTAGATGAGGCCATCTAATACTTGGATAACCTTTGATCACCCCTAAGTGTGACCGCGGAATACTAATACCCTTAAATAGGTAGAGGAGTTTATTTTAAGCTTGTTTATCCTCTAATGCGACCTGAACTAGCGCCGTAAGATAATTATATTGTGGAGGTAATTGGACGAAATAGGTCACCACTCAATTTAGATCAATTAGATTAAAAATGTAAATACTGTTACAAAAAGAAAGTAAGAATATTAAAAATAATAAACTTTTTAAAACAACACTTTTGTTTGAAGCAACAACAAGAACAATCAAACCGGAAGGATAGGCAGAGAAATGGACCACCATACTATTATCCTGACACACCTCTTGCTTGAGATTTGGGTTCAAGCCTTGACCCGATCAGATTTCTTTTCATTTTTAATGAACTATGGTCTGTTCACATAATTATTGTATAACTCTATAACTTGAAATATATCTTTCTTTCTTCTTCTTTCAGCGAAAACTATAGATTATTTAATCTCATGTACATAAAATAATAAAACACTTTGTATTCAACCGGGTGGTGGTCTAGGGGATAGAACGCTTGTCTCCTGATCCAGGGGACATGGGTTCAAGCCTGGACACGACCAGATTCCTTCTTCATAATAATGAGCTATTTTCTGCTCACATTGAAGATTGTAAAATAAATTCTAATATCACTGATTTAAATCCTTGATATTAGTCTTTAAAAAAAAAAAAAAAAAACACGGTATGATATTATCAATTGATGCCTACTAGTTTCGCTTGGATCCAAGCTTCATCAGTGCAGTATAATAACTGAAAAGAAAACAAAATTTATATGTACGTATAATAATTAACGGTGGTGAAGTCAGAGAGGAAGGGGGGGGGGAGGCGGGGGTAAGAGAAGGAATTGGATGATGCGCCCTGATGAAGCTTGGGTCCAAGCGAAACTAGTTAATAACATAAACAGATCAATTTACCATATATTTTGACTGAGATCAAAAGAAACAGTTTCTTTGACAACGAGCATATACTCAATTCAGGACGATATTTAAGTATAATACACGATACATATTCTTGTTTTCTCGTGCTCAAAAGAACGGAGAACCTCTGTTTACATAGTGATAAGGGGATAGTACATTTGCATTGTTGTTTGTAAATATCATCTCGAGATAAGGAGTCGGCAGTAACTTCGCTTTTTGTCATTTTAATTTGTAAACTAAGTTCAAAGAATTATTATTACGTATAAATCATTTTTAATTGTTTAGAAAACTCGTGAGCTAATGAAGCGTTATTTTTATGTTTATATACATAAATACATTATACATTTTGTAAATACACCAGTAAACAATTGAAATTTACAACTTTTTGTACTTCTACGAATTTGACGTAAAACAATTATATACGAGTATATATTACAATCGAGTTGAAGTATGTTTTCGAGAAATACGATTTGTTTATGCAGAAAGTTATAACGGATTTTTTAAATAAAAAGCAATATGAACTTTTTTTTCACTTTTGAGTTTGTTTTTGTTGACTTGTTTTGAAGGTTTTACAACATCATACATTTAAAAATCTTTTTCAAAATTTAACCCATTGATCTCGTAATGTTATGTCCCCGGTAACATGTTACACAATTTTTTATTATAAACTTTTTAACAATGTGGAATTCCATTTTGATATTAACTAACTAACTAACTAACCATCACGCCGTCTCCCCGAAGGGGTAGGCAGAAAGAATGGACTGCCACGCCTTTCTTTCCTGAAATATTTCTCTCCCTTCCTCAACATTCATACATCGTGTCATGCACGCGCGTCGATTTCTCTGACTCCTCACATGGCCGACATTCAATATTTGATTTATTTGATCGTGCCACGTTTTCCTTGGTCTTCCTCTATTTCTGGTACCATTTACATCATTAACATATAATTTTTTTACCATTTTGATATTATTTTAAAAATAATACTGATTTTACAACAATTTCATAGAGAAATGAGTTTTCTGGACTTAATTTGGTTGATGATTTTAATTTCGAATACTATAACTAATGCGAATGAATAAAAACGTTCATTTCTAAAACTATTATTTTTGAAATGACATGTTTTACACATTTCATAATTCATTAGAAAGGCGAAACATAACATTCCTATAAACTATAAAAAAAATTCTAGAAAACAGACTATTTCATCATTCGTATAATTTTATGCTCCCGTAAATTTGGAGATATTTCGTGTATAAGTGAATTGTTTTGGTCAATTTGATTGTTGCCGCACTTTATAAAAGTTAGTTGTGACACATAATACTGCTAAGATATTAAAATTATGCAAGTTTTTTCGTTTATATAATTAATTTTGACAGGTGTAAAAATATTTTTTTTATTTGTTCCAATGACAATTTGAATAATTTCTTCAATATTATTTTAAAGGTCCTGTTGGTGTTGATTTGTTTAAAGTGCATTATTACAGTTTAATTTAAAAAAATGGTGGATACGTGGAATATAAATTAAATAAACACAAAAATCCGGATCGTCCAGCTAACATCAAGTGCACCATCTAAAAGAACATTATGTGTTACATTATTTTTATATTATTATTTTATTTTCTATCATTGTATTTTATATTATTTGTTTTTGATATAATTTGTGAGTAATCGAAGTGTGCGAGGAAGATGTCTATTGGTGGCGATACGGTTCGCAATCCATCACACTACGTCTCTCGCGAGGGCCAAAAGAGAAGAATGGAGTGCCGCATTGGTTAAAGTGTAGCAGTCCATTCTTTCTGCCTACTCTTTCGGGGAGACGGCGTGATGGTTAGTAAGTTATAAGTTCACAATTCATGATTTAATTCATAATTTAATCATAATTTAATTCATCAAACAAACTTAGTAGAGGAGACTTATTCTGCCGCGCTTACGATAAACGCATCAACTAAGGTTTTTGTCGAAACTGAGTTATTATATTATGTGGTATCAGGAAAACGAGACATTTCATTTCATTAACGCATTAACTAAGACTTCGAGTGCAGTTTTACTTATCAAGAACGCACTAGTTGTAGTTAGTACAGACTTGTTTTCTAGCATTCAATAGCTTCTTAGTCATAAATGCACTATGTTTGAGGAATCGCACTATTTTTACAAGATTTTACAATATTTGTATTCAAATAACTATTTTCCTTGACGTAAATGCATTATGTGAAGTAGTTGCACTTATCATATGTATCGTTGAAGAATTGTGGTATAAGTTTACTATATAAAATGCATTTAATTTATTTACTAAGGATAAATGCATCAAGAAGGGTAGTTGATGCGTTTATGACTAGCTATTATGGCCTAAAAAAAAGTATTAGAGGCTGCTAGCGATAAGTACTTTTTAAAAATAATATGTACACTATATTTTATTTTTAGATATGTTTGTATTTTTTTGTATTTTTAATCTCTTTCTCTTTATCCTTTTAAAATTTAAACACGTTTTCTCGAAAAGCGTCAAACACTAGTTTTAATGCGTTTATCTTAACCTCTCCCTGAGCATGGACGCACTGGCGCGTCCAGTAGAAAAAAGTCTCAAAGGAGTATGGACTCACCGACGCGTCCGCACCTATAATACAAGCGCTGTCTGATTTAAATAAAATATATATTTACTGTTGACATCTATGGACTTAATCACTTACTTTTACAAATATTTAAAGTGGTTCCCTACATTATCGAACTGAAAATTCGAACAACAAAATATCTGTGACGTCATTCGACATTTCTCATAGAGTTACAGCCATTTACCACGAGAACTCACTCCTCAGATACAGTTAAGTAAAAAAAAACTCACTTGCGAAGAGGTTAAGTGTGGCAGTATTGATCCATATTTTTTTTGAAATGCACATTCGTCTTTATGTCCTATGAGCCACGCGATATATTGAATTTACAGGAGATTGCCACTAGGATTAGTGCATGTTGGAGGTGGATATTACGAAATTGTTTCGCAGTTAATGCTAACACATTTGTATTCGACAGGAAGGTAGATAATTATACCCGTATCCAGTTGCGAATTAGCACAAACGTATGGGTCGGGGTAATCAATTAATTATCTCAATTTGCAATGAATTAATCTAGGACTTCAACGCGTTTTCGAAATAAGCTTTTAATTCTAACGAAGGAATTAATATAACAAACAGTTATATAATTTAGTCCTCTGAAAATGTATAATATATTTTCTAGAAGTTTTATTATATTTTATGGGAATGACATGTTTCATCTTGCTAAGCCATAATCAAATGTTTTAAATATAAATGATTTACATTTGATAATATAATGTAAACATTATTTTTAAACAGTCCATTATTTGGCCGAAACACTGTGATACCTTTACATTTTAAACTGTTAAATTAAATAACTTTGTTTTATGTATCACAATAGTATTTTATTTTACGTGACAGCCGTTTCATCAACCTATGTTGACATCATCAGGTGTTACAATATGAACCTGATGATGTCAACATTGGTTAACGAAGCAGCTATCGCGTAAAATAAAATACAATTGTGATACATAAAAAAAAATTGATACAAAATTTCTATATTATATATTTAGTGTGCTTCCATTTGTGTTTATCGTCGACCGGTTTCGGCAGCTTGCTGCCATCTTCTGGTTGCGAAAATTGGGACATCTTTTTTGCCACCTCCCCTTAATCAATCTAAAGTTTGCAACTATGTATTTAAATCAGTTTGTGTATAGCCCTGACGAAGCTCGTTACAGAGTGAAACCGGTTGGCGCTCCTGACTAAAAATAAAGTGGTTTTATACAACGTTTTAAAAGTGTTTAATTCTAATTAATTAATGTAATGTTCTAACAAAACATATGTAATGTCTCGTTTTTTTATATTTCGAACATAACATGTGTAATGTCTCATTTTTAATTTCGAACATAACATGTGTAATGTCTCTTTTTTTATTTTTCGAACCAAAACATGTGTAATGTTACCAACCCGCGCACACCTAATAACTAACTAACTAACTAACCATCACGCCATTTCCCCGGATGGGTAGGCAGAGATGATGGATCGCCACACTGGCCTGTCCTGGCATACCTCTCGGGCTTCCTCTAAATTCATACATCGTACCATGTACGCACGTCGATTATTCCGACTTCGAATGTGGCCGCCTTTTAGTAATTGATTAATTTGGTCATGCCATGTTTTCCTCGGTCGTCCCTGACTTCTTTTCCCACTCACGCTGCTTGTGTACAACTTTTTAACCATTTACAACGTTTTCCCGCACATTCTTCTTAGTGATCTTATTTCTACGGCGTTTATCCTGCTTTCATCCTTCTTTTGCCAGCTCCAAGCTTCACTTCCAAACATGAGGGTTGGCACTAGAACTCCATTGTGTACTACCATCTTTGCTTCTGTGGATATATTTCTATTTGCAGTAATGACTTTGAGTGCGCCATTAATTTTATTCCCAGCACCAACCCTCCTTTCGATGTCTTTCTCCATTTTTCGTAAATTCAGTAACCTTCTCCAATTTCTCGCCCATCGCACTTATATCACAAATTATCATACATTCTTCTTTCTCGAAAACCATCACTTTAGATTTAGACACATTCATCACCAAGTCACTCTTTTTGCATGCCTCATACATCCTTGACACTAAGACTTGCAAATTTTCTCTACTGTCAGCGATTAACCAAAACATGTGTAGTGTTACCAACCCGCGCACACCTAATAATGTTGCAAATAATTTGGGTAGAACCGAACGTTCAGTAGAAAGTTCCCTTGATTTATGAATGTAGGAACACAGCAGTTGTACTTTCTTCTCGGAACTCCGCTTGTTGTTGACTTGTGACATACGACCTTAAGTAGGTACTAAGTATTCACCCTCGGGAGCTCTTCCACCCGAAATATTCCGAGAGACTTGAGCGGATAATATTTTGAATAGGAGAAACGCGAAATGTGAAATTCGCGTCTGGGATGAATGTTTTATTACAAATCAGCGAGGACTCCGGCCGAAATTATTCATTTCTTTTGTGACGCAATCACGAAAATATGAATTATTTAAATTACCATATGAGTGAAAGGACTGTGTTTTTAATAATAATAAAAAATACAACACCTTAATCGATTTTCAAAAGAAAATATTCTTTACTTTCGTATGAAGTACTTATTTTGTGGTATGGCTTTACTAAATGTAATAATAATATACGTTTATGAGATAATCAAATGATTTTACTGAAATCTCTTGATGGAAGTTCATTTTTAATAATAATTAAATAAAACGATGTTTTTTAACCTTGTACTTCATCTTTTGTCTTTATTTCAACAGCAACCGGTTTTGCAAAGCTCGCTGACATCGACAGTCCAGTCTGTCGATGCCAGCGAGTCTGGCGAAACCGGTTCGTGTCGAAATAAATACCAAAGTGAAAGTTATTCTTTTTATTTTCACTGAAATTGTTTTACGACATTTTATTTTTAATATAATAATTTAATAAAACGACGCTTTTGAACTATTTCCACTTTTGTCTTTATTTAGACAGCTACCGGTTTCGAAATAAAGACGTTCGTTTTATTTCATTACTATTTAAAATCCACTTCCATCAATAGATTTCAGTAAAATCATTAGAATTACTTTATTTTCTATGAACCAACCGATTTCCCTCCCGCTGGAGCTTCGTCAAGGTTACAAAAAAAGTGTCTTTTGTAGCCCTGACAAAACTCCGGTGGGAGCGAAACCGGTTGGTTGTTAAAAAAATAAAGTGGGGTAAAAGTGTATTAAAATTATATACAAAATATTTATCTTCTTTTTCGATGGCTCTATAGCTCGTATTGATCTTTGACCTCCATCAGTCCACACCTCTTAGTACTTCTATCAATAAAATTTTCCGCTGTACCAAAATAATGATCAAACATCAAAAGACTGGTAGTCACTTACGGTGAAACATGGTCCTCAATGAAAAGAGAAGATGGTAAGATATCAATTTTGGAAAGGAAGAGCATGACGAAATATTTTGGACCCATGCTGGAGGATGAGACTTACAGAATCAAAATAAATCTTAAATTAGAAGTACTGATTAACCATGATACCGTGGTGAGATTCTTCTAAGTCTCAACGCTCACGGTGAGCTAGCCATATAGACAGAATACCGGAGAGTAGAGCAAAGAAGATTTTATCCAGATGGGTGCCACGTAAAAAGAGACCAAGAGACAGACCAAGAAAAAAAAGATGGATTGCGTGGAAGAGGACTGAGAGAAACCATAAAGACACGGAGAATAGACAGGACAGTAGCCAGTGGAAGATTGTTGTGGAGAAAGCCATATCCCACGCAAGGATAAAGCGCCCAGAAGAAAGAGAAGAAGAATATTGAAGAAAATATTTACGTTTATTGATATATCAAAAATATAATATTAAATAACGATTGGGTTATATTTTGAATGCAAATATTTCATTTTCTTTTTAATCAATTTCTAATAAGAATTTTTATATACGAGTATACGTTTGTTGGAAACATATTATTAAATTATTTAGATTTTTTCTTATATACGTATTTGTATTATGTAGGTACAATTCTTAATAAAATATAAAGGATGTTGTCAAAAATAAAGTAAATCAAGTGTATAAATATATTTATTATATGTAATGTAAATATCAAGTTTCGCCTGTTTAAAGCGTTGTCAAATGAACTATAATAAAACTTCGATTATACGATATGATTTCATTCGTATTAATCTTTTAATATGGAATTTTCATATGAAGCACTCACTTTGTGGTTAGACATTTTAAACTTATTGATATAAAATAATAAAACACTCCGTATTTAATTTGTTTTTGAATGTATACAAATACTTGTAGACAAATACTGGATTTTATCCATTGCGGGTTAATCATTTTTAAGGATTAATTGTATCTCAATAGAGACGAAGAGGTAAATTGTTTTTTTTTGGAGACAGAATATGGTGGTCGAGGCGTTAACATGACTTATGACCTGTCATTGGTTGGGTTAAGCGATTGCTTTATGTTAGCAACATTCCCCATTGCGCCCTTCTTACGACTACCGCGTCTGACAAATTTTTGAATGATGTATATATGCTACTATGTAGATATATATAAAAAAAAATACATCTTTGTCTCTATTGAGATACAATTAATCCTTAATAATGATTATTACGATTTTACCCGCAATGGGTAAAATCCAGTATTTGTCTACAAGTATTTGTATACATTCAAAACAAACGTAATTAGTTAGCATCAATGTTAATAACCATACCATGGTTAAATACAAAGTATTTACATCTTCGTCTCTAATAATTACGTTTGGACCCAAGTTCCATCTGGGCAATATAATAATAAGTTATTATCGTATATTGCCCTGATGAAGCCTGGGTCCATGTAAAACTAGTCCACATCTATTATTATAACCATAAGGTGATTTAAAACAAAGTGTTGTCTTAATATATATCTATAAATTCCATATGAAGTTTTAGATCGTTGTTCAAGAAACAATAAATGAATCGTAGTATTTTACGTAGTTACGATTCTTGCATATTCAGCCATTAACTTTAGAATAACATCTCTTAGAACTTGGACAAAGGATCTACAGGTTTAATGCTTTATGCCAAAGTTGAAGGGGATGACTAGTTCGTCAAGTTTTGATGGTCCAGTAGATATCACCCTTCAAAGTGATCGTATTGAATGAAATGCGATGAATAATTAACTTAGATTTGAACCTGTGATCCCTCGATACCTGCTAGAACCTTTGACTTCTATAATTCGTATCGACTCAACTAAATATATTAACAAATTACATCTCGTTAACCGAATAATTCAACATTTTGAATGTATACAAATACTTGTAGCCGAATACTGGATTTTACCCATTACGGGTTATCATTTTAAGGATTAATTGTATCTCAATAGAGACGAATATGCAAATTGGAAACAGAATATGGTGGTCGAGGCGTTAACAGGACTTATGACCTGTCATTGATTGGGTTAAGCGCACGCTTTATGTAATAAAACATTCCCCATTCCGCCCTTCTTACGACCACCTAATTGATGGCGCTAGTGTAGATTGAACTAAAAAATGTGAAGTGTAGTCAAAAATTGTAGCATACATACTTCTTCCAAAAATTTGTCAGACGTGGTGGTCATAAGAAATGCGGAATGGGGAATGTTGTATTACATAAAGCGTGTGCTTAACCCAACCAATGATAGGTCATAAGTCCTGTAAACGCCTCGACCACCATATTCTGTTTCCAATTTGCATCTTCGTCTCTATTGAGATACGAATAATTAAAGTTCATAAATTAATTAATTAATACGAAAGCAAGTGTCTGATTTATAAAAGTTATAATATATTAATATATTTTATTTTTCGTATCAATGACATAAAAGCTTTTTATATTGCAGCGGTGACGCTATTTCTCTTGCCATTGTAATGATGAAATTATGATAATTCATCATTTTGAAATTCCACAGTGTTAACGCTTTAATTTTATCGAAAACACCTTATTTCAGAATTTCTTTATGGATTTATTTATATGTTTTATTTTAAAATATTATTGTAATTTTTTATTCATTTACTATAAATATTTATATATATTTTTTTGTATACAATAGGTCGTTTAAACAGGTAAATAACCAACCCAAATTAACTAACCATCACGCCGTCTCTCCGAAGGGGTAGGCAGAAAGAATGGTCTGCCACACTTTAACCGATGCGAGACTCTATCCTCCTCTTTTCGCCCCCGCGGGAGACGCGGTGTAATAGGTTGCGAACCTCATCGCCACAAATAGGCAGATGAAATTATAAATTAAAATGTTGTTTGTTTAATACAAATCTAAAAAGAGAAATCTTAAGATACGGCAAATCTGTAATATTTTTTAAATATTTTATCTCTCTATACTTGGAAACACATTTACTGAATTTTTGTATAAAAACTGTATATTTTAGTCGATTTGCGTGCTTAAATGTCAGCTTGATTCGTTCGGATAAGATCTATTTACGGTTAAACGTTTTTGTGCGTAATTCAAAGGGGCTGTATGGTATTTTTAAAAATATACCTATCTCATTTTCTTATAAATAGCTTTTACAATACGTTTTGTGTGTAGGGAAACTTATTGAAACCTGTAAACCCCTTAAAATTGCCGACGTTGAATGAAAATAAATAATTAAATTAGGGGTGATTTTTTAAATGTTGTTAAATACTTTTACATTTGTAAAAAAACTTAATTTCACTTCATTTGTAAAGATTTTTACAATGAGGAAGGACGATAACCACCAGAAAATCGAATGTCTAAAATCAAATATTTGTATATCTTTATTATCAAATATTTGCTAATGCCGTAGTTGGCGAACAATGACATTCCCATAAAATAAAACTTTATTAGAATAGAACACTTCTAGAAAAACTACATTATTATAGATAACTCCTAGAAAACGTCTGTTTTCTAGAAGTTATCTACTCTAATGTAATTTCACTAAAACGTCTAGAATTCTCTGTAACGAATAAGTCTAATTTAAATAAATATAATAGAAAAAAAAAACGATAATGCCTTTGATAAGTGGATATATCGTAGTATGTTTAAGATATTATACACAGGGAGAAAATGAAAAAAGAAAAAAAAAAAATGAAAAAAAGATTGTCAAGATTATAAAGAGCAGGAAAAAACAATGAACAAAGTGCTGCAATTGATTATTCAATGTAAAATTAACGGAAAGTAAGGTGTCAGGGATAAGACAGGGATGCTCTCTGTCACCTGCTCTTTTTAACGTTTACATACAGAATGCGATTGACGACTTGAGAGAGAGAATGAGTCACAGAGAAGGTGTAAGGATACACGGGCAAAAGATAGACATGATAAGGTTTGCTGACGATATTGCTATGGTTGCTGAAAGTGAGGAGAAACTGCAGGAGGCCTTAGATACTTTGCAAGACATTCTTCAAGATAGCGACAACATGAAGATAAATAAGGACAAAACAAAGCTGCTGACTGTCGGCCGAACGCAACATCAGATGAGAGTAGTGATGTCAGGAGTTCCACTAAAGAACACCAAGGAGTTTGTCTACCTCGGGAGCAAAATAACATGGGACGGTCGGTCTAAGAGCGAGGTCAACAGCCGTATACATCAGGCTAGGCTTGCATTTAATAAAAGGTCGAAAATAATATAATCAAATAATATAGACCTAAAACTGAGAATACTCCTCATCAAGACCTATGTATGGAGTGTCTTGATGTACGGCTGCGAGACATGGTGCCTATCCGAAAGGGATAAGCGGAGACTAGAGGCTTTTGAGATGTGGTCCTATAGAAGACTCTTTAGAATTTCCTGGAGAGACCACATCACGAATGAGGAAGTTCTTCAAGGAATCGAAGGAGGAAGGCACCTGCTCAGGACCTTGTCCGAAAGGCGTGCAAGATGGATCGGCCATGTAATACGTCAAGAAGGTCTCTTGCATGCCATAATGGAGGGTATGATCGAGGGGACAAACTCTAGGGGACGCCCACGCCGAGAGTACCTGGAGGACCTGTTGGTGAATGTACGCTGCTCATCATATGCAGATTTCAAAAGAGCCGCACAAGACAGGGAAAAATGGAAGAGAATAATGGAGGAAATTGCTGTAAACCAATCCCAGGATTGAAACCAGAGAAGAAGAAGGTGTCAGAAGAAGGATAAAATTCGTAGCTCTATCCTACGGCATTTCTTTTGGGAATCCTTTGGGCCAACTCTCTGCAGCTTCGAAGAGATGGGAATCTCATAACCCATTTCTTTACATTACTCAGGGGATATTTCGAGAACTCGGCCTTTTTGTCCATGATAGATATCTCCGACAGCGACAGCACAGATTGTTTTACCTACCGTCCGCCAGAACCAACCTGTCTCTGGTGACCCAGATGGGAAGAGCAATTAATCTGCTGAACGCGGTCTCTCTGAGATCGACGTCTTTCATATTAGTGAAAGTACGTTCAGAAGGCAAATACTCTTAATTCTGGAGAGTATCCTGTCTTCCTAATATCGAACCATCTCTCATGCGTTTCTGGTAGTATATCTACTATACACAATATACTATTTTACCTGTTCTCAATAGATGCCTTAAAAATTATTTTTGTAATGTATATTGATGAAATAAACTGATTTGATTTGATTTGATAAAATCCTGACTAGAAAACCTTCGATATTAGTTCAGTTGCAGCACAACATCCCTGTTAAGAGACGCTATCAAGATTCTGTACAATCCCTGATCAGGGGAGGAATCAAGATAAAGAAGAGGATGCATTTAATAAATACTTGATATTAAATACAGACTTAAACATAGATATTTAATAAAATTGTGATACTATAGATTCAATTTCAATTCTAGTCAAGGGAAGGAAGGTGCCAATAAAGATGTGATATAACCCAACTATAACACCGAGCGCCCCTGGTAACGACGATAGAAGTTAGTTAAATTGTCCTCCATAATGGAAGATGAATAGGAAGAATATGTCATTTTATTGCTATCCATGCAAAACTAGTCATCGTCACGAAAAAGAAAAACGCAACCATCAATATAACAGTCATTTATGATAGATCTATGTAAGTACGCTTACACATATTTATATAATGTATACCAGGGTTTCTCAAACTTTATTCTCCAGAATACCATGATTCTAAAAAGGTGTTCTACGACAATTTTAACAGTTTTCTACAACCTATTTATACGAAGCTGGATATAATTAATATGTTGCATACGAAAGCGAAGTGTAAGGACAGGCTCGATGACATTAATATTGTGTTCAATATCAATAATGTATTAATATTTTTTGTTTAAATTGTATAAAATTATAATTTTATATTTTATTTAAAAGAAATCGTACCAAGAGGTTCAGTATTTAAGATATCTGGGCTCGAACCACAATTCCAAGAATAATCTGACAGAATAATTAAATATTCGCCTCTTTGCAGCAAACAGATCTTTTCTTGGGTGTAAGAAGCTTCTGGGCTCTAAGTTACTCAGCAAGAATACCAAACTTTTAATAAATAAGAATATCATAAGACCGGTAGTCACCTACAGCTGTGAGACATGGTCTCTAATGCAAAGAAAGGAAGGCAGGCTGGCACTTTTTGAAAATACTGAGAAAAATTTCTGGACCTACGCTGGAGGATGGGACTTACAGAATAAACATTGAACTTGAAGTACTGATTAACCAGGAAACATAAGTGAGATTCTGTAAGTCTTAATGCCTACGGTGGGCTGGCCACGTGGAAAGAATGCCAGAGTCTAGAACACCACAAATTATATCATATCCAGATGGGTGCCCCGAGAAAAGATTCGGATTGCGTGGAAAAAGATTGGGAGAAGATGGAAGGAGCTGAGGAATGGAGAGAGATGACCAGGGATAGAAGTCAGTGGAGGACCGTTGTGGAGGAGGCCAAGTCCCACAACGGGATGTAGCGCCGAGAAATGAATGAATGATTGATTTAAAAAAATAATTTTGATGTGTTTAACTTTAATGAAAGACTAACTAATTAACTTACTAACTAACAATCACGCCGTCTCCCCGAAGGGGTAGGCAGAAAGAATGGACTGCCACACTTTTCTTTCCTGACATATTTATCTCGCTTCCTCAACATTCATACATCGTGTCATGCACGCGCGTCGATTTCTCTGACTCCTCACATGGCTGACATTCAATATTTGATTTATTTGATCGTGCCACGTTTTCCTCGGTCTTCCTCTATTTCTGGTTCCATTCACATCATTAACATATAATTTTTTTACCATTCTTTCCGTATGTTCAAACCATCTTAATGATCATTTTATTATTTTGTTCATGACACCATCATTCGCACCGCATTCCCTTCTTATATTTTCATTCGACACTCTATCATACACAGGGTATCCACACATTCGTCTAAGAGATCTCATTTCTACTGCATTTATTCTACTTTCATTCTTCTTTTGCCAGTTCCATGCTTCGCTTCCATACATAAGGAATAATTTTAATGAATGAATTAATAATAATGTTAAGAATTACCCAACTTTAAAATAAGCTAAGTGTTCCATTCCAAGTGTCTCATGCAGGAAATTTTGGGAAACCCTGATATACACATTCATACGCAGTCCGCGTTAAAAACGGGAAAAAAAGATCCGTAATCTATTTTTCACTCAGCGAACACTTATTTCCGGATGTGTGGCGTGATTGATGAAGCGTTGGGAGACTGTGCACCAATTAAAATCGAGATAAATCCCGCTATCAAAAACAGGCGAATCTTTTGACGTTCGGTTAACACAGCAAATAGTAATTGAACATTGATATTCATTAAAAACAGATCCGATCGATTCACGGGAGTAAACAAATACGCGCAGCGGAATAAACAAGTGAGTGAAACGAGTTTACTTAATGTGTTTTCGTGTATTTGTGATACATTGTTGAATATTTTCAAATTCAAATTTAGAATTTTGTTTAAATTAAGTAATAGTGTAGAAAAATACCACCTCCTTCTGCTGATCATCATTGACGAAATTGAATGTCGGCGGGGAGTTTACATATGATAGTTGTCCTGGCTGCATAATATAGGGGATTGATCAGGAATGACGAAAGTTGAAAACCTATTCCAAGTAGCGTACGACAGATATGCTTTTGCTGCAGTGATCGCCAATATTGGGAGTGATAATGCATTGTTTATTGAGGAAGTAAACAAAGGATGTAAGAGAGATGAACGTAGAATAAATGCAGTAGAAATGAGATCTCGCAGACGAATGTGTGGATACTCTTTATATGATAGAGTGTCGAATGAAAATATAAGAAGTGAATGCGGTGTGAATGAAAGTGTTACGAACAAAATAATGAGAGGGTCGTCAAGATGGTTTGGACACATGGTAAGAATGAGTGAAGACAGAATGTTGATAAAAGTATATGTAAACGACGTGAACGGAGCTAGAAATAGATGAAGGCCGAAGAAAACTTAGCAAGATCGAATCAATCAAATATTAAATGTTGGTCACGTGAGGAGTCTAAGAAATCGACGTGCATGCATGACACGATATATGAATGTAGAGGAAAGGAGAGATGTATTTTAGGACAGAATGGTGTGGCGGACCATTATTTCTAACTACCCCTTCGAGGAGACGGCGTGATGGTTAGTAAGTTAGTTAGTTATTATACATTATCTGAACTGAGCACAAGTGGCTTGTTATTATAAAAAAAGCAATCACGCCGTGTTCAGGCCTGACCCTAAGTCCAGTAAGTTAGATGAGAAGCGTTATATCCCTTAATTCACTACCTGACAAAGCTTTATTTATTTATTTATTTATTTATTTTGACATAAACGCCGCAAGGGCTTTTACAAAAATGACATGTTTAGTTACAAAGGTAATATAAAAGTTTGGGCAAATAGACAGACAACTAACATATAACGGCAAAACACAAAAACGAGAATAAGGATAACATAAGAGAAATTAGAAATTACATGAGATAGAAAAGAACATAACATAATATAAATTTGAATTTACATGCATAGGATTGATAAGAACATAACATGATAGAAATTAGAAATTACGGAAAAAAAAACAACAGTAAAGAAACAAAGGGATGGTAATTTACCAGTCCAATATGTGACCGGATGATGTACATGTGGGGCGAGCGAAACAACATTGTTCATGAAATAATAAAAAAAATCTGTATCATCTACGAAAAACATAGTGAAAACAATAAGTCAGGAAAATAAATATTGGATCAACAAAAAAAATTCATTGCGAAAAAAAATGTTCTATGAGGTAAAAAAGTTTAGGAACCTTTGGATTGGATTTTATCTTGAGTTATGATTGTAAACGGACAGTTATTTTAAGCGGTAAACGGATAACGTTCCGTCCTGAGTATGCTATATCTATTTGACTATCTGCTTATAAGAGTAAAAAAGTATCTATTTTTGTGACAATGTGTCTTCATTTTCGTGTTGCTTGCATAGTTGAAATAACCTTGTAAAATTAAATACTCCATTAAACTTACTAAACCCAAAATAATACCCCAGATTCAGATAGAAATAAAACTGATATACATTTAAAAAATCTCGAAATCCAGATAAAAGTCAAAACAGCAATGGTCGTGAACTATCTAATGTGAGTTAGTATGATTTTTTTTAAATTGAGTATTAAAATATATATTTTTTTTAATATCATCCTTACCATGAAACTTTATTTCGAATATTTTTATTACAAGTATACAATAATTTAAAATTTTCATATTTCGCTGCCATTTTCTATGTTTATGGTTAAACACTAATACTGATGATAGTTTTTAATTTTTCAACTAATCGTTTTTTATGAATTTATTAATACTTTGTAACATTTTATATAAAAAAAACTCTTAATAAAACAAAATTATTGGATGCCTTCCTTGGTTTGCCATCTGTCAAAATCAAAATCTGTCATCACTTGGCGTTTTCGTACGAGGAGGGCCGACCCCAGATGATGGTAAATGGCAAAGGGAAAGAAGAAGAAAACTCATGTCAAAACTGATCATATTTGTTAACAATTTTATATTATTTTAAATATGTATCTTTGTAATATCACTAAGGAAAGACCGGTTGTCCGAAACATGTCTGATATGTAATTACGTTTTTTTCAAAGTTAGTATCTTACTTGTATATACAAAGTATATAAAAAAGAAAAAGACAAATATCTACAACACAAAGTATGGTGAACATAGAAGAAATTAAAATGATTGTTAATTTTGTTTAATGTCAAGCTTATTTATTTTAATTTAAAAGTTTTCGACAAGTTTATACTTATTACATTAATACAGAAAATGATTTTTAAACGAAATAACAAATAAAAAAATATTCTTTGGCATATAGAATGGAATAATACTCCTAGCGGCTTCTAACAATATGTTGGTCAACAGCCTTCACATTGTGTTAATAAGGTAGTTTGCTAAATGCCGAAAATCATTCTCCATAGATGGCGTTAGTGGGTCGGTTGGATAGGTTAATTCTTGAAAAAATTCACTAGTGCAACCAAATCTACATAGATGGCTGACTGAAACTGCCACGTGAAGATCAATATGGATTTTGAAGTATATATACATCTTCCAAAAATTTGTCATGCATGATCACAAATAACAAAGGTGGAATGGGGAATGTTGTAATTACATAAAGCGTGCGCTTAACCCAACCAATGACAGGTCATAAGTCCTGTAAACACCTTGATCATCCATGTTCAGTTTTCAGTTTACGTCTTCGTCTCTATTGAGATACAATTAAAATTAAAAAAAAAATATATATATATTTGTTTAAATTCTTATTTTTTTGTTGTTCAATTTTTATAATATCTCTATAACATTGATATAACAAATATGTTATTTTATATATGTATTATATCTTTGTATTCTCTTTGACCGACGTTTAGGAGTTCGTTATAGTCTACATACTCACACTACTCTTAAGTAGCACCAATATTTATTTTGACAAACGTGCTTTTTAAATTTTGTTACGATGATTGCC
The DNA here is from genome assembly GCA_022606425.2 of Lepidostoma basale. Classification (NCBI taxonomy): domain Eukaryota; kingdom Metazoa; phylum Arthropoda; class Insecta; order Trichoptera; family Lepidostomatidae; genus Lepidostoma; species Lepidostoma basale. The sequence continues at coordinate 125,831 of JAHDVF020000524.1, read as the reverse complement.
TATGATTAGGAGTCAAAATTTAAAGCTCCTCACTAATTGAATCTCATAAAATATGTCTTGCAATAATAGACTCTTTTTACGTTTCAGTATTATACTTCGTCCCTTCCCAAAAAACGTCAAAATAGCTTTATTGTGTAACCCCTAAATATCTTATTCGCAACAAAACACAGAAGCGAAATAAAATGTTCAAATTTACGCTCGATTAGGTTATGATTGCCTCTCAGCCCGCGCCGGAGGTTACGAACGGGGTTTATTATTTATCATTGCACGCTTAACCAATATTTAAATACCGCAATGTAAACACGGGGAAGAATCTCATACAAACACACGCTCTTTCGCCTTTATGGACCAGTGATAAGAACAATCTGTACGAACTAATTATAGGCTGCCCATTCAACCGAGAAGCAACGGGATTTAGATGAGCAGAACACGTGAGCCCGGGAAGGAAAATACGCCGAATTAAAAATAAGGTTTAGACTGTTATTAAGGCGTGTTCTTTTTCGCGACGATAAGATATATATTTTTTTACTTTTGTTAGTTTTCTAAGCAGGTCTGGCGTATTATTTTATATCATGCATGAAATCACACCTTGTTAGGTAAGCATAAAATAACTTAATTCAAAGCCATTACTTGGTAGTTTCAGGTAGTACATATTTAAAAGTAAATTAAAGACTTTCTCTTTTAGCATAAACCACTTTATTGAGTTAGTAGCGCCAACCGGTTTCACTCTGTAGTGATCTTCCTCGGGGCTTTACACAAACTGTTTGTGTGAAGCTCTGAGGAAGCTCGCTACAGAGTGAAACCGGTTGGCGCTACTAGCTCAATAAAGTGGTTTATACTAAGTGAAATGTGTTTAATTATGTTAATTTTTAGCATAAAATAATTGAAAAGGCGGATCTTACAGTTGTTTATTAAACGTTGTTGTTGAAAACCAAAAAACCAAATGGCATCATACACAATGAAATTCTAGTCCCAACCTTTATACAGAAGTGAAGTTTGGAGCTGGCAAATAAAGGATAGGAGTAGAATTAATGACCAAGATATGAGATCGCTGAGAAGAATGCGTGTAAAAATACCGATATAATAATAATAATAATGATATACTTACTTTTAATGTGCCGTTTTTGTGAAGTAATCACCTCAAGGGCGCATTAAGAAATATGATAGAATAGCGAATTTTGAAATAAAAAAGAAATGTTAGGTTTATAAATAAAATTAAAAAATAATACTTGAGATGGTTTGAAATATGGAACTAAGAAGAGAAAGAAGAAACATTAAAATGTTGTATATTTGTTGTGATAGTGGAAAAATAAGCTGTGGAAGACTAAGAAAATCATGGCATGATCAAATAAATATAATACTAAAAGGCGGCCACATTCAAAGTCGGAAAAATCGCCGAGCGTGCTTATCACGATGTATTATTGTAGAGAAAGCTCAAGAGGTATGTCAATACAAAACTGAAGGTAATCCATCATCTCTGCCAACCCCTTTGGAGAAAATGCGTGATGTTTAATTATTTTGTTAGTCAACCAGTCAACAAATTATTATGATTATCGAATTATTTTACTGAAAACTCTTGATAAGTTCATTCTTAATAATTATGAAAACAATGCTTTTCAAGGGCTACTTCCACCTTCATCTTTATTTTGACAGCGCTCGGTTTTGACAGATTCACTGGTATCGACAGACTTTTGAAACTATTATTACCTTACTCCTTTATACTCGTATACGCACAGATCAGAGGAGTAAACAAAAGTATGTTAAAATAATTATGTAAAATTTAACAGTTAATTTAACGTAACTATTTTTATATTATTTTTGTGTAGAATCTTGTTTACCGCCCCTGATCTGTAAGTATATTAAGGATTTATTTAATAAAAGTGTCTTTAGTCTGTCGATGCCAGCGAGTCTGGCAACACCAGTCGCTGTCAAGGCGAAGACACAAGTAGAAATAGTCCTCAAAATCGTTTTATATTATCATTATTTAAATGAGTTTTAAAATATTATTTCTTATTAAATCAGCTTTAGACAGAAATTGAGCATCCAAAATAAACATAAATAATATATGCGTATAAATGTAGACGATATGCGCAATAAAATGGTGTGGACATGATATGTTAAAGAAAACAGAACACAAAATAAATTATCAGATCATAATGTATGTAATTTTAATTTGAATGAGTCCGTTTATGTGAGCTAATCCTTCTTTATCTTCTTATTGACCATTTTTCTTCACTCATTATTTCTTCCTTTTCGTTGACGCTAAAGCCCAAATCGAGCCTTGGCTTCTTTCAACTTAGCCAAGAGGTTTTTTATGTTCCTTTTTGTAAGCTTTATTTTTATGATAGTGAGTTTTTTTTGGTTATATTAAAGATTTGATAAAAAATAAAGGTTTTTTATGTTCTTTTTCATTACGCATAAATAATATTTCACTTTATTTTCAATTTCAAATTCAAAATAATATTTAATGCATCTTTTCAAATAAAATCTTTTTTACGTTGATAATTAAATAATGTTTTATCAGTGAATTAAAAAAGTACATCCGTTAAAACGGATGTTTTTTTGACAGGGGAAGGATTACTTTTATGCCTGTTTTATTTTTATGACATATAATTATGACGATTGGACTGAAAAAGCTTTAGAGGATTTAAAATTTACGTTTGTGTATCGTTCATTATATGTAGCAGATATAATTATAAGCTTTGTTTTAATTTGTTGGAATGAATCGTTAAAAACAAACATTTAGAATATGTTAAAATAAATCACATATATTTTTTAAACATTCTTGTGAAACTTAAACCTTATTGATAAATATTACTTATATTGATGGACTTGTACGTAAATATTACACAATTAAATTCAACCAGACTTTCAAGTAATTGCAAATTGGCTCCTGATCTAAAGGACTTCGGTTCGAATCTGGACACGAACTGATTCCTTCTTCGTTATATTGAGCTCTCTGATCATATTGGAAATTGAATAATAACTTCTTGTCTATTGATTTTGTAAATGTTTCCTGCACAATGTGTTGGCGGGAATGGTCAAGGGATCGATTGGCAGAGGACGACCTCGCCAAGAGATCCTAGACTAGATTTGCCAAGATATGGGCCGCACCTATTATGCGAAGTTGAAGAGAGTTGCCAAGGACCGAGCGAAGTGGAAGAGGAGATGCGTTGCCTTGCTGGAGACCAATCATTAGATTGAGACTAGAGAGAGACTATTGATTTTAATTCTATAATGGTCTTTTAAAACTTGAATAATAACAGAATTAATTAATGCGAATAAAAGTGTATGTTTTGACTGCTTATAGTAATATCATATTTTACCTTTCTTAGGTTTTATCAAATATATGATAAAGTTTTAGAAAGACAAAACATTTCATTCTCATAAACTCTAATAAGACTTTTAGAAAACACATGTTTTTGTTCGTATAAATTATTTAATATGGAGTTTTACATCATTGTTAATGGAACATCGAATTATAAAAAAAATGTCTTGTAAAACTATATCTTGTAAAACTATATTTGGGATAAAACATTTGATTTTAGAATCATTCAAAACTATGTCAAATTCCGGATAAGGTAATTGTAACTCTTAAGTATAATTATTGCAATTTTTTTTTAAATCCATTGAAATCCATTAAGGTCAATTGCGAATTTCTATAATTTCAACAGGCATTTTGTAATACTCGTATATGGTATATATCTTTAATTTTAATAAAATGGTTTTAATTGATAAGTGAAAAATATTTTTTTATATACGCTATGTTTACCACACACACTTTATTAAAAAATAAAAATTAAACACCAAACATTTTTCGGACACACGAGCCCTTCATCCTACTTCATTTTAATATCTGTCAAAACTGACCACATTTGTGGTCACTGATGATGGCTTGTGTGTCCGAAACATGTTTTTTTTTATTATTTATAAAGTATATGTTGTATACAAAGTATGTAAAAAAATAAACATTAAACACCAGCAACACAAAGTTATGGCGAATATAGAAGAAATAATTGAATGTTTTATTTGATTGAAAAATGCATCAATAATTGTGCGTAAAGAAATAAAATTTATACTCGTATTATTAGTTATCTACTAGGATAACCAACAAAAAGGTGGAGAAAAAATTTAACGTCTTCATCACAGGATGAAATTTAATATCTTGTAAACATATACATACATATCGGACGATGTACAATAAGGTTAAGAAGAATAAGGAGAAGTTTAAATTCACAATATCACAGAAGAGGCTACATAGTGATAATTATGCAAAACAGTTTTTTCCAGATAAAAATATATCACAAAGAACATATCACCTTTATCTAGTAAACCTATTAATACCAGTTTTATCTGATGCTAGTTTACGCACTTATTTTATGTCTTGACAAAGCTTCTGTTGATATACAAGACAAGCTAATAAAGTGTAAATTATGTTCATCTGCGCGAATAATTGCCATCAAAGTGTGTAGAACTAATTTGATATTTGAGCCAGATCTACACAATCTACAAATTACGTTATTACAAAGAAAACGAGCGAAAAACGAATAGCTATTATGAAATTTTATAAAACAACTGCTCATTAAAAATATTGGAATAAAACATTTGTACGTAGCATTTGGTTTGACTTTTTGTATATCAAAGGCTTACGCTTGATGTACAAAACAATTAATTTATGACTTTTCATAGACCATGTTAGAATCAGAGAAACGAAGTTAAATAAATGCAATCAAAATGAGATTTTGTACACGAATGTGTGTCTATTTTTTACACGAATCTCTATATTTATATGATAGAGTGTCAAATGCAGATATGAGAGGTAAATGCAGTGCGAATGAAGTGCTATGAACAAAATAAAAAATAGAGTTTAGTTGATTGTAACACCTGATGACACTAACATTGGTAAGCGAAACAGCTGTTGCGATAATAACATAATAAAATAAATCAATTATGATATAATATAGCAGTTTATCAAGTAAACAATAATAATTAAATAATGCCTGGGGATAGAGCAGTGAAGATTATTTTCAGATGAGTGCCGCGCGAAAAGAGATCAAGAGGCACACCAAGAAAAAATGAGCTGACTGCTTGGAAGATGACTGGGAGAAATTAGAAAGATTTAGAGAATGGAGAGAGATTACCAGGGACAGAAGCTTGTAGAGGACTGCTGTGGAGGAGGTGAAATCCCACACCGGGATGTAGTGCCGAAAAGAAACAGGAGAAGATAATCAAATGATTTTACTGAAATTTCTTGATGGAAGTTTATTTTAAATAATAATTAATAAAAATGAAGTTTTTTAAATACTTTCAACCTCGCTGGCCTATTTTTAACACCCCTTATCTGCTTGTTGAACGCTAAGGCATTAACACTCTGGATTTCCATAGTAATATACGAGGAAAGGAAATTTAAAATAACTTTGCTTAATCCACAAAATATTATTAAAAAATATAAAAAAATACCACATGTTTCGGAGAATACCTTCATCTTCAGGTGTAAACATATAATAAAAATATTTACTTACAGTTTTTTCCTAAGTACTCCTTATCTGTATGTATATAAAGGACTCAGTTTGCAATAGTGTCACCAGTCTGTCGATGCCAGCGAGCTGTCGAAATAAATACAAATGTGAATGTAGTTAAAAAAACATCTTTATATTTAATTATAATTTATATATTTAGGTTATTTACCTTAATTTGAAAAGGATAAACGCACCTTTGAACTGATTGAATCACGTAGACGTCATTTAAAAATAACGCAAATTAATAATTATTGAAAATATATGTCTTCATTATTTTGGATACTTATCTCGTTTTGTAAGCTCTGCTTGAAATGCTCGTTCATACAACTAAAGCTTAAAAATATGGGAAAACTTGGCCACGTCAGACGCCACTACTACTTATTATGTAATAAAATATTGTGATACGCAAGACCAATACAAATTTATGAGCTTCGGACATGGGTAAATCAACTAGACATGCTGCAAATGTATTGCGATGGAGTGTCATATGAAACGAAAATGTGGTCACATATTACTGACTGCATAATGAATATTGATCATTCATCTTCATAATTCTATGTTTCCTGAGCAATAGGAGTATTATAGGTAGAAATAATGGATCGCTACATTGTTCTGCCCTGACATACTACTCTTGTTTTCTCTTCATTCATACATCGAGTCATGCACACACGTTGATTTCTCTGACACCTCACTTGACCGACATTTAATATTTGATTGATTTGATCGTATCACAAATTCATAGGCCTTCCTCTATTTCAAGCTCCATTAACGTCGACCTTTACGTGAGGATCTTTGTGGCCGAGTAGTAAGTGCTGCTGCCACCACATTCCCGGCGATTCCCGGCGATAACAGTGTGATTGTCACACTGTCTTTGGTCTGGTGCAAAATTCATGTGACGATAAAATGGCGATAGATTATCTAGCTATCACGTATCACGAGAATCAATATGATAGCTATACTCGTACACCTTTTACATCGATTTGACATGGGCTATAACGTTGTAAATAGCTATTCAACAAAATAATAATAATAATAATAATATAATACTACCATTCTGTCTTCATTCGTCATTATTTTGTGTTCAAACCATCTAATTGACCCTTAACATTATTTTGTCTATAAAACTTTCATTCGCACCGCATTTACTTCTTATATTTGCATTTAAGGTAATATTCTTCTCCGGTATCAATCTAATGATTGGTCTGCAGCAAGGCGACGTATCTCCTCTTCCACTCCGCTCGGTCCTCGGCAACTCTCTTCAACTCCGCATAAGAGGTGCAGCCCATATCTCGGAAAATCTTGTCTAGGTACTCCTGGCGAGGTCGTCCTCTGCCAATCGATCCCTCGACCGTTCCCTCTAATACATTATGCAGAAAACATTCGTGTCGCAAAACATGTGCCTATGGTGTTCAACATGTGCCGATTCTCTTCAACTCTGCTTAAAACCTCCTCATTTGTAATGTGGTCCTTCCATGAAACATGAGCGATTCGTCGGTAGGTCCACATCTCAAATGCTCAAATGCAAAAAAAAAAATGTAAATATAAACGGAACGGAACTAGAAATAGAGTAAGACCTAGGAAAAGGTGGAATGATCAAATCAATCAAATATAAAATGTCGGTCGAAGAAATCGACGTGCGCGCATGGGTCGATGTATGGCGGTCCATTATTTATGCCTGCCCCTCCGAAGAGACGGAGTATAAATGTCACAATGTGTTAACAAAAATGAATTGTTAAAAAGTCCAGGGGCCATCTATCGACCGGCTACACGACATGGTGTTAAGTAATTAGGTTTGGTTCGGAGGAGTAATTCCAAACCTAATCTGATATTAATTTGACGGTCACCACACTTCATCGACACCATTTCATTTTCCTAACCGAGGTCACGTGATATTGATGCCGCCAGTTGAAAAGTACATGGAAATAAGGGGGTAAGTCATAAACACATTTATGAAATTCGAAATCTAATAAAAACTGTTGAATGAAAACGTCTCTTTTCCAGGGATCACTCATTATACACTTAAAAAAAGTACAAAAACGATCAGGGCAGTTAAGTCGCTATACACGGAAAGCACTGCTAGCGTACATGGGGATCTTACAGCCTGATTTGATATCAATAAAGTTGTAAAACATGGTTGCATAATGTCCCTGTGATTATTTAATCTATATAAGGACAAGTGTTTGAAAGAGCTGAAAGGGTTGGATGTAGGTGCCAAAATAAGCGGAGTGTCAGTAAGCCGTCTATTGTATGCGTATGACGCTGTTCTACTTGCCGACGATGAACATGTTGGCCATAGATTGTTTTATCTCCCACGATGCAGAACCAACCTGCCAATGGTTATGCTGGTAGGTAGAGCAATATCTTTGCTTAATCGTATCACCTCGGAGTTTGACATATTTTGTGATAGTTTGGCTCATCTGAGGGAAGTACTATCTTTATTATAATTGTTTGGTATATTTATTTTATTAATTTGTCATGCATCATATGTTTCTCGCTCTTTTTATTAATCTATTATGTGTTACTTATTATTGTGTATCTCTAACTTGTATCTTTAGTGTATTGGAAAAAAAATTCTGTAATGCTTTAGATATGTTTAAAATAAATAACTGAAATAAACATGAATTATTAGTTCTAGAGACTAGTAGGTTTCGACAAATGGAAAGAATGAATGAAAAAAGAATGGTAAAAAAATGTATGTTTACGATGTAAATGGAAAAAGAAATAGAGAAAGACCGAGTAAAAGTGGCATGATAAAATAAATCAAATAGTAACTGTTTAATTAATTTAATTAATTAAAACACTGTTATAGAAAATCACAATTCATTATATTTCTTTCGAAATTGTCGCGAAAGCTGTTTCGCTAACCGATTTTGGCATCATCAGGTGTTACAATGAACTTGTTGATTGTTGATTTAATTATAGCATCCGATGATGCCAACATCGGTTATCGAAATAGCTGTCGCGACAATTTCGAAGGAAGTATAATCAATTGTGACATTCTTTAACAGAGTTTTTATTAAACAGTTAATAATGTTGAAATATCAAAGTGTTACCGCCAAAAAAATGGAATATCAAATCAAATATTGAATGTAGGATACGTGAGAAGTTTGAGATACGACGTGCGAGCTTGACAATATGTATGAATCAAGATTTATATGTCAGGAAAGAAATGTGTGGCAGTCAATTATTTTTATTTACCTCTTCGAGGAGACGACGTGATGGCTAGATATACAACATTTTGAATGTATAGTATAGTTATACAACATTTTGAACGTATACAAATAATTGTAGACGAATACTGGATTTTATTTACCCATTAGGGTTATCAATTTAAGGATTAATTTTATCTCAATGGAGACGAAGATGCAATCTAGAAACTGAATATGGTGATCGAGGTGTTTACAGGACTTATGACCTGTCATTGGTTGGGTTAAGCGCACGTTTTATGTAATTACAACATTCCCCATTCCACCTTTCTTAGGACCACCGTGTGTGACAAATTTTTGGAAGTTGTATATATGTTAATATCCAACACCACAATTTACATGTCAGTCTCAATTTACAGACCAGCGCCACCTATGAAGATTAGATTTAAGCATTAAGCAGAAGATCTTTATAACGCAATGTGAAAGGCTTCCGCCGTTAACGCACTGCTATATAACGCCTGGAAATGTCACTCCAATTTATATGCTAACTTGGACCAGTTTTTGTTTTATACAACATTTTGAATGTGTACAAATACTTGTAGACGAATACTGGATTTTATTTACCCATTGCGGGTTATCAATTCAAGGATTAATTTTATCTCAAGAGAGACGAATATGCAAACTGGAAATTGATCACCATATTCAGTTCCCAGTTTGCATCTTCGTCTATATTGAGATAAAATGAATCCTTGGTTAGATAGTTAGTTTGTTAGTTAAATTGAGATCGCAACCATTTCCGGAACGACACTGGAAGAGGACATTTGGAGAAATGGATATGCCTAAGATATCAAAAATGATTTTTGACTTGCTCCCATATAGGGGTGGAGAAATGAAATGTCGCCTATCCAATCGAGAAAGCTCCGTGCAGGGCGGGGCTGTTTGATTAGGGTTATGTACTGACCATTATGTTCGGACAATAATGTATCGCGAGTACTTAAACGTAGAGGTGTAAATATTGCTTACGCATTTATAGAGCCGTGCGGTGTACTACGCGCGCCCACCTCTTCCAAGTCAATTACTTGGCGTATTGATATGCCAAGGGTGTCTGGATAGTAGGCGTTTTAAATGGTCGTATAGACGCTATATCTCAAAATACTACAAGATTCCAGCTTATATTAGATTATGGAAATTTTTTACATTTGGATTAAAACATATACTTATTTTTCTTCAACCATATGTGCCTTCTCTCTGTGTTGTGAATTCATATCTGATAAAATCAACATTATTACAAATAATATTAACACACATTTATTAAATGGTCCATTATTTGGCCGAAACACTATGATACTTCAAGTTTATTATCTAATAAAATAAAAACACTGCTTTGATATCACATTACATTTAAATAAAATGACAAACACCAAAGATTTAAATCAAAGATACTCGTATTAGAATTTATTTTATGAGTATTATCTTCCATATGAGCAAAAAATAGTTCATTATTTTGAATAAGAAATCTGGTCATGTCCAGGCTCGAACCCAAGTCCCTTGCATCAAAAGCCAAGCATTCTATCCTCTAGACCACCACCCCATTTAACCGTTCGTTAAAACCACCGGTTTCGCTCCTGCTGGAGCTTTGTCAGGGTTACAAAAGATAATAAATAATAAATCAGAGAAGAACACAATATATAAAAATAAAATATATAATGGGGAAGGGAGCGAGATAATAAACAGCAAGTGTGAACGAAGTCAATTAGTACGGTAGAACGGTGAGTAATGAGCATTAGAGAAATAACATTGGAGACTTTCTAATTAATAATCTCATGATTTACAGGTCAGTTGATTTTTTTAGGGATTATTTAAAACTATTTAAAATAGTCTGATTATTTTTAACGGGCTCATTATTATTTAGGGAATCTTTATTTCAATGGCTTCTAGATTGTTTAATTTTAAACCTGTGGAATCCGTAGCTAAGAATCTTTGTGGAAAGTATGGTTTGTCTGTGATTGACATCTGAAATGTTCCTTCATCCTAATATTTATATTTTTAGCAGTTTTATCTACATGTAATTTTAAAACTCTTGGAAATTCCTTCGTTGTGTCAAGAATTGGCTATTGTAATGGAATTTATGCAAACATTCCGAAACAACAATTAAACAAAATTCAATCTGCGTTCAATTCAGCAGCAAGAATCATTAAAGGCATTCCAAAAAAGTCCCATATAACACAACATCTCAAAGAACTTCACTGGATTAAGAGTCCAGAAAGAATCCAATATAAACTCTGCTGGACAGTCTTCAAAGCGCTACATGGAATGGCTCCAAATTATATTTCCGAACTCTGTATAATGGACAGCCTAAATACAAGGAAATCCACGCTTTGCTCGGCGAACTCCTCGGCAATAGGAAGATTAGTGGAGCCAAAGCGTTGCCCTAGTACAAATTTCGGGGATCGAGCGTTTGTGGTAGCCGGTCCATTAGCTTGGAATAATCTTCCTTCACACTTCAGATGCATAAATGATCCAACAGACTTAGATCTAAGCTGAAAAAACATATTTTTCAAATTTCATACCCAATTGAAAACTTGCATGTTTGTTCTATTATACTTTCTAATCGATCGCGAATATCAATCAGATGCAGTATTCACATTTCGATTAAAAATACGCCTTAATGCGCCCTTGAGGTGATTACATCACAAAAACGGTGCTTTAAAAGTTAGAATATTATAATTATTATTATAATGCATAACAATCATTACGTGTCAATCTGTCTATCAAATTGATTTTAACAAAAAAAAAATAAAGTGGTGTATAAAACTTATAAAACTGTAAAAATACCACACCATATTATTTTAAGTGCTTCATACGAAAGCATATATTTTTATAACTATGTTATGATTTTAATTCCATTACGTTAAATATGTCGTGAGAATAAACAGGCGAATTATTACTTTTGAGAAGTAATAAATAAAAATTCCGTTATGAAATAAAACTTTTCCATGACGCAATTTGTTCCGAGATCCATGTGCGATAAAAGTACGCAGATTGCTCGCCGAAAGCCGCAGATGGTTTATGAAGGGGTTCTTCTAATGACAATACATGGATAAAGTTGTGGAAGAGTCGGAAAGAGTCAATTTCCTTCCCTGATACAGCGATAAAATAAAAATAGACGAGAGGGAAAAGCGGTCCCATTTTCCGCTTGCTCACTCCCTGGCATTTGCGAGGACGGCTTTTCAAATTTTTTTGTAGTATGACCCGCAGAAACTTTGTTGCAGTTAACACCAAAGTTTTAATTTATGATTAACAACTTTTGCTAATTAGAATCTGTTTTTTACTAACTAACTAACCATCACACCGTTTCCCCGGAAGGGATGGATCGCCACATTGTTCTATCCTGGCATGATTCTCGCTCCTCTTCTACATTCACACATCGTGACAAGCACGTTCGTCGATTGTTCCTACTTCGTACATGGCCACCTTTCAGTAATTGATTAATTAGGTCATGCGATGTCTTCCTTGGCTTTCCTCGACTTCTTTTCCCAATAACACTATATATTTTTAACCATGCTTACCTCATCCATTCGTTTCATATATCCAAACCATATTATTATTCATCCGCCTTACATTCCCCTTTTACTTCATCATTGGATATTTTATGATACATTGTTTGTTCGCACATTCTTCCTAGTGACTTCATTTCTACGGCATTTATCCTACTTTCATCATTTTTCTGCCAACTCCAAGCTTCACTTCCATACATTAAGCTCAATTTCATAACCATCGAAATATATAAATTAAGGGATATTAAAATAAAAGTTTATTTTTGATTTGCTAAAAAAGGGGTTCAACCTATGTCTTTAGATGAGGAAGTGTATATTTTTATATTTCTTCTACTTCAGCCTATTCCCGTTCACTTCTGGACAAAGGCTTCCTCCATTTACTTTCACGCTACTCTCGAGACCGCATCCAGGTTATATTGACGTGTCGGTTCAGGTTATCCTTCACAGTAGTTGGCGTCGTTCTGTAATTTTCTCTGCGGTCTATGGTCTCTATGTCAGCAGTCTTTTTGTCCATTTTTTATCCGAAATTTTGGCTATATGACCAGCCCTTTTTCCTCTTTCTCTCTCTCTCTATCTCTCTCTCTCTCTCTCTCTCTCTCTTTCTCTCACTATCTCTTTTTTTCTATCTCTCTCTCTCTCTCTCTCTCTCTCTCTCTCTCTCTCTCTCTCTCTCTCCTACTCTATCAACCGTTACCAAGGGATCTATTTGTAATAAATAGTAAATTCCTTTATCTGTATCTTTTCTACCCATGCACACGCTAAACACCCACAAATCTATCATATCCTAATATTTTATTATAAGTAAAAATGATTGTGTGTCTAAAAAAATATTCAAGATTTGTATGCGAGCCACAGGTTGGAAAGCATTGTAAAGTTGCTAGCGTATAATAGCTTTTACTAGGAGAGTTTCCCTACGTATATAAATAAGGCTGAAACTGTGCAAAGAATTTATTTTTAACTGCTTTGAATGGTGCATCGATTAATTTATTTTCGGAGGTGAGGCACTGTAAGGTTTACTTCAAAGAACTCAAATACAATGATTTGAATTTCGAATTAAGTATTCCGTTAATTGTTTTACCACTATTACTCGCCTATCCAAAAAGCTAGAATGGCAGTGCACAATGGTGTTCTTCCACCGACCCTTTTGTATTGAAGCGAAGCATGGAACTGGCAAAAGAAGGATGAACGTAAAATAAATGCAGTAGAAATGAGATCTCTTAGACGAATGTGTGCATACTCTGTGAGTGTCGAATGAAAATATAAGAAGTGAATGCAGTGCGAATGATGGTGTTATGAACAAAATAATGAAAGGATCATGAAGATGGTTTGGACATATGGAAAGAATGAATGAAGAAATAATGGTAAAAAAGTATATTTTAACGATGTAAATGGAACCAGAAATAGAGAAAGACCGAGGAAAACGTGGCACGATCAAATAAATCAAATATTTAATGTCGGCCATATGAGGAGTCAGAGAAATCGACGCGCGTGAATGACACGATGTATGAATGTTGAGAATTCGAGAAAAATATGTCAGGAAAGAAAAGTATGGCAGTCCATTATTTCTGCCCACCTCTTTGGGGAGACGGCGTGATGGTTAGTTAGTTTTTTTTTTTACTCACTTTTGGTATTAGAATTTATTTTTCTTTTATTATAAAAACAAATTGCAAATAATAATTAAATAAAACGATGTTTTTTTAACTACTTCCAATTTTGTCTTTATTTAGACAGCGACCGGTTTCGCCAGGCTCGCTGGCATCGACAGACTGGTCTGTCGATGTCTGTCTGATGCCTTCACCAGTCTGTCGATGCCAGCGAGCCTGGCGAAACCGGTCGCTGTCTAAATAAAGACAAAAGTGGAAGTAGTTAAAAAACATCGTTTTATTTAATTATTATTTAAAATGAACTTCCATCAAGAGATTTCAGTAAAATCATTTGACAGATTGCAAAGACTACAAAATGTTACAAGCCAACTTAACCGGATGGTGGTCAAGGGAACAGAACGCCTGGCCCCTGAACCTGGAGATTTAGTTTGAATCCTGGACATAACCTGGTTTCTACTTCGCAATCGTCATCATAAGCTCAACAGCCCAGGGCTGGTCTTTGCTGAATGCAGGGGTCTCTTATTTCTGTCGGTCTGCTGCCTTAGTTTTCCAATATGCGGTAAAGAAGCATCAGCGCTGATGATGATGATGGTAAAAGGACCATTTTGCAATGGGGCACAAAAGAAATTTCTGCGATACTTCTATCTTTGGGAGTATGAATATTAACCGTGGCTCTTTCCGACTGATTTTATTATTATTCCGATAGTTATTCTCGTATTGAAAATCTTATTTCATATTTGGTGTATGTATTTTTGCTTTGTTTACTTAAAAATAAGTTAATTATTCGTGGAAATACTTTTTCTGCAAAATAATGAGCATGTATTAAATAACAAATTAAATTTAAATTTAATTCCGATGCTCAATATGTTCCGTTACATCCCCCCTCTCCCAAATCCTAATTATACCCCTTCCACTCGATATGTTCCCGTTACATCTCCCCTCTCCTCATTCTTAATTTAACCCCTTCCACTTTTATACATAACTCTATCTCGATTTAGTATATAAGTGACCGCTCAATTTTATTTGATTGTTTAAATTTTATTCATTGATAAAGGTAGCTTGTAACCTAAACATGTCTGAATTTAGTGAAAATAAAAATGGTTGTAGTACAAAGTATAATTATTTCTATTCACAACACAAAATGAAGGCGTACATTGAAGAAAATGAATGGTTAGTAATGGTATCATATATTGTTAACTTCTAAATTACGTTTTTCTTAAACATGAAGAAATATTCACTTTATCGAAGTCTTTCAGGAAAAAATAATTCATATATGGCTGACTTAAACTGGATTTTTTAATGCGGAGACGTTTCAACGAAGATCATTATGATATCGGTAATTTTGTAATAACAATAACCATACAATTATGTTGGGTTACGTTAAATGTATAAACGAAATAAAAACTAACTAACGATTCATCGCGCCGCCTCTTTGAAGGGTAGGCAGAGAGAATGGACAGCCACACTGTTCTTTCCAGGCATATTTTATTCACTTCCTCAATATTCATACATCGTGTCATGCACGAACGTCGATTTCTCCGACTCCTCACGTGACCGAAATTTAATAATTGATTTATTTCATCGCGTCACGTTTTCATCGGTCTTTCTCTATTTCTAGTTCCATTTTCTACGTTTACATATACTTTTTTTTAACAATTATTTATTCATTCATTATTTTCATTTGTTCAAATCGTCTTTATGTTTCTGTCATTATTTTGTTCATGGCACTTTTATTCGCACTTTATTTATGTCTTCTTTTTTTTCTTCCTTGTTGTAGACCTATGTATGTGGTCTGTTCTCCTGAGTATTGCTCCTCCTGTGAGGTTGACTCCCAGCTGTCCTTCCATCTTTTAGGAGGTCTTCTACGAGGACGAGTCCCATGAGGCTGATTATGTAATGTAATATATACGTAGGGGAGTCTGGTGGTGTCTATTCTATGAAAATGACCGTACCAGTCCCCTTTTCGCTGTCTATTCCATCTTATACGAGTAATATCCTCAACCTCACATATCTCTCTTATTCTGGTGTTCCTCACGCAATATCTCAGTGTCTTGCTTTATGTATTTTATTTATTTTAATTTCCATGAAAGAAATACGATTATTTTTATAACTAAGATAAATAATTCTTCAATTAAATTCTTTAATTTACTAGCCAAATCTATGCAAAGAGTGGAAAAAAGGAAATATGCACAGAATCACGTTAAAATAAATAACACAGTTATATCTCTGTTGCTCTTATCTTTAGGGTTTTTACAAATTTTCCATTGCTGCATCGAAATAGTTTTATCTTGAATACCACCTCGTACAGAAGACGAATCGCTTTCAATACTGTAGAACATAGGAGCGCCGCTATGAGGCCATTCTAAGAGTAATAAAAAAAAGTTCCATTGTGAGAAACGTATATGTTAAATTCTTTTAGAAGATTACACGTTTTCAGAATGTATTGTAGAAGACATCCAAGAAAGATCTACCAAGGAGCATCCTGTCCAATAATCCCAAGTGTACTAAGCCCCAACGATATTTCAAGCTTAGCTTTGTTCCAAATCTAAACACATTTCTTATATAACGTGTTATAAAATAGTTTATATGGATGATTTGGACACATCAATAGAATTAATGAAAAAATAACATTAACCAATAATAGACCACCGCTGTTCTCTATCCTGACACACCTCTCCATATTCATACACAACACGTCGATTCTTCCGACTTCAAGCATGACCAAACTTTATAATTTAATTATTTTGGTCATGTCATGTTTATTGTCTACCTCAACTCCGTACTCCATTTATATAATACGAGTTGAATAAATGAAAGAATTCACAATAACTAACACCACTGTTCTCTATCTGACACACCTCTATAGCTTTCTCCACATTTATACAACGAATCATACACGCGCGTCGATTCTTCCGACTTCTAGCATGACCAAACTTTAATATTTGATAAATTTGGTCATGTCATGTTTATGACTCTCGACTCCGTACTCTATTAACATCGTTAACGTATACTTTCTTAACCATTTTTTCTCCAACCATGCGCTCTATGTGTTCATATTTCATAATTCTGTTCATAATCCATTCTACATTCCTTTCTTATATCAGCATTTAAAATCTGTCGTACATCGTTCTACCACACAACGTAATGACACAAAAATATTTAAATGACTATCAGGGACAGGAATTAGAGAAAAAGTGTAAAAAAAAATCAATCAAATATACTCGTAAAATGATGACCACGCAAGTAGTGGGAGAAATCGACGTGCTTTCTTATCTTCCTTTTCTCAATACTGAGTGTAGGGATCTATGGAACTACCCGAGGCTAAAACAAAACGCCTACGATCCTTTCTGTTCTCTGCAGCCCGAGAGGTCTCCCTTAGTCATTTCCTTAATCCGGTCACACCACCGCATAGGAGATCTGCTTTTACTTGTTTTGCCAGGAACATTAATACTTAGATGTGCTCACATGACGCAATATATAAATGTTGAGGAAGCGAGAAGTACGTCAATAAAGAACAGTGTGGTGGTTTATTATTATTGTCTAACCCTTCGAAGAAACGGGGTTGATGGTTAGTTAGATAGTTAGTTAAATACTTAAAATCAATGAAAACAGATAAACCGCAATTTTGCACGTAAACACATTTACGCATCTTTTGCTTCGACCGTCGAACCCATAAATTTAAATTATCTGATCTTATAAGAAAATCCCAATTTCATTAACTCAGTTCGTGAGCGTTCATCCCTTGAATGTAAAAAGTTTTTTAGTTTTCGTATTCACTGAGACGAATCCTGAAATAAAACCTACCTTGGATGTACATAGTCGTCTTTTATTCTAGTCTTTAGCCAGGGGCATTCTGTGATAAAATATTTGTCAAGGGCATTTTTGAATAGAATTAATAACTTTGTTTCATCCGCTTTTATATATATTCGTTTTACAGTATAATGATTTAATCACAACATGTTTCGGAGGTGCCTTCCTTTATCGTCAGGTGTAAATATATTGGGTTGATGCAAAAGTTATGACCGTTTTTCATGATCCTAGGTAAAAAAAAAATTCTTCAGAAATGATGAATGGTATCTTCTTTTAAATGATTTCATTGTATTAATGATGCTTTCCCTCTACTATCTATTCAGTTATGAGTCCTTGTATTTTTTCAAAATGTCGGTAATAAAGTGCATTTACGTCATTGTTTACATTATGAATTCCGTAAAGACGATACCGCGAGTGTGACAACCAAAACCATTTGCGAAGTGTATGGAGCAGATGTCATCAAAGTTCGACAGGTACGAAGATGGTTTACAAAATTCCGATCTGGGGATTTTTCACTAATTGATAATGCTTTGTGTTTGGTGGGATTGTAAGAGTATTGTGTATTTTGAACTCTAAAAACGCAATCCGACAATTACATCAGAACGATATTGTCAGCAATTATCCAAATTGAACATCGCCCTTCAAAAGGATAGACCAGAATTGGTAAACAGAAAAGGGGTAGTGTTTCATCACGACAACGGGCGACCACATGTGGCTATGATGATCCAACACAAGCTAAATTAGTTTAATTGGGATGTTATCAAGCATCCACCGTATTCTCCAGATCTTGCTCTTTCTGATTTTTATTTATTCCGATCACTGCAATTTTTTTTAAATGATTAAAAATTTTATACAATAGAGCAGGTAAAACATCCCTTACTACATTTTTCGCATCAAAATCCACGGAATTTTGCACTAATGGTATTAATAAGTTGATAGAAATATGGGAGAAGGTTTTAAGAACTGATAGAAAATATAAAATTGATTAAGTAAATAATACAAATCTAAAAATAAATGTTTAATTGTATATGTAAAAAACGGTCGTAACTATTGCATCAACCCAATATATCTAAAAATATACCTTTTTAGTTATAAATTTACACCTGAATATGGAGGCTTAAATTGACGCGAATTTAAAGCATAAAGCTATTTTTCTACCATCTCATATGTTTATTTGAATATTAATTTGACTAGTCAACTCTTTGGTGTAATAAATAATGAAAAATTTAATTTAATGCAAATCTAATTAACTGACAAACTAATCAACAAACCCACGCGTCTTCTCGCCTAAGGGGGAGGCAGAAAAAATGGGACAGCCACACTTTTCTTATTTGCCATAATTACCTCGATTCCTCAACATTGATACATCGTGTCATAAATGCACGTCGATTTCTCAGACTCCTCGCGTGCCCGTTATTTATTATTCGATTTTTTGATCATGCCACGTTTTCTTTAATAAAGTAAATGGTACAATTAAAGTTGTCATCGCAAACAAAAGCTTATCCAAAAAGCAAATATGGCAGTGCACAATAGTGTTCTTGTACCGAACTTTATGTATGGAAGTGAAGCATGGAAAGAAGTATGTAAGTATAATAGAATAAATGCAGTAGAAATGAGATCTCTTATACGAATATGTGTTAAATCTGTATATGATAGATTGTAAAATACAAATATAAGAAGTAAATAAAGTGAGAAAGAAAGTGTTTTGAATAAAAAAATGCAGTTGTAATTAGTATTTAATAATTTTTAATGATTTTATTATGAAGTAAAACACTGTTTTTTTCACTTTTGATTTTGAACAAACAGAACTTTAATTGTTAAAAAAATGGCATTTTGAAATTTCCCAGTGTTAATGTCTTAAGTTTATCAACAATAACTTTTTTTTACATCTAAAAAAATATGACTTCGTATTTTTTAAACTCTTTAAAAATATGACTTCGTATTTTTTAAACTCTTTTTGTATACATGTTTCGGTTGTGAACCAAACTATTTCATGAAAAAGATTGGGTCACAATCGAAACATGTCTGTAAAAAGAGTAATAACGTTTTGTTAAAATTCGAAGTGAAGTTATATTTATTCAAATATGAATCCACAACACAAAGTGAAGGCGAATATAGAAGATTTTTTTTCACATTCATGATCCGCTACTGACTTGAAAGTTAGAACCAAATGTTGGATCCAAACGGATATCGGTATCTTGTTAAGAAAATATCCGGTCACGCTTCTGACCGGCGCAATTCTCGAGACAGTTTGGGGAACGAATTCACACAAAGTTTTTATTCCTTCGAATACCGCCACATTGTTAGGGGAGTTTCCCAATATAGGAAAAGTTAGCGTTTTAATTATTATTCTACTTGTGAATATCTATATTCCCAAACCACAGAAATTATTAATTCTTACAGCATATCTCAGGTTCTCAAACTTTTTGGCCTACTGCCCCCTCTTCGATAAAATCGCCTCTTTACAAGAATAACGTGACATTTCGAAAATCAAATCTGCCGTGTTCAACATTATTTTCTACAAAAAAATCGTATTTTCAAAGTGAAAAACAGAGAATTTGTGAATCAAAGAGACAACACAACAGTGCTATTTTGTGTTGTCACGTTGTCTCTTTCAGACGGGTATCTTGTTTCATTTTACAAATTTTAAATTTTTCAAGATAACACGTTATTCTTGTAAAGAGGCGAAATAATACCAGTCTTAACAAAAATTCTGATTCTAAAAATCTATAATACAATAAAGTTTATATACATAAATACATTTTTTTGTATTTACTGTTTCGTAAACAATAATGTATAACTGCATATAATTAATACGAATAAAATTGTCTGTTTTCTAGAAGTTTTATTATTGGACATTTTATTCGAATGACATGTTTCGCCTGTCTAACGTTGCTTTCGATAGGCGAAAGATGTAAATCACATAAAATATAATAAAACTTCTAGAAAACAGACGTTTTTATTCGTATAAATTATTTGGATTTTACATAATTGTTCAAGAAACAATGAATACTATATTAAATAATCAATATGAATGAAAACGTTTATTTTCATTGAACGAGACTCCAGAGACTCGCTACTTAACCGTCTGATGCATTCATACACCGTGTTACACGCACGTTGATTCTCTCGACTTCTTACATTGCACGCTTAATAGTAAACTGACCGATTATGGTTTAGGTCATAATTGAGTTAAAATTAGACAGAGGCTTGTGTTAACGCTATCCATCTGTTTTTCACAATGTTAACGTACGATAATCGTTCACAATTTAACGCTATACATTCGTACGTGTTTTTCGACTGCTTTTCTTAAAACACCGACTCATGTCAGATTGAGCAAAACTTGCTTTTTACTTGAGTTAAGCCAGTGTTCTATTAAGCGTGTGACATGTGATTTAATTACATTCTAAATTTGTCATTTTCATAGACAACATATTAAAGGCGCCCTTCAATATTATCTTAAAGAATATAGAGCCAGATATGTTATCCATATATTCAACAAAAAATCTATTCAAAATACTTCTTATGAATACGATGTGCTTTTGATAAGGCTTTTATAATAGGCATTTTACAGGTAAAACACGACTACCTATTACGTGAAATGAAACTTTCTTATCTCATTGAAACTCAAAACAAATTAAAATGGGAGTTTCTTGAATAAATTTACATAGGAGCTTGTTAATTTTTTCTTGGCCTTCCAGAAGGATGCCGTCGCGATTTAATTTTCCGGAAACTACCCTTTTTCTCAGGATGTACAGCTCAACCACAAGGGTGGTTTACTTGCGAAATAATTTTTTTCCAAGGCGCCTCCAAATTTCCATGCCACAAACAGTCGGTGTTTAATAATTCCGGGAAGAATTATTATGTGGTTTTGGTAAGCCAAAAATATAAACCGATAACCTATTATAAAATTCGTGGATTTAGGTTTTACAATGATACTTCGAAAATTTTTATTTTTT
Source organism: Lepidostoma basale (assembly GCA_022606425.2). Lineage (NCBI taxonomy): Eukaryota > Metazoa > Arthropoda > Insecta > Trichoptera > Lepidostomatidae > Lepidostoma > Lepidostoma basale. Next base: position 104,236 of record JAHDVF020000524.1, on the reverse strand, counting down.
TTCGATAAAAAAAAACTAGTCGAAAACATAACATAACATTTTACTTATTAAATTATTTTTTTTATTTTTATAATCTACGAAAACAGACAAATGCATATTATATGTACGTACAAATGTTTTTATAGTAAATTTGCTCCCGAGGTAGAGTTTGTCTACCTCGGGAGCAAAATAATATGGGACGGTCGGTCTAAGAGCGAGGTCGACAACCGTATACATCAGGCTAGGCTTGCATTTAATAAAAGGTCGAAAATAATAGAGTCAAATAATATAGACCTAAAACTGAGAATACTCCTCATCAAGACCTATGTATGGAGTGTCTTGATGTACGGCTGCGAGACATGGTGCCTATCCGAAAGGGATAAGCGGAGACTAGAGGCTTTTAAGATGTGGTCCTATAGAAGACTCTTAGGAATTTCCTGGAGAGACCACATCACGAATGAGGAAGTTCTTCAAGGAATCGAAGGAGGAAGGCACCTGCTCAAGACCTTGTCCGAAAGGGGTGCAAGATGGATCGGCCATGTAATACGTCAAGAAGGTCTCTTGCATGCCATAATGGAGGGTATGATCGATGGGACAAACTTTAGAGGACGCCCACGCCGAGAGTACCTGGAGGACCTGTTGGTGGACGTGCGCTGCTCATCATATGCAGATTTTAAAAGAGCCGCACAAGACAGGGAAGAATGGAAGAGAAGAATAGAGGAAATTGCTGCAAACCAATCCCAGGATTGAAACCAGAGAAGGGAATGTAAAATTTGTAGAAATTATAAACAATTTTAGCTTTTGTGTTTTGTTCACTGCAATTTTGAAATTTAATTATAATTATTATAATAATAAACGTGAATGTTTAATGGTTTTACTTAGTTTTTACCTCAACAATTAATAATTAATTTAATTATAATGTTATTTTGTTCATTTGCATCATAAAAAAGAATATTATTTATTATGTTATTTTATTTTATTTTCTACCAAGGAATTTTCCATTTTTAATTTTTGATTTATTTTGTGGACTTTGATACAGATGCTTGCTGGTGGCGATGAGGTTCGAAACCCATCACACCGCGTCTCCCGCGGGGACGAAAAGAGAAAGATGTAGTGCCGCATCGGTTAAAGTGTGGCAGTCCATTATTTCTGCCTATCCCTTCGGGAAGACGGCGTGATGGTTAGTAAGTTAGTTAGTTATGTTTTTAATTGAAATTTGCAGAAAATGAGAATTGTTAAAATATGAATACCTAAGCAGCAAGAGATTACCAGGAAGGCCGCCAAAAAGATAGAGAGATTACTGGATAGCATCATCTCAGGATAGCTCACCATCATAAACAGGTCATACGACCTAAACTAAGAGGAAGAAGAAATTTATAGTTGGTAATGGAAAAAAATCTTTCAAAACACATTTTCAGTTTAATTCCACTTGGGTTTCCACAAGGCCGCGAGCTGCCGAAACCCGTCGAAACCACTAATCCATGTCGAATTAAACTATTTATATAGATATATTCAGAAATTATTAATTAAAAAAAATTATATTTATTTTTTTAAATAATAACGTAAAATAATGGTTGTAGATTTTACGGAAAAAATGTGTATGATGTCATATTTCGATTATTTATCTAAGCCAATGAAATCGTTTATTTCTTCACCCTTGGTGTTTTCCAGAGGGTTGCTCCTCCTGTGAAGTGGATTCCCAACTGCCTTTCCACGAGGACTAGGTCCGCGAGGATGATTATGTAGTGAAATTTAGGGAAGTCTGGTAGTGTACATTTTTTGGACATTACCATAACAGTCCCCCTTTCGCTTTCTACTCTTCTTATAATAATCAGTCTCACTCAAGCCGCTTTTATATTTGCGAGTGCGAAACTAACAAGTTTTAAGTCTTGTTCTGTTCTACGTGCAAAAAATAAATAACTCGTTGTTCGGTTTGGAAGTTTTGTCATTCGAGAAACATTTCTCAAGGTTTTTTCAAAACTTTCAGTTTAGTATTATTTGTTGTGTTTAAAGCAATGAGATTTAAAACGCTATCACTTTTAACCTCTGATCTAGTTAAATGAATTTCAATTGATTATAAAAACAACGTTTGGCGAATAAGCTGTAGCGACAATTTCATAGAAAATAAATAAATAATTTGTGATATATCATCGTTTAAATTTTAACAGATAATATAAGCATGGAACTGGCAAAAGAAGGATGAAAGTAGAATAAATGTAGTAGAATTGAGATCTCTTAGACGAATGTGTGGTTACTCTGTGTATGAAAGAGTCTCGAATAAAAATATAAGAAGCGATTGCGGTGCGAATGATGATGTTCTGAACAAAATAATGAAAGGATGATTAAGATGGTTTGGACATATAGAAAGAATGAATGAAGAAAGAATGGTAAAAATATATATATCGCACGTTGAAAACAAAAGTGACACTATACAAAAATCTCAATTTTTCAGTACGGTCATTTAAAGTTTTTGTGAGGTCAATAACTTGACTGTGAGTAGAAATATATCGAATGTTGTTGTTTTATATATTAGTTTAGATATTATTCTATCAGAATCTAGTTGATTTTAATTAGGTTAATAAGCAGGCAAAACTTTAAATGACCGTACTGAAAAATTGAGATTTTTGTATAGTGTCACTTTTGTTTTCAACGTGCGATATGTTAACGATGTAAATGGAACCAGAAATAGAGGAAGACCTAGGAAAACAAAACACGATCAAATAAATCAAATATTGAATGTCGGCCATTGAGGAGTCACAGAAATCGACGCGCGTGCATGACACGATGTATGAATGTTGAGGAAGCGAGAGAACTATGTCAGGAAAGAAAATTGTGGCTGTCCATTCTTTCTGCCTACCCCTTCGGCGAGACGGCGTGATGGCTAGTTAGTTTTTTTTTTAAAGAATTTTACATTAATTTTCCTTTTTCATGCTTCAAATATCTCATTTCGAAATGTGTAATAATTATACAGCACCGAAACGTGCGTGCTTTTAAATACAGTAACGGAAAGTTTAAACAACATTTAGTTAAGCAACGTTTACCTTAAATTTTAAAATTCTTCTAAAATCAAATAGGGTCGAAGCACCAGTATTTGACCGCCCCCCAGTAAATGACCGTTGGTTAATAAAACAAAATATAATAAGAATTGCTCTATGTGTCCAGTCAAAAAACTTTAATCCCAAGAAACTATGACAAAAGAGGTAGGCAGAGACAACTGTTGGTAAGAAACAAAACTATCAGTTTTGAACTGTGTCTTGTCAAACGGTAAAAGTGCGTCTTCCCGTCGTTTTTCTGAGATTGTTAGTAGTTTTTTATAAGGAAAAGTGTGGCAAGTATTTTTTAAATGTATTTCTTATGCAATTCTTAAAATATTTACATATTTTTATATGTTAGGGTGTTTCATAATGTGACAATGTAACAAAATCTATGTATTGTATTAATATAACCTGAATTGGTCATTTACTGATGATTGTGCTATTTTTTTAGAGAAATATTAATTTTAACAGTAATACTCATATTTCAATAAAAAAAAGTTAGAGAATTAGAGAAGTCAATGTGTTTTTTATTGTTTAATTTTATTTTGTACACTGAACTAATGAAATTAATGCCTTTAATGTGGATTTTTAAACTGAACCTTAGACGGTCATTCATTGGTACTTTGACCCTACCAACAGTTTAGTTTTGGAATCATTTTCTTTGATTCAAACCGAGCATTAACCGGAGATTTGATTACCAGAATTGTATAATTGAATGAGTAGGTTTTAATTAAATCAGAAATAATTCAATGTTAACTCTGGTCACTGGTGGGTATTTTGTATTCAAATACTTCGCTGATTGGGTTAGGCATAGGATGGTCAGAATCCATTTCGACTCTCGGCCACAGAAACCTTCAAAATTTCAGTGCTTAATAGCGTTGTTGGATCGAGGGAGCTACCTCCTGGACCCGCCTAGGAAACTTTTGGATTAAATTTCAAACACAAAACACCCCCTCGGCAAGCGCGAGCGGTATCCGAAACTACCACGTTTTGCGGTTCGCAAATAATAAAGAGTGTGTTCAATTTTGCATGATTGAATGGGTATGTCAAGCTTTCAGCGCTTGTGGAGCAAACATTCCTAAACGTGATAATTAAGTTTGTAAACAACAAAAGAAGGGAATGAATTCATAACACATTCATTTGCACCGCATTCACTTCTTATTTTCCACAAATTCGTCAAATATATCTGCATTTATTCTACTTTCTTTAATCTTTTGCCAGTTCCATACTTCGCTTCCATACATAAATATATGGTAATGATAATGAAACAAAAGTGAGGTTTTCTGGATAAAAAACATCTATATAAAAATATTACAACAAATAAACGTATTTAACGAACAAAAATGTTTTTTTCCTTTAATATGAAGATGATTTTCTTTGGTGGAATATTTCCGATATTTCATGGAGTTCTTCCATCAAATACTTATCCTTCGGAAAATTGGAAAAAAATACGTGTTTTTGATGACTCGTATATGTGAAATAAATACAACTATTACGGGAAAAGGGAAAATTCCTCTCGAGTGTTTCCAACGTGTCAGGAGAAAGCTATTGCTCTGACATTTTGTAGCAAATATATATCCATCGAGATTGCTTCTTTTTGTGAGAAAATATTAACGCCGTAATAATGTTACGTTTAAAGACATAAAATATTTCGCAGTGAAGTACGACAGTTCATATAATTTTATGAACTTCTAACTAGTACGAATTTCACAGTTCTATGATCCGTATCTTTTTGTGTATAATATTATTGAATCGGTTCATCGAAAAACTGACTTGACCATATCGTATCAATTTTAAACCAGATCAAATCAAATCAAATCAAATCATTTTATTTACTCAAAGACATTACCTACAGCATAAATGTTTATTGAGTACAGGTAAGATATTATACACATACAACATAATACCAGGAACGCATTAGTGATGGTTCGACATTAGGAAGACAAGATACTTTCCAAAGTCAAGAGTATATGTCCCCTGAACGTATTTTCACTAACATGAAAGACGTCGATCTCCGAGGAGACCGCGTTCAGCAGACTAAATGCTCTTCCCACCGGTGTCACCAGAGGCAGAATGGTTCTGGCGGCCGGTAGGTAAAACAATCTGTGCTGTCGCTGTCGGAGATATCTATCGGAGACAAAAAGACCAACATCCTCCAGTACGGCCGAGTTCTCGAAGTATCCCCTTATTAATTTAAAGAAATGAGCAGGCAACTAACTAACAATCGCGCCGTCTCCCCGAAAGGGTAGGTAGAAAGAATGGACTGCCATACTTTAACCGATGCGGTACTCTATCCTTCTCTATTCGCCCCTACGAGAGACGCGGTGTGATGGGTTACGAACCTCATCGCCACTTTAAACCAGAGTGGTGTTATATATCTATTTATGTGCTAAGCTCAATACAACTTGATAGGTTAAATGTTTTTCATACTAATTATTAAACGTTACAGTTTTACATTTTGGATTTCATTTAAGCTACCCTCAAAGCCTTCCTGGGACTAATAAGAGCAAACTGTGATATGTCAAGAAAAAATAGTGTAGTTATTTTTGATAAAATCTAAGACAAACAAATGGACAAACATTAATTTTTATATATCACATGTTTAATAGATTGAAAAGTTTTTACATCAAATATAGATCATTTGAATAAGAAGACCAGCGCTTGTTGTGAATTTAAAACAGGGTTTTAATGTGGTCCTGAGACGATTGTGTCATGAAAATGTATTAAAAATACACATTTTTATTATTAACGATATATAATCCGACAGTCAAAATCTAAAATGTTTTATAATTTTTTTTTTTCAAAATATAACAAATATAATTCTTTATTGAACGCTAAGACATTAACACTGTGGAATTCCATAGTAACATACTAAGGATATTGAAAAAAACTTTATTTAATCCACAAAATATTAAATCATTATATTTTTACACCTGAAGATGGAGGTATCCTCCGAAACATGTAGTTTTTTTTAAATATTTTGTGGATTAAACATTTTTTATTTCAATTTCCTAAGTATAAATATAATTCCTGTTGATATTTTTATCCAATGATTGTTATTTGTTACAACATACTCAGAATTAAAAATTAGTTTTCTAAATGCTGAACGTTTTTTATTTGATTTAAACCAAATTAACGGTTCGTTTTAATCTTTATCTTAAAAGATATTTTGTTTAAATATTTGAAAAATCTAAAAATCTATACGGAAAAATAAATTTAAATTAATCAGAGCTACGTTTAATAAAATGAAATCACCATTATGCAATGATAACGTTAACTTCACTCCGCCAGAGAATGATCAAATGCTATGTGTGGTCTGTTTTATTGTACGGATGTGAAACGTGGACCTTGAAAGTTAACTCAATGAACAGACTGGAAGCATTTGAAATGTGGCTCTATCGCCGAATGTTCAGAATTCCCTGGACAGAAATGGTTACAAATACCGAAGTCCTGAGGCGAGCTAGAGTTGACAAGGAATTGTTATCAACTATCAAGGTTCGAAAGATCTCACATCTGGGTCTTATACTGCGTGGGGAAAAGTACCACCTTCTCCAACTGATATTGGAGGGGAAAATTGAGGGACGCCGAGGGCCCAGAAGGAGATAAATATCCTGGCTGCGAAACGTGAGGGAGTAGACCGGCATCCGAAGTGTGGAGGAGCTGTTAGCGGCGCAGGATAGGGATAGGTTCGCCGAGGTGATCGCCAACGTTGGGGGAACCCGACAGGGCACTTGAAGAAGAAGAAGAATCCGATTTTGAAATTCTTCGTATTAAAATAAAAAATAAAGGTATCGTCTCTTTTTTGCGACTACAGATTCAATCGGATTCACAAAGGAATTATAGTTACAAAAGTTAAGTCTTTGAGTTAGTGGCGGCTTAGATAATAATTACGATTACCAAGGGGTCTATTTCTGGTATGATCCCTTATTTAGGGAGCCTCCTATTCTGGAATAATAATGATAACTTTGGTTATTAACAGACAATGCCCTGCTCTTCGTTTGTTTGATAATGGACACAAAGCTTACTGCGAGGACCCAACAGAAGCAATTGTATCTCTTCGTGACACAAGTCTAAGATGCTTTGATCCAACATATGTTACCTTATGCCTAAAATGACCGTATTATATTTATACAATAAAAGATCTTGGGTATATTAACCACTGCTGAATTTTTTTTTATTCTTTCTTGAACAATGATAAAAAAAACTTTTATAATTAATACAAATGAAAACATCTGTTTTCTAAAATATTTATTATATTTATTTAAATGAATGGCATATTTCACCAGTTTAAGACATTTTAAAATGTCTAATTGTCATTTGTTAATGCCTTTAACAGGTGAAATATGTAATTCACATAAAATATAATAAAACTTCTTGAAAACATATGTTTTCATTCGCATTAAGTATACTTGTATTTACAGTTATTTTCAATATGACTTCACATTCAAATCGAAATGGCTTATATTTGATTTAAAAATACGTAACATAACAAGTGCTCACGGTGTCTTATAATAAACCCGTCATTTTTTTTTACTAATATAAGAAGAAAAAAACCTTTCTTACGGAGCACTTAATTTGTGGTGTAGAATTATTACAAATAAAAACACTTTCGCTTCTTCTACATTTGCTTTCTAAAAATTTTTAATTTAAAAAAATGTGCATTGATAAAGGTTTTGTTTTAACAGAAACATGTCTGTTTTAAGTGAAATAAAGTGTTTTAACACCACTTTTTTGTTATCAAATCCAACCAACCGCGTTTATGGATGTATTCCATTAAATGGCACAAGTAAATTGATCCATTAATCGAATTTTGAATTTCTCTTGGGTATGCTAGGATACTACTCCCTTGAACTGAGGAGGGAAGGATCTACAATTACGCATTTTTTCAAGTCGATTCAGGGCTCTATGGATAACCCCTATGTTCTGGAACAAATAGGTATTTTTGTTCCTGATAGTTATCTGCGACAGCGCCGACATCAATTGTTCTTTGATTCGTCATGCAGAACCAACCTGCCTTTAGTGATGCCAGTAGGAATAGCAATTCGGAAGTTGAATCTAATTGTCTCGGATTTGGACATTTTAAGTGTCGGTGAGGTGTTTTCATTAAAAATATATTACGGTATTTTCATTAAAAAATATTACGGTATTTTCATTATTATAAACGGTGTTTTCATTAAAAATATATTACTAATTCTGGAAAGCCTAACTGACATAAACATATTTGGGATTCTTTTGATATTTTTTAGTTTCATATCGTTATTTTATTTTTGTTTATTTGTTATTAATTTATTTATTTATGTATAATACACAAATGAGACATAACAAACGGAAAACATTTAGGCGATTCATTTGGACACAAAACGGTGTAACAAAGATAAAACATACATATCAAAAGGAACCCAAATATTTCTACGTCAGTGAGGCTACTCTTTCCAGAATTTGTAATGTATTTTTTATGATCACTGCCTCACTGACATTGAAAATGTCCAAATCTGAGACGATTAGATTCAACGTCCAAATTGCTCTTCCTACTGGCATCACCAAAGGCAGGTTAGTTCTGCATGACGGAGCAAAGAACAATTAATGTCGGCACTGTCGCAGAGAATTATCAGGAACAAAATAAAATATTTGCTCCAGAACAGAGGGGTTCTCAATAGAGCCCCGAATCAGCTTAAAAAGCTTGTTACATCATTTTGTGTCCTAATGAGTCGTCCACATGTTTTTCGTTTGTAATGTCTCATTTGTGTATGGTTTGGACATATGGAATAAATGGATGAGAGTAGAATGGTTAAAAAGTTGTACACAAGCAGTGTGAGTGGGTAAAGAAGCCGAGGACGACGAAATTAATCAATTACTAAAAGGCGACCACATTCGAAGTCGGAATAATCGACGTGCGTGCATGGTACGATGTATGAATGTAGAGGAATCCCGAGAGGTATACCAGGATAAGCCATTGTGGCGATCCATCCTCTCTGCCTACCCCTCCGGGGAAATGGCGTGATGGTTAGTTAGTTTATAAACAAAAAAATAAAATTCAATTGTGTAGGTTAAATTCATACATTGTGTGTGCACTATATAGACTCGAATATATGAATAGACAAGTGTTGCTGGGTCCCATATCATGTAATAAAACGTATCCATAACAAGCACACATTTATTTCGAAACAAATATTTCAGCGTTACAGTTTTCATATGGTGATATTATATTAACAGTGCTAGGATTTCGCGTTTGAATACATCTTCCCTGGCATTTAAGATATTCATATCCGAGGCTTTGGAATTTCAAAATTAAATTGCTATTTTATTGGCACTTTCTATGGCCGATTTGTATGCATTCCAAAACATAAAATAGTTTTTGACTCAGTTGCAGATATATACCAAGAACAAATTGATAAATGTTTATTCGGGGTCCAAATTAAAGCCTGTGCTATCTTGATTAAGGACTAAAAAGTATATTTGGTGTCTCCAACAGCTTTTAAAAATGATTTCTACTCATGTAGCCGAAAATCTGTCGGTATTAATACCCAAATATTCTGTTAACAGCATATTTGTGTAGCTTAATTAGTACCCGAATATGGTTTGGTGTAAAATTCACGTGACAAAAAAATGGTGACAAATTAGATACATATCACATGTCATGAGAATCAATACAATAGCTTTACCATTTACATCGATTTGGCTAAGGCTGTAATGGTGCATAGAGCGAAAGGAACAAAATAATAATAAAAATAAATTAGTTCATGTTTCTCGGGTGAATCTGTAAAAGTCTGATTGTCGCATTCTCAAATTTCAACTGTAATTCAAATATATAATAGTGAAGAGTTTGGCTGTAGAGATTGACAATTAGCTAATATAAGAAGTCAATAAATACAAGTATCTTGGCCACAACATATTACTTACCAGAGATAATCCGACTGCTAAGCTTCAGAGGAGAATCGGTCCTGGGTGGGCGGCATATGGCAATCTGAAGAAGTTCTTTGATAGTAACATTCCCCAATGTCTGAAACGCAAAATTTGTGATTAATGCGTACTTTCAGTACTGACATATGAAACAGAAACGCTACCCTTCACCAAGTCGACCATAAGGAGACTACGTGTAGCACAGAGGAAACACGAAAGAGCCATGCTACATGTAAAACTCTCAGATCAGATTAGAAATACTATAATACGTAAAAGGTCGGGATACGTCGACGATAGATGGACCAGGATGGAGGTGGAGTGGAGACCCTGTGAAGATAAAAGAAACAGAGGGATACCCCCCACACGATGGTCCGATGATATTCGTAGAATTACTGGTTATTAGATACAAAAGGCACAAGCCAGGAGTACGTGGATAGGTATGGGGGAGGCCTATGTTCAGCAGTGGATGACAACAGCTGTCTAAGTAAGTAGGTAAGTCAGTAATAGTGAAGAAATTATACTTTAACTGCGTGAATGTAGCATGTAATCGGCATTGACTGAGTCAAGGAGGAGTTAGAATAATCAACTTGCGAGGATGACAATCTATATAAATGTTACCCTTTAAATTCCTCAATCTTTATTGTTTTACGTGCCACAAAATGTTTAATTAAAAAAAGACCCAAAATGAGTCTCCATAAAAAGCCGTATAAGAGAGGTCTACACGGAGTTATAATTATTGTTTGTATTTAATTTTTAAAATTGTGGCGTATACTGTCAAGGCGAAGTCGGCATAGGAGTTGGTATAAGAAAAATTAAGTGGAATCACACTCGACATTGGTAAGGGTCAACCCTTCCCACCCCAAGAAGGGAACTAAAAGAGGCAAGAGATATATTGTTGACAAACACAGTTTGTCCATTCTTTCTCTCTGCCAACCCATTCAAAGAAAAAGCGTGATATATATGTATAACGAATAATAATTGCGTTTCATTCAGTTTAAAACTTTGTAAATATTTTTGATTGCACGCTTATCCGAAACAAAAATACTTTTATGGGTAATAAACTTTTTATTCGAGCAGCGAAATACGTTGCCGCGTAAGTGGTTCCACCATTTTGTTCGGTTATGCTCATTCAAAATGGTGGCATGGTCCGACACGCTTTGCCTTGAACTGTTAGGATGCTGTTGAACATCTTATTTCAGAGCTATCGGCTTGCTGTGAAGAGACACCAACTCCAAAAAATAATCGTTAATTTTATATTGAAAATATTTATTTTTTAATAAATCTGTTTAAAATGTATATTTAGTTAAAATCCACAAATGCTTGTGTCACCGACCGGTTTCGGCAGCTCGCTGCCATCTTCTGAGCAGTGAGCTGCTGAAACTGTTCCAAGACACAATCTTTAGTGCATTTTAACTAAATATACATTTTAAAAGATTTTTTACAAAAACATTTTTTTTTCCATAATATTTTTGTATACGACAGGTATTTAGAATCCAATTACTGTATACATTTTAAATTTACAAAAATTAAAATAAAACAATTGTGGTGTGTACAAAATATCAGCAATTGTATAATAGTATGTACCTATATAATCCTTAAAGGACGCATAGGTCATTTGGAGAATGTCCACATCGACTGACACCTCATTCAAGAGCACCATACCCCGGGTCATTGTATGCTGCGCCATGACATTTGTTCTGCTATGCGGTATGCACAACAGACCGTGTCTTCTAGCGCGAGCATACCTGTCCGGTGCATTGAGGCTATAACACTCTAAGAGGTATGAGCTATCAATGAGGTTACGGAGTTTTTTAAATCCTAAGATCATCAATTTACCTTTTCTTCTTGTTTCGAGACTGCGGTACTCTGTGTTAATCAATAGATCATTGTGGTGCATAAACCTCGGATATACCCCATTCATCCGCATGTAGAGGTAGCTATTATGGAAAAATTAACCTTGACAGAAGCTTTAACCGAAAAACTGGATGCCTTTTAAATGTTTAAACATTGTAGAATATTTAAAATATCATGGAGAGTAAGAGTCATGAACAAGGAAGTACTGTTGCGAATGAAGAAAGAAAAATATATTATCATGGCCATAAAGCGCAGGAAACTGATATGTTTTGGGCACGTTTTAAGAAATAATAAATACAAAGTGTTACAAATGGTTATCCAAGGTAATATTAACGGAAAACAAAGTGTCGGGAAAATAATAAAATCCTGACTTGAAAACATTCGAGAATGGTTCATTTGCAGCACAACATTCATTTTTAGAGCTGTAATATCACAAGTAAAAATATCCACGATGTTTTCTAACCTTCAATAGTAAGATGAACAACAAGAAGAAGATGCAATGTAATAATTTTTTATTCTTAAATATTTTTGTGCTAAAAAAATTGATAACTAACTAACTTACTAACCATCACGCCGTCTCCCCGAAAGGGTAGGCAGACCACACTTAAACCGATACGGCACAATCTATCCTTCTCTTTTCGCCCCCGCGGGAGACACGGTGTGATGGGCTGCGAATCACATCGCCACAGTTATTATTTTTTTTTTTGTATACAACAGGTCATTTGAACCCAAATGTATACAAATTATTTTCAGCTATTATATTGAAGATTCTCATGACATGTGATAGGTAGTCAATCTATCGCCATTTTATCGCCAGACCAAAGACAGTGTGACAATCACCATAAACAGTGTGAGGAAGAACCGGGTTGTCCGAAACATGTTTGATATTTCATTTTAATTTGTTTAAATCAGTAAATATAATCGTATAATTAATCACCTTGTTGAAAATATGGAGAATGCATTGACGAGTATATTATAATAGTTTATCAAGTGAAAAAATAAAATAATTGATTAAGTTTACTGATAAAATTTTCGCAATGATGATTGTGTCGATATCATTATTGTGAATCATATTTTTAACAAAAAAAGTTGGTGTATTTTCATAGTGAGCCAATCTTTCAATATGCTGGTAAAAGATACATCTGTCCCTGGCAGCGGGCCAACATTTTCATATCGAATGGCTCGCATTATCCTGTTGCATTTAATTCTTATGCAACTGGGTTAGTCGTTTTTACTCTCAACAAACAAGCGGTTTGATATTGAAATCTATTTCAAGAAAGATATTATAAAAAAAGTCCATTGTTTTGGCCGAAACACTATGATACCTTAACATTTTTAACTGTAAAATTAAATAATTATTGTCGACCTTCGTGGCAGAGTGGTAAGAGCTCTGATTTCCATACCGAAGGTCCCGGGTTCGATTCCCGGCGATGGCAGGATTGTCACACAGTCTTTGGTCTGGTGTAGAATTCTCGTGACAATAAAATGGCGATAGATTGGCTACCTATCACATGTCATAAGAATCAATATAATAGCGAAAATAAATTGTATACAGTAATTGGGTTAAAACGACCTGTTGTATACAAGGAAAAAAAAAAAAAGAAAAAAAAAAAAAACATTGTTTTATGTATCACAATTGTATTTTGTTTTACGCGACATCTGTTTCATCAACCTATGTTGACATCATCAGGTGTTACAATAATATATCAAATGCCAAATTTAATGAAAAGCAACTACCATTTTAACATATAAGAAAATATGATTTCTGAGGGTATCCTTACAATCATGAAAAATGTCCACATCCGAAGAGATACATTTATATAAGGTTTAGAAGGTTTATTGGTTTGCCTAAAGGCATTGCCATTTAGTAAGTAGGAGGTAGTTTAACCGTTAGGGAAAGGTTCATCAGTTCTTACTTACTTAAAACCGAACGATATAGGGTTTGACCTAGACAGGTGTCCGCCGTTCGGGTTCTCCTCGTACCACTGTCCCAGTCAGTGCTCCGCAGTCAACGTATTAATAATGTAAAAAATATTCTTAATTAAAATTTCCGGGTTTGCGAACTGTTTCATTGCAGAAAAAGTTTGGTAAACCCTGCTCTCGTGGGATTTCACATTTGCATGTCTTCATTATTAAAACATAAATGTAAGTTTTGTTTCATCGTGGCATAATCTTTAAATATATTGTATTATCAAATTATTACGTTCGCCATATTGGGCTGGTTGGACTTCGTTTGTTTATTAGACGTTTGAGCTTATTTCGAAGAACAGAGATAAGAACTTTTTAATTTATTCATTTCGAAAGCACAAAAGCCACCCAAAACATTTAAACTTGCGAAAGTTTATGAATATTTGTATAAGTGGTTTGTTTTATAAGTTTAAGACTGGTTAATTTGAGTTTATGTTATGCACTTAAAATAAACCCTTTGTCTTTCTTTTAGTCTGATTTAAATGGAAGATAGAATTTAATACATACATATTAATTTAATACATAATAATTGTATGGCCTTAGGTTTTGCATGAAAATTGCGTGCATGACACGATTTATGAATGTTGAGGAAGCGAGAGAAATATGTCAGGAAAGAAAGGTGTGGCAGTCCATTCTTTCTGCCTACCCCTTCGGGGAGACGGCGTGATGGTTAGTTAGTTAGTTTAGAATTTAATACTTCTATTTGCCTCCTTTACACGTATAAATATAATATACGTATGTATAAAGAGAAAATATTTTTTTACTGAATTTTGAATAAATAATGTAGTTTTGAAAATATGTATTTAAATTAATTTAATATACCATTATTTTATTTCTCCACTCGATAAACTAACATCATCTGTAATTGCGATTAGTTTTTAATTGATTATGTATTTAATAAAGAATAAATGCAGTAGACAAGATTTCTTAGACGAATGTGTGATAAATCTGTTTGATTTTTTAATTTCATTTAATTTATTTTAATAAAAATCATTCTCCATAGATGGCGTTAGTGGGTCGGTTGTATAGGTTAATTCTTGAAAAAATTCACTATACTAGAGCCGTTTAGAATTGAGTCTTGGGGCCATAAATGTCAATAGAGATAAGGATGGGAAGCGCGCCGGGACCGTTTTTTCATCGATCGATATACGATACAATCGACTATAATGATTTTATAATGATCTGTACGTTATGATATGTACGATGAGGCACTAATGATTGGTCTTTACCAAATGCAATTGCAGTGCGTGTTTTTGCTGTAGATGTGTTTACAGCAATTAAATAAATATATTCGTGTGTCACCACTCGTTGCGCACTATGGATAGTTTATTTTCTAACGTTGATTTGAAGAAATAACATGGCGATATTAGCCCTCAAACTCGAACAGTGATTCACAACGTATTCCTGTTTGTCAATGAATTGAAAAGTGATCCGAATAATATGGTTTCTCTTAATTTCAACAAACCACGTGAAATGGCTGCGTTTATTTGTGGTGTGAGTAGAGCGACAGTGGACTTTTAAGGGCCACAATATGATCTACTTTGTTTCTTATACTTAACTTTCTTTCTGTGTTTATAGACATACGGTATACAATTTTTAAAATTTAATAATTTTTCGGTTTATACTGGTATTTAATTTAGTATCTTGTAGTCACAAATTTCATACGAATTTAAACGCACATAAAACCAGTAAATAAAGTTTAATATCAAAACTTTGTTAACTCGTTAAAGTTTATGAACAAGATACGATAATAAACATTACTTATCGATATATTTATTTTATTGTTACGCCCATCCCTAAACCGCTCCATAAGGCCCGTAAGTGCAAGCGAGATAGACATAGGGAAATGATTTATGGCCCCAAGACTCAATTCTAAACGGCTCTAGTATAGTGCAACCAAATCTACATAGATGGCTGACTGAAACTGACACGTGAAGATAAATATGGATTTTGAAGTATATATACATCTTCCAAAAATTTGTCATGCATGATCACAAATAACAAAGGTGGAATGGGGAATGTTGTAATTACATAAGCGTGCGCTTAACCCAACCAATGACAGGTCATAAGTCCTGTAAACACCTTGATCATCCATGTTCAGTTTCCAGTTTACGTCTTCGTCTCTATTGAGATACAATTAAAATTTAAAAAATTAGGAACATTACAGGCATATTTCCGGATCGTTTGCAATTACATTATGATGGAATATCTAGGAAAGCCTAGACAGCGCCTAATGGACAATGTTCTGGCTGACCTGGCTAGGTTGGGCGAATCGGACTGCTGGGAGCAAAAGGCGCAGGTTCGAGGAGCTTGGAGAAAAATCATCAAGGAGGCTTAAACTCTTCAAGAATTGTGTGGCCTTAGGAAGCTGAAATAAAGGATTCAAATTTTATGACATCCCCGGTTTTGCGTGAAAATCGAATGCATTAACTTTATTGTATGAGGTGACTTCAATATTTATTGAGAACCTTTACGCGAGAGAATGAGTCCTTATAGTGTGGAGTGAAGCATTGAAAAATGAATAAAATCTGGCATTTTCCTTGAGGAAATGGAAAAATATGGAAACTTGCTAACGTACATTCACCTAGATCAAAGATGTCACCAACCTTTCCCTTTAAACTGTCTTCGTGAGGCTAAATGTAGGTTTTAGCATAATGTGTGAGGAAATGAATCTTGATTGCGGAAGGAATAAATATGATGTAAGAATGAGGGTATTGGAATTCGATATAAGTGTAACAAGTTATTCTATTATATAATGGAGACAATCTACTGACAACTCTTTAAATCTGTGACATATTTCTATAGGGAAAAAAAAGCCGTGTGTGTACTTATGTACGCACTTCAATACACAATAATTTCGCTCGTGCATCATTATTTTCATGACATGTTTTCGCAATTCGTGAGTTGGGATGCGTGAAATGTCCGGCCGTTATTCATCATTGATGGTTAACTTTATCCTGTCGTACTTTCGACACTCTTTTTCCACTACGAAACGCGCTAAAAAAGTATAACTCAAAATTATATCAGCATCGATTTTTTGACATATATTTAATTAAATCGGTGAGTTTTCAAATATTTCAACATTTCAAAAGTTATAGACATTAGCTGAGCTGTTACAAGTTTCCACAGACAAAGACAACTACTTTCAAGTAATACCGACGTAAGTAAGAGGGACCTGACGTGACACCGAAAGACGAAAGAAGAGTCATTATATAAATAAAAATTAAATAAAACCATGTTATGGCGAAGCCGGTCTCTGTCGAAATAAAGACAAAAGTGAAAGTAGTTAAAACATCGTTTTTTTTATAATATTATTATTTAAAATGAACTTCCATCAAGAAATTTCAGTAAAATCATTTGATTATCATTATATAAATTTTGTAATAACAAACTAACTAACCGTCACATCAGATGGAAGGTGTTCCCTGAGGGATATGCAGAGAGGATAAATCGCCTCACTGTTCTATCCTGACATAATATGCATCCCCGGAAGGAACGTGATTCTGAAGATCTCTCCACTAACTCCATATTTGGTAGTACTAAAGCCTCTCAGGAAGCTGACAGTGTTCTCATAATCCAGGACAAGCGTCTCACCAGCGTCTGAGGCAAGAAGTACTTGCAGGTGGCTAAGAATCGCTTCAGCGGTGACCTGGGGGTGGTTCCGCTGGACTTCGACAAGGCGGGGCTCAGTTGTGCGCAGAAGAAGAAGGACAAGGATGGCAAGTTAACCAAGGAAGGCCAAGATCACAGGATCCAACTGTCACAAGTTTGATGTCAATGTACCACGTAGGTTTTTTGTAAGTATCAAAAAAAGTATGTTTCATAAAATTCTTAACCAGTACTTATTAAAACACAAGTTTTCTAGAAGTTTTGTTATTTATTATGAGAGTGACGTGTTTCTTCTTATTAGGCCATTATCAAATGTGATAAATATTATAAGACTGACATTTTAATCAATATTAAAATGTATATTTTTCAATTTTCAATTGTATCTCAATAGAGACGAAGACGTAAACTGGAAACTGAACATGGATGATCAAGGTGTTTACAGGACTTATGACCTGTCATTGGTTGGGTTGAGCGACGCTTTAATATTCCCCATTCCACCTTTGTTATTGTGATCATGCATGACAAATTTTTGGAAGATGTATATATACTTCCAAATCCATATTTATCTTCACGTGTCAGTTTCAGTCAGCCATCTATGTAGATTTGGTTGCACTGCACGTGAAGATAAATATGGATTTGGAAGTATATATACATCTTCCAAAAATTTGTCATGCATGATCACAATAACAAAGGTGGAATGGGGAATGTTGTAATTACATAAAGCGTGCGCTTAACCCAACCAATGACAGGTCATAAGTCCTGTAAACACCTTGATCATCCATGTTCAGTTTCCAGTTTACGTCTTCGTCTCTATTGAGATACAATTGAAATTTGAATTAACCACCCTTTGGTGTAAATCCAGGATTTGTATACAGGTATAAGTATACATTCACAAATATTTGTTATTAAAATGTATGTTTGTTTCTTTTATATATTGAAATTAATCACAAATGGTCTTGTGTTAATAGAATTATCAACTGTGGAATTCAAACTGCAGAGACTAGCTTGCAGCGTTTATAGTGCAGATTTTCTCTATTTGATCATTTTGGTCAGGAAAGGCCACACCGTGTTTATAAAATATGTTTTGCCTGGCTGAGTAATTGACAAACACACTTGTTGCAATATCTGGGAAAATGACTGTACATATAATACATATACAAGTTACAGAATTATTAAGCGCCCTTGAGGTGAGCTATTCACAAAAACGGCGCTTTAAAAATTAGCCTAATTATTATTATTATAACTCTCGCGCCCTTTCACAATCATACATCGTGACACTTCGAACATTCATTAACTGATTATTTTGGTAATGCCATGTTTTCCTTGGCCTTCCTCGACTTTTTTTTCCATTCGCACTACCTGTATACATCTTTTTTACCATTCTTTCCTCATCCATTTGTTCCATAAGTCCAAACAATCTTCGTGACCCTTTCTTAATTCTTTCGTAATTATTATGGCCGAGCCATAGAGGGCTCCTTCCGCTTATCACGAGCGGCGGCGCCTTTCGCTAGGTTCGCTAATGCATTCCCTCTAACCGTCTACTGTCCACGCGGGACTTATATTAAGAAAAATATATATACTTATCTATATAAATATTGCAACCATGGGGGACCCAGACCACATTTAAGCTACGATACTCTCTCTCGATGTCCCGCCGTTCGTACATGGTAAAACAACAGCAAGAGAAATTACACAATAGATACAGAAATATGTTATAGAAAAAAAATATATATTTATATATTTATAGCGAGCCAAGTTCGCGATCACTGTATAACGAAAGTATAGGTACTCGTAAGTTCTAATATCCCACAAAAGCCAATCGTCACTAGTGGTGGAAAATGGACGATATTTCGATATCTCGCGGTTCTGATATTTCCTGTTCATTGTCGGATCATCTTCCGGTACGCTTTCGAGCGCTTCCGGTGCATTGAGTGCTGAAATGGTCTACTTTTATAGAAGAATCGATACTAATGGAGGCATACAACTGATGACACGTATTTTTAATGACATTTTTTCCGGTGACATTAATCCAACGATGATTCGAGCTTTTCTGTGAAAAGCAGGAAGCATGTTTACGCTGCGATAATACAATATTAATGTTGAACCTTTTGTATTGCGCCCCACTTCGATAATATTTGTGAATAATTATCTTTTCTAGTCTATAAATCATTCACAATACGATTATTGAACGACAATTTGGTAAATTACTAATGTAAGGGACACGAACTATTATTTTAATATAATAAAGTGCATACAAATGAATGGTTGAAGAAAAATAGGCTCTAATTACCAAAAAGAAAATCGGTTTTGTTATTTATGATAGAATGAAACTGCATACTTAATTTTTTTGTACTTGGTGCAGATATTAGAAATGAATGTAGAACGCAGGAAGGTATTATGAACAAAATTGTGAAAGTATCACTGCGTTGGTTCGGACATATGGAGCGTATAGGTGAAGAAAGAATGGTTAAAAAAGTATACGTTAACGATATAAATGGAGTACGGAGTCGAGGTAGACCGAGGAAACATGGCATGTACAAATTAATCAAATTTTAAAGGTTGGTCATGTTAGAGGCCGGAAAAATCGACGTGCGTGTATGACTCGTTATATGAGTGTGGAGGAACCTAGAGAGGTGTGTCAGTCCATTTTCGTGTGGCGGTCCATTTTCTCTGCCTACCCCTGTGGAGAAACGGCTTGAAGGTTTGTTGTTGTTGTTGTTAACGCTTGAAGTTTGTCATTTTATTATATTTAGACAATAACAACAACAAATTATCACCCTGTTTCTCAGAAAGGGTAGGAGACTGGACCGTCACAATACACAATTTTGACATATCTCTAAAGCTTCCTACAAATTCATACAGCGAGTCATACATGCACGTCGATTTTTCCGACTTCTTTCATGACCGACCTCTAAATTTGGATTAATTTTACTTACTTTAAAGACTCTTTTATAGAAATTGGTTGACTGCGCTTTCTTACATTGACAATGGGCAATTCTTAAAGAAGAATAAAATATTGCCAAATCCCTACCCCCCGAAGTCAATTTCCCGTTATGTGCCCTCCCCTTGAGAGAGTTTTTCGTGCAATGACCAGAAGAGTTTTCATCTCCGTTAACGAATACATTAATCGTGTATTTTATTTAGAGACGCGGATATTTCATTAATTTCGTTTGTTCTAAGGTTATACGAGTATCACGCACTAATTAACCACCAAACAATTTCTCCTAAATTTACTTTGCCGGAAAGAAGGATGTTAATTGAAAATAAAACCAGGTAACAAGGATAACGTAAAATAAGCAAGTTACCAACAGTATTCCTGCGAATTATCACATCCCAGAGGATTACAAGACTGAACACAATACCCCGAAACAACAATAGTCAGGAATCTCGAATAATACACCAGATACAGACATGTTGACTAAGGGTGTAATAAAATATTAACACAGCACAAACACTTCGCCACGTTAATTATATACGAATAGCAAGTAAACGCGGCCAAAAATTTGGTTACATAATTTACTAACTTATGTATTTAAGCTTTTATACATTTGATTGTTTAAATATGATGATTTTAAGATAAATTGGTGGTTTAAGAATAAACCATCACGTCGTTTTACCGTTACTGTTATTTGATAACGCTTTAGCAAGTTTAAAATGCCATTATCATAAAATACATAATAATAAATTTTCTAGAAAAACAGACATTTTTATTCAAAATCGAGTCTTACGTCGTTGCTCAAGAAACAATAAACGTCTAAAAAATTATTGTTTTAAGAACTTAAAACACTTTTTTTTACATCACGCTCAAAAACAAACTGCGATTATTCCTTTAAAAAATGTTCAATGTTACATTATTTAAAAAAAATGGATTAAACAGTGTTTTTTGTAAAAAAAATACTACGTACAATTTTTTTAGCTATTAATTCTCGTGAAGTGTGATAGGCAACTTATCTATCGCCATTTTATTGTCACGTGAATTTTACACCAAACCAAAGACAGTGTGCTTATCACACTGGTATCACCGAAATCAAATCCGGGTCCACTCTGCCACAAAGGTCGTCTTAGCGCGTGTTAAGAGAAAATAATAAATTAAAAGAGCTTTTTGTATTTACAGTAAGTAATTTTGCCAGTTAACTTTAAGCCATGGAAAGAGCCATGTTAGTAATAAGTCAAAGAGATAGTCAGAAACGATACGGTGAGAGAAAAAACAAAAGCCACCGACATTAGCCACCGGGTAACGAATCTAAAGTAGCATTGGCAGGTCACGTAGCCAGAAGTTCGGACGAAAAATGGACAAAAAGACTGCTGTCATGGAAACCGTGGACGGCAAAGAAAAGTACAAAGCGACCGCAACTACGGTGGAAGGATGGCCTCAACAGACATTTCGGAATAACTTGGATGCAGTCTGCATAAGACAGAGTGACGTGGAAGCAAATGGAAGAGCTCTTTGAATAAGAAGACAATTTTTGATTTTATCTCTATCAACATCAACATATGAAAGTGAACATAGATTAACACAGAAGCATATTAATAATTTTGTAATTATACTTTGATATATTTAATGAGTGTATGCGATAACTTAATTACACTAGGTAATATTAGAGGGCCATAATCTTCATAAGGGGAGTAACGAAGTTTCGTTGCACAAACCAAGTGGTTTTCTTCGATACGTAACCCATCAGAACTTCGAAGGGTTATAACAACCCCACGTAATGGAATAAGGCATTAATATTATACATTTTCCCACAGTTTTTTTAAATTATTTTCGATCGCATTTATCTGCATTACATTCCTACCTTACTCACTTTTATTAGTGATTTAAGATATTTTTTATAAAGTTAATGCATAACACTGTGGAATTACTTAATTACGAATTATATAAGTATAAAAAAACTGTTTTTTTTTTCACTTTTGAGTTGATATTTCTCGACATATTACGATGTTTTTTTCTTCAAACCTTCATTATCAGAAAAACAATATAAACTATAAATTGTTCTCAAAAAGTTCATTAACCGTCGCGTTGCCATGTGGTCAATTGAGTTTCCACTGTCAATTTAAAGTTGATTTTCTTAAAACCTATGGACCCTAATATTATAAAAAAAATTCTAATCCTCCATTGAAGTGTTCTCAATATTTCGTAATAAAAAAAAAAGCAAAAAATTACTTCTTTCATCCCAAAAAAAAATATTTTCTAAGACTGCCCTCACCTTCATTCGTGTTAAGGTAGAATTTGTTTTGCTAATATTTACAACTTTATCAAAAGTGACAAATACTTACTCGCTGTTTTGAACGTATTATAAATTATATGTTTGGCCTTTTCAATAGGTACGTAATAATACCGACTGTGGATGGAAACGCAGCACGCAACTTAATAATATCAGAACTGTGAAAATATTATCACTTTACCAAAAGGGACAAATATTAATACGTACTCGTTGTCTTGAACGTACTATACATTTTGCCTAGGTGCCTTTATCATACGTAAAATCTCGTAAAGTCTCGCCCCGCCGGCCGCTGCGCGGAGACAAGTTTATACTTGGTTTCCAGTTGCTCGTATGCTGTGACGCATTCCATATCAGAAATCGCATGGTTCCAGAAAAAAATTAATAATGATATGTTTTTCAAATAATCCATGTATGTTATAGATATCGATCTATTCCTAATGAAATTCCCTACAAGATGACATAAATTAAATTTTGATTCATCGAGTCATATGCTTGATATTTAGATAAAGTTAGCGGTAAACTGAATTTACCACATGGGAGCGAGCGTTTTGTTTTGAACATGGTACGTTAAGGGTTAAAGAGTTTTAATAATGTGTATCACTTAATTGACAATTAAAATATATCTTAAATAGAGTTAAGATTTCACAATAAAAAATTATAAGTAGATGATGAATATGTGTACATTAGTCATTTGTTGGCTTTTGGAAGAAGGGGTCACAATGAGATTGATAGGAGAGAATGTGGAAGGACGGGATTCGACGAGGTGATGGAAGATTTAACCAGAGGTTTACTTAAGCAGGCCAAGGTTGGGCCAGAGAAGTGTCGGGAGATAGCCTTCTGGGTGGCGCGATGATATTATGCAGACGGCAGGAAAGACCTGGATAACACTGGCGAGAGACCGAGAGGAATGGCGTATGGGGTGAAGATACTTACATCAGGATGAAGACAAGCCTACGAAGAGATATATAATATAATACCAACAAATGTTTGTTAAACACTCACTTAAAGAAGACAAATATCCCGACAGCGAGGAGCAGAGCTGCTAAGCTCAGGATGTACCCGGCCAGGTACAGGTGGCTCGTTAGCTCCGTGGTGGTCCCTCCATCTCCAGAGCTAGGCATTTCCGTCCTCTCCTTGCAGCGGCTGTAGTCCGTATAGTTGTCCCAGATTCCCAGGGGAGAGCAGTAGCGAGATGTATTATCTGTAAAGATAAATATATTTAAACTAATATTTGATAATTTTTCACTCCTTGGACTCTCTTGAAAATAGACGTACTCTTAATGATATTTTGTTGATTCATAAAATAATTCACTTTAAAATTGACAATTCTGAGCTTCTCAGCAAATTTTCACTCAATACCCCTATGTCTCGCACAAGACACACCACGAGCCAAGTTTTCCATTTTCCTGTTTATTGCACTAACTACGCTCAGAGCGTGGCATTGTATCGAATCTGTGACAACTACAAAAAGCATTTGGAGACATTGATGTTTTCCATTTGAACGAGCGAAATTTAAAAAAAAATTATCGGAGCAACAATTTGGCGTGGATGTGACCACGGTGTTACATGATATTATAATACAATATGATTTATAATTTTATTCTTTATTTCCAGTACTATTAGTATTTTTAACTCTAAAATATTATTTTTATCCTCATTTTGTCTTAGTTTAACTTCAATCTCGTTTAACACCGTCATTTATTAACTGTGAACTATTATTTTATATTTGTTGTAGCATGTAATTGGTTTTAGTTAATTTTTTTCTAAGTGTTTTCTTCTAAATGTTCTACATATATGTCATTTATATCACTGTATGTTTCCCTTAATAAATCAATAAAAAAATATTTTTTTTACAACATGAGGCAAAAACACTGGAATTTCACATATATTTCTCACGAATTATTGTTTTTTTCACTTAAGAGTTCATTTTTCGACTTTAATCGAAGGTTTAACACTTTATCATTGAGAAACGTTATAAAACTTATCGTATAAACGTTTTCATCGTGTTCCAGATGGTAAAGGTGTGAAACCTTCGAAACATATCGAGAAAAATAAACTAATAAGAGAGAAAATCAGTGTTTTAATAAATAAAAAAACGTGATTTAAGATGTTTATTGATCAATATCTAAATTTAAAAATGTTTATTTTAGGGTTACGCGATGTAGTTTCAGGCAGTGCAACTATTGATATTACGAGACAGGATAGGTTTCATTGGGTTCATTAGTTCACTTAGGTTAGTTCAGGGTTATTTTGAACGCAATTTGTACCGAGAATCGCTCTGCATGTTAAACCAAATCAGATTGGTTACACCGAACGCCACTGGATAGCGATCAGTGGATAGCCTTTACGGATTTTGGTCGAATGTTCTTCTAACGGATACCCAAGATACAATTTGTATTTAAATTGACTATTTTGTATTCACAAATTACGCGTATAACTTTGGAATAATAAATATTTAAAAAATAAATAGTTTCGTGTGAAGCACTTAATTTGTAGTGTGATAATGTTAAAAATAATTTAATACCACTTTTCGATTTTTCACTTTTTTTAACCAATTAATATTTTTTGTGAATATATACTTATACCTGTATACGAAATCCTGAATTTTTACCAAAGGTGGAATGGGGAATGTTGTAATTGCATAGGGCGTGCGCTTAACCCAACCAATGACAGGTCATGGGTCCTGTAAACGCCTTGATCATCCATATTAAGTTTCCAGTTTGCGTCTTCGTCTCTATTGAGATACAATTAAATTTGAATTAATATTTGTTTTATCAAACCAACCGATTTCGCTCCCGCTGAAGCTTCCTCAGGGTAACAAAACAAACTAATTGTTTATTTTAAGCATGACAAAGCTCTAGCGGGAGTAAAATCGTTTGGTTGATAAATAAAAATAATGTGGCGAAAAATAGGGTAGACAATTATTTTTAAATTATTAAAAAAATATGTTTAATAACATACGTTTTCAGACATTTTATATAAATAATAGACGTATTCATTTAATTTTTAAGTGTTTTAATTTTATTAACACTGTTATTTATATTATCACAATCAAGTCTTCACAAGACTCACAATGAAGTCTATTGTGTTAAATATTTAGTTTTTTGTAACTCATAATGTCATTTAATTTTTAAATTTTCAGGTAGGCGAAATTTGCGACAATCACATAAAAAATAATTAATAAACTTTGATAAGAAGCTCTTACTTGGTGGTTGGACATATTTAACAATTAATTAAACAGTTTTTATGTATTTGGTATACAACCACTTTATTTTTAAGAATGAGGGTCTACCGGTTTCGCTCTACGCAAGCCTATTCAGGGTTTTTTACGTACTGTATGTATAAAGCCCTAAGGAAGATTGCATAGAGCGAAACCGGTAGGCCCTCATTCTCAAAATAAAAGTGGTTGTATACCAAATACAAAAAAAACTGTTTAATTATTTTTTAATAATTAATAAATTGTGATAAGTTTAAAAACAGTTTTTCAAAATTAAAACAGACAATATTGCTAAAATATTTTAGCCAAAACAATAAATTTAATGTCTAGAATTCCATAATGATGAATTATTTAACGAATACACTATTTTTTGCTATTTTCAATTTATTTTTCCGTACATATTTCGAAAGTTTTGTAACTTCTTTATCGGGAGAACGAAACAAAATACTAGAACCTAAGAAAATGACATAAGTTTTATTAATTATAAAAGAGTACCAGGGAAATAATATAAACTACAGCTTAGTGAGTTAATATTTTGTAATCTAAAAAGATTTGTATTTTTCGTAAGTTTATAACGTTCTCCCGAATATAACCTTCGTTCTTCAGTATAACCTTCGATACACGTCGAGAAGAATAAACTGAAAAGTTTTAAAAATAGTGTTTTAATTCATGTAAAAATCGTTTTATTTAATATTAAAAAGCTTTCATAAACATAAATACTTAATAAAAGTTTACATCGGCTTTAGTTTTCTAAAGCCGATGTAAACTTCACACAAAAGATTGAGCAGGTGAGTTCCTCCAATTCCCCAAATTGAATTACGATAGACAGATTTACGTGAAATAAAATTACGTTTACGGAACTTTTCAAACTAATTGGATTTGATTTGAGAATCTTGTGAATTTCTCCAAAACCTCTAATTACAGATCTGCCCCCTGGTTATCAAGGAATATTTCCAATGCTCCCTCCAGGGGAAAATGTTTAACTTATTTACCCACTTTAGGATGAAATATTCCCCCCTTTATCTTGAGCAATTCTTTGAAGTAAAGTATGAATAATTTGGGTGATGAATCGAGTTTATTGAGGAAATAAATGCCTTTCTTGACCTGGTTGATCGATTGCTCTTCGAGGAGAAACTATATTTTATAAGGAATCCATTCGTAAAAAGTTGAATCTGTGTAAGCAAAGTTACCCTTAAGTTCAATGTGACATAAGGTAAAGATATTTATTTTCATATGAAACACTCAACTTGTTGTTAGACTTTTTAAATTTATAGATATAAAATTATAAAATATTGAACCTCGGTACGTTTATTTTAATTTTAATTTTATTTATTTTTTATGTACACAACAGGTCGTTTGGACCCAATTACAGTATACAATTTTTATATTTTAGCTTTTATATTGATTCTCGTGACATGTGATAGGTAGCCAATTGATGCCAATTGATGCCAACTAGTTTCGCTTGAATCCAAGTTTCATTGCAATAAAACTAACTAACTAACCATCACGCCGTCTCCTCGGAGGAGTGGGCATAAATAATGGACTGCCACACTTTTCTTTCCTGACTTTCCTTCCTTTCCTTCCTCAACATTCATACATCGTGTCATGCACGTGCGTCGATTTCTCCGACACCTCACGTGGCCGACATTCAATATTTGATTTATTTGATCGTGCCACGTTTTCCTCGGTCTTCCTCTATTTCTAGTTCCATTTACAGCTTTAACATATATATTTTTTACAAGTATTACTTCATTCATTCTTTCTATGTGTCCAAACCATCTTAATGATCCTTTCATTATTTTGTTCATAACACCATCATTCGCACCGCATTCACCTCTTATATTTTCATTCGACACTCTATCATACACAGAGTATCTACACATTCGTCTAAGAGATCTCATTTCTACTGCATTTATTCTACTTTTATCTTATGTTTGCCAATTCCATGCTTCGCTTCCATACATAAGGGCCAGTACAAGAACACCATTGTGCACTGCTATTTTAGATTTTTGGATAGGTTTTTGTTTTTTGTTATTGGGCGTTAAATGAACAAAACAAAAATACTTATTTACATGGAGGAGGTTGTAGGGGAGATTATTTTCAAAGAATTATGACATGTCAGGAATTATCCAAAAGTGAACCATTTTTGCATAATGCCTTACATAACATAATTCATCGGAAATAACCTCCCCTACAACCTTTTGGAAGGTATACATCCAATTACCAATAACCCTGTAAAATAATACATGGTGATAGAGTCAGATGGGAGGGGGGTTGGGGTGAACAATCACAACAAATGGAAGAAAACACCGGCTTAACAAGAATTCCCTTACTTCACTGGAAATAAATGAAGAATAGGGCTGAACGATAAATTAATTAGATTATTCATAATATTTTATTTGCTGCTAATGGCTTTCTTAATCACTAGAGTTTTAAAATTATTTTATTTAACGCGTATACCATTTTTATGAATTCGAAGAATTTTGAATTTTAACGAATGATCGAACTTTATAAAATGATTAGCTAATTCGGAGAACCCATTTGTTATTACAAATTTACAATGCTCTTTGACGTTTTGTCAATATAAAACGCGGAACAATCATCACGTTGTAGTTTATTATATATATGCCAGGGTGGCTTTAAGGGTCGTCCTTATATTTTGAATTAAGTAAATTTATACTGAGTAATATTTCAACTTGTATATATTAATGTGCTCCGTACAATAATATCTTTCTTCCCAACTGACTCCCCTTTCGTCTTGTCGAAATACAAAAGAATTCAACCCTTGTTTAGGGACAAAACGAAACTATTTTAAATAAAAAAGTGATTGATCAATCAAAGTCACTTTCCGCCAAAGAGACCCCGAGTGACTTCTGAATGAGAGAGTTTATATTTTGATTGTAGGCCCGCTGTCGGAAGACATTAGGAAATGTTTAAATGGACTTGAAACTTAAAAAATGGACGAACAATTTTTCTAAATCTACTGTCTCAATAATAACAATTTTTTTGGTCTCACATTGAAGATATTGAAATTAATAATATGTTTATTAAAGACACTGAGTCTTTTAAAACCTTGACGAAGCTCTTGCGGAAGCGAAACCGGTTGGTAATTGAAAAGAATAATTAACTAAACTAACTATCACGCCGTCTTCCCGGATGAGTGGGCAGAAAGAATGGTCCACAACACTGTTCTGTCCTGATGTATATCTCTCGATTCCTCTACATTCACACATCGTGTCATGCACGTACATCGATTTCTTAGACTCTTTTCATGCTTCATTTCAGTTCCATGTTTCACTTCCAAACAGAAGGGTCGGTACAAGAACACCATTGTGCATTGTCATCTTTGCTTACTTGGATAGGCTTTGAAAATAATAAAGTGGTGTTCATACAAATTCACAAGTGTATTAATATTATTTTTAATAATGCCACACCACAAATTAAGTGATTTATATAAAAGCAGAAAGTTATAACGAAAAAATTAATATTGTATCAATTAGAAATGCAAATAATCTCAAGTGGAGATTTAAATATTATATATAGGACGCCTGAATCACAGACTGGAGCTAGCTTTATCTAAAATGCATGGAATAAATCTTAACTTTTACTTTACACAGGCAACTTTATGAGTTGTACAGATTAAAACCTCTTTAAATTATTTCATGATAAATAACATATTATTTTATAAGGGCGAACATTTTCAATTTTATCTACATTACATGCTTGTTTCAGTAGCTTTCCATTTCACGTCTGATAATGTCATCGGCCTCGCAAATTCGTTGGAATTCCGTATTTCTTGTTCGGTAAGGGAGTTTTTTGCTGGCTATGTATCGTAGTACCATATTTTCATAGATTAGGATGAGCCTAGCCTACCCCTACGAGGAAAAGGTCTGATGGTTAGTTAGTTAGTTTTTAATATGTGTATAATTTTATTTGTGAATTGTCCATCACTGGCTTAATGCGAGAGCCACGAACATACTTATCACTATGTTTGAATGTTTGAAAACATAAATTTTAAAGTGTTTAAGTGCCCTAATATTAATCCTAGAACCCAACAAGGGGTGCGGAGACACCCCAGAAGGTTTAGTTTTTAAATGACTATGACTTCCCGCGTATTTTACCTTGAGGTCACGCGCTACGGATCAGCCAGTGACGCGGCGACAGCTGGAGAGTATAGACGTGTGTACGTGTGTCATAGGGTGCTGGAGTACCCCAGTGTAGTAACAGCGTAAGTGTTTTCTACATACAAAAGGATGAATATAAAATAAAGTATTTCGGCGATTCTCAAAAAACCTATACCTGTCGATCCTCCTGGGTCTGAACGTCAGTCACAAGAACGTTGTGGTTTCTGTCCAAGAAACAGGAATCGTAAAAGCAAGACCCAGTGCATTAAGTGTGAAATTCTAATTTGTTTGGAATACCAAGTCAAAGTATGCCAAAAATACTCAAATTGATATCTTATTGTCAAAATTATAAGGTTGTGGTTTGACCTCTTTGTTAATTAATATAAATAAATGTATAATTTTCTAAAACGGCATTTATTTATATAATTTATGGACTATTTAGTTTTGGGGTACTTCATCACCCCTGTGTAAGAACACTGTCCACGCCAGACAGTAGAGGGTTCTAGGGTTAAGACATTTGTAAGCGCAGGAACACTGTAAGCGCATTAACGCTCACAACACCTAGAATGTTTTATTTTTCTTATTTATCTAAATGTTTCAATTATGTCCCGCACCTAGATGCAACCGTATAGATTAGCATTCTTAAATTATCACAATTAATAAGAGTTATCTCCCCATATCTTAACCTACGTAATAGAATCCAGAGCCGACACGGCTCGTACCATGCAACTCCTGCGCGTCAACGAGATAAAAGTACTACGACTAATAACCAGCAAAAAGGCTCCGTTTTCGAATAAAAAATACAGAAATTCAAAGAATTTGCGAGGCTGGAGACATTATCAGATGGGAGCACCAAAGAAGAAGGTACTGGAAGGAGCATATCTCCTTTATGCAATAAAACAGGACCTCAAAGATAGCTCGAGACAATCTATCGGAGGGTTTCCAATCACGTGGCCAATCACGGTAAAATAGAGAGATCTAGAGGACATAGATGCAACCAATAACAGGTTATCAGACCAATAAGAAGAATTACACTATATACAGTTTTTAAGACTCGACACCAGAGAGCGCCAACGTATACTTCGGACCTCTGCGTGACACCCATGCCAACGGAAAGCGACATTCACTCTGATCAGTTGAAAACAAATGCGATCAACTTTATAATTTGAGTCAGAGCCAATAAAGCAAGTTTTTATGATCGCTTTTCAAGCGTTGTGGGTCCGTTGGCGTAGAAAAGCCTCCATGTTAGTATTAAGTATAATATGAGGATAGTGACGTCAAAATAAATAAAAACTACTAGAGATTTTGGTCAACCTTTTCCTAGCGCAAGTAATTGATTTAACAAAATAATATATTAATAATAAAAAACAGAAGAAGATTTACAACAAATTTTTATCAAGAAATATTAACAATCGTATTCCAGGTACAAAAATTATAAAATAATTAATACGAATGAAAACGTAGGTTTTCTAGAAGTTTTTATTATATTTTATGTGAATGATATATTTCACCTGTCTAATGCATTATCAAATGTTATTTATTGTGTGTTATCAAAAGACATTTGATAAAGCCCTATACAGGCGAAACATCATTGTTCATACATATATAAAATATAATACAACTTCTAGAAAATAGAGGTTATCATTCGTATTAATTAGTTAAAGTGGTGATTTACAACATTGGTCAAGAAACAATAAATAAATTATTTACTTTTTCATGAACAATGATGTAAAACTACATATTAAATAATTAATTTGAAGTTTTATTATATTTTGTGGGAATGACATGTTTCGCCCTTCTAAGGCATTATCAAATATCATTGATAATGCCTTAGAAGGGCAAAACATGTCATTCCCATAAAATATAATAAAACTTCTAGAAAACTGACGTTTTCATTCGTATTAATTAATAAATTAATTAATTGTAAAGGTTTACGCACTCTATGTAAGCTTATGTTGTTCGAATAATATATTGAAGTAAGTTTTATTACTATTTCTTTATTTTCCACTATATCTGTTTGCCGTTAAAAGTTTTAAAAATAGATGTACGAAAATAACGCGATAGAGATCCCGAATACAACAGAAGTGCCATTAGATTTTTATCTCTGTATAAGCCGATTATAAAACAGCACAAGTGATAGTAAGATTTATTGCCGCCGTAAAACAATTCTAGCGAGTGTCCTACAAAAAAGTCCTCTTTCGGAGGATTTTCCTTCGCCCTGATAAATTATTTCATAGCTTACTTAGAGGTAATAAAACGTTATAAAAAGCCCCCCCCGTTTCTTAAGCGACCCAAAGATGAATAACAAAACTGACTAATATTATTTTTGGTTCAATTAATGTGCGATTGATGGAACTTCAATCGTTCCCCTTCGTTTCGCCTCAGCCGATTTGTTTGTGATTGCAGTAAATTTCATATATAAACTTTACTCCTGTTGTAGCTAGCATTCTACAGAACGTTCATCCTGCTATTATTAGCTTGTTACTATTGCTAGCATAGCTACAAAACACCCATCCTGCTCTTGTTAGTAGAACCACAATTTTTTTATACTTTTATTGCTAGTATAGACGCAAAAAATAATTAAAACATTCTAAATAATATTGAAATTAAATGTTGAGTATTGATAAACATGTGTTTTAAAGATGTTTCCTTGCATTTTATTAGAGTTTAATGTTTGTAATTTTTTTTTTTAATATTTATATTTGTATACAACATGTTGGTTGAACACATTTACTGTATACAATTAGTTTTTTTAGCTATTATATTGATTCTCATGACATGTAATAATAGGTAGCTGATCTATTGCCATTTTATTGTCACGTGAATTCTATCAACCTCCTAATGGATGGGATTGTGAAGGAAATTAAGTTACTGGATAAAGGATACCGACTGGGAGAGAAGACCGTAGACATTGTCTGTTATGCGGACGACGCTGTCATATTTGCCGAGACAGAAAAAAACCTGCAAATACTTTTGAACGCATTCCATCTTGCTAGTCAAAAATACAATATGATCATATAAGTAGCAAAGACCAAGAGTATGGTTTTCTCTCGAGCTCAGGTGGGATGTAGCGTGTCTGTGGGGGGTGTTTCAGTGGAACAGGTGGAAAAATTTAGATAGCTGGGGGTGGACATGTGTGGGAAAACGGATCTACCATGTGAAGTGATGGGGCAAGTAAACAAGAATGCGGTCATTTCAGGATGCTTGAAGAATCCAATTTGGAAAAATCCCTGACATGAAGATCAGCAGCAAAGTGAGAATTTACAGACTTGCGACATATCATGACATATGGGATCGAGTACAGGGCGGACACCACAAACACATAAAACGCGCTCAGAGTGTCAGAAATGAAGACGCTCAGAAATATGTCTGGCAAGACACTGCAATAGGGGATAAGGAATACACGGGTAAGGGAGATATGCGAGGTCGAGGATGTCGTTAGGTGGGGAAGACAAAGGAGAAGATACTAGTATGCACACGTGAGGAGAATGGATCCATCCAGACTTCCCTTCATTGTGTTACACGGCCAGCAGACCACCAAAGAGGTCGACAGGTGGGAGTCGACTTCGCAGGAGGCCAATTCTTCTTAAGAAATAGGCCACTAGGCCTACACTTAGAATAATAAGAAGAAGGGAAGTAAATTCTTTACCAGATCAAAGACACTGTGACAATTACACTGCCATTTCCTGGAATCAAACCCGGGACCTTCAGTCTGGCAGTCAGATCTCTTACCAGAGATTAGGTTCACGTTGTAATGTAAAGAGCGATTAAACAAAATAATAATAAAAATATATAACGAGCGTCGTGTCGCGTAGTATTACAAAAAATTAATCAAGAGAGCTAACATTGGATAGAAAAGCATTTAGGTCCACCTTTTCAGCCCAACTGCTCGTATACCTGTAAATGGTGTATTATTAAGAATACTATACTGTAAAAAAAACATTATGATTGTATTCTTTGACCACGATTAATACGAATGAAGACATCTCTTTTCTAGAAAATTTTACTATATTTTATGGAAATGACATGTTTCACCTTGAAAATATGTGCCTTTGCAAAGCGAAATACGTCATGCCCATAATAATCAAGAAAATTTCTAGAAAAAGTATATATTCAATTGCAATAATAATTTTAAATTAATTAATACCAATGAAAACGTCAGTTTTCTATAGGACATTTGAGATAATGCCTTAGAAGGGCGAAATATGTCATTCCCATAAAATATAATAAAACTTCTAGAAAACTGACATTTCCATTCCTAATAATTATTTAATATAGAGTTTTACACCATTGTTCAAGAAACAATATATAATTAAAAATTTAGTTTTACAAGAAGCGATAAATAAATTGATCGTGGTAATGGGCGATATTAAATCCGTTACAATTGATTTTTTATGATAATTGCACATTGACAATAAGAAGCCGCAAATGACAATCGCTTCAATTAGCATCATTTTCGTAAATATTCTATATGGTATGGACCGTCTTTGGACCGCTTTACTCCCGGCCATTTAATTGAATTGTTTTCGTCCCTCTGTTTACCACAAAAACAACAAATAATATCTGGGTGTTTCTCAATATTTCCGAGAATAAGGACTACTTTCCCTTACATGATCATGCTAAATATCTAACTAACTATCTCGCCGTTTCCCCGGAGGGTAGGCAGAGAGTTTGGTGCCAATATATCTTGAATATTTCGCGAAGGCACCTATTTACTAACACTTGGAGTTTTCTGATAAAGTCCGCGGTAGATTTCCAAGTCTCACATCCGTACAGAAATACGCTTTGAACGCTACTGTTGAATATATGGAGCTTGAGCTTTCTCGAAATGATACTGGAACACCATACAGAGCGAAGAATTTATGATTAGGATGAATGTTTATGGTATCACAATTTTTATTTTTAATTTAAAAATTTCGCGACAGCTGTTTCGTCAACCAATCTCGATGTTTTCAATTTTAACAGTTAATAATGTTGAAGTATCAAAGTGTTTTGGCCAAAATAATGGACTATTAAATACCTATGTAAAATCCTATGTATCAATTAAATTATGTTAAAAACCCCATAAAACCTTATCATTTGACAATGCCTTAGAAAGCGAAACATACCATTCCCATAAATTATGAAAAGACTTCTAGAAAACTAATTGTGTATTAATTAATTATGTATATGTATCTAGGATGCCTGTGTTATATAATTAAAACGTCTTTTTCTAGTTCTAAAGTAAGGCAAGCCTCGGTTACAGCTGGTTATCCCATTAAGTACATGTTCTAGGGTCTGCTGGAGACATGTGACAGTCGTTTTGGGGGGAAGGAATAAAACAAAAAATCTCCGCAGCGTTTTGCCGCCAAAACTACCCCTCTCCCCCTCGACAGCCACTGGTCCAATAAAATGCCGTTTTTTGCACTAATACTTTGTGATAACGCGTCTTACAATTGTATGAAGAAAGTGTTATTTTTTTTATATAGGCTTGCCATCAATCATGCGTGGTGTTTGGAAATAGCGAAAGTGTAAGAGTAATATAAAGCTGTATCAAGATAGATAGATCCATGATATTGTCCAACCTCCTATAGGAAGGAAGGAGAGGAACAAGAAGAAGAAGAAATGATATCTTGACGAGAGAGCATGACGTTACGTATCTGATATACCGAAGTATATATACTCGTACGTTTTGACGAAGCTTTGTTATCTTTTATGGAAGTTTTAAGCTATTGAAATATATCACTCCCTTAATATAATTAACTAACTAACTAACCATCGCGACGTTTCCCAGAAAGGGTTCTTAGAAAGAATGGACTGCCACACTTTTCTTTCCTGATAAATTTCTCTCTCGCTTTCCCGCATCCATACACCTGTCATGCACGCGCATCAATATACTGAATATATAATTAAATATATTACAAAAACTAACTAACTAACTAACCATCACGCCGCAGAAAGAATGGACTGTCACACTTTTACTGATGCGGCACTCCATCCTTCTCTTTTCGCCCCGCGGGAGACGCGGTGTGATGGGTTGCGAACCTCATCGCCACCAATAGGCATCTCCCGCGCACACTTCGATCTTCCAACATCCACAAAATAAATCTAAAACAAATAATATTGTTTGTAATATATTTAATTTAATTTATTTGATTATTACAGGCATTACAATATGTATTTAATTCCCAAAGTAAATACATATTGTATATACCTGAGGATAGAGGTCAGCTCCGAAACATTTTTTTTAATTCCAAGCTTATACATACTTGTACGCTGTAATACCACAGTGTTAACGCTTTAAACTTCGATTAATTTTTTTTCTAATTAAAAATCTATTTACCATAAATTCGTATTTTTTGTGTTGGTTTGAATAATTCAATATATTTTTTTTTCAACATTCAGGGAAAAAAAATTGCATTACAGCGTAAAAAATAAACTATACCTAGCTCACGTTACTCACTTCACCATTCTGTATTATTTCACTCTTTCCAAGTGTCCAAACAATCTTAATGACCCTTTATTATTTTATATTATCTAAATTTATTCAAATGAAAGCACCACGAGTCGTTACATGTTTAAAACATTTGTTGAATAATAGTTTTAATGGGTAGTCACGCGTTTGAACGTTTTAATAGCGGAAGCACAATTAAAGTTCAGTTAAACGCTTCGCTCTAGTCCAGTGATTCCCAAAGTGGTCAGAATCGACCCCAGGGGTCGATATAGATTTTCAAGGGGTCCACATAAAATTAAAAAAAAATTGAGGGTCCGTAAGATGTAAATGGGGGTCCACGAGAGTGGATCCCATTTAGTTGGACCGTCACCAAAATTTTCGCTTTCCGCAAATATAAAAATCCACCTCACAGATGGTACGTAGGATTTACGTAATACTTTATTTTAATACACATAAATTCCCTAATTATATGTATATTTCATAAAATTGTCTCATTTAAACATTGTTTTTTTGTGAATTTATTTCATGCGAAGATGGTGAATTTGCATTTTGTTTCGTTTTAATAAATAAATGTTTAACTATAAAACATAGCGTACATTTTATTATAAAGATTTAATTTCTACAGTTAACCCTATCAAAGTGGGTAGCCCTGTGTCAGCTTCAAAAACAAACTTATCAAATCAAATCTGTTTATTTTCTCAAAAGATACTACAAACAACAATTATGGTTAAAGGTATCTATTGAGAACAGGTAAAATATAATATATAATTGCAGGAACGCATGAGAGATGGTTCGGCTTTAAGAATACGAGATACTCTCCGAAGTCAAAAGTATTTGTCTTCTGAACTTACTGTCATTAATACGAAAGACGTTGATCTCCGAAGCAATCATTTTCAGCACTTTATCACTAGGGACAGGTTGGTTCTGTATTTTGAGAGATAAAACGGTCTAAGCTGACGCTGTCGAAGATAACCATCCGGAACATAAAGATGGATAGTCCTTTAGCTTATTATAATAGTTATAGATGATTTTGTAAAAAAAAAAAACTATATTGGGAAGGCACGGGGTCCACATGAAACAGAAAAATCGGCAAAGAGTCTACGGGACAAGAAAGTTTAGGAACCTATGGTTTAGTCATTGAAGTTTACAATACGGACACTCCACGTCTAACTCGACCCTGACAGAATTGACCAATTACAACTTTTCATCCATTCAAATCGGTACTGAATCCTAGATTTCGGGGATGGAATTACTTCTATCTAACTGTAAAAATACAACAAACCGTTGGCCAATTTTCTTTCACAGGGTTGTTTAACCCTTTTTTGTCGAAAAGGTGTAAAAAGTGTTTTAACATAGGTTATTTCTGTAAATAAGTGAATTCGCGTGTGACAACCACTACAATGATGAAATGTACCTATACATGTATCTGAAAGCAGAAGATTTTAGAGAAATTCTTGAAGCATCCTTTTTATGAAATTAATATTTTTTGACGTACATATTTTTTTAGTGAAAGTAAGCAAATCATAAATATGCATATATCCATTGTTTTGGCGGAAACACTTTGATATTTCAACATCATTAACTGTTTAAATAAAAACAAACTTTGTTATAAATATCACCAATAATTATATTTTGTCGCGACAGCTGTTTCGCTTACCGATGTTAGCATCATCAGGTCTTACAATCAACTAAAAATACATCAGAGAGATTAAGTTTATATACAAAATTGTGAGAAGGGATTTCTCCTCCTAATAATTTTAAACAGCTGTCGCGACTAAATACGAGTATAAACTATTGTTTATAACAAAGTATTTTTTTAAACAGTTAATAATGTTGAAATATCAAAGTGTTTCCGCCAAAACAATGGATTATCTATTGATGATTTGTTTACTTTCACTATGAAATATACACTATCAAATAAATCAAATATTAAATGTCGGCCTCGGAGAAATCAACGCGAGTGTGTGTATGAATGTTGAGGAAGCAACAGAAGTATGTTAGTGAATAGAATAGTGTGGCGGTAAATTCTTTCTACCTTAGTTTAGTAAGTTTTATTAGTTAAATAAAATTAAAAAACGTATAAATATTTTATAACGTGTGAATGACACGTTTCGCCTGTCTAAGGCATTATCTAATTGAAAAAAAATGATAATGCATTAGTCAGGCAAAACATGTCATTCACAAAAAATTAAATAAAATTTCTAGATAACTGACGTTTTCATTCATATTAATTATTTTAATTTCGTTTGAAATGTAAAAAATCATTTGTTTTGTAGATAATCGACTATCTTTGATTATTTTGTATGTCTTGACTCGATCCTTGTAATCTGTATTCTTCAAAACTACTCATTTTAATGTAACCCAAATGCTTAACAGAGCGACATCCTAAACGAAATATAAAAAAATATAATTGTGTTAGCGTAGTAGTGAATTTCATTTACTCTTCTCATTATTTCAGCTTAATTAAAACCATGAAATCTTTGCTTTCATTAAGGCAAATTATTATTATATATAAAATGAAATGTTTTTCTTCTAGTGAAGGGTTGCGTTCGGATTATATTAACCGCCAGTAGTACATTATACGTGTATAAAGCAGACAGATATTCAAAGTAACTAAGTAACTAACTAACCATCACGCCGTCTCCCCGAAAGGGTAGGCAGAAAGAATGGACTGTCACACTTTTACTGATGCGGCACTCCATTCTTCTCTTTTCGCTCCGCGGGAGACGCGGTGTGACGGGTTGCGAACCTCATCGCCACCAATAGGCATCTCCCGCGCACACTTCGATTGTCCAACACCCACAAAATAAATCTAAAACAAATAATATAAAATACAATGATATAAAATAAAATAACTAAATAAAAATAATTTAACACAAAATGTTCTTTTTAGATGGTGCACATATTGTTTATTTAATTTATGTTCCACGAATCCACCGTTTTTTAATTTAGCACATAATGTAATAACACATAATGTTTTTTTCGATGTTGCACATGTTGACATGGACGATCCGGACTTTTGTGTTTATTTAATTTATGTTACAGGTATCCACCGTTTTTTTAAATTAGCTGTAATTAGGCACTTAACCAGCAAGAACTTAAAAATAATATTGAAGAAATTATTCAAATTGTCATTGGAACAAATGAAAAATATTTTTTTACACCTGTCAAAATTCTTTATAAAAACGAAAAAAATAATATAATTTAACAGCAAAACAGTACAAACGTATTACGTGTCACAATTAACTATTATTAAGTGCGGCAATATTCAAAGTAATAATTAAATAAAACGATGTTTTTTACTACTTCCAATTTTGTCTTTATCAAGACAGCGACCGTTTTCGCTAGGCTCGCTGGCATCGACAGACTGGTGACACTATTGTAAACTTAGTCCTTTATATACATACAGATCAGGGGTGGTAAACATGATTCTGTACAAAAATAATCTTCAAATATTTATGTAAAATTTTCTGAATTTAAATATTGGTAATACAGGTATTCTTGAAAGGTTTGTATTTAATACAATGGATTTAAAATTTTATTATCGCTTACATATTAGAATATGTAACGAGGGACCGCCGATGATGATGATGATAGTCTAGATTTAAATGCCTTTGACTGTACAGGGCCATCTGTGGGAAAACTTTATTTTAAAATAAGCAACGAATAAAGTCCCCCCGTTTTGTTTCGTTATTTCAAATCTGCTTTGTTCAAGTTGGCAGCAATGACAACTTTGTTTTGTGTATTAATTAGTCAAGTTCAGGGATTTAATCAACTCGCGTGTGGACAATATCAGCCCTGTGTTTTAAGAGATAATAGACGCTTATAAAACATGGAATAATTTCGTTCACGCAATTTTATAAACCTCTTTGAATCCCGAAATAATAATGGAGTGGTTTTAAACGTTTTTTTTAATAATTAATAAACGTCATATGAAAAAAATCTAATCATAGTAATATAAATTAACTGACTTACTATGTAAAAAGAATGACAGAAGGATGAAATTGGGAGAGATGGGGCTATATTGTTACGAGTATCAAATTTAGGGGTTGATGTGGAGGACACGAAGAGTTGGAGGCGAAGAATAATGGAGGCAGAGGCTTGATATGGGCTGTAGGGCCATCGAAGAAGAAGAAGACTATAAAAAAGTCTAGTCTGTTGATGCCAGATGGTCTGGCGAATTAATGGAAGTAACTGATTTAAAAACACTGTTTAAAACGAACTTCCTTTTTGATTTTACTAAAACCATTAGATTATCTATGAAAAAAGTGTTGTTAAAATTGAATATTAAAAAAATATATTCAAACAACTGCTGACCATCACGCTGTTTCGCAATATGGGCAGGCAGAGAGTATGCTCATATAATAACTTGAATATCATGTGAATTCAATAAAATTATGAATTAGTTCATACATACTACATTTTAATCAATGAATATAATTCAAGTCAAATATATAATATGTATTTAATTTGGAGAAAGATATTGAAAGAAAGGTCGGTGTTGGGAACAAAATTAATGGCGTTCTCAAAGTCATAAGTGCAAATAGAAATATTTCAACTAAAGCAAAGATGGCAGTACATAATGAAGTTCTAGTGCCAACCTTTATATATGGAAGTGAAGCTTGGAGCTGGCAAAAAAGGATGAAAGTAGGATAAATGCCTTAGAAATGAGATCACCGAGAAGAATGTGCGGGAAAACGATGTATGATAGAATACCTAACGACGAAAAAAGGAAGAAATGTAAGGCAGATTTTTGCATCATATGTAAAATTAAAAAACGATCCCTGAGATGGTTTGGACATATAGAACGAATGGACGAGAGAATAGAGGTTTAAATGTTGTATACAAGCAGTGTGAGTGGAAAAAGAAGCCCTGGAACACCAAGGAAAGCATGACATAACCAAATTAATCAAATACTGAAATGCGGCCGCATTCGAAGTTGGAAAAATCGACGAGCGTGCGTGTTACGATATATGAATGTGGAGGAAGTGAGAGAGGTATGTCAGAACAGAACTGTATGACGGTCCATCTCAGAGTGTGATCGATCCACTGCCAGTTGCGTCTAGCGACTTGTTTTCTAATTGGCTTTTCGCCTGTCATGGTCCAGAGAACGGCATTTGACGTTGTTTGGGGCCAAAAGATCTTGAATATTGAGCGAGGGCACCTATTTATAAACACCTGGAGTTTTCCAATAACGTCCGCGGTAGATTTCCAAGTCTCACATCCGTACAGCAATACGTTTTTAACGCTACTGCTGAATATTTGGACCTTGGGCTAAGCATAGCGAAATCCACCTCACAGGAGAAGCAACCCTCTGGAGAACACACCACATGACCACATCAAGTCTCCAACAAGGAAGAAGAAGAAGTAAAAGAAACTATTCGCTCTGCTAGGACATTATCAAAAACTTGTTTTATAGGAGGAAAGCGAAACATGAAACATTATTAAAAAAATAACCCACAGAAAGGTACATTTCCATCAATATTAAATATATGTATAATTTGAAGTTTTTAAGAAACAGTAAATATAATGATTATACATAACAATAAATTTCAATATTGTAAAGAATTTAATACATATGTTAAAGCACGACATGGACAAAAAAAAAGTATATTTATCAAAGGTAGATAACATTTAATAAATGTCACATTTATCCAAAAATGTCTTAGTCAGTTGAAAGATTTTCCTAGAAACTTTCTTCAGATTATTTTGCATACAATATTTTTATCGAAATTTACAAGAGCGGGTAGTATTATCTCTAGAATATGCTTACCTCATTTTATATGTAAACTCTTATTTGAAGATAAGTATTTCAATTCATCAATAAATGGGAGCTACATAAAGCATGTTATAATCCCTTTATGTGGATTACATACAAAAAATCCATCCATGTATCCAATACAAAAAAGGATTGGTATAGATTGAAAGGATTTGAATAAAGAATATTGGAATACTTTTAGTGTTATTCAAGCGTTTTGAAAAGCTTAGGCATTGTGATTAAACTTTTAAATATACCCAGAAAGATCATTTTATCATACAAAATTAACTAACTAACAATCAGCCTTATTGATTTGTCCTGTAATAATCTACATTCATACATCATAACATGCAGGCTCGTCGATTTTCCCAACTTCGAATGTGGCCGTTTTTTTTTCTTAATAGATTAATTTGGTTATGCCATGTTCTTGTTGGTCTTTCATGGATTCTATTTCCATTCACACTCCTGTATACAACATTTTAACCAT
This sequence comes from Lepidostoma basale, assembly GCA_022606425.2. NCBI lineage: Eukaryota > Metazoa > Arthropoda > Insecta > Trichoptera > Lepidostomatidae > Lepidostoma > Lepidostoma basale. Next base: position 61,647 of record JAHDVF020000524.1, on the reverse strand, counting down.
TCTTATCTCGTCCATTCTATCTATATGTCCAAACCATCTGAAGGATCCTTTTTTTAATTATCAAACAATTTTTTTTAAATTTTCGTATGAAGAATTCACCATGTGGTAAGACATTTTAAATTTTATTATTATTTGTATTTAAAATAAAATAAATGAAAACACTGTATTTTGTTTTTCACCACTATGCGGTTATTTTAATTGCCGACTAGTTTCGATTGTACCCAAGTTTCATCCGAGCTTTGTAATAACGTTATTATAATATTATCATTAATAAGTTATTACGAAGCCTTGAGGAAGCTTAGGTACAAGCGAAACAAGTCGGCAATTAAAATAACCGCATAGTGGTGAAAAACTAAGTACAGTGTTTTCATTTTATTTTATTTTAAATACAAATAATAATAAATAAAATTTAAAAAAATACTTAATGGAAGGTTAAGGCATTAACACTGTGGAATTTTATTGGTAATTTGGAAGGATAATATAAAATACTGGATAATCTGCTTAATTTATTAAATATTTTTACAAAATAAATATATTAAATTTTTATCCACAAGATGTCTCGAAAGTAACCTTCTACATCTTTAAGTATTAATATAACTAAATCGAAAACAATAAAAAAATACGAAGTAAACATACTGACTAATCCTTATAATTTGTACTTTTAAGTATCAGTCATAATATGTTTACTTCATAAGTAATTAATATGAATGAAAACGTAAATTTTCTATAAGTTTTATTATATTTTTTGGAAATGACATGTTTCGCTCTTCTATGGCATTACGTGTATCAAATGTTTTTTGATAAAATTTTAAACACATTTGATAATGCCTTAGAAGGGCGAAACATGTCATTCCCATAAAATATAATAAAACTTCTAGAAAATTGACGTTCTTATCAGTATTAATTATTGAATATGGAGTTTTACATCATTGTTCAAGAAACAATGTATATTCTTCATAAGTCCTACTTTAGTGTTTGATTAAGTTATATTTACACCCGAGGATGAAGAAAGTCACCTCAAAAACATGTCGTTGATAATAATTTAAATTTGTAAAACATTTAATAAATTACGAGCATGAACTACAAGTCCTGGTGAATTGTATGTATGAGGTATGCATGCGAAATGATCTGATGATGAATGTTAATAAGTCCAAGGTAATGATTTTTGAAAAGGAAGAAACCATGACAGTCTGCAACATTAGCGTGAATGGTGAAAATTTGGAGCAAGTAGTTGAGTTTGTGTATTTAGGTAGTATGTTTACAAGAGAGTGGAGAGGGATATTGAAAGAAGGGTTGGGGCAGGCAACAAAGTGAATGGTGCACTTAAAGTTGTCATCGCAAACAAAAACCTATCCAAAAAAGCTAGAATGGCAGTGCACAATGGTGTTCTTCTACCGACCCTTATGTATGGAAGCGAAGCATGGAACTGGCAAAGGAAGGATGAAAGTAGAATAAATGCAGTAGAAATGAGATCTCTTAGACGAATGTGTGGATATTCTGTGTATGATAGAGTGTCGAATGAAAATATAAGAAGTGAATGCGGTGCGAATGATGGTGTCATGAACAAAATAATGAAAGGATCATTAAGATGGTTTGGACATATGGAAAGAATGAATGAAGAAAGAATGGTAAAAAATTATATGTTAATGATGTAAATGGTACCAGAAATAGAGGAAGACCAAGGAAAACGTGGCACGATCAAATAAATCAAATATTGAATGTCGGCCATGTGAGGAGTCAGAGAAATCGACGCGCGTGCATGACACGATGTATGAATGTTGAGGAAGCGAGAGAAATATGTCAGGAAAGAAAGGTGTGGCAGTCCATTCTTTCTGCCTACCCCTTCGAGGAGACGGCGTGATGGTTAGTTAGTTAGTTTTTTTAATAAATTAAATGGATTGTACAGTGTTTTATACTTTTGTGTCAAATTAAAAATAGGCACAACCTTATAGTTACATTTAAACTGTAAGAATTGTAACACATAATTCATGTACTTAGTAAACGATAAATAAGTAAACATGTTTTTAATGATGTAAACATAAGTACCTTTGAAAACTTCACAAATTCGTTTTCACTTTTCGTTGTGATTTCTGATAAACCTTGATATTTTTACAACAGACATGTCTGATGATTGACATATGTACATCCTGGAGAAAGCAAGAGAAAAGAACTTCCAAAAAATAAATGAAACTTGGTGTTCACACAAAATTATAATATATAATAATTCTCACGTTTAATTCCTATACCCCACAGTAAAGTAGTTATAATGGTGTTTAATTCATATTAGAATAAAATGGCGATAGAATAGTTACCTATCACATGTCATGAGAATCAATAACTCAAAAGTTGTAAACCGTAATTGGGTTCAAATATCCCGCTGTATTCAAATATGGAAAGAAATGTAAAACTTCCCGATTAAAGACCCAAGTGGCATCCATAGAACCGGAAAAAAACTTACAGTTTGCTGCACAATCATTTGGATTGAAACTAGCGACATTAGCCAAGATTTTATTTAAAAGTAAATTAATATTAAACAATTTTTTTTACCAAAATATATTCTAATTGTATCCAGTGAAGAAAGCAATATAAAAGAATAAAGTTTTTACGGAAAGAAGCCGAAAGCGGAAGAGAGATATGATTATTTTCTAATTAAATTGCCAAAAAGTAATTAAAAGAGAGATTTTCTGGCGGAAAACCCGTGTTGATTTTGTTTCACGCAATTTTCTACCGGAACAATTTACTTTTCATTTTCAATTTTTGTCCGCGGCTGAAAAATGCAGACTCTAATTACCGAGGGCTTATTTCATTTGAAAACGATAAGTGCTATACGTTAAGGCTTTTTAAGGAATTTTATCTTATTTGTATGTAAATACACAAAGTTCTATACGCCAAAAAAGTCTTTTTTTATTTTATCAAATATATGTTTCTTGAAAAACAATGTAAAACTCCGTATTAAATAATTTATATAAACGAAAACGTCTGTTTTCCAGAAGTTTATTATATTTCATGTGAATGACATGTTTCGCCTATATAATGTTTTACCAAATGTGTGATCATCATTTGATAATGTCTTAGACAGGCAAAACATGCCATTGACATAAAATATAAGATAACTTATAGAATACAGTATTTTTTCTATAATATTGTTGAAGTTTTATTATAAATTGTGTGAATGACATGTTTCACCTATCTAAGGCACAATAAAATATTATTGTAGTTAAAAAAAATCTGAAAAAGACTTTTAGAACATTACAATAGAACTTCTTGAAAATAAACGTTTTCATTCGTGTTAATGAAATTATGTGGAGTATTACATAACTTCTTACAAATAATAAATGTTTAGGTTATATTATTATTTGATTGAAATCTCTTGATAGGAGTTAATTTTAAATAATAACGAAATAAAACGATATTTTTATTACTACTTCCATTTTTTTTCCGGTTTCACCATGTTGATAAGATTCGAAGCACTGGTCTAGAATATTAATTATATGTTAAGGGAGGGATGCGTTTCAACTTGTAATGATAAATTACATAATAGTGTCTTAGATATACAAAACATGTCACTCCCATAAAATAACATTTTAATTCAATAAAATTGACGTAATTTTCAATGTTTAATATTAAATACTGAGTTTTACTTAATTAATACGAATGAAAACGTCTGTTTTCTAAAAGTTTTCATTTAATTTATGGAAATGGCATGAATTAAAAATATTGATATTTAAGTATTGCGTTCTTAATTCACACTCGTATTAATTAAATAATTAATATTATTAATTGAAATTTCTTGGTAGAAATTCCTATTAAATATTGGAAACAAAAAAAATCTTTATTATTATATTATGAAACCGGTCGACGATAAACACAAGTGGAAGCACACTAAATATATAATAATAAACAAATTTTTTATCAATTTTTTCTTGTTTTAAATATCGTATTAATTATTTAATATGGAGTTCTACATCATTATTCAAGAAACAATATATATTTTACATAAATTGTTTCAGCAACTACAAATATCTTTCTATTGAGATATATACATAAAATGATTTGTTTGTTAAATATTTTGCATATTATAGTAGCTATTTGAAAATTTTGTCTAAATGAAAAAATCAAAGGGACTTTTAAAAGTTTCACGGAAAAGATATAAAAAAGAACTTTTAACGTATTTACCCCCGCCCGCAGCTCTCCCACGCTGCACCGTTCTGCTGTATTTTTCCCGTACTCGGTTGTTTCCTGCCCTTATTTTCATCGCCACATTTTTGTGTTCGCTCGAAACTCTCTGAGGTAAATAAAAATAAATATTGAGAAGCCGGGAAAATTGATTAAATCTTTGCAGAGTGTATGCTGGAACTCCCACTCGGTTATACGGAGCATAGAAATTACAAGTAGGTACTTCAACCACAGTATTGATAAATAATTTTTTTAAATATATATTATAACACTTGATGATGTCAACATAGGTTGACGAAACAGCTGTCGCGTAAAAAAAATTGTGATAAATAAAACAAAGTCATTTAATTTCTTCTTCTTCTTTGCTAGCCTTCTTCCCTCCACTGCTGGATATAGGCCTTTTCCAATTTCCTCCACTCGTCTCTATTTTGCCACCTTTGTATCCAAGATTTTCCTACCCTTTTGACAATATCATCGGTCCATCTCATCGGTGGCCTTCCGACACTTCGCCTATTTACCCATGGTCTCCAACTGAGTATCCTGGGTGCCCATTTGTTGCCACCCTGTCTAGCCAAGTGTCCAGCCCATTGCCATTTCAATTTTGCCACTCGGTCCATGACGTCAGCAACCCTGGTGTGGCGTCTGATTTCTTCATGCCTTATACGGTAACGAAAGCTCACACCAAGTATCTGTCTTTCCATGGACCTCTGTGTACACTTGAGCCTGTGGATACTTGAGCCTGTGGGTAGTGTACACATATAGACCTTTCTTTTGAGACAAACCGGTATTTCATCATTTTCAAAGCAATTTTATTTAATTTAACAGTTAAAATGTAAATGTATCATAGTGTTTTGGCCAAAACAATAGACTATTTAAAAATACATATATTTAAATAAATAGAAACGCATTTTGTTTTAATATAATATAACATTTTATTATTTTTCTTATAGCAGACATATTCTAGTCTTTATTCAGTATTTCTTGTATGCACAATTTTTAACAACACATCTTCTATGCACAACATTGAAATTTGTTAAAATTTATGGATAGAAAAATGACGAAATATGGACTGAACATATCTGCAATTAAAAAAACAATATATATTGTAATAATACAAAGTGCCTTTCTATGTATTCAAATACGAATCCACAACACAAAGTGAAGGCGAATATAGAAGAATAGAAGAGTTACTTTTGGATATTTAATACTATATGTAACTCTACTTACTTGACATATTTACATACAGACTCTATACAAAAAGGATGTTCTTTTGAAAATTTCCTATCGGCCTTTTTACTCCTCTTTCTCTTGTCATTAACATGGAAAATTTGGCCGACTTTGTGTCGTTTACAGGGGCGTCGGATGTTTATATGGTTTCAGGTGTTTATAAAGTTTTGTCGATAGTTTCAGTAACACGACACGTGGAAGCAGCTTCCTTGCCCTCTTCTACTGCTATTTCCAATTAAATAGTGACGCAAACAGAAAACCACAGTTTTGTTAATGAAACAGATTTTTTTTAATGAGTTGGGTTTAAAAAAAAGCTTTTATAATTGTTTACGTCTCCATTTTTCTGTAATGCAGTATTGTTAATGTTTATGAATCTACAATAAAAACTCTTATATATGGAAGTGTAGCACAGAACAGGCAAAATAAGGATTGAAAGTATTGCTTAGACAAATGTGTGCAAATCTGTATATATTTGAAAGAGTGATGCAAATGTAGGAAGTGCGGATGAAAGTGTTATGCATATGGAATAAGATATAAAGGAAAACCGAGGAAAATGTGTTACGATTCAAATCTACCAAATATTTAAGGTCGACCACGTAAAGAGTCGGAAAAATCGACGTACGTATAATAAATGACATAATGAAATCTTTTCATCCAAAAAAAAAATCTTTTTATTAATTTACTCTTCTTATATAGGTAAATGGGAAGTAACGATAATGTTTAATTTATTCGTATAAAGCAGTTAATTTACGGTGTGGCATTATTAAATATAATATGAATACACTTGTAAATTGTCAACAACCAACCGGTTTCGCTCTTACCGGAGCTTCATGAATGTTGCAAAAGACACAGTATTGACTTTTGTAACCCTGACGAAGCTCCGGCGGGAGCGAAACCGGTTGATTGTTGAAAATAATTAAATTGTGCAAATAAAAATGTATCTACTAACAACCATCATGCCGTTTCCCCGGAGGGGAGGCAGAGAGGATGGACCGCCACACCGTTCTGTCCTGACATAATTCTCTAGATTCCTCTACATTCATACATCGTAACATGCATATTTGTCGATTCTTCCGACTTAGAATGTGGCCACCTTTCAGTATTTGATTAATTTGGTCATTTCATCCTTTCCTTGATCTTCCACGACTTCTCATCCAACTCACACAGCTTGTATACAACATTTTAACCATTCTTTTCTCATCCATTCGTTTTATATGTTAAAACCATCTCAGGGATCCTATTTTAATTTTACTTATAATGTAATCATCTGCCTAACATTTATTCCTTATTTTATCTTTCGGTATTCTATCATATATTGTTTTTCCATTCTAATATTTTCAGATATCTATTATGGATATTATAGATCAGATATCTATTATATTCATTCCACATTATTTTCAGATATCTTATTCCAACGGCATTTATCCTACTTTCACCCTTTTTTGCCAGGTCTAAGCTTTACTTCCACACATAAGGGTTGGTACTAGAACTCTATTATGTACTGCCATCTATGCTTTAGTTGAAGTATTTATATTTGCACTGATGACTTTATTACGAGTGTATTAATATTATATTTGAATTAACTAACTAACTAACCGGCACGCTGTCTCCCCGAAGGGGTAGGCAGAAAGAATGGACTGCCACACTTTTCTTTCCTGACATATTTCTCTCGATTCCTCAACATTTATATATCGTGTTATGCACACGCGTCGATTTCTCTGACTCCTCACATGGCCGACATTCAATATTTGATTTATTTGATCGTGCCACGTTTTCCTCGGTCTTCCTCTATTTCCGGTTCCATTTACATCATCAACATATATTTTTTTACCATTCTTTCTTCATTCATTCTTTCCATATGTCAAAACCATCTTAATGATCCTTTCATTATTTTGTTCATGACAGCATCATTCGCATTCACTTCTTTTATTTTCATTCGACACTCTATCATACACAGAGTATCCACACATTCGTCTAAGAGATCTCATTTCTACTGCATTTATTCTACTTTCATCCTTCTTTTGCCAGTTCCATGCTTCGCTTCCATATAATATTTGATACTGTTTAAATTGCGTAAATCAGAAAATAATGAACTTTTTCGTAACACAGTGTATACAGCTTGTTTTGGTATGTTGTTTGGTTTTTAATCCAACGCGATCGATACCCCGATGTTGTTTGGGTACCCATTGCAATAATGTCGGGACCTTTTAAAATTAGGATAGCAGGGTTGATTGCCCTCAGTGTTGTTATAGAGACCGCAAATGGTGTGAACCCGGGTTTATGCGGCACGCTGGTTGTGATACATCAAAGTCTTTGGTTACGGACATTAAATCCCACCCCTAACCACTTTGAAAAGCTTTTGTGAAAAGAAACAAATGAGAGTGATAATTAGAACCAAGCGATGTAATTAAGAACACATTAAAAAAATATTTATCTTGGCAAAAGAAGGATGAAAGTAGAATAAATGCAGTAGAAATGAGATCTCTTAGACGAATGTGTGGATACTCTGTGTATGATAGAGTGTCGAATGAAAATATAATAAGTGAATGCGGTGCGAATGATGGTGTCATGAACAAAATAATGAAAGGATCATTAAGATGGTTTGGACATATGGAAAGAATGAATGAAGAAAGATTGGTAAAAAAAATATATGTTAATGATGTAAATGGAACCTGAAATAGAGGAATACCGAGGAAAACGTGGCACGATCAAATAAATCAAATATTGAATGTCGGCCATGTGAGGAGTCAGAGAAATCGACGCGCGTGCACGACACGATGTATGAATGTTGAGGAACCGAGAGAAATATGTCAAGAAAGAAAAGTGTGGCATTCCATTATTTCTGCCTACCCCTTCGGGAAGACGGCGTGATGTTAAGTTAATTTTTATCTTAAAATGTTTCGTTTTTAACGACTTTTTATATCATTAAGGGTACTCACTTGTAATGCAGTGGAAATTTGATTTCTTCTACGAATGCTATTAGCTTCAAATGTCAATATAAGAAATTAATGCATTGCAAATGAACATGAAGTGTAGTGAAAAAAATAATGTAAGGGTCGTTAAGATGATTCGGACGTACTTCTTGTTTCTAGAACTAAAAAACTTTATTTTTATAGAAGTTTCATTATATTTTATGTAAATAACATGTTTCGCTTGTCTTAGGTAAATTATCAATTTCGTTTTGTTGTTCTCATTTGCGCTTTTATATTGTTAATTTATTAACCGTATTGAACGCTTAGGCTAATGCCTAAGCGTTCAATACGGAAGACACTGAGGAACAACAACACTGAGGAATTCCATGGTAATGTACTTAGGAAATTGAAAATTACTTTGTTTAATCCACTAATTATTAAAAAAATATTTAAAAACACGAGTTTCGGAAGATACCTTCAGGTGTGAAAATATAATAAAAACTAAACAAAGAAAGACTAAAATAAAAACGCATTTAAAATAAGAAACAATAATTCAAATTTAATAATTAACCTGGGCTCTTTGTTATAAGTATTAATCATTTGTACTTATAACTTAAAACTTCTAGAAAACAGACGTTTTTGTTCGTATTAATTATGAATCGGACACATAGAAAGAATCGTAAAAAGTAATATTTCAACGATGTATAAGGAACAAGAAATATAAGAAAGACCAAAGAAAACGTGGCACAATGAAATTAATCAAAAATTTAAACGATAGTCACGTGAGGAGTTGGAGAAAAAAGTGCGACCTTCGTGGCAGGGTGGTTAGACCTCTGATTGTCATACCGAAGGTCCCGGGTTCGATTCTCGCAGTATGATTGTCCCAATGTCTTTGGTCTGTTGTATTATTTACGTAACAATAAAATGGCTATAGATTAGCTACCTATCACATGTCATGAGACTCAATATAATAGCTAAAAACCAATTGTATACAGTACTTGGGTTCGACCTGTTGTATAAAACAAATCGACGCGCGTACACGACATGATGAATGTTACATCTCTACACCAGAAGATGGCGGCAAGCTCCCGAAACCGGTCGCAGACACAAACATTAGTGGATTTTGACATAACATGCATTAAAAAAAAAGATTTCATTATAAAAATATATATTATTTGTATATATAAAATAAAATAAAATAAAAACAATGCACTTTGTTTTTCACCACTATGCGGTTATTTTAATTGTCGACTAGTTTCTCTTGTACTCAAGCTTCCTCAGGGCTTCGTAATAACATAACAATAACACAGATTTACAAGTATACTCGTATATAGTAGATAGAAAGATAGGAAGGGGGGAGAAAAGAGGGACACGTATATTTTTTTTGTGAATGTATACTTATACTTGTATACGAATACTGGATTTGGTGGGTGATTAATTCATGAAATTTAATTGTATCTCAATAGAGACGAAGATGCAAACTGGAAACTGAATATGGTAGATCAAGGTGTTTACAGGACTTATGACCTGTCATCGGTTGGGTTAAGCGCACGCTTTATGTAATTACAACATTCCCCATTCCACCTATTTCTTTATGACCATGTAAGACCAATTTTTGGAGGTTGTATATATGCTACAAATCTATGCTTATCTTCACATGTCAGTTTCAATACACCATCTATGTAGATTTGATTAAATTTGTCTTACATGGTAAAAAAAAAATTGTCTTACATGGTCTTACTTACCGCATGGTGGTGAAAAACAAAGTGCAGTGTTTTTATTTTATTTTATTTTAAATACAAACAATAAATAAAATTAAAATGGCTTACCACAAAGTGCATGCTTCATACGAAAATTTCATTTGATTTTATTTTTATTATTTGCGACTATTTCTTATATAAAGACCCTTCAAGGAATTGAAAATTGTCTCTGTTTCATGAAACAGTTCAATTTCCTCGACTCTTGTTCTTTACAGATCTTTATGGCGTATCTCTTGTAAACGATTTCTAATTATTATCATTTTATTACAGTCACTTTAAATATGAGAAACCAAATCTTTAACGAGCCGACTTTGCGCCATCGAGATTTCGACAAAATGGAGCAGATGACAGAATAAACATTTTAATCACATTAGCCTTGCAAAGATCACCGTATTCCGTCGCAAGATGGCGGCATCTGCCTAGTTTGGTTCCCAGTCCTGTATTATATTTGCATAACCAATTTTCTCCAGAAAAGGCGGTAATTCCTTTACACAAAATACGCTTAAATAGTTTAATAAAACCCCTTTTTGTTGAACTTGATCCTAGTATTTTCGTTTTACGTCTTACATTGCATAAGCTATCAGATTTAATGAACAAAAATTTCATTCAATAATACAAAAATGCTGTTTTTTTATCAATATTATATTTTGTAAAACTGACAATAGAAGAATGAAAGTAGAATAAATGCAGTATAAAATAGAAATTAGATAGACGAATGTGTAGATACTCTGTGTATGATAGAGTGTCGAATGAAAATATAAGAAGTGAATGCGGTGCGAATGATGGTGTTATGAACAAAATAATGAAAGGATCATTGAGATGGTTTGGACATATGGAAAGAATGAATGAAGAAAGAATGGTAAAACAATTATATGTTGAGTCGGAGAACTCGACGTGCGTGGATGCCACGATGTATGAATTTTGAGGAAGCGAAAGAAGTATGCGTATGTCTAGAAAGAAAAGTGTGGTAGTTCATTATTTCTGCCTACCCCTTCGGAGAGACGGCGTGATGGCTTTTATTTTTTATTTTATTTTAATTTTAAAAAGACTAACACCAAAGATTTAAATCAATGATATTAGAATTTATTTTAAAATCTTCAATGTGAGCAGAAAATAGCTCAATATTATGGAGAAGGAATCTGGTCGTGTCCAGGCTCGAACCCAAGTCTCCTAGATCAGAAACCAAGCGTTCTATCCCCTAGACCACCACCCAATTAGTAAGATAGTAAGTTAGATTTAAATAGTTAGTTAGGTTACTTAGATAGTTAGTTATTTTAAATAAAGTGCTGTATTACAAAGAAAAGAATATTATTCAATTATGTACACAAAGTAATGGTGAATATAGAAGAAAGTAAAAACTTACATAAAATATCTTCTTCTTTCGATTCCTTGCTATTAACATATGTGGTCTACTCTTCAACGGGTCGCTTCTCTCTTATGTAGATTCCCAGCTGTCCATATTTTAGGAGATCTTTAACGAGGAGTCCCGTGAGGCTGATTATAATATGTAGTGCAAAATAAGGAGTATGGTGGAGTCTCTCATTCGCTGTCTGCTCCATCTTCCAATTAACCTCGACCTTAAATATGTTGTTACATAAAATGAATAATGTTAAAGACTTGACATTTTTTAACTAACTAGGAAAAAAAAGAAACAAGATAGCTTAATCGGTTTATCAACAATCGGTACTTATTTGGCAAAAGGTTCCAGATGCGTTTTTTTGTGAAATTAAGTTAAATATACCATCAGTATTATTTTTGCACACTTTATGTTTTCACAAAACGTTAGATGTGTACTATTTTTTATGTACAATTGAATTCAACACCTATTTTTTTTAAATATACATATGAATATATACTTTTTTTATTTCATTTATTTTTGTTTTTATTTTATTTTTTTATAACTTGTACATAAAGTTATGCTACGTAAATTGACATTTGAAATAAACAATTTGGAACAAAAATAACATTTTTATAAATAATTAAAATAATGTAAAAATCTTATTTTTGCTCTCCTGTAAAATTCATAAAAAAGCAGTTGGGACCTTTTGCCCAAAAAGTACCGAAATTTGTAACTAATATTTATATATATAAATAAAAAATCACTTTATAACCATAAAGAAATCGCGTTCTACTAGCTAGTTATTAAGTTGAAAATGTCAAGTGTACAACATTATTTAAAATAGATATAGAATTAATAATTTTAAAATAATAACATAAAAAAAATAAAAAAAAAACAAAAAACAAAAACCATCACGCCGTTTCCCCGCAGGGGTAGGCAGAGAGAATGGACCGCCACACTACTCTATCCTGGCAAACCTCTCTAGCTTCCTCCACATTCATACAACGAGTCATACACGCACGTCGATTCCTCCGACTTCTAACATGACCAACCTTTAAAATTTGATTAATTTGGTCATGCCATGTTTTCCTCGGTCTGCCTCGACTTTGTACCCCATTTACATCATTAACGTATACTTTCTTAACCATTCTTTCTCCATCCATGCGTTCCATATGTCCGAACCAAAATAACATACAAATAATAACATACAAAACAATATATTTTATTTGAGTGATTTGTTCACTTTTCTAAAGCAATATTACCTGATCACTGAAGAAAAAAGTGTCGAGAAGGTATTGGCAAGACGCGAATCTCCTGACTGCAACCCTGTTCTGTCCTGACATACTTCTTTCGTTTCCTCTGCATTCATTCACCTTGTCATAACACTTTCGTTCGCACCACATTCACTTCTTATATTTCCATTTGACACTCTATCGTATACAGAGTATCCACACATTCGTCTAAGAAATCTCATTTCTAACGCATTAAATCTACTGACATCCTTCTTTTGCCAGTTCCATGCTACGCTTCCATACATAAGGGTCAGTAGAAGAACACCATTGTGCAGTGCCATTTTAGCTTTTTGGATAGGTTTTTGTTTGTCAAACAGGGTTGCGTTATGTCCCCGTGGTTATTTAATCTATATATGGACAAGTGTATGAAAGAGCTGAAAGGGTTGGATGTAGATTTAACACACATTCGTCTTAGACATCTCATTTTTACTGCATTTATTCTACTATCATCCTTCTTTTCCCAGTTTCATGCTGGTCGTAGTACATAAGGGTCGGCACAAAATACATTAAAATGAAACATTTCATATTGAGTTTTGCATCACTTTTAAAGAACCAATAAATAAAAATCGATGGTTATGAATTCTCCTCCAATAAAGTACGGTTCATATCAATATAGGATATGCGTTATTAGGGTCAAAGCTTGTTACGCGGGATATTGGAATTCCACCCTCTCCCCCAGCCCGCTATTAGCAAAGCTGTTACTAGACATGACACAATCGTGTTGGATGCAAATGAGCCGCTGAACAATTATGTACACATCAAAACTGACACTCCTGCATGGAACTGTACATTATGTACAAACACTGTCGGAGTATTCAATTATACCAAATATGTTTCCATATATTACTCATACAATAATAGTGTCTTGAGCAAAGGTGTAAAACATCGCACACAATAATAAACGTTTGTTTTCTAAAATAATTTTAAAGTGTTAAATTAAAAAACTTTGAATATTCTGGTCAATTCTTTGGCGTATAAAATAGGAGTGATACTCCAGGCGACTTCTAAAACAGTGCGCTAGGAGGCGGTAGCCTCTTCGCATTGTGTTAATAAAGTAGTTTGCTAAATGCTAAACAATCATTCTTCATAGATGGCGTTAGTGGGTGGATTGTATAGATTAATCTTAAAAAATTGATTAGTACAATCAAATCTACATAGATGGCTAACTGGAACTGACACGTGAAGATAAGTGTGGATTTGGAGTATATATACAACTTCCAAAAATGTATCATGCATGATCATAATAACAACGGTGGAATGGGGAATGTTGTAATTACATAAAGCGTGCGCTTAACCCAACCAATGACAGGTCATAAGTCCTGTAAACACCTTGATCATCCATATTCAGTTTCCAGTTTGTTTCTTCGTCTCTATTGAGATACAATTAAAAATTTAAAAAACTTTGTTTTACAAATTATCAAATGTCAAATTTTCGTGATTTTTCGAACCTTTAGGTATGTGTATTTGTTCCTTTGTCAATTTGAATAATTTCTTTGATATAATTTTGAAGTTCTTGTTGGATTTTTTTATTTTTAAATATACTGATACCAAAGATTTAAATCTATGATATTAGAATTTATTTGACAATCTTCAATATGAGCAGAAAATAGCTCATTATTAAAAAGAAGGAATCTGTTCGTGTCCACGCTCGAACCCAAAACCGCAAAAGGAGCAAGATAACAAGACTTGGATGGAAAAAAAATCAGGAAAAATGGCTGAGAAGCAGAATATAAAATTCCATATTTAGTTTCTTATTTTGTTGTTAAAACGTCTGTTTTCTAGACATTTAATTTTAATGAGGGTGGCATGTTTTGCCCTTCTTGAGCATTAACGAATATCACAATAATAAAAATAATATCAATGCAAATGAAAGTTTTATTATATTTAATAGGAATGGAATATTTCGCCAATAAAAACCATTATCATTTTTGAAAATGTTTTAAAAAGGCGAAATATATCATTATTACTTTTAAGAAAATACTGTTATAATACCACAATTTCTTTTTATTTACTGAGTGTCGCGACAGGGTCTTTTTATTTACCGAGTGTTGGGACGAGTTTATTGTAACACCTGATGATGCCAACATCGGTTGGCGAAACAGCTGTCGCGACACTCGTGATATTATATCAGTGATTAAAATCTTAACAGTAATAATGTTGAAGTTTTATAATGTTTCTGCCAAAACAATGAAATATATCATTCCCATAAAATATATCATAACTTCTAGAAAACATGCAGAGTTTTACGTCATCGTTCAAGAAACAATTAATAATATAATATCAATTAATATTAATCCCTACAATAATAAGAAACGCTTTCTTACTTTCTGATATGTTTTCTTGCTCTTGACCTACTAGGTATCTGGGATGCGCTCTTGCCCTCCAGTTGTTCACACAGAAAGCGGACAATTGCAGATTTCACAATCGGCGTGTAACCGCGACCAGCGACTTACATAGGATAACTTATCTTTTGAAATTCGTGAATAATCGTAAATCTTCAACACAAAGTGTTGAGTTTCAATAAAGCAATCCACACTTTTATATTCAACGTTTGTTGTAACTGAAATCGGTTGAATGTTTAAATTAATAGCAATTAAACTATCAACAGTCACGCCATTTTCAGTCCAGTAATAGACAAAAAGCGTAGATGAAGCATAGATTATGTTATTTCACGTACCATAGAGTAGAAGCGATTTACTTAAGTAAATCCTCGTGGGTAGGGCAATAATCCATTTAAAGGTTGTGCAACACCTAAACATGTCACATTTCACATTTATAATCATGCCCTCAGTGTTGGATTGCTTATTATTTTTATATAATTATAAACAATTTATTTTAATCAGTATTTATTTTACAACACTGTTAAAATATTAAAAAAATTATTACCCACTTTTTCGAATATCACGACAGCTGTTTCGTCAACCGATTTTGGCATCATCAGGTGTTACAAACAACTGAGTTTTAATAACCTGATGAAACAGCTGTCGCGACATTTCTAAAAGTGTTCAATTATAAATATAATATTATCACAGTATTGTAAATTACATACTCGTAGTTAATAATGTTGAAGTATCAAAGTGTTTCGGCCAAAATTAGAGAGAATCAATGTGATAGCTATACCTTTGCATCGATATGGCTATAATATGGCTAAGGATCATAAGATATGGTTTTGGCACATGGAAAGAATGAATGAAGAAAGAATGGTAAAAAAATTATACGTTAACGATGTAAATGGAACGAGAAATAGAGGAAAACGTGGCACGATCAAATAAATCAAATATTGAATGTCGGCCATGTGAGAAATCGACGCGCGTGCATGACACGATGCAGGAATGTTGAGGAAGCGAGAGAAATATTTCAGGAAAGAAAAGTGTGGCAGTCCATTATTTATGCCTACCCCTTCGGGAAAACGGCGTGATGGTTAGTTAGTTCTTCTTCAGCCGTCTCTCCACTGCTGGATGTAGGCCTCTTCTAATTTCTTCCATTTTTCTCTTATTTGGGCTTCTCTTATCCACCTGCTACCCGCGACAGGGACAATATCATCGGCCCAACGTTTCTGAGGCCGGCCTATTCCTCTTTTCATGTCCCATGGTCTCCATCCTAGGACTCTGGGTGCCCATCTGTCTGTTCCCTGTCTGGCAACATGACCTGCCCATTGCCACTTTAGCCTGGCAATACGATCCACCACGTCGACAACCTTTGTCCGGCGTCTGATTTCTTCATTTCTGATTCTATCTCTCAGACTTATGCCTAACATTTGTCTCTCCATAGATCGCTGTGTACATTTTAATTTATATATGGTCCTCGCAGTTAAGGTGATAGTTTCCAGACCATATGTAAGCACAGGGAGGATACATGTTTCAAACACTTTTCTTTTTAAATTCATGGGAATATCCTTGTTTTTAAGGATATGATTGAGTTTCCCAAAGGCTGCCCAACCTAGTCCAATTCTTCTGGGTACTTCCGCTGTCTGATTTTCCTTCCCTAATTTGATCTTATGTCCAAGATAAATATACTCTTCAACAGGTTCAATTTTCTTATTATCGATTGTGATACTGCTGTTGGATGGACTCATGATTTTGGTTTTATTTATGTTCATCTGTAGACCAACTTTCAGGGAGGCATCGTGGAGCTCTTTTATCATGGTATGAAGTTCTTCCAGATCATCACTGATGAGTACTATGTCATCTGCGAAGCGGAGGTGACTCAGATATGTTCCGTTAATTTTTATCCCTTAATGTTCCCAGTTTAATGTTTTAAAGATACTTTCTAGAACTAACGTAAAAAGTTTAGGTGAGATGGTATCGCCTTGTCTTACACCTCTCTTGATATTGATTTTCCCCGTTTTTGTGTCCTCGTCAATCCTTACATCCATTGTAGCGTGGTCATAGATAAATTTGATCAGCCTTGAGTATCTGGAGTCAATTCTTGCTTCATTTAGCGCATTTATTATTCCCCACTGTTCTACAGAGTCAAAGGCTTTTTTGTAGTCAATGAATGCAAGATGAATTTTAATATTATATTCTGTGACTTTCTCAATTAGCAATCGTAGAGTTTGGATGTGGTCTGTGGTTCCAAACCATTTTCTAAAACCAGCTTGTTCTATTGGTTGGTAAAAATCTAGTTTAGGTGTTAAACGGTTCGTCATAATTTTAGTAAGAAGTTTGTATAGGTGGGATAACAGACTTATTGGTCGGTAGTTTTCTAGGTTCTCTGGGTCCCCTTTTTTATGCAATAATATAACTTCAGCGTTTCTCCACTTTTCGGGTATGGCCTCCTGTTGTAGGCACTTGTTAAGGAGTATTTTTACTGCCTCAATGATTTCTTCTCCCCCCAACTTTAACATATCGCTTGTCACTTGATCTTCTCCTGCACTGCAGTTATTCTTCATATATTTAAGTGCATTTTTTACTTCGTTTGATTCTATTTCCGGCATCTCTTCGGATCCAGCATTTAAAACAGTTTCATCATTTTCTCTGTTTTGTGCAATTGATCTATATAATTCTGAATAAAACTCTTGTACCGCGTTCACTATCATATCTTTATCATTTATTGTATCTCCATTTCTATTTTTTAATTTAATTATATTTGATTTGCCAGAATAATAATTGTTTGATCTAAGTACTTTCATATTTTTATTTGATTCTATTGTGCTCATGATAAGGCTTGTGTTGTATCTTCTAATATCTTTCCTCACTTCTTTTCTTATAGTTTTATTAAGAGTTTTATATTCATTTGAATCTCTGTCAATTTGTCTCTTCTCTTCTATAAGTTTTAGTGTACTTGAGGATAACTTTTGATTTTTTCCTTTCTGTCTGTAGGATATTGTCTTCACAGCTGTTTGAACACTCGTTGTAATTTTCTCTGTAAGATCGTTAATTTCCATGTTCTGAAGGTCTATAGTGGCTCCCAGCTTGCGTTTTAGAGTGTTTTCAAATTCTGGTTGATGTGCGGTGATTATTTCGGTTGTAATAATTGAGTGCCGTCCTAATTCATTTTTAGGTTAGTTAGTTAGTAATAAAAAATATATAATTTTTGATCGGGAAATTTTTTTCAGTTAACATTTGTTTCGATTCGTTCATTCCGTAATTTTTATATATATATTTATAAATGCATTTACTATATCCATTTAACACATTGAATTAATATTCAAACTGTGATTCGTCCAACAAGTACCACAGTATAATCCAAAACAGGTACCCGCCTGAGTTCCTACCTACTCACGTAAAACTTTCCGTGCACTTTAATACGCTATGAATCCATTATTAAATTAGATATTCAAAAACGTCGAACAGTGCTTTTAGCGCGGCTGTATCAATTATTCGTACAACACCAGCTCTATTAGCACTTTTAGAGTTCTTTTTTAAAAAAATGAATTAGGACGGCACTCAATTATTGTCGCGCCCCCACCAGGGACGGTTCAGGGATTAAACTCACTTTTTTAATTGAAATCTGCCCCGCACTCGGGTAGGTACTTTCCTGTGTAGTAATTTTATAGCCCAAGGCCTACCTTGTCCTTTTATTTAAAAAAGTATGCCGATTAATCTTTGAAATGAGCTTTAAAAACTGTTATTGGAAACATTTGTCAATTTTATCAAATTTTGCCGTTCACAGTGGAGTTTTAGTAATTAACTTACTGAGTAACCATCACGCCGTCTCCCCGAAGGGGTAAGCAGAAAGAATGGACTGCCACACTTTTCTTTCCTGACATATTTCTCTCGGTTCCTCAACATTCATACATCGTGTCATGCACGCGCGTCAATTTCTCTGACTCCTCACATTGCCGACATTCAATATTTGATTTATTTGATCGTGCCACGTTTTCCTCGGTCTTCCTCTATTTTTGGTTCCATTTACATCATTAACATATAATTTTTTTACCATTCTTTCTTCATTCATTCTTTCCATATGTCCAAACCATCTTAATGATCCTTTCATTATTTTGTTCATGACACCATCATTCGCACCGCATTCACTTCTTATATTTTCATTCGACACTCTATCATACACAGAGTATCCACACATTTGTCTAAAAGATCTCATTTCTACTGCATTTATTCTACTTTCATCCTTCTTTTGCCAGTTCCATGCTTCGCTTCCATACATAAGGGTCGGTAGAAGAACACCATTTTGTACCAAAACTAATATATGGAAGTGAAGCATGGAACTTGTAAAAGAAGGATGAGATCAGAATGAATGCGGTAGATATGATATCATTTAGACGTACGTGTGGTAAAACAGAATTTCAAATGCTGGTATACGAAAGGAATGTAGAGCGTAAGAAAACTTGTAACACATGGATGAAAAAATAATGATAAAGAAAGTACTCGTATAAGTTAACAATGTGAATGGAGTACGGAGATGTGGGAGACCGAGGTAAACTTGGCATGACCAAATTAATCAAATTTTGAAGGTCGGCCATGTTAGAAGTGATTTTATTTAATTTTCTTTTATCTTTTTTGAGATAAATAACTAATTTACCATCACGCCGGTAAGAAGCAAGATTGAACATCCTGACAAACTTCTCTCGCTTCCTCAACATGCATTCATCGTGTCATTTCTCCGAATCCTCACGTGGCTGACCATTAATATTTGATTGACTTGAACAACTCCATATTTACTTGTATCAAAACAATATCAGGGCGTCATAAAGTCTTAAGTGAATTTTTGATTTAAATAACAGATTATTTGAACCTTATTACTGCATACATAATATTTTTTTAGCTATTGATTCTCCTAGCATGTGATAGATAGCAAAGTTTATCGTCATTTTATTGTCACGTGAATTCTATCATAACAAAGACATCGTGATTTTTTTCACACTGTCATCTCAGGGAATCGAATCTTAGATCTTCGGTGTGGCAGTCATAGCTGATGTTACTTTACCACAATGGCCGTAAAATAAATATTAAGATGATTAGTTTTTAAACTAATACACGTTAAGATGTGTTTTGTTCCCTAATTTTGAATTTTTGATTGAGATGAGTGCTAAAAATGCCCCCCTAGAACGGGTTATACCAGTTTGAAGGTATTAGAACCATGTACTTGGTAAATGATCAATAAATAAAATTTTATACCTCAAATTATTTAATGTTTGTCAACTATAAACATAAAAGTTTCATGCAAAAGCGT
The DNA here is from genome assembly GCA_022606425.2 of Lepidostoma basale. Lineage (NCBI taxonomy): Eukaryota > Metazoa > Arthropoda > Insecta > Trichoptera > Lepidostomatidae > Lepidostoma > Lepidostoma basale. The sequence continues at coordinate 41,309 of JAHDVF020000524.1, read as the reverse complement.
AGATGATTATTGCTTCACAGGTATTGTTTATTTTTGGAATACTGTGTAGTTACAAACATATTTAATATCATACGTCAAAGCATTACAAATTGCCATATCAAGATTTAGTTTTTCAGTGGTGGTATGAGCGAATTGTACCCTCTTACTACCCCTAGGCAGACCCGTTATGATACCGCTCTCATGCGTGGGACAAGGGTGCCATCTGGTGACGAGGATTCAAAGCTTTTACACGGATCAACGGCCCTGTTACTAGACCTGACGTTAAACAAGATTCCCTTTTCTGCGTTTATATCCTATTCAGGAATCAATCACCAAATTAACACGGATTTATGAAGCTGTAAGCCAAAATAAATCTGTAAAACCATCTCGAAAACCTATTGGGAAGCAAGTATTTTAGATGAGAATATTATTTTTTGTTTCTTAACAAACCAACTCCATATTAAATAATAATTACGAGTGAAAACATATGTTTCTAGAAGCTTTATTACATTTAATGTGAAATACTGTTTCAAATTTCATATTTGATAATGCCCCTACAGGCAAAACATGCCATTCACATAAAATATAATAAATTTTCTAGAAAACAAATGTTTTCACTCGTATTAATTACTTAATTTGATAATCAAATGATTTTACTGAAATCTCTTGATGGAAGTTCATTTTAAATAATAGTTAAATAAAACGATGTTTTTTAACTACTTCCACTTTTGTCTTTATTTAGACAGCTTGTAAGCCAATTTGAGTTAAATTAATTCATATACATATAATTTATATATGTCATTAACACGCTATAAGAGTGGTTATGAAAATGTATATACGAGTATATAATAGTTTAAAGACATATTATATTTTTATTATTTATATCATTTATTTTTATTTGTTATTTTATTTTATTTTATATCATTGTATTATATATAATTTGTTTTAGATTTATTTTGTAGACGTTGGACGATCGAAGTGTGCGCGGGAGATGGCTTTTGGTGGCGATGAGGTTCGCAACCCATCACACCGCGTCTCTCGCGGGGGCGAAAAGAGAAGGATGGAGTGCCGCATCGATTAAAGTGTGGCAGTCTATTATTTCTGCCTACCCTCTCGGGGAGACGGCGTGATGGTTAGTTAGTTAGTAATATGGAGATTTACATAATTGTTAAAAAAAAATAACATGTAATGAAAATTGAATATAACACTTTTTAAAACAACTCGTATGAATTTTATTTTTATTTTATTTTATTTTTTCTTGTATACAACAGATCGTTTGAACCCAATTACTGTATACACATTATTTTTTAGCTATTATATTATATAGATGATTCACATGACATGTGATAGGTAGCCAATCTATCGCCATTTTATTGTCACGTGAATTCTACACCAGACCAAAAACAGTGTGACAATTACACTGCCTACGCCGGAAATCGAACCCGGGACCTTCGGTATGGAAGTCAGAGCTCTTACCACTCTGCTACGAAGGTCATGAATTAAAAAACATTTTTTATGAGTAAATTGCGCCAATCGGTTTCACTCTATCTCGAGCTTCTTCTGGACTATACATAAACTGTACTCATAATAAAGTGGTTTTAATTAAAGTATTAAAAAAGTGTTTAATTCAATTTTTAAGTATTTCAAACCACCAAATATTGACTTCTTACCAATGATATATGATCAAATAAATCATATATTGAATGTCGGCCACGTCAGGAGTCAGAGAAATCGACGCGCGTGCATGACACGTGATGTTTAGTTAGTTAGTTAGTTTTCTCTTCTCTATACCCTTTCCTATGAACATCGTTTATTGTGCTTTCAACCTCTTATGAAATATCCTAATATTAAGATTACATCGTTCTAACAAATTTAGTCAATATATTTCAATATAATGTTGTTATAATGTTTTAGACGATTTTTTGGGTAAAGTCATAAATTGGGAGATACAATTTCAGACCCGCCGTGGGTCGCCCGAAAGCCGAGATCATGAATAATGGCGACATTTTGCCTGAAATTTATGGATAAGTTCACTATTTCATAATTTTTACGCCCTGGCGGATTTATCGATGATTTGTTTCAAATTGGGCATCAAACTTTGACATTCGCCTGACTTTTGGCCCAATGTCGTTTCTGTCACGAGGAAGATAAGAAATTTCCATAAAATGTTTTTACTTCTCTAATAAAAATCAGTTTACCCAATTTTTTCAAACTATTCTTATTTTACTATCTAACCAACACAATGTTTCTTCGAAAAGACAGAGAGCTAAGACCTCCACCCTACTCTCTTCGTCTACATATATACAGGGTGATCGAAAAATAATGCCACCATTTAAAATAACTGTTATAAAAAAACTAGTAGAGATAATATAACTATTAGAGAATATGAATATGCATCGTGACACGCACATTGATTGATTATCTTAAACAATATCGTATTTCAGTTTAATTTAATTATGCCATTTTTATCATACCGTCACCACGTCGCCATATTAAAGGATAATGTTTTGACTGATCTTGCTAGGTTGGGCGAAACGGTCTGCTGGTAGCAAAAAACGTAGGATCGAGAAAGTTGGAATACAATTATTAAGTAGGCTTAATAATTAATACGAGTGAAAATATCTGTTGTCTAGAAGTTGTATGATATTTTATGGGAATGATATCTTTCGCCTATCTGTGGCATTACCCTTTTTTTTAATTCCTTAGAAAGGCGTTATACGTCATTCCCATAAAATATTATAATATTATACAAAACTTCTAGAAAACAGGCGTGCACATTCGTTTTAATTATTTACCCTCTTAACCCTTAACGTACCGTGTTCAAAACAAAACGCTCGCTCCCATGTGGTCAATTCAGTTTACCGCTAATTTTATCTAAATATCAAGCATATGACTCGATGAATCAAAATTTAATTTATGTCATCTTGTAGGGAATTTTATTAGAAATAGATCGATATCTATAACATACGTGGATTATTTGAAAAACCTATCATTATTAATTTTTTTCTGAAACCATGCGATTTCTGATATAGAGGATTACAATTTTTTTTATAATATTAGGGTCCATAGGTTTTAAGAAAATCAACTTTAAATTGGCAGTGGAAACTCAATTGACCACATGGCAACGCGACGCGACGATTAAAACGTTTGTTTTCTAGTTGTTTTATTATATTTTATAAGAATGACATGTTTAGTGTTTCTACTCCATTACATGATTTTTTTTTATGTGGCCTTAAAAAGACGAAACATGTTATTCCCATAAAATGTATAATAGAAAACAAGTTTCCATTTGTAATGGAGTTTTACATAATTGTTCGAGAAACAATATAATAAAGGAGTGTAAGTTTTTTGATTTTTATCATACCTGAATTACTTTTTGATTTCTTCTTCTACTTCCTCTTGATCTAGGTTGTATGACCCGTTTATGACGATGAGCTATCCTGGGATGATGACATCCAGCCATCTCTGTAATCATAATATATCTGAAGACGTTGTTTTTGATTTCTGCAAAATAAAATAACTATTACTTTCCAATGAATATTTTTTATGTGACATTTTTAGTTCAATAAGTATTCCTGATTAAATTCCGCTCGGAGCAAAATCAGTTGCCTACTTTAAAAAACCAAATGATCTGATGTTTAAACAAAATTTCAAGTTTTTCAACATTTTGAATGTATACAAATACTTGTAGACGAATACTTGGTTTTACCCATTGCGGGTTATCGTTTTAAGGATTAATTGTATCTCAATAGAGACGAAGATGCAAATTAGAAACAGAATATGGTGGTCGAGGCGTTTACAGGACTTATGAACTGTCATTGGATGGGTTAAGCGCACGCTTTATGTAATACAATATTCCCCATTCATTAACGACCACCACGTATGACAATTTTTTGGAAGATGTATATATGCTACAATGTTGGACTACACTTAACATTTTTTAGTTCAATCTACACTAGCGCCATCTATAAGGATTGGATTAAGCATTAAGTAGAATATCTTTATTGAGTTTTCATTTATTTTTAAATATTTATTTAGTAAAATCATTTTTGCTTAATGTATCGGTAAATATACAAGTGTGCTCTGTCAAGGTATACAATAAATAACCTTATAAAGGAGCACACATTTATTTTATTAACCCAAAAAGCTATTTTCCTTCGTAGTTTAACAGAAAGGTTGCCTTGATTTTTCTCGCTAAAACCGTTTTCTGGAATCCTGCGATTTATTTCTATGGCGTTTTGTCACTTATGGTAAACATTTTTCGTTCAATTCAGTCATCAATCTTGCTTCGATGGTTCTTAAATCGCTCACTTTTTATAACCGGGGAGGCATTTTTTCTTTTCCTAAAAAAGTTGATTGTTGACAGGCATTGGCATTCAAGAAAAACACGTATTTTCACTACAAAAAACCGCGTAAGAAAATTCTTTCATTTTTAAAGCAAAAAAAGTGTTTCTTTCATATTCGCCTACACTTTGTATTGAGAATTTATATTTAAATAAATATTACTGCACTTAGTATTTTTACAATTCTTAATAACACTTTTCACAGACATGTTTCTGTTATGACACAACCTTTTTCAATGTACTCAAAAGACATTACAAACAGCATAAATGTTTAAGGTATCAATTTCAGCATTTTGCTTACTGTACCTTTTTCAATGTATAAAATTGTATTGTTTATGATTTTTCTCTTATTAATTTTGGATAAGTTTACATTTTTTTAGTCTAATACATATATTGACTCAAATAAAAAGTATTGAATATTTTACAACAAGATTTTAAAATAATAATTAAGTTAAATGATTTTTATTTTAAACAAATTCCATTTATTGTCTTCATTTCGACAGCGACCGGTTTCGCCAGACCAGACTATCGATGTCAGTTTGTCTGGCGAAACCGGTTGCTGTCTAAACAATGAGAAAATTGGAAGTAGTTTATAAAAAAACATCGTTTTATTTAATTATTATTCCGTTAGGAGATTTCAGTGAAATCATTAGATAATCTGAAAACATGATATTTGAGATTTTTATTATATATTGAAAGCTAGTTGATATTGACCTTTAAATGGTTTAATTTAAACATGTTTACTTTTTTATACAATGTCTTCTTCTTGATTACGATTTCCACAAGTTAAACGAAGTGCTAAACCATATCAAAAGAGCCGCTCAGATGTAAACTGATCATCGATAACACGCCTATTGAACAAGTCATGCGATTCACTTACCTAGGCATAGAGATCGGTAGCTACAGTGACCTATATGACGAGGTGCGAGCACAAACCAACAAAGCGACAGCCGTGGCTGGCTGCTTGCGCGACTCCATATGGAGGAACAGATACATGCTAACCGAAAGTAAAGTTAAGATATACAAGGCATGCGTTCGCCCCATCATGACGTATGGAATAGAGGTCAGAGCCGATACCAATAGAACTAAGAACCTTCTTATAGTAGCAGAAATACGAACTCTACGCTCCATCGCAGGCAAAACCCTCAGAGAGATCGGATCAGAAATGAAACGATTAGGTCTGTCTGTGGTGTTGAAGACATAGTGAGATGGGGAAGAATAAGGCGCTTTTGGAGAGATCACGTGAACTGCGTGAAGAATACAAGAATTACAAAAATTGTTAAAGATGAAAACCCAAGTAGCAGAGATGGCTGGACATCATCATCCCAGGACAGCCCACCGTCACAAACAGGTCATACGACCAAAACTTAGACGAAGAAGAATAATAAGTCTTCTTCTTCTTAGTGTTGGTCTGATGGCCTGTTTCTTAAAAGGAATTGGCCTCCTGCGAGGTTGAATCCCAGCTGACAATCCATCTCTTTGGTGGTCCGCCTGAGAGAAGTCTATTGGTTGGCCGTGCAACACAATAAGGGAGAGCTGGATGGGTCCATTCTTCTCACGTGTGCATACCATTATCTGCTCCTTTGCCTTCCCCACCTAACGACATCCTCAACCTCGCATATCTCCCCGAATTAAAGGAAACGGGTTCAATTTACTTTTGAATAAGATAGAGAAATAGATTATGTAATATATTGGGAGAATGAAAAAAATATGTATCAAGATAATAAACCTAGGCAACGACAATACTCTTAGTAAGGCTAAGCTATCTGATAAAACTTCTTGTAAGGAAACATTCGAAGTCTGTCTGAAAAGTAATGAGACAGGCAAGAAATAGGACGATTGAAACAGGACAAGTTGCGTTATCTAGGAATTTCGTTTTATGGATCGGCACTCGAGACTCGAGTATACGCTTGTAATCTAACGAATAAACTGAAGTCACTGAGTTGCCCTTTTCACAAGAAAAACATTACAGAAGCAAAAAATGTGCTGGAAACCCGAGGAATTTATAAAAAGCAGCTTTGTTTTATTATGGTAGCGTGAAAATAAAACAAATGACTTTCAATTAGAACGGCAGGCAATATTATAAATTGTTTTAAGAGGTTGTTTCTATTTTTAAATGCTGTTTTGATAACTGAAAAAAAAACGTATAACCGGTCTGCTTCGCAAAATCATAAATTGAATCATTTGTAATATTGTACGATATTATGTTTAATAAGAACGAAAAATTGTTTAAAAAATAAAATTACAAATTATCCAGGCTGAACCGTACCGCCAGCAGCCCAAAATTTAATTAATATGAATTAAAATGCCCGTTTACATGTTATTTTATTAGAGTTTATGCAGATGATTTGTTTCATGCAGCAAGATGAAATATGTCATTTTCATAAAATGTTATAAAAATTCTAGAAAACAGACGTTTTAATTTGTTATACGAGTATTATGTAAACTAACTAACTAACTAACCATCACGCCGTCTCCCCGAAAGGGTAGGCAGAAATAATGGACTGTCACACTTTTACTGATGCGGCACTCCATCCTTCTCTTTTCGCTCGCGGGAGACGCGGTGTGATGGGTTGCGAACCTCATCGCCACAAATCATTTGTAATTTTATTTTATTGTTCAAGAAATAATATATAACAATTTTCTACAAATGAGTTGTAGTAAAGATGATATTTGAACACCTATTTGAACATTTTGTTAAAACACTACTTAACATAAGACATAAATTAAATTTCACATGTTTGTTTCAGGCGTGTTACGTGTGAATTGGACCCGGTAGGTGACCGTTAAAACCTTCTGGAAATAATTCGAAATAATTTCGTTCGCGAATAATTTACCTTTTGAGAATAATTCCTAGTTATGTTTGTTTACTAAAGATGGCGCTGATGTCGAATTCTGTATTTAAGCATGCGCAAATCACTTGCGTTGTAGCGTGGTGTAGATTTAAAATTCCGTACGTTGTGTTTCGATATTCTTTGTATGGCATGTATCACAATAACTTACGAGTCCGCTAGTTTTATGTATAATATTAATGATTATTTGTTAAATTTTTTTTAGAAACATTATATTTTCGAAACATTTTAAAGAACTTTTCACGTATTTGTTTCAGACCACAGACATCCTTTCTCAGTGTAGAAATTAAAGATATTTTTAGTATGTTTGTATTCCAAGGATATTATTATTACTTGGGTACTATTTTTATATTCGATGAGTCCCAATATTCTAACGCTTGAGTATTTCTTTTTGAAAACGGGATGTGTGTCATCAATACTATTTTGGCTGTTCGTAGAATTGTAGTCTGATTGCTTTTTGACAGACGTTATTGTTACGTACTGCAAATATTATTGAATTTTCTACTTTCTTTGGTTCGTTGTGGGACAGAACTCGCGGATAATCAGATTTGAGGAAATTTAAAATGTCATTTAACCGCAACAAATAGAATTTTTCAGCGCGGACAGATAGCGCAAAATGTCTGCAACGTTACGACAGTAAAGTTTGCACAATATTTCATTTAAGTCGCGCTGAGTTAAAATCAAATGCCTTCTTCTTCTTCTTCTCCTTATAGACCTTTGGTCTGTTCCTAGGCTGTAAACTCAAATGTAAAATTTTATATTAAAATATCGCGTTATTTAGAGGCATTATACGAAAATGTTTATGTAAAGTAAATCCTTGCAATTAAACCAATTTATTCATAACAATCAATTAAACAAATCAATTGCTTCTTTTTCTTTGTGTCAGTGGAAAATTAGTCTAATAATTAATATGAATGATTTTTTGTATGACTTAACACTGTTTTTTCCACCTTTATGTTTATTTTTATCGAATTGTTTTAAATGCTTACCTTTATCATCAGTAGAACGATATAAACTTGGTTTATATCGTTCTCCTGATGATGAAGATGTAACCCTTCGAAACATGTCATGAAAATTAATTTCAAAAGTGGAAAAAACGGTGTTTTAATTCATAAAAAAAATCTTTTTATGGTATTCCACAGTGTTAACTACTTAAGTTTATCTAAACTTAAAATTCTTGAATTTTATTATATTTTTGATGAAATGACATGATTCGCCCTTCTAAGATTTGCTAATACCTTAGAAGGGCGAAATATGACATTAATCACATTTATAACGAATCTCTTAGATGACAGATATTTTTATTCATTGTAATTATTTAATATAGAATGTGATATTATTGTTCAAGAAATAATAAGGAGGTTAATCTAGAAAGAATTATTTTATAGGTCTCATACTTTTTTTCTCTTGCCATTGTGGTGGAAGGTTTGGCTAACTTTAAGTCGTTTCTAGGGGCGTCGGGTATTATATTAACACCACACGTGGTGGCACCTTCCTTTCCCCCGCTATTCACTATTCGCCCCATAAATGTTACTTTCAGAATATAACTTTGAAAGATATGACAAAAAAAAGTTTCGAGATACTTTTGGTTTCAAATTACAAATTATTGTATATTCAAATACTAACATACGAGTACAATTTTCGCATGCACGAAGTCGACTGTATAATAATCTCTAATCAACATTCCCCGGAGAGGACAAGAGAGAAATGGTTGAGTGTGCTGTTTATTTAACCGGAAGTGACTGGATTCGGAGCTTCCGGTTTGTCGGAGCTCTAAAGTAACCCTGCATTGCATTGAAGCTAGATTCGAAAGCTTCAAAAGCTCGGTGGTATAAGACAATAGTTAGTGGGTTCCGGGGTAAATTATGTATTGGGGATTATTTCCCAGACTATAACGTTGTTTATCACTGAAACTGGAATGTTATTTATGTTTTTTTTATCTGGTGGAATTCGTTATGCAAATATTTAGCTTAAAAACAGTTTGCATAAATTTACAGACATACTATACTTCTTTCGATTCCTCAAAATTCATACATCGTGTCATGCACGCACGTCGAGTTCTCCAGCTCCTCAAGTGGTCGACAATCAATATTTGATATATTTTATCGTGCCACATCTTCCTTGGGTTTCCTCTTTTTCCAGTTCCATTAACGTCATCAGTCGTACTGGATAGAGAAAAATGGAAAACGTTTGAAGTGGCCTACATCCAACATTGGAAAGACGGCTAAAGAAGAATAATAATAAGACATACTATGATGAGAGATTTTCTGCTATTTTCGGTGATTGCATAGTATAATACATATTCACATTCGAATATGTATTATACAATACAAAACAAACTAACAAATAAGCCATCACGCCGTCTCTCCGAAGGGGTGGGTAGAAAGAATGGACTGCCACACTTTAGCCGATGCGGCACTCCATCCTTCGCTTTTTTCCCCCGCGGGAGACGCGGTCTGATGGGTTGCGAACCTCATCGCCACCAATATGCATTTCCCGCGCACACTTAGTAGTTATTATAACATCCATAGTCAAAATTTTTGATGTACGTATTTATATAAGAATAATAAATAGTACCTCTTTAGTAAATAAATACCAAAAATCTGAAGCAGCCAACGCTGAAAGTAAATATACTCGGTTAAAATATTCGATTTTAAGAAGCCATTATTCTATTATTTCCTGCGCTTATGTATAAATTAATGCTAATTGAGTTAGCGCAAAAGCCTTAAAATGGGTTCTCTAATACCTGTTAATAAACGTACTGAAAGATTTCACATTAAAAAAATATGAATTCAGTTTCAACGTTACGAAATTTAAAAACATCATGCTTTTGTCGGAAGCCAATAAAAAACCGGTTAAAATATAAAATTAGATCAAAAATTTAATTAAATTTACAATATACAATTTATTACGAAATATTGAACGCCGGCCACGTGAGGAGTCAGAGAAACCGGCGCGCGTGCATGACAAGATGTATGAATGTTGAGGAAGCGAGAGAAATATGTCAGGAAAGAAAAGTGTTCAATTTATAAAACGCCATGTTAGATGTCGAAAGAATCGACGTGTGTGTATGACTCGCTATATAAATGTGGAGGAAACTAGAGACGTGTGTCAGGACCGAACAGTGTGGCGGTCTAATGGGTTGTTTTTGTTTTTTTTTCTTCAAATATTTATGTAAAATTTATTGAATTTAAACATTTACAGATATTCAAGAAGATTAAAAGGCGGGCCACACTGTGATAAACATGTTTTAAAACAGTTGAAAACAGTTGTAAACCAAAATTCGTTTGACGTAGCTTGTGGATAAACACGCGCGGTTATGGATTCGTGTTTATCAAAACAGTTTAAAACAGTTTATAAACCAGTCAAGGTCAGTTGCGTGGCGGCGTCGCACGGTGTTTCAAAATTTAATATTACGAGCTACTTTTCATTATTCTGTAAAATTATTATTTTGAAAATTTTATTCTTAATAAATGTATATGTCTGTTGACTTCTACGATAGAAACACATATATCTGTCTATCTCTCTGTCTTTACATAAAGTAGGTATTTGAATAGCGTATTTCGTAAGATTTTTTTTAATATGAGACCGTAAAAGGCCCTTTGTAGCTCGACCTTGAGTATAAAGATAGTAATAGAAGTTTTTTTTTAATTTTGAATATTAAATTCATAGGTATATATCAATCGCTTAGCGGCGAAACAATACGACTGAACCGGTTTTGTTGTTGCATGCAATTAGGTAGGTAATTTAGGGATTGAAATTTCAACAAATCGGCCTCAAATTTATTGTGTGAACTGGATGACTAATACTCTTCCCTAAACACTTATAATTAGCCATATCCATGTCATTGGGTTTTTACCAAAAGCAGCTCGTAATATCGCACCCTGAAACACCGTGCATCGTGCAAACGAAAACTGTGGAATGCATGTTTAATGCATGTTTACATCTGTGGAATGCGTTTTTACATCTGTTGAATGCGTGTTTGTCGTGTTTGTAAACTGTGGATTGCGTGTTTGTCAGTATACAAATTTTGGTTTCAAACCAGCTTGTTTATCACAGTGTGGCCCGCCTTTAATATTCAATACAATGGATTTAAAATTTTATTCTAGCTGACATACTCGTACTCGTATTTACATGTAATTTAGAAACGATATTTTTATTTTCATTATTTCTAATGAATTTATATCATGAAACTTCAAATAACACTAATTTCTATATTTTATTATATTCACTTCGTAATCAGCTTCATATGACTTGATAGTGTTGATTTTAAGGAATGGAAAACATTTCAAGTGTTTTTAGTGAAAAAAAAATCATGAGATATTTATCAATTGGATTTTTAATAGACCAATATAATTACATTTGTTTTAGATATTAAGTAATCTAATACAAGTATATTACTTAAGCATGAACTTTTTAGGCATGAAGTAATTACTTAATTTTATGAGAGCAATAATCAACCGAGTAGATGATCAAGAAACACTTTTATTACTATATAAAATTGTAAGGCTTGTTGTTATATGTATCACTGAATGTCAGGTGTATTTTAAAAGAAAATCATTATCATAATTAGTTTTAAAAATATATCAAATATATGTACTTGAATCGAATAATTTTAAAAACTTTGTACCACTAGAGAAACACAAACACATGTTTCGGAATACAAAAGTCCTTCATCAGTGTAAATATTGACAGTTTAAATGTATTCTAAATGAATAATTAAAAAAATATGAATTTGGTCAGATTTTACAGATTTCAAATTAATTTTTCGAAGATTTTATGCATTTGTTAAAAAATAATAATGATAAATTTTAAATAATATTTTTAAGTTCTTGTTGGGGTACGGGAATTAATCTTGTGACAAATGACACAAATCTATATTCGATTTAAAGATTAATTTACTTGATTATGTGTGACATGTATTTTATTTATATTTGATGGCTTTTTAAAAAAAAAAATTATGTTGTCATCGGAAACAAAAGTCTCTCCAAATAAAACTAAGATGGCGTTAACAGTGATTAAGTTTTGTATTCATAAATTAAAATATCATAGTGAAAGGTAATAAGTTCCTGTATTCTGTGGTTTATCTCTTAATTGTTTTCATCAATGTATTAGGCCGCGTCAATTACCATAAATAGCTGTCAAATAATTAATATTCTTAATTGAAATTTTTTGGTAGAAGTTCATTTTAAATAATGAAAACCAAAAAAATTGATACACTTCTTCTGGATCTTCACCAGAAGATGGCAGCAAGCTGCCGAAACCGGTTGACGATAAACACAAGTGGAAGCACACTAAATATATAATAAAAAAGAAATTTGGTAAAATATTTTTTTGTTTCATTATTTAATAACCGTATTCTGCTTCTTGATTTTTTGATTTTTCGCGATATTTGATAACGTCTTAGACAGGCAAAATATGTCCTTCACATAAAATATAATAATACTTATAGAAAACAGAGGTTTTCATTCGTATTAATAATTTAATATGGAGTTTTACGTCGTTGTTCAAGAAACAATAAATAGGTGTTTTTATGTTTAATAAAAAATCGTAATTATGGAATTCTGTAGTGTTAATGGCTAATGTTTAAAAAACGTGGTAAATTTTAATCGAAATAAACATATTTTTTACAGAGAATGCATCTCGCAACTGCTCTCCCCTGGGAATCTGGGAAAACTATACGGACTACAGCCGCTGCAAAGAGAGGACGGAAATGCCTAGCTCTGGAGATGGAGGGACCACCACGGAGCTAACGAGCCACCTGTACCTGGCCGGGTACATCCTGAGCTTAGCAGCTCTTCTCCTCGCTGTGGGGATATTTGTTTACTTCAAGTGAGTATTTTACAAACATTTGTTAATATTTTATTTATATGTCAAATCTCAACTTCGTTTTAAAATATGTTTTGTGTGTCCACTAAGTGAGTTACTTGACTTTAATATTTTTAATAGATATAAAATAATAAAACACTTGTATTTAACAACGGTATGGTTACTATAATTGATCCTAAAGCGCAGCATGGAACTGGCAGAAGCAGGATGAGAGCAGAAAAAAATCGGTAGAGATGAGGTACCTAAGACGTATGTGTGGTAGAACGATATACGATAGAATCTCAAATACTGATAAAGGAAAGGAGTGGAAGAAGGTATTATGAACAATCTTATGAAAGGATCGCTGCGTTGATTCGAACATATGGAGCGCATGGATGAAGAAAGAATGGTTTAAAAAGTATACGTTAACGATGTAAATAGAGTACGGAGTCAAAGTAGACCGAGGAAAACGTGGCATGACCAAATTAATCAAATTTTAATGGTTAGTCATGTGAGAAGCCGGAAGAATCGACGTGCGTGTTCGGCTCGCTGTATGAATATGAAGGAAGCTAGAGAGGTGTGTCAGGATAGAGAAGTGTGGTGGTCTATTCTCTCTGCCTACCCTTGTGGAGAAACGGCGTGATGGTTTGTGTTGCGTGTTAAAAATCCACTAGTGTGCATGTTACGAAGCATAAATGTAGAGGAAACTCGAGAGGTATGTCAGACAGATCTGTGTGGCGGTTTATCCCCTCTGCCTACCTCTCCGGATAAACGGCACGATGGTTAATTAGTTAACTTCCAAGAAACCTTTTTTTTACATAAAATACGATTAATATATACATGGCTGACTTTTAAAATTTGATTAATGTGTTCATATCAAGTTTTTCTCGATCTTCCACGGCTCCGTACTCCATTCACACCGTTAACGTATACTTTCTTATATAAAATTAATTTTATTTTACAAATTTTAAAATTAATTAATTTATTACACTAATAACCCAATCCTCAGATTCCGATATTAATACGAAAAAGAAATTATTACTAGTTTATTCAATCAGATCGAAAATGAGATACCTAAAGGCTTTTTATTAAATTTGGGTAATCCGATTTTTTATTCGTTTCATTTTAAATATGTCTTTCCGAACATATTTAATAAAATACATATTTAATTATACATTTCTAAAATAATTTTGGAAAGGATATATAGAAATAAAAGAATGCGACAGTCCATCATTTCAGCCAACCCTTATTTAATTAGTTTTCTCATTCTGGGCCTACAAAAATATTGGAACGATTCAATGTAAAAAAAAAGTTTTTAATTAAGCTATGTGAATGTTATTTTTATTAAAGGAATATGAAATTCTAAAAATAATAATTTCAATAATACTTAAAAATATTCATTTTAATTCATTCTATTAAAATAATATATAAGGTTGAATAAATACGTTATATACCCTAAAGAAAATTGCCTAAAATTCGTACAGTTTACTACCGCTTTTTTGATTTTATGAGATCTGAAATATCTTCTTAAAAATGAATATCACGTTATTTTCTTTAAATTCTTTAGTGTTTTGTCGTATAATTTTCATACATTATTTGTTATTTTTATTATTATAACTCATTTCTACTTCTCTTGAAATAATATAAGCTATACTGAATGCATAAAAATGGTTAAAATGAACGAACGGTATCAACCGTAAACATTGGAAATAAATGAATTCTGAAATGTTGGAACATAAAAAACATTTTTGTTATTTTTGTACAAAGCGCTGGGATAAAGTAAGGAAAACAAGAATTAACGTGGTACTGCGTTTCCGGCCACATGCACAGAGAATAAAATGAAAGCAAAACTATAAAAACATATGTTTTATATGTCGAACTAGGGTTTCCAAAGTGACACCAGTGTAAAACACGTTTTTAGACTAGAGTCACATTAAAAATATTAGTGTGATATGATAAATAATGTAATTAATACGAATGATAACGTTGATTTCTAGAAGTTTAATTGTAATTTATGTGAATGACATATTTTGGATTATCTAATGTGACAAGGCATTATCAAATCCTACAAATTCCTTTAGATCGGCGAATTATGTCATTTACGTAAATTAAAATGAAACTTCCAGAAAATAGACGTTTTCATTGGTCTACTTTGGGAATTTAAAAAAAAAACATTGTTTCAACCACTTTTTAACAAAAAAAAATAGTGTATTTCAATATTTTATTTATTAAAAAGTGGTTTTAACAATATTTATTTAATTCCCAAAGTAGATTACTATGAAATTCCACAGTGTTAATGCCTTAACTTTCAATAAGTTTTTTCATTGGTAATAATTATTTAATATGAAGTTTTACATAATAACTCAAGAAACAATAAAAAAATTATTAAAAGTATAATTTTACGATTGTGTATTGAACATCCCATATATTGATATATCGAAATCTCATATTTAGATATGTTATATTAATAATCATCTAGGATTTCCATAGTCAACTACCTGTATATTACTAGTATCACTATAGAAATACTAGTATAATACGTATTTTACATCACATATATATGATAATTCATCACATATATGATATATTGAAAATATACATACAAAATTAAATTCAATAAGGTAAAATAATCAACATACTAGTATCCCTCAGTTACACTAGAAAAAAATACGTCATTTGAAATACGAGTGCTGTAAATACTAATAAGGGAAATATCTATTATTTATAAGTGATGTTACTTTAATTAATTATTTATAAAGCTTGTCCTCCCGTATGCCTTAGAACCCTGGACAGTGACTAAGAGAAATGAAAGAAGTCTCAACGTCTTTAAGTGAAGCCTTCGAAACATGTCGAGAAAAAAACTTTGATGTGGAAAAAAAGTTGTTTTAATTCATAAAAAAATCGGGATTACGGAATTCCACAGTTTTAACGCTTTAACCTTATCTAAAATTAAAAAAATAATAATAAAGAAGTCGCGAAATAAATCAAAAAATCATAAATAGATTGGAATATTAAACTTTTTACAAAACTGGAAGTTTTGTCTCTATGGGCGTGTGCTCAATACTACTGGAATTCATTTTTATTATTTTTTGTTTTTTATGCAGTGGAAATATCGCCTGTGGCGGCGTTGGGACTTGGCAGTGTGGAGGAATTCCCTTTCGGCATGAATATTTATCATTTCAAACAAAAATACGCAATGAAACAGTTCGCATTCATACACTTCATCGGGGATTATATTTGTACCCTTTGTACTGCACTTGGATAAAAATGCAATAATCATGTACCCTATTTCCGACAAAAAAATGTTAAATTGTCATCGGTCTGAATGGTCAACAAGTGATTCGCATTTAATAATCATCTTTTTACATGTTTAAATAAAATAAAATGTTATAAAATATTACAATTAATTCTATTTCTTTGGACTTTAACATAGGTATATACAACTTCCAAAAATTTGTCAGACATGGTCATAAGAAAGGTGGAATGGGGAATGTTGTAATTACATAAAGTGTGCACTTAACCCAACCAATGACAGGTCATAAGTCCTGTAAACACCTTGATCAACCAAATTCAGTTTCCAATTTGCATCTTCGTCTCTATTAAGATACAATTAAATCATGAATTATATTTCTTTCAAAATTGTCGTGACAGCAGTTTTGCTAGCTGACATGAGCATCGTCAGGTCTTACACTGACGATGCTTATGTCATTATGGCATAGACGAAAGTAGGATAACTGTCGTAGAAATGAGGTCACTAAGAAGAATGTGCAGAAAAACAATGGATGATAGAATATCTAATGATTAAGTAAGAAAAAAAAGTAAGGAGGATGAATGCGTGATAAATAAAAGAAAGAGTCACTAAGAATGTTTGGATATACGGAACGAATGGATGAGGGAATAATGGTTAAAAATATACGAGTATATATAAGTTGTGTGAATGGAAAAAAATCGAGGAAAGCCAAGGAAGACATGGTATGATAAAATTAATCAATTACTGAGAGGCTCCTTTAAGGAGGATGAATGTGTGATAAATAAAATCAAGAAAGAGTCACTAAGATGGTTTGGATATATGGAACGAATGGATGAGGGAAGAATGGTTAAAAATATATAAACAAGTAGTGTGAATGGAAAAAAAATCGGGGAAGGCCAAGGAAGACATGGCATGATAAAATTAATCAATTACTGAAAGGCGGCGAATCAACGAGCGTGCATGTCACGATGTGTGAATATAGAAGAGGCGAGAGAAATATGCCAGGATAGAATAATGTGGTGATCCATCCTCTCTGTCTACCCTTGGAGGCGTGATGGTTTGTTAGTTAGTTAGTCAATTTATTCTTGAATCAGAAGTTATTTATGACCAACCTTATAAAATATATAGGTATGTTTCTTATGTTATTTATTATTTCGGCATTCACTTTGTGGTAGGACATGATTAAATTGTAAATAAAATACTTGTTTTTCACCACTTGAGTATTATATTTTACACGACTAGTTTCTGATGAAATAGAAACCTGTAGATGGACTATGGCAGGCGAAAAGCCAGTTAGAGAACAGGTCGCTAGATGCACATGGCAGTGGATCGGTCACTTTTCATTTCATTTATTTATTTTAAACATATCTAAAGCATTACAGATTTTTTTTCCAATACACTAAAGATACAAGTTAGACATACACAATAGTAAGTAATACATAATAGATTAATAAGAAGAGCGAGAAACATAAGATGCATGACAAATTAATAAAATAAATATACCATACAATTATAATAAAGATAGTACTTCTCTCAGATGAGCCAAACTATCACAAAATATGTCAAACTCCAAGGTGATACGATTAAGCAAAGATATTGCTCTACCTACCGGCATAACCATTGGCAGGTTGGTTCTGCATCGTGGGAGATAAAACAGTCTATGGCCCCTTTGTCGAAGATAATTATCAGGGACGAACAGACCTACATCACTCAGGATTTCTGAGTTGTGTATACAACCGCCTATCAGTCGAAAGAAATGGACACCCAAGTGAATGTCTCGCCTCTTCTCGAGTGACTGGTAGCCTAGCATCCCTAGCAAGAAATCAGTTGGAAAGAGCCATGGGTAATATCCATACTCCCTAAGATAGAGGTATCGCAGAATTTTTTTCTGCACCCTCTCCACCATCAGGGAATATCGAACCTCATGCGGCGCACACACTCTGGGACGGAACCCAGCCTGCATCGCTCAGGGTGCACTAGACTGGTCCCCTATGGTGGGAAAGAGAAGACCTTGAGCCCCCTAGAGAAGAACCCTGCAGGACGAAGTTAAGGCGGCAGGCCTCACTTGGGATGATGTTAGGCATCAGGCATGCGATAGAGTCGGGTGGAGAAGGTTCCTTGAGGCCATATGCACCACGGAGGTGTGACAGGACAAAAAGAAGAAGAAGAAGAGATGGAAGCATCTGTAGCTTCCGAAACTAGTCGTGTAAAATATAATACCCAAGTGGTGAAAAACAAGTGTTTTATTTACAACTAGCTGACCCGGCGAACTTCGTACCGCCTCCGAATCAATAAATGTTGCATTAAATTATTAACTAAATAATAATACTTATAATGAATTAAGTTCAATAAAAGTGCAAAAATCAAAATGTAAATTATTTTAATAACATTGTAATGTAATTCACGGGAAAGCAAGCTTCTTCTTTTAGACCTTTGGTCTGTTCATTTAATCAGACTGGCCTCTCTTAGGAGGTCGATTCCCAGCTATCCCACAATTTCTTTTGTGGTCTTCCGGGGGGACGCACATAGGTGGATTTGAATGATTTAGGAGGTCAAAATTATTTTACGGTGTATTTTGACTTCAAATCATAAATATTATCGTAAAAAATTGTCCTTAGTAAAAAAATTTTTTTTCCCAGCCAAAAATATAAAAAAATACTAAATCTCGAGGAAAAAATTTTTTTTATTACAAATTTTACAAACAAAAAAAATCTAGTTACAGATTAATAATTTTGGTGCAAATCAGTATTTTAAATATGTTTATACATTTATGGACAAATTTTAATTCATGTCTGAAATATCGGATTCGGTATTCGGTACAGCTGGTAGTAACATATTCATTGTTTCAGGGCAAAATGAACCTGGTTTGATCGTTTTTTTTTTGTTTGTTTCATGCTACTAATAGTGGATCTGAACTCGATAATAATCTATTATATATATCAAGGTTGCATTCCTCTCTCGAGAACTTTCTTGCGTAGTTTTCGCGGTATAATCGAAAGTGCTTATTTCTGGCTTCTGCTGCCTCTTCCGACAACTGTCCTATGGGTAATAAGGCATTTTCAATTACAGCTGCACCATGAATCAACATTTAATGCAAGGTCGGAGACATTGGGTGCCAACTATATAACTCGACATACAATTTCGCAGTTGCCATGGCATATTCATCAAATCGTTATATTTCCCGTAGTATTTTCGAAGCATACCCTTTTCCTCGAGCCTGTAATGTTGTTTGCGCTGCATGAACTATTACTTCTTTATTAAGCGAATAAGGTATTTCCTCCGTTTTTTTTTCTTTTAGTCTTCTCACTAGAATCTTCAAATGCTTTAGAAGACCAACCTGGTCGAGTTTGCTTGTTTGCTGAAAGTTCAAATGTTCCTCCTAACCACTTTTCATTAGTTTTAAGAAACATTGCTTCTTTTCTATGGGCTTTCAACCATTTTTCTTTCATTGATGTTTTAAAATATGCAAATCTTTGTTTGAAACTGCTTAGATTATCTGGAGTGTCACCACAACAGGACAATAGGTGATTTTTTAGATATTTAATTTTTTCATCTAAATTAGGTAAATCTTGCTGCTGCATTTGATCGTAAAGATATTTACGGCTTACGGTTTTTGTACCCGATGTACCAGATATACCTAAAATTGAGAAAATCACACTCTATTACATTTTAAGAAAAAAATGTTTAAAAAAAGTTATGTCATCCTTTTAAAAAAAATAACTGTAATTTGGTCAACCGCAGCTATCCGCAGCCAAATTTTATGTCATTAATTAGTCAAATATAAGAAGTATACAGAACAGGAACAAACATTACGCGATAGGACGCGATAATATAACAACATGTCTTATAAACTTGAAAATTAAGTAAAAATTTCATTACTAGACCACCTTTTTTTGAAGTTCTACAAATAATATAAAATAACTTTTAAAGTATGTTAAACACATCAACAAATATTGATTATTACCTGAATTATTCGAATCCGTAACGATAACTTCGAAATATTAGGTGGACAAGGCAAAATTCTCCTTGTTTAATGTTTACACTGAGAGCGCTAAGAACAATGACGACGTGCACTTCGTTAGGCGGACAAGTTTCAACCACCTGAGCGCGCACACGGTCAAAGGTTCGTGGTTGGGGATGGTCAATTATTGTTACTGGGACATTTCTTTGGATCTAGGATTTTTTTGGTATTTTTAACATCGATTTTGAAATTTGACTTATGACCGGCTAATTCTTAACAATCCACGTAAGTGGGACGGTAGACGGACGAATCTGATGAGCCACTGCGTGTGGGATTCTGGTACCTCAGGGTCTGCATCTCTCTGCAAAAATCAAATAATTATATTGAAATCAATTTAATTCACGTGGAAGCAAGCATTAATACTTAGAATGAATTATGTTCAAGAAATGTGCAAAAATCATATAATTACATTGAAATGGATGTGATTCACGTTGAAGCAGGCTTCTTAGTATTCTTTTAGACCTCTTGTCTGTTCCTATAATCAGGCTGGCCACTTTTGGGAGGTCGATTCCTAGCTATCTTTTGGGAAGTCGATTCCTAGGGATCCATCCTCTGCACGTATCTTCTGCGTTGTCTGACCCATCTCGCGACATCTTCCACCTTGCAGATTTCACGGATAGCCGCGTTCCACACCTTGTATCGAAAAGTCTTTCCTGCTATCATCCTCAGGGTCTGCATCTCTCTGCAAAAATCAAATAATTATATTGAAATCAATTTAATTCACGTGGAAGCAAGCATTAATACTTAGAATGAATTATGTTCAAGAAATGTGCAAAAATCATATAATTACATTGAAATGGATGTGATTCACGTTGAAGCAGGCTTCTTAGTATTCTTTTAGACCTCTTGTCTGTTCCTATAACTAGGCTGGCCACTTTTGGGAGGTCGATTCCTAGCTATCTTTTGGGAAGTCGATTCCTAGGGATCCATCCTCTGCACATATCTTCTGCGTTGTCTGACCCATCTCGCGACATCTTCCACCTTGCAGATTTCACGGATAGCCGCGTTCCACACCTTGTATCGAAAAGTCTTTCCTGCTATCATCCTCAGGGTCTGCATCTCTCTGCAAGAATCAAATAATTATATTGAAATCAATTTAGTTCACGTGGAAGCAAGCATTAATACTTAGAATGAATTATGTTCAAGAAATGTGCAAAAATCATATAATTACATTGAAATGGATGTGATTCACGTTGAAGCAGGCTTCTGACTATTCTTTTAGACCTTTTGTCTATTCCTGTAATCAGGCTGGCCACTTTTGGGAGGTCGATTCCTAGCTATCTTTTGGGAAGTCGATTCCTAGGGATCCATCCTCTGCACATATCTTCTGCGTTGTCTGACCCATCTCGCGACATCTTCCACCTTGCAGATTTCACGGATAGCCGCGTTCCACACCTTGTATCGAAAAATCTTTCCTGCTATCATCCTCAGGGTCTGCATCTCTCTGCAAGAATCAAATAATTATATTGAAATCAATTTAATTCACGTGGAAGCAAGCATTAATACTTAGAATGAATTATGTTCAAGAAATGTGCAAAAATCATATAATTACATTGAAATGGATCTGATTCACGTTGAAGCAGGCTTCTGACTATTCTTTTAGACCTTTTGTCTATTCCTGTAATCAGGCTGGCCACTTTTGGGAGGTCGATTCCTAGCTATCTTTTGGGAAGTCGATTCCTAGGGATCCATCCTCTGCACATATCTTCTGCGTTGTCTGACCCATCTCGCGACATCTTCCACCTTGCAGATTTCACGGATAGCCGCGTTCCACACCTTGTATCGAAAAGTCTTTCCTGCTATCATCCTAAGGGTCTGCATCTCTCTGCAAAAATCAAATAATTATATTGAAATCAATTTAATTCACGTGGAAGCAAGCATTAATACTTAGAATGAATTATGTTCAAGAAATGT
Organism: Lepidostoma basale; assembly: GCA_022606425.2. Lineage (NCBI taxonomy): Eukaryota > Metazoa > Arthropoda > Insecta > Trichoptera > Lepidostomatidae > Lepidostoma > Lepidostoma basale. The sequence goes on along the minus strand of JAHDVF020000524.1, from coordinate 19,142 downwards.
GCAAAAATCATATAATTACATTGAAATGGATGTGATTCACGTTGAAGCAGGCTTCTTAGTATTCTTTTAGACCTCTTGTCTGTTCCTATAATCAGGCTGGCCACTTTTGGGAGGTCGATTCCTAGCTATCTTTTGGGAAGTCGATTCCTAGGGATCCATCCTCTGCACATATCTTCTGCGTTGTCTGACCCATCTCGCGACATCTTCCACCTTGCAGATTTCACGGATAGCCGCGTTCCACACCTTGTATCGAAAAGTCTTTCCTGCTATCATCCTCAGGGTCTGCATCTCTCTGCAAAAATCAAATAATTATATTGAAATCAATTTAATTCACGTGGAAGCAAGCATTAATACTTAGAATGAATTATGTTCAAGAAATGTGCAAAAATCATATAATTACATTGAAATGGATGTGATTCACGTTGAAGCAGGCTTCTTAGTATTCTTTTAGACCTCTTGTCTGTTCCTATAATCAGGCTGGCCACTTTTGGGAGGTCGATTCCTAGCTATCTTTTGGGAAGTCGATTCCTAGGGATCCATCCTCTGCACATATCTTCTGCGTTGTCTGACCCATCTCGCGACATCTTCCACCTTGCAGATTTCACGGATAGCCGCGTTCCACACCTTGTATCGAAAAGTCTTTCCTGCTATCATCCTCAGGGTCTGCATCTCTCTGCAAAAATCAAATAATTATATTGAAATCAATTTAATTCACGTGGAAGCAAGCATTAATACTTAGAATGAATTATGTTCAAGAAATGTGCAAAAATCATATAATTACATTGAAATGGATGTGATTCACGTTGAAGCAGGCTTCTTAGTATTCTTTTAGACCTCTTGTCTGTTCCTATAATCAGGCTGGCCACTTTTGGGAGGTCGATTCCTAGCTATCTTTTGGGAAGTCGATTCCTAGGGATCCATCCTCTGCACATATCTTCTGCGTTGTCTGACCCATCTCGCGACATCTTCCACCTTGCAGATTTCACGGATAGCCGCGTTCCACACCTTGTATCGAAAAGTCTTTCCTGCTATCATCCTCAGGGTCTGCATCTCTCTGCAAAAATCAAATAATTATATTGAAATCAATTTAATTCACGTGGAAGCAAGCATTAATACTTAGAATGAATTATGTTCAAGAAATGTGCAAAAATCATATAATTACATTGAAATGGATGTGATTCACGTTGAAGCAGGCTTCTTAGTATTCTTTTAGACCTCTTGTCTGTTCCTATAATCAGGCTGGCCACTTTTGGGAGGTCGATTCCTAGCTATCTTTTGGGAAGTCGATTCCTAGGGATCCATCCTCTGCACATATCTTCTGCGTTGTCTGACCCATCTCGCGACATCTTCCACCTTGCAGATTTCACGGATAGCCGCGTTCCACACCTTGTATCGAAAAGTCTTTCCTGCTATCATCCTCAGGGTCTGCATCTCTCTGCAAAAATCAAATAATTATATTGAAATCAATTTAATTCACGTGGAAGCAAGCATTAATACTTAGAATGAATTATGTTCAAGAAATGTGCAAAAATCATATAATTACATTGAAATGGATGTGATTCACGTTGAAGCAGGCTTCTTAGTATTCTTTTAGACCTCTTGTCTGTTCCTATAATCAGGCTGGCCACTTTTGGGAGGTCGATTCCTAGCTATCTTTTGGGAAGTCGATTCCTAGGGATCCATCCTCTGCACATATCTTCTGCGTTGTCTGACCCATCTCGCGACATCTTCCACCTTGCAGATTTCACGGATAGCCGCGTTCCACACCTTGTATCGAAAAGTCTTTCCTGCTATCATCCTCAGGGTCTGCATCTCTCTGCAAAAATCAAATAATTATATTGAAATCAATTTAATTCACGTGGAAGCAAGCATTAATACTTCAAATGAATTAAGTTCAAGAAATGTGCAAAAATCAAATAATTACATGGAAATTAATGTTATTCGAATCGAATAAATGCGAATCGAAATTATTCGGGATGGATGGGTTGCACTTCCGTCGATTTCCTTCATTGAAGCACCTTGTGATATACGATATTTTTCGTTTTGTTTCCAGGTGCGAGAACGAACAAAGCGGATGGTTTACCGACACGTGAACATGCTACGTATAATTGACCGTGTGAGAAACATTCGTTTTCAAGATTCAGGCCACAAACACTCAAAGATTGGCCTTGTGATTTGTTGATCGTCATGGCGAATGCAAGACGAATCGGAAATTGAATTCGTTTAAACTCGAAAGGCATATCAGTTGGGATCATCGGAATTCTCGGAATGAGAACTTCCTCACCATTGAACTTTCCTTTGATTATCGACGCTTGAATCAAATTGCCCATTAGTTTTCTCACCACCAGACGCGTTCCGTTACATAGCTTTGGTTGGTTTAGATTTCGAAGCATGATAACTACCGAGCCAACCTTCAGTTGCAAATTGTGAGGTGGCAAGCCAGGCAGATCCAATGAGTTTAAAAATTCAGTTGGATAGTTAGTTGCTTCGTCTTCGTTTGTTACACAGTCAATAGATTTGAAGGAATGCAGTGGACCAACGATTTGATTTTGAATAGTGAAGTTTAAGTGATCCACATCTTTGTTCTTTGCGGCAAGAATTGCTCGTTCACTCAACCAATTGTGATTTTTGTGGTTAGCAATGATGTTCGGGAACACTTTGTTGATGAGGTCGTCCTTCGTTGAGACGAAATTGCAAAAATTTGGTGGAAATGAAATCAATCCGTTCGATTCGTCGATAGGAACACGGCCGTTACCGATAGTCAGTAATTGCCTGGAGAAATCTTCGGCAGATGGATCGTTTAGCAATGCAACTCGCATGTTTGTCGTCAGCTGAAGTTTCTTCACATAGCGCCACAGAGTAGATGATTTGAGGCAAGCGTTTATTTCATCGGCAGCGGTCGATCTTGGTATGACTGGTAGTGTTTGGCGGAAATCGCCGGATAGTAAAATCATTGCGCCTCCAAAACATCTTGAACTATTGCGCAAATCTTTCAAAGTTCGATTGAGCGCTTCCAATGCGCGTTTGTGCGCCATTGTGCATTCATCCCAGATGATAATTTTACTCGCTACCAAAACTTTGGCCATTGCCGAGTGTTTCGCAATATTGCACGTCGGTTTCTCAGTCGTTTGAAGATTTAACGGTAATTTCAACGCTGAATGAGCTGTTCGACATCCTTCTAGCAACGTGGCTGCTATCCCAGAAGAAGCAACTGCTACAGCAATTTCGGATCTCGCACGAACAGTGGCCAAAATCAATGACATGAGGAATGTCTTGAAAAATAAGCCACCATTTCCATCATCAATTGCCTTTATTAGCGTATTGTACACTTGTCTCTGTTGTGGGTTCAACAGTGGTATATTCGTTCCAACTAATTGGTTTAATGCATCTCCATCATATTCACGTTCACGTTCCAAATCTCGATTGAAAGCGTCCTTCAATCCACGATCTGGCGTTGGCATTCCTAACTTGGCTAATAAACTGCCGCACATGAGGTAACACATGTCTTCGACTAAACGCAAAACGTGGTTATGTATCCCTTCATTCACCTCGAAATCGGGATTCCCTGAACTGACACGTATTCGGTGTAAAATGTCTTCTGACATGTCATCTTTGTACTTGTTCCACAGTTCACGTGGATTCGATGGGAAGCATGTCGAAATAATGATAGCAAATAATGTGCGTATCTGACTTGGAGATGCAGAAACAATTGCTTCATCCATTGTCATGTCCCAATGAGCATCATTTTCAAGCAAATTGAGCTGTTGACATGCAGCACGAAATGTTGGGCACACTACACCATTGATAGTTCGAAGTGATTCAAATGATGTCGGCCCGCGAACATTCACCAGCAACAACCGAAGGTAGAAGCATTCGTCACTTTTAGGATGAACTGTGTATATGCGACCAAGAGCATCAGTAGAACGCACATCCGGATGATCAGGAACCGCATCGCCTTGCTTCCGACGTGTAAATTTCTTCGATGAAGCGTTCCAAGTGTAATAACGTGGCATCTCAGAGTAGAGCAACGTTCGTGCAAACGGATCGCTTTGACAAATTGAAAAGAAACTGGTCAATGTTGTCGCTGGAGGTGTTTCAGCACGTTGAGCAACATTCGATGCGTTGAAATAAACTCGTTGACCATTCTCCAAATGCACCGCCAAATGTACAACAGTGGGATGACGTTCATGAATGGGGAATGAGAATATACGCCAAATCGCCTCATTACAGCTCACATATCGACCAACTTGATAGTGCGTAATTTCATCGTTGGTATTGGAAGTTTGAACGCCAAAAACTGCCATATCGCTGCCTTTGTTGACATATTTGCAGATGTATTTGATAGACTTCACTGAATTGCAATATTCCACGTTGCAATGCGCCTTGAATGTTTTGGAAAGAAGTGGCGAATACGGAACAATCCAAGTGTTGTCGACCACGATATCGATTCCTTTAACTTTCGTAGTGACAGTTCTACCGTTACCATCGGGTGATCGACGCCGATACAGTGGATAACCATCGTTGCCAGTGATAGTTTCCGCCGTTAAAGTTCGTGGAAAACGCTTGGAACACTTGCCGTCGACCATGCATGGTGATTGGGGGTTGATGGCACCACATGGTCCGTGAATCATGTTTGTAATTACAACAGCATGCAGGTCTGGATCGGTTTCGGGATCAGGAATTTCTGCACATATGATGGAATTTATTTGGTCTGGTCGAATTTTTTCGACTAACCATATAAGAATGTGTGCATGCGGCAAGCCTCGCTTTTGCCATTCAATCGAATACATCCAGCATCGAGTATTCCCAAAGACGCGATGCTTAACAATAAAGTTCATCAGCGACCGGATTTTTTGTTTGAAGACACGTGCGGTGATGTCGTGCCGATCACTTGGTGTTTGTCCGGGGAGCAGCAGTTCAACAATTTCTATCCATTTTGGATTGCACGTAAAGGTGATGAATAGATCTGGACGACCGTAATGACGAACGTATGTCATTGCATCTTGTGCATATTCATGCATATGACGCGGGCTGCCAATGTACGTCGCTGGTAAAATAGTCAATCGACCAATATTAGCCGAGTCTCCTTCGGTGCTGATTGCATCGCGTAAATGAATATACTGCTCCGAACGCAGTTTGGCTTGGTTCAACCGAATGAAAGTGAGGCGCTCCGTTTCGATTTTGACGTACATGTCGACACAATATTGCTGAAGTAATCGACGAAATCGCAGCAAATAGTTGTCAACATTTTGACGAATCATCAAACGATATGCGTAATAATTCATCGAGCTAACCTTCTTGGTAGTTTCCTCACCTAAAATGAAATTAGTGAAATAAGTGAAATTATAATTATGTTGAAATGAAAATTATAATTTATATCGCACCGTGAGTGTAAAACCGACGTAAGTGCAAATATACATTTTGGAGATATGGGAGTTTAAAGGTTTCATATTGCTTGGAAAAACTATTTTAATAAACCAATGATTTTCGGTTTATAGGTGTATTACTATAAACCGAAAATCATTGGTTTATTTTAAAAAAAAAACAGTTGTTCAAAGTAATATGAAATATTTAAACTCCCATATCCCCAAACTGTATATTTGCACTTACATCGGTTTTTCACTCACGGTGCGATATACTCACCGCTCAATGGATTTATCATCTTAATATTGAAGTGATATCCATCGTCTCCTTGCCAAAACATCAGCGGGTATTGCAATGCATCGTATGAACGGTGTGTTTCGTATATTCGTTGTAGTTGTCCAGTGTTGCGACGTGTAAGCACAATATCGCGCGTTTGCAAATTTTCACCAACCATTCCAATTGCGATTTCATCTATAGTGGGAGCGTTGAATTGGCGTTCGTGTGTTCCAGCAGGTCGTTTATCCGCTCTGATCACGACTTTGTATTCATCACTTGGCATGCGATCCAACGCAATTTTGAACAACCGAACCAATGCATGATGTTCATGAAGTAGTTGTTGCAGATCTTGAAGAATCGCTCTTTTCGTTGCCGTATTGATCGTTTGACGCCGATCAAGTTGTTCCTCCATATTGCCCATGAAGTAAATTTGTATAAATTTATGCTGTGCGTCTTCAAGTGGTTGCAATGATCCAATTCGGTGGTGAATTTGGCCTTGGATCTGTAAAGTCAAGAAGGCGAAGTCAGAATTACTGATTTATGATCAATAAAAGAAAATGAATGTTTACTCTCTCGAGCAGAAATTACCTTGAATGTCGGATTGAATCTGCGTTCTTCGATAATGTCTGCTCCAAATGAAGTCATTTGGAAACATCCGTTGTATCTTTGAGTGTTCAATAGAAAATGTCGTGATTCTGGTGTTTCGCCACGAAGCAATGAATGCAATGGCTCAGGTGGCGGGGGCAATAATGGCAATTTCACCTTACCATTGAGACAACACAATCCAGGTATTTCTCCAGCGAACTTCAATGCACCGCAATGGTCGCACACAATATCTATTGGGCCTATTCGAACGAAAGGATGCGAACTGTAGTTAACTGTGCAATCATATTGAAACGCTACTTGATACAAACTTGTTGGGCCTCGAAGATTATCACATTGACGATTGGCTCGAAGATTTTGCATTGCAAACTGAGCCGTTTGACGTAATGCCCTTCTTTGTTCTTGCGTTTGCGAAGCACGAAGTTGGGCCAAACTAACGCGGCGCTCTTCTCGTGCGATTTCTTGGTCATCTACAGTGGATTGATTCGCAATATTCCGAAGTCTGATTGCATTACGACTTCGTTGTGAAAGATTAGATCTTCTGGCTCGCGGCATTGTAAATGACACTGGAAAATAAATCATACAATTCAAAATTACATAATAGAGCAATTATCGATGCGCACACAATCAGAAATATGATAACCTCACAAAGTAAGAGAGTTAATTGAATGGAATTTAAATGCAATAACGTTCAAAAACTTAATGAAAATTTGATAAAAACTCGAAAAAGTTATTCTGTTATCCGGAACGGAGACAAATCCAGCAAATCAAAGATCTTCAAAATTGGTCCAGCCGTTCTCGAGTTATAAATGGTGTAACTAATACGACTTTTGACTTTGTTTTATATATATAGAAGAAGATATAGAGATTACTCGTAAGGTTTTTGAACACCGTGATAAAACTAAATTAATGACTCGTCTTACAAATTGGACGGTGGTCGTAAGAATGGTGGCTGTTGGCTGTGCTCGGGTCGTAAGAATGGTGGCTGTTGGCTGTGCTCGGCTTACAAATTGGACGGTAGTCGTAAGAATGGTGGCTGCTGGCTGTGCGCTTTTTGCACCGGGTGTACGAAACTAAAGTAATGAGTTTTTGTCTCGCTCCCGGCCCAGAAATTCATGAACACGTCCTAGATAGATAGATAGATAGATATAGATAAAATAGTAAACAACACTGTAAAATTAATCACACAATTCAAAATTACATAATAAAGCAATTATCGATGCGCGCAAAATCAGAAATATGATAACCTCACAAAGTGAACAACTTACCTGTTCAAAGACATCCACACCAGAATGATTGGTCGGAATAAAATGATAAACAAAATGAAATTGAATTACGAACGAATCCGCCTGGAAAATCAAACACATGTAAGAGAATTAATTGAATGGAATTTAAATGCAATAACGGTCAAAAACTGAATGAAAATTTGATTAAAAAAATACTGATTAATCGCGACGCACACGTGCTCACCGTATGGCATGTAACGAAAGGTTCACGAACGAATCCGCCTGGAAAATCAAACAGATTTAAGAGAATTAATTGAATGGATTTAAAATGCAATTACGTCCGAAAACTGAATGAAAATTGGTAAAACTCGAAAAAAATACCGATAAAACACGATCCACGCACGTTCACCTACGGTTCAATAGTCAATACTACACCACCTACAGGGCGTTTCTGAAACTAAAAGGGAAGCCATGATGTTTTTTGTACTTTGTCTCAGAAGTCAAATATAGTCAAATTTACGACAAATATAATTAATTTTAAATCATTTAAGTGATTTTTTCAAATGTTTTAATGATTATTCTGTTATCCGGAACGGAGACAAATCCAGCAAATATAAGATCTTCAAAATTGGTCCAGCCGTTCTCGAGTTATAAATGGTGTAACTAACACGATTTTTGACTTTGTTTTATATATATAGATTTAGGTATGTTCCTTGTTGTACTCTTCAGATAAAGATATGTTACTTGCTACCTTCTGTGCAGGCAAATATGGGTGTTTCCATAATGTATATAACGGTGAGAACACATATATGTTGTGTGTTTCATTCCTTTCTGAAATATAAAGGAATTTATATGTACCAGAACAGAATTCATTTACAGAGGGCTTTTTTGTTTTCAATGTTTATGTACCGTATTGCGTAATCATTTCTCAAAGGTTTTATTGTAAAAGCGTGCCAAAATATCTACGTATTTCAATACCAAATATACATAGCTACAATCGAACGAAAAATAACATATCATCGCCTTTGTTTGTCCATAATATATAAAAGTAAGTTATTAAGTTAAATAAATAAAAATGTATGTTATTAGAGAATATTTGGAATTAGAATAATGATAATAAATGATAATGAAAATTAAAAACAAAAATGCATTTAAATTATGTATTCAATTAAATTCCACTTAGGTTAATGGCTTCGACCGGTTTCGGTAGCTCGCTGCCATCTTCTTGAAATCTTGAAAGTGGCAGCGAGAATATCGTTTTAATTAATTATTGTTTAAAATGAACTTTAATAAGGAGATTTAAATAAAATCATTTGATTAAGATAAATCGTTTTTATGATTTATCGTACAATGATGTATTACTTCATATTAAATTCCCCTAAAAATAAAATTCCCATTAAGATTGGACATATATGGAAAGAATGAATGAAGAAAGAATGGTAAAAAAAATTATATGTTAACGATGTAAATGGAACCAGAAATAGAGGATGACCGAGGAAAACGTGGCAAGATCAAATAAATCAAATATTGAATGTCGGCCATGTGAGGAGTCGGAAAAATCGACGCGCGTGGATGACACGATGTATGAAAGTTGAGGAAGCGAGAGAAATATGTCAGGAAAGAAAATTGTGGTAGTCCATTCTTTCTGCCTACCCCTTCGGGGAGACGACGTGATGGTTAGTTAGTTAGTTAGTTTTTAAAAATATAAAAATAAAACCATAAAATACGTTTATTGCTTAAAAAAAACAATTGAAACTTTTCAGAAAACGAAAATCATAAAACTTGTTTTTATTAAATTTAATATGGAGTTTTAAATTGTTGAAAGGCAATAATAATATGTTTTATTATATTCAATTCAGCTTTAGGCTGTGAAATGCACAGCTCGTTGGTATTAAATTATAAGGTTTTGAGTGAAAAGCGCTAAGCACTGCAGTACGTGTCAGGGGATAAAACAAAGGGTGGGAATGTGAAAAGAGCTTACCATTTTTAGCAGCTTTCTCCTGAGGTGACGGCTGGTAATGTGCAGACGCGCAAGAATGTATTGTGCACATAACAATGTGTAGTCTACTCCACACAATGAAAGATCTCATCCCTTTCACGCCGTAAAGTCAACGTATGCAAATGCAGTGATGATAAACTGAAAGATTCAAATAAATAATATAATTACATAATAATTAAATAAAACCACATATTTGTCACCAGTCTGTCGATGCCAGCGAGTCTGGTGAAACACATCGCTGTCGAAATAAAGAAAAAAGTGGAAGTTGTTTAAAAACATCGTTTTATTTAAATATTGTTTAAAATGAACTTCCATCAAGAGATTTCAGTAAAATTATTTGATCATCTTAAAAAATATAATATCAATAATATACTAATGTGATATTGACAAAATTATAATAGTTGGGACACATACAAAGAATTAAGATCAAATAAATCAAATATGTAAATCGTTATACCTATTTTTTATTAATTGTTTCTTGAACAATGGTGTAAAACACATAATTAAACAATTAATACGAATGAAAAACGTCTGTTTTATGTGAGTTATACGAGTATTATACAATAATTTATGGGAATGACATGTTTCGCTTTTCTAAGTTAATTGACAAATATAATTTTATCTTCAATGGCCCTACAGCCCACATTGAACCTTAGCCTCCAGTATTCTTCGCCTTCAACTTATCCTATCCTCCGATTCAACCCTCCAATCTGACAATTTCGCCCCATCTCTCCCAACTTCATCCTCCCATCGCAGCCGTGGCCGTCCAATTGATAATTTGATAGTATTTGATTTTATAATGCTGGTAATAATGATAGAAGACTATTAGGAATTTCCTGGAGAGGTTCTCCAAAGAATCGAAGGAGGAAGGCACCTGCTCAGGACAAGCAGGCCTCTTGCATGGCATAATGGAGGGTATGACCGAGGGGACAAACTCTAGGGGACGCCCACGCCGAGAGTACCTGGAGGACCTGTTGGTGGACGTGCGCTGCTCATCATATGCATATTTCAAAAGAGCCGCACAAGGCAGGGAAGAATGGAAGAGAAGAATAGAGGAAATTGCTGCTAACCAATCCCAGGATTGAAACAAGAGAGAGAGAGTATAATGATAATGCTTGGTCTGATAAAATTTCTAGACATTTGATATTGCGTTAGAATGGCGAAACATGTCATTTCCATAAATTATTATAAAACTCGTTTTTCAGTATTCAGGGTTACAGAAATGTTCTAATTGACAGTCAAAAAATGTGTTCAAATTGACGTTTTGGGAATTTTTTTTTAAATTTTTTTTTAAAATATATGTATATATTTTTATGGTACAAATGAATAAATATGTTTTTTTAATGTATGAGTAAAATGTAATATAAATGACTTGTTTCATTTTAAATTAGAATTCTCACCTATTGTTTCAGGGACCTCCGATGTCTTCGCAATACAATACATACAAACCTGATGTGTACATACATTCTCTTTGGATTCATATGGATTCTGAATCTAGCTTTGCAGGTGAGTTGACTTCGCTGATTTAAAAAGTGCGGTTAGTATTAAAAAATAATTATAAAAAATATTTTTCACTAGAAGCATCTACTGTTAATTATATTATGAAACACCTTTTGCAGACCAGCAAATAAAAAGTAACATCTTTACCAATTAAACCTTTTTTTATTTACAATGCAACATGTTTATTATTAACTTTATCAGATTTCATAAAACAAGGTTAAAACTTAAGTTTACATACTGATGATGTCAACATAGGTTGACGAAACAGCTGTTGCGAAAAATTAAAACCAAAATTGTGATACATTAAAACAGAGTGTTATAATTAAACAGTTTATAATAATGAAGTATGGAAGTGTTTCGGCCAAAACAATGGACTATATAAAAAAAATACATATTTAGTATATCTGGAAAATAATATTTCACGCCCTGTAAACAATGTTAAAGCCTATATGTTGCTTTAATAACAAAGGCAATAACTTACAAAACTAATTAATTTATATTTTCTAAAGTTTCAAACTAAATTTTGTATCCAATCAATTCACTTTCTTCTAAATTAAATCAAAAGCATTTAATATTCGACAAAGGATTTTGTATACAAATTTCTAATTCCTGGTAATTTGGTATATTTAATGTAGTACCTTAATTGGGATTTTAATTAAATATGAAATATTTTGTATTTCAGATACCTTAAATAATGTAAATAAGAAATATTGGGTTTACAATAAATTTATTTTGATTTTAACGAAACACTTATTTGATATAAAATAAACCTCTTTCAAATGTTACCACATCTAAGAAAGTAACATAATTGCATTCAGAAATGAGTTGATTTTTGATTTTATGTTTCAGATGTCGGTACAAAGGGATAATGTCTCCTGTTTGGTCCTAATGATTTTTTTTCATTACTTCTACTTAACAAACTTCTTTTGGATGCTGGTGGAAGGTAAGACTATTATGTTGATATTATATTGTTGATTCACGTGCACTCTTGCAAAGCAATGACATCGATGTTTAATGGCATCGTTAGATCAAAATATTAATGCGATACAAGTATGTGTAAGATGACATAAGATCATTCGCCTATCTGGGCGAAACGTGTCATTTAGTAATCACATATTCAGATACTTCAAACGAGCATGACACGATGTATGAATAATGAAGAATCGAGAGCAATATGTCAAGAAAGATTTTTAAATTTATGTTTAATATTAAGTATAATAACAAATAAAAAACAAATAAATTAAGTTCAATAACATCACTATACTCCCTCTTCTGGGGGATAGGAAACCAAAAATGACATCTCCAGACTCCAAAGACAACAAAATAAAATAATAAAATTAGCTTATAATATTAACTATCTTACCCCAACCATATAAGTATACAGACAAACAAAACAGATGAACATATCAGACCTTACCAAATTCGAGACCTTGAAAATTGTACACAGAGTGACCATGGAAGAGAAAACAGACAGCAGCTACAAATTAACTAAAAATTCAGACGTGCACAGACACTGGACCAGAAACTGTGACAGATATCACTTACCGAATGCACGAACTAAGACAGGACAATCAAGGATATTGAACAATGGACTGAAACTTTACAATGAACTATCAAAAGACACAAGGAGTCTCACTACAAATTAATTTAAAATATACCTGAAACATATAATTACAAGCAAGATCTAAAAACATATAACCCAATTAGGTTTTAAAAAAAAAACATTAAATATATATATATATATATATATATATATATATATATATAACATATATATATATATATATATATACTATATATATATATATATATATGTATGTAATATAGCATATATATGTATATAACATATATATATATATACATATATATATATATATATATATATATATAACATATATAGCTTATATATATATATATATATCTCTGCTATATATATATATACTCATATATATATATATATATATATATACTATATATATATATATATATATATATATATATATATATATATATATATATATATATATATATATATATATATATATATATATATATATATATATTTTTTTTTTTTAAAGTGTTATTATTCTGTGTCCAGAAAAAAACAATTTACATCTTCGTCTCTATTGAGATACAATTAATCCTTTAAAATTATTAACCCGCAATGGGTAAAATCAAGTATTTGTCTACAAGTATTTGTATGCATTCAAAATATTATAATGATTTAACTAATCCTACGTAAAATACATGTTTAAACTGTATTTGCACGATTTTATTTGATCCTCGCTCATTAAAACGTATTTACATTAAGTAGAGAGTAAAGTTTTCCATAGTATGCAGCTGCTTCCCTAGCGCGCTCGTGTTATTTTAATAAATTCTGTAATTAATTATCCCCGGCTATAATTTAATAAAACATCCCCCAGGTCTCTACCTCTACATGCTGGTGGTCAAAACTTTTACAGGGGAGAATATAAAGCTGAGAGTTTATGCATCCATTGGCTGGGGTAAGTTCAATATCCTTCTTTTTTTATTAACAAAAGAAATTATAGTAGTCTTTGTGAGTAAAGAGTACTAGATTTCTAACATTTGTTTATTGTTTATTGTTAAATTGAAAAAGGATCCCTGAGATGTTTGGACATATGGAACGAATGGATGAGAGAAGAATGGTTAAAAAGTTGTACACAAGCAGCGTGAGTGGGAAAAGAAGCCGAGGACGACCGAGGAAAACATGGCATGACCAAATTAATCAATTACTAAAAGGCGGCCACATTCGAAGTCGGAATAATCGACGTGCGTGCATGGTACGATGTATGAATGTAGATGAATCCCGAGAGGTATGCCAGGACAGGCCATCGTGGCGATCCATCCGTGATGGTTAGTTAGTTAGTTTATTGTTTCTTGAACAATGATGTAAAACTCCATATTAAATAATTAATACGAATGAAAACGTCATTTTTCTAGAAGTTTTATTATACGAGTATGTATCTTTTCGTGGCCGAGAGATAAGTGCATTGACTGCCACCCCGAAGGTTCCGGGATCGATTCCCGGCGAGGGCAGTGTGATTGTCACACTGTCTTTAGTCTGGTGTGGAATTCACGTGACAATAAAGTGGCGATAGATTAGCTACCTGTCACATTTCACGAGAATCACTATGATAGCTATAATACCCTTTACATAGATTTGGCTCATGCTGTCATGATGTAAAGAGCGATTCAAAAAATTACTTATAATAATTATAAAAATATATAAAAAAAATGCCTTAGAAGGGCGGGACATTTTAATAATGCCCTAGAATGGCAAAACATGTCATTCCCATAAAATAAAATAAATCTTCTAGAAAACTAACGTTTTCATTTGTATTAATTAACTAATATTTGTTTTATAATAAATGTTTTTTTGAAAGTATAATGTAAAAGCGCTTGCTTTTTTGGGTTTAGTGTGTTTTTTTTTTTTAATTTTAAATATTATATGTTTAAGGGAGTGTTTATTTAAATGTTTCTACTTCGATAATGGTGTTATAATTATTTGTTTAGGAGCTCCAGCGGCTATCGTCACCTTATGGACTGTCGTAAGGGTCCTTGTTCCTGTATCGGTTGGGGGTACTGAATTGACTGAGGTAAATATATAAATATTTTTTAATTTATCCTTTATGTACGTATAGCTCATTTAATAAATTGGTTTATTTTGTTCTCTTGACGATGATGGTATACTCGTATTTACTTAGAAACACGTTGAGAAAAAAATACTCCTCAGAATAAATAACAAATATTTTATTATTATTCGAGTATAAATCGTAATAACGGCCTCCGTAGCAGAGTGCCAACGACTATGACTGCCACACTGATAACCGGTGATGGCAGTGTGAAAAAGTAAAAAAAAACAATAAAATTGGTGGTACCCTAACTTTCATGCCATGAGTCGTATATTTGGTTCAAATGACCTGTGGTGTACAAAAAATCATTGATCAATGCCTTAAGTTTATCAAAAAATTTATTATCATTGTCATCATAATCATCATCAGCCTTTAGTCGTCCAGTATTGAACATAGGCCTCCCTTCCCGACTTCCACAACTTTCTATCTCTCGCCGCTCTCTGCTATTGACCTCCTGCCACTCTCTTGGTGTCATCAGATCATCTGGCTTGTGGTCTGGCAGGATTTCTATGGCCGGTTCTCGGTCGCCACTTTAGAGTGCATCTTGTTATCTTGTTCACCGATCATCCACCAGCATGCGACGTGCGCAACTTTGGTCCTTTCTTTGATCCATTAATGTCGCTTCCTGTCTCGCAGATTGATGTTTAACATCCTCCTCTCTATTGCCCGCTGGGTCACTTGGAGTTTTGTATTGTTCTTCTTGTGAACGTAACTGTTTCCAGCCCTTATGTCAGTACTACAGTTTTCTTCTTTTCATTATTCTTATTCTAGGTTTTGTGACCTGTTTATGACGGTGAGCTGTCCCGGGATGATGATTTCCAGCCACCTTTCCTTCTTTTCGGTGACCTTCCTGGTAATGTCTTGCTGCTGGTGATTTCATCAATTTGTGTATTCTCTATGCGGTCCACGTGATCTATCCAAAAGCGCCTTCTGCTTCTTACCCATCTTACTATTTCCTGAACACCACAGATAGACCTTTTCGTTTCATTTCTGATCCCAATATCTGAGGGTTCTGTCTGCAATGGAGCGTAGGGTTTCTGCTACTCTGAGAAGGTTCTTAGTCCTATCGGTATCGGCTCTTACTTCTTTCTCATACGTCACGATGGAGCGGATGCATGCCTTATTTAAATTCTAAACAAAATAAATATTTTATTTCAATCCATATAAATATTACAAAGGGAAATAATTTGGTGAAAACTAAGGAATTGAAAAACAAAGGTGTTTTTTTCCACTTTAATTTATTAAATATCTTTATACAATAACAATATTAAACACAACAATTTGACGGAGGTAACCTCCATCCTCAGGCGTAAATATATATATTTAAACCTGAGGATAGAGGTCACCTCCAAAACATTGTCGTATTTAACATTATTATTCTATAATGGTATTTCATAAATTAAAATAGAACATACACAGCGGTGTTTTTTCAATTCCTAAGTTTTTACAATGGAATTCCACAGTATTAACGCCTTCTACTCCGGTCTCAATTTAAAGATTGGTCTGCAGCAAGGCGAAGCATCTCCTCTTCCACTCCGCACAGTCCTTGACAACTCTCTTCAACTCCGTATAGGAGGTACAGCCCATATCTCGACAAATCTGGTCTAGGTACTCCTGGTGAAATCGTCCCCTGTCAATCGATCCCTCGACCATTCCCTCCGATACTTCATGCAGGAAACGTTCGTGTCGCAACACATGACCAATCCATCTCGCGCGCCTCTCCGCTATAGTGTTCAACATGTGCCTATTCTGCTGAGAACCTCCTCATTTGTAACGTGGTCCCTCCATGAAACATGGGCAATTCGTCGGTAGGTCCACATTTCAAATGCCTCCAGCCTTTTGCGCTCTCTTTCGTCCAGCACCAAGTCTCGCAGCCGTATAGTAAAACACTCCACACCAATGTTTTTATAAGTTGTTTTCGCAGGTTTAGGTCTATGATATTGGACTCGAATATTTTCGATATTTTGTTGAAGGCAAGTTTAGCCTGGTGGATACGACTATCGATGTCTTTCTTTGATCGACCATTCCATGCAATGCTGCTCCCCAGGTAAACAAAAGTCTTAACGTTCTTGATCACAGTTGCAGCCATATCTATATTTATTTGGCGCTCATCTCTACCCACGGTCATAACCTTAGTGTTACCTTTCTACCATTACCATTATTTCCATGGTATCTACGGTATCTTTTAGTTCCTCTTCATCTACGGTCTATGGTTCTTGAAACGGTTCAATTTCCTCGATTCTTGTTATTTACAGATCTTTATGGCGTATCTTTTCTAAGCGATTTCTAATTATTATTATTTTATTACAGTCACTTTAATCATGAGAAACCAAATCTCTAATGAGCCGGAGTTGTTTTCGGAGGTTTAGGTCTACGAGGTGTTTATATAGGTGTTTATAAATAATCTCTTCGCTCAATATACAAAATCTATTGGCCCCAAACAGTATCAAATGCCGTTCTCTGGACCATGGCAGGCGAAAAGCCAATTAGAGAACAAGTCGCTAGGCGCAAATGGCAGTGGATCGGTCACACTCTGAGACGGAACCCAGCCTGCATCGCTCAGGGCGCACTAGACTGGTCCCCTATGGGGGGAAAGAAAAAGCGAGGCAGACTTAGAGCCACCTGGAGAAGAGCCCTGCAGGACGAGGTTAAGGCAGCAGGCCTCACTTGGGATGATATTAAGCATCAGGCAGAGTCGGGTGGAGAAGATTCCTTGAGGCCCTATGCACCACGGAGGTGCGACAGAACAAAAAGAAGAAGACGAAGAAGGTCTATATTAGCGAACTCGAATATTTTAGATTTTTTTTAAGGCAAGTTTAGCCTGGTGGATACGACTTTCAACGCCTTAACTTTCAATAAAGTAATTTATATGGTTTTCAACAACAACACTTCTGTTAAAACTTTTACCTGTGCCATCTGATATCACAAAGAAAATATTAATATATTATTATTCATTAGTTTTCTGCTTTTCGTTCAAATAAAATATAAGATATTTCATGATATCTGCGGTAGCCGGATAAATTTAGAGGCGGGGTATGAATTATTTACCTCCGGGTAAATAAATAATGGGCTTTTGTCTGAAGTTAATTATTTATCTGGTTTCTTTGTGTGTTCCGCTTTAATTCATCTTCGCAGTCAACTTGTCTACCATCCAAGTCTCGGGTTTAATACAAACTGGTTGTTAACGTTTCATAAAGGTTTTTGTAAGAGATATTTAATTCGAATGAATTTAGAATCTCTAATATCAAAATTCAACTTTATGAAGTATGGAATAGATCTGGGAAATAATTAACAAAACGAGTCAATTATTCCACTTTTCTTTGTTCCTTATCAATTACTGGATGTTTGCAACCGTTATCTGGATTCAATTTCCGCAGGGATAATGAAATAAGGGTTGGGGCAGGCAACAAAGTGAATGGTGCACATAAAGTCGTCAGCGCAAACAAAAGCCCATCCAAAAAAGTTTATATGGCAGTGCTCAATGGTGTTCTTGTACCGAACCTTATGTATGGAAGCATGAAACTGACAAAATAAGGATATAAATAGAATAAATGCATTATACATGAGATCTGTGTATGATAAAGTGTTGAATGAAAATATAAGAAGTTAATGCAGTACGAATGAAGGTGTTTTGAATTAAAAAAATAATTAATATAACATTAAGATTAAAAAAAAAACGGTGGATTCGTGGAACATAAATTAAATAGACAAATGTGCCCCATCTAAAAATAACATTTTGTATTAAATTATTTTTATTTTGTTATTTTATTTTATATCATTGTATTTTATATTATTTGTTTTAGATTTGTTTTGTGGATGTTGGAAGATCGAAGTGTGCGCGGGAGATGCCTATTGGTGGCGATGAGGTTCGCAACCCATCACACCGCGTCTCCCGCGGGGCGAAAAGAGAAGGATGGAGTGCCGCATCGGTTAAAGTGTGAGAGTCCATTCTTTCTGCCTACCCTTTCGGGGAGACGGCGTGATGGTTAGTTAGTTAGTTAGTTTAAGATATTTTGGACACTTGGAAATAATAAATGAAGAAATAATTGGAAAAAAAAGTATATGTAAACGATGTCAATAGAACTAGAAAAAGAGGAAGACCGAGGAAAACGTGGCACGATCAATTAAATCAAATATTGAATGTCGGTCACGTGAGGAGTCCGAGAAACCGGCGCGCGTGCATATGGATGCTATGAATGTTGAGTTAGTGAGAAAAACATGTCAGGAAAGAAAAGTGTGGCAGCCCAATCTTTCTGCCTACCCCTCCGGAAAGAAGGCGTGATGGTTAGTTCTCTCTGAATAATTTTTAATCCATCCAATCCACTATCTGATGTTTCACAGCCATGAAAATATTCTGCATTTCATGCATCTTTTCCTCTCGGACTTGACTCAATTATCAGCTGTAGAAAGTGATACATTGGATTGGGCATAATATTCCGTTGGTTTGCAGTCCTTCTTCATTATTAAAGTTATACTTGTGCATTAAAAAAGCAATTAAAAAAGAATCCCTGAGATGGTTTG